>JBBEEQ010000002.1:4320904-6720904 GCA_037950945.1 Hypolimnas misippus
CACATATCAGAGTGCGTTTTCGTTCTGTAAATTTAAACAATTGTTTAAAATATTATAAATACAATCGAACCCGCAAATTATTTACAAATTAATGCTGCTTTTAGAAATACCGCATTAACACCAGTTCTATTTTTAAATGTTTATGTTCTATGACTTTCGCGCCATCACGACCAAATAAATCTCGTGACATTTATTAAAATCGGTCAATGTGTTACGTCTAAATAATGCCACAAAGGTACGAACCCACATACATACTGATAACACATTATCCTCTTTAGCGTCGAACAGTCGGGTAAAAATAAACCTATTCTTTTATCTTGCCGTATAGTATTCCTTCCTAGAAGTTGATTCTTACAAGTAACACTATCAAATTATGCAATAATACAGTGTGTGTTTTTGCTAAAAATCAGCGAGTTCGATTTCTATTTAAGTACTTAGAATACGTCGATCTTAATCAATGGTCACGAGTTCAAATTTGCTAGCACCGCTGATTTTTCAATCGCTAAATTTATGTTTAAATTCATCTCGTGATGAGGGAAAACATCGTGAGGAAACCTTCATGTCATAAATTCTGACACATCCGGCTTGAAGGACCAACGTGATGGATTAAGCCTTAAACCTTCTCGTTAGGAGAGGCTTTACTTTATATTCTACCATCAACTCACTTTTATCGTTTCTAGTGACGATCGCGAACAACACGGCGTGAAGGGCGGACGCGGCCAGCGCCAGAGCGGCCAATATCCTGAACGACCTCCTCCCCCCCGAATAACTGTACAAGAGACCCCCCACCAGGGAACCCAGCGCGAAACCTGAAATAAAATAACCAATCTATATTAGATATTATTTTAACCGACTTCCAACAAAGAGACGGTTATCTTATTATTCGAAAACTGCTGCACCGATTTGAATAATACTTTTTGTTTCAAAATCAAAATATACTTTATTCAAGTAGGCTTTAGCACTTTTGAATCATCCATACACAAAAAAATACATTCATAAGGAAACTACCACCGGTTCGTAATGTGGATTCTACTGAGAGGCACACGAATGTTTTGAATTTAAATTGTATCGACTTAATTATATGCGTATAAATATTTCGATACCTCCCACGCAAGTTGTTGTAACCCCAAAATTACAATTTTACAGTAGAGCACTTTTAATCCGTTTTAGTTTGAAAGTTACAACAAAATACGCCTTTTTTCAGGCGTATTTTGTTGTAACTTCCCTTGAAAAAAAAAAAGATTTTTGGTATTTTTTCACTTTGAATGCATTAAGCAATGTAAATTCGTGTAGTATTCAGTAAAAACGCTAACGGCAATTTTGTGGCTTACAATAACTTACGTGGGAGGTATCGATTTGTTCCTAGGCCTGAGTGTTTGTCCTTGTGGGTCTGAAAGCACCCACCGTGCCTCGGAAAACACGTAAAGCTGTCCCGGTTGTTATCACAATCACATGATAACGATCGTTACTCGTAGTAGGGAAATTATTCTAGTCTAAATAGTTACTGGCTTGGCTTCAGAGGTTGCAGAGGCCAGATGGCAGTCGCTCTGTGTAAAAATCAGTAACTCGTCAATATCCGGACTAGAATAGAAAGCAGACCCGGGTATAACTGGAAAATGCTAGGTAGATGACGATGGTCTTGAAGACATCAATTGTGACGTCATGTTATATGATGACGCTGATAAGCAATACTGTGTCAAGCCACACGGACTTCGTTTTGAGAAAATGATCATCTAAAGATGTCAAACCTATTCTTAATGAATTAGTTTGAAGACGTATGTATATATTCATCTTTTCTTTTCTATTTTGATAAAATGTATATTGAATCAAAAGCAGATAGATTTATTTAATATGTTATCTAATAAAAAGTTTTTAAATGTTTGAGATTTTTTTATAAATTGCAAAATATGGAACGCATCTGAAATTAGAAACATTGAATTAAGAAACTTTTTTCCATACTTATTTAGTTTAGATGAAATGAAATTTTTATGAATGTTAAATTAGTGACGTATTATCAAAATACATTAATATCTCAAAATTTGGCCTTTTGTGGGTTAACACTTTATTTAAATTTAAAGGTTGAGTGATTGAGTGAGTACTCACCGAGCCCGTCGTCCATGCCCGCTACGATGCCCTGCACGGTAGCGGAGTAGCCGTCGGGAGCTACGTGCGCCGCGTAGCCCACTATCGCGGCGTAGCACAACGCGTATGTCGGTCCTTGCATTACACCCTGTATACGAAACGTAAAAAAAATATCAATTTTAGTGAGCCAATCTAGCTGTAGCCTACTGACTACAGCTCGTGGAGGCTGTCCATTAATCATGCGATTTTTTAGTAATTTCTTAGGCCCCCCCCCCCCCCTTCCCCTCACCTTCCTCCCACCTAAGATCACGTGTATTTTTAACATCGGGCCATAAAAAGGTATTACTACCATTATTTATCGCGATAAGACCCGTGTTAGGGATACATGGATGCTTATAAGCAATTATGTGTCAACCCACAAAAAGTCAAATTAGGAGATATTGATGTATTTTGATACTGCATCACCTATTTAACATTATTCAAAAATATTTCAAGTCATCTAAACTAAATAAGTATGGAAAGAAGCTTCTTAACACAATGTTTCGAATTTCAGGTGCGTTCCATATTTTGCAATTTATAAAATAATCTCAAATATTTAAAAACTTATCATTAGATAACATATTAAATAAATCTATCTACTTTTGATTCATTATACATTTTATCAAAATAGAAAAGAAAAAATGAATATATACCACTTCAAACAAATTTATTAAGAATAGGTTGGACATCTTTAGACGCCATTTTTTCAAAACGAAGTCCGTGTGGCTTGACACAGTATTGCTTATCAGCGTCCAAATATTGTAACAGTAGTAGTAACAGCCTGTAAATATCCCACTGCTGGGCAAAGGCCTCCTCTCCTATTAAGGAGAAGGTACGGTATATTAAATATGAATAGTATAAATCGCGTGAAAGTTACAGGCTATATTACATCACGCACGCAGGATCAGTACCTCAATGAAGACGAGGTGCCAGGGATGCTGTATGACGGAGATGAGGGTCAGGCGCGCGCTGTAGCACACCAGGCATACGGTTATCGTCTTACCGTAGCCGAGCCGGTTTATTATTTTACCTGAAAATTGTTATAGTCAAAATTTTAGTATAGCCCATTTTTTAGACGAATATAGCGTACTATAACCACACACAAGAGTGAGAGAATTTATCGATCGAATGTTTAAATTGAATCAGTTTTTATAATAAAAAAATTATAATGACTAATAATATACGAAAATTCGTTATTCGTTCGTCATACAAGTATTGGTTTAAATTTTGAATATTAATTCAAAAAAAAAAAAAATTAATAATAGCCTAAGTTACTCCTTATAACATTTGCTATCTGTGGGAAAATCTCGTCAAAATCGGTCCAGCCGATCCAGAGATTAGCCGGCACAAACAGACAGACCCACAGACAGACACAAATTAAAAAAAAAAAGATGTGTTTTCTATGTAAGTACCGTATACAATTTCATACGCATTTACTTAAAAAGCTGTTAATTTGATAATACAAACAAACACTTCAATTTTATTAATTGTGTATAGAATACATAAAAAAATAACATTTTGTATCTGTATAACGAATATAATAAAAAAAGTTTTTTTTTTTTAAAGAAAATCAATTGCATTTTCGAAACACTAAGGTAATCCATACCATAAAGGGGTGAAGTAGAAAACAAATTCTTACCAGAGAAGAAAAAGAACAGCACCTCCCCGATGAAGCTCTGCGCCGCGATCACCACGCCTTCAATGAGCTTGATCTTCGCCATCGTGCCCGTCTCCTCCGCCAGCTCCTCGAGAAACCTGAAACGTATTGACCAAAAAAAAAAATTATTTATTATGGACGCTGATAAGCAATACTGTGTCTCCACGCGGACTTCATTTTGAGAAAATGGCGTCTAAAGATGTCAAACCTCATCTTAATAAATTTGTTTGAAGTCGTATATATTCATATTTTCTTTTCTATTTTGATAAAATGTATAATGAATCAAAAGTAGATAGGTTTATTTAATATGTTATCTAATAATAAGTTTTTAAATATTTGATATTATTTTATAAATTGCAAAATATGGAACGCATCTGAAATTCGAAATATTGAGTTAAGAAACTTTTTTCCATACTTATTTAGTTTAGATGACTTGAATTTTGAAAAAGTAGGCTATATTAAAATAAGTAAAGTAGGTATATTTAATATATTATCTCATAAAAAGTCTTTTAAATATATAAGATTATCGTATAAATTACAAAATAAGGAACGACCTTGAAATTCGAAACGATTAATTAAGAATCACTTTTCCTACTTATTTAGTTTATATGACTTTATTTTTTTATTGAATAATATTAAATAGGTGATGCGGTATCTAAATACATCAATATCTCCGAATTTCACTTTTTGTGGGTTAACACATTATTGCTTATCAGCATCCATATAATATTTACCTTCCTTGAATCGAATATTGTTCAATATTTCATTGATTTTAATTATGTTTAAAACAAATGTAGCTACTCCTTATAACATTAGGTATCTGTGAGTGAAAGTTTCGTCAAAATCTAAGTTTCAGAGTTTAACTGAAACTAACAGATGGACAGACAGACAAAAATTTTCTAATTATGTTTATGATGTAAGTACCGTGTGAACTTTCATATGAAGTTAGTTAAAAGCTGTTAATTTGGTATTCCAAACAGACACTTAAATTTTATTTATTTGTATATAATTCATGTTAACGTTAACGTCTTATTTTAAAACGTTGTACCTAATTATATAATATATTATATAGAGATGTTATAATGTCATGGATTTTGGCAACCAGAATGCCTACCACTTTGGATGACGTTGCCTAGCAACCAGCGAATGAGTATAACAGGCGAGAGTATCTGTTCACGAATCTATACTATCTATACTAATATTATAAAACTTAAGAGTTTGAACGCGCTAATCTTGGTATCTACTGGTTCGAATTGAAAATTCTTTTTGTGGTAGATAGTT
Organism: Hypolimnas misippus; assembly: GCA_037950945.1. NCBI lineage: Eukaryota > Metazoa > Arthropoda > Insecta > Lepidoptera > Nymphalidae > Hypolimnas > Hypolimnas misippus. The sequence continues at coordinate 4,325,964 of JBBEEQ010000002.1, forward strand.
TACTTATGGAGGAAGGCTACAGGCTATATTACATCACGCTTCGACTCATATGTGCGAAGTAGTAACCATAAACGCGAGTAAGTCCGCAAGGGCCAGCTGGTATTTTATAATAAAAATCTTTGGGGCTTTTATTGTTGGAAATGGGAACAATTTGTTAACAGTATATATTTATCTATATTAATATATGAATGGACCTCGATATTCAAAACTATCTCTCGACTTTTACGGTTACTGATTTGCTTCTGAATTATAGCGTGATGTAAATAATTGGGTGTCACTGAAAACCAGTTTTGGAGCAAAACTCCAATAATAACTGAGGGACATTCCTTTTCGGGGACATTGCACCAGTTTAGATAGATAAGCATTAATATTTGTTAATACTATTTTTAAAATAAGTTTTTTCTTGTAAATAGTTATGCTTTTTTTTTAATTTTTCTTTTTTGTTGTAGATATATTGTTATTTCAGGATTGCATGTTATATTTGTTTTTGATTTTGTTACTATTTTTTATATGTGCTATTTTATTTGTAAATGTGTGTGTTCCCGAATAAAGGTTATTCTAATTCTAATATAGCCTATAACCTTCCTCAACAAAAACAAATTTACCAAATACAATCAGTAGTGTTGAAGCCCTCTAGATAAAAACTTATTACAAAAAATTTACATACGTTTAACGCGTGTCTATAAAAAAACTGTACTACAAATCCGCGTCTAAAGACAATTTCGGTTTAACATATGCTTAGAACCTATTTTAACCGTCACATATGTCGTGTGATATTTTATTTTTTTATAATTTTACACGCAGTGTAGCAATTTTTAAACGCTGTTTAGCTAGACACGTGTTCAACATGGTTTTATTTCATCATTTATAGTAAATGAGTTAGATTTTCTTTTCCAGAAGAACCATAACCATTTCCCCAACTCTACATCCCGCGGGTTTAACCGAGAGCTTCCCCACTCACCAGAAAGTGTAGTAAATCATGAAGCTATCGAAAGTTCCGGCGACGACCGCGAATGTTATGAAAACGAGCACTCTCGGTATCTTCAACACTTCCTTCAGTGCTTTGCCAGAATCGTCCGGAGAGGACAGCGGTGGTAGCTGGAATAAGTGAAATTCAATATATACTTCTTATAAAATTAATTTATAAAGTCTAAAAAATAAAGTAGCAGCCTGTGAATATCCCACTGCTGGGCATGGCTTCTCCTATCGAGGAGAAGGTTTACTGCCATACTACAAAAGACGCATTAAAACCATGTTCAACACGTGTCTAGCTAAACAGTGTTTAAAAATTAAACATTGCTTAAAATATTATCTAAATTGCTTAACAGCGAAAAAACTAAAAAAAAAAATTTATTCGATAAAATGTTATACGTTACATTTGACAGTTGAAATAGGTTTTAGACATCTATTCAACTCACTTACACGTATGTTAATCTATATCTAAAGCATGTTTAACTCAAAACAGTGCTTAGACGCGGATTTGTAGTACGAATTTTTTTAAACACGCGTTTAACGTCTGTTTAAATCTTTTGTAGTAAGGCAGTTAGAGTTTAAACCACTGCGCTGGTCCTTCGAGCCGGATTTGTGTGTCAGAATTTCTCCCGACTCACGCAGGTTTTCTCACTTTTTCCTTCACGGAGCTCGAGATAAATTTATTTTTATTTTATTTTATTTTATTAGTTTAGGTTAGCCAACAATTGTTTACACAACACCTGTAATGAAGAATCTTATCAGCTATTTACAATTTCAGGTGTAACAATTACTTAAAGGCTAACACAGCATGCACAATACTAAACGGTTATAATACTAAAAGAAATCAATTAAAGATATCAATTAAATCAGAATTAACTAAATCCCAATAAAATTAAAATTAACAATACAATTCAATAGTAAATAAATTAAAAATCATCAATTTAAACACAAATTTAGCACTTGAAAAATCAGCGGTGCTAGCCGTAGTTGGAACCCGCGATCAACGGTTGATATGGACGTGTTCTAACCACTGGGCCATCTCGGCTCAATAAATATATATGTATAATGACGATAATAGCTTTTTACTCGACTGCGACAAAGCCGAGAATGAGTTATGATGATAGCAGTCTATGTATGTACACATAGGTTCGGCTTTTAATTGGACACAGATAAGCAATAATGTGTCAACCCACAAAACATCAAATTCGGAGATATTAATGTATTCTGATAACACGTCATGTATCTAACATTATCCAAAAAGTTTCCTAATTTAATGTTTTGTATATTGAAATATAACATATTTCAGTAATATCGTGTGTTTAAAAAACTTAATAGATAAGACTTTTAATAAACCAATCTGCTTTTAATTCATTATATCTTTTATCGAAATAGAACAGAAAAGATATATACTTCTTCAAACAAATTAATTAAGAATAATTTTGACATAGGCGCTATTTCCTAAAAATGAATTTCGTGTGGCTTGACATAGTATGGCTTATCAGCGTCTAATTAAGGTCCTTCAAATGTGGAGATCTTTAAGACTGTTACAGACGAACATCCAATTCTTATTAATAGATTATACAAAGATTAGCCACAACAAACAGACAGACAAAAATTGATTTTTTATGTACGTACCGTATATACTTTTATATGCATTTAGTAAAAAGCTATTAATTTAAAATTATAAACGGACACTTCAATTTTATTTTATTAGTATGGATTAAAGAACTACTTACGGTCAGCTTCCTACAAGCTGCGAAGTCGATGAACGTAGCCACAATGGCTATTATGAAGGCTGGTGTGAAGTCCTTGTGTTTGTCCGACATGGCGTCGACTAGCCAACCCCCTATAAGCGCGGTTACTCCATAACCAGCTGTGCCCCATGCCCTCTGTGCCCCATACTTTGAACCGCGATCGGGGCCTGTTTTAAAGAAAGTAAAGTAAAGCCTGTAAATATCCCATTACTGGGGAACTGAAGAGAAGGTTTAGAGCTTAATCCACCACGCTGCTCCACTGCGGGGCGGATATACATGTGTCAGAATTTCTCCCGGCACATGCAGGTTTCCTCACGACGTTTTCCTTTACCGACGCGCTCGAGATGAATTTAAACACAAATTTAGCACTTGAAAAGACAGCGGTGCTAGCCGGGCTTTGAATCCCCAATCGTCGTTTGAGATCGACTTATTCTAACTGCTAGGCCATTTCGGTTCGGTGGCTTTTAATGTTACAGAAGAAAAATTTGAAATTTTAACATCGTAATTTTAAACTGGCACTATTTAAGTACATTCTTAACAGACTTAAAAAAAGTGGTTCTCAATTCGTCGATGATATTTTTTATGTAATTCACCGATTATTCGAAAACGTCTTGAGCGATTTTGATAATTCTTTGTTTGATAGAGTATAAGTTCCCATCAGTCACCTAGAATTTTTATTAAAATCGGTTTAGTAGTTTAGTTTTAAAGTCAAAATAATTGGAATAAGTTTGTTATTAAAAGTTGACGAATTTACGTATTGTTATTGAAGTCGGTTTAAGGTGCGTCCAGTAGATAACACTTAAAAAGTCTTACTTGGCTAACACAAAAATAGTTCCTGAGATTAGAACGTTCGTTTTTGAATTATGTTTATGTCTTATTGACACGAAGATACTCTTCTGCCATACTTTGTCGCAACCTGGTTGCTACGCAACGTCGTCCAAAATCTTTTATCTTATAACATATCATGAGTTATATAATATCACTGTACAGACAATTCTTACGAAGTTAGGTAACATTTTAAGTAAAATCTTCTATACACTGGCCGTTAAAGTTTTAGTTGAGGTCCTTCAAAATTATACTTACCCAAAACATCGAAGCACACGGCATCGCCTATACAATTGGCAACATTAAACGCGACCGTTCCGATACACATCAAGACAACGAATGCCCAAAACGTCGCCGTCATGTAGAAACTACCCTCCGATCCGACTGTATCTTGAATCCTTCTATCTCTATCCTTGTCTAACCCGTCCAAAGCATTCGCTTTCGTGCCTCCAACTTCTCTTTTACTCCTCGTATTATCCAATTCGAAACAGAGTAGATTGCAATCTTTTTTCGGCACACACGTCACCTGTCCTTCTCGCACATCATTCAAAGTCATGTGTAAGAAAGAGCAAGATATATTTCTCTCGTCCGTGTACATCGTGTTTATGTACGTCGAATTCGATAGGTAAATGTGGAATTTATCATTTTCTGTGCAGTTCCAGTGGCATGTGTATTTTTCCAAGATGGCGGCTGTATTGTTGTCGTATCTTTTTAGATAGACGGTGTCGTTCAGTTGGTAGACTGATTCTAGGAGTCCTGGGCTTTGAGGTTCCTCGGGCATGGGTAGGAACCACAGGCAGCAGTAAGACCCTGTCATGATGAGGATTAGGAAAATGAAGACCAGCTTTCTTTTACTCTGTAATGAAAAATAAATTAAATTGCGTCTTTGGTTGACAAGTTAATGGTTATTCATTGTACAGTTCGGAACACTAATTCTTTTTTCTAAAACATTATTATGTAGCTTAAATTACTCCTAATTAAACTTATAAATTTTGCTCTTAGACTTTCATAAAGATTTACATAAGTTATTTCTCATTGGTTTACACTAAAGAATTTACTTTCAGTGCCTTATTTTTGACATTCTCAGCTTTCGTAACTACTTACGACGTATCTGTTACTGGCTTACAGAGTTGTTTTTTATTACTTTCGAGAGCAAAACTTACAAATAGAAATCCCACCAAATAATATCAGCTCTATGTCATTAAAAGTGCTGACAAAATCAATCCAGCTGTTTCCTAGATAAGCCAGAACCGACAGTAAAAAAAAATTTGTCAGAGCAAGTGGGTTTCTCACCGGCCAAAAGTCAACGACGTAGCCGAACAGGGGCTTAGCGACTGCCCACAGCAGGGGCAGGACGGCCGTGACCAGCCCCATAACCGCCGGCGACACCCCCAATTGTCGTCCGAAGACGTTCATTTGCGGCAATAAGGGACCGAGTGCTGGAAATAATATCATAAATCGAATTCATAAATAAAATACGTAATTTTAATATCAAACTACTAAACCGATTTTGATGAAAATTCTATGAAACAGTAACTGCTAGGCCGTATTTTGTCTAAACTCTTTGGTCAGTTAGTCACTATATGGACGCTGATAAGCAATAATGTGTTAAGCCACACGGACTTTGTTTTGAGAAAATGGCGTCTAAAGATGTCAAACCTATTCTTAATAAATTTGTTTGACGACGTATATATTCATCTTTTCTTTTCTATTTCGATAAAATGTATAATGAATCAAAAGCAGTTAGATTAGTTTAATATGTTATCTAATAATAGGTTTTTAAATATTTAAGATTATTTTATAATTCGAAAAATATGGAACGCACCTGAAATTCGAAGAATTGTGTTAAGAAACTTTTTTCCATACTTATTTAGTTTAGATGACTTGAATTTTTTTGAATAATGTTAAGTAGGTGATGTAGTATCAAAATACATCAGTATCTCTAAATTTGACTTTTTGTGGGTTGACACATTATTGCTTATCAGCATCCATATATCGTTGACGATAAAGATGTGTGGGCTTAGTATATGCTGGATTTCGTACAGGATAAATAATCAATTTGTAATCATAAACTGTGTTGTATTGACAATGTATTAAAAGAGTAACTATCGAGTTTCTTGCCGGTTCTTCTCGGTAGAATCTACGTTCCGAACCGGTAGTGTTTTATGTATTGACGATTCAAGAGTGCTCGTGAGAGCCTACTTGAATAAAGTATTTTTTTAATTTTGATATCTCTTTTATATACAGATAGATTCATCCTTATACTATGAATAATACGATATGACGAACACGAATTGCACTCATAAGTTTCGCTCTCAGACTTTCATAAACATTTACATAAGTAGTTTCTCATTGCTTTACACCTGAAAGAGTTTATTGTCCGTGCCTTATTGTTCACAGCTTTCGTAACTACTTACGACGTATCTATTGCTAGGTTAGTCGTCTCATATCTATATCATATATTGATGCTGATAAGCAATAACGTGTTAACCCACAATAAGTCAAATTCGGAGATATCGATGTATTTTGATTCTGCGACATCTATTTAACATTATTAAAATAAAATTAAAGTCATTTAAATAAATACGGAAAAAAGTTTCTTTATTTAATGTTTCGAATTTCAAGTGCGTTCCATATTTAGCAAATTTATAAAATAATGTCAAATATTTGAAATACTTTTTATTGGAAAACACATAACATATATCAATCTGCTTTTAATTCATTATATCTTTTATCAAAATGACATAGAAAAGATGAATATATCCGAAACTAATTCATTAAGAATAGGTTTAACATCTTTAAACGACATTTTCTCAAAATGAAGTCCGTGTGGCTCGACACAGTATTGCTTATCAGCGTCCATATATTTCGTTATCATATCTATTTCCCTATATAAATTACCCATTAGATATCCTAAGAGACAGTTATTAATTTTAACTGTAAAATTGTATACATCTACTTAACAGGATGGAGACTTGGTGGCCTGAAATACGTGCTTATATCGTTGTCTTAGATTTCCGCGATTATTATTCATTGAAATAAAACTATTTTAAATAGATTTAAATCGCGTATATTAATTATTTTTATCATCCCGACGTTTCGAGCACTTTGCAGCGTTCGTGGTCATTATTATTTACAAACCGTTGGCGGTAGTTGTAAATAATATTTTCTAAAACCTCAAATAGACAAATGTCACCTTAGTGATCTTCATGACTTTCTGTTTGGCCTAAAGGTTGACTGGCAGAGTGCCTTCAGGCATTAAGTCCGCCTTTTGTTCCAACTTTTGTTTGTTGGTCAATAAAGTATTTAAATAAAATAAATAAAAAATAAAAATATTATAAAAAAAAAATATATCACTCTCGAGTTTAACTTCCAAACGTAAATCCCGCCGATTGAAGACACACGTGTATGTAGTGATGTTGCATCATAATTTGCTATTTTTAGTCCTTTAATTGTAATTATTAGCTATAAACGAAGTGAATTAGTGAAGTGTTTTATTGATAGCAATAATAAAGTTATCAACATATAAACGTATGGGTTGTCTCTGATCTGTACGAATGGGATCGTTTTTCTACAATTCGGTGTCCAATAGTGCCAATAATTCGGTATATATAAAATCTCTACACCGTTTAAGTCTTTAAGAAGGAGCATACGTACGATGTTTTCATAACACATGTCCAAAATTAATTTGGAGCAAAATTCTCTTCTTAACAGACTTATGAGATCGTACAATGGTATTAGCAGAGATAACGAATTGGATGTTTTCAATGACAGCTGCTCTACTGCGGGTTGGCAGATACATGTGTCAAAATTTCTCCCGGCACATGTATTTCCTCACGATGTTTTCTTTCATCGCCGAGGTCGAGATTAATTTAAATTCTATTTAATTTAATTTAATTCTATATTATCTATTTAATTTAATTCTATATAATTTTAGTACTTGAAAAATCAGCGGTGCTAGCCGGGGTTTGAACCCGCGAACATCGGTTGAGATCGACGTGTTCTAACCACTAGGATATCTCGGTTCACTTGAATATGCGAAAAATCAATTTAAGAAACTTTTTTCCGTACTTATTTAGTTACAATTACTTGAGAATATTTTGAATAATGTTAACGTGATAAGTAATAATGTGTCAACCCACAAAAAGTCAAATTCGGAAATATTGATGTATTCTGATACTATGTCACCTAGTTAACATCAATCAATTTAAGTTATCTAAACTAAATCAATGCGGAAAAAAGTTTCGAAAAATGCGTTTTGAATTTCAAGTGCATTTCATATTTTTCAATTTATACAATAATCTAAAATATTTGAAAATCTTATTATTAGATAAAACTTTTAAATCAATGTGTATTTACTTTTTAATACCTTTGATTAAAATAGAAAAATAGTGGGTATTTAATTGTACAAACTAATTTATTAAGAATGGGTTTGACATCTTTAGATGCTATTTTCTCAAAATGAAGTCCATGTATTGCTTATCAGCGTCCATATGTATATTGGGCCTTCATCGTTAAAATCCTCACACAATAGCATTATAACGAAGGAGATTAAATCGCTATCATTATAATAATAACAATCAGTTAAGCATACCAGATAACATTGTACGCGTTATAAAATGCTTTATGTTGTATCGTAACGACCAAACATACTAATATTACTAATATCTTCGCCCTCGTGTTGATATATTTGTTCCTATCACATAGCAACATGAATACAAACTATATTGGACGCTGATAATTTTGAGAAAATGGCTTCTAAAGATGTCAAACCTATTCTTTTTTTTTTTTGTTGACGCAGGGTAAATCTTCATAGATACTCGACTTCTGGGGGGGAGACCGGGTTATGTCAGATTGTACTCACTAAAACCCCCTGCGATGGCCGCCACAGCACGGAAAACGGAGAGGCTTCGGGATCGCTTTCGCAGGCACGTCCGCGGCCTCTCCCGTGCGTTGCTCCGCTCGTGGCTTGCGGAGCCCTTCTCAGGAGGGCAAAGATGGTCTCGCCCTCCCCGCACCCCTCGCTGGTGCGTACACCGGCAGTCCGGTGCCATACCGGACTGCGGTCCTCCTCTCGGCCGTATGAAAACGGATGCGTGAGACCCCCATCTCACGCACCCACGGCCGGAGGGAGTGCCCTATTTATTCCGCCCCGGGCACTGGGGCTTGTCAAACCTATTCTTAAGACGTATACATCCATTTTCTCTTTTCTATTTTTATTAAATGTATAACGAATTACAATTAAATTGGTATAATAAAAGTTTTATCTCATAATAAGTTTTTTAAATTACAACAAACAAGACACAGTTCGCATATTCCATAGTCAGAGACATAAGGATAATTTATACTACAAATCTTTGTATACCTAACAATAAGGAAATAACTAAATACCTAATTTTTGAATACCTAATTTTTACGTCATCTATACTAATATTACAAGGAGATAAAATTTGATTATAAGTTTGTATGTAGGGATTAATCTCTGAAATTACTGATACAATAAAAAAAAAACTCTTGTACTAGATAGCCTGTTTATTGAGGAAGATTATAGGCTATATTACACGCTACGACTCACAGTAACGATAAACGCGAATAACACCGCGAGGGGCAGCTAGTTTCATATAAAACGTACACCGTTTATCTTATAAAGTATTTAATTAATCTTACCATTTTATATTTCAATGTTTACAGCGAGATTATGAAGAACACAATTATGATAATTAAAATTAATCTGATTATTGTTTTATATACGTTCTACTTGATAAATGTAATGTCCCACAGTTGGGCAAACTAGTCTTCTCCTATTAAGGTGAAGAGAATAATTCACCTGTTGCACTGCGGGGCAGATATACGTGTCTCAAAATTTATTCAAGTTTCTTCACAATGTATTCCTTCACCGAGCACAAGGTGAATTTAAGCACTAGTTCTAGAAAATTCAGTGTCGCCGACATTTGAATCTACGATCATCGATAAATAACACAGTCGATGTATGTAGAATAAATATATCCAAAAATGTTCTTCATATAAATGAACTCTAAGAAAAATTATCCCCAAAGAGGGTTTAATAAGAGGGAACATGGAAATTCGGAAATAGAAAATAATATATATAGCTACTTCTGCGTGATCTTAGATCATAAGATAGACCTAAGAAAAATAAATGAAGTCTTTCAATCAAAGCCGAGATTATTCTGCGTAGGCTTTATAGAGTGTTGATATTAAATCCGTTCCTATCAGTCGTAACGTGAAGTTTTACAGCCTAAAATCTTCCTTAACGGATCATCTAACGCGAATTTTTTAAATCTTGAACTTGAATTGTCTATTTTTCTTTACTTGATTTAGCAGAAATATATAGCGTACTTCTAAACATATAAGTGTTGGAGATGAGATATTATAGATCTAATTATTGAATTGAATCATTTTTAACGATGAAAAATTATAATGTAAAAATTATGATCAAAAATTCGTTCCGGGTATTTTTATCAAATAAGACAAGCAAAAAAAAATAGACTATCGTCTCTGAGACTATAGCTTTGCTTTACATTAGACATAAGCTTCTACAAGCGGCTTCGCTTGTATTAATGTAGGTTCTATTTAAAAATTATACGCATATATACATAAAATATAGCCTGCGACTATCTACAATATTGTATCTTTTAAACGGTACCATAATATTTAAAACAGTTTTAATGTTTTCGGACTTTATTCTCTCTCTTCATTACACTATCTGCACGTCGCGATTTCACACGCAATTACTACTTCCAGCTGTAGCGTGATCTAATATAGCCTTCCCTAATAAACGGACTAACCGACGCAAAAATAATTTTCCAAAACGGCCCAGTAGTTTCGGACACTATTAAATGCAAATTAGAAAACAATCATATGTTTTAATATTGGTGCGGATACCTAAAAAAACATTACTCTTTCGGAGCAGTCTACCCGACTATATAAAATAGACTATCATAAATGATTACTCGCGAAAATTGATAAATATAATTGATTCGTCTCGTGTGAACATTATAATTTGAACGCTGATTCACCAGGCAAGCATAATACTTGTTCTAACAGCATAAGGCTCAAAATGGTATAGAAAAATTATTCCCAGGCGTAAGTGCAAAATTACTGGGGGACTGACAATTTGGGGCCTTGATCTTGTCGCATAATTATGATAATAGGATAACGCTAGGTCTACACTGGATGAAATAGGTATGGATATTGTTACTTTTTTATGAAGATAGTTGGCACACGAGCAGGTCGGCTAATATTAAGTGATCACCTGCATATGGACATTTGCAGGACCAGAGGAGCCACAAAAGCGTTACCCGAAACGAAATTCTTACAGCCCGCTTAATATATTTTTAATCTCATTTGGTTCTGACAATAAAATAGACAATCTCCATAAAAATAAATATATCAGCAAAAAAATCTACATTTTTGGCACGCACGATCTAAAATTTGTCTCAGTCTGGTCATTTGGTGTCCCGTCAGAGTCTAGACCTTGTGCTTGCTGGTACTGTCCTATTAACGACACTCGATAACAACACGTTTTGAAACCGCAACGTTCATGACAAACCCACGTGATCAACCACTTGCCTATCATCTATATTTCAAAGAGGTAAAATTTGTTAGTAAGTTCGTATGAAACAGCTGATCCGATTTGAAAAAAAAATTGTTGAGTTGGATAGCCTGTTTATTTGCAAAAGTTGTAGGCTATATTACATCACGCTACGACTCTTAGAAGCGAAGCATGAACTATAAACGCGACTGAATCCGCGAGTGGCGGGTAGTGACTATAGAAATACATATTGATACATAATCTATTATGTTATATACTATCAATACTTAGCTGTCGATGATTTAGATAAAAAACTAAGATTAAAATAAGGAGCATTGACATCTATTATTAAATGCACTTGTATTGATATAAAAAAAAAAAACATTAAAATTACTCATGGTAATACATTTTAAACGGAATTCAAAAAGACTTTCTTGCGTTTGATCCCGATCACTCAATGACTTGACAGATTTGGTTTATTCTGGTTTTGTTTGAAAGTGTATATAATCAGTTGTTTCTATATTAGACAATCATACTCTTCGGTATGCATACATGTAACACATTGTATTGAGGGTGTCACAAATTGTATAATTAAATACTAGTTCTCGTGTTTATGGTTAGTGCTTCGCTCCTATGAGTCGTAGCGTGATGTTATATAGCCTATAGCCTTCCTCAATAAATAAACTATCTAACACAAAAATAATTTTTCAATTCGAACCAATAGTTCCTGATATTAGTGCGATCAAACAAACAAACTGTACAGCGTTATAATATTAGTATAAGTTGACAGGATGACGTAGTAATCTAAAAAAAAAAATTACTGAATCGATTTTGTTGAAAATTCCATTACATAAATATGGAATTTTCAAATCTAACGAATATTAAACAATAAGAAAAAAAACCTACAAATTGACAACCTTGGTCTTTTTGAAGACGGTTTAAAACAAACTTATATGAAAGATAGAAAGAAAAATTTTACAGACAAACACAGACTACAGAAATAAAAATGTAATAAAAAGTAAATACAAGAAAAAAAACAAATGAAATAAATATTATCTATACTAATAATAAAATTCTAGCGGGTCGCTGTCTGTACATGGAAGATATATGAAAAAAAAATCTTACTGGGGGTCTTTACCAACGCAATAGAACCCAAAACTATGATTTTTAGAATTCTTATCTGTTTGTCTGTTTATCTATGCGTTTGTGCACGCTAATCTCAGAAACGGCTTATCCGATTTAGATGCGGTTTTCACTAATATATTGTGGTAAGCTTCACTTAACATTTAGGGTTTGTTTCATGTCAATCGGTTCATAAATAAAAAAGTTATGTCAATTTAAGGCTTTTGTCGAACATTATTTTGTACTTTTCACTAAATGCATGAAAGTATATATAGTACTTATATCAAAAAATACATTTTAATAATTAAATTTTTGTCTGTCAGTCTGTCTGTCTATCTCTTTGTTCCGATTAATCTCTGAAACGGCTGAACCAATTTTGATGGTACTTTTACTTGCAGTTAGCTAATGTTATAAGGAGTGACATAGGCTGACTTCTATTATAGATATTTTAAATCGATACGTACAAAAAAAAATCTAACGGGTCGCTGTCTGCACATGACAGATATATAAAAAAAATATATAATATTGGGGGTCTTTACCTACGCAATAGAACCCAAAAGAATAATTGTTAGATATTTGTCTATTTATTTGTGAGTTTGTGCCCGCTAACCTCAGAAACGGCTTATCCGATTTAGATGTGGTTTTCATTAATATATTGCAGTAAGCTTCACTTAACATTTAGTGATTTTTTCATTTCAATCGGTTCATAAATAAAAAAGTTATGTAAATTTAAGGGTTCACATCCAACATTATTTTGTATTTTTCACTAAATGCATGAAAGTATATACAGTACTTACATCAAAAAATCCATTTTTTAATTTTTTTGTCTGTCTGTCTGTTTCTTACAACTAATCTCTGAAACAACTGAATGAAATTTGATGGGACTTTCACTTGCAGTTAGGGGATGTCCATAAATCACGTGAGGCCCAGAGAAGGGAAAGGGGATGGAAGAAAAAATCACGAAATATCACAAAGTCTAAAAAGTTCTTAAAAACATTACGTGATTAACGAACAGCCCCTATACCTAGCTAATATTATAAGGATTAACTTAGGCTACTTTTATTAAAAAATACATATATTTATTTTAATGAATCAGTAAAAAAGAGATAATTCTCTTAATATTTTGTTATTGCGTAATCGTGATAACAAAATATTGTAGAACACAATAAAATTGTAAACAATACAAATAAATATAATTGATATGTCCGTTTGTAATTTTAAATAAATGCATATGAAAGTATAGACGGTACTGACAACAAAATTACCAACTTTAAAATTTTTGTCTGTCTATCTGTCACTCAGTTTGTTACGACTAATATCTAAAACAGCTGGACCGATTTTGACGAAACTTTCACTGAACAGAAAGCTAATGTAATAAGGAACAAAATCGAAACCGATGAAATAGTGAACAACATCTAATTTAAATAGGGAGGATATATGTATATAATATAAATATAATAATTTGGAAAATAATATATTTACTGGGTAATTTTTTTACTGGATATGATAGACCAAATCCGAAACTATAAGCAATAGCGAAAAATAATTAAAGGAGTAACAGAGCCGATTTTAATAACAACTAAGACGATGTCATTAGTTTTTTGAAAAATAAGTTCTCCTAGCCAGAAACGAACACGTTGATTTTGGAAAAAATTAACATTCTGTATGATTGCATCATCTGATACTGTTACATATTATAAGAATCAACTTCAGAGAATAGTAATAGTATATAGTTAATTGCAACAAAAAGAAAGGGCAAATTTTTTTCAAAAATCTATCAAATTCATACATTAATTAAATCTTTAGTAATTCTTCAAAAAAACGATCATACCTAAAAGTGAAATTTTAAAATTATAACGGGATGTTGTAACGCTTATAGCGGGTGAGTACAATAGCCGAGTCCAGTGAAATGTAGATATTCAATAAATTGATTCATCTTTTTAGGAATTATCTAAATCTACTTAGGTAACGGAGTAGGTGACGGGGACCAAAACAAACGTCACATACACAAACATAAAATAAGTTACTGTGAGTTATTCATTTTATATATTTTTGATTGTATTCTTTACACTCTTAATTACTTTAGTAGGTGACTAGCATTTTGATGCAAATAAACAAATCGTTCGAAGTAATGCAGACTTTTTTTCTAAACTTACCGGGAGCCAAGATTTAACCCACATATTTGATTATGTATATTTGATATATATAGAATCAATTACTTAACTTCTAATTCATGTATAGATTTAATGTTATTTTGTTAAAAAATAAATCTTTTCCTTTAATTTGTCTCTTACTATTACTTTCCAAAAGTTGATTCTTACAAGTGACACTATTAGGTAGGTGGTGCAATAATACAGAATGTATTTTTTTTTAATTAGTGGGTTCAATTCCTGGTCAGGAGAATCATGACATTAAAAAAACTTATGATGCAGTTTTAGATTTCTCAAAATCGGACACGAGACTCCTTTAAGTATTTTTCGCGATTCCTTAAAGTTCCGGATATGACCTATCAAGCCCAGTTAAAAAAGTCACCCGATATATAATACAAGGAGAACCTCGGCGGGAATATACTGTTATACAGTCGCAATTTTAAAGACTAGCACAAAACACTTTTCTTCAACATTTATAGTAAAAACTGTGGAGGAATACCGTATCTGAATTAGAGCCTGCTTATAAATACAACCAGAAAGTTCCCAAATCCAAAGTAACAAGTTCCTTTCTTGAGCAGCATCGCAGACTATTATAACCTTGCTTTGCAGGAGACATGCCAAGCACTCTGTAATCCGAGCAATCCAAAATATGGAACTCATTTCAATATTATAAACATTTGATTAAGAAACTTTTTTCTGTGCTTATTAAGTTCAAATAACTTGAAATTTTTTTGTATAATGGTAAATACGAAATGCATTATCAGAATACATCAATATGTCTAAATTTGACTTTTTGTGGGTTGACACATTATTGCTTATCAGCATCCAGTTATAGAATGTATGTTTGATTCCACAGACAATTAGCCATGAAAACGTATTGTGTAATAAGCTAAGCTTCTGCAAAGCTACAAGTGATAAGCTGCGGTGTAAAAGATACAAGCAATTTGTTTGTTCTTCCGTTATCACTAATCTCAATAACGAATATATTATATATAACTCTTAAAGAGTTGAGAAGTAAATGATAATAAGACATTTGATATTCATACTCTACATCCTTATTTTTAGTGTTAACGGGGATCATCTGTAAATTTAGACTTAAATGAGGAGGAGGTCCATTGTTCAGCAGGTTGGCTTGAAGGGCCAGGTGTTACACCTTCGTAGAACACATGGAGACCATCTTTATAAATTGTCATGTTCTCTCTCGTGACATTTCTATGTTGCTAGGCAACTCTCAAAGTCAAGTTTGTATGTCATATTATATATATTGAACGAATATATTCCAACACACGCCCTCGTATCGCATTTGTTCAACAATAAATACCCACTTAAATGAGTGTGATATATACTGTGGTTCTTTAGCCTCTTTTAAAAAACAAATTCTTACATTGTAAATATTTAGCTAAGTAGTTTTATTTTCTCACAAATTTTATTATAGCAGTTGTATTATTATTTTTAGTTATATATTTTTATATAAATGCCTAGTTTCGCTTTAGTTATTTAAAATTTTGTTTGTACACCACATGATACTTATATATATACGCATGCTGTGTTCATATCCAGAAGGTTTCAATCTATGTTCATGTTAATATTAAGTCCATGTTTATATTTTATTTTAAGGATTGTAAACAGTTTTATGAACCAATAAAATAAAAAAAAAACTCTATTTCTATTATATTTCTTAAATTTACTGTGTTTTTGTTGACTTGTTAGATTTTTACGTCTAAACCACTGAACCAATTTTGATAAATTTTGATATAGATATAACATGTATCTTGAAGAAGGACACAGGCTAATTCTTGTGATAGAACAAAAATATTAATAGGTTATAAAACATTATTGAATATTTTAATAAAGCTTTCAACTGTTTAATCTTTGCCTATATTTAGTAAAAAAATTAACTGTATGCAAAACTTAATTATAGAGAACAGTTAAACTCATCAGTAACTAGCAATTAATAAGACTTAAAAAAATGAGTAACTAATTTTATAGCAAAAAACATTATTGCATTTATATGACTGGCATATTTATTCAGACTACTAAACCGATTTTGATGAAAATTCTATTGGACCCATTTAAAGTATACCCTTTCAAACCTTAAAATGAATGAACTAAATTGTTCCAGCCATTTTTGAGTAAATGATAAATGTATAATGAAAAATAATACCCGACGAATTGAGGACCTCCTGACTTTAGAAGTCAGTTTAAAAGGTACTTAATTTTGTTGTCTTTACCTATATATTATTTTAAGCTTCTTATATTTATACATTTATATATGAAAGTATAAACAAAATAATACGATAATTTATTTTTATAAATGACTTAATGCTGCATAAGTAATACCTATATTGTTTTAATATATACAGTAAATTGATTATAATTGAATTGTGAAAGAAATATTAATTGGAAACAAAGAGAACCCATTATAATTTCAATAAGAATGCTTAGACGTAGAGTACATATGGTATTTATTTCAATAAAACATAACAATCGTAAATATTAATTAAATTATTTTAATAGTCTATATGTACTTACCCGCGAAGAAAAAGAAGAAATGAACCTTTATAGGTAAAAGGCCTTTGTCTATTTTTAATTTCATTTTGAATTATTCTTGAAATAATTTCGCAGAGCACAGCAATATTTTTAACGATTCACGTACACGGACACTTTAATTAGAATTTTGAGCATTTCAGTATCAAAGGTCGATAAACTTGCACGTAGCTCAAACTCAACTGACTGCTTTCTATTCTAACATCATTTGAATGATATACACCGAGACGATTAATTTAAATCCTCATACATGTTATTGTTTATTTATACACTCAAAGCGATTAGGGAACGCAATTGACTTAGCATTTTGACAAGGTAGTAATGTTGCCGACTTATTTTTAAACTTTTCCATAAAAATAAAGTATTAAATTATATAAACGTTACCCATAATGTAGATTTTTTTTTCATTTTTTATTTTAATGTTCACTAATTTATTTGGTTGTTATCGAATAAAATTTTATGTAAAAGAAATATTAGTATAACTAGATTTTGAAAAAATACTACAATACTACATTACACGAAACTTACAAAACACGTGAATACACAAGTTTTTATTCTGAAAATGAAAGAATAAAATATTATTAATATATTTTGATTATTGCTGCCACATTCGTTACGATAAAATTTCACTTAATTTTAGGAATAAATATTTACCTACCAAACAAATATAATAATATAATAAGTTTTTTTATACGTTTTAATAACAACAATAAAAAAGCTAATTTTCTTTTTTTACATATTTTTTTTAATATAAATAGTAGCTCTCAAACGAACAGACTGGTCTCCTGATGTAAAATGATCATCGCCGCCCGTGGACATTTGTAGCACCAGAGACGTCACATAAGCGTTGTCAGATTAAAAAGAATAAAGAATGAAATAGGAAATAAAAAAAGGATCTATTTCAGTTTTTAATTTGATAACACTGTTTTTGTTTATAATAAAATATATATAAGTAAAATAGTTTGTTTGTTGTCGAAAAAGAGGCTGCTAGATAGTATAATTTAAAATCTACAGTGCTTATAATATATCAATAATGCAGAATTTTACTTATTACTTAAAAATAATATTAACTTCTAAAACAGCCATAAAAACGGGGTAAAGATGAAGTCTAGCAACATTAAAACTACATTTCACAGATAATAAATTATGAACAAAATTAATTGTGAAAAACAACGAAAACATTACACATTTTATTACATAATAATATTAATATTCTTTATAATTACAATGAATGTATAAATTGAAATGAACAAATATAAAGTAAAAATAAAAAATTCAATATTGTTAAATTATTCATTCGGCTTAAACGAAACTGATCGTCGCTTGTCAAACAAGAAACAAACGCGGGGAGTTCGAAAATTGAACGGATCAATGAACTTCATTTTGAACAATTCACAAAAAGTCCAAATATGGAGGAAGAAGATGAATTTGTAGGTTGCATTAGTTGCATGAATACTAACGATTTATGCGACCTATTTGTTACATACGGAAATAATGAAGAAACTTACGGGCAAATGCTTGAAACCTGTTTTGATGTAAAGGTCAGATTTGTTTATTGAATAAAAATATTGTCGATTTAATATTGAGTGAATAACGCGTCAATAATTTCTTTAAAATCTATGTCATGAACAATGGAAATGAAGTAAATGTCTCATAATTATTATGTAACTTATTACTAACGGTGCGAGTTATTTCTATGATTTATTTAGTATCATTTATGTGTTTTAGGTGACGAGTTATTTCAAATATATATGCACGAACTGCGTGGAAAAGTTGGAGAAGTCTTACGAATTTAAAATTCAAACGGTAAAAACTATCGATACGCTGCGAATGGTCAAAGGTATTGAAAATTAATATCGTATTATCTAAAAAAAATATGACATGTAACTAAACGATTTGAAAGTGCTTTAAAAATCCATTTGAATAAAGTAAATTTTGAGTTTGAGTTTGAGATTGAGTCTATCTATATATATATAATTTCTTGTCCTGACTGCTTGATTCATCAACGCAGACAATTGCTGAGGCTATAAACTTGAAATTTTGGCAGTTGATATGATAAAGATGTTTTATGTTGTAAGTATCCATTAAGAAAGGGTTTTTTGAAATTTCACTAGTAAGGGGGTAAAATAAGAAATGAACGTCTATATGAGTCCTTCATTTTCAAAGATGTTCCTTACATATAATTTAAAATGTTGGTTAATAATAAATGGTTGTTTTACATCGCGATTTTTCAAAATTTGAGCGGGTGAAGTTGGCGTGGTCAATATATATGTTAGTAGAGTTATATAAAACAATGTATTAAGAAATTATTTGTATGAGAAATTTCTGTTAACAAAATCTACAATCACGCGAATGGCGCCGCGTGTTAAGCTTGTATCTAACGAAGTTAAAATTTGATCATCTAAATTATTTGAAGTGAAATATTCGTTAGGTGTGTTTACTATTTTTTATTAGGGAAAAATGTTATGATTCGCGTCACCGTCACGCCAGACGCGAGAATGTTAAAGTAAATGGTATTTTTAACCGACTTTCAAAAAAGGCGAAGGTTCGCTATTCGTTACGGATATATTTCATCGATTAGTCGAAAACGGCTGGACTTTTGGTTATTTCGTTTATGTGTCTCGTTGAAAAATGTTTGAAACTTTCAGATTGGTTCCGTAGAATTTTCATTAAAATCGGTTCAGTCGTTTGGTATTAAAATCAAAATAACGGGAATTACGTATTTTGCTTTGCGGTCGGTTTCCCTTTTTAAGACTTGTTAATACATAAGGTACCTGCTTTTTTTTTAAGATACTGATTCTTTTTAGGGTTCCGTACCTTAAAAGGAAAAACGGAACCCTTATAGGATCACTTTGTTGTCCGTCTGTCTGTCTGTCTGTCTGTCTGTCTGTCGGGATGTCAACCCTTTTTTCTCAGAAATGCATGGACGTATCATGTTGAAATTAATATCATATACTCAAGTCTACGATGACATGCGGCCGTGAAAATATTAAAGTTCTAAGTCATCGCAATCAAAAGATAATGGCAAATATGTCGAATATTTTGACCATTTTAGCGTTTTCGCAAGGGAATCAAAACCTATAGGGTACTTCCCATTGACCTAGCAAGACGAAATTTGGCAAGAAGTAAGATCTTATGGTACGAATAAAGGAAAAAATCTGAAAACTGTAAATTTCTGTATGTATGTGTGTCTGTTTGTAAGTTTGTCTTTCAACTTTTTTCTCAGGAACGCCTGAAGGTAACAAATTTTTATCAATGTCATATATTCAGAGCTATAATTACTAAGAGCTGTGAAAAAATCAAACTTCTAAGTTAACACAGTCAAAAGATACGGTCATTTGTGTCGCATATTTTAAGTATTTTAGAATTTTTAACGTTTTCACAAGGGAATCATAACCTACAGGGTACTTCCCATTGACCTAGCATCATGAAATTTGGCCAGGAGCATGGTCTTATAATATACATAATGGAAAAAATCCGAAAACTGTAAATTTCTGTTTGTGTGTCGGTCAGTCTGTACATCTTTCAACCTTTTTCTCAGGAACGCGTCAATGTATCAAGTTGTAAATTATATCAAATATTCAGAGCTGCATTCACTTGAAGCTGTTAACAAAACCTAAATTATAAATCAATACGTATCCAATTAATTAAAAACGCATCATTTTCGGAAAATAAACTAAGTTTGTGTGTGAGATAATATAGCGTATCAAGCGGAAAATAATATAATCTTAGAATTAAAATTTTATGTACTTAAAACAAATAAACATAGAAGTTGATCACGGTCAAAAATAATTTTAAAATCAATTACGAGAAATTTGTATCAAAACGAAAACATAGGGGCAGCAAACCTTTATAAACAACGCAATGCAATCTATATGTCGCAGCTAACAAAATGATAGCGCGTACAGTCAGCGCCATCTCTGGACAATATTATGATATTACGTAGATAAAATTCTACTCATTTAATCTTACGATTTATTCTAAATATAAAAATAAAGAAATAATAAATTAAAAATATTATTTAAACGCGCTAAAAATAATAAAATAAACTATTCCTTTAAAAGTTTCATCATCAATTATCGTTAATTTTATCGTCATTACATAATTTACATTAAATATAAAGCTTCACACGATTTGATTTAAGTACTCGTATTAACTTAGTTCGAAATTTTAAAAATTAAATTCAATCAAATCGAGATAATTAATTTACTTCTTACTACTGTGATCTACACAACACATGTAAGTCTTCTGGTTATTAGTAATATAACTTTTTATATTTAAAAAAAAAACAATTAGTTTTATTCGAATTAGGGACTACTTATTTTCGTCTTGGCAACACTAATATATATTTTGATTGATAATGTAAATCTAAATATTTTACGAACGTAGTGTAGTGGAAGTGGAGTGTAGTAGAATATAAATAAAAATAAAACAAGAATAAAATAAAATGTAATTATGTATATAATAATTGATTATTTCTAACCGACTTCGAAAAAGGAGGAGGTTTTATGTTCGGCTGTATGTATTTTTTTATATTTGTACACCGATTTTTCATTTGTGAACCGATTTTCAATTTTTTTTTTGTTTTGAAGGGTATACTTCCAATTTGGTCCCATTGTCATGAAGTCAGGATCTGATGATGGGATCCTGGAGAAATCGAGGGTAATCTTCAAATATTACAGGCACACCTTTACCGATTTAGGTATTTTTGATAGCAACTTATGCATTTGCTCAGGAAAAGCTACATTTGATGAGGTGGAGCTGATGATGAAGATCACAAATGGGTACCGGAACAACTTAATAACGAGTATTTTACGTGTTGCGATTCGATTGCTTCAATATGATTGCTAAGCAATTTATTCTCGGCACAATGTATACAGTGAAGTGGAGCTGATGGTGCGATACCAGGAGGACTGCCATTGAAAAACATGATATTAGTCTACCCGTGACCACGAACGCTGCAAAGTGCTCGAAATAACGGGATGATAAAAATAATTAATATACGCGATTTAAATCCGTTTAAAACAGTTTTATTTCAATGAATAATAATCGCGAAAATCTAACACAACGATAAGGTACACAACGTAATTAAAAAGCGGAAAAATCTTCAAGATTTAATTTTCGTAATTGACCAACTATTTTTATTTATATATCTATTATTTCTAACCAATATGGCTAAAGCGGCTACAAATGGTTTGAGTTTAGGGAGGGCTGAGACGTCGCGTCCGTTGGTGGACCCTTTGATGAATAATTTTTATCGCAAATGTGCACTTTAGGTCTAAGTAAGAACCCTCTGTACGGAACCCTCAGTGCGCGAGTCCTACTCGCACTTGACCAGTTATTTTTTTAATAATAAAGATATGGATGTTATGACTTAAAAGGTTTAGTTTTGCGGTACTGTGCCTATAACCTTCTCGACTGTGGAAACTATAATTTGAAAAAGTTTTATCGCAATCGAATAAACTATATACGACGCATAAAATAGAAATCATTAAAAATTTTTAACCGACTTCAAACAGAAGGAGGTAGTAGTTTAGTAGATTTTGTAAAATGTTTGTTATCTTAGGACTCATCACTTCTTAACCGAGTTTTAAAATTCTTTGTTTATTTGAAAGGGTATTCATAGGTTTCATAGAATTTTCATCAAAATCGGTTAATTAATTTGATATTTAGCATTCGAAGTGATTTTTTTTTTAAATTAGTAATTTTGTAATTTAGATGAGGAATATCTCGACGAAGCTATACTAGAAGCTGATGATGCACCGGGCAGGTCTAACAGAATCGTCGTCGTCAGGAAACTTGGCGACGATTGCGGTGATGAAGAAAATGATGATGGTGAGTTAGTATCAGTGGTGGTTTCAGGGTTTTGGTTGAAGTTTGGATCCAGGTTAAATCTTGACTAGGATATGCTGATTGAAGATATCATATCATATAATTATATATTTTTTCATTGGATAGCTCGTATATCGAGGAAGGTTATAGGCTATATAACATCAAGATACGATTCACAGGAGGAAGGAACAACCTTTCCCCCCCCCCCCCCCTCTTGGATCCAAGTAGGTTTTATTATGACTCTTACCATTATTTTGACGTTAAGAATGTTTAAGATTTGTGTAATATTTGAAAATTGAAATCAATTTATTGAAAACTGTCCCTTGCAGTTTCACTCTCGTTTATGGTTACCGTTATAGTTAGCCTATAAACTTCGAATCTTCAGGCTTCAAATCGGACCTTCCATCGGTAGTTTGAGATATCACCTGCAAACCAATTTTCCCTTTTCACAATATTAGTATAGTGAAACTTATTCCTTTCAATTTCCCGTAAGTCACTTCCCAGAATTTGATCCTAATATTAGTGATAATTATGTGACAAGTGACGGTGCAATAATACAGGATGTGTTTTTTAATTAATTTTTCAAAACACGAATGATGCAAGTTTTATTTTTTATCAAAATGGTCCTCGAGATTCTATTAAGCCCGTGTTTTCAGCGTGTATATTTTTATTTGGTGACATTTTTATCCAGTGTTAGAGATGTCCACCAATGATCGCGGGTTCAAACATCGTTTATCACCACGGACGTTTCAAGCGCTAAATTTGTGTTTATATTAACTTGGAGATCGGCAAAGAAAAATATCGCGAGGAAACCTGCATGTGCTGAGAGAATTTCTGACACATATATATCCAGCTCGAAGGACCAACGTGGTGGATTAAACTCTAAATCTCTAATTCTCCTTTTATTCCTAAACCTAGATTTAGATGAAGAACACGAAATAGAAGCGTTAGACGAGACCACGTGCATTTACTGCAATCTCCAGTTGAGTACGGTGGAGGGGATACACCACCACATCCGGTCTGTGCACGGACTCGAACCCCGGACCGGCCGGAAGGTGCGAGAGTGTCACATCTGTGGTGCTTCGTTGCGAAACTTGGCGGATCATTTCAATAGGTGAGACATTTAACACTTTCGAAACAAGGGGGGGGGGGGGGAGGATATGTAATCGTAGCTCTTTGAGGAATGAATATTGGTAAAGTTTTTTGGTTTGAAAACCCATGTTGAAGCTGTCCCTTGCGGTTTCACTCGCTTAGCGTAATGTAATATAGCCTATAGCCATCCTCTATACATAAACTAACTAACACAAAAGGAATTTTTCAATTCGAACCAGTAGTCCCTGAGATTAGCGCGTTCAAACAAACAAACAAACATTTCAGCTTTATAACATTAGTATAGATGAATTGTGTTAAGGTAACATAGTTGATCCTTGACCTGATGCTGCATCTGCAATCAGCAGAATACAACTCCTCACTTCCAGCAGAAGTATCGTGTTGGAGTTCGTTGAAATGTTCTCAATGAGTAGATTGTTGTTTTTTTTTGTGGGTTTTTTCAACTTCAAAAAAAGAGGATTTATATCAGACCAGTATGTACGGCTTGTTGAAATGGTCTCATTGAAAAGATTGTAGGTTTTTTTTTACTTCAAAAAAGTAGGTTCTGTATTTGACGTGTGTATTTCGCTGCTTTTCAAGAATATCGATGCAACTAAAAATGATGAATTTTAGGGAATGGGGTTTTTAAATTTCTTTAATAATGTGTTGGCGCATAGCTGCAAAATTTAAACGATCCCTTGATGTTATAACTTTATTGATTTAAAGAAAATTCATCATCGCAACTCTTTTCATAATAAAACATCAAAGATTTATGGTCTTCTGACATGCTTAGTTCTATTTGTTAGAATTTTGAATTACTACAATATTTTTGCAAACCAGCGATTTGAGTTTGTAGAATATGATTTGGATGTTATGTTTTTGTTATTTAAATGCACCTTTTTCATGGAATCTTTTGGTGTGTGATATATTGAGCCAGAATAACACTTATAAGATTTGTTTTCATACTTTCATAAAGATTTACATAAGTTGTTCCTCATTGCTTTACACCGGAAAGAATTTACTGTCAGTGACTTATTTTAGACATTTAGTTTTCGTAAGGCTACCTAGCTAATTTAACAGGTTACAGAATTGTTTTTATGTCAAATACGAAAGTTGTAAGTTTTTCTTTCGTAATCGATGCCTTAGAGTAAGACTTATAGCAGAGGATCAACTATACCATCTGACGTTCGTGGCAAATTCTTTGAATGGGGCCTCTTAGTAAAAGTCGTCACGTTATAACATAAACTATTAATAATCTTGTGTGCTTTTTTGTTATATATCCGCTAAGTTTAATTATCAAGAACATAGGTAAATATATACATATTTATAATGAAATGACAGTTTCTCTCAATAAGATTTTTATTAATAAAATTCTTTTAGGCCGAGGCCCCCTCGCGTGAGGGGCCCGTGGCTTTTTCCCAGCCCTGCTACTCTATAGTGTAATTCTGCTTACTAGTGTAATTCTCGCCTTAGGTGTCATAACCCTAGCACGGAGACGTCTCGTCAGTACGCGTGCCATTTCTGCGACAATGTGTACAATAGCAAGAAGGCCTGCTTCACGCACCTCAGGATGAAACACGGCTGTATGCTATCAATTATGAGATCTACGTTAAATATAGACATCGACTGGCTGAGCACCGCGGTTCACGTTAATATGTAAAATTAACCTAAGTTACCTTATACCATTAGCTGTGAGAGTAAGTCTTATCAAAATCGATCTAACTGTTTAAGAGAATAGCCGGAACAAACTGACAGATAGGCGGTATTTAAAAAATTGTCTCTTGGTGTAAGTACCGTATATGCTTTCATATACGTTTAGTTAAAAGTTGTTAATTTGAAATAACAAACAGACATTTCAATTTTATCTGTATAGATTGGTATAGTTTTTAACCGACTTCATAAAATTGAGGAGATTCTCAATTAGTTTTTCATAATTTCGTTAAATTAATTTTTAAATATTCCATTTCATAATTATTTTATCAAAAACGGTTTAGTTCAGTTTTTTAAGTCTTTTTATAAATACTATAATTTGTATATATTTAGAGTATTTAATGTAGTGTGTACTATTGTATGGATGCTGATAAGCAATATCGTGTCAACCCACAAAAAGTCAAATTCGGAGATTTAATGTAGTCGTCTAAACTAAATAAGTATGGAAAAGAGTTTCTTAATTTATTGTTTCGAATGCAATAATCTATATTTGAAAAGCTTATAGTTTGGTAAAACTTATTATTATACAAATCTGATTTTAATTCATTACACCTTTTATTAAAATAGAAAATAAAAGATGGATATATTTGTCTTCAAACTAATTTATTAAGAATAGGTCTGACATGTTTAGACGCCATTTTATCAAAATGGAGTGCGAGTAGCTTGACACAGTATTGCTTATCAGCGTCCATATGTGATTGCAATAAATTTTAATGTATTGCTGTTTTATCTTTACTGTAAATATTTAATTGAATCAGGCGTTACTTTGCGAAATTCCATGATAATTAATCAGAAAACGACTATGCTGTAATCCGCGAA
Organism: Hypolimnas misippus; assembly: GCA_037950945.1. Taxonomy (NCBI): domain Eukaryota; kingdom Metazoa; phylum Arthropoda; class Insecta; order Lepidoptera; family Nymphalidae; genus Hypolimnas; species Hypolimnas misippus. The sequence goes on from JBBEEQ010000002.1 coordinate 4,352,336, forward strand.
AACATCTACAGCTGTCTGGTATCATGCAGTATGAGCACCACGCGCCCCCCCCCCCACATACGCACACGCACATGCAGCACAAGCAGGCAAGCACCGCCCACCCTCCCACATATACACTCGCACATGCAGCACAAGCAGGCAAGTGCCGCACACCTCCCCACATATGCAAACGCACAAGCAGGCAAGCGTCGACACCACAAGACACCACACAGGCACTCTACGCACGTTTCACTCCGACACCGGAGCATCCTCAGGAGATCTAGCCTCTACAACAGTCAGTTGCAAAGTGAAGTAACGAGCCGAACAAAAGGTCTTAAATACACTTTGACTTAGTTATAACTCGTTCTGAGAATACTCACCTTTTTGAAATTTACCGTAAACCTACCTATACTGACACGACTATATGTCATTCATATCATCATGTCACCCATGGCAACATAAACTTGCAGCTTTCCATTGTTATGTACACAGGCTAATGTCTGTTCCACTAACCAGTGAAAGTTATAAAAAAGAGCGTAAAATAATTTACCAAATAGCGCAATCCAATGGGTATAGTTGTAATATAATAGATAATATTATTAAAAAGAAACAGAGAGCACAAATCTATAAACAGCTTTATCCAGCATCATCAGTTGAACAAATACATATGTAGCCTTACATATTTTGGGCCCGCATCCGAACGCATTGCGAGGGTTCTTAAATCACATAATATACATGTGGCATTTAGGACTAATACAACGGTAAAGAGAAACTTGTAGATCGAAAAAATCAGGATGATATGAACTAAAATGTTCTGAATGCAATGCCACATATGTGGGTCAGACTGGACGTAGTTTTGAGACTCGTTTTAAGGAGCATATCGCTGCATTTAGAAATAAACATCCTCAAAAGTCACATTTTGCTAAGCATCTATTAGAGAGTGGTCATAACAGTGATCATTCGTATAAAATATTGCATACTTGTGATAAAGGTTTCAAATTAAACTTGTTGAAGCAATTAGAGATTATTAAGCGTGATAACCAGGCATTTAAGTTACTAAACGAACAAGTAAAAGTGACGTACACTCCGTTACTAAAAATGTTTAAGCACGTTTCATCAATTATCTAATTACTCACTAATGACGTGCGTCACGTGGACGAAAGTGTATTTAGGACCGCTTGTTCGGCTCGTTACTTCACTTTGCAACTGACTGTTGTAGAGGCTAGATCTCCTGAGGATGCTCCGGTGTCGGAGTGAAACGTGCGTAGAGTGCCTGTGTGGTGTCTTGTGGTGTCGACGCTTGCCTGCTTGTGCGTTTGCATATGTGGGGAGGTGTGCGGCACTTGCCAGCTTGTGCTGCATGTGCGTTTGCATATGTGGGGGGGCGCGTGGTGCTCATACTGCATGATACCAGACAGCTGTAGATGTTTTCGCAGATTACAGCAAAGTAGTTTTGTGATTAATTATCTTTACTGTATTTTGTGTGTGTGTGTGTGTGTGTATGTGTGCGTGTGTGTGTGCAATAAGGAATTAAATAAATACTAATCAATAAATAGTGAAACTCTGTAACGATCACACTCCGAAGTACTCCTCACGAGATCGCAAGAAGTGTCACATCTGCGGTCGAGATTTCAGTCAGAAGCAGATTTTGAACAATCATCTATGGAAGGCCCATGGCTTTGAGGTAATTATATACATGGTGTATCAAAAACGAAACGGCAATTACGAACTGCTGGGTCTAGGGTTTTGTTTAGGGGGAAATTGTTTTCTAATTTAGGAATGTAGGTAATGTGTCAGAAAATTAATTTAAACAAATGATATACGAATATTTGTGTAATGGAGAAATATAACTCGTTTTAAAAGTGAAATAATTTTAATAAATAGGTAATGGTGGACAAAATAAAAGTGTTTCGATTACGAAACACTTATTTTGGTGGCCGCGCCTTACTTCAATTTCCGACTATCAACTAAATTTTTTTAGTGTAGTGAAAAGTTATTGCGTGATGTAATACCGCCTAATAAAAACAATAGCCTATAAAGATGTAAAATTTGTTAGTAACTTGGTAATCTCCGAAACTACTGATCCAAGTCGGTTTGTTTGCATTGGACAGTTCGTTTATTAAACAAGGTAATAGGCTATATTACATCACGCTACGACTCATAAAAACGGAGGATTTACCGTAAACGCGAGTGAAACTGAGGGAACAGCTTGTAATTAATATAATATCAATAACACATACATTTTTCCGCATATGTGTAAGCCATACCGACCAAAACAGGATAAGACTTAAAAAATAAAATGTCTTACCTACTCTGTTGCTATGGTAGGTGACTAGCATTTTGACTCTAAAGATAATTGGATGCTGATAAACAACACTGTGTCAAGCCAGACGGACTTCATTTTGTGAAAATGGCGTCTAAACATGTCGAATCTAATTTTAATAAATTTCTTTAAAGACTTATACATTCATCTTTTCTTTTCTATTTTGATAAAAGGTATAATGAATTAAAATCAGATTTGTATAGTAGAATTTTATCTAATAATAAGTTTTTCACATATATGAGAATATTGCAAGATCCAAAATATGGAACACATTTCAACATTCGAAACATTAGATTAGGAAACTTTTTCCGTACTTATTTTAAGATTTTATTGCATAATGTAAAATACGAAATTCGTTATCGGAATACATCAATATGTCAAAAATTTAACTTTTGTGGGTTGACACATTATTGCTTATCAGCATCCAATTGAAAGTCGAACACCTTTGCATGTAGACGTTCTTGTCAAATGACGCATTAAAACGGTAAAAAGGTTGAAAAGCGCAAAGCGTTCTTCTGTCCGCTCTGCTCTGAGCGAGTGAGCTACGGCGCCAACTTCAGCGCGCACCTCCTGCAGAGACACGACGTGACCGAGCAGGTGGAGACGCTCGAGTTCAGCTCCATGGACGGTGGGTGGCTGGCGAAGATATCCTCTCCTGGTAGATAGATAGATTGGGAGATAGTTGGGTAAGTAGGTAGGAAGATTGATACGTATATAGACGAATAGATGAGTAGATAGTTAGATACCATAATTTATATTCTAACGACAAATGTAACAGTCGTAGTAGTAATATAACAGACTACATTACAAATATACCAATAAAAACACAAAAATCAAAGAAATGAAAAAGATCTTACATGGAAAAAGAATATGCGGAATGTGACAGCTTAGACTTCTAGAAACTCCTGTTTAAAGGACTTTAATACAAAATAGAACAGCTTATATACTGAAGACCATGCGAAATGAAGCGTTTGTTATGGTAATTTAGTTCAAAAGCGTTCATCTGTTCGCTCTGCTCTGAGCGAGTAAGCTACGGCGACGAGGCAGGCCGCAGGTGGCGCAGCTCCAGTCCAGCACCGTGGGTGACTGGCGAAGATATCCGTTCCTGATAGATAGATTGGTAGTTGGATGGGGACGTAGGTAGATAAGTAGATAGGTAGATGATGTTATCTAGATTTACACACAAATACGGCAGAATACACTAAAATAAAAAGAAATAATATAAAAAATAACCTTAGGTTGATAAGCGTAAAGCGTTCTATGGTAAGGTCTGTTTTGGGCGAGTGAGCTACGGCGCCAACTGCACATAGTCGAGTATTAGTCGCGGGGTTTTCGGAAGAAAGTTTATATGGACGCTGATAAGCAATACTGTGTCAAGCCACACTAACTTCATTTTGAGAAAATGGCGTCTAAAGATGTCAAACCTATTCTTAATTAATTTGTTTTAATAAGTATTTGTCCATATTTTCTTTCCTTTTTTGATAAAAGGTATAATGAATTAAAAGCAGGTTGATATATTTAATATATTATCTAATAAATAGTCATTTAAATATGTCGGATAACTGTATAAATTACAAAATAAGGAACGACCTTGAAATTCCAAACAGTTTATATGACTTTATTTTTTATTCAATAATATTAAATAGGTGATGCAGTATCTAAATATATCAAATTCTCCGAATTTTACTTTTTGTGGGTTGACACATTATTGCTTATCAGCACCCATATATGGATTCGTTTATTGTTATCGTTTATCCACTCTGGCTGGGGTGGCTAATCAGACGCGCGGTACCGGGCGGGGGGGATGCCCTTAGGGTGGATAAACGGAATCACGCTGTCTGTGTATACAACAGACAGCTCTGTTCGAAGTCGGTTTTTTTTTCTACGAAAAAAATGCTATTAGCTGATGAAAGAAAATTCCTTAGACTTCATGATGTACAAGAGCGCTATTCAAGAGGAGACAAAGTTTCGCTTCCGCAAGACGACGGCCAGCAAGCAGACGATAGAGGGCGTCCGCTCTCACTACATGTGCAGCCAGTCCGGTATATACGTTTACCAGGTGAGTAAGTTACGTTCAAGAATTCCATTTGTAATTTTTACTCTCGTAGCTAGAATAAAACAATTGTGTAACCTGGTAACATTTAGGTAAACTTATGAGATGTGAGCGTTAAAAATATAGGCGCTGACAGTAAATTATATCTGGTGTAAAGCCATGACAAACAAGTTATGTAACTGGAGCTCACCCACACAGCTTCGACCAGGGCAGTACCTACACTAATAGAAAATCGGTGTAGAGTAGCTTATATACGGTAAGTGAACCGGAACCGGAAGCCTAACCCCATCCCCCGTTCTTTGCCTGACTTCCTTATCATCCCATTTTAAGCTCTGGTGCTGCAAGTGTCAATTACTTAACATCCCGTGAGCTTGTCAGCAGTTTTTATAATTATATCTGAGAGCATAATTTACAAGTGTAATTCCAGGTGATTCCGTTTATCCACCCCAAGGTATCCATCGTAAGAGTGATAATTCGCGGTATAAGAGTCAGATGAACGTATCTACGTTTTAAAAATTTTACTTTTTCCTAATTTAGCAGTAATCGTAATGTAGTTTTTTTTGGTTCTATAGAAAAGTGCTTCTAATAATAAATATAACGTTTTTTTGGAATTAGTGAAATCTTAAATTACGTTGTTTTACCATTTCATAGAAAACATTTTCAACGGTTTTAGTTAAAAAAAAGATTTTCGATATTTTGTAGATACGTTCATCTGGTTGTTATACCGCGAATTCGAATCGCGTGTCCGTTTATCCACCGGCCGGTATGGATAAAAGGAATTTTATTCTGTTTTTCCGAATTTCCACCCCAGTGTATAGTGCGTTATTAATTAATATAGAGCTTAAACTAAAATCATATAACACAAATTAAAATCAATTAAATTGTGTTATTGACCGTACATAGTCGAGGGGGATAATCGGAAAAAAATTAATATACGAATTCCGAATAAACGGACACTCTTAGGGTGTATAAATGGAATCATACTAATTCTCGCTCTAGAAAGTAATTAGCAAATATGAAAGTATCGTTCAATATTGAAGGGTAAAGGCAAGCGTCCGGCGCCAGAACGCCAGATATACAAAACTGGGAAAGCGTGTCCCGCTCACATGATCGTCACCGAGACGCTCGATAAAGTGCTCGTCACCTTCTACAAGACCCACGTCGGGCACGGCAGTGAGTTTCATTGCCAGTAAACTTTTAAAAAATTAGACTTTGTCACAGACAGGTTGACTTACTGAAGCGTTAACGGTCGATACAATCCTCGTTCGTGATAAACGTCTGTCTTGGTCTGGGTGATTGTGTTTACGTTGTATGCTTTCGGACACAGGGTCATGAGATCCTAGTGGGATTTGTTTGTTTTTTTTTTTTAAAGAAATCGACCTCAAAAGCAAACTACGTTATTTTGTTTAGTAGGATGACATACTTCACATATGTTAATTTTAAAATGAAATAGTTGAATCGATTTTGATGACCCATAGAGCCTAATCTAATATAATATAAATTAGATAATTATATAATATAAATAAGATTTTTTCAAAATTGGCCGGACTAAAGGCTTAAGACTCAAGAATAGAGAATAAAGGCTAGATGCAAGAGTTTTATTGTATGTCTAAAGCTAGAAGGTAGAGGCTACATTCTAGAGGTAGTGGCTGACGCTAAACGCTAGAGGCTAGAGGGTAGATGCCAGAGACTAGAGGTTAGTGGCTCGAGGCTCTAAATACTCAAAAAATTTAAAAAAATGCGTTAATTAGCGTTATACTTGAACGTACCTCTATTAGAATGAAATACCTGTATAAGTTCTATTTATCAACACAGCGTGTCCGTACTACGAGCCGCGCGAACCGAAGCGCGCGAAGACGGGTAAGTGTGCAAGTGAGACGCTCGTGTGCGACGCGTGCGGCGCGTGCGTGCCGGCTGCGCGCATGCGCGAGCACGCACTCGCGCACGCGCCGCTGTCCTGCGAGCACTGCGCGCAGGTGGGTGCTCGTTTGAAATGTATTTTGTTTTTCCTAACTGCCCCTGTTTGCCTCGCTCCTATGAGTCGTAGCGTGATGTAATATAAATCGTATACCCTCCCTAATGAAATGGCTATTCACAACAAAAAGAATTTTTCAAATCAGATTAGTAGTTTCAGAAACTTACAAATAAATTATAGTAATTAAAGTTTTTTACTATAGTAATTGATATAAAACCACTCTATAATTTGATAAGTTACCTTGGTAATTTTATGAAAGGCTGTGGGCACTCAGGAATAAAGGTAATAACATTAAATTATTTCCGGTGTAAAGCGATGAGAAACAACTTATGTAAATCTTTATGAGAGTTTGAGAGCAAAACTTATTAGTGTAATTCTCGCGTTAAAAATAGCTCTCAAACGGCGGTTACCAGGCGGTTTACCCAATGTTAAATGATCACCCGCACATGGACATATGCAGCACAAGACGAGACACTAATACGTTACCCGGTTAAAAACAAAATAATAGAAAAAGAGAATAATTAAGTAAAGGATAAGAAGGATTCTGGTTATGTACAAAACGCGACTATATGTAATAGCCAGTATTTAACAGCCTGTACATGTCCCACTACTAGGCCAGACCTTCTTTCTATTAAGGAAAACATTTAGAGCTTAATCCACAACGCTGATCCTTCGAGCCGGATATATGTGTCAGAATGTCTCCCGGTTTCTCACGATGTTCTTTATCGGGGACGTGATTTATTTAAACACAAATGATAACTCAGCGGTGCTAGCCGGGGTTTGAACGCGTGATCACCGTTTGAGATAGACGTGTTCTAACCACTAGGTCATATCGGTTCTGTGAAGGTGTGGTTCTGCTCCAGTTGAGCCCGTGTGCGAGCTTGCCTCAGTAGGCTTTACCACAGGATATAATAAAGCCTATACCATCATTTTTTTTTCACCAGCTGTTTGAATCAATGGATGAATGGACGCGCCACATTCAAGACGAACACGAAATTTCTTCTAGTTTTTAAACGTATTCGTTTGGGAGTGTTGAAGTATAACGTCACGCGTTTTGTTCGTCTTGTTAAACGTTACGACGCGTTACAAGGGCGGGATTAAGATAATAAAAGTTTTTAGCGACTTTTTAGGTAGTGTGCATCGTATACAGAAGTTCGACAAAAAATGCGTTACGTAATACTATACCTCGCATTAGATTACAGTATTTTTCTATATTTTACTTTTAAGGTGACGGAATTAAGAATGTCTGTGTCTCTGAATGTCACTATTAGATTTCAAATATCATCCCCACTTGGGCTCCACACCATGAACCATTCGTCTAGTCTAGTTTCATATCACTCTGTGGTTCATAATCTATGATTAAAAAAAAACTGTTCTATCAACATCTTGTGACATTAAAGTATAAATAAACAGCCAAAGTGTCAAGAGTGTCTTCGATTTCCAGAAAATGTTAATTGCATTCGGTCACTTTAATACTAAACGTGCTCTATATGTTAAGGCATCACATAACGACTGAACATACCTTTCTTCTCTCTCGAATATTCGTGGATACGGATATCCGGATATATGGGTATCCGTCACATCACTAATGAATACTATTACGCGTTATAAATCTACCGATTTCAAACTTTGACAGTCTCGTCGATTGACTTATTCGCCGAAAAATATTCTTCGCGTGTCATACTCAGTCGCTAGCTGGATGCTAGGCAACAAAATGGTCGGCATTTTGTCTTGTTTATAGTTGGACGCTGATACGCGATACTGTGTCAAGCCACACCGACTTCGTTTTGAGAAAATGGCGTCTAAAGCTGTCAAGCCTATTTTCAAAAAAAAAGTTTTGAAGACATATTGTATATCCATCTTCTCTTTTCTTTTTTGATAAAATGTGTAATGAATTAAAAGCAGATTGGTATAATAAAGAGTTTTTATCTAATAATAAGTTTTTCAAATATGTTAGATTATTCGTCGTCAGCCAATCGCAGTCCACTGCTGGACATAGGCCTCCCCAAGTTTGCGCCAAACATCCCGGTCCTCCGCAACTCTCATCCAGTCCGCTCTGGCAACCTTGCGTATGTCGTTAGTCCAGCGGGCCGGAGGGCGTCCTACCCTACGTTTGCCAAGACGCGGTCTCCACTCCAGAACTCGTCCGCTCCAACGGCCATCGGTTCTGCGGCAGACGTGGCCGGCCCATTGCCACTTCAGCTTGCTAATTTTGCGAGCTATGTCGGTTACTTTCGTTCTCTCACGGATAACCTCATTCCTGATTTTATCCTTGAGAGAGACCCCGTGCATAGCTCGCTCCATAGCACGCTGAGCGACTTTAAATCTGTGGACCAGCCCCATTGTCAGTGTCCACTTCTCGGCAGCGTATGTCATCACCGGTAGGACGCATTGCTCAAAGACCTTGGTCTTCAGGCTTTGCGGAATTGTCGACGTAAGGACTCGACGGGGCTTGCCAAATGCCGCCCAACCCAACTGAAATTAGATTATTGCATATTGCGAAATATTGAGAACACTTCAATAATCGAAACATTAAATTAAAAAACTTTTTTCCGTACATTTAGTTTAGATCACTTAATTTTTTTTTTGAATAACGCTAACTACGTGACGCATTATCAGAACACATCGATATCTCTGATTTCGACTTTTCGTGGGTTGACACATTATTGCTTATCAGCATCCAGTTATATGATATCATTGGATTTTAAATAAAAAATAATAATTAATCATATCACGTTGGTTTTCACGGCGCGACGTCATAACGCGCCAAGACGCGTAATCGTAACGTTCGTGTTTTGAACGTTAAGGTTTCCTAGGATGACGTTGGCTGTAATTTAACGTCCGGTGTTAGTATTTGATGACGTCATTCAAATATTTTGTATGGAAACGGTATGGCACAGTTTCCTAGAAAGCAAATTTTAACGCGGTAACGTCAGAGTTATAGACGATCGTAATTTTACGCCCGTAATTTGACTGACCGTAATCCTAGGAAACTTGCTAAGCTTGTATGAGCGAGATAGACTATTGTAATAGCAATAAAGAGAAATCTATATATATATATTTCTTTCATAATGGATTAATCTGTATTTTATTATTAAGAAGTAAGTGTATTTTATAAGTTGTCGATGGAAATGACTTTATTTTGTTACAATAAAAGTTGCTTGCAAAAGAGTTTTTTATTTATGAATATATAAATACAAAATTGTTGAGTTTTATTCTCGTTACTAATATAAACAACTCTATAACCTAGTAACAGATTTGTTGAAGTAGTTAGAATTGTGAAAGGCAAAAAGGCACAGACAGTTAATTCATTCAGGTGTAAAGCAATGAGAAACAACTAATGAAATCAAAAAATCAATCAAAATCAAAGTATAAAAAAATACTTTATCCAAGTAGGCTCTCACGAGCACTTTTGAATCGTCATAGATGAAAATTATGTAATCTTTGTCAAAGTCTGAGAGCAAAACTTAATAGGTAAGTGTAATTCTCGCCTAATTGATATGAAACAGCTCTGTAACCTTATGCGCCAACAAGTAAAACCGAATTTATTAACAGGTTTTGATGAAAATTATACGAAACTAGAAAACGATTAACTGAACCGAACGATCGGATATAAACAAAAGACCCGGACAACCTATTTTACAAGTTAGTTAAAAATGGGACACTGACAGTAAATTCTTTCAGGTGTAAAGTAATGAGAAACCACTTATCTAAATCTTTATGAAAGTCTGAGAGCATAACTTATAATTATCGGGACAGACAATATTTTTTTTATTACAACGTAAGCAAAATCGTTTAATAAAACTTATTTACACACGTCCATATTGATAAATACAGACACGCGCTTTGAACAGATCACGTCATTAGTGATGGAACTAGAAAAAAAACTAGACAAGTGCGAGTAGGACTCGCGCACCGAGGGTTCCTTACAAACTTATAGAAATCTATATAAGACTAACCCACCTACGCCATTTGTGGTCTTCATCATCAGTTCCATTTCACCAAAAGTGATTTTCTGAAGGTAAATACATAAGTTACTATCAAAAATACCTAAATCGGTATAGGTGTGCCTATAATATTTGAGGAGTTCCCTCTATTTCTCCAAGATTCAATCATCAGATCCTGACCTGAAGACAATGGCACCACCTTGGAAGTATACCCTTTCGAACAAAAAAAAATTTGAAAATCGGTCCACAAATGGCAGCGTAATCGGCGAACAAACAAAATTAAAAAATTTAAAAAAAAACGCGGTCGAATTGAGAACACTCCTTTTTTTTGAAGACGCTTAATAATAATCAATTATTATACACATATGAAAATGTCCCAAAAATTGTTTTAGAAACCACTTAGGAACACATTAATATAAAACAAGATAATAGGTGCAATTCATAGAAACATAATTATTCAATAAGTACTAAACACCTTATATTTTCACAAAAGCCAAGTTATAGCGTGATTCAGAATACACCCAGCGCCATCTCTTGACAATTTCAATGAACTAACTTGTTGACTTTGACATTAACAACAATTATATTATATTGTATTCTCGTTTTATTTTTATTTATATTCTACTACACTCCACTTCCCCAGTACTACGTTCGTAAAATATTTAGATTTACATTATCAATCAAAATATATATTAGTGTTGCCAAGACGAAAATAAGTAGTCCTTAATTCGAATAAAACTAATTGTTTATTTATAAATAACTAATTGTATTACTAACAACCAGAAGACTTACATGTGTAGATAAAGAAGTAAATTAAAGAACTCGATCTGATTGAATTTAATTTAAAACTTTTCGAATTTAACGATAATTGATGATAAACCTTTTAAAGGAAAAGTTTATTTTATTATTTTTAGCGCGTTTAAATAATATTTTTAATTTATTATATCTTTATTTTCATATTTAGAATAATTTTAACTTACTTTTTCATGAAAACAATAAGATTAAATACTTATTTGTTTTAACTAAAATTTTAAATTTTTAAATGATGTTACCTCTGGTAACATTATTTCAAAATTTTATTAATCGAGCAGAATTTTATCATAGGTAATAATATTGTCAAGAGATGGCGATGGCTGTACCCTAAATCGCGCTATCGTTTTGTTAGCTGCGATATATAGATTGCATTGCGTTTTTTATAAAGGTTTGCTGCTTTTTAATGTTTTCGTATAGATACAAATTTCTCTTCAGTGTTTGTAAAATTGTTTTTTTGACTATGGTTAACTTCTATGTTAATTTGTTACAAGTACATAAAATTTTAATTCTAAGATAAATATATTTTCCGCTTGATCAAAATACAACTTGATACATTAACGCGTTCCTGAGAAAAAGGTTGAAAGACAGACGTACAGACTGACAGACGCACGAACAGAAATTTACAGTTTTCGGATTTTTTCCTTTATGTATACTAAAGGACCATGCTCCTGGCCAAACTTCATAATGCTAGGTCAATGGGAAGTACCCTATAGGTTTTGATTCCCTTGCGAAAACGTTAAAAACGCTAAAATACTTAAAATATGTGACATAAATGACCGTTTCTTTTGATTGCGTTAACTTAGAAGTTTGATTTTTTTCACAGCTCTTAGTAATTACAATTCTGAGTACTTGACATTGATAAAAATTTGTTACCTTCACGCGTTTCTGAGAAAAAGGTTGAAAGACAAACTTACAAACAGACAAATACACATACAAAAATTTACAGTTTTCAGATTTTTTCCTTTATTTGTACTATAAGATCTTACTTCTTGCCAAATTACATCGTGCTAGTTCAATGGGAAGTACCTTTATCTTTTGATTGCGTTGACTTAGAACTTTAATTTTTATACAGCCGCATGTCATCGTAGACTTGAGTATATGATATTAATTTCAACATGATACGTCCATGCATTTCTGAGAAAAAAGGGTTGACAGCCCGACAGACAGACAGACAGACAGACAGACTGTTGAGTCGGTAACTCGTTAATGAGGCGAGCGAGGGGAACGGGAGAGGGACGCAGCGGTCATTGTCCGGCCGACAGGTGCACACAGCGATGGCCAACGCCCGACCTTCAGTCAGCTGCGACAACGCTAGACGCAACAACGCGCACACGCATTTTTAAGGCTTAAATCCCGTACAAATAAAACTTGTAACCACGCGCGAAATACATCATTTTTATACAGTCCACGCTTTTTATTATACACCACCGAGCTATCGACCCAACCATTGGTCCATCGAGCCTCAAAATTTGGATTGCTGCGGTCGGTCAAGAACGTTTAAAGTTTGAACTTTGAACGGTCGCCGTTAGAATTAACGCGCGGTTCATCGGGTTCAAGTTATCTTCGCTGAAGTCCTGCTTTGGATTTTTGCTGTCTTGCCTACATTTTAACGTCGTGGAAGTCTACACGGATTCATATTAACCGTCTTTGCGGATTTCACCTCGTCAGGGCGCAGTAAGAAGACAGGATCTATTCGGCAACGGGATCATCAAGATCATCAGAAAATAATCGGAAGCAATTTCACATCTTTGGTTTGTCTACACGTGTACTGAAGATTTAGATATTTCAACGGTTCAACGCGTCGCAGTCGTCATTAGATTGCAAAGGAAACCCGTGAGATTGTTCCATTTTTTTTCCTTTTACTTTTCATAATCATCCATTAATCACTTCCATAGTCATTTTTCTTATTTCCAATCCATTTTTTTTTCTCATTTTACATTTACATACATTTTTTGTTACTTATCATTTTTTTTTTCATCTCATTTTTATTTTATTTTTCTCACTTTCATCTCTTCATTCATTCCATAGTAACTTAATTTTTGTTTTTCATCGCAATATTCAATCATAACTTATTTTACTTTATTTTTATAGTACTTTAATTGCATACCATTAGTAAGCATTTTTGACCTTTACGCTTAGCGCCTTAAAAAATTTTATAGCAATATTTATATTGCACATTTTGTTGCTATTTTTGCTGAACAGGCTAGCTTAGCTTAACTTAGCTTATTTCTTTCTTATTTTCCATTTTGCTTTTCTTGTTTTTCTTAAAAATGTCTGATTTTAAAAGCTTAATCAAAAAACGTGCTTCAATAAATGCCAAGCTTACTCAGTTTGCTTCTTACATAAATCTTTCAAAAACTTGTGAAAAGTTAAGTGAGTTGCAAATCACTGAAATTGAATATCGACTTAATATTTTCGAAAACTTATACGATAATTATGACACGTTACAGAACAACTTAGAGACGTTGGCGGACGACCCTGACGAGCAATATACAGAGCGTGAAGGATTTGAGACTCAGTACTACAACCTAGTGGCATCTGCGCGCCAGCTAGTAAGTGTTAATGTGTGAAATATAAATTTGGAATAAATAAAATAAAGAAAAAACTGAAATAATATTAAAATAGCAAGATTCTTTTATTAACTCTAAAAGTGAAGTCAACAATGTAACATAGCAACCAACAATATTAAAAAGAAATTAAAATATTAACATAAGACTTGCACAAAAGTTTAATATGAATTATTAACTAAATAATTCTAACAGTAGGTTCGTGCCAAACGTAATAGCATAGAATTTTGAGCATAGTTTGTATTGATTTTGGGTACGTACAAGAGGTTCGCATGTCGCGATCTATAAGATGGAGTATTAAATGAAAACGCAGCGAGTAAGGAAGGGGAGTCTAGTTTGCCTTTTAGTATTGCCTGTAGAAGTAACATGTCACTTAGGTTTCGTCGTTTTTCGAGGGAGTCAATTCTATAACATGTACACGCTTCTTCGTAACTACTGAATGTTTTAAATTCTTTGAATGCCAAGTATTTAAGGAAATGTCGTTGAATAGACTCGAGGCGTTGAATATGTGTAGCATAATAGGGTGACCAAATGTTACACGCATATTCGAGAACACTACGAACATATGCAAAGTAGAGTTTTTTTATACACTGAATATATTAATAATTGGACAAAGGCATGTCTAAAATGTCAAAAATCAAAAATACATAGACATACTGTATCACCGTTCGGACATTTTGTCAATAGCGATAGATTTGAACATTTATTTATTTATTTATTTTAATAAAGCCTAATTGTCCGAAAGCTTTATTCACTACAAAATCAAAATGCTTAGTATCCATTTTGATACCTAAATCACTAATAGTATTTACTGCAGTTATGTGTATGCCATTGATCATATAATTGAATACTAAGGGATTCGTTTTTCGACTTAAAATTATTTGGTGGCATTTATCAACATTGACTAGTATCCTATTCTTAATATAATATTCTACATATGGATATAGTAGGACCCTTAACATACTGCAACGGTTATCGATATATTGTCACAATGATGGATGGAAAGACGGGTTGGCCAGAATGTTACCCTGTAAAGGACATTTCGGCCGACACCATAGCTGATATTATTTATTCCGGATGGATTGCGAGATTTGGATGTCCGTTAAAGTTAACAACAAATCAAGGACGCCGATTTGAGTCTAATTTATTTAGACAATTAGCTAAAAGAATGGGTATTAATAAGCTTAGAACCACTGCTTATCATCCACAATCCAATGGACTCATAGAACGTTGGCATCGCTCGTTAAAAACATCTCTAATGTGTAGAGGCAATACAGATCAGTGGGTTTCCGAATTACCATCTGTATTACTAGGCCTACGAGTGAGTTTGAGAGACGATACGCAAATAAGTGCAGCCGAAATGGTTTATGGAGAAGCCATAAGATTACCTGGAGATTTCTTTCAGCCAATACAGCAGGAAACCTCAGTCAACGAAAGTTTTCTTCAATCATTCAGAAGAAAAATAGCGAATATTGCATCTGTTCCGAAAAAAGAAATCCATCAAGGCAAAATATTCGTTCATCCAGAACTTAAAGATTGTACACGCGTATTCGTGCGCTGCGATAAAGTTTCAAGACCTTTAACACATCCATATTCCGGTCCGTTTAAAGTAATAAGTAAAGAAGAAAAATATTTTAAAATCATGCAGGGAGATACAGAGAAAGTAGTTAGTATAGATCGCTTAAACCCTGCGTTCGCACTTTTAGCAAATAAACACGAGAACCATCCAAATAGGGCAAGCGAAACTATAAACAACAATCTTAAAGTATCGAGATTCGGTCGCGTTATTAAACCAACACTTCGCTTCGCCTTGTGACTACATCTTCTTAAAAAATAAAGTATTTTTTCAATATGTATTTTATTGTGTAAAAAAAAAAATTAGAAATAATGGCAGTTTCGCGCCAAAATATCAAATTAGAGACAATAATAGTGATATGTATGAAATGTAACTTAGTACTTAAGAAGATCTGAAGAGTTTTTTTTTTAAATTTAAGTTCCGAAATTAAAACTTTTTATTATATGTTCAGTTTTTTATTTCATAAAAACATTTTCTGAAACTCGGCCTTAACCTTATTGTAGTTGTCCGGTGGTAGCGGTTTCGGGCGCGCGTAAACAGCTGAACCCGTAGTTTCTATGTAGTGTACAACAGAATGCGATGGAGTTTCCTTGAAGCACATAGGTTTGGTAACATTGGGAAATTCACATAAAATGTTACTGTATTAGTTTTTACAATTTATTGTTCTAACATAAAGAAAATTTTGTAAAGTTATGGATCCAATAGCTTGTAAACTACATCTACTAACAGCTTATAATGGCTTAAAAAATCAGCCCCTAAGATAGGTTGTTTAACGTCCGCAAATACAAAAGTCCAACGATATGAACGACGTAGACAAAAGTCTAAATTTAAAGTTTTTTCACCATACGTTTCAATTTCGGTGCCATTTGCAGCGTAAAGTTTGTACTCCTCACACCCACTATTGTAAAATTTTCGACTATTTCCTGGTAAAACCGATATATTTGCTCCTGTGTCGACTAAACATTTTAAGCCACTATTGTTATCTCTAATACAAAGGCGGTGGACTGGGGTTATACCTGCGATTGCACCACGCTTAGTTTTCCTTATTTTGTAACGTTTTCCAAGCACACGGCTCTATACATTTTCTTGCTCTATGACGTAATCTAAAATGATAAAAACGTAACCATTCCGGGTTGTTTTGCATCGTATTACGAATACGAGACGCCGATCGAGTTCGCGAACGATGATAATGAACTTCATATGTACGAGTAGATACAATTTTTCTATTATTGTACTAAGTTTAACTTCTATATGTTCGCCTTAAATAAATATATAATTTGCAAGAAAGTTGATGCTCAGATTGGATGCAAACCTCCTGATATTAATGGTCTAACCCTCTAAATCTACACTAATATTATAAAGCTGAAGAGTTTGTTTGTTTGTTTGATTGTTTGCTTGAATGCGCGCTACTCTCAGGAACTACTGGTCTGATTTGAAAAATTCCTTTAGTGTTAGATAGCCCATTTATCGAGGAAGGCTATAGGCTATATATTATCAAGACCAAGAGGAGCGGAGCACCAATGAAGAATGTTTCAAAATCGGGGGATATTTTCCTATTGAGAGAACTTACGCTGCGTGCGTTGTGTAAACGGTTAAAGTTTCGCAAAAATCATGTATGACAGAATTGTTCCCCTTTAAGAGTTCTAAAAAAAACCGCGACAATATATGAGTATCTTTTAAGGTTAGCTCACTATAACCTTTTTTATGCTAACCAAATTTGTTTTAAAATAATGCGTTATTTGCGAAGGTGTTTTTATAAATATAAGATTAATATCATAATCCTTATCCAAATAAATACATTATTCATAACAAGTACTTAATTTAAAACAAAATTGCCTTTTACATCATTAGATTTAAATGCGTATCTTAGGAAATATTGTAATTTTAAAATAACATCTCAGCAAAATAATGATCGAGTACTGCGCGTACAATGTGCAAAGTTTCTCACCTATACACATAAACTAAGTCGCAAGTTAACATCAGCGTTAGCCCAAAGTAACTATTTCAAGCGGACGTAGTCGCGGGCTGAAGCTAGTGTTTAATATTTACTGAATTAATATTTTCCCACATTTCAGGTTTAAGTTTAAGAGCCATCTACTGCGAAAATTTAGTGTTTAGTTTTTAAAGTACTTTACTGCTATCTTTTATGTAATAGTATAACTACAATAAAAATGTTAAACTAATTTTGAATAGTTAACCTACTCAACAATAGATGTCACTTTCTGACTGTAAATAATGAAATATAGAAAAAATGTATAAAATATTGCATTGCTATTTTATGAATGTGATAAAAATACTCTAGAGTTTTATATTAAATTAAGGGATTTTTATTTCGTTCCTTGAAAATAAATGTAAAATAAATCTTATTTAGCACTTTTTTAATTTATTTGGACTAAATAGCTATACGTTATTCCGCTAGATGGCGTAAAAATCTATTTCAGATATTACTCACTAGATGGCACCAGTCTACTATATAAATTACTTATTAACAAGCTAATTCATATTTTTACGCGCATGTATCTTGGTATGAGGGTATGTATTAGACATGTGCGCCGATCGGCGTGGCGTACGCCGCCGGTAGTTTTAGCCACGCCGCCGCCGCCGGCATTTGTATCGGCGAAATCGGCGCCATTAAAAAAAAATTAAAAATACGAACAAATTTTTATTTTACTCAGTTATTGGCAGGAAAAGACAAATAGTTACCCTTGGCTGTTCAACTGCGTAAGATCAATAATGTGTGTTCCTGCCACAAGCGCGCCAAGCGAGCGCGTCTTTTCCATAGCGGGACTTACAATTACTGCTAAAAGATCTAGGCTTAGTCCAACCAGAGTCGATAAAATTATATTCATTCATGATAATTACAATATTTGTGAGAAGCACGTGCGAAAGGAATAATCTTTAGTGAATTATTTTCAAAAACATTTCTATTTTTTGTCATTTCATACGGTAAGACTGATTATTGCAATTTTGATATAAAAGAATAATCTTTACTTTGGGTTTCTTTCTATTGTACGTAAATGTCTTACAATAAAACTGCTTAATTAGTTTTGATTATTAAGAAACTAAAACAAAAGTTTTGTTCTATTATTTTGTTACTACGTATATTAAAACCGAATGTTAAATAAGTTTTGCAAAACTGTTTTGTTTTGGTAGGAGTGCCATATTAAGTTAAGTAAAAGTTTGTTTAATAATTTACTTTGTTAATTTCGTTAATATTTCTATAAAGACTTCACAGATTTTAAATTTATAAAAAATAAAAGCCTTTTGATTTGATGTTGCTTTCATTTTTGCTTGACACACTGACTACGCCGATTACGCCGCCGCCGCCGATAAATTAAACATCGGACGCCGCCGCCGGTCAGAAAGCCATCGGCGCACACCTCTAGTATGTATGTATGTCCGTTCCATTATAACCTTCCCTAGCCTAAGCGGTTTGACTGATTTCGAAGATAAGTCTACCGTTAAGTTAAAACAAATATATATTTTCTAGAACATTTCGAAGTCGGTGTCAGTACTGCCAATAAATTACATGTAAAAGGTTTCACCTGATACTGATGCTTATTGTTAAATATTAAAAATAAAGAGCGTGTGTCAGACGGCAGCATTGTTTGTGGTGGAAACAAAGCAAAAGAAAGCAGGGATGTGAATTATTTTGGGGTATAGTTTATAAGTTAATAAAAATATAGAAAGTGAATTAATTAATTATATCTCAAATAATCAAAATATAACACATATCAAAGTTCAAAAATATTGTAAAGAAACGTGTTAGTGGATATTAAGGTATGTGTGATTTTGTAGATGACACATGACGGGAATAAGGCGATCGCTTGCAAGCTTTACAATTTTATAATTGGTAAATAATTCAAACGTCACGTCAAAAAAAAATCACAAAAGAAAAAAAAATCTAGAATGTGAATTCATAATTTTGAATAAAAATATTTCAATTATGATTTTGGAGAACATACAAAAAATAAAACAATAAATCATAAATCGAAAAAAATATATTTATTTAACGTTAAAACATCTATTCAAACACAATGTTCTCCTTAATGAACCGCTCGTGCTTCGTCACCTGCGTGTAGACGCTGATGAACTCCGTGTTGCACGTGTCGTTGCCCTTGGGCACCGCCACGACGGACAGCACGCCGCGCAGGAAGTAGCGCTGCTCGCCGGGCGCGCCCGCCGCGAAGTACAGCCCGCCGCCGCCGTCGCCCTTGCACGCCGCCGTGCCTGTTACCACGGAGATCAATACTAAGCCCAACGACTTACCACGCTAACTCCCTCCCACCCCAAGTGACACACAGACACACAGACAAAATAAATACGAATTCACCGACAATTACTACCCAGAATGTGTCTGGTGCTAGTGCCTGTGGCATCCACGGAGTTCGAACAAAACAAAACCCAACGACATACCACGCCGCCCCCCCCCCTCGTGACACACAGACAAACAGACAAAATAAACATGAACGAAAACGAATTCACCGACAATTACTACCCAGAATGTGCCTGGTGCTAGCGCCTTCAGCATTCATGGATTTCGAACAAAATTTTTAATTTTGCAACGCATGTGTCTCCTCTGGTGCTGCAAATGTCCACGTGCAAATGTAACTATTTTGGTAAATAAATTATAATGTTGCAAACTCGAAGAATATCGTAATAAATAATAGGTGAAGCAAAAACTCCCTTTTGACGAAAATTGCGTGAAAACACTGAAACATATATAGAATTATATTTGTATATATTTATGTATTTGTATGTAGTCATATATGTATATACCTAGTATGTATTTATGTATAGATTGTTTTATTATATATTTTATATAGTTATTTATTTGTGTTAATTTTTAACAATTTATTCGTGTCAGCTATTGCACTACCCATATATGCTTGACTTAGCTTCTTACACAAAAGGTTGTCTGGAAGAGATTGCTAATAGCAATAAGACCGCCTTTGTACGCCCGTATTTCATTGTTTGTTTTTTTAACTGTATTGTTCTCTACTGTTAAATGTGTGTGTGCAATAAAGTTGTTATCTATCTAGCTATTGCGTATGAAATTTTTCATTATAGTTGGACGCTGATAAGCAATACTGCCAAGCCACACGGACTCCATTTTGAGAAAATGGCGTCTAAAGATGTCAAACGTATTCTTGATATATTTGTTTGAAGGAGTACATATCCATCTTCTCTTTTCTATTTTGATAAAAGGTATAATGAATAAAAAGCAGATTTGTATAATTAATAATTTCATCCAATAATAACTTTTTCAAACATTTGTCAACATTGTATAAATTGCAAAATATGGTACACATTCGAAATTACAAACATCAAACTAGGAAACTTTTTTGGTACTCATTTTGTTCAGAATACATCAATATCTCCGAATTTTACTTTTTGTTGGTTAACACATTATTGCTTATCAACATGCAGTATATAGACAACGAGAGAGTAATGCTAATATAATAACATTACACGCACATGAAACACACACACGCATTTAAACTCTTTTGTTTATTATTAAAGTCTATGGTCAAATCGAGAACAGGTTATCTGTGGTCAATCTTGAATCAATCAAATTTAATGAACCACGGTCGGATTCCGACCGCTATCCGACCACTGTACATACCATTGGTGTATCCGCCGCAGAACTTGTCCCCAGTGACGTACGCGCTGAAGCCGCGCGAGGACAATTCCTTGCATTTATCCACTTCGGTGTAGACCGGTATTTCCGCTACAATCTGCACTGGGGAATTGTCGCCGTCTCTGGAATCGACACCCCAGCCGACAAACTGTGTGATGATAATGAAAAATATATTAATTTTCTTGTTTTAACTCTACAAAGACTGAAACTCAGTGTACACTTGACAGTGTCATATTGCCCAAAATCAATCAATCAATAGATTTATAAAATATTAATATATACCAGAAATAAAGGAGGAGGAGGTAACTACAATTATAACGCGTTTATATTTTGTACAAAAAGTCCACAAAACTCTAAGAAATTGTGTCATTATAATATATAATATACGTAATTGTTACTATTATATAAAATATAATATACGTAATTGTTTCTCTAATTGAAATTAAAAAGCAGTCAAAATGATTTCCTTGGGCAATCTAGTGTTAAATAAAATACACTACAAGAAAGAGAGAGATAGAGAAAGAGAAAGAAAGAAAGGTTTTATTTAGAACATACACTGCAGATATTAATGTAAAAGAAAAATTATGAATAACTAGCATTTGCTCGCGGCTTCGCCCGCGTAATTTTTGGAATTTGATAGAAGCAATTAATAAAACTGGTAAAACACCATCCTTCAAGGGATTTAATTACTAAACGCGTATATATAATAAATATTTAATTTAAAGAATTTTTTTTTCTTCAAATATGTAAACTACCCCATTGCACCTCTGTGGGTTGGGGTTGACATTGATACGATGATTTTGTGTTTTATATTTCATTATTAGTTTAAGTTAATATGACCACAGGATAACATTTTGCATACAAACGTTTTTACCCTATTGCACCTCATTATTGGTATATATGGATGCTGATAAGCAATAATGTGTCAACCCACAGAAAGTCAAATTTGTAGATATTGATGTATTTTGATACTACGTTACCTAAATAACATTATTCAAAAAATAATTCAAGTTATCTAAACTAAATAATTATGGAAAAAAGTTTCTTAACTCAATGTTTCGAATTTCAGGTGCGTTCCATATTTTGCAATTTACAAAATAATATCAAATATTTAAAAACTTATTATTAGATAACATATTAAATAAACCTATCTACTTTTGATTCATTATACATTTTATCAAAATAGAAAAGAAAAAATGAATATATACGACTTCAAACAAATTTATTATGAATAGGTTTGACATGTTTAGACGCCATTTTCTCAAAACGAAGTCCGTGTGGCTTGACACATTATTGCTTATCAGCGTCCATATAATGTTGCCCACATTTGTCACGGATAGTTGCTGAACGACGCCTGGCATTAGCCTCATTTAGGAAAAATCCCATACCGCAGAACCTAGATAAAGTGCAAAGTAAAAACAGAGTGGCTTAAAGAATGATACGAGAAAGCAGATATTCATCTTACATGAATTTTTGTAATAGCGTAGATTGCACAATTTCTACGCCTGATATGTACCGACGGATGAAGTGGTTTAAAGGCAACAAAACACCAAGAAACGCGATCGATAAACATCAAGCCGAGGTTATACTGCGATCCTTAGCACCAGATTATGTGACTCCACCTTTACCGTTATTTATATCTGATAATGAGCAATTGTCTGGCCCTGTTTCTAGCCAAGAACTGAATAATTGCATCAAACAAACAGATACAGCTCCTGGTTCGGATAATATATATCCTATTCGATGATTAGGCACCTCCCAGACTCAGGTAAAATGATATTAGTTACCTTATACTATAGGTTTTTACTCTCTAGCTTTGTTCCGAAACAATGGAGAAACGTCAGTATAGTTCCTATTCCAAAAACTGTTCAGTAGCAGGTATTAGACCAATTGCTTTATTGTCATGTATGTGCAAAATTTTACATATAATTATTAATCGTCGACTTGAATGGTCTTTAGAAATGATTATGTTTTTCAAATGAAACAACTGGCTTTAGAAGGACTAGATCTTGTGCTGACAATTTAGCTAGATTAGTTTCTCGTATTCATGTAGGGTTTTCAAAAGGAATTAATACGTTGGGGTGCTTTGTTGACATTAACAATGCCTATAATGACATAAATTTAGAGGCACTTTTAAGAATTCTTGATAGTTATGGGGTAGGAGCGCTTTTATGTAGATATTTGTGGGAATTCTTAAATGAGAGACATCTACTAATCCAAATTGGTGGTGATACCATAGTGGTGAGAACTACTGGAACTGGAATAGCACAAGGAGATCCTTTATTTCCATTATTATTCAATGTTGCCACTTCAAAGATTTGTCACAGTTTACATAATATATTTGTATCGCAATACGCTGACGACTTCGTGTTATATTTAAATATACAAAATGTTTCGGATTCAGTAATTGAAATTCAAAATTCACTTAACATTTTTCAAAATTTAATTAATGAGTTGGGTTTGCAAATATCTGAAAATAAAACCAAAATAAGTCTATTCAGCAGAGGTAGAAACAGAAACCAATTTACCGTATATATTAATAATCATATAATTGAACAAGTAGATAATATTAAATATTTAGGTAAGTGGTTGAAAAATCTTTAAAGTGGAAAAAACACAAACGAAGTTCAGGAAAAATGTTCCAAATATTTAAATATATTTAAGATTTTAGCTGGGGCTAAGTGGGGAGTCCATCCAATACATCTGAGACGACTGTATATTTCAATTACTCGCAGTAGGTTAGATTAGAGAATTATGCAAAAAGCCAATTAGTTAAACTAGATAGGATACAAAACGTGTGTATGAGAGTGATAGGGGGTTTTATTAAAAGTACGCCAATACAGGTCATGGAAAATGAATTATGTCTACAACCTTTACACAATCGAAGACGATATTTGGCGTGTAAATTCCGGCTTAAATCGAGGTCGTTAAAAAATAATATTACCATAAATATCGTAAGCGAACTGTCAAACTTGTGTGATAATCAATATTGGAGGAATAAAGAAATCCCCTTATTAGTAGAAACACATAGATCATTACAATCGTTGTCTATTTATTCTAATTCTATACATTGTGTTTTTACTTTAAATACAAGGTTAAACAATATTGACTTGTCAAAACATATAATATGCAATATTGATATTATAAGTATTCCTAAGAGATCAATTAATGTAGCAGATTTAAGAAGAAATTATTTTCAATATTTAGTAAATAAATATGATTCTGTCTATCAACTTAACACAGACGGATCCAAAAATGGGCAGGATGCGGGTGCAGCTTTTTTTGACCCACAATTTGATAGTTCTTTTAAGTTTAAAATTGAAGTCAATGTCTCTATTACATATTGTGAATTAATAGCTATATCGGAGGCACTTTTGTATTCACTATCTTTAGAAAACAGTAGTATTGTGATCGTTACTGATTCTAAGAGTGCTTTATTGCATTTGGCTCAGCTACCCTCGAGTTTTCGAGATTCCCCGATAGCCTTTACAATTCTTAACTCACGTCTCACGTTGGCATCATGGGTAAAGAGGAAGCAGATCGGGCAGCAAGACGAGCTACAAGTGATAATTGTATATAACTGATTACCGTTGCACACTGACCATTTACAATCGGTTAAAGTTACCTGCAAAGATTGGCAAGAATGTTTCGATGAGCGGTCGCGTACCAAAGGAATATGGTACAAAACTATACAAACTTCTTCTTCGTTACCCATGGTTCCAAGAGATGAAAGCACACAGAGATTTCGTAGTAACACTATTAAGACTACGATCCGGACATGTTCCAACAAATAAATTGGCATTTTTAATGGGTAAAAGAGAGTCACCAAACTGCCAGATCTGTAATTCTGTAGACGATATCCAACATATTTTATTGAAATGTGTCTGTAATCAATCTCTAAGGCAGCAGTTACTAGGTGTCAGGCGATATGATGTTGGGCTTTTTATCGCTTCAGGTGTGGAAATGTTGCCCAATTGGATTCTAACCACTCGGGTAATGTTTATTCACCAAATAATTGATTAAGTGGTTAAGTATTTGATTAAATTTAGGTTATAGTATGTACCAAGAATTACGGGGCGACATCGTCAAATTGACAAAGTCCCCTTAAAAATAGATAAAAAAAAGATTTTTTTTTCAAATATTATAATTTTACACATTGTAAAGTATTGAGCATACTTCAATACTTTATAATATGTAATAAATAACACAAAAAGAATTTTTCAATTTGAACCAGAAGTTCCTGAGATCAGCACATTCAAAATAAAATAATTTAGTATTTAATTATACATAATTTAGTTTGAATAAAATATACATTGATCTTTAGAACTACACTGATAATATACAGACCTTGCCGAAGCCATCGCGGAACTGCTCAGCTTCGAAATTCGGATCAAAATCGAGACAGACGGGACGAACGAACGCCTCATACTTGAACGGAGTTGTGAGTATGGCGATCCCAATGCTATTGTCATATTTGTCATCCGGTCCGGCGAATGTCGAAGGGATAATTAGTTTCGTTACCTGTAAACAAGGATTAATATACAGGGTGTCCCGAAAGTCAACGATTAAATTGAAATGGGATATAGGCCATGTCATAACGAGTCTGTAGACAAAATATAGTTTTTGTAAAAGTCCCTTAGTTTCTGAGATAGGAGCCATTATGTAAAAAGTACGAAAAATGACTTCTTTAGTAGGTTTTTTGACGGCCATGGCTACAAATTTAAACCTTTCTCAATCGTTGTTACTGTTTCCTAAAGCTAAATAATGTATTCAATTATCAATTATCTTTTTTATATTATATATATTGCTATATATAACACACAGGTTATATATAGCAATATATATATAATATATATACCAATTAGCTGCCCCTCGCGGTTTCACTCGCGTTTATGGTTACTGTTTTGCTCCTATGAGTCGTAGCGTGATGTAATATAGCCTATAGCCTTCCTCAATAAATAAACTATCGAACACAAAAATAATTCTTCAATTGAAACTAGTAGTCCTTGAGATTGGCCTGTTCAAATAAACTCTTTAGCTTTATAATATTACTTACTAGCAGTTGCTCGCGGCTTCGCCCGCGTATATTTTGAAATTTTATAGAAGCAATTAAAAAAAACTGGTAAAACACCATCCTTCAAGGTATTTAACTACTAAACGCGTATATATAATAAATATTTAATTTATGCTGAATTATTTTCACCTTTGATCTTTAAAGATTTTTTTTTCTTCAAATATTAAACTAAACTACCCCATTGCACCTCTGTGGGTTGGGGTTGACATTGATACGATGATTTTGTGTTTTATATTTCATTATTAGCATAAGGAAGAATGAGTATTCAGTTTTAAGTAAATATGACCACAGGATAACATTTTGCATACAAACGTGTTTACCCCATTGCACCCGTTTTGGGGTGAAATATCGAAAAGCTCTTTTTTAATTCATACCTTTGTCTTGATAGAAATACGCTGTAAAAGTTTCAGCTAAATAAATTTACCGGCGAAATTATTACCGTTCCAGGATTTAATACCCCCTAGCGTCACTATAAGGGATGATTTTGAAATTCTGGGATACATGTATTTAGTTATTCTCCCTAAGTCATGTTTATGCTGAATTTAAGGATAATAGGCCAAAAAAATAAATGTTCTCCATACAAACTTTACAACCCCCTTGCACCCCAGGTGGAATAATAGTACCCCGTTTTCTATTTAACATTTCATTACTATCATCCAGAAGTATGTGTATTAAGTTTTAAGTTAATACGACCACGGAATAAGATTTTGCATACAAACGTTTTTACCCCTTTTCACCCTCTTAGGGGTGAATAATCAAAAAACCCTTTCTTAGTGGATGCCTACAACCTAAAAGCCACCTACTGCCAAAATTTCGAGTTCGTAGCCCCAGCGGTTTAGGCTCTGCGTTGATGAATCAGTCACCCCAAGTGATTTTATATATATAGATAGCCTATTTTTCTTAATTGTCTTATTTAGCAGACAAATAAGACGTACTTCTAACCACACATAAGAGCTAGAGATTAGAAATTATTGATCGAATGATTGAACCGAATCATTTTTCATAATGAAAATTATTATAAAATAAAAAAGTTCGAAAATTTACGACTTTCTATCCGGGTATTGTTACCAAATAGGACAAGTAAAAAAAAATAGACTATAGTATAGATTATTCACGTCAAAACAGGTATAATTCTCGCGTGATTTAGCAAGAGAGCATCGAACTCACATTGGACTTTTGCGCGTTGAGGTCCCTCGCGTCGTTCCACTGGCGGTAGTACTTGTTCACCGCGACCGCGAACCAGGACACCGGCTTCAACATGTTCTTGTAGGTGGTGTTGCGCCACTCCCAGAAGCAAGTGGCCGCTGGCGATTGATAGATTTTGATGTTCGATTCGATTGATAATATTATGTAAAAATTGTTATACAAAATTATATGTATATTATTGTTGTATAAAATAGCGGATATACATGTGTCAGATTTTCCTCACGATGTTTTCCTACGCCGTCGAGCTCGAGATGAATTTAAACACAAATTTAGCACTTGAAAACTCAGCGGTGCTAGCCGGAGCTAGAACCCGCGATCATAGGTTGAGATCGACGTCTCCTTACACTAGGTCATCTCGGGCCATTTCTTTCTTCCTACACTACCACCAGTTTGGAAAGTAGATTCTACCGACTACCGAGAAGAACCGACAAGAAACACGGTAGTTACTCTAACTATCGAGTTTATTGTCGGTTCTTCTCGGTAGAATCTACTTTATAGTTAAAAGTATAATTTGTAACATGACTACTCGAATAAAGTATATTTTGAATTTGATTCGTAATATGCAACGGGTAATGGACCAAATAATATAATGGATAGGCCAAATCCAGAACTATAAGAAATCGCGACAAATACTTAAAGGAGTCTCGTGTCCGATTTTGATTAATCTAAAACAGCATCATAAGTTTTTTTGATTTAATAATTCTCCTAGCCAGGAATAGAACCCACTAATTTTGGAAAAAAATAATATATTCTGTATTATTGCACCACCTAATAGTGTCACTTTTAACGATCAACTTTTGGGAAGTAATAGTAAGGGACAAATTGAAGGAAAAGATTTATTTTTTTACAAAATAACATTAAATCTATACATTAATTAGAAGTTCAGTAATCGATTCTACACAGACATAATCAAATATGTGGGTTAAGTCATGGGTCCCGGTAAGTTTAGAAAAAAAGTCTGCATTACTTCAAACGATTTGATTATAGGTTGCATCAAAATGCTAGTCACCTACTAAAGTAAGGAAGAGTGTGAACAATACAATCGAAAATATATAAAATGAATAACTCACAGTAACTTCTTTTATGTTTGTCTATATTTTCTATGTGAGCTATACAAAGTTGATAGAATGTGACGTTTGTTTTGGTCGCCGTAACCTACTCAGTTACCTAGGGAGGTTTAGATAATAATTCTTAAAAAGATGAATCAATTTATTGAAAATCTACATTTCACTGGACTTGGCTATTGTACTCACCCGCTATTAGCGTTACAACATCCCGTTTTAATTTTAAAATTTCACTTTTAGGTATTATTGTTTTTTTTTTAAGAATTACTAAAGATTTAATTAATGTATGAATTTGATAGGATTTTGTAGAAAAAAATTAGCCTCTTCTTTTTGTTGCAGTTAACCGTATACTATCACTTCTCTGAAGTTGATCCTTATAATATGTGACAGTATCACATGGTGCAATAATACAGAATGTTTATTTTTTCCAAAATCAACGTGTTCATTTTTGGCTAGGAAAACTTATTTTTCAAAAAACTAATGATGCAGTTTTAGTTTTTATCAAAATCGGCTTTGAGACTCCTTTAGTTATTTTTCGCTATTCCTTATAAGATTTGGTCTATCATATCCAGTAAAAAGAACACCGAGTAAATACATATATATTTTAAATTATTATATTTATATAATATACCTTCCCTGTTTAAATCAGATATTGTTCACTATTTCCTTAGTTTCAATTTTGTTTACGCGTAACGCTGTTTTTATTTATTAATTTAAAAGAAATTTAAAATAAAAGTAGCCTAAGTTACTCCTTATAACATTGGCTTTCTGCTAGTGAAAGTTTCGTCAAAATCGGTCCAGCCGTTCAGATATTAGCCGGAACAAACTGACTAACAGATAGACAGACAAACATTTTAAAAATGGTATTTTTGATGTAAGTACCTCCCCTTCTTGAATCGGAAATTGTTCACTATTTTATTGATTTCTACAATATTTTGTTTTCACGTAATTCCCTTTTTTACTTATTCATTAAAATAAATATATTTTTTAAATAAAAGTAGCCTAAGTTAATCCTTATAATATTAGCTATAGGGGCTGTCCATTAATTACGTAATATTTTGTGATTTTTTTATTCGATCCCCTCGCCCTCCTCTACAGCCCCAGCCCCTAATTGCGAGTGAAAGTCCCATCAAATTCGATTAAGCCCTTTCAGAGATTAGTCGTAAGAAACAGACTGACAGATAAAAAATTAAAAAATGGAATTTTTTGATGTTAGTACCGTATATACTTTTAAGCAATTAGTGAAAAGCACAAAATAATGTTCGACGTGACCCCTTAAATTGACATATCTTTTTTAGCGGGCACAAACGCACAGATAAACAGACAAACAGACAAACAGACATACAGACATACAGACAAACAGACAAACAGATAAGAATTCTAAAAATCATTGTTTTGGGTTCTATTGCGTTGGTAAAGGCCCCCAATAATATTTTTTTTCATATATCTACCATGTATAGACAGCGACCCGTTAGAATTTCCTTATTAGTATAGAAGATAACTTTGACATCTTTAGACGCCATTTTCTCAAAATAAAGTCCGCGTGGCTCGACTTGACTCTTGCTTATCAGCATCCATATCGTCGTTGATAGTGTAAAACCGCGTAACTAGCTTTCACAATAAGGTCCATTTTTGCGCAATGGAAAATGCCCATATGCCTTATTTTTATCAATAATGTGATTTTGTATTTGATTCAAATTTTAACTTTATAGGAAAAGTTAGATACGCGGTTTTGAAATATCACCGACGATATATGAATTCAATAGCAATTTTTTTAAATAAGCCTTTTTCTTTAGTTCTCCGTATACTATTAAGTACTTCTTAGAAATTGATCCTTATAAGAAACACTATCACATCTGGCAATAATATAGAATGTGATTTTTTTTTAAATCAGCAAGTTTGATTACTGGCTAGGAAAATAATTTTGAAAAAAGTAATGATGCAATTTTAGTTTTCGTCAAAATCGGCCTTGGTATTTTTCACTGGTCTGGTCTTGCCCTCCCCGCACCCGCATGCGCAAGCGATCCCGAGGCCTCTCCATTTCCGTGCTGAGGAAGGCCATCGCAGGGGTTTTAGTGGGTATAAATCGCCACATAACCCGACCCTCCCCCCAGGAATCGGGTATCTTTTCGAAGATTTAAGAGTGGAAAAAAAATACCACTCCACTTTTTCGGCCAGCAATCAAAAAGGCTAATCAAATTTACTGTGGGGTTAACTTAATTTAAAACTCACTAGATATTACCGCTTTTGTGGTGACCAGCGCTCCTCCACAGATCTGATAGTATGTGGTGCCATATTTCGTGTAGATTCCCGCATGCCACGGCAGCTCCCCCTTGTACGCGGGTCTCCCCCCAGCGACGAGCGTCATACCTTCGGGTGCGGGTATACCACATTCTGAAAGGTTTTTTCCACATTATAAACTGACAATTCCTCGCGTCTTCGTACGGGTACATTTTGGAGCTTGATGAAAGCAAATCAGGTAGAGCTTAGCTATAGGCTTCTGACTACAGCTCATATTCTAGTTCGACCGGGGCAGTAGCTTACTCTCACAGAACAACGGCATAAAGTAGCTAAAATAGCATTTCGTGCGGTGAGTGAGAGAGCCGGAAACTTAACCTCATCCCCAAACCCTTCCCTTACATCTCCCTTTCATCCCGAATTCCTTGTTAAGCTGACAACGTATGTGTCTCTTCTGGTGCTGTAAATGTCCATGTGCAGGTGATCACTTAACATGAGGTGTCCCGTTTGCCAGCTATTATTATATAAAAAAATAAAAACTGATACAATTCGATCATCCAGAAGTATGGCTAGTAAGTTTTAACTTAATACGACGATGGAAAAAGATTTTCTATAAAAAGGTTTTACCTCTTTTTACCCTCTCAGGGATGAAGTATCGGGAAACCCTTATAAACTAAAGCCTACTGCCCCAATTTCAAGTTTGTGACTTCAGCGGTTTAGGCTCTGAGTTTACGATTCAGTCAGTCAGTCAAGACAAGTGACTATATAATTATGTATACATATAGAGAAAGAGAGAGAGGACTGACATAATTTTTTAATTATTCTTAAAAACTATATTAATCTCAATCGTTTTAATTTCAAACTCGGTTCAATAGTTAAGGCGTGATTGCATAACACACAGATAGAATTATTTTCGAAATTTATAATATTAGATAAGGATTATTTTTTTTTTGTTTGTTGTGATCAATATTATCTGTGGAAATAAATATAACTTTAAATCTTAAATTTGTTTATTGAATGTGTATTGCTGTTAGCTCCACGGGCCAACAGCAATAGCAATAATAATAGCATTAAAGGACGGGTCAGTCATGGGACGTTTTTGCTCGTCTGTAAATTTTGCTCTGCGGGAATAGGTGCATGCCTTTTTAAAATGGGGGTTCGGATGGCACGGGCTCTCTCAATATATGATGTTGACATATTTGAGGTCGCATTGAGCCTGAAAACCTTATGGTGATCTCTGGTACGAACGAACCCGTGGCTGTTAGTAACTTCGGTACTGCATTAACACGCTCAATATAACATATTTAATTGGACTAACGTTAGCGCGATTTAAAGCACTAGTAACGCCATCTGTAATTGGGTACAAGAACTAATCTCATTACAGCGGCCAAAGAAGAATTCAAAGTTAAAGAATTGAATTAATAAAAGTACAAAAGCAAAACTTTAGGCGATATTAAAAACTTTAATTGCATACATAAAAGTACTCACCTGGTTTGCACGTGAAGACATTGTCCCAGTTGCCGCCCACGCACTTCATGTCGCTGAGGACAGCGGGCTTGTACAGCGGCGCGCTGCACAGCGTCCTCACGATGGCGCCCGAGGACACGCGGCCGGCGCAGCGCCGGGTCTTATCAAGTTTATCGACGCAGAGGTACTCCACGCCCGCAAGATCGTTGAGGCGGCAAAAACCTAATTTTTTTTAAACAAAACTTTGATTTGACCCCAGCCTCAGTGGTATAGCTCGTTTCACGTAAATGTCTGAACACGCGGCGACTCCGAACTCGCGCATGTACAGTCGAGTATTGTTTACTATGACTTAAAACATTGAATGTATATGATACGACTGTATATAGTTATAATCCTATTGAATATTTTCAGCCGTTATGTGACATTTATAATATATTTTTCTTTACTTGACTTATTTGGTAAATAAACACATCCCGTGTTAAAAAAATAATGAAATAATTATTTAAACACAAAAATTTTGCCATATAAAATTATATAAGAACTATTTAATAATTAAAATAAAAGAAATGTCTAAACGACTGTCCTGGTGCCTGAATTAGTGTTCTGCGCAGCGTCATGCGCATCGTTTAGACCGACACACTTATGTGAAACGAGGTATTGATAATATCAGCGCGGATAGTGCAAAACTGCGTAACTAGCTTTTGCAAAAAGATCCATCTTTTAATCAAATGGTAAATTTCATTATTGTTAAACAACGATATAGATATTTATAAAATTAAAAATTAACTTAAATAAATTTCGACATATCGTCACTGACACTACAAATACAATACACTGCGAAATGGAAAATGCCCAAAAGCTCTTATTTTCATCATTAATATAATATTTAGTTCAAATTTAGACTTTTTAGGAAAAGCTTGGTACCCACTTTTGCACTATGCCTGATGATGTATGATTGTATAAGCTATATTACTGTAAATTTCATCAAAATATGTTCTATAAGTTTAGTAAAGCTAAATTAGCTTTAATAAAGCTAAAGCATATTACTCTATACAAGATTACGTTGACGATAAAATTGGACTTAGTATATACTGAATTTCGTACAGGATAAATAATCAATTTGTAATTCATAAAAAACTGTATTGTATTGACAAAATTTTGAAAGTGTAACTATCGAGTTTGTTGCCGGTTCTTCTCGGTAGAATCTACGTTACGGTTCCGAACCAGAGGTAGCTTCGTTATTGATGCAATTTTACATATATTGACGATTCAAAAGTGCTCGTGAGAGCCTACTTGAATAAAGTATATATTGATTTTGATTTTGAAATAATAATAGATTTTTTTTAACGACCGCTTTGGTGTAGTGGTGCAGATGACAGTCGCTCTGTGTAAAAATCAGTAACTCGTCAATATCCGGACTAGAATAGAAAGCAGACCCGGGTATAACCGGGAAAATGCTAGGTAGATGATGAATAGATTTTTTTTATGGTAAACAATTCAAATGCCTGTCGTCTTCACATTTCAATGTATACTAACTGATGCACTTGGGCATGACGTCAGACCAGGAGCCGTTGTAGCAGGACACGGTGCTCCTCGTGTCCTCGAGCTCGTAGTCGGGGTCGCAGGTGACGTTGAGCACCGCGCTCGGCAGCGCCTGGCCGGGGGCCGCTTGGGCGCCGCCGACCACGGTGTACGTGCCGTGTTCGGGGTGCGGTGGCAGCACGCATTGGGGTTTCGTTCTAGAATATTATAAACTAGCAGTTCCTTGTGGCTTCGTCGGCGTAGCGAGTCAGAAAATTAGTAAAATAATAGTTTAACGAACGTTTTTACCCCTTTCCACCCTTTTAGGGGTGTCGAAAAACGTTCTTAGTGGGTGCTTACAAGCTAAAACTTAACCTAATGCCAAAATTTTAAGTTACTAGCGTCTGCGATGATTCAGTCAGTCAGGAGAAGTGATTTTATATATGGACATTGATAAGAAATACTGTGGCAAGCCAGACGGACTTCATTTTGATAAAATGACGTCTAAAACGTTAAACCTATTCTTAATAAATCTG
Organism: Hypolimnas misippus; assembly: GCA_037950945.1. Lineage (NCBI taxonomy): Eukaryota > Metazoa > Arthropoda > Insecta > Lepidoptera > Nymphalidae > Hypolimnas > Hypolimnas misippus. The sequence continues at coordinate 4,386,316 of JBBEEQ010000002.1, forward strand.
TTTGAAGAAGTATATATCGATCTTTTCTTTTCTGTTTCGATAAAAAGTATGATGAATTAAAATCAAATTGACTTGTAAAAAGTTTTATTTAATTATGAGTTTTTCAAATATATGAGATTAGTGTATAATCCAAAATATGGAACACACTTCAATATTCTAAACACTAGAAGAAACTTTTTCCCTACTTACACAATTTCAGATGACTTGAAATTTGTTTTGAATAATGTTAAATACGTAATGCTTTATCAGAATACATCAATATCTCTAAAAACGGTGCGCGTACCAGTCAGATGACCACGACGGATGCAACTTCATCGAAACGTCGGTCAATATATCTATTACTCACTTCGTATCGCAGAGCGTTTCATCGCTGCCATCGCTGCAGTCTTCTACGAGGTCGCATTTACGTTCCAAGTGGATGCAACTGCCATCCTCGCATTGCCATTGGTTGCTTCTGAAATGTGACGATGAACGGCGTTGTATAAATAGACGCTGATAAGCAATACTGTGTCAAGCCATGCGGACTTCATATTGAGAAAATGGCGTCAAAACATATCAAAACTATTCTTAATAAATTTGTTTAAAGAAGTATATATCCATATTTTGTTTTCTATTTTGATAAATGGTATAATGAATTAAAAACAGATTGATATATTTAATCTGTTATTTAGTAATTATTTTTTCAAATGTATGAGATTATTGTATAAATTGCAATATATGGAACGCACTTGAAATTCGATACATTACATTAAGAAACTTTTTTTCCGCACTTATTTAGTTTAGACTAGCGGCCCGCCCCGGCTTCGCACGGGTACATACACACACACACACACATACATACACCCTTCTTTTTTGCGTCGGGTTTAAAAAAAAGTGGAATTATAAAGGAAGTTTGAATTTTTTTTAATGATTTTTTTGATTCATCGTTTTTAGTAATGTTTTTTTTTGTATATTTTTATTCCTAAATTTTATGCAAATATCATATTATCTACAAAACAAAAGCCATTACTTTTAGTGAGTCAGAGCTTCCCTGTAAACGATATTTGAAGTAGTTTTATTTTGTGGCAGCAAAATAAATTGATTTTCAGGAACGCCGACACGTGATAGGCCAACATACAGCTGGCCATGAGTGAAACATTCTTTTCGTAGGTCGATCCCTAATAATTCGGAGGTTTGGCCTTGGGACTTGTTAATAGTTAACGCGAAAGATAATTCGAACGGAAACTGAAGTTGTTTAAAAGGGATTGGCAGATCAGTTGGGATCATCGGTATCCTCGGTATATGAGCTAGTTGACCAGCTGCTGGGCCAGTGATAATGGTCGCTACAATTAAATTGTCCTTCAATTCCTTAATAAGCAGTCTCGTCCCATTGCACATGCTCGGAGGGCTTAAATTTCTTAAAAGCATTATTGGAATTCCAATTTTTAACGTCTAATAACCGTCATCACCCATTACGACTATTAAGGGATACTGTAGTGGATCATACGATCGGTGTAACTCAGAGTCCTTTTAAGTTGGCCATCTCTACCGTCTATATCTCTGGGGCCTTTTTTTTTTCATCAACTAAGAGGACGGCTACCTCGTTTACAGCTAGAGCATTGTATCTACCCGGATGTGATGTCTGCGGTGGATGGTCGGAGTGAATAATTACCTTTAAATTATCCGAGGAGTTACTTTCTAAGTTTTGTTTAAAACTTCGTATGTATACATTGTAGTTATTCAATGCGGTCTGTAGTTCATTAATTAAATCGATTTTTAGCGTTGGAATGCCTATAAACTATTACTATAAGCTGTTTGAATAGTTACATTAAAATATAATATTTATTATCAGGTACTTATTTACCTACAAAACGAATTTAAAGCGAATTCAAAATTTCTTCAAGCTAAAATCACACGATCACGCACACGACCGCTGCGTAGGGAGCCGACCGCGCGAGTGAGGCGCGCGGCACTTTTTTTTATTACATTGACTACCCCCCGTACCCCAGTGACGCTTACATGGAGCCTACATCGCATGCTGGCTAGCTGAGCGCGGCTAGCGGCAACCATGCGACTTTTTTCTAATACTTGCATTTTTAAACTCGTGATATCTTCCGAATGAAATGTCCGAATTGAATAATTCAAATAGTTATAAAAAGGTTTTGAAACCGTCCTGAATATAAAGTAATTTATTTATTTTGATAAGGATTAATACCAAGGTACAAACAAATAAAGAGCCTTTTCAAGCGGCGGCATATAAATTAAATTTTTAGAACAAAAAACTGCTTACTGTGACATAACTATAATATTTAGACATATGCTGTCGCGACACTTTTTGTAGATAATGATGAGTTCCGCAAAGTCGTAGTAAATGATTTTGTTCTATCATCAATAGTTTTCGCAGTGCACGCGACGTAAGGAATTTTTCAGGTCATTTTTTTACACCTTGGGTTACATTATTAGAGTTTTAGCAAGGATCCCTAATTTTTTTTTAAATATAATATAGCTTATATTAGTCGGAGATAATGTAGCTTTCCAAAGATGAAAGAATTTTTGAAATCCGTCCAATAGTTTCGGAGCCTATTCATTACAAACAAACAAACAAATTTTTCCTCTTTATAATATTATTATATATTAGTATTAGTATTAGTATATCATTATATTAGTATTAGTATAAATAACTTGAAAATGTTTTGAATAATGCAAACACGTGACACATCAACAGAATACATCAATATCTCCGAATTTGACTTATTATGCGTCGACACATTGCTTATCTGCATCCATGTTTTAAGGATGTACGCGTATTATTTTAAGACAAATACAACTGTTCGATCCTTGTATAGTTTAAGGCAGTTTTATGTTCTCCATCAAGTCTTTTGCTACCTACCTCCATTTCTGGTATAGCCATCTTGGCGGTTTCGTCGATGTTCGACTTTAGTGAAGGAAACTACTCGACTATAGCTGTGCCGTGCGCGCCCGCGTAGACCTTAAACCACGTGGAATCCTTAACTTTCTTAACTTCTGTGCTTGTGAAGACCTTGGGATCCATAAGTCTAGAATGAGTGTAAGGTGACACTTCGAGCCACGTCGAGTCCCTGCAGGCTGAACCGGTCCAGTCTAGAGGGGGAGCATCAGGTCGGTGGAGACATTTTTGCCTTTCTAGACAAGGATCCAAATCTCTCTAGCATTAGATATAATTTTAATTAACTCGTACAGTCCACTTATTTATTCTTTAAACCAAAGTGTGACATTCGCACAACAAAAGAAACGCAAGCGAAGCCGCGAACAAAAGGGATAAAATAAAATAGTAACAAATTCACTTACTGGCACTTATCGCTGCTAGCAATCGCGCCTGTTGCTGCTATTGCGTCTAGAAAAAAATAAGCCTTATTAATACGTCGGAAGAATAGAGTTAGACGCTGATAAGCAACGCTGTGTCAAGCCACACGGACTTCATTTTGAGAAAATGGCGTCTAAGCATATCAAATCTATTGTTAACAAATTCGTCTGAAGATGTATTCATTTATTGTGATAAAAGGTATAACGAATTTAAAGCAGATTAGTATAATAAAAAGTTGTATGTAATATATGAGATTATTACATATTGCAAAATATGGAGCACTCTTCAATATTCTAAATATAAAATTGAGATACTTTTTTCTGTACTCATTAAGTTTAGAAGACTAATTTTTTTTATGTAAATGTTAAGCCCGTGACGCATTATCAGAATACATCAACATCTCCGAATTCAACTTTATGTGGGTTGACGCATTATTGCTTATCAGCATCCATATTCCATCACGCTAGACTGATAGGGGCGAGCGTGCGTGACTAGTCAGCTGGCCTAGTCAGTATTTACGCGCGCACGCTCGCGAGCTCCGCCAGCCACGAGCGGAGCGTCGCACAGGAGGGGCAGCGGATGCGCATGCGCAAGCGATCCCGAGGCCTCTCCATTTCCGTGCTGAGAAAGGCCACGCAGGGTTTTTAGTGGGTATAAATCGCTACATAACCCGATCTTCCCCTAGGAATCGGGTATCTTTTCGAAGATTTCCCCTGCGTGAATAAAAAAAAAAGGCCAGCTGACTGACTGAGGAATTTTTAAAAATATATTTTCAATCTATCAGTCTCTAGTTCATTTGCCAAAATAGTATGCTCGTTTTGTTTTAAGAAAATGTTAATTTTATCATCAAATTGGTGATGTAGAATTCTATTTTTAAATAAACATAATTTTTTATTACTTTACCCGAATTTGTGATCTTCCTTGAAATAGTATGTAGGAAAAACTAATTAGGAATCACATTAGGCGAAAATTACACTTACAATTTGCTCTCAGACTTTCATAAAGATTTACGTAAGTTGTTTCTCATTGCTTTACACCTGAAAGAATTTACTGTCAGTGTCATTTTTAACATACACAGATGTCGTAATTACTTATCTTATCTGTTACTACCGCCTCCCAATCGACAGATAACTCACCGTACACGAACTTCTTGATGAAGTCCTCGTGCTTGGTGATCCTCGTGAAGGCGGTGAGCGTGTTGGTGGAGCAGAGGTTCTCGTTGCGGGGCGCGGTGGAGACGACGCCGCGCAGGAAGTAGCGCGCCACGCCGCGCTCCACGGCGGGGAACGCGAGTCCACCACCGCTGTCGCCCTGGCACAGCGCCGTGCCTGCCGAGCCGAAATAAACCAGGGGTGAAACCAATCTCAATTGATGATCATGGGTGTAAATGCCTTAGTTTTAATCGGAACGTGTCTGCGCATAGTAGAAGCGACGCCATTTTTTCACGAAACACCCCGACAATCTACTCGTTAAGAACGTTTCCTCATCACCCGCACATGGACATTTGCAGCACCAGAGAAGACACATGTGCCATATTGAAAGAGAATTTAGGATGAACGGGAATATGAAGCAACGAGAAGGATAACCATGTTCTAACCGAGGCGAGTCATCTGTTGTTAAGATCACCCTCAAAAGTACTAAAGGAGCTACAAATGCGTCGTCAGTGTAAAGAGGAATAAAGCAATAGGCTTTCGGTTCTCACTCACCATACAAAACGCACATAATAGCTACTTTACGCCAACTTTCTTTTAAAGCATGGTACAGTCCTGGTTAGATCAGCCCATATACAACCTTATAATCAGTGGAGTACAGCTAGACTCTACCACAATTAAAGCAGGTACCACAGTGAATCTGCTGGTGTACTGTAAATGTGTGGTACTTCCATAATGAACCATGTTTCAAAGGTAAAATTCGACGTCAATATGGTACAGTGAGAATAGTTTTTGCAGTTGTTAAGTTGTTGTTGTGTTTTTTTTTTATATAGAAAATAGCTGGCAAACGAGTAGGCATCTGATTTTAAGTGTTTATACATATATGACCCACGTTGCCAGCTAAAAAAGAAATAAAAGGTAAAATGGAAAAGAAGTAAAGAAAAGAATAGGAACATGAGGTCCACACCGATTTTCTGTGAAAGTGAAGTACTGCCCTGGTCGAGCCAGCCCGTGTATGAGCTGTAGTCAGCTAGGTTCTACCTCAATGAGTGTTACGGTGCTTCCTCGTTAATCTGTTAAATTCATTAAAAATAAACACCACCACATACCGTTGGTATAACCGGCGCATATCTTATCATTGGTGATGAACTCCCTGAAGCTCGGCGGCGACGTCACGTAGCATTTCTCAATACTGACAAACGGGAGTTCGACTACCTTCAGCACCTGGGAGTACTGGCCGTTCTTGTCGACGAGACCCCAGCCGGCGACCTGATTATGAAAGAATGAAAACCACATTTTCATTCAAATTCAAAATGTACTTTACTAGCTGTCCCTTGCGGTTTCAGCCGCGTTTATGGTTACTGATTCAATCCTATGAGCCGTAGCGTGATGTAATATAGCTTATAGCTTTCCTCAATAAATAAACTATCTTTTTCAATTTGGACCAGTAGTTTCTGAGATTACCGCGTTCAAACAAACAAACAAACTTTTCAGCTTTATAATATTAGTATAGATTCAAATGGGCTTTTTAAAGCACTTTCGAATCGTCAAGTTACAGGCCCATTGGTAAAGTAAAGTAACAGCCTGTAAATGTCCCACTGCTGAGCAAAGGCCTCCTCTCCTATTAAGGAGAAGGTTTAGAGCTTAATCCACCACGTTGCTGCACTGTGGGTTGGCGAATATACATGTATCAGAATTTTTTCCGGCACATGTAGGTTTCCTCACGATGTTTTCCTTCACCGTCGAGGTCGATATGAAGACGACGTTTCCACGAAGTTGCATCCGTCGTGGTCACGAGCTATATAAATAGGTTTGACATCTTCAGACGCTATTCTCTCAAAATTAAGTCCGGCTTGACCAGCGTCCACATATGAACCAAGGAAGACGTATCCATTACCTCACCCATAGTAATTAACCACATTCGCCTTTACTACATTACTTATACGACTCACCTTGCCCAAAATGCCATCACGAAGTTGCTGCCTGTCGAATAATTCGTCGAAATCGAGGCAGACGGGGCGGATGAACACTTGATATGTGAACGGAGAACTCACGATAACCAGGGCGATATCGTCTTGGAAGTTAGTCGCGGACCCTTGGAAGTACTGCGTTAGCTTTATTTCGGCAACCTGTAAAATAGATATTTTGAGTATTACCCGTCTACCCGTGACCACGAACGCTGCAAAGTGCTCGAAACGTCGGGATGATAAAAATAATTAATTTACGCGATTTAAATCCGTTTAAAATAGTTTTATTTCAATATTTTGAGTATTGTTAGGACGGCTCAAAAATAATATTCAACAGTCTCAATATTTATTGATTTTCAGTAAAATCACAGTACAAAACTAGTGTGTTTCCATATACAACGCATCCTTATATATTATTGAATGCCCGTTCCACGAATTGTCATCTACTTTTTAAAAAGTGTCATCAGCCAGCTCGCGTCTAAGTTACAGTCAATACTTGTTTAATAATCGCGCCTCCTTACAGTCGGCCTTCCTGATTCGTCATATCTTAATTTACTTAAATCCGAATCCCTTAATGGAGCAACGATATCACCTATCAATCTAGGGCGGAAACCATACAGTAATTCAAGAGGCGATTTATCAGTAGTATTATTAACATTAGAATTTAGACCAAGTTGAATTTTTGGCAGATATTGTTCCCAATTATTCTGATCATCGCCAACATAAGCAACAAGAGCATCTAATATTGTCCTGTTAAACCTTTCAATTTGTCCATTTGCCCTAGGGCTAGCAATTTTGTCTTTGAACACAATAATTTTTAAAATCCGCACAATTAAATGCTTTCCCCTGTCACTTATGATTCGACTAGGAGCACCAAACGTTTTAATTAATTGTCCAAATGTTTGTAATACATATTTGCAACTGACATCCCGTACAGCTTCTAACCAAATAAAACGCGTAAAAGAATCAATAACAGCTAGTATGAACATTCTACCGGTATGAATTTTACAAAACGGACCTAAGTGGTCAACATGCACCGTATGGAATGGAACAGGTGTTTTATCAATTGGATGTAATAAACCTATACGACGCCCTGTCGGTTTTTAGCATATTGGCATGAAATACACCCCTGTACATATTTTATAATAAAACGACGCATTCCGCCAAACCAATACTTCGATCTTATAGCATCATATGTTTTGTTAAAATTAATATGCCCGTTGTTTTCATGAAAAGTTTGTACAAGAGACCAACGTGAATTTCGGGGTACTACAACCTTTTTATCGTTATTAATTTTTCGAAATAATACGGTATTCTCGTTTAAATCATCTTTTGCTAGACCATTAAAGTTTGTGTTAGAAATGTCGCTATTTAATTGCTCTATTATTGCCTGAATAGAGTCGTCGTTTGACTGTAGACATTTTATTAAATCCTCTTCAATTATCCTCAATATAGTAGCTGGATTTCGACTTAACGCATCTACATGAACCACGGATTTTCCAGCTCTGTACTCAACATCGATATCAAAGTTTTGAACTTCAAGCCACCATCGCGCTATACGTGGTGATAAGTCTCGTTTAGACCAAGTCCTCCTCAATGCATTACAATCGGTTACAATAACAAATTTAATACCAGTAACATAAACTTTAAATTTATGAAGGCTCATAACGACGGCTAATGTTTCGAGTTCAAAACTGTGGTACTTCTGTTCGGCTGGAGTAGTTTGTCTACTTGCATATGCGACTGGCTTCCATAAGCTATTGATTGTTTTTGTAATAAAATACCTCCTAAGCCTACTTTAGATGCGTCAGTATGTATTTGCATTTCATATTACGGATTGAACAAATCTAATACAGGTTGATCAATTAGAATAGATTTTATCCTATCAAAAGCTTGCACCTGTTCATTACCCCATAACCACGGTTGGTCTTTTTTAGTAAGAACATTAACTATAGTGCGTACTTTCTCACGATCAGCTATGGACATACGATACGGACGATAATATATAGGTTTGTTATCATTTAACTCAATACGTATTTTAACCGGACATTTGCCTATTTTATTATCATCGCCCGAAAAACAGTCTACATAAGTGTGTAAGATATTTTCAAGCTTACTAAGAATATGAGGTTCTAAATTCTCGCCTACCTTAAACTGCTTTTTACCACATATTATAGTAGCTCGAGCAACACATCCAAGTCCATACAACGAGTTTATTACATCCAATTGACCTTCAGGTAAACTAAAAGTATTTATATTCATGTTAAAGACTTTTAAAGAAGTTTTACCGTGAACAACATCAGCCTCGCAAGATGGGATGAAACATTCAGCGCGTGGTGTCCGATATTCAGTACCACTTACCGTCACTGAACCACAAATCGACTGCGGGCATGATACTATAATTTTATTAATTCCTGGTTGTAAGATAACTGTATTATCTGTTACAAATTTAACACGGTTAGTTTTATCAATAATATTAGGCAACTCTGTTAGATTATTTGAGTTATAAATTTTTAATGAAGTCGGGGTTTTTTATGACGTAAATATTTGGATACTCGGTAAACGGCTGTCCGACAATATCTTGAGCATTATCCGGAACAATATAAGCTTTTGTTTCACAAGTTGCCTCGTCAGCACAAATGTTAATAGAGACTTCCCCTAATGGTATTATTTTCGAATCACCGAATCCACTTAAAATTATATTAGATGGACAAGCGTAAAAATCTAATTTGAGTAGTTTCGAGAGCGATTCAGTAATTGTTATACATGTACTACCAAAATCTATAAAAGCATAGGCTGGCTTGTCATTTATCTTTATGTGCATATAATGTTTTGAACTACCAGCAACATCATTAATAACATGAACAGATTGTTTATCATTACTTAGGTTACGATTCTTTAATTTTATGCACTCATCTTTGACATGTACATTCTGGTAAACCACATGCATTACCTAAAGCCAATTTACCATAGTGAAACTGTAAATAATCTTGTTCTGGGCGCCGCATTACATTGACTAAATCACACATCATACTTAAATTTACTTCGGTTGGAAGGAAAAGCAGATAAACGATTTTTCCATTCAGTCCAATTTAAATTTAAATCACTTAATTGATCATACCACTGTCGGGCATAACCCTTTAATTTCGAGGTGCAGTTAAATATTACCGTCTTTTCATCCCAACCGTACATATTCGAGATACCCTCTATTTTCCTGATCCACTGCTCCGCTGTTATCAACGATATTTGAGGATTAAATTCCGGAAGCGGATCGTTACGACCCACATACCGCAGTGTTGAAGAACATTGTTGCATGGATGGAGTTTCGCAACTTAGACCTGTTGAAATCGTCTGCAACTGGATCGGGGTTAAAGGACGCTCCGCGATGTTCGTGGAAGTCTCGGCCGGACGTGGTAATGTCTAGACTTGAATCGTAGACGGCTCCGTCTGGCCCGGTGGAGGACGCATTGTACCATCCGTCGTCAATGGAACATCGATATTACTTGCCATATTAAAAGATGGAGAATTTCTTCGATCATCTACTTTTTAAAAAGTGTCATCAGCCAGCTCGCGTCTAAATTACAGTCAATACTTGTTTAATAATCGCGCCTCCTTACAGTATATTTATCAAAAGACTTTTTAAAACAAAGGGAACTAACTTCAAATTGCAAAGTACGCAATTTGGATTTAAAACCACTAAACCGATTTTGATGAAAATGAGGATAACCTTTCAAACATTAAAAAGAATCATATATTTTAAACTTTCGCGATTTTTCGCGAGGGTGGGCGAGAAAACTCGCGCACTCGCCGCCGTAGGGCGCGCGGTACACCAGTCAGCTCGTGACCACGACGAATGCAACTTCATCGAAACGTCGGGCAATAAAAAGGTATTACTACCATTAGTTATCGCGATAATACCCGTTATATTAAATATGAATAAAAAGAATCAATCGAATCGGTTCAGTCGTTTTCGAGTAGTCAGTGAAAATACATTAAAAAAAGTCCCTGAATAATTGAGAACCTCCTCTTATTTTAAGAGTCGGATAATAGCAGTCAAACGAGCCGGTGGGACATCTGATTAAGTGATCACTCGCACATGGACATCAGCACCAGCATAAAATGTGGCATGAAAGGGAAAGGAAGTTAAGGCATATGAGAGCCGAGGTTTCGCCTCGCTAAGTCGCCATAGGAAACGCAGATATATCAGCTACTTCCCGGCGCTGTTCTGTGAGTGTGGTGCTGACGAGCGGATACGAGTTGGAGTCAGACTACAGCTTGACCACGTAGGATTTATGGATGTAGAATTTATTTGTCCTTTAGATCAATTAAAGTTAACAGAAGTATGTTAAACTTACATCGGACGACTGTACGTCTACATCTCTGGGATTGCTCCAGGGGCGATAGATCTTGCCCACCGCCACCGCAAAGTCAGTCGCTGGTAGCAGTTTATTCAGATCGCTCCAGAAGCAATGGGCCGCTGGAAAAAGAGCAAAATAAAAGAAATGAGATGAGCATCACTAGTCAGGAGCGGAACGACGCACGGGAGCAGCAGCGAACGCGCAAGCAATCCTCTCTATTACCTCAGCAGGACGACCACTCCATAGATTTTAGTGGATAAGTGAAAAATCTCCATAATCAGATTCGGAATCGGTTATGTTTTCAAAAATTTTCCTGCGAAAGTCAATTTGATCTTACCAGATATGACGACTGACTTGCTGACGAGCGATCCCCCACAGATCTGCACGTACGGAGTGGTGGTTTTGCTGTAGATGCCCGCGTGCCACGGTAGCTCTCCCCTTTTTGCGGATTTCCCCCCCGTGACGAGCAGCGTACTCTCGGGGGTAATTTTGCCACATTCTGAAAATATTTATTTCGTTGTGCATCATTTTCTTCTGTTCGCCATGCTTTAGTTCTACCAAAGACTATATTTTTATGTTTAGAATGCGATATTCTCCTTTTATAAACAAACAAGCGGCCACCAGGTCGCCTGATAGTAAATGACCACAGCTGCCCATGAATATTTGCAGCACCAGAGGAGCCACAAATGGAAAGCCAGCGTTAAAAGGAATGATGGATGACAGAGAATAAATAGGAAGTAAGGAAAGGGATGGAAGAGTTTAGGCTTCCGTCTCTCTCAATCATTGTACGAAACGCATAATACGACTTCACGCTAATCTCCTGTGCTCGTGTGGTGCTGACGGTCAAGGCGTACACTCAGGGCCGGATTTATTCTAGGTGCCGCCCTGGGGCACTGCACTGTGAGAAATCTCGCTCTTTTATTCATTCAAATATCGCAGTAGAGAAACCGCTCTTTTTAAAATAAATTTTAATTGAAAATCTTAAAAAAAAATGTCACACATCCCAAGTTTTGCCGCCCTAGAACTTATACACCCTGACCACTGGCCCCTAGTGCCCCTATAGCAAATCCAGCGCTGTGTATACAAGCTGAAGTCAGTAGGCGACAGTTTGGCTAGAATTCAGTATTTTTTTTTTTGCTTTAACTATTATTTATTCCTTCTGTCGTTTTGAAGTAAAATGGTTAAAAAAGCAACCAAAACGCCAAAACAAAACTTTGTTATCCCCACATTTAAATTAAACATCAAGCTTTTTAATTTTACTTTAAAATTTTACATTTTAGTTCTTATTTAAAAAAAAATAAACCTCAACTTTTCTTTTATTTATTGAACTGCTAATACTTATATATGGACGCTGATAAGCAATACTATGCCAAGCCACACGGACTTCATTTTGAGAAAATGCCATCTAAACATGTCAAACCTTATCTTAATAAATTTGTTTGAAGAAGTATAAAGCCATCTTTTCATTTCTATTTTGATATAAGTTATAATACATTAAAGCTGATTGATATATTTAATGTGTTATCTAATAAGAAGATTTCCTAATATTTAAGTCTTTAAGATTATTGTATAAATTGCAAAATATGGAATTCACTTGAAGTTCGATACATTAAATTAAGAAACTTTTTTTCGTACTTATTTAGTTTAGATGATTTAAAAATGTTTTGAATAGCAGTATCAAAATACATCAATATCTCCGAATTTCACTTTTTGTGGGTTGACACATTATTGCTTATCAGCATCCATGTATACCCGACCTACCTGCTTTGCACGTGGCGATGTAGTTCCAATTGCCTCCAAGGCAAGTCATGGAATCTAAGACGCCTGGGTAATAGTAGTTGGGTATCTTGCAAACTGGTCTCACAACCGTGCCGCTTGGGACCTTAGACCCACAGACCCTGGACTTTCGCCCGGCAGCAGAGGGGCAGATGTACGTGACACTCTCGTGCTTGGGAAGTCGGCAGTAACCTGAATTGTTTTTTTTTTTAATTTTGAAGACAGAGAAGTTTGTTTGTGTGCTCAACGGTAATCTCAATGATAATAAATAAAGCATATCAGTCTGGCCCAAGGGCGGATCCAGGGGGAGGGTCATGGGGGTCATGACCCTAGCCTGGGTCCAAGACCTAGGTAGAGCACCAATTATAATTGTTAAACATGATGATGATTGACATGATTTTTATATTTTTTGTCACAATATAAATTGTATGTAAGTACCTTTAATATTTAATTAATTTAATATAATTTGTATGATTGAAGAACGTTTAACCGGACTGGCACTTCTTCACGTCCATAAAAACGTACGAGTACCCATCGAAGTACAAGAAGTGATAACTTTTTACCTGTATCGATTATTATGGAACTTAAATTATTACTTCTTGTGACTTGACCAAAACTAAGTGACCCCCCCTGGCGGCGAAGCTGGATCCGCCCTTGGTCTGGCCATACAAAGAGGTAATGCTGCCAGTGTTTTGGGCACTTGCCTCACTGTGACATCGATAGTTACTTAGGTTTAATATAGTTATTTTTAATTTCTCTTTATTTTTAATAGAATTATTTGTTTTTGGTAATGTTAATTATATTATTTATTGACTGTATAAATACAAACTAATTACTAGAATAAATTTTTCAAATAATCTTAATTTTTTTACAATTTTAAAAAGCGATAGTGCTTTAAAAATTTGAATGGATTTTGAATTTTGAAATCACTTACGAACACACTTCGGCATCTCATCGGACCAAGCACCATTGTAGCAATATAGGGCATTTGTCTCGCCTTCAACGACGAAGCCGGGGTAGCAAGTGACATTGAGATAAAGGAAGAAGTATACGTCTCTTGGTGCCGCGTTGTCGACCCCCCCAACAGAATAAGACCCATATTCAGGGTAAGGCGGCAACACGCAGTTACCCCGTTGAAGTCTAGAATCGTTACAAAATATTTTATATAAATGTTAATTTAGAAAATCAAAAAAATGTATAGTCTATTTTACTTTACTCGTCTTATTTAGCAGACGAATCTGGATCATTTTTCTGGAAACTGAACTGGATCATTTTTTTATAATATAAAATTATAATGAAAAAAAAATATATATTCGAAAATTCGCGATTTTTGTTCGGATTATTGTTACCAAATAAGGACAATTAAAGAAAAAAAGACTGAAATACCGTTCAGAAATACCGTTTAGGATCTATAATAAGTTAAATTTGATCAGTAACGATTCTCACTTATAGGCTTTTAGACAGAACTGATATTGATACGGTACTGACTGCAGATGGTCTTGTTACGCAGTCGGGTTTTTGACTTTTTAATTAATTACTTGTTATTATTGAATGCTAAATAAAAACTCACTCGTAAAGTGTAGCTTGACGTTGTGTTCTCACCGGCAATATGTCATCCCTGTGAAACAAAACATTTTTATTAACTGACATCGATGAATTTTCTAGTTCTGTATTTGACCTGCATGAATGTAAATTCGTATATCCGCGATTTTCTTCAAAGTAACTGATCATATTCGGATAGTGCGTTCGCTATTTAAATGCATATTTTTCAAGGAAGCGAAGCAGCGCAGTGGATTAAAATCTAAAAACCTTCTCCATAATAGGTGAGGAGGTCTTTGCCCAGTTGTGGGACATTTATAGGCTGTTACTACTACATGATCTGCAGAAGACCTTCGAAGATAGACAAAGGAACTTACTAACTTACTTACAAAGGAATTTTTTATTAACTAACAAGCAACCCGGGATTACTGCGATTATATTTGTATGCATACAACAACAGTCTTTCATGAAATTGTGTTCTATAATACTTAATTACATTATTTTATGGACAGTGACATTAGTGCTATTGTGACTCTAAAGTAAAAAGTAAAGTAACAGCCTGTAAATGCCCCACAAAGGCCTCCTCTCCTATTGAGGAGAAGGTTGAGAGCTTGATCCACCACGCCGCTCCACTGGGGGTTGGCGGATATACATGTATCAGAATTCCTCCCGACACATGAAGGTTTTCTCACGGTCTTTTCCTTGGCCGCCGAGCGCGAGATGAATTTAAACACAAATTTAGCACTTGAAAACACTGCGGTGCTAGCCGGGGTTTGAACCCGCGATCATCGGTTGAGATCGACGTGTTCGAACCACTAGGTCATCTCGGCTCTATTGTGACTCTGTGGCATTAGAATTCAGATCCGGTTCCTAGCTCGCTCTCCGCTGCATAACTCCGATGCGTGAACCCACTAAATGTTAGTTCCGCCAAATTATCGTCTCTTTGCCAACATCAAAACAGGTTATATATATTTTTTGCAGGCTATGGAATGATCTTCCTCCTAAGGTTTTCCCAGAGCGCTATAATTTGGGGGTTTTCAAGCATTGAGTCCAAGACCTTTCCGTCAAAAGCCGGCAACGCACCTGCATCGCCCATAAAGTTTCAGATGTCCGGACGATAGTGACCACTTAACATCAGGTGGTACTATTTGCTCGATTGCCCCCTTTTTTATATAAAATAATTTAAAAACAAAATTAAAAAAAAATAAGTTAAAAGAATAAAATAAAAGTTTCCTTTAAAAGTTTTACTATTAACTTATATCGTCATTACACAATTTATATAATATAAAAGCTTGACGCGAGATTTAAGTACTCTTTTTTACTTATTTTGAAAATTATAAAAATTAAAATCAAACAAATCAAGCTATTTAATTTACTGGTTTCTTTTAACATGTAATCTATATATATAAAATCACTTGTCCTGACTGATTCATCAACGCAGAGCCTAAACCGCTGGGGCTACAAACTTGAAATTTTGGCAGTAGGTGGCGTTTAGGTTGTAAGCATCTCCTAAGAAAGGGTTTTTTGATTATTCACCCCTAAGAGGGTGAAAAGGGGTAAAAACGTTTGTATGTAAAATCTTATTCCGTGGTCGTATTAACTTGAAACTTAATACGCATACTTCTGGGTGATAGTAATAAAATGCAAAATAGAAAACGGGGTATTATTCTACACTGGGGTGCAAGGGGGTTATAAAATTTGTATGGAGAAAATGTATTTTTTTGGCTGATTATTCTTAAATTCAGCACAAACATTACTTAGGGAGAATAACTAAATATATGTATCCCAGAATTTCAAAATCATCCCTTATAGTGACGCTAGGGGGTATTAAATCCTGGAACGATAACAATTTTGCTCGTAGATTTATTTGAAAATTCCAAAATATACGCGGACGAAGCCGCGAGCAACTGCTAGTATCACTTATACGTAGTTCGCCCGAATGACAGAATGTGCGATGTAAACATAGTTCAACAACTGCCTAGAATATTATGCGCATTAGTAGCGCAGATGCACGCCATATTATAAAAACACCTGTATAGGCTAATTCATTTTTGTATTATTTATTCAATTTTTTTTTCGAATTGAATATTCATAGTTGAGACAAGATAATTTCTGTCGGATAAACTAGTATAAATATATATACGTGATAGTAAAACTTTAATAAGTAACAGTCTGTAAATGTCCCACTGCTGGGATGTCATGGCCTCTTCTATTAAGGTGTAGAGCTTAATTCACCATGCTGCTCCACTGCGGGGAAATTGTACATGTCTCAGAATTCCTCCCAGTACAGCAGGGTTCACGATGTTTTCCTTCACCGCCGAGCTCAAGATGAATGTAAACACAAATTTAGTCCTTGAAAACTCAGGTGCTTGATCGACATATTCTTACCACTAGGCTATCTCGGCTCAAAACTTTTTAAGGAAAAATTTACTTTATTCTTTTAAGCGTATTAAAAAAAAAAACTAGTTTTCAAAAACAATTTTTTTTTATACTTTTAATTTATAACCTCTATCCATAAAAAACCTGCTTTATAACATTTCATAAAAACGGAGACGACATATTTAAGAATTAATTAAAAAGTATACATTGAGGATAATTCAGACAAAAATATGAAGTAAGAAAATAATGTTTTCCTTAAATAGAAGGTTTTTATTTTATTTTCGAATAAAAGAAATATGGCGGCCAAAATAAAATAAAAAATAATATCATATTTAAGGCGAAAAATACACTTAAAAGTTTTACTCTTGAAATTAACAAAACACAACTCTGTAAGCTGGTAACAGATACCTAAGTAACCTGACGAAAGCCGTTGCCGTCAAATAAAGGCCCTGACAGTAAATTCTTTCCGATGTGAAACAACGAGAAACAACTTATGTAAACCTTTATGAAAGACTTCATAAAGATTCACATAAAGAAAACTTATAAGTGTAATTCTCGCGTAAGAGATGATTAATAAATACTTACAGACACACGCTTTGAACAGATAACACCATTAGTGATGTAACTAGAAAAAAAAACATTATTCTTGTAGTAAAACTAAAAAGTAATTATTCATCTATATTAATATTATAAAGATGAAAGATTTGTTTGTTTGTTTGTAATGAATAGGTTCCGAAACTATTGGACCGATTTCAAAAATTCTTTCACCTTTGGAAAGCTACATTATCCCCGAGTAACATAGGCTATTTTTTTAAAAATTAGGGATCATTACTAAAACTCTAATAATGTAACCCAAGGTGTAAAAAAATGACCTGAAAAATTCTTTACGTCGCGTGCGCTGCGAAAACTATTGATGATAGAACACAATCATTTACTACGACTTTGCAGAACTCATCATTATCTACAAAAAGTGTCGCGACAGCATATGTCTAAATATTATAGTTATGTCACAGTAAGCGGTTTTTTGTTCTAAAAATTTAATTTATATGCCGCCGCTTGAAAAGGCTCTTTATTTGTACCTTGGTATTAATCCTTATCAAAATAAATAAATTACTTTATATCCAGGACGGCTTCAATACCTTTTTATAACTTTTTGAATTATTCAATTCGGACATTTCATTCGGATGATATCACGAGTTTAAAAATGCAAGTATTAGAAAAAAGTCGCGTGGTTCGCGTGGCGAAATTTTGAATTCGCTTTAAATTCGTTTCGTAGGTAAATAAGTACCTGATAATAAATATCATATTTTAATTCAAACAGCTAATAGCAGTAGTTTATAGGCATTCCAACGCTAAAAATCGATTTAATTAATGAACTACAGACCGCACTGAATAACTACAATGTTTACATACGAAGTTTTAAACAAAACTTAGAAAGTAACTCTTCGGATAATTTAAAGCTAATTATTCACTCCGACCATCCACCGCAGACATCACATTCGGGTAGATACAATGCTCCAGCTGTAAACGAGGTAGCCGTTCTCGTAGTTGATGAAGAAAAAGGCCCCAGAGATATAGTGCTGCACGGTAGATATGGCCATTTTAAAAGGGCTCTGAGTTACACCGATCGTATGATCCACTACAGTATCCCTTAATATTCGTAATGGGTTATGACGGTTATTAGACGTTAAAAATTGAAATTCCAATAATGCTTTTAAGAAATTTAAGCCCTTACTTTAAATAAAACTACTTCAGATATCGTTTACAGGGAAGCTCTGAATCACTAAAAGTAATGGCTTTTGTTTTGTAAATAATATGACATTTGTATAAAATTTAAAAATAAAAATATACAAAAAAAAAAACATTAATAAAAACTATGAATAAAAAAAAAAACATTAAAAAAAATTCAATCTTCCTTTATAATTTTACTTTTTTTTTGAAACCCGACGCAAAAAAGAAGGGTGTATGTGTGTGTGTGTGTGTGTATGTACCCGTGCGAAGCCGGGGCGGGCCGCTAGTCTATACTAATAATAAAATTCTAGCGAGTCGCTGTCTGTACATGGAAGATATATGAAAAAAAATATTACTGGGGGCCTTTACCAACGCAATAGAACCCAAAACAATGATTTTTAGAATTCTTATCTGTTTGTCTGTTTGTCTGTTTGTCTGTTTGTCTGTTTGTCTGTTTATCTGTGCGTTTGTGCACGCTAATCTCAGAAACGGCTTATCCGATTTAGATGCGGTTTTCACTACTATATTGTACTAAGCTTCACTTAACATTTAGGGTTTGTTTCATGTCAATCGGTTCATAAATAAAAAAGTTATGTCAATTTAATGAATCACGTTGAACATTTTTTTGTGCATATCACCAAATGCATGAAAGTATATAGAGTAATTACATCAAAAAATACATTTTTCTATTTTTTGTCTGTCAGTCTGTCTGTCTATCTGTTTGTTCCGACTAATCTCTGAAACGGCTGAACCGATTTTGATGGTACTTTTACTTGCAGTTAGCAAATGTTATAAGGAGAGACTTAGGCTTACTTCTATTTAAGGGGTTTTTCTTAATCTATCTATACATATATAAAATTCTAACGGGTCGCTGGCTGTAGATGGAAGATATATGAAAAAAAATATTATTGAGGGCCTTTACCTACGCAATTTAAGAACCGATTTAAGAAGGGAAGGTATACATCTATACAAATAAATAAAATTGGTGTGTCTGTTTGTAATTTTAAATAAATGCATAAGAAAGTATACACGGTATTTACAACAAAATTACCAGTTTTTAAATTTTTGTCTGTCTATCTGTCACTCAGTTTGTTTTGGCTAATATTTGAAACAGCTGGACCGATTTTGACGAAACATTCACCAGCAGAAAGCCAATGTTATAAGGAACAAAATTGAAACTAATGAAATAATGACCAATATCTGATTCAAATAGGAAAGATATATATTATATAAATATAATAATTTAAAAAAAATAATAAATTTACTGGGTAATTTTTTTACTGGATATGATAGACCAAATCCGAAACTATAAGCAATAGCGAAAAATAATGAAAGGAGTCACAGAGCCGATTTTGATAAAAACTAAAACAGTATCATTAGTTTTTTGAAAAATAAATTTTCCTAGCCAGAAACGAACACGTTGATTTTGCAAAAAATTAACATTCTGTATTATTGCACCATCTGATACTGTAACATATTATAAGAATCAACTTCAGGGAGGTAATAGTATACAGTTAACTGCAACAAAAAGAAAAGGCAATTTTTTTACAAAATTCTATCAAATTCATATATTAAAACTTTAGTAATTCTTCAAAAAACGATCATACCTAAAAGTGAAATTTTAAAATTATAAAGGGATGTAACGCTAATAGCGGGTGAGTACAATAGCCGAGTCGAACGAAATGTAGATTTCAATAAATCAATTTTTTTAACAATTATCTAAACCTACCTAGGTAACGGAGTAGGTGAGGGGGACCAAACCAAACGTCACATTCTATCAACTTTGTATAGCTTACATAGAAAAAATAGACAAACATAAAGAAAGTTACTGTGAGTTATTCATTTTATATATTTTCGATTGTATTGTTCACACTCTTCCTTACTTTAGTAGGTGACTAGCATTTTGATGCAACCTATAAACAAATCGTTCGAAGTAATGCAGACTTTCTTTCTAAACTTACCGGGACCCGTGATTTACCCACATATTTGATTATGTCTGTGTAGAATCGATTACTTAATTTCTAATTAATGTAAAGATTTAATGTAATTTTGTAAAAAAATAAATCTCTTCCTTTAATTTGTCGCTTACTGTTACTTCCCAAAAGTTGATCCTTACAAGTGACACTATTAGGTGGTGCAATAATACAGAATGATTTTTTTTTTCAAAATTAGTGGGCTCTATTCCTGGCCAGGAGAATCACGAAATCAAAAAAACTTATGATGCAGTTTTAGATTTCTCGCAAAATCGGACACGAGACTCCTTTAAGTATTTTAGGCGATTCCTTATAGTTCCAGATTTGGCCTATCAAGCCCAGTTAAAAAAGTCACCCGATATATAATACAAGGAGAACCTCGGCGGGAACATACTGTTTTACAGTCGAAATTTTAAAGATTAAAACCAAACACTTTTCTTAAACATTTATAGTGAAAACCGTGGAGGAATACCGTATCTGAGTTAGTGTCTGCTTATAAATACAACCAGAAAGTTCCCAAATCAAAAGTAAAAAGCTCTTTTCTGGAGCAGTACCGCAGACTATTATAACCTTGCTTTGCAGGAGACATGCCAAGCATTCTGTAATCCACGCGAACGAAGTCGCGGGCACAGCTAGTATTTAATATAACGGGTCTTATCGCGATAACTAATGGTAGTAATACCTTTTTTATTGTCCGACGTTTGGACGAAGTTGCATACGTCGTGGTCACGACGATTATAACAATAGTATAAATTATAACAATAGTATAAATCGCGAAAGTTTAAAATATATAAAAAGTAATTGAAATGAAAATGAAAGCCAAACAACGTAACAAAGTCAACTAAACATTACCGGACAAATGAGAGCATAATAGATCCAAACGAACGTCTTTTACCTTTTTTTATAGTTATATATATATATATTTTTTCTGTTTTGTTACACACGACTGTTTTATTTAATTATATAATTCAATTCAATTATTTGGTTAAGGGTAAACTTTATATAAATATTAGTTGTTTATATGCCTGCTTATGCTCCCGCTATGCTCGGACATGCGGGTAGCACGAAGTCCCGAATGGAAATGAGACGGGGTGACATAAGGCAGTAAAAGAAAATGTAAACATTGTAAAATGAGTTATTTTATTTTATTTGTAATTATAAGTTGTCACTGGCGTTTCTCCTTTTTAGTTTTAGTTTTATTTTTGTCTTTTTTTTTTTTTTTACGGTGACCACTGAAAACCAGCATTGGAGTTGATCTCGGTCAGCTTCAACACAAGCTGAGTGGTTTCCCGTTTGACAGGATCATATTCTTATGTAGGTATGTTTTCTGTTAATAAAAAGTTTTTTCTTTTCTTTCTTCTTTAGAGATCGTAAGTTAGTAGAGTAGTTCTAAGATTCTTGTCTATATATTATACCAGCTGATGCTCGCGACTTCGTCTGCGATGTCTGATGCCTACGTCATAGTAGTTTTGTGCAATCTTAGCCCAATCGGTTTGAAATAGACAAAGTTTCATACAAACTTTCATGCCCTATTTTATCCCCTTGGGGGTAGAATTAATCAAAATCCTTTCTTAGCGGATGCCTACGTCATAATATCTACCTGTACGCCAAATTTCAGCCCGATCCGTCCAGTGGTTTGGGCTGTGCGTTGATAGATTACTATGTCTGTCAGTCAGTCAGTCACCTTTGAATTATATAATTATATTTAGATATATATAAAAATCAAAACTAATTGGCTAATAGATTCACTAGGCATTGGATTAACAATGTTCCTACTATGTTTTTAAAATGTTTCAAAATTAATGAGTTTGTAATCTCAACCGCACCAAACGAATCCTTCGTGTCCTCTCCACCCTACGTGACATTGGCGAAATAATCCATGCTTATGTGGCACAACTAAAAGCCATTAAACCTAAGAATTGAATTGATATATTCACCGATCGATCAACGTAGAGCTGAAACCTCTGGGACTAGGAACGCGAAATTTTGTGCGAACGTTCCTTAAATGTAGTAAGAAAAGATTTTTGAAAATCTATCGCCTAAGGGGTTAAAAAGAGGGTTGAAAGTTTCTTAGGTATTCAATTCTGAAGTATACCCATATGAGTCCATGCATTTCGTCATTAGTAATAAAATAATGGGAACATAAGTGAGTCTGTCTGTTATGCTTTCCAACACGAGACCGTTAAACTAATTTTAAAAAACATTGGTAAAGTCACGGGTTTTTTACCCATTACGTGAATTCAAATGTTTAATTTTAAGCATTTTTTAAAAAGGAGGAGATTTCCAATTCGTCTGAGACTTTTGTTTTTTTTTTTTTATTATTATCGCCGATTCTTTCTCGACTCGACGACTCTTTCTAATCTTAATGGGAAAATATTTCATTGGTCCAATAGAAATTTCATTAAAATCAGTTCAGTAGTTTTGTTATTAAATCAAAATAACTTTTTAACGATTCTCTCTTATAAGCTTTTAGACAGAACTGATATTGATACGGTACGAGTTTTTGATTTTTTAAATTAATTTGTCTTGTTTTCGTATCGCAGTCAGGTTTTGAAGTAAATACTTTTTTTACTTCCCTAAACCCACGGGGTTATTGCCCCGGATGCTTTTTCCTCAGTCCGGTTCTAAGTCTTCAAGTTCAATACCAACGCAAGATAACGACCAGCGCACACCGAGGAGGAGGAGGAGAATGTTTTATTTAACTAAGTATAAATTCCAATATTTAAAAAAGCAAGAAGACTTATAAAAAGAGGGAAATCGACTTCAAAATTTCGTTTGAATGACATATGGACGCTGATAAGCAATACTGCGTCAAGCGACACGGACTTCATTTTGAGATAATGGCCTTTAAAGATGTCGAACCTATTTTTAAAAAATTCGTTGAAAGAAGTATATATCCATCTTTTCTTTTCTATTTTGATAAAAAGTATAATTAATTAAAAGCAGATTGGTATAATAAAAATGTTAACTAGTAATAAGTTTTTCAAATATACGAGATTATTATATGGATGCTGATAAGCAATAATGTGTCAACCCACAAAAAGTCCAATTCGGAGATATTGATGTTTTTCGATACTGCATCAAATATTTAACATTATTAAAAAAAATTGAAGTCATAAACTAAATAAGTACGGAAAAAAGTTTCTTAATTAATTGGTTCGTAATTTCAAGTGCGTTCCGTATTTTGCAAATTATACAATAATCTCAAATATTTGAAAAACTATTTAAAAGATAATATATTTAATATCAAAAATTAAAGAAAAGATGGATATATACTTCTTCAAACATATTTGTTAAGAATAGGTTTGACATCTTTAGACGCCATTTTCTCAAAATGAAGTCCGTGTGGCTTGACACAGTATTGCTTATCAGCGTCCATATATTGTAAAATATTGAACACACTTCAATAAATATTCGAAACATTAAATTAAGAAAAAAAATTCCGTGCTTATTTATTTCAGATGGCTTGAAATTCTTTGAATAATGTTAAATACTTGACGCACTATCAGAATAGATCAATATCTCCGCATTTGACGTTTTGTGGGTCGACACATTATTGCTTATCAGCATCCATACAGTCTATTTTTCTTTACTCGTCCTATTCAGCGGATAAATATGGCGTATTTTCTAACCACGCATAAGAGTTAGAGGTGTGAAATTATCGATCGAATAATTAAACTGAATCATTTTCTATATGATCAATTATAATGAAAGATAATATTCGTAAATATGTGATTTTCGTTCCGGATAATGTTACCGAGTAAGAAAAGTAAAGAATAGAGTATACTTATTGCAGTTCTATTTTGATGAAATTTTTTTTGGACCAATGTTTCAAACAAAAAACGAATTAACTAAATTGATTGAGCCGTTTTCGAATTAACGGTGAAGATATATAATAAAAACTCCGATGAATTGAGAAGCTCCTTTATTGGAAGTCGGTTAAAAAACTGCATCAAACGTCATTAAAGGTATGAAAAAAAAAATTTGTCTTGCCGTCAGCCGTCATAATTTGAACGATAGTTGCTTTGAGACATATCCTCACATTGTTAATATTAATTGGACGCTGATAAGCAATAATGTGTCAACCCACAAAAAATCTAATTTTGAGATATTGATGTATTTTGATACTACGTCACCTATTTAACATTATTCAAAAAAAATTCAAGTCATCTAAAGTAAAAAAGTATGGAAAAAAGTTTCTTAACGCGATGTTTCGAATTTCAGCCGCGTTCCATATTTTGCAATTTATAAATTAATCTCAAATATTTAAAAACTTATTCGATTCGATATACGTTTTATCAAAATAGAAAAGAAAATATGAATATATACGTCTTCAAACTAATTTATTAAGAATACGTTTGACATCTTTAGATGCCATTTTCTCAAAATGAAGTCTGTGTGGCTTGACACAGTATTGCTTATCAGCGTCCAATTTTATGAAAACATTGTAAAATTGTAACAAAAAAAACTATAATATAATACCATAAAAATACATACCTATAATAACTAAAAATTGTTTATGAAAAGTCATTGTATTTAATTTAAACAATCACAGAACAATTTAAATAACTATACCCAATTAATTTTATTTGACTAGATTTATTTAACACGTGTATACATTGTGGAGTATTAATACGTTCTAAAAATATTTCTTAAGGAAAATATATCGATGAGCAAATAATGTTACCAGATATATATGTAGACTTTTCCTGGTAATTTATTCGTAAGCAATGATATTATATAGTCTGTTTTTCTTAACTTGTCTTTATTTGGTAACAATGCCCTCACGAAAAACACGAATTTTCGAACAATTATTTTTATTTATAATTTTGCATAATAAAATATGATTCAATTCAATCATTCAATCGATAATTTCTTATCTAATTCTTATGTGTGGCTAGAAATAAATCATATTTATCTGCTAAATAAGACAAGAAAAAAAATAGACTATATAGCTTTTAATACGACTGCGGGACACAAAGGAGGGTAATGTGTTTATCTGTGTATGTATGTATGGGTTTGTACCTTTGTGGCACTAATTAAACCCAGTCGATTTTGATAAATGGCACCTTTGATTCGTCGTGATGCCGCGAATGTTATGGAAAGCATAAACATTTGGAGAAATCAAAATGGAGTATGTCGTAATTGTTGCGCAGGTCAACCGGAGGTGACGTGTGGTGTCCGGTATGCCGAAGTCGTCTCTAGTTCATAGCATGTTGTTACTTAAAATAGTTTATTTATTTTTTGATACAGTCGCATGTTCGGGTCAGGGATGAAATAGTGTACATATTAAAAAGTGCAAAATAGCTAAAGCATATTATTCTGTTCAAGATTATATAGTTGATAAAGATGCTTGGATTTAGTATAAGCTGGATTCACACAGGGTATTTAATATATTTGTAACTCATAAATGTATGTATCTATTGTAAAACTTTTTAAGAGTAACTGTCGAGTTTCTTGTCGGTTCTTCGCAGTAGAATCTACATTCCGAACCGGTGGTAAATTAAGAAATTAATTTTTTTGTTTTCGTTTTTGTGTCTGTATTGACGATTCAAAAGTGCTTGTAAAAGCCTACTTGAATAATATATTTTGATTTGATTTTAATATGAAATTTGTATGCAGAGATGTTTTCCTTCACCGCTAAGCACAAGATGAATTTATACACAAAATTTAGCATTCAAAATGTATAGTTATTATTATTATTAGCTATTTTAATTATATAAAAATGTATTCAATCTTTGAAGCATTATGTGTACACATAGATACGAAAATACATTATTGGTAAGTCGTGTGTTTTTGAAATTATATTAATTGAATAAAAAATAATAGTAGCAGTTTTTCATTGTTTGAAAACACGAATAAAACGACGTTTTTTAACAATGAAATCTAGCTAGATATATTTATCGCCCCCGAAACCCTCTGCATACTAAATTTCATGAAAATCGTTGAGTTTATAAAATAAATTGCTCGGTTAAAATATATCACATTATGTTAAATATACTACAGTTATTTAATAGACAAATTAGATTATTTTTTGCATTAATTAATGCTAATTTTATTAATCAGGCAACATTCAATAACGACCTCTAAACGAGTTCGGAAACAAGATACTGGTTATTTAATGACGAAGATTCTCATAACAACATATTTACGCGTCAGAAATATGATGAGATATATGAAATATGTACCCAGTTGGGCGTAGCTATAGCTTTGATATATACGTCCAAGAGAAGGGACGTACGTACAAAAAAGTAAAAGAACACTTTTTAATCACGGGACTCCTAACCCTCCCTGTATACCCACTGGTGGACAATGGTATATATATATATATATATATATATATATATATATATATATATATATGGAGCCGACATGTAGTACTAACTGTAGCGTATACCGTTAAAATCTGGCTGGACCGAGGCAGTATCACACTCTCATAGATACGTATGAAGAAGCTACTGTAAATTTCGTACAATGAAAAATACAATAAAATATGACTAGAAGAATAATAAGCTGTTAATTCGAAATTACAAACAGACATATTAATTTTATTTATTTGTATATATTAAGATCTGATGATAATCTTCGGAGGTAAACAAAGGAAGAATTACTGACAGTAACCCACGATAGCTGCGATCGTCTGTGTATATACCAACAGTCAGTTATATTTATCTACAAAAATAAAATAATATGTAACGTTTTTGAATGTTAACTTCCTGCATAAAAACGTAACGCCGTGTTGAGACCAGTCCGACATGCCACTATGTGACGCCATCATTTGAATGTCAACCATAATATAACGGAGTTTTAAATTGCTCGTTTAAAAACATTTTTTGCTCGGTGAAGGAAAACATCGCGAAGAAACCCGCGTGTTTTAGGTTTTCCTGACTTTCAACTCACAGGCGGGTCACGTGATGTATTGTGATCACGTGGACACTTGCAGCACCAGAGGAGACTCATGTGTTGCCAGCTTAAAAAAGAAATAGGAAGTACGAATCTCTCATTCACTGTACGAAACTTATATTGCTTCTTCATACCGATCTATGAGAGTGTCTAAATTAAGTGTTTCGCATTTCAAGTGCGATCCATATTCTGCAATTTATAAAATAATCTCAGATATTTTCAAAACTTTTTATTAAATAATACATTAAATATATCAATCTGCTTTTAATTCGTTATACCGTTTTATCAAAATAGAAAAGAAAAGACGGATATCTATTTCTTCAAAGAAATTAATTAAGGTTTGACATCTTTAGACGCCATTTTCTCAAAATGGAGTCCGTGTAGCTTGGCACAATATTGCTTATATATATATAGAAATTATAGTAAATTAAAAAGTGCTCTTTTACTTTCGTGTGTGCTCCTTTATCCTTCTCGTGGACGTATATATCAAAGCTATACGTCCAACTGGGTACATATCATATTTTTCACGCGTAAATATGTTGTTATGAGAATCTTCGTCATTAAATGACCAGTATCTTGTTTCGAAACTAGTTTAGAGGTCGTTATTGAATGTTGCCTGATTAATAAAATTAGCATGAATTAATGCAAAAAATAATCAAATTTGTGTATGAAATAACTGTAGTGGATGGGATATTTAACAAGATAATATATTTTAACCGAGCAATTTATTTTACAAACTCGGAAAATGCTCAACGATTTTCATGAAATTTAGTATGCAGAGGGTTTCGGGGCGATAAATATATCTAGCTAGATTTCATTGTTAAAAAACGTCGTTTTATTCGTGTTTTCAAACAATGAAAAACTGCTACTATTATTTTTTATTCAATACTAAATCTAAATATAATTTCAAAACACACGATTTACCAATAATGTATTTTCGTATCTATGTGTACACATAATGCTTCAAAGATTGAATACATTTTTATATAATTAAAATAGCCTAGAAAAAATAGCCGAGATGATCTAGTGGTTAGAACACGTCGATCTTAACCGACTTTCGGGGGTTCAACACCGCTGAGATTTCAAGTGCTAAATTTTGTGTTTTCATCTTGTGCTTAGCGGTGAAGAAAAACATCTCTGCATACAAATTTCACACTCAAAACAAATCAAAATATATTATTCAAGTAGGCTTTTACAAGCACTTTTGAATAAAGAAAAAAAAAACAAAAAAATTAATTTCATTCATTTAACACAGTATTTGACCCTAAAAGTTGGCCAAAAATATTTAATGCTCTTAATGGCTTCCCAACATTGTTTTATTTCATGCTTAGCATGGAAAAGGTAAAAAAAGGCCAACTTAATAAATACAAGCATTTTTTTATTCATTTTCATTTTCATCGTCAATATTTACATTGAAAATATCACTTTCTAGTAATGAATTTAGGACGTCATCCGATAACGAGAGGTTTCTTTTACTCTTTCTCTTCCTCATGCCCGTCAGGACAGGGTCAGAGGTTAACAGGAAAGTGTTTAAAACATCTGCGTTGCACTCTACACTGAAAAACTTTCGGGCGTAGTTGAGCCGGAAGATTCGTATGTGTTTTCAATTGTCCAATAGGCAGAATGGCTTCAGCTATCACTTCTGCCCCATGACACAATACTTTGTGTAGCGTTGGAGACATAGGATAAAATTTATATAAGGAAACGTATAATTTAGCAGTTTCCTAGCAATATCTTCCTAACGCCTCCAAGTTTATTTTAAATCCACAGCACAATGTATCTAAAATTACTTTTAATCTATAAATTAAGGTTTGGTCAATACCAGTAATGGCCGTCGATATTTCAAAGTTCTCGAAAACCCGTCTACTGGTTTTTCCGTCATTAGTATTGCCAAAGTTACCTTTTGGTATATCCACCAGTAGACCAAGTTGCTCTCGGAACTTATCTTGGATTTCTTTTTTTATATTTTCTACAACTTGTTTCTCCTCGGCAGTAAGATGTAAATGCCACTTTTTCACAGGTAGTCTATAGGCCACATGTAAAATGCTCTCAAAGAATCTTATGCGAGCATGTAACAAAGATAACCCGAACTCCATGTTTTCTTTGTTGCATGGCTTCACATTCTCCAAAAAGTTAAATTGTGATGACGTAGCGCCATATAAGTAGCATTTCATGGTTGATTTAGTATGCGTAGCCGCATTACATACCTTTCCATCAACGATAGTTAAAAGCATTTTATGCTTGGTAGAAAATTCATTGACTTCGCTTTTAGTGAGCGCTATTATTTGCGATTAAATGTAGTCAATTTCTTCGTTTGTTACATCTATGGTTTCTTTTACAAATCGTATCCTTATTAGCCGACAATAACGCGGTGAAGATGGGGTAGGATTTTGCTATAGTATTTTTTATCCGGTCTATAAATTAACTGAAGTGGTACCATGGAACTTTGAAATGTGTTGCGTCAGAATCTACTTCATTTTCAAATTTCATTTTGTACTGCATCTGTTGCGATCCATCGCAGCCCCGTTTGCTTCATAATATTAAAGATTGTTTTTCCGATTCGCTTAATTGTTCTATTGCCTCACCGAGATGTTAAATCAGTCGTTGCGCCGTATGATTCATGAGATTTTGAACCCTTACAACGCGTGTTTCAGTTACACGGTGGATTTCAGGATAGCAATATTTCTTTAGCTTTTGTAATATTGAATAGCACGGATAAAAACTTGGGTTAGTTTCTCGCACTATTTCATATTGGGCCTGTGTTAGTCCCGCTTCAGTATACACGAACAAGGCACATAAATATGTTGATTTGACCTGTTCTTCTTCAACGGCACTTTTTTTTAACGCTGCTGCATACTTCCTTGCTCTCCTAGGACTTTTTGTTAAGTCTTGCATATGCTAACTCATATGTATCAGACGTCCTAAGTTCTAGCGTCTTTCGTCTTTTACTTCTCTCACTCAAGTCTGAGAATGACTTTTGAGGTCTACCGGGAGTTAATCCTGTAACAAAAAGATAATATTTGTACTCAAACAAAAAGAAACAATAAGACCTGAGGTAATAAACTGATTGACTATTGTGTAACCGCACAATAGTGAATTAGTTTACCTTTTATAATACTTAGTTGGATGCTGATAAGCAATAATGTGTCAACCCACAAAAAGTCCAATTCGGAGATATCGATGTATTTTGATACTCCATCGCCTAGTTAACATTATTTAAAAATCATGAAGTCATATAAACTAAATAAGCACGGAAAAAAGTTTCTTAATTAATTGCTTTGAATTTCAAGTGCGTTCTATTATTTGTAATTTATACATTAATCTCAAATATTTGTAAAACTATCTATTAGATAATATGTTTAATATATCAATCTGATTTTAATTCATTATATAGTTTATCAAAAAATAAATGAAAAGATGGATATGTACTTCTTCAAATATTTTATTAAGAATAGGTTTGACAAATTTAGACGTCATTTTCTCAAAATGAAGTCCGTGTGGCTTGACACAGTATTGCTTATCAGCGTCCAGTTATGTATATAGTTTATTTATTAGGTATAAACAATTGTAATAATGGAATTTGGGTGTTTTCTACCAGCTTTCGGTAGCGATATGCATCCCCTAAGCCACTCGGCATTGTTTTCTAGGAATCTGGTCTTTGTATTGTGCGCAGCTGACCATTTCTCTTTGAACTGGTGTTTGATAATGGACAGTTTTTGCTTTACATAACAAATATTTTGATCATTTTCTGTATATTGATTAAGTATTTCCTGCTCCAAAAATTCCAACTTTTGAGTGTTGAGAAATCAGAGCGTTCCATTATATTAAATAAGTCATTGCGAGTCAAAACCCTCATCCCAGAAGCGGCTGTAACAAAATTACATAAAATATAAGTATAAATTATTTTATTGAGTCTCTAAAGCGCCTACGGAAAAAAATCACTAAAAATACGGGGGTGCATTGGGGTGGCTGTTTTTTTATTAGTTATATCCTATAAGATTTATTCTATAACTACCAATAACAATTTTGACTTAGAAATGCTGAGAATCATATTAAAACCCCCTTTGAACTTTAAAAATGTGTTTTTCATAGCGGTTTATTTGGTGCTTACGTATCAAGGACATAAATGAAAAAAGACTTTATATTAGTTGTTAAAATTAAGTGCCAAATAAAGTACATATCTGGTTGTTCACAATCCATAACGAAAATTAACTCAAAATCGTTAAGGCACGAGAAAATGAATATTTCAAAAACATGAAATTTATGCGCATCGAGAAATGACACAACCACTTTACGCGAACAGTAACTTCCGAATGAGCTCACCACGTGACGGATGGTAACAGCTTTGTGCTTTTTTTTATTGGTTGGAGGGGTTATTCTAATTTGTGGAAACAATGGATTTGAAAGAGTAATATCAATATTTAAAAAATCGATTTTGGCCAGCTTTTCGGACCAAATAATTGTCGTTGTGTGCACCGGTTCGGAATGTAGATTCTACTGCGAAGAACCGACAAGAAACTCGATAGCTACTCTTAAAAAGTTTTACAATATGTACATATATTTATGAGTTACAAATATATTAAATACCCCGTGTGAATCCAGCTTATACTAAATCCAAGCATCTTTATCAACTATATAATCTTGAACAGAATAATATGCTTTAGCTATTTTGCACTTTTTAATATGTACTCTATATCGATACCTCCCACGTAAGTTGTTGTAACCCCAAAATTACAATTTTACAGTAGAGCACTTTTAATCCGTTTTAGTTTGAAAGTTACAACAAAATACGCCTTTTTTCAGGCGTATTTTGTTGTGACTTTCCGTGAAAAAAAAAGATTTTTGGTATTTTTTTTACTTTGACTAACGAAACTATTTTAAGTAACAATACTCTATGAACTAGAGACGACTTCGGCATACCGGACACCACACGTCACCTCCGGTTGATCTGCGCAACAATTACGACATAGGCCACTTTGATTTCTCCAAATGTTTATGCTTTCCATGACATTCGCAGCATCACGACGAATCAAAGGTGCCATTTATCAAAATCGACTGGGTTTAATTAGTGCCACAAAGGTACAAACCCATACATACATAGACAGATAAACACATTACCCTCCTCTGTGTACCGCAGTCGTACTAAAAGCTATATAGTCTATTTTTTTTCTTGTCTTATTTAGCAGATAAATATGATTTATTGCTAGCCACACATAAGAGTTAGATAAGAAATTATCGATTGAATGATTGAATTGAATCATATTTTATTATGCAAAATTATAAAGAAAAACTAAATTATTCGAAAATTAAAGAAAAAAAGACTATATAATATCATTGCTTACGAATAAATTACCAGGAAAAGTCAACATATATATGGTAACATTATTTGCTCATCGATATATTTTCCTTAAGAAATATTTTTAGAACGTATTAATACTCCACAATGTGTACACGTGTTAAATAAATCTAGTCAAATATAATTAATTGGGTATAGTTATTTAAATTGTTCTGTGATTGTTTAAATTAATAACGATGAGGTTTTATAAAAAAAATTTAGTTTTTATAGGTATGTATTTTTATGGTATTATATTATAGTTGTTTTGCTACGATTTTACAATGTTTTCATAAAATTAACATTAACAATGAGGATGTCTCAAGGCAACTATAGTTCAAATGACGGCTGACGGCAAGACAAATTTTTTTTTTTCGTTTCAAACGTTCAATGACGTTTGATGCAGTTTGTTAACTGACTTCCAATAAAGGAGGTTCTCAATTCATCGGAGTTTTTATTATATATCTTCGCCGTTTACGAAACGGGTTAATCAATTTAGTTATTTCTTTGTATATAATTGGTTTATTTATAGTCTATTTTTCTTTAATTCTCTTATTCGATAACATTATCCGGAACGAGAATCACAAATTTTCGAATATTATCTTTCATTATAATTAATCATATAGAAAATGATTCAGTTTAATTATTCGATCGATAATTTCACACCTCTAACTCTTATGCGTGGTTAGAAAATACGCCATATTTATCTGCTGAATAGGACGAGTAAAGAAAAATAGACTGTATGGATGCTGATAAGCAATAATGTGTCAACCCACACAAAGTCAAATTCGGAGATATTGATCATTCTGATAGTGCGTCAAGTATTTAACATTATTCAAAGAATTTCAAGCCATCTGAAATAAATAAGCACGGGAAAATGTTTCTTAATTCAATGTTTCGAATATATATTGAAGTGTGTTCAATATTTTACAATATATGGACGTTGATAAGCAATACAGTGTCAAGCCACAGGGACTTCATTTTGAGAAAATGGCGTCTAAAGATGTCAAACCTATTCTTAACAAATATGTTTAAAGAAGTATATATCCATCTTTTCTTTTATTTTTTTATAATAGGTATAATGTATTAAAAGCAGATTGATATATTTAATATATTATCTAATAAAAAGTTTTTTAAATATATGAAATTATTGTATAAATTACGAAATATGAAATGACCTTAAAATTCGAAACAATGAATTAAGAATCTTTTTTCCGTACTTATTTAGTTTATATGACTTTATTTTATATTGAATGATGTTAAATAGGTTATGCACTATCAAATACATCAATTTCTCCGAATTTGACTTTTCGTGGATTGACACATTATTGCTTATCAGCATCCATATTCGAAAAACTTATTACTAGTTAACATTTTTATTATATCAATCTGCTTTTAATTCATTATACTTTTCATCGAAATAGAAAAGAAAAATTTATTGTAATTATTTCAACGAATTTATTAAGAATAGATGACATTTTTAGACGCCATCATTTCAAAATGAAGTCCGTGTCGCTTGACACAGTATTGCTTATCAGCGTCCATATGTCATTCATGTAAACGAAATTTTGAAGTCGTTTTCCTTTTTTTTTTAAGTCTTCTTCGTTCTTTAAATAATGGAATGTATACTTTGTTACCAGTAGATACTTTTGAATTTACGTTGAATTAATACATTTTTTGACCTGCTCGGTATGCGCGTTGTCTTGCGTTAGTATTGAACTTCAAGACGTGGAACCGGACTAAGGAAAGAGCCGGAGCAATAACCCCGTGGTAAACCCACGGGTTTTTGCTATGTTATGTTATTGCTACGGGAAGTAAAAAAGTATTTACTTCGAAACCAGACTGCGATACGTAAAGAAGACAAATTAATTTAAATAATCAGAAATCCGATTGCGATCCTATAATATATAGATGAAAATCTTAGAACTACCTTAAAATCTAACTTACGATCTCTAAAGACGTTGGTCTGGGCCGTTTATGGTATTATTTGCCCATAATTTTTAATTCACTTTGTTTCGTTAGTTTAACTTTCATTTGAATTAATTACTTTTTATATATTTTAAACTTTCACGATTTATACTATTCATATATAATGTAACGGGTCTTATCGCGATAACTAATGGTAGTAATACCTTTCTTTTTCTGGTCACGAGATGACTCTTGTTCTGAGTCAGCTCATGACCACGACGGATGCAACTTCGTCGAAACGTCGGGCAGTAAAATGGGTATTACTACCATTAGTTATCGCGATAAGACCCGTTATATTAAATATGAATAATTACTTTTCAGTTTTACTACAAGACTAATGTTTTTTTTTTTCTAGTTACATCACTAATGCTGGTATCAGTTCAAAGCGCGTGTCTGTAAGTATTTATCAATTATCTCTTACACTTACAAGTTTTGCCTTTAGTCTTTCATAAAGATTTACCTAAGTGTTATTCTATAATCGTTGATTAGATCTTTATCAAATATTTGCGCTCAATCGGCGTAAAGTTTATAGGCTGTCAAGTGACTGTATAGTCTGTGACATTAGTTCCATTGTGACTCTGTGACATTAGAATAAAAAAAAAAATAAGCTACACGCCGCCGATACAGGAACACATTAAATGTTGGTTCCGGCAAATCATCGTGTGTTTACCAATAACAAATCAAGTATCTCATTGTTGCCTTTATTTAACGGCAACAGTATTCGTAAGGTGATTTAGGTATCTTATATTTAATATAACGGGTCTCATCGCGATAACTAATGGTAGTAATACTTTCTTATTTCCCGACGTTTCGACGACGTTGCGTCCGTTTTGGTCACGAGCTGACTGACTGACACGAGTCGTACTGGTGTCAAAATCAAACGGTACTACTACCATTAGTTATCGCGATAAGACCCGTTATATAAAATGGATGCTGATAAACAATAATATGTTAACCCACAAAAAGATTCGAATTCGGAGATATTGATGAATTCTGATACTGCATCACCTATTTAACATTATTAAAAAAAATTGAAGTCATATGAACTAAATAAGTATGGAAATAAGTTTCTTAAAAAGTGGTTCGAATTTCAAGTGCGTTCCATATTTTGCTATTTATACAATAATCTCAAATATTTAAAAAAACTTTTTTTTTAGATAATATATTAAATATAACAGTCTGTTTTTAATTCATTATACCTTTATAAAAGAAAAGATGGATATATAATTCTTAAACATATTTATATTTATTAAGAATAGGTTTGACATCTTTAGACGCCATTTTCTCAAAATGAAGTCATACGGACTTGACACAGTATTGCTTATCAGCGAGCTATGAATCGCAAAAGTTTAAAATATATACTTCGGTATCTGTTACCAGGTTACAGTGTTGTTTTATTATAATTAGAAGAGTGAAACGATTAAGTGTATTTTTCGCCTTAAATATTCTATTTTTTTTTATTTATTTTGGCCGCCATATTGTTTTTATTCGAAAATAAAATAAAAACCTTCTATTTAAGGAAAACAATATTTTCTGACTTCATATTTTTGTCTGAATTATCCTTGACGTATACTTTTTAATTAATTCTTAAATATCTCGTCTCCGTTTTATGAAATGTTATAAAGCAGGTTTTTTGTCGATAGAGGCTATAAGTTAAAAGTATAATAAAAAATCGTTTTTGAAAACTAGTTTTTATGTAAATACGATAAAAATAATAAAATAAACTTGTCCTTAAAAAGTTTTGTGCTGAGATGGTCAGAATATGTCGATCACCGCTGAGATTTCAAGTGCTAAATTTGTGTTTAAACATCGTACATTCTGACACGTACAATAGCCCCGCAGTGGAACAATGTTGTGGATTAGGCTCGACACTTTAATAGGAGAGACCATGCCCAGCCGAGGGACATTTACAGACTGTTACTTATAAAATTTTTACTGTCACTATACACAATTTATGATACTAGTTGATCCGACAGACGCCCTGTCTCAAGTATGGATATTCAATTCGAAATAAAAATATTGAAATATAATATAAAATGAATTAAACTATACAGTTTTTTTTTTAATAATTTTACGTGCATCTTCGCTACTTATGCGCAAAATATTCTAGGCAGGTTTAGTATATCAACAATGTTTACATCGTACATTCTGTCATTCGGGCGAACTATGTATACGTCATATTAGCTTCCGCCCGCGACTCCGTCCGCGTGGAATAGTTACTTTAGGCTAATAATGCACTATTTTAGAACAAATTTGGTTAACATAATATATCTTCATTGGTGCTCCGCTCCTTTTGGTCTTAGCGTGATAATATATAGCCTATAGCCTTCCTAGATAAATGGGCTATCTAACACTGAACGAATTTTTCAAATTGGACCCGTAGTTCCTGAAATTAGCGCGTTCAAGCAAACAATCAAACAAACTCTTCAGCTTTATAATATTAGTATAGATTACATCTTAGATTTACCTTTGTACATAAACCAATACATTAAATAACTTAATTAGTTAATTTTTTAAATTTTATAATTTTCAAACTAGATAACTAAGAGTACTTAAATCTCGCGTCAAGATATTATACCAAAGCGTGTAATGACGATATAAGTTAATAGTAATACTTTTAAAGGAAATTTTAACTTATTTTTTAAATTTATTTTATATAAAAAGGAGGGCAAACGAGCAAATACCACCTGATGTTAAGTGGTCACTATGGCCCGGACATCTGAAAAGCGTTGCGGGTGCGTTGCTTTTGACGGAAAAGTCTTCGACTCGACGCTTGGAAACCCCCAAATTATAGCGCTCTGGGAAAACCTTAAAAGGAATATCATTCCATTTCCATTTTGGATTTTGGCATGGAGACAATAATATGGCGAAATTAACATTTACCGTGTTCGTGCATCGGGCATATGCAGCGGAAAGCAAGCTAGGAACCGGATCTGAATTCTAATGCCACAGAATCACAATAGAGCCGAGATGACCTAGTGGTTCGAACACGTCGATCTCAACCGATGATCGTTGGTTCAAACCAGCCTGCGTTTTCAAGTGCTAAATTTGTGTCTTGTTTAAATTCATCTCGTGCTCTGCGGCGAAAACATCGTGAGGAAACCTGCATGTGCCGGAAAAAATTCTGACACATGTATATCCGCCCCGCAGCGGAGCAGCGTGGTGGATCAAGCTCTAAACCTTCTCCTTAATAGGAGAGGAGGAATTGCCCAGCAGTGGGACATTAACAGGCTGTTTACTTTTTTACTTTAGAGTCAAAATAGCACTAATGTCACTGTCCATAAAATAATGTAATTAAGTATTATAGAACACAATTTCATGAAAGACTGTTGTATGAATATAATCGCAGTAATCCCGGGTCGCTTGCTATTAGTTATTAAACAGTCCCTATCTCCGGAGATCTTATGCAGATCAAGAAGTACTAAGTAACATCCTAAAAATGTTCCACAACTGGGCGAAGACGTTATCACCTACTAAGGAGAAGGTTTTTAGAGCTTCACCGCTGCGCCACGGTTAGCGGATATATTATGTATCATACATATATTAAAACGTTCCTTGAAAAATATGCATATGAAAAGCGAAAGCACTATTCGAATATGACCAGTAATTAAAAAAACGTACAAATTGACATTAATATAGGTCAATTAACTAGAGAATTTATCGATGTCAGTTAATAAAAATGTTTTGTTTCACAGGGATGACATACTGCCGGTGAGACCACAACGTCAAGCTACGCTTTACGAGTGAGTTTTTATTTAACTTTTAATAATAATAAGTAATTAATTAAAAAATCAAAAACCGTATGCGTAACAAGACCATCTGCTGTCAGTACCGTATCAATATCAGTTCTGTCTAAAAGAACATATACATATAAGTGAGAATCGTTAATAACCAACTGGACGCTGATAAGCAATAATGTGTCAAGCCACACGAACTTCATTTTGAGAAAATGGCGTCTAAAGATGTCAAACCTGTTCTTAATAAGTTTGTTTGAATAAGTATTTATCCATTTTTTCTTTTCTTTTTTGATAAAAGCTGTAATTAATTGAAAGCAGGTTGATGTATTTAATATATTATCTAATAAAAAGTTTTTAAAAATATAAGATTATTGTATAAATTACAAAATAAGGAACGACCTGGAAATTCGAAACAATTAATTAAGAAACTTTTTTCTATACTTATTTAATTTATATGACTTTATTTTTTATTGAATAATGTTAACTAGGTGATGCACTATCAAAATACACCAATATCTCCAAATTTCACTTTTTGTGGGTTGACACATTATTGCTTATCAGCATCCAACTTTGAATCGTTATAGATCTTAATAAGTAATATTGATAAAACGGTAATTCTGTTAAATATAGTCATCACGCTACGATTCATAGGAGCGAAGCAGTAACCATAAACGCGAGTGAAGCCGCAAGAGAGAGCTAGAATAAAATATTTTAACCGAGTGGTTAGAACACGTGGATTTTTACAGATGATCGGGGGTTCAAACCCCGGCTAGTACCGCTGATTTTACAAGTGCTAGATATGTGTTTAAATTCATCTCGAGCTCGGCGGTGAGGGAAAACATCGTGAGGAAACCTGCATGTGTCGTGAGAAATTCTGACATGTATATCCGCCCCGCAGTGGAGCAGCGTGGTGGATTAAGCTCTAAACCCTTCTCCTTAACAGGAGAGGAGGCATTAACCCAGCAGTTGGATATATATAGGCTGTTACTTTTACGTTACTTTTATAAAATATTTTGTAATGATTCTAGACTTCAACGGGGTAATTGCGTCTTGCCGCCTTACCCTGAATATGGGTCTTATTCTGTTGGGGGGGTCGACAACGCGTCACCAGGAGATGTATACCTCTTCCTTTATCTCAATGTCACTTGCTACCCCGGCTTCGTCATTGAAGGCGAGACAAACGCTCTATATTGCTACAATGGTGCTTGGTCAAACGAGATGCCGAAGTGTGTTCGTAAGTGATTGATATTCAAATTCAAAATTCATTAAAATTTTTAAAGCAAGATTTTTAAAACCGTAAAAAAATAAAGATTATTTTATTTATTATCATTGAGATTATCATTGAGCACACAAACAAACTCCTCAGTCTTTAAAATAAAAAAAAAACAATTCAGGTTACTGCCGACTTCCCAAGCACGAGAGTGTCACGTACATCTGCCCCTCTGCTGCCGGGCGAAAGTCCAGGGTCTGTGGGTCTAAGGTCCCAAGCGGCACGGTTGTGAGACCAGTTTGCAAGACACCCAACTACTATTACCCAGGCGTCTTAGATTCCATGACTTGCCTTGGAGGCAATTGGAACTACATCGCCACGTGCAAAGCAGGTATGACGAGTATACATGCTGCATTTATTTTCTATCATCCATCATTCCGTTTTACGCTGGCAATCCATTTGTGGCTCCTCTGGTGCTGCAAATATTCATGGGCAGCTGTGGTCATTTACTATCAGGCGACCTGCTGGCCGCTTGTTTGTTTTTAAAGGGAGAATATCGCATTCTAAACATTAAAATATAGTCTTTGGTAGAAGAAAATGATGCACAACGAAATAAATATTTTCAGAATGTGGCAAAATTACCCCCGAAAGTACGCTGCTCGTCACGGGGGGGAAATCCGCAAAAAGGGGAGAGCTACCGTGGCACGCGGGCATCTACAGCAAAACCACCACTCCGTACATTCAGATCTGTGGGGGATCGCTCGTTAGCAAGTCCGTCGTCATATCTGGTAAGATCAAATTGACTTTCGCAGGAAAATTTTTGAAAACATAACCGATTCCGAATCTGGAGAGAATTATGGAGATTTTTTACTTATCCACTAAAATCTATGCAGTGGTCGTCCTGCTGAGGTAATGGAAAGGATTGCTTGCGCGTTCGCTGCTGCTCCCGTACGTCGCGCCGCTCCTGGCTGGTGATGCTCATCTCATTTCTTTTATTTTGCTCTTTTTCCAGCGGCCCATTGCTTCTGGAGCGATCAGAATAAACTGCTACCAGCGACTGACTTTGCGGTTGCGGTGGGCAAGATCTATCGCCCCTGGAGCAATCCCAGAGATGTAGACGTACAGACGTCCGATGTAAGTTTGACATACTTCTGTTAACTTTAATTTATCTAAACGACAAATAATTTCTACATCCATAAATCCAAAATAATACGTGGTCTAGCTGTAATCTGACTCCAACTCGTATCCGCTCGTCAGCAACACACTCACAGAACATCGTCGGGAAGTAGCTAATATATCTGCGTTGCCTATGGCGGCTGAACGAGGTAAAACTTCGGCTCTCAGATTCCCTAACTTCCTTTCCCTTTCATGCCACATTTTATGCTGGTGCTGATGTCCATGTGCGAGTGATCACTTAATCAGGTGTCCCACCGGCTCGTTTGACTGCTATTATCCGACTCCTAAAATAAGACGAGGTTCCCGCGCGCCCTACGGCGGCGAGTGCGCGAGTTTTCTCGCCTACCCTCGCGAAAAATCGCGAACGTTTAAATATATGATTCTTTTTATTGTTTGAAAGGAGGATACTCATTTTCATCAAAATCGGTTTAGTGGTTTTAAATCCAAAACTG
The DNA here is from genome assembly GCA_037950945.1 of Hypolimnas misippus. Taxonomy (NCBI): domain Eukaryota; kingdom Metazoa; phylum Arthropoda; class Insecta; order Lepidoptera; family Nymphalidae; genus Hypolimnas; species Hypolimnas misippus. Next base: position 4,427,290 of record JBBEEQ010000002.1, read on the forward strand.
GTATAACTATGTCATTTAAGAAAACGGAATCGGGTACTTTGCATTTTAAAGTCAGTTTCCTTTGTTTTCTTTTGATAAATATAATCAAAACATCTATTTTACAGGTTGCCGCAATAAAGCTAACGCAGTACTTCCAAGGGTCGGCGACTAACTTCCAAGACGACATCGCCCTCGTTATCGTGAATTCTCCGTTCACATATCAAGTGTTCATCCGCCCCGTCTGCCTCGACTTCGACGAATTATTCGACAGGCAGCAGCTTCGTGATGGCAATTTGGGCAAGGTGAGTCCTATAAGTAAAGTCAAATGGGGTTAATTACTAGAGGTGATGAAATGGATACGTCTTCCTTGGTTCATATTGGGACGCTGATAAGCACTATGTCAAGCCGGACTTCATTTTGAGAAAATGGCATCTAAAGATGTCAAACCTATCTATATAGCTTGCGACCACGAGGAATGCAACTTCGTCGAAACGTCGGGCAATAAACAGGTATCACTACCATTAGCTATCGCGATAAGACCCGTTATATAAAATACTAGCTGGTGCTCGCGACTTTGTGTGCGATGTCCCATGCCTACGTCATAGTAGCTTTATGCATGCAGTCTCAGCCCGATCGGTTTAAAATTGACAAAGTTTCATACAAACTTTCATACCCTATTGGATGGAAAAATTTCTGATACATGTATATTCGCCAACCCACAGTGGAGAAGCGTGGTGGATTAAGCTCTAAACTTTCTCCTTAATAGGAGAGGAGGCCTTTGCTCAGCAGTGGGACATTTACAGGCTGTTACTTTACTTTACCAATGGGCCTGTAACTTGACGATTCAAAAGTATTTTAAAAAGCCTATTTGAATAAAGTATAATTTGAATGAAAAAGTGGTGCTTTCATAATTAGGTCGCCGGCTGGGGTCTTGTCGACAAAAACGGAGAGTACTCCCAAGTGCTGAAGGTAGTCGAACTCCCGTTTGTCAGTATTGAGAAATGCTACGTGACGTCGCCGCCGAGCTTCAGGGAGTTCATCACCAATGACAAGATATGCGCCGGTTATACCAACGGTATGTGGTGTTTATTTTTAACGAATATAACAGATTAACGAGGAAGCACCGTAACACTCATTGAGGTAGAACCTAGCGGACTACAGCTCATACACGGGCTGGCTCGACCAGGACAGTACTTCACTTTCACAGAAAATCGGTGTGGACCTCATGTTCCTATTCTTTTCTTTACTTCTTTTCCTTTTTACCTCTTATTACTGTTTTAGCTGGCAACGTGGGTCATATATGTATGAACACTTAAAATCAGGTGCCTACTCGTTTGCCAGTTATTTTCTATAAAAAAAACACAACATCAACTCAACAACTGGAGAAACTATTCTCACTGTACCATATTGACGCCGAATTTTACCTTTCAAACATGGTTCATTATGGAAGTACCACACATTTGCAGGATACCAGCATAGTCACTTTTATTGTGGTAGAGTTTAGATGTAGTCCACTGACTATAAGTTTGTATATAGGTTGATTTGACCTGGACTGACCATGCTCTAAAAGAAAGTTGGCGTGTAGCTAATATCGCATATATTAGCTACACGCCAACTGTCTTTCGTACGGTGAGTGAGAACCAGAAGCCTATTCCTTTATTCCTGTTCTTTAGTACATTTAAAGGTAAACTTAACAACAGATGACGCGCCTGTTCGTTTAAAACATGGTTGGTTATCCTTCTCATTGCTTCATATTCCCGTTCATCCTAAATTTCCTTGTAATATGGCGCATGTGTCTCTGGTGCTGCAAATGGCCATGTACGGGTGATGGTGAAATGTTCTCCACGAGTAGATTTTCGGGGTGTTTCATGAAAATATGAGTTCAACTGAGCGCTGGCACGTTCCGATTAAAACTAAGGCCTTTACACCTATGATCATCAATTGAAATATATTCCATCCCTGGCTTATTGTGCGGGTGATGGTGAAACGTTATCAACGAGTAGATTGCCGAGGTGTTTCATGAAAATTTGGCGTCGCTTCTACTGTGCGCAGGCACGTTCCCATGAAAACTAAGGTCTTTACACCCATGATCATCAATTGAGATCGGTTCCACCCCTGGTATTTCGGCTCGGCAGGCACGGCGCTGTGCCAGGGCGACAGCGGCGGCGGCCTCGCGTTCGCCGCCGTGGAGCGCGGCGTGGCGCGCTATTTCCTGCGCGGCGTCGTCTCCACCGCGCCCCGCAACGAGGACCTCTGCTCCACCAACACGCTCACCGCCTTCACGAGGATCACCAAGCACGAGGACTTCATCAAAAAGTTCGTGTATGGTGAGTTATCTGTCGAATAAGACACTGACAGTAAATTCTTTCAGGTTTAAAGCACTGAGAAATAACTTATGTAAATCTTTATGAAAGTCTGAATGTGATTCCTTATTAGTCTTTCCTACCATTTCAAGGAACATCAAAAATTCGCGTAACGTTATAAAAATCTATGTTTATTTAAAAATAGAATTCTCACCAATCTATACTAATAATAAAATTCTAGAGGGTCGATGTCTGTACATGGAAGATATATGAAAAAAAATCTTACTGGGGGCCTTTACCAACGCAATAGAACCCAAAACAAAGATTTTTAGAATTCTTATCTGTTTGTCTGTTTGTCTGTTTATCTGTGCGTTTGTGCACGCTAATCTCAGAAACGGCTTATCCGATTTAGATGCGGTTTTCACTAATATATTGTGGTAAGCTTCACTTAACATTTAGGGTTTGTTTCGTGTCAATCGGTTCATAAATAAAAAAGTTATGTCAATTTAAGGGTTCACGTCGAACATTATTTTGTACTTTTTACTAAATGCATGAAAGTACATACATATATACAGTACTTATATCAAAAAATACATTTTTAAATTTTTGTCTGTCAGTCTGTCTGCCTATCTGTTTGTTCCAACTAATCTTTAAAACGGCTAAACTAATTTTGATGGTACTTTTACTTGCAGTTAGCAAATGTTATAAGAAGTGACTTAGGCTTACTTCTATTTTAGATATTTTTAATCTATACATATAAAAAAAATTCTAACGGGTCGCTGTCTGTACATAGAAGATATATTAAAAAAAAAACAAATTATTTGGGCCTTTACATACGCAATAGAACCCAAAACAATAATTGTTAGAAGTTTTGTCTGTTTATCAGTGCGTTTGCGCCCACTAATCTCAGAAACGGCTTATCCGATTTAGATGTGGTTTTCATGATTATATTGCAGTAAGGTTCACTTAACATTTGGTGTTTATTTAATTTCAATCGATTCATTAAAAAAAGTTATGTCAATTTAAGGGTTCACGTCGAACATTATTTTGTACTTTTCACTAAATGCATAAAAGTATATACATTACTTACATCAAAAAATCAATTTTTTAATTTTTTGTCTGTCAGTCTGTTTCTTACGACTAATCTCTGAAACAGCTGAATCAAATTTGATGGGACTTTCACAAGCAATTAGGGAATGTCCATTAATCACGTGAGGTCCAGAAAGGGAGAGGAGATGGGAGAAGAAATTCACGAAATATTACAAAGTCTAAAAAGTTCTTCAAAACATGACGTATTGAATGGCTAATATTATAAGGATTAACTTTAGCTACTTTTTTTAATATGTTTATTTTAATGAATAAGTAAAAAAGAGAATTACGCGATAACAAAATATTGTAGAAACCAATAAAATAGTGAACAATTTCCGATTTAAGAAGGGAAGGTATAAAAATAAATAAAATTGATGTCTGTTTGTAATTTTAAATAAATGCATATTAAAGTATACACGGTACTTACAACAAAATTACCAATCTTAAAATTTTGTCTGTCTTTCTGTCACTCAATTTTTTTCGGCTAATATCTGAAACAGCTGGACCGATTTTGACGAAACTTTCACTGCTGAAAGCTAATGTAATAAGGAACAAAATTGAAACCAATGAAAAAGTGAACAACATCTAATTCAAATATGGAAGATATATGTATATTATATAAATATAATAATTTGGAAAATAATATATTTACTGGGTAATTTTTTTACTGGATATGATAGACCAAATCCGAAACTATAAACAATAGCGAAAAATAATTAAAGAAGTAACAGAGCCGATTTTAATAAAAACTAAAACTATTTCATTAGTTTTTTGAAAAATAAATTCTCCTAGCCAGAAACGAACATATTGATTTTGGAAAAAATTAACATTCTGTATGATTGCATCATCTGATACTGTATATATATTATAAGAATCAACTTCAGAGAGGTATTAGTATATAGTTAACTGCAACAAAAAGAAAGGGCAAATTTTTTACAGAATTCTATCAAATTCATACATTAATTAAATCTTTTGTAATTCTTCAAAAAAACGATCATACCTAAAAGTGAAATTTTTAAATTATAACGGGATGTTGTAACACTAATAGCGGGTGAGTACAATAGCCGAGTCCAGTGAAATGTAGATTTTCAATAAATTGATTCATCTTTTTAGGAATTATCTAAACCTACTTAGGTAACGGAGTAGGTGACGGGGACCAAAACAAACGTCACATTGTATCTACTTTGTATAGCTCACATAGAAAAAAATAGACAAACATAAAAGAAGTTACTGTGAGTTATTAATTTTATATATTTTTGATATTCTTTACACTCTTCCTTACTTTAGTAGGTGACTAGCATTTTGATGCAAATAAACGAATCGTTCGAAGTTATGCAGACTTTTTTTCTAAACTTACCGGGAGCCGTGATTTAACCCACATATTTGATATGTATATTTAATATATATAGAATCGATTACTTAACTTCTAATTTATGTATAGATTTAATGTTATTTTGTTAAAAAATAAATCTTTTCCTAAAACTTTCCAAAAGTTGATTCTTACAAGTGACACTATTAGGTAGGTGGTGCAATAATACAGAATGTATTTTTTTAAATTAGTGGGTTCAATTCCAGGTCAGGAGAATCATGAAATTAAAAAAACTTATAATGCAGTTTTAGATTTCTTAAAATCGGACACGAGACTCCTTTAAGTATTTTTCGCGATTCCTTAAAGTTCCGGATATGGCCTATCAAGCCCAGTTAAAAAAGTCACCCGATATACAATACAAGGAAAACCTCGGCGAGAATATACTGGTATACAGTCGAAATTTTAAAGACTAGCACAAAACACTTTTCTTCAACATTTATAGTGAAAACCGTGGAGGAATATCTGAATTAGAGTCTGCTTATAAATACAACCAGAAAGTTCCCAAATCCAAAGTAAGTAGCTCCTTTCTTGAGCAGCGCCGCAGACTATTACAACCTTGCTTTGCAGGAGACATGCCAAGCATTCTGTAATCCACGCGAACGAAGTCGCGGGCACAGCTAGTTTGATAATAAAATTAACATTTTGTTAACACGAAACGTGCATACTATTTTGGCAAATAAACACTGATCGATTAAAAATATATTTTGACAATTCGTCAGTCAGCTGGCCTAGTCAGTATTTAAGCGAGCACGCTCGCACCTATCAGGCGTAGTGGGATGTAGTATGGATGCTGATAAGCAATAATGTGTCAACCTACAAAAAGTCAAATTCGAAGATATTGATATATTCTGATGATGCGTCACGTGTTTAACATTTTCACAAAAAATTTTCGAGTCGGAAAAAAGTGTCTCAATTTTATACTAAAAACATTGAAGAGTGCTCCATATTTTGCATTATCTAATAATCTCATACATAATATAAAAAAATATTATAACAATCTGACTATAATTCGTTATACTTTTAATCAAAATAAAAAAGAAAAGATGTACACTTCAAACGAATTTGTTAACAATAGATTGACATGTTGAGTCGACTTTTTTACTATTGAAGTCCAACTCTATTCTTTCGACGTATTAATAAGGCTTATTTTTTTTCTAGACGCAATAGCAGCAACAGGCTCGATTGCTAGCAGCGATAAGTGCCAGTAAGTGAATTTGTTACTATTTTATCCTATGCCTTTTGTTCGCGGCTTTGCTCACGCTTATATTGTGGTGCGAATGTCACACCTTCGTTTAAAAAATGATTAGAGGACTGTACGAGGAATTAAAATTATATCTAGTGCTAGAGAGATTTTGATCCTTGTATAGAAAGGCAAAAATATCTCCACCAACCTGACTCTCTAGACTGGGTCGGTTCAACCTGCAGGGACTCGATGTGTATCCAGGTAGGTACAGAGTTTGACACGGTCAAATAGTACATATACTGATATGATCGGTCCTAACAAGCACAGCAGTTAAGAAAGTTAAGGGTTCGACGTGGTTTAAGGTCCACGCGGGCGTGCCCGGCACAGCTATATCCGAGTAGTTTCCTTCAGTAAAGACATCGACACACCGTCAAGATGGCGATAAGAGAAATAGCGGTAGGTAGCAAAAGACTTGATGGAGAACATAAAACCTTAAACTAAACAAGGATCGAACAGTTGTTTTTGTTTTAAAATAATACGCGTATATCCTTAAAAGATAGATGCAGATAACCAATAATGTGTCGACGCATAAAAAGTCAAATTCGGAGATATTGATGTATTCTGTTGACGTGTCACGTGTTTGCATTATTCAAATTACTTTTTAAATCACCTAAACTAAATAAGTACGGAAAAAAGTTTTTTAATTTAACGTATCGAATTTAAAGTGCATTTCTTATTCTGTAATTTATACAATAATCTTAAATATTTGAAAAAAAATATTATTAAAGAACAGATTTAATATATCAATCTGTTTTTAATTCATTATATCATTTATCAAAATAGTAAAAAAAATATGGATATATACTTCTTTTAACAAATTTATTAAGAATAGTTTTGACATGTTTAGACGCCATTTCCTCAAAATGAAGTCCGCATGGCTTGACACAGTATTGCTTATCAGCGTCCAGTTATACAACGTCGTTCATCGTCACATTTCAGAAGTAATCAATTTCAATGCGAGGATGGCAGTTGCATCGACTTGGAACGTAAGTGCGACCTCGTGGAAGACTGCAGCGATGGCAGCGATGAAATGACCTGCGATACGAAGTGAGTAATAGATATATTGACCGACGTTTCGATGAAGTTACATCCGTCGTGGTCATCTGACTGGTGTACGCGCACCGAAATCTTTTTTAGAGATATTGATGTATTCTGATCATGCATTACGTTTTTAACATTATTCAAAAACATTTCAAGTCATCTGAAATTAAGTAAGTAGAGAAAAAAGTTTCTTAATCTAGTGTTTAGAAAATTGAAGTGTGCTCCATATTTTGGATTATACATTAATCTCCCATATTTCGATAATAGTAAATATATAATACGAAACTCCTTTCAATGTTTTCGTATTTGCGCCGCATAACATTTTCAGCATTGAATGCCGCTGTTCCCACCGTTATGGAAGTCCCTCGTATATGAGATGCAGCCAATATATCGACACAGGTAGCATCCCATACAAGCGACCTCCCATTCCATCAGGTCTCTTGCCCTCACTGCGTACTAGTCCGTTAGATTTTAGTACCGTAGGAATTTTAGCGGTGACAAGAGACCGACGAATAACACCGTTCAAGGAAGCATGACGGGAGAATCGGCCCACGCTTTTTATGCATGATAAACCATGATGTCCATATTCATCTGCTGCCTCACCACAATGACACCGATGTGACTGATAGATTTTCGCGCCTAGCCGGAGACCAACTGAAACAGTTAGTGTTAAGTGATCTAGAAGAGTGCCAACATGAGGAGAAGGGAGATATTAAATTTTAGTTCATTATTTTTTCATTAAAATTGAAAAGAAAAGAATATATACTTCTTCAAAAATATTTATCAAGAATAGGTTTGACATGTTTAGACGCCATTTTCTCAAAATGAACTCCATCTGGCTTGCCATAGTATTTCTTATATGTATAATCACTTCTCCTGACTGACTGATTCAACGCAGACGCTAGTAACTTAAAATTTTGGCATTAGGTAAACCTAATTAGGAAAATTAGTTTTACCTGAGTAAAACTATATTTTTAGCTTGTAAGCATCTACTAAGAAAGTGTGTTTCGACATCCCTTAAAGGGTGGAAAGGGGTAAAAACGTTCGTTAACCAATTATTTTACAAATTTTCTGACTCGCTATCCCGACGAAACCACAACTTTATATTATTCTAGAACGAAACCGCAATGCGTGCTGCCGCTGTACCCTGAACACGGAACGTATACCGTGGTCGGCGGCGCCCAAGCGGCCCCCGGCCAGGCGCTGCCGAGCGCGGTGCTCAAAGTCACCTGTGATCCCGACTACGAGCTCGAGGACGCGAGGAGCACCGTGTCCTGCTACGACGGCTCCTGGTCTGACGTCATGCCCAAGTGCATGAGTTAGTATATATTGAAATGTGAAGATATTTGAATTGTTTACCATTTAAAAAAATCTATTCATCATCTACCTAGCATTTTATGTTATACCAGGGTCTAATTTCTATTCTAGTCCGGATATTGACGTGTTACTGATTTTTACACAGAGCGACTGCCATCTGACCTCCGCAACCTGAGGGCAAGCCAGTAACCATTTAGACTAGAATAATTTCCCTATTACGAGTAACGATCGTTATCAGGTGATTGTGATAACAACCGGGACAGCTTTATGTGCACTTTAGCTGGCACGGTGGGTGCTTTCAGACCCACAAGACAAACACTAACGCCTAGGAACAAATATTTATACAAATATAAATATCAGTTCCGAGCGGGGATCGAACCCGCAACCGTCGGCGTTTCAGCAGTACGACACCAGAGTAAAAATATATCTTATTGGAGTACTTTACACACTTTTGAATCGTCATAAAAAAATACATCAATAATAAAGCTACCACCGGTTCGGAACATAGATTCTACCTAGAAGAACCGGCAAGAAGCTCGATAGTTACTCTTTTGAAATATTGTCAATACAACACAGTTTATGATTACAAATTGATTATTTATCCTGTACGAAATTCAGCATATACTAAGCCCACACATCTTTATCGGTAAGCTTTAGCTTTATGAAAGCTAATTTACTAAATTTATATTATACTTATACAATTATACATATCGTCAGGCATAGTGCAAAAGTGCATATCTAGCTTTCCTAAAAAGTCTAAATTTGAACTAAGTAAATTAAAGTAACAAGGCCCCCTCTCCTATTAAGGAGAAGGTTAAGAGCTTAATCCACCACGCTGCTCCACTGTGGGTTGGCGGATAAATTGAATTTGAACTAAATATTGTATTCACGATGAAAATAAGGCTTCTTGGACATTTTCCATTACGGACTATATTGTTTGTAGTATCACTGACGATAACTCGAAACTTATTTAACTTAAATATCTATATCGTTGTTTATAAATAATGACATATAACATTTCATTAAAAGATGGATCTTATTGTAAAAGCTAGTTACGGGGTTTTGCACTATCCGCGACGATACTATCAATTTATATCTTGTTTCGCATAAATGTGTGGGTCTGACGGGTCGGGACGCTGCAGAAATCACTTATTTAGGCACCAGGACAGCCGTTAAGACTTTAGCTTCTTAAATAATTATATATGTTAAATTTATATGTTTAAATAATTATTTAGTTATTTTTTTAGCAGTTTTTAGTTCACACCGAATGTGTTTTTCAAATAGTTTAAAACGTTAATATTGAATCAGTGTAGTTGTTCGACGAGTCGTGATTTTCGTTTAGGGATGTGTTTATTTATTCAATAAGTCAAGTAAAAACAAATATATTATAAATGTCATATTACAGCTGAAAATTTGAATAGGATTATAACAAAATACAGTCATATCATATCAATTAAATGTTATGTGTGCGCGAGTTCGGACTCGCCTCGTGTTCAGAGCGACGCACTTACGTGAAACGAGCTATACCACGGAGGCTGGTGTCAAATCGAAGTTTTGTTTAAAAAAAATTAGATTTTTGTCGCCTCGACGATCTCGCGGGCGTGGAGTACCACTGCGTCGATAAAGCCGATAAGACCCGGCGCTGCGCCGGCCGCGTGTCCTCGGGCACGACCGTGAGGACGCTGTGCAATGCGCCGCTGTACCAGCCCGCCGTCCTCAGCGACATGAAGTGCGTGGACGGCAACTGGGATAGTGTCCCCACGTGCAAACCAGGTGAGCACTTTTATGTATGCAATTAAAGTTTTTAATATCGCCTAAAGTTTTGCTTTTGTACTTCTATGAATACAATTCTTTGGTTAATGGCCACTGTAATGAGATTAATTCTCGGACCCAATCGTAGATGGCGTACTAGTACTTTAAATCGCGCTAACGTTAGTCCAATTAAATATGTTATATTGAGCGTGTTAATGTAGTACCGATGTTACAAGCAGCCACGGGCTCGTTCGTAACAGAGATCTCCATAAGGACTTCAGGCTTGATGCGATCTCAAATATGTCAAATTTCTGTCAACATCATATTTTGAGAGAGCTCACGCCATCCGAACCGCTTTTTAAAAAGGCATGCACAGTACAGCAAAATTTACAGACGACTAAAAACGTCCCATGACTGACCTCGTCCTTGAAAATGCTATTATTATTGCTATTCCTATTGGCCCGTGGAGCCAACAGCAATATACATTCAAAAAACAAAAGTTAAGATTAAAAGTTATGTTTATTTCCACAGATAATATTGATCACAACAAATATGAATACAGAAAAAAAAATAATAATCCTTATCTAATATTATAAACGCGAAATTAATTCTGTCTGTGTGTTACGCAATCACGCCTAAACTACTGAACCGAGTGAAATTAAAACGATTGAGATTATTATAGTTTTTAAGAATAATTAAAACATTATATCAGCATTCCTCTCTCCTTTCTCTCTCTCTCTCTATATATATATACATACATATATATATATATATATATATATATATATATATATATATATATATATATATATATATATACATATATATATATATATATATATATATATATATATATATATATATATATATATATATATATATATATATATATATATACATAATTATATAATCACTTGTCTTGACTGACTGACTGATTCGTAAAAAACTCAGAGCCTAAACCGCTGAAGTCACAAACTTGAAATTGGGGCAGTAGGCTTTAGGTTATAAGGGTTTCCCGATATTTCACCCCTGAGAGGGTAAAAAGAGGTAAAACCTTTTTATAGAAAATCTTTTTCCATGGTCGTATTAAGTTAAAATTTACTGCCCATACTTCTGGATGATCGAATTGTATCAGTTTTTATTTTTTTATATAATAATAGCTGGCAAAAGGGACACCTCATGTTAAGTAATCACCTGCACATGGACATTTACAGCACCAGAAGAGACACATACGTTGTCAGTTTAACAAGGAATTCGGGATGAAAAAGATGAGGTTAGGTTTCCGGCTCTCTCACTCACCGCACGAAATGCTATTTTAGCTACTTTATGCCGTTCTTCTGTGAGACTAAGGTACTGCCTCGGTCGAACCAGGATATGAGCTGTAGTCATATAGCTAAGCTCTACCTGATTTGCTTCCATCAAGCTCCAAAATGTACCCGTACGAAGACGCGAGGAATTGCCAGTGTATAATGTGGAAAAAACCTTTCAGAATGTGGTGTACCTGCACCCGAAGGTATGACGCTCGTAGCAGGAGGGAGACCCGCGTACAAGGGGGAGCTGCCGTGGCACGTGGGAATCTACACGAAATATGGCACAGCATACAATCAGATCTGTGGAGGAGCGCTGGTCACCGCAAAAGCGGTAATATCTGGTGAGTTTTAAATTTAATAAAGTTAATCTCACAGTAAATTTGATTAGTCTTTTATATTGCTGGCCGAAAAAGTGGTATTTTTTTCCACTCTTAAATCTTCGAAAAGACACCCAAATCCTGGGGGTGGAGCTCGGGTTATGTGGTGTGTGTGGGGATTTATACACACTAAAACCCCTGCGATGGCCTTCCTCAGCACGGAAATGGAGAGGCATCGGGATCGCTTGCGCATGCGGGTGCGGGGAGGGCAAGACCAGACCTAAAAAGACTAAAGGGCCCTATGCCGATTTTGACGAAAACTAAAACTGCATCATTACTTTTTTCTAAAAAAATCTGATACATGTATATCCGGCTCGAAGGACCCACGTGGTGGAGCTCTAAACCTTCTCCTCAATAAGAGACATCATCTACCTAGCATTTTTCCCGGTTATACCAGGTCTGCTGTCTATTCTAGTCCAGATATTGACAAGTTACTGATTTTTACACAGAGCTACTGCCATCTGACCTCCGCAACCCCTGAAGGCAAGCCAGTAACCATTAAACTAGAATAATTTCCCTACTACGAGTAACGATCATTATCAGGTGATTTTGATAACAACCGGGACCGACAGCTTTACGTACTCTCCGAGGCACGGTGGGGAGACCCACAAGGACAAACACCCAGACCTAGGAACAAATATTTATACAACTATAAATATCTGCCCCGGGATCGAACCCGCAACCGTCGGCGTTAGAGGTACATTCAGCACCACTACACCAGAGCGGTCGTCTCCTCAATAAGAGACATGATACGGAAAAAACAATTTATACAAAATATTATCAATCGAATCGAACATCAAAATCTCCAGCGGCCACTTGCTTCTGGGAGTGGCGCAACACCGACTACAAGAACAAGTTGAAGCCGGTGTCCTGGTTCGGGGTCGCGGTGAACAAGTACTACCGCCGGTGGAACGACGCGAGGGACCTCAACGCGCAGAAGTCCAATGTGAGTTCGATGCTCTCTTGCTAAATCACGCGAGAATTATACCTGTTTTGACGTGAATAATCTATACTATAGTCTATTTTTTATTACTTGTCCTATTTGGTAACAATACCCGGATAGAAAGTCGTAAATTTTCGAACTTTTTTATTTTATAATAATTTTCATTATGAAAAATGATTCGGTTCAATCATTCGATCGATAATTTCTAATCTCTAGCTCTTATGTGTGGTTAGAAGTACGTCTTATTTGTCTACTAATTAAGACAATTAAGAAAAATAGGCTATAATATTATAAAGCTGAAGAATTTGTTTAAACGCGCTAATCTCAGGGACTACTTTCGAATTGATTTTTTTTTTTTGTGTTAGATAGTTTATTTATTAAGGAAGGCTATAGGCTATATTACATCACGCTACGACTCACAGGAGCGAAGTAGTGACCATAAACGCGAGGGAAACCGCAATGGACAGCTAGTCTATACTAATGTTATAAAGCTGAAGAGTTTGTTTGTTTGAACGCGCTATTCTCAGGGACTACTGGTTCGATTGAATTTTTTTTTTGTGTTAGATAGTTTATTTATTGAAGAAGGCTATAGGCTATATTACATCACGCTACGACTCATAGGCGCGAAGTAGTGACCATAAACGCGAGGGAAACCACAACGGGCAGAGTATATATTATTCCTTGTTTACAGGTAACGAAAATAATTATCCCTTCGACATTCGCCGGACAAGATGACGACTATGAAAACGACATCGGGATCGCCATACTCACAACTCCGTTCAAGTATGAGGCGTTCGTTCGTCCCGTCTGTCTCGATTTTGATCTGAATTTCGAAGCTGAGCAGTTCCGCGATGGCTTCGGCAAGGTCTGTATATTATCAGTGTAGTTCTAAAAATCGATGTATATATGGGCTCTGGTATACCCTTATCAGTTATCAGTCCGTCTTGGTTAGCCCACTCCGACGACGTTCTAAGCCGAGGTGCGATCTCACTAGGAGACACCCTTAGACACGGGCGTCCATTCTGAGCCCCAACGGGGGCTCCCAATTTCAAGGCTGAGTCTCAGTACTCGCCCCCCCCCCCCCCGGTGACGCTGTCAAGGCCAGTAGGGCCAACAGCAATACACATTCAGAAAAAAAAAAAAGTCTTGGTTAGACATGTGGGCATTAAATAAAACTGCTGATTATATTCACTGAACTTTAACTAAATACAAATTATTTTTTATTTTCTTTAAAACTTCTAATAATGAAAATAATAATGTCTTTAACAATAATTAACATTCGTAACACAAATAAATCACAACGATTCGTCGCAAAGACCGTGTGCTGCCGCCATTTTTTCAAATCTTCTTCTTTTTTTTTTTCAAAACATGGCTGCTGCCCACAGACACGCGACGCTTCGGTAGAGTGGCCAATCCAAAGCCACCCTTTGTCTATTCTGATTGCGCCGTCATATATATTATTCAAGTTGGCATTTAGTATTTTAAATCTATACTAATATTATAAAGCTGAAGAGTTTCTTTGAACGCGCTAATCGCAGGAACTTCTGATTTCAAATTGAAAAATTCTTTTTGTGTTATTAATTATATATTGTAAAGTATTGAAATATGCTCAACACTTTGCAATATGTAATATATATGAAAAAAAGTCTTATTAGATAAAACTATTAATTATACCAATCTGCTTTTAATTTATTATGCGTTTTATCAAAATAGAAAATAGAAGATGATATATACGTCTTCAAAGAAATTTGTTAAGAATTGGTTTGACATGCTTAGACGCCATTTTCTGTGTCCGTGTCCGAAGTCCGTGTGGCTTGGCACAGTATTGCTTATCAGCGCCGAAATATATAAACAAGTAAATAAAATAACTTAATCTGATTCATTTCAATTTATAAATTAAATCTCGCTTCAACCTTTTATTTAATAAATATTGTGTAATGACGTTGATAGTAAAACTTTTGAAGCTAAAGTTTATTTTATTCTTTATAGCGCGTTTAAATATAAGCTTGTTCTTAAAACATTTTTTTTTTACTTTAAATTTGTATTGTCTTAATTAATATTACAATTCATAATTTTACTTTAACATTAATATCTGCAGTGTTTGTTCTCAATAAAACCTTTCTTTCTTTTTCTCTCTCTCTCTCTCTCTTGTAGCGTATTTTTTTTAACACTAGATTGCCCAAGGAAGTCATTTTGACTGCTTTTTAATTTCAATTAGAGAAACAATTACGTATATACAACAATTACGTGTACAAAATATAAATGCGTTATAATTGTAGTTACCTCCCCCTCCTTTATTTCTGGTATATATTAATATGTTATAAATATAATGATTGATTTATTTTGGGCAATATAAGTGTATACTGAGTTTCAGTCTTTCTAGTGTTAAAACAAGAAATTAATATATTTTTCATTATCATCACACAGTTCGTCGGCTGGGGTTACGATTCCAGAGACGGCAAACATTCTCCAGTGCAGATTGTAGCGGAAATACCGGTCTACACCGAAGTGGATAAATGCAAGGATAAGTCCCCGGTCGGCTTCAGCGGGTACGTCACTGGGGACAAGTTCTGCGGCGGATACACCAATGGTATGTACAGTGGTCGGGTAGCGGTCGGAATCCGACCGTGGTTCATTAAATTTGATTGATTCGAGATTGACCACAGATAACCTGTTCTCGATTTGACCATAGACTTTAATAATAAACAAAAGAGTTTAAATGCGTGTGTGTGTGTCAAATGTGTGTGTAATGTTATTATATTAGCATTCCTCTATCCTTGTCTATATACTGGATGTTGATAAGCAATAATGTGTTAACCAACAAAAAGTAAAATTCGGAGATGTTGATGGATTCTGAACAAAATAAATACCAAAAAAATGTCCTGATTTAATGTTTGTAATTTCAACTGTGTATAGTACACGGTACATTTTGCAGGTTATACAATAATGAGAAATATTTGAAAAAGTTACTCGTATTATTGGATAAAAGTATTTATCATCTGATTCAATTCATTATACCTTTTATCAAAATAGAAAAGAGAAGATGGATATGTACTCCTTCAAACAAATATATCAAGAATACGTTTGAGATCTTTAGACGCCATTTTCTCAAAATGGAGTCCGTGTGGCTTGACACAGTATTGCTTATCAGCGTCCAAGTATAACGCAAAATATCATACGCAATTTTCGTAAAAAGAGTAGTTTTTGCTTCACGTATTAATATATGGGTTTTGTTTTGCTCGAAATCCATGAATGCTGAAGGCGCTAGCACCAGGCACGTTCTGGGTAGTAATTGTCGGTGAATTCGTTTTCATTCACGTTTATTTCGTCTGTTTGTCTGTATGTCACGTGGGGGGGGGGGGCGGCGGCGTGGTATGTCGTTGGGTTTTGTTTTGCTCGAACTCCGTGGATGCCACAGGCACTAGCACCAGACACATTTTAAGTAATAATTGTCGGTGAATTCGTTTTCGTTCGTATTTATTTTGTCTGTTTCTCTGTATGTGACGTGTAGGGGGGGGGGGGGGGGCGTGGTATGTCGTTGGGTTTTGTTTTGCTCGAACTCCGCGGATGCCACAGGCTCTAGCACCAGACACATTCTGGGTAGTAATTGTCGGTGAATTGGTTTTCGTTCACGTTTATTTCGTCTGTTTGTCCGTGTGTCACGTGGGGAGGGGGGGAGGGGGCGTGATACGTTGGGCTTAGTATTGATCTCCGTGGTAACAGGCACGGCGGCGTGCACGGGCGACGGCGGCGGCGGGCTGTACTTCGCGGATGGCGCGGCCGGCGAGCAGCGCTACTTCCTGCGCGGCGTGCTGTCCATTGTGGCGTTGAGCACGGGCAACGACACGTGCAACACGGAGTCCATCAGCGTCTACACGCAGGTGTCGAAGCACGAGCGGTTCATTAAGGAGAACATTGTGTTTGAATAGATGTTTTAATGTTAAATAAATCTTTTTTTTTTTTCGATTTTTGAATTGTTGTGTTTTATTTTGAGTGTGTGCGTTGGGGTTTTTAATTTGTTGGGGGTTTATACAATGTTCTTATTTTGATTTTTTTTTTCAACAACGTCAAAATTATTTATAAATTATAAAATTGAAAAGCTTGGAAGCGATCGCCATATTCCCATCGTATGTCATCTACAAAATTTTTAATATCGTAGTATACTCTAGCACACAAACGTTTCTTTACAATATTTTTTAACTTTGATAAGCATTCTCAGGTGAAACATTTTACGTGTTATTTATTGGCAGTATTGGCACCGACTTTGAAATATTCTAGAAAATATATTTTTTTTAACTTAACGGTAAACTTAACTTCAAAATCAGTGAAACCGCTTAGACTAGGGAAGGTTATAATGAAACGGACATACGTACATACCAACATATATGCGCGTAAAAAATATGAATTTTGCCTTTTGGAGTCGGGTAATAATACCTATATTGTTAAAAAGTCATTTATTTAGTAGACTAGTGCCATCTAGTGAGTCATCTGAAATAGATATATACGCCATCTAGCGTGCTAATGTACAATTATTTAGTGAGAATAAACAACACAATGCTAAATAAGATTTATTTATTATTGATTATAAAGAACGAATTGAATATCCTTTATTATAATATAAAACTCTAAAGTATTTTTAACACGTTCAAAAAATAGCAATGAAATATTTTATACATTTTTTCTATATTTCAATATTTATATATACAACGTGACATCTATTGTTGAGTAGGTTAACTATTTAAGATTAGTTAACAATTTTTATTGTAATTATACTATTACATAAAAGATGGCAGTAAAGTACTTTCAGGAATGTTTAATTCTCGCAATAGATGGCTCTAAAACATAAACCTGAAATGTGGCAAAATATTAATTCAGTAATTAATATTAAAGATTTGCTGTCATACTACAAAGACGCATTAAAACCATGTTCAACACGTGTCTAGCTAAAGAGTGTTTAAAATATAACATTGCTTAAAATATTATCTAAATTGCTTAACAGCGAATAAACTCAAAAAAACTTATTGATAAAATGTTATACGTTACATTTGACAGCTGAAATAGGTTTTAGACATCTATTCAACTCGTTTAAACGTGTTTATCTATTTCAAAAGCATGTTTAACTCAAAACTGTGCTTAGACGCGGATTTGTAGTGCGAATTTTTTTAAACACACGGTTAACATCTGTTTAAATTTTATGTAGTGAGGCAGTTAGAGGGTAAGACCATTAATATCAGGAGGTTTGCATCCAATCTGAGCATCAACTTTCTTGCAAATTATATATTTATTTAAGGCGAACATATAGAAGTTAAACTTAGTACAATAATAGAAAAATTGTATCTACATATGACAGCAGTTTCTTCAGTTTACCAACAATTACATTAAACAGATTCTCGTGGTCGTACTTGACCGTTTTTTATTACCAATGGATCCAACATGTGTCGTAGACAACTAGCTTAATAAGCCGTTCAATTAACAGCCTACTCATGTACAAGACGAATTAAATATGAATATTTTTTATAATAATAAAATGTATAGTTAAAATATATACACAACAATTTATAACGATAAATGATAGGCATCTATTTCTTGACGGTAGCAACAGATTAAGCACGTCTAAAAGGAAAGAAGTATGAAAGCCGTATCTATTCAGTTAGTTTTTTTTATTTTCATCGGTTTGCTGGAACTGAATTATGGTCATCCATGCAATAGAAACGTATATTATTTTTAAAGCAAATTCCTCTCCAAGTCTTGTTTTTATGAAATAAAAAACTGTACATATAATAAAAAGTTTTTAATTTCGGAACTTAAATTAAAAAAAACTCTTCAGATCTTCTTAAGTACTAAGTATTTACATTTCATACATATCACTATTATTGTCTCTAATTTGATATTTTGGCGCGAAACTGCCATTAATTCTATTTTTTTTAATATAAATAAATTCGTTACACAATAAAATACAGGCTAAAAATTACATTTTTTTCGTTTAATAAGGCGGTTTTACATACCACGTACTTTATACTTTTGAATAAAATGCAAGTACAGACTAAAAATTATTATTTGTTTACGCGTATTACTTCATATAAAAAATACATTAAAAATCTACAAAATAATAGGTAAATAATAAATTAAAATAATATTTTATATATGAATAAAAATAACGATAATTATTTACAAATATTTACATTTCGTAATTTAAATTATATTATTTCTAACCTGTAACGTTTCAAACCTAGCGATTTAATGTTACAATTGTATTTGGCACTCATTATTTAAGTCTTATTCGCTTTAAAATACATGTTTTATAATAATTACAGATATTAAACTAAAAGCCACTCAGACGCATACTTAGGCGACAATCACACTTGTAAGTTTCACCCTCGTAATTGATGTAAAACAACTCTGTAACCTGACAACAGTAAAGTTCTTTCACGTGTAAAATCAATGATAAATAATTTATGAAAATCTTAAAAAAATCGTAAACTATACAAGTGTAAATCTCAGCTTATAATTGAGATGAGATTAACGGCCACTCAGAGTCTCAGACGCATTTTAAGTAACCTTTAAGTACGGATGTCATCTCAATCTTGCAACCAACATTAAATGCGGGAAATAAAAGGAGAACGAATTTTGTACACGAAACACTGAAACTATTTCAAAAATTATGGTACTATTTGAAACGTACATTATTCTAGATGGTCATAGACTATATTTTATGTACGCGAAGCAGAAGCATAATCTAGTTATTTATTCAAATCAACATTTTATTTATTTTCATACAATTTTATATAAAATTTTGTTTTATTAATTAACAAAAGAAAATATCTTTGAAGTTAAAAAAAAACAGTCTTACATTTTTTTACTTCAATTTGCAATTATCTGTGACCGCATTTCTAATCTCTTATTATAATATAGGATTCTGAATATTTGTTAAAAAAAAAATGTTTTTTTTTTTTTTAACGTAAATATGAATGAGACATTACAATATTGTGAGTATAATGAAATATTTTATAACTCTATAGTATATGTTACGTTCATCCTGTACCCATTTCCAACTTTGACGAGCTCGTCAATTGATTCAAAGATACTCTCGCTTGTCATATTCCGCTGGTTGCTAGGCAACGTCGTCCTATGGCCGGCATTCTGTGTGCTAAAATCCATGACCTTATCTATAGCTACATTATTTGGATATAATCCAATTAAATTTAATAACTTTAGATATTTTATTAGGACACGAATTTTATTACCCAAAACGTCTTAAATTTTTTGGGAAAACGGACAAATAGTCATTGCAGTAATTTAAAAGTCTAATTTTCAAAGTTGGAAATGGCTATAATTTTAACGTGAAATAATATAAACGTAGCATATGCACACTTGGACGATGATAAGCAATACTGTGTCAAGATACGGACTTCATTTTGACAAAATGGCGTCTAAAGATGTCAAACCTATTAATAAATATGTTCGAAGACGTATTTCTATTTTGATATAATAAATTAAAAGCAGATTAGTTTACTTCAATATACAAAACATTATTTTATTTCCGTAATTAAATTAGTTTAGATAACCTGAAAAATTAAATACATTAACATTGTCAAATTCGACTTTGTGGATTGACACATTATTGCTTATCAGCGTCATATTATAGACGTTTTCAATGTACAAATTCGTTGACCGATCCGTGGTGGAACTGTTGCGTGTTGTCGACGATCACGCTGGTGTACCCCTCCTGCACGGTCGGGCTCGGCTTACCGAAGTTCCCGCCGAAATTCCCATCAATCTGTCGGCCATTTTGTCCTTGACTGTTGTGCCCGTAAAACGTTATCAAATTCGTATAGTTGTACTGATTTATTTCCGAACTTTCGATCGAACTGCAGGACGACGAACTCGCGGAGAATGGCCGTTGGTTTTGCGGGTACGCGTAATTGTTCTGGACTACTTCCGGTTCTGTGTAGTTTTCGTAAAATAATTCTTGATATGAACCGTTCTGGTAGTCTTCCTGGTTTTCGTATGGGGGTATCAGGGGGAGGGTGTATTCTGGGTAGTAATTGTCGGTGAATTCGTTTTCGTTTATGTTTATTTTATCTGTTTGTCTGTGTGTCACTTGGGGGGAGGGGACGGGGGGTGGGTCGTTCAGCTTCGGCGGGCCCTGGTCGATGTTGAGGATCAGATGTTTTTCTTCTATGTCACTGTAAAGAAAATATTTTTTTTAAATGTAAATATTCAAAAAAAGTGCTTAAGATTATTTTATCCGACTTTCAAAAAAGAATGTTCTCAATTTGTGAGGGACTTTTTTTATTTGCCGTTTCGAACTCTTGATCGTTTTGGTTAATTCTTTTATTATCGTTTGGAAAAGTATACTGTCTTAAAGTCCCATAGAATTTTCATCAAAATCGGTTTAGTACTTTTGTTTTTTTTTTTTTTAGTTTTAAATTTAAGCAATAGAAATAATTATGTCATTAAACGAAATTGCGCATTTTTTTTGAAGTTGTTTAAAATATTATTATATCTACATTTTGTTTCATGTTTATTTTTTTGACCGGACGCTGATTAGCAATACTATGTCAAGCCACACGGACTTCTAAGAAAATGGCGTTTAAACATGTCAAATATAATTCTTAATAAATTTGTTTCAGGAAAAATAAATGAAAAACAGATCGGTATAAAAATTTAATCTAATAATAAGTTTTTCAAATATATGAGATTATTGCATAATGCGAAATATGGAACACACTTCAATATTCAAAACGTAAAATTACGAAACTTTATTCCGTACATATTTAGTTTATATCACTTGAAAATATTTTTGAAAAAAGCGCGACGCATTATCAGTATCTCCGAATTTGACTTTTTGTGGGTTAACGCATTATTGCTTATCAGCATCCATTTATCAATCACTTAGGGCATTTATACACGCGTAACTTCAACGATTAGGTTTATCATTCACAATTAAACAAAACATTGAAACATTTTGCCGTAAAAATAAAAGATATTATCATTTGTATTTATCATTGTAGTGGATATTTAAAAAAAAATAAGAAAATAATTCATACCTAAGCACGTAATTCACGGACACGATGCAGTGCGGTCGGGAGGACCGCGAATTGTGGACGATGGTGGCGTAGCTCTGCATCCACACCCAGCCGCCGGACTTCGTCAAGAAACGGTAGTACCGTGACGTCACTTGGCCCTTCGTCAACACTGCGAACGAACGGAACATTTTCAAAATCAAAATGACGCAACGCAAAACACATTACCCTCTGGTTATGTGTTTTGTGGCACTATTTAGACAAAACGCGTACACTGATTTCGAAAAATGATACGTCGTTTAATTCGTCATAAAAGCGTAAATGATATAGAAAGAACAACACTGTGAAAAAGAAAAACAATTGACGAACTATGTTAAGTGACATATCGTTGAATGGGTATTTATAAATCGGTTTTAGGTTTCTTATGTCGTTTTCAATCAGAATTACCGTTTAGGATCTATAACGATTTAAAGTTGGTAACGATTCTCACTTATAGGCTTTCAGACAGAACTGATATTGATACGGTACTGACTACAGACGATCTTGTTACGCAGTCTTTACTGAGTTTTAAGGGTTAAATTTATGTTTAAATTCATCTCGATCTCAGCGGCGACGAATAAAAGCACGAGAAAAGCATACGCTTAGTATTCTGACACGTCATGTATATCCCGCAGTGTGGTGGATAAGCTTTAAATATTCTCGGCCCAGCAGTGGGTCATTTACAGGGTGTTACGATACTTTTTTTTTTGGTTTTCATATACTTACATGTACAATGCGAGTACCGCATGTGTAGGACATCGGTGCCGTGAATGTAGTGGTAGAGCGTCTTCTCTATGAGGTCCTGGGGTTCGTAGCCGGTTAGTGACGCGACTCTGTAATATAAAGATTTATCAGTACAAATATTATAAAACTGAAGAGATTGTTTGGCTGAATTCGCTAATCTCTGGAAATAAATTCGAATTGAGAAATTATTTTTGTGGTAAGTCGACTAAAACTATAGGCTATATAACATTACGCTACGACCAAAATATACTTTATAAAAGGCTTTTTAAAGCACTTTCGAATCGTCAAGTTACATTTTTTTTTTTAATTTTTAATAAATCTACCCGCGGTTCGGAATGTAGTCTCTACCGAGAAGAACTGGAGAAAGTAACTCTTTTAAAATTATTCATACATAATGTATTTTTATTTTACATTATCCTATAGAAATCCTATAGATATCTTGTTAGAAAAAATTTATATTTATCTAAAAATATCAGTGTGGGGTAATTTTTGCGAGTGTAGCTTTAAAGCAAAGCGTTTAGACAATTTCGTTTTGATGCTTAAAGTTTAATCATACCGTCTATACTAATATAAGTAAACAGAAATTGAATTTTGTATGTACTAAGTTAATTCCAGAACTTATTTTATAAGGGAGAAGAACAACTCTGTAACCTAGCAATACATAGAAATGGGTATATTGCAGTTGTGAAAAAATCATAAGTCAATCTATATAGAGAGCCGAGATGGTCTAGTGGTTAGGACACGTCGATCTATACCGATGATCGCGGGTTCAAACCCCGGCCGCTGATATTTCAAGTGCTAAATTTGTGTTTAAATTCATCTCGAGTTCGGCGGTGAAGGAAAACATCGTGAGGAAACCTGCATGTGCCGGGAGAAATTCTGACACATGTATATCTGCCCCACAGTGGAGCAGCGTGGTGGATTAAGCTCTAAACCTTCTCCTTAAGGAGAGGAGGCCTTGCCCAGCAATGGGATATATACAGGCTGTTACTTACTACAATCTATATACATGATGTATTTATATGAGTAAAAAAAATTGCAACTTCAAAACGTTTTAAATTAATTATTATTTCTTACAAGTTTTTATGTAAATATTTGAGAACGTAAGGCGAGAATTCAACTTGTAAATTGATTGAATTGAATTGAAATTATAAAACAACACTATGACCTTGTGACAGATACGTCGTAAGTCGTTACGAAAGCTGAGAATGTCAAACAAAAGGCATTGACAGTTGGAAAGCAATGAGAAATAATTTATGAGAATCTAGATAGAACTTATCTGAAGTCTAAGAGTAAAATTTATAAGTATAATTCTCGCCTAACTAATATGAATCAACTCTGTAACCTAACATCTAGGTAACCTTATGTCCCAACAAGTAAAATCATATTAATTTTTTGATGAAAATAATACGAAACTAGAAAACGACTAACCGAACCGAACAAACGGACATAAACAAAAGACCCCGACGAATTGAGAATCTCCCATTTTGAAAGTTAGTTAAAAATGGGGCACTGACTGAATTCTTTCAGCTGTAAATCTTTATGAAAGTCAGAGCGAAACTTATAAGTGTAATTATCGGCATAGACAATATTTTTTTTATTACAACGCAAGCAAAAGCGTTTAATAAAACTTAATTACACACGTGACCATATAACTAGCATATTGTGACCCCAGTGTATTTATAAAAGGTTTTTTAATGCTTATATCAAGTGTCAACCCTCGGCCATTGTTTTCTCATCCGAAAAAAGTGTTGACATAAAAAAAAATCCGATCACTTCCGCCAATTAATGCTCACGCTTCGCTAACAACCCTTCGCAAGATTGAAAAAAAATTGGTCGTTTAATTTCCCTCTTAAAGCTTTTTATATTTTTTTAAACAATTTATTAAACATGCCAGAAATGATACACAGATTACATAGGAAATGCACACACAGATGTCTATGAAAGAATGAGTCTAGACAGAAAAAAATAAAGGATGCACAGATACATATACAAAATAAAAACTCAAATAATATTTTAACAAAGTTACATGTAAAAATCAATCTTACAAGACAATCTATAAGACAAAAAATTACCGTTATTACCCTTAAATTATTATTATTAATAAACATATATTTAAAAATACTAAAAACACACCTATTTATATCAGTATATATCTACTTATATATATTTTTCGTTAGAATATCGATTTTAAAACCAAACTACTGAACCGATTTTGATAAAAAATCTTTATTTTCAACCTGGAAATATCGTCTTTCAAATAATAAACAAAATTCAAAATCAGTTCAGAAATACTAACATAATTATTAAGTACTTTTGTGACTAACACGTGGACCTTGTTGTCTGAAAGTAAATAAAAAAAAAAAAATTTTTTTTTTTAAATGACAGAGTTCTGAGGTGACAAACGTTACAAAGAAACGTACACTACTAATTGATAACCTCTTCCATCTTTGAAGTCGGTTAAACACAGCTTTTTATAGAATATGTTTTAGAAATTTGAGTCGCGTAAATAAGTGGTAATTAATTGTGCCGGCGCCATGAGGGTCGCGTTTTTTTTTCTTTTCACTCACCCTTTGTGAAAGCGTGTTATTAGTATATGGAGATTCAATACTTTATTAGGAATATCTATTTGTTTTATTAAAATACTACTTTTGAGTACATTTTGATAGAAGTGTCTTGGATGTTTTATTGTTAAGTAATTAAAAATGTTCTGCCTTACTACAAAAGATTTAAACAGACGTTAAACGCGTGTTTAAAAAAATTCGCACTACAAATCCGCGTCTAAGCACAGTTAGAGTTAAACATGCTTTAGATATAGATTGACATACGTGTAAGTGAGTTTAATGTCTCAAACATATTTCAGCTGTCAAATGTAACGTTTAAAATTTTATCAATAAGTTTTTTTATGAGTTTATTCGCTGTTAAGCAATTTAGATAATATTTTAAGCAATGTTTAAATCTTAAACACTGTTTAGCTAGACACGCGTTCAACATGGTTTTAATGCGTCTTTTGTAGTATGACAGGTTATGTTTTGTGTAAAAATTATGTAGGTTGCATAAATTAAAAATAATATATTAATTAAAATAATCGTCATGTTCATGGGTATGGGTAAGTTATAAGTTTTACTGTCTTAATTAACATTAAAACGACTCTGTAAAAATAACTTTTTTTTTTTAACTTATACTGTTGCTTTTCATTTTCCAACAACGTTAGAGCCTGTTTTTTTTAATTATTTTTATATAATAATATTTACTCGCACTATTTATAACTATTGGTTACGATTTCGATTTTAATAGCCACATTACTTAGGTTACTTAATTAACCGATTGTAAAATATTTCACATATAAAAGCAATGCACTATGTAAATCAGGCGAGAATTACATTAGTAAGTTTCAATCTCGTAACTGATATGAATCAATTCTGTAACCTAGTAACAGATACGTCGTAAGTAGTTACGAAAGCTGTGAACGTTAATAAGACACTGACAATAAACTCTTTCAGGTGTAAAGCAATGAGAAACTACTTATGTAAATGCTTACGACAGTTAGATAACAAAACTTACTAGTTTAACTCTCGCCGTAGAAATAGACAAACTAATATTAACAATAATAATAATAGTTATCGAAACATCTAAAACGCATATAATAATAACATTAATCGAATATTTTAATAACAATATAATATGCTGATTAATACTCGAAACATCTCGATGGTTTCGCTGATGACAGCGGAAGATATCTAAGTATTTTCACACGTATTCACAACGGCAGACAAATATATAATTTAACTAGCTTTTGCTCGCGACTTCGCTCGTGTTAAAGGCGATTTTTTTAAATAAATAAACTAATAAATAAATAAACCCATCACACTCAACGGCCCCCATTAAGATTGCGTGACCTTGTGTCGGGGGTCCGGAAACATTCACAACACTAACACAAACACCCAGACCACGACAAATACCGTATGGCCAATACAGTCATTTGCCGCGAGCGGGGATCGTACCCGCGACCGTTAGCGCTTGAGTCAGTTGCAGTGACCACTGCGCCAACGTGTCTGTCAAAATAGGAGACAGTTATATGGACGCTGATAAGCAATAATGTGTCAACCCACACGGACTTCATTTTGAGAAAATAGCGTCTAAAGATGTCAAACCTATTCTTACTTAATTTGTTTAAAGAAGTTTATATCCATCTTTGCTTTTCTTTTTTTAAATAAAGTATAATGAATTAAAAGTAGATTGATATATTTAATATATTATCTAATAAAAAGTTTTTCAAATAATTCTATAAATTACAAAATATGGAACGCACTTGAAATACGAAACAATTATTAAGACACTTTTTTCCGTACTTATTTAATTTATATTACTTGATTTTTTTTGAATAATGTTAAATAGTTGATGCAGTATCAAAATTCATCAATATCTCCGAATTTGACTTTTTGTGGGACACATTATTGCTTCAGCATCCATATGTGTATAGTGTATTTTTCTTTATTTGTCTTATTTAGCAGACAATGGCGTATTTCTAGCCACAGATAAGAGGTAGAGAAATTATCGATCGAATGATTGACTGACTGAATAACTTTTTATAATGAAAAATGATTATGAAAATAATTATTCGAAAATTCGTGATTTTTTGTTAAGGGTATTGTTACTAAATAAAGACAAGTGAATGGACTATAAAAATTATTAAAAAAATTAAAGATCCGACTACGTAAAAAGACCATCTTAAGTCAGCAGTATTGATATTTATATCCGTGTCAATATCAGTTCTGTCTAATAGCCTATAATTGGACGCTGATAAGCAATACTGTGTCAAGCCACACGGACTTCGTTTTGAGAAAATGGCGTCTTAAGGTGTTAAACCTATTCTTGATAAATTTGTTCGAAGACGTATATATTCATTTTTTCTTTTCTATTCTGATAAAATGTATAATTAATCAAAGGCAGATAGATTTATTTAATATGTTATCTAATAATAAGTTTTTAAATATTTGAGATTATTTTATAAATTGGAAAATATGGAACGCACCTGAATTTCGAAACATTGCGTTAAGTCACTTTTTCCAATACTTATTTAGTTTAGATGACTTGAAATTTTTTCGGATAATGTTAAATAGGTGACGTAGTATCAAAATACATCAATATCTTAAAATTCGACTTTTTGTGCGTTGACACATTATTGTTTATCAGCATCCAATACTATGTCAAGCCACAAGGATTTCATTTTGAGAAAATGGCGTCTAAATATGTCAAAACTATTCTCAATAAATGTGTTTGAAGACGTATATATCAATTTTTCTTTTCTATTTTGATAAATGGTATAATGAATTAAAAGCAAATTGGTATCGTAAAAAGATGAATCTAATAATAACTTTTTCAAAGATATGCCGTTATTGTATATATTGCAAAATATGCAACACACTTGATTCTAAACATGAAAATAAAAAATCTTTTTTGGTACTATATTTTTAAAGATTACTTTATTTTTTAGATTGCTTGAATTTCTTTTGAATAATAAACATACTTCAATGTCTCCGAATTTGACTTTTTGAGGGTTGTCACATTTCTGCTTATCAGCATCCATTTGTAAACTGTTATTCTGCGGAGTTTTGATAAAAACCTTACGAATTTTAGTTTAAAAATCGTCACCTTTTATTGTTACGTGTATGTTGATTCATCTTATATCTTAAGGCTATCGGTGTCGAGTGTCACACAGCTGGTCCCCAGGTGTGGATATTTTGATATTTAATATCTATGGAATTCTTAGTATTTTATTTTATCTGTGGTTCGGATAGGGTATTGTTTTTTTTTTAATTTGGTCACTGTATTGTAGATTGAGCTAATGCTTTGGTTTCTTCGGATAACGGCCCTGTATTATGTCCGATTACGTCGCGCTACCCATCTGACATATGGACAGTTATAAGCAATAATGTGTCAAGCCACACGGACTTCATTTTAAGAAAATGGCATCTAAAGATGTCAAACCTATTCTTAATCAATTTGTTTGAAGACGTATATATCCAAATATATATCTTTTCATATCTTTTCTTTTCTATTTTGATAAAAGGTATAATGAATTGAAAGCAGATTGATATATTTAATGTATTTTCTAATAATAACTTTTTCAAATATTTGAGATTATTGTATAAATTGCAAAATGTGGAAAGCACTTGAAATAAGAGATATTAAAATAGGAAACTTTTTTCGGTACTTATTTAGTTTAGATAACTTGAAATTATTTTTAACAATGTTGAATAGGTAATGCACTATCAGAATACATCAATATCTCCGAATTTGACTTTTTTTGGGTTGACACATTATTGCTTCAGCATCCATATACGGACGCTGATAAGCAATACTGTGTCAAGCCACACGGACTTCATTTTGAGAAAATGACGTCTAAGATGTCAAACCTATTCTTAACACATATGCTTAAAGTAGTATATATCCATTTTTTCTTTTATTTTTTGATAAAAGGTACAATGAATTAAAATTAGACTGATATATTTAATATATTATCAAATAAAAAGTTTTTCAAATGTTTGAGATTACTGTATAAATTGCAAAATATGTAACGCACTTGAAGCTCGAACCAATTAATTAAGAAACTTTTTTCCGTAGTTATTTTGTTTATATGACTTAAATTTCTTTTTAATAATGTTCAATAGGTGATGCAGTATCAAAATACACCAAAATCTTTGAATTTTACTTTTTGTTGGTTGACACATTATTGCTTATCAGCATCCATATAACTGTGGTCTAGGTGGGCATTGTATTTTGTTTTTGAAATCAAAGCGCTTAATTTACGTTCCAATAGAAATATTCATTTGCACGCATAATGAGAGAATAAAACATTTCATGATTATTTAGAATTAGTTGATAGAGAATTGATATTTTTATGTGTTATAATATTTTCATGTGTTTATTGTGTTGCCGCTATAACAAGACATAACAGAAATCGGTTAAGGCTTTAGAATTTAGTTTCTTGTTTCTTTTACGTTGAGTTTAAAAAAGAATTGACTTCAATAGTAAAATACGGAATTTCGTACACTTGAATGACACTTATTCCAATAATTCAATTTTAATATCAAATTACTAAAAAAGTTGATGAAAATTAATAAAAATGATTATGAGACCAATCTGGAAGAGTTCAACTCAGTGAATATACATTAAAAAAGTCTCCCACGAATTGAAAACCTCTTTCCTTTTTGGCAGTCGATTAAATTTTATTTTACAAGAGAAATACAAATAGTTAATTACGCGAAGATTTTAACCGTTAAGTAATCTTTGACGTTAACTTTCTCGTATAGTTGAAAATAAGTTAAAACTTGTAAATGCGATTGACCATTTGACACGTGTGTCGATACGACCGCCGTCAACAACAGGGTTGCCAGCATAATGATACAAGACTTTAAAAAAAATATTTTAAAAAATCGAAAATTCAATTTTGTCTAAAAGCCTATGAGTGAGAATCGTTACTAACCAACTTTAAATCGCTATAGATCCTAAACGGTAATTATAATTAAATAAAAAACTGGTCAAGTGCGAGTCTCGAGAACACGCGCACCAACGGTTCCGTATAAATTTGTATATAAATCAAAAACCCGGCTTTGTAACAAGACCATCTAAAATAATAGTCATAGTCTTAAAGCTATAAGTGAGAATCGTTACTGACCAAATTTAAATCGTTATAGATCTGAAACGGTAGTTCTGATTGAAAAACAAAACTAAAAAAATATTTAAACACAATATAATACAATGATACCGCACTTGAAATTGTTCGTTGATTTTCCTTTATTTTAATTTTCCACATTATGCTACCTTACTACAAAAGATTTAAATAGACGTTAAACGCGTGTTTAAAAAATCCGTACCACAAATCCGCGTCTAAGGACAGTTTTGAGTTAATCATGCTTTAGATATAGATTAATGTGCGTTTAAAAGATGTCTAAAACCTATTTTAGCTGTCAAATGTAACATCAAACATTTTATTAATGTTTTTTTTATGATTTTACTCGCTGTTAAGCAATTTAAATAACATTTTTAAGCAATGTTTAATGTTTAAACACTGTTTAGCTAGACACGCGTTGAACATGGTTTTAATGCGTCTTTTGTAGTATGGCAGATGGTGTCTAAAGTTGGCCATTTTTTTCAATTTTTTTATACTTTCTAAGTCATTCGCGCCGTCATGACGAGTCAACTGTGTGATTTATCAAAATCGGTCCACGCGTTTGGTTTTAATAGTGCCACAAAATTACAAACCCACATAGCCTATGTGTGTTTCTAATTGTGCGGACGCTATATAGGCTATTACTCTCCTTTGCGTCATAACATAAGCGCATTACTCTCCTTTGCGTCGCGCAGTCGTCGTCGAGTCGAGTCGAAACTAGTAATCTAGCTGAGACACAGCGAAGTGTGGCTATAGCAGTGTATATCCAATATATTTTCCGAACCGTGACAACCCTAGTACGCACAGCATTTCGGCGAATCGCTCATTGTTGGCGTAGTCGCTTAACGCGTCCCTGATTGCCGTGAACTAATAAATGTTGAACTTGTGACGTTGTCCATAGCTGCCGACACGAGTTGACAAAATGTAATTTTAATTTTCTCTTATTATAAATGCGTCATGATGTTTTGCGATGAATAGATGGACGTCTGTTCGACTTTTATGCAAATACTACTTAATAGGTTTGGATTGAAACTTTACAGTCATAACGGACGGAAGCTAGTCCTTACTAAATTAGCAGCTTTAATGGAGAGCGACAGAAAGATGCAAAATTTTACACAGACACTTTATTGATTCAAAATGGAGTCTATGAAAAATGATGTTCATTATTTTAATTGTATGCGATGTTAGTACTTCACTGACGCTATGTACTACCCAAAGAAGAAAATTCATCAAAATTTAATTTGATTGGTAGTGGTTAGGGAAAACGGAACAAAATACAGTCATAATGTGATATTTATAAATTAGTATAATTTTATTTATTTAATGTATTTTATATATTATTAACGTGTCAAAACGTATAGATATTGTATTTATCAATAAATATTGTAACATATTTCACAATAACGTGACATTTCGACACATTGTACCATTGGCAAAGCGCAGGGCTCGCGTATTGTTCTTGAGTGATAAAATTCTTAGAATGCTATATAAATTGTTATCGACTTAACTAGTGAGGTGATAAGTCGATTTGTATATTATGTTTAACGAACATCCCCTTGTTGTTTCACTTGCTTTTATGGTTACTTCGTTTTTGTGTCGCGTGATGTAATATAGCCTATAACCTTCCTCAATAGTAAAAGTAAAGTAACAGCCTGTATATGTCCTACTGCTGGGCAAAGGCCTCCTCTCCTATTAAGGAGAAGGTTTAGAGTTAATCCACCAAGCTGCTCCACTGTGGGTTCGATGTTTTTCCTTCACCGCCGAGTTCGAGATGAATTTATACACAAATTGAGCTTTTGAAAAATCAACGGTGCTAGCCGGGGTTCGAACCCGCGATCATCGGTAAAGATCGACGTGTTCTAACCA
This sequence comes from Hypolimnas misippus, assembly GCA_037950945.1. Lineage (NCBI taxonomy): Eukaryota > Metazoa > Arthropoda > Insecta > Lepidoptera > Nymphalidae > Hypolimnas > Hypolimnas misippus. Next base: position 4,459,363 of record JBBEEQ010000002.1, read on the forward strand.
ATAGGAGATCTCGGTTCACCTTCCTCAATAAACATAATGAACCAACTCTAAAAGAAACAGAATTGATTCTTGGAAATTTCACCACCAAGGGGGTAAAATAAAATGCATCAAAGTAAGGAACACGAAAGATAATGAATTTTTTAGTTTAAAATAAATGCACATTTACATCGGCGTTATTATCGAAATATTATTCTTCAGAGGGTTGAATTAGTTGTAAATATATATATATAGACCCGTGCCGCTATCGATATCGATACAAATATATCGAGCATTGTCCATCTCTCGCGTGTAAAATCGCTTAGCGTCGCAAAGTTACGGCAGATTATATTTAACAATCGAGAAATTATTTCTTTTTTTAAATGCCTATACGAAAGGTCAAAAGGTCCGAGCATCTAATGCCAAGTGTCATTACTTTTAATAACGCTGCTTTTCAAAAATATCGATACAACTAAAAATGATGAATTTTAGGGAATGGGGTTTTTAAATTTTTTTATTAATGTGTTAGTGCATAGCTGCGAAATTTAATCGATCCCTTGATGTTATAACTTTATTGATTTAAAGAAAATTCATCATCGCTACTCTTTTCATGATGAAACAACAAAGATTTATGGTCTTTTGACATACTTAGTTCTATTTGTTAGAATTTTTAATTACTACGATATTCTTGCAAACCAGCGATATATAAAAATGAAAGATCACTCACTCACTCATCACGAAATCTAAGAAACAACAAGTGTTTCGAGTTTTGGATGGGAATTATTTTTATGACGTAAGTGCTCACTAAGATGAGATTTTGTAAAATTCAATTCCTAAGAGGTTATAACGGGGGTTGGAAGTTTATATGAAAGTCCTAGTAATTTTATAATTAGACTTCCGACTTCGTTTTCACGGGTATCTTAAGACGAGAATAACACTTATGTTTTGCTTTCAGACTTTGGCTATATTAGGTGGCCGGATATCCGTATCTGCGGATATCCGAAGGAGAAGAAATATCCGTATCCGTTTTCTTTTTTATCTTTTACGTTATTAATTTTGAATACTTATATTCTATTTAGGTATAGGTGATTATATTATACTAGCTGTCCCTTGCAGTTCCACTCGCGTTTATGGTTACTGTTTCGTTCCTATGATGTGTTTATTTACTAAATAAGTTATGTAAGGATATAATATACTATAAATGTCTTTTAACGCCTTAAAATATTCGAAAAGTTTATAACAATATCGTATACATTAAATGTTTTAAGTCTTATTCACTTGAAAGTACCGTAGCGCGAGTTCGGACTCGCCTCGTGTTCAGACCGACACAGTTACATGAAACGAGGTATAGTTACTTACCTAGCGTCCAAAAATATCAGTCTCATGTCCAGCGAGGCTCGGAACATGAACATGTTGGAGTGTAGCTTCAGCTCCGTGACGGCGGAGGGCGGGAGGGAGTGTCCGACGGCGACCAGTCCTAGCGGAGCCGTGCCCTCGCCGAACCGCCTCGCCCGGAGGTATCCGGAACAATGGATGACCTTTAACGAAGTCACGAGGTAAGCTAAAGAGTTATGAACATTATAAATGCGAATGTAACTCTGTTTATTTACGCCTAAAATACTTAATCTATTCAAATTAAATTCTTGCACAGAGATTGTCTAGCGAAGAAAAGACATAGACACATAGGTATAATTTTTCATACATGAAAGTGTGGGAAGGATGGTAGAAGCTTTTTTTTGGGTTTTGGATTTAGAATTTTACCTTAAAAAGGATTATTTCGTCAATTTCTAAACTTTACGCGGCGATACCGCGAGCATCTACTAGTATTAAAGAATATGTAAAAATAGTCTTAGGCGGGTATCACACTTGTAAGTATTACTCTTGTAATTGATATAAAACAAATCTGGAACATGGTGACGTAGATAATCTTTTTGTAAGATTTGGCTTTGGCTGTCAAAAATAAAGGCACTGACATGATATTATGAGAGCATACTTACAAGTGTAATTCACGCCTTATAGCGTAACAAATTTGAAAAAAATACAATACGAATTTAGAACTCCTTTTTGAAATCGATTCAAAATACTTTTCAAATAAAAAAAATAATGTTTGGATTTTCTTATAATAATTTATATACAGACAGACAAAAGTAGAACTAATCTACATAGCCCACTTACAGCCCTAACCTAATTATACACCCCTAATACAAACACACACACGCGGGCTTAATGCGAGTGGAAAGACACAGAATGGTGAATGTATTGAATGGATGAATGGGATTGTATTTAAAATAATATTTAGAAAATTCTCATAATATATATAGCTTCGCTTTGATGTAGATTTTGTTGTCGTGTAAAAATATTTTAAAGAAACTTCAAAAAGGATTTTAGTTCAAAATTTCTACGGATTTTGTTTTTAATGTTGTTATTTCTGAACTGACTGTGATTTTTTTTATTCAAAAGGTATAAGCATACTTTTAAATTGATCGCAGAGAATTTATTTTGGTCTTTAAATCAAAATAACTAAAAATATCCGGTATAATGTAATGTATATTAATGCGAGTGAAGTCACAAGCAAAAGCTAGATATAAAATTTTTTGACAAAATTTTATTTATTTAAAATTCAGATAGCCAATAATCATAAGGCGTGGATTACACTAGTAAGTTATACACTCGAAACTAAAACTCTGACACCTAGTAACAGTTACCTAAGGTAACCTTACGTAAGTTGAGTTTTAGTATCCGTAAATAATTGTCACTGACAGTAAATCCTTTCAGATGTAATGAGTCTAAAAAGTTGCTAAAAAACATCTCATGATTAATGGACAACCTCGTACCGAAAGTTTACCTAGTACAGAATTGTTTTACATCGCTCTCGATACTAAAAATTACTAGTGTAATTCTCGCCTTAGGGTAACAATGATACTCACCTTATACCCCGAAGTGGTAAGGCCAGCGTTCCTCTTAGCGAGCACACACTTCATTCGTATGAAGAAGGCCCTCTCGCACTCGATGTCCACGTTCGGACTCCACGTGCCCCCCACGGGGTAACTGGTTACGAATGATGAATATATCGTTAATTGGCTCTCCGCTCCGGCTCAAAGGGAATCACTCTTTTTACCCGACGCGTAGGGATTGTGTTTATCAGTCTATGTACCAAATGTTAAAAAAAAAGTGGAAAAAGGCGTATCAAAATCTATAAATAGCACATCGTTTGGTTCGTCATAATGGCGCGAATGTCATAGAAAATATTTTATAAGAATTTGAAAAAATAAAAATGGCCGATTTTGACGCCATAATGTGAAAAGTATGAAATTATTTATTGAAATAATTGAGTTTTCTGATTGAGATTATTTCAATTAATTACTTTTTATATATATATATTTTATAGCCGATGGCTTAGCGGTTAGAACACATCGATCTCAACCGAACTATCGCAAATTCAAACCACGTAAGCACCGCTGAGTTTCTCAAGTGTTAAATTTCTTAAAATTCATTTGCATGCTTTGCGAAATCATATATCTAATTGGCACAAATAAATTCTCTAAACAAGGAATTGAATTGAATTGAAGGTCTGGTAAAAACTTACGGAATGTTGCCACAGATACTTTTAACGCGTAACTTAATTATTGGATTAATCAATCTTACCCAAGGGAGGGGTGTCCGAGGTAGGAATGCGGATGCTGTAAACTGAGTACCGCGTTCATCTCCTCGTGATCTGCTTGGTGGATGTACTCGTATATCGAGTTGCCGGTTAACTCCACCTGAGAAGAAAAATCTTGGTAAAATAACTGTAATAATGTGACAGCATCACAGTCTTAAGTCATTACAGTTAAAAAATTTACTTTCGTAACTTAATAAACTTTCCTAAGCTACTTACGGGTGAGTCACTTACGTACAAAAATAAATCCGTGACATGGTTACAGTAAATTAACTTACGTAAGTTGCAAGTTTGAAAAGTCAGGTCTAACGCTACCATGCGCTTACTTGGAAATATTAAAGATTAATTAGATTTATTTCACTTAAAATTAAATTTTGTTTTTTTTTTTTAAACGATTTTTTAAGTTTATTTTTATAGTAAGTTCCTTCATGTGTAAATGTATCTCGTATAAGCAGCTTACGTAAATCCATAAATATAACTTACAAAACATGTTACGCTCGCCTTTAAGTAAGTTAATAAGTAAATAATACGAAAAAGGTTTTACTTTCCACCGATTTCGAATATTTCACTTACTTCAAAATCTTTTTTTATACTTTTTAGTTTTCAAAATTTTTCTTTCAGTTTTTTTTCAGTTTTCATTTTAAAAAAGATTATTGGAAAACACAAACCTGACTCAAACCAAGATGTACTGAGGCAGTTTCACTGATGTACATGATTTTGCCGTCCGGAGCAACCACGAAGATGAAGCCGTCGAGGGTCTGGAGGAGGTGAGATCCCAGCTCTCTGATTGAGAGCTCTCGTGGCTGGGGAGGGGGTGGTGCTGCTCCCCATGCGTCTCCTAACCCTAGAGGATATGTGGTGTGAGGATCATTGGTTTTGCAAGATGTGAATGTATAGTTTGGTGCAAATTCCAAGTGGTTTATACCTTTTAATTGATTTAGTTATTAAATAAACGCATCGCTCTCCATGGCCTCCATTAGGGTCTTATGATCCTGTGTTTAGGATCCGGAAAAACACACAACACAAGCACAAACACCCAGACCGCGACAAACATCCGCATGACCAATAGACGTTTGCCGTTCGCGGGGATTGAACCCACGACCATTAGCGCTACAGTCAGTTCCAGTGACAATTGCGCCAACCTGTCTGTCATCCAAATAATCCTTTTAATTCGATTACTGAAAACGTTTTTTTCCGTGCATGTAAGTATGTAGCTAGGTTCCATTATGATCTCTTAATCAGTTTGACTAATTAAGCAGTCATTAGATTCGTATTTTCCTCAAAGTATTAGAAGCTATGTGACGTCAGCAAAAATCAAGATGGCTGACGTGAAGAATCAACATTTGCGTTGTGACTTCGTATTCGCTAAACACTTTGTCCGATTTCAGAATGCGAAGTGTAGTTAACCAATTAGTTTTTTTTTTTAATTTTAACTAATTAAAGGAAATAATACTCACCATCTGGAAAAACTTGTCTCATTTTCAAATAGCTCGTTGTAAGCCGTATAACTGATGCTTTATCGAGCTGCGACGTGATGGCGGACGGGAGGGGAAGGAGTTTGGCTAGTTCGAGGAATTCCGCGTTCTCCTTCTCTCTCCTCGATCTCGCAGCATTCTTGCTTTTTTCCTTCATGATCGCCGCGTTTATCGAGTGCGGTCTGTTCTCCTTGCGGCAAGCTGTAAAGGAAATTAAACGTTAATATATTTTTATCCAAGTACGCTAGTTAAACGTATTGACCGATTTGGATAAATGATTCGTCCTTTCATTCATCATGATGGCGGGAATGTCATAGAAAAAAAATAGGATAAAAATCAAAATGGCCGATTATAAACGCCACAATGTGAAAATGAAAATCGACGAATTGTGTCAAATGTATCGTTGAAAATATATTTAAAAATCCTTTTTGGACTTCTCTTCATTTTTCAATCAGAATTACCGTTTAGGATCTATAACGATATATGACAGAACTGATATTGATACGGTACTGCTGACTGAAGATAGTCTTGTTACGGAGTCAGGTTTAGGATTTTTCAAACCTGGCTGTGTCACCTGATGTTGAGTTATCACATGGACATTTGCAGCACCAGAGGAGAACGTATGTGACGTTACAGTTAAAAAGAGGAGAGGACAATGAGGAATAAAGAGAAATATAATAAAATTTAACATCAAAACCTGTCTATATTTAAATGTGAACACATACATTACTTTGTTTTGAAAATTTTAAAAATTAAAATCAAGGTACAGGTAAATATCGCGTCATACTTCTATATCATACTAGTTGTACCCCGTGATAATTTGAAGAAGAAATTGCTTGCTTGATCAGATATTGTTCACTATTTCAATGGTTTCATTTTTGTTTTCGCGTAATCCTTTTTTTTATTAATTAAACTATTTTTTTTTAATAAAAGTATCAATATAATTTACTTTTTTAATTCATTATAAGCAACTTTAAAATCATGTTAAACTAATTAATTTTATGATTATCAATGTTATCGTAAAGCAACATTTCATTCAATTGAAATGATTCAAAAGAAATATAAAAAATTAATTATTTTTTTTCTTAAGTTTCTAAAACAATAACAACCCTTAACGAAATAACGAAAAAAAAAATTATACATTCCCGCGCTAACGAAGACACATCCATATTTATAACCTAGGAGAACACTCGAAACGTCAAAAAACCAAGATGGCGGGAAAACAACAGCGAAATGAATAATTCACGGTAATACTTATAAATTACCTAGCGACTTACAGGAATACGAATTCCCCCTTGCTAAAACCATAAATACGACATATGGCCGCCATTAGGATTGGTTTTAGTTCAGGAATTTTGATTTCGTAATCAAATTGAAATGGTGAAGCATTTTTGGAATTTATAGGTTATGTTGTTTATAGTTAGGTTACCATTTAAAATTTTGTTTCTTTTTTGTATGAAGTTAATATCTTTGTGAACTATTTTAACATAATTTTGAGTGCATTTCTAACGTAGGGTAATGTGTTTATAAGTTTATGTATGTATGTATATATGTATTGTATGTATGTAGGTATTTGGGTTTATACTATTCTTTCAGCTGTAAATCAATGAGGAACAACTTATGTAAATCTGTAAGAAAGTCTGAGAGCATAACTTATAAGTGTAATTCTCGTCTTGGATTAACTTTATATAAATGACTAGCGTTTAGTCGCGTTTATGGTTAATGCTTTGCTCGTATGAGTCGTAGCGTGATCTAATATAGCCTATAGCCTTACTCAATCCTCAAGTTACCCAATGCAAAAATATTTTTTTTAATCCGATCCGCTATTTCAGAGCTTACGTAAAAACTTTATATTGAATATAACTATTTGTATATTAAATAAATAATTCATATTATTATTTTTTTTTTCTTAGATGTCGGTTGTAACTTTAAGGTTTGCTAACGATTATAAGAATTTAAAAAATATTTTCAAACAAGCTGTCCCTTGTGGTTTCACTCGCGTTTATGGTTAATGCTTCGCGCCTATGAGTCGTGGCGTGATGTAATATAGCCTATAGCCTTCTTCAATAAATAAACTATCTAACACAATTTTTTTTTATTCGAACTAGTAGTTCCTGAGATTACCGCGTTCAAACAAACTCTTCAGCTCTATAATATTAGTATAGATCTTTGTGTTTCTAAAAAAGGTCCTTTCATTTATTACATAATTAAACTACAATATAATATGAATATAGCATGCTTTTCCTAAATGTAATGTTACAAGTAAAAAAAATTGTTTAATCTATCAAATCCGACATAATTTTTGATAACAACAATACTATTAAGATGTACCTAATATTTAATGATAAAGTCAATGCAAATTAAAAAAAAACTTACAAAAATCCATATCGAAATCTGTATACTTATTCAGCACTCTCTTACACGGATATTTCATTATAAATAAAATTAGATATCACAAAAAAAAAATAAAAAAAAATTGCACCTTACGCGAACAGGTTCAAATCGTTACTGGCTGGAAACACCTTCCTTCCTAAATCCTAATGTCCGTTTCCGAAAAAAAAAACATTGACAGGTACAATGGCGCGGCAAATAAAGGACCCGTATTGACATCTTCGTTGATAATATAGTGACGTAACGGTTTAGGAGATAACATTGTTAAGACGAGTCAATATTTTGACGTGTAAAATGTTTGTGTTTTTTACCCGAGTGCGACGCAAGGGTGATGCGTGTATCAGCCTATGTATGTAGGGTTTGTAGCTTTGTGGAGTCGTTTGATTCGTCATAATGGTGCGATTGTCATAGAAAGTATAATAATTTAAAAAAAAAATCAAAGAGATAACGGCTAATAGCGTTGTCTCACTGACTCGTTTCCAAGGGCGGGACCAGGGGTCATGGAGGTCATGACACCCACCCACTGGGCTGGGTTCAAGACCTAGGTAGAGCACTATTTATAATTGTTAAACATTTTTATATTTTTTGTCACAATATAGTATTTATGTAAGTACCTTTAATATTTAATTAATTTAATATAATTTGTATGATTGAAGAACGTTTAACCGGACTGGCACTTCTCCACGTACCCATCGAAGTACAAGAAGTGATAACTTTTTACCTGTATCGATTATTATCAAACTTAAATTATTATTTCTTGTTACTTGACCACAATAAGGTGACCCCTCCCCAGGCCCGCGCCAAGCCTGATCGGCGCCGTCGTGCAACTGTCGTATATGCGCCTTTTTTTTAGTAGATATTATTAATTATATTCCATCAACAAGTCTTTTCCGCAAAGTTTTTAATACGAAATCCAATGTGAATTGTAAAAATTTGAAAATTTTAAGTATAGGTCCGGCGCCTTTTTTACTCGGCGCCGGCGTGCGTCGCACGATTTTGCACGTATGGACGGCGCGCGCCTGCCCCTCCCCTAACCCTGGCGGCGAAGCTGGATCCGCCCTTTCTGACTCATGTCACCTTTTACGCAATCCATCCATCTTTTCTTTGGACTGTACATATGTGGATGCTGATAAGCAATAATGTGTCAACCCACAAAAAAATCGAATTCGGAGATATTGATGTATTCCGATAATGCGTCACGTATTAAACATTATTCAAACTCACAGACGTCTATATTAATTAAGTACGGAAAAAGGTTTCTTAATTTAATGTTTCGGATGGTGAAGTGTGCTCAATATTTTACAAAATTCAATAATCTAATGTATTTGATGAAATATTATTACATTAAAATATTATTGTATCAATCTGATCTTAATTAATTATATTTTTTATCAAAGTAGAAAAAAAGATGGATATATACGTCTTCCAGCAAATTCGTAAAAACACGTTTAACATCTTTAGACGCCATTTTCTCAAAATGGAGTCCGTGTGGCTTGACACAGTATTGCTTATCAACATCCATGAATAAGAAATAAATCATTGATAGTAATCACCTAAAACATCTTTATAACACGCGTTTATCTCGCATTACCAGCTGGTTATAATGTAGCAACATTATGCGTAGCCACGTCCAATGTTGCCATTCAAAAGGGAATCAATAAAACTTAACATTTGCATATCAGCCATCTTGGCTTTGTGCTATTTGACGTGTAGTGACGATTTGAAATTCGAATCTTATTTTTTTAATTTGGCGACGACTTACAAAAAGGTTATCAATTCGCCGGAGACTTTTTTTTTATTTGTATGTTTATCTTGAAAACGGTTTCACCGATTTGATTCATTGTTTTTTTGTTTGAAAGGCTATACTCTCAGATTGGTCTTATGGAATTTTCATCAAAATCGGTTTAGTAGTTTTGTTTTCAAATCAAACTAATTGGAATTAGTACGTCATTTATGTAAACGTAAATTATTATTTCGCTTTGAAATTGGTTTCCCTTTTCTTAAAAAGTCTTGCAATGTGGTTTATTTGTTGTTAAAAAGGATTCAGTAATACTAAAAGAAGTCATCTACATAAATACTTAATCTGTACAAATAAATAAAATTTAAATGTCAATTTGTAATTTCAAATTAACAGGTTTTAAGTATACATGGTAATTACATTTAACACAATTTTTAAAATCCGACCGATTTTGATGGTTTTCACTCACAGATCGCTAATGTTACAATGAGTAACTTTCGTGGACTTTTTATTTATTTAATTAATAAATAAAAAGTCCGTTACGCGAAAACAAAATTAAAACCAATGAAATAGTGAACAATATCCGATTTAAGTAGGGAAAGTAAGCATTATAAAATTATATAATTTTGCCTCAAATTGCTCAGACGAAACCGCGAGGCACAGCTAGTCATCAAATATAGATTAACCATTAGTAAAAACGATTTAAGTTTCTATTAAGTTAAACGTTAGGATGTTAAAGATTTATACCCGAGCTTTACGCTAGTTAAGCTTCAGAAGCTTTTATAAAAACTACACACGTGCGCCCGGATCCTGCTGCAGTCGGTGGTCCCGGCGTCTTATTATTTTAAGGGGTATTAGAATATCTAATAACGAGTTTATTATGGCTACTTATTTCGTTCGTAACTGATTACTTTATATTCGATTCCTAATAATTAAAATTTTGAAAAAAAAATATTGGTAATTGAAGAATTTTATTTATCTCCGAAGATATCCATCAAAGCCTGAATACAGGATGTCAACTGGACCGTTCTTATAAATTATCGCGATGAGATCCGTTATATTAAACATGAATAGTATAAATCGCGAAAGTTTAAAATATATAACTAATATATAAAATAAGGGATGATAAAAATAGTAACTATACGCGATTTAAATCCGTTTAAAATAGTTTTATTTCAATAATATATAAAATCTTGTAGTAAATTTTAAAATTTATACTTATTAAAACGTATTTTCTTTTTTTTATATATATATTTCATAAATGATGCGTATACTGTACGAGCTTACAAAACCCAACGTTTAAATTAAAAAAAGTTTTTATTAATAAAAAAAAAAATAATTAATTTAATTCAGTTTTTTAACTTTTAAATATCGATTCTGCTAACGCTAGTAAAATATCCAACACATGCGCAGTTGACTTTTCTGTATACTAAAACCTTTCTTGAAATATATGTATTTAAATAGCGAAAATTCCATCCAAACCGAATTAGTAATTTTTGAGAAAATCGCGAACATACTACCATACATACACAGGTCGAATACATAAAAACAAAAATACGGGTGACATTCTAATTCCAGTTATTTTGATTTATAAATCAAATAACTGAATCGATTTTGATGAAAGTTCTACGGGACTAATCTGAAAGTATACTCTTTCTTGTAAAAAAGGGATTTTTAAAATTGATTACGAAATGACGGAGCTCTGAGGAAACTAATTTTAAATTGTGTAAATGTGTCCTGTAAACTCAAATTGCGTATTTGGCTTTTGTTTTTTGTTGCTTTTATATTTAATCTGTTTGTAATTTAAAATTAACAGTTTTAAATTAAACGTATATAAAGTATACGCGGTGCTTACATCAAAATCACCATTTAAAAATTTTTCGTCTGTCTGCCTGAAACGGCTGGACCGATTTTTATATGACTGGACTATTTTAGACGAAATATATGATGATCATAGACTATCTATGTACTTCTCCAAGAAAAAAAAAACAAAAAAAAGTCCCGCTGAGTTTCTTTCGCGGTTTCTTCTCAGGCCTGAAGTTATACTTTTTCTTGACGATCAAAAAGAGAATGTGAATTCCTATTTTGAATAAAAAATATTTTGATTTTGATTTCAAGGTCCATTCTATACTAAAATTCATCAAAATTGGTTAAGCGGTTTAGGCGTGAAAAGCAAAGAATTACTTATTGTAATAATATTAGTATAGATTGGGTAACAACTCATCTGTTTAAGATTATAGGATTAAAGTGTAATCCTAACACCAAGGATGAGGAATTTCTAAACGGATCTCTAGTAAGTTAAACAATTTTCAACTCAAATAACCTCAAAATTAGGAACAAATTTACGTAAACAGTCAGAATTGCTAATTACGTAAAAAATACAAAGGTTCACGTGGGAAAGGGGGATGTGTCAAAATTTCGCGTCAAAGTCAATATAATTTTTAGGGTTCCGTCCGTATGTCTGTATCACTCTTTGTCTCAACTGTTTGTCGAGAATACATTTACTTTCTTTATTCATATACTTTTTTAATTTATATACAACGACACTCATATTTTCTTCATTCCACATGACATTGGGTAGATAACATTTGTTTAAATTGTACAACAAAAAGCCATTAACCAAAGAATTGAATAGAATTGAAAACATCTCTATAACCTGCCAACAGTTACCTAGGTAATTTTACAAAAGTAAATAAAAAAATTCAGCTGTAAGGCAACTACAACAACTGGACGCTGATAAGCAATACTGTGTCAAGCCACACGGCCTTCGTTTTCAGAAAAGGCGTCTAAAGATGTCAAACCTTTTCTTGATAAATTTGTTTGAAGACGTATATATTCATCTTTTCTTTTCTATTTTGATAAAATGTATATTGAATCGAAAGCAGATAGGTTTATTTCATATGTTATCTAATAATAAGTTTTTAAATATTTGAAATTATTTTATAAATTGCAAAATATGGAACGAACCTGAAATTCGAAAGATAGTGTAAAAATTTTTATTTCTATACTTATTTAGTTTAGATGTCTTGAATTTTTTTAAATAATGTTGAATAGATGACGTAGCATCAAAATATATCAATATCTCCAAATTTGACTTTTCGTGGTTTAACACATAATTGCCTATCAGCATCCAACTTATGTAAATGCTTATGAAAGTCTGAGAGCAAAACTTTTAAGAGTAATTTTCGACTCATAGGTAGAGAGTTTAAGTTTGTAACATACTTCCAAGAAGGTCAAGCCAGCCTGTGTATGAGCTGAAGTCAATGATCTAGTGGCCCGTGTCATTCGCGGTCCCGTTTACATCGCATTCCCACAAAAACCGTGCATTTTTTCTAGGATTAAGAGTTTGCTTTGTCCTTTCAAATCGTATAAACTACATCCCTGTAAAATTCTACCACAATCGACCGAGTAATTTTTGATTTTACTCGTTACACATAAAATAAAATGTTATATTGACGTAGACAACGTTACGGAAACCTTTGCATGCAAATCCGACTCGCACTTGACCGGTTTTTTTCTATTGTCCCTGGCCGCAAAGACGGACGCACGTGTCCAGAGGAGGTTTTACTGTTTTTGTTTTGTTTTTTTTTTCGCAACGTAGTAAGACACCTGTAGAGTTATTGGAGGTGCGTAATCAGTTTGTAATTTGCGTTGGGCGTGAGAACTTCGAAAAAAAGGACGGGTTTTTGAATACATAATAGTTTTATGAATGGAATTGTAAATAATGGTTGATTGATTGCTATTAAAAGAATGACTTCTTTTCTTTTAATATTGTTTAGTATTGAAAAAGGTTATCTATAAATTCGGTATGGATTTTCAATTATATTTTAAGTGTGTATAAATATATATAATTTTCATTAATGGAAGAATTATGATGTTAGTGCATTTCCAAAGATATGTATACACATAGGTTTCAACTTTGTCACGGAACTATGAGCATTTATATTTTATTGTTTTGATCCGTTTTTTGTACCGTAACTATTAAATAAATAGAAATATATTGCCGAATATATGGAAAATATGCAAAAAAATGTTTGAAAAATCGTATCGAAAAGTAAAAAATTTCGAAAAGTAAAAGTCTTAATTAGTACGCCGTATTTTTTAAATTATTTTGTAAAAGAAACAAGGAACATTGTCTAAAAATTTCAACTCTCTGCTTATCGCTGCGCATGAGATACAGACGCTAACAAACATTAACTTAACTTCGAATACAGAAGCCTACTGAAGAAATTTCATCATTAAATTGAAATAAAATTAATTAAAATATAAAAAAGCAACCGACTTCAAAAGTAAAATACGCAATTTCAAATTACTAAAACGATTTTGATGAAAATTCTATGGAATCATTTTGGAAGTATACCCTAATAAAGAAAAGATAATTAACCAAATCAGCCAAGCTGTTTTCGAATAATCGGCGAACATAAAAAGTCACCGAAGAATTGAGAACCTCCATTTGATTCCTCCATTTGACTTCCAAGTCGGTTAAAAATTATCATATTTACCTGAAATGATTCACGCACGCACAAACAATTTTTTTCCTCACATCCGTGTCAAATTCGTCAATTAACGGAAAATGTTAAGACAATATTTTTTTTTCACGCCCCGACAATGAGGCACGGATATTTAAAAAAGTTTTTTGTGCTTTATGGGTCTGAAGTGACAGGTCTAAATTGGCGGGAACGCGGCTGTCATTGTTAGGCGCGGGAAAAATTTACTAACAATGGCGGACGGGATAGAGCTTTGTTTTTTTTTTAATTATTTTGCATAATGAACTATTTTACTATGAATTTATTATTTGTAATTATAATAAGAAGTATAATATAATAATACTAAATCTGGTAAGTTTTAGAAAAGTGCTTTTTATTCTAATACTGGATGGAGCTAAATTAAATATTATACCTGAAATGGAAAGATCAATAAAGAATTAAATTTAGAAAATATTATATTTATATTTAAGCTATATCATTTCAGTATTTATGTTCAATCATTACATATATAATAAACCAAAAAAGTCAATTTTAACAATTAAAAGAAAAAAATAAGTCAAGTACGCCGGAATTCGCCCATCTGTATAGATAACTAGCTGGTGCTCAGGGCTTCGTCTGTGATGTCTGTAATGTTTCGCCAGAGTAGCTACATATATGCACGCAAAATCTCAGCCCGATCAGTTTAAAATTGACAAAGTTTCATACAAACTTTCATCCCCTATTTTATCCCCTTCGAGGTAAAATTAATCAAAATCCTATCTTAGCGGATGCCTACGTCATAACCTGCATAAAAAATTTCAGCCTAATCCGTCCAGTGGTTTGGGCTGTGCGTTGATCACTATGCCAGTCAGTCACCTTTGAATTATATATAAAAAATAAAGTAACAGCCTGTAAATATCCCACTGCTGGGCAAAGGCCTCCTCTCCTATTAAGGAGAAGGTTTAGAGCTTAATCTACCACGCTGCTCCACTGCGGGGCGGATATACATGTGTCAGAATTTCTCCCGGCACATGCAGGTTTTCTCACGATGTTTTCCTTCACCGCCGAGCTCGAGATGAATTTAAACACTAATTTATCACTTGAAAAATCAGCGGTGCTAGAGCCAAGGTTTGAACCCGTGATCATCGGTTGAGATCGACGTGTTCTACTAGGCCATCTCGGCTCCCTTTTCTCTTGAATTATATATATATTGAGATTTAATACATATCTACTCATGTCATGGACGTATATAAGGGGCGAGGGGAGGGGGGATGGAGTGTGTGTATTCGGGAATCAAAATAACTGGAAATAAATATGTCATTCAAGCAAACGGAATTATGAATAGTGTCTGCTTTTAAAATGGTTCCCTTCTTTTTAAAAAATCTTTAAGTTCGGTTGAATATCGTAAATTATTCATCGAAAGGTGTAAAAACACAGGAAGATGCAATACATCATTTATTTTTTGTATCGCGTCGGTTCCGAGATTATAGGATTATGGTGTTTAGGAAATAACTTATGTGTGGGGCGGTTGAGCTCCACGACACATCTGGCGTGCGTACTTACCTTGAAATATAACTAATAATATGTGGACTAATAAACGTTACAATTTATTGACTAAATGGATGCTGATAAGCAATAATGTGTCAACCCATAAACAGTAAAATTTAGAGATATCGATGTATTTTGAGTGCATCACGTATTTAATATTATTCAAAAAAAAAAACAAGTCATCTGAACTACATAAATACGAGAAAAAAGTTTCTTAATCTTATGTTTAGAGTATTGAAGTATGTTCCATATATTAGAATATGCAATAATTTTATATATTTTAATAATTTATTATTAAATAATACTTTTTAAAAATCTCCTTTTAATTCAATATACGAGTGTCTTTGTATCGACATAGAAAAGAAAAGATGGATGTATACTTCTTTAAACAGATTTTTTTAATAGGTTTGACATTTTTAGACACCATTTTCTCAAAATGACGTCCCTGTGGCTTGACACAATATTATAGCGTCCAACTATAGATATCTTATAAGATCAGGAGTTTTTTCAACCTGAATGAATATGATAAGCGACAGTATCTTCGAGCCGAGAAGTCAATCGAGCTTATTATATATTATATAGAAAAATATTTGCACTCGTTTTTACGAAAATTGGGTGATCGGAGCTGTATGAAATTACACACAAAGTCAAAATAATAAAAAAGTTTTTCAATGTTCAACTTTAAACTATTCAACTTTTTCACTTATTCAATTAGATTAAATGACTTAAAAAAATTTTGAATAATGTTAATAAGAATACATCAATATTCTCGAATTTGACTTTTGTGGGTTGACACATTATTGCTTATCAGCGTCCAGTTACAGGTTACTTATTTAGTTTAGATGACTTGAAACGTTTTTGAGTAATGTTTAATACGTGACGCACTATCAAAATACATCAATATCCCGAATTTGACTTTTTACGAATTGTTACATTATTTATTATAATCAATATTAACGTATTTTAAAAGTAAGATTGTTTTTAATTCGTTCGAAATCAAATAAAACTGGCAACAAGCTGTAACACCCGTGCATTGTAAGGCGTGTGTCATCGGGCAACAATGTAGAGTTATCCTAGTACGTGCCTACACGGTAAATAGCGTGTACGGTAAAGCACGTCTCGCGAATTACGATTTTAAAGCTAAGTTTACAATAATAATGCTATTTTAATACCCTCTGGACGTCTGTACAAATGCGATACGAATGGCAATAAGATTTCACTTATGTTCAATCAATCGTTTGTAGCGGCAAAACATTTGGTGTCATACTACAAAAGACGCATTAAAACCATGTTGAATACGTGTCTAGCTAAACAGTGTTTAAGATTTAAACATTGCTTAAAATATTATCTAAATTGCTTAACAGCGAATAAACTCATAAAAAAAACTTATTGATAAAATGTTATACGTTACATTTGACAGGAAAAATAGGTTTGAAACATTTATTAAACTCACTTAAACGTATATTAATCTATGTCTAAAGCATGTTTAACTCAAAACTGTCTTAGACGCGCGTTTAACGTCTGTTTAAATCTTTTGTAGTAAGGCAGTTGGTGTTGGATAGCCCGTTAAAGAAAGGCTATACATCGAAATCTGTTGAAAATTAACTGCGGTCGAATTCCGACCGCTGGATGACCACAAGTTAATAGATCGGTGTACTCCAATACACAATCCGGTCGCATGAAATTTGGGGGAGGGGGCGGGGGGAGATCACTAATAATATATAATCTTGGCTTGGGTTTGGATTACCTATTAGGGGACGGGTTGGGAGTTCTTTTACTTAAATTTATATACTTAAATTTACATACAGAACACAAAAGATTCTACCTATGTCCGTCAGACCGATGTCCTCCAAATTGGCTTTATGAGCAAGGCAATAATACAACGAAGGTTTTAAAGCATTAAATTGGGTGCAATCTAAATACAATCAAAAGACAAAAATAATAATACTAGTCACTGACTGATCGATTAACGCAGAGTTGACACCGCTCGGTCTAGAAATTTTGCACAAACGTTCTCTAAATGTCACAAGTGTACACTAAGAAAAAATTTTTGAAATTTAACTCTTAGGCGTTAAAAAGAGGATTGAAAGACTAACCTAACAAGGTATCAAATTCTCAAGAATACGCGGGCGAAACTGAAACTCCCGTCTGAATCGATCTAGCCATTTCAGAGATTAGCCGGAACAGACAGACCGAGAGACATGCAGATATAAATTTAAAAACAATGTGTTTTTGATTTAAGTACCGTATATACTTTCTGATACATGTAATTAAAAGCTGTTAATTAACAATTACAAACAGACAATTTCAATTTTATTTATCTGTATAGATTATTACGGAATCATCTATACTAATATTATGAAGAGGTAACATTAGAATGTAATTTTGGATGTAAGGGGTAATCTTTGAAGCTACTAATACGATTAAAAAAAAATGCGTTGGATAGCATAACGTATAAATTTGTAAATTGACGATTCGACAGAGCTTGTAAAGACCCATTTGAATAAAGTATATTTTGAGTTTGAGTTTATTGAGGTAGGTTATAGGCTATATTACATCGCGCTAAGATTTATAGGAGCGGAACAGAAACCGCTACAAGTAGCTCGTAGGCAATAAAATATTAATTAGTGTCGTGTCTGACAAAAGACACGAGTCTTCGTTACATTGCTTTAGACTAGTGTCTGGTCTAATGTGAGTTTATAAACTTTGTACTGTATCTATAGTATGCATTTTAAGATTTAGTATGGACGTAATTAATACTTAAAAAACGAGCATGCGACTTCAAAAGCAATAAACGCAACGTTTACGTGTACACAGTTATTTCGATTTCAAAACAAAACTACCAGACCAATAAAAAAGTATACCCTTTCAAATAAAAAATAATTATTAAAATCGATTAAGAAATGACGGAGTATTGACGTAACAAACATTTTAAAAAATCTATGAATTGAAAGTAACCGTCTTTTTGAAGTAGATTGAAAATACAGCGCCACCTAACGCGATTTTGTTGGTACAGTACGTTTCATATAAGTGTGCCGGTCTGAACTATGCGCATTACGCTGCGCAGAACACTAAATTAATCACGTAATTATTAAATCAATCACATAACTCCTATGGGATTATATATGTAAATTTTATGTATTTAAATAATTATTTAAGTGTTTCTTAACAGTTTTTAGTTTAATTCACACCGAATGTGTTTCTCAAATAGTCTAAAACATAATACCGAATCAATATAATTGTTTTGAAAAAACGTCATTTTCCGGCATGTGTTTACAGTAATACCCCGACTTACGCTACCTCGACTTACTCGAACTCGGAGTTACGCGATTTAATTTTTTCGTCTATTCGTTTTTTGTTTTAACGCCGTAGTTTGTATATATTGTCATATCATCTAGAATTAGGTACTAATTATTTCCTTAATTATTGTTTTATTTAGTCTCCAGTCCCAATTAAACATTTCATTATACTTTGTATGTCTATATATGCAAAACTGTACCCCGGACTTACGCGTATTCGACTTACGCGGATAGCGCTCAGTCCCACCTATCGCGTAAGTCCGGGGTATTACTGTACTTACAAAATAAGTCAACTAAAACAAATAGATTATAAATGTCACATAACGACTCAAATAATTCAAAAGGATTATAACAATATACAGTTATATCGTATGCATTAAATGTTTTAAGTCATAATAAACAATACTCGTACATGCGCGAGTTCGGACTCGCCTCGTGTTCAGACCGACACACTTACGGGAAACGAGGTATACGCGATAGTATTTCAGAACGCACCCACAATCTACACTAACCCTAAGTCCTAATAACTGAACATAGTTGGTATTTACACAGCGAAATAGCCGTGACTTTACGCGTTCTCTATTAGTATATGTATTGTTACGATTTGAAGTACCAACTGTGTTTGCAGAACACTAAATTGTTGCTTGCTTACAATGGGCGGCCATTTTTAATTTTACGCGATTATTACACATGTAATAAGACTATTAAAACGGGATTAGAATTGTGTTTAAAGCGAGATTCACACTTGTAATTTTTGGTCACGTATTTACACACGATTTACATCATTGCTGAAATATTTACTGCTAGTAAGCTTATTTATAGAAACTAATAGTTTATGTGATTTATATTAGTTAGAGTAAACCTTACGAGTGTAATTCTCGCCTTATATCTTTAAAGTACAATCACATATGGATGCTGATAAGCAATAATGTGTCAACCCACAAAAAGTGAAATTCAGAGATATTGATGTATTTAGATACTGCATTACCTATTTAACATAATTTAATAAATAATAAAGTCATATAAACGAAATAAGTAGGAAAAAAGTTTCTTAATTAATTGTTTCGAATTTCAAGGTCGTTCCTTATTTTGTAATTTATACAATTATCTCATATATTTAAAAGACTATTTCTTAGATACTATATGGAAAATATCAACGTGCTTTTAATACATTATACCTTTTATCAAAAAATGAAAGAAATATGGACAATTGCTTATTAAAACAAATTTATTAAAAAAATTGAAAAGAAAAGACGAGTATATACTTCTTCAAAACAGATTAATTAAGAATAGGTTTGACATCTTTAGACGCCATTTTCTCAAAATGGACTTCGTGTGGTTTGACACAGTATTGCTTATCAGCGTCCATATAATAAACATTATGTTAATTTTTTTTTGTTTACGCAAGAAAATCTTCGAAAAGACACCCGATTCCTGGGGTAGATCGGGCTATGTAGAGATTTATACCCACTAAAACCTCTGCGATGGACTTCCTCAGCACAGAGAGGGAGGTTCCGGGGGATCGCTTGCGTATGCGCATCCGCTGCCCCTCCCTAGCGTTGCTCTACTCGTGGCTGATAGAGATCGTCTCAGACAGTATGTACATATCAAAGGCTTAGTATAATAGTGACTAAATTTATAATGTCTTTGAAACAAGTCAGCTAAGCTAAAGGACTAGTCTTGTTTCAAATTACTCTGTGGTTCATTATCTATGATTAAAAAAAGGAACTATTCTATCAACTTCTCGTGACATTTAAGTCTAAATAAACGATAGAAGTATTGGCAAAACGTATTTGCAATTTCTCGAAAAGGTGAATTTTTGTGTTTGGTCACTTTTATATATGCTTGCGGTATATGTGGCTTTTCTAGTACTGCAAATGTTCGTGGGATCAAGTGACCTCATGGACGTATACAAGATGGGGGTTTAGGGTTTCCGGACCCATTCCTCTTAGTATAGTACTTACTTATACTTAGTACATTGAACTAATGACAATGGTTTATAATATTTCTGAATAACTGAGGTTAGGATTAAAAACATACCATCTTACTGCGTAATGCCCGGCTAAAAATTGATCTTTGTATATTTTTAACTTACAGGCCCCTTTTCGGACCCTAGTACTGACCCCTTTCATATGAAAGCTACAGGAACGCCCGTGAGCGACCAGCTTGTTTATTTATCCAACAAGATTAAAGATAAAAATTATACTCGAAAAAACCTGCAAACAATAGCCCTAAAAACATTGACATTCGAATAATAACAAACATAAAGTGCACGACACACGAAACAAATCCAAAAAAAAAAAGAAAAAAAAATCGAAAAACCGAAAAAAAAATATCCATAAAGCGACTAATAATCGTAATTCGTTCGAAAAATTTTAAACCCGAACACGAAAAAATGTCCGAAATGTCACGCACGAAATCGATCTATAAAGATTTGGTGCGACGTAAGCGCGGCAAGATGGCGGCGGGTTTTTCGACATTTTTTTCCATTTTATTTGTTCCGTTTGCTGCATATTTGTTTTTATTGCACCGACAGCTTTCTAGAAGTCACGGATCGGCCATTAGTGACAATATATACTGTGCCGAATTTTACATCCGAATTCCTTTAAATTTAATTACTTCGATGTTCATTATGACATCACGTAGTGGATAGAGATGGGTATATAGCAGTTGTGAAAAAAATCATAACTCATTCTATATACATGATGTATTTATATAACTAAAAATAATTTGCTACTTCCAAACGTTTTAAATTAATAATTCTTTTTGTTTGAAAGATCGTAAGGCGAGAATTTAACTTGTAAATTGATATAAATTATAAAACAACTCTATGACCTAGTGATAGATACGTCGTAAGTCGTTAAGAAAGCTGTGAATGTCAAAAATAAGTCTCTGACAGTAAATTCTTTCAAGTGTAAAGTCATAAGAAACAACTTATGTAAATAATTATTAATTATACTTCTAAATATATATATAATTCAAAGATGACTGACTGACTGACTGACTGACATAGTGATCTATCAACGCACAGTCCAAACCACTGGACGGATCGGGCTGAAATTTGGCATGCAGGGAGATGTTATGATGAAGGCACCCGCTAAGGATTTTGATTAATTCTACCCCTAAGGCGATAACATAGGGGATGAAACTATGTCAATTTTAAACCGATCGGACTGAGACTTTGTATGCATAAAGCTACGATGACGTAGGCATCACAGACATTAATTAATTAATGTCTTTAAATTAATTTATACAGTACTACTGTACTTTATTAAATTTATTTATAAATTACGTAAACTGTCTGTGATTATCGCGTTAAAACGAACAATAACAAAACAAGAAAAATGTTTTATTTTTTGTATTTCGCTACATAACAAAATCAAAAGATGAACTCAATAACTAATATTTACAGATAATATAAAAATAGTTCATATATAGAAAAATATGATCAACGTATTTAGATTAAAAATAGAACATGACATCAACAAAAAATTATAAACAATAATTTATTTAAAAATACTTTAGTACTATAGATAAGTCCTTTTAATGAGTCACTTTGTAGCATCCTAAGATGTAATTATTAAGCGAGAAATACACTTGTAAGTTTTACTCCTGTTACGAACATAAAAGAACTCTGTTACCTAGCAAAAGTAACCTGAGTAACCTAACGTCAGGTGTGAGTTTCAATACTCAAACTCAAAATATACTTTATTCAAATGGGCTTTTAAAGCACTTTCGAATCGTCAAGTTACGTGTCATATTTTCATTTTAGATTTTTATAAAGCTACCACCGGTTCGGAATGTAGTCTCTATCAAGAAGAACCGGCAAGAAACTCGATAGTAACTCATTTAAAATCATTTATACATTATGTATTTTTTTACATTTTAATTTTGTTATCCGGATAGAAAATCAACGCTTGTCAAATCCACGCCTCTTTGTTGTCAAAATATTATAATATGGTTTATTTATTAAAGATTTTTTAACGTAGGCTTTAAACTTATTAAGTGGCAAATGTAAAATTGTTTTGCAGAATTTTATTATAGATGCGAATACCAAACCCCAGAAACGATGAACTGACTTTATGAAGACGAAAGTTTGGTATGAAAAGTTTATTTTTTCTTCTAATTGTTGTGTTTAATGCCTGTCACTGTCCTTAGGAAAACCATCACTATTTTGAAAGAAATATAAAATATTAACGTAATAAATAATTCAATGACAGTTTTTTTTCGCTGTAAAAGCAATGCTTAACAATCGTAACCATCGCGAGTCATTTGCTGTTATTATTTGGATGCTGATCAGCAATACTGTGCCAAGCCACACGGACTTCATTTTGAGAAAATGGCGTCTGAAGATGTCAAACCTATTCTTGATATGTTTGAAGAAGTATATATCCATCTGTTCATTTCTTTTTTTATATATTAATAATTAAAAACAGAGATTTATTTAATATTTTATCTAATAAAGGGTTTTTTGTTTTTATAATATTTAAAATGAAATAAAATGATACATTTATTTGCTCTGAATGTATACAGATTAGATGTAAAATTTACTATTAGGTATTAAGTACATTCTACCATTAGGCATGCAAATATAATTTAAAAATTTAAATTTAAATCGAATTATATTTATAACATTAATTGTTATAATATAATCCTAACATTAAAATAAAATATTAAATTATTTTTAGTATAAATATCTATAGTAATTAATTAAATATTAACAAGTATTTAACTTAAAACTGTTTTATCTACTAGGAAATCGTTAACCGTGTAGTAGCATTTATCAATCAGAATTGTGATCAATCGTTGTTTAATTTTTTTTTTGAGATTATTGTACAAATCGCAAAATATCGGACGCACTTGAAATTCGAAACGATTAATTAAGAAGCTTTTTTTTTAATAATGTTAAATAGGTGATGCAGTATCAAATACATCAATATCTCCGAATTTGATTTTTATGGGTTGACATATTATTGCTTATCAGCATCCATATATTGAAAAGTTCCTTTGTTTTTCTCAAAAAGTTCAAAAATTAGTTCAGTAGTTTAATTGGAAATAAATATTCGAGAAAACGAAATGTGGGCTTGAAGTCCCTTTCCTTTTTTCAAAGTCTCGTTTACATTTTTACAAGTTTGTACGGAAACCTCGGTGCGCGAGTTTTTTTTTCATTAATACCAAACTGCCTGTGATCGTAGCGCCAAAAGGAACAAAAAAAAAGAAAAAAAGTTTTTTTTTTGTGATTTATAATTTTTAATTAATAATTTATAATTTACAATTTTCCTTTCCATAATAAAAGGTCTAAGTAGCAATACTCCTCCTAATGCAAAAGGTCCAATCAGCAATATGTCTAAAATGGCCACATCGAAAGGTCTAAACTGTGAAACACATCTATTGAGCAAATCGTTAAATTTTTAATGAGTACATTCATGAACATTATTCAAAAAAGATTTAGATATTAGATAGAATTAATTTATTTCATTTAAAAAAAGGTTTGTACTCGTAGTAATTAAAAAAAAATGTACATTTAAGCCCATTGCTAAGTAACTCTTTCAGTCACGTGTATTTTGCATCCAAGTCGTTCTAAATTACATCCGAAGCCGAGGCGAGTTATACGTATATAAAAATCTCCATGCTAAATAAAGTTTAAATATTATAATTTCCAAGAAAATACAACCCATGTGTCAAGTCGGCCATTTTAGGTTTGTTTAAAGACAACATGGCTACCGGGCGCGATCCTGTTTTTTGTGTCAATAAAACCTCTTTTATATTTTCCCCCGAACTGGTTTCTTGGTAAAGTGTGACACAAAATTCTATAGAATAGGACAGAGTGTTATCAAATTGGTAATATAAATATATAAATATCCCTAATAAGGAATGGAATTTTGAGAGAATTTTGCTTTAGATTAAAGGATGTTTTTATGAAAAGAGATGGCTAACGAGCTCCGAGCCGCCTGATGTTAAGGGACAGCAAATGGACATCAGCACCAGATACTACATTGCCAGCATAATACTAAACGACCACTGGTGAATCCGACCTTCTTGGATTGCACATTAAATAAAATAAAAAACAAAACCGACAATGTAATTATTGAGACCATTTCAACGAACCCAAAACGATACTTTTGCTGTAAGTTGGTGTGGAGGGGTGTGTTCTGCTGATTCCAAGTGATGCAGCATCAGGTCAAGGCTACACAAATTTATTTTGCTATCTTTCACAGTATAGTATCGAATCGATTAGCCTCGTAGAAATTGCTCTGAGAGAAAGCAGAAATCCTTCGAACGTCTGAATAAAATTTCATGAATGATCCAAGAATCTCGTTTACATTAGCTTTCAAACAAAGCTGATAAGCAATAATGTGTCAACACACTAAAAGTCTAGGATCGGGATGTTTGGCGCAAACTTGGGGAGGCCTATGTCCAGCAGTGGACTGCGATTGGCTGACGACGACGACGACACTAAAAGTCGAATACGAATAATGTATTATGTTAATGGGTAACGTATTTAACATTATTCAATAATGTTTCAAGTCATCTAAATTATATAAGTAGGGAAAAAGTTTCTTAACTTAATGTTTCGAATATTTATTTATTTATTTATTTTAATGCTTTATTGTACAATACAAAAGTATTAACAAAACATTTATAATATGCAAAATCAAATATTTAAAAAAAACTTTTTATAAGATAGAACGTTTCGTTATACCAATCTGCTTTTAATCATACCTTTTATCAAAATAGAAAAAAAAGATAGAGATATACGTCTTGAAACAAAATTAAGAATAGGCTTGACATGTTTAGACGCCATTTTCTCAAAATAAGTTCCGTGTGGCTTGACACAGTATTGCTTATCAGCGTCCCATTCTATTTCTGTACTACGATGCCACAGACAGTTACACACGTCATACTTATAGCACCTTAGTCCGGGTTCCCTGGCCTATTTTTTCACTTGATTAGTAACAAGCTAATTTTCCGTGAGTAGCTTCGTTTCAATGAGACGCCCAACTTTTTCCTGTGCGAAAATTCTCGATTGTGGTAGGTGACAGGGGTAGCAGGAATAAAAGATGTTGACTTAATGATTCTCACAAATTTATTACTAACTGGATTTTTTTTTGTAAAATCTAATGATAATAATCTAAATTATTCGAAAACATTTTTGTCCTACAAAATGTATGGTTTCATCAAAATGTCCCCCTCCTTCGAACATGTATCGATAACAAGGTCATCAAAAATAATTGCTAACCAGCTGATTTATTTTTTTTTACTTCGTTAATATGTATATAATCTAACAGTTATATTGTCCTACAAATTGCATGGTACGTTATCCCGGTCCTACACTCCGAAATGGTTAATACCACAAGACCATCTTTTTCATTACTAACTGTAGGACAAAAATATTACATAATAGATTAGTGTGTTCTCTGCCCAAATGAAACAATGTCCTACAAAAAAACAGGTATCTATTACTAGTCCTACAATAATTGCCATTTTTTCGTTTTCCTATTTGTAACTCTAGAAATTTAAAAAGTGCATGCGAATGAATTTCAACCAATAAGAAATCGTAACTAACTTCAAGACTCTCAAATATTTTTAACTTCTCGCTAAGAAAATTAACAATTTTCTAAAAATCGGGAAGTTATTGGTTTTACCCCGTTTTGCAAAAATCGAGTTTTAATCAGATCTCAATGTTTCGGGGTCCTAGGAAGCTTCCGTGACCATTCCCGCGAGGGTGTGACTATGCCTGTGTGTGTGTGTGTGTGTGTGTGTGAGTATGTAACTCCCTTATAACTTTTGAACGGCTAGATCAATTTAGTAAAAATTGGTGTCATTCGAAAGGTTTTGTTTGAACTTAGATTTTTAATATGATTTGGACCAATTTCATTCTTTAGATTTTAAGAAATCTCAAAAAAAAACTAAAAAATAAATTTTTCAAATGTGGTTTTTTTCAAACTAACTTTTAAATAGCTTAACCAATCAATTCCAACAACTAATCAGCTCTCAACCTTGTAAAACCACGTCGATTGCCGCAAACCAAATCAAAATCGGTTGATTCGTTTGTGAGTTATCGTGAACGAAAGAAATCTAAAAAATTGATATTTTTCAAATTATTTCGAAAATTTTCATATGATCAATAGGTGTTTTTGAGTCTTCCACAGGACTTGAAAAATAACATCGATGGCCACCAATCGAGTGAAAATCGGTTGATTCATTAAAAAGTTATGGCAATTTAAATTTACATAAATTGTACTTTATGAAACTGTTATCAGACTGTTGAGCTCGAAGAGCTCAAAAGCATAGAGCAGCTCTTGTATTGAGCACGGAGAGGTCAAAATAATGTACTATTTATAGTTTTGAGCTCGCAGAGCTCAAAAACAGGGTAATAAACGAAATCCAAGCTCTTAGGTATGGGAATAGCGGGAAGTTACAGGGACGGCCTGCAAGGTCTACCATCTTTTCTAATTTTTATTTTCAAAATTGGTCAATAATAAATGAAGATGGTTCGCGTTTCAACCAATAAGGAATTATGTCCCATTTTTTGCGAGTTTCGACCATTGAATAACTTAAAATTCCCAAGAATTTAAATGTTAGGGTAAAAATATAGTGATAACATGTTTTTTAAAATTTAAATAACTTTATTTTTTATAAAAATTGGTAGAAAAATATGTATGCTCTGCGCATGACTACCGCTGTAGTAACGAAATACAGATAATAATTTGCTTGTTAATTTCATGAATTTTAAATATAGATTCAATTGGAGGACCAGGATAACGTACCACGCAAATTGTAGGACAATGTAACTGTTACATTATATAATTATTAAGTAAGTAAAAAAATAAAAATCAGCTGGTTAGCAATCATTTTTGATGACCTCGTTATCGATACAGGTTGAAAGAAGGAGGACTCTTCGATCAAACCATACATTTTGTAGGACAAAATTTTTTTTGAATAATGTAGATTATTATTATTAGATTTAACGGAAAAAAATCCAGTTACTAATAAATTTTTGAGAATCATCAAATCAACATCTTTTATCTCTGCTACCCCTGTTACCTACCACAATCGAGAATTTTCCATAGGAAAATGTTGGGCGTCTTATAGAAACGATGCTATTCACGAAGATTTGGCTTGATAGTAATTATTTTAATATCATGGATCTGTATTACTATTTTCGAGCGTAGGACCGGGATAACGTACCATGCAATTTGTAGGACAATATAACTGTTAGATTATATAAATATTAACGAAGTAAAAAAAAAATAAATCAGCTGGTTAGCAATCATTTTTGATGACCTTGTTATCGATACATGTTCGAAGGAGGGGGACATTTTGATGAAACCATACATTTTGTAGGACAAAAATGTTTTCGAATAATTTCGATTATTATCATTAGATTTTACAAAAAATAATCCAGTTAGTAATAAATTTATGAGAATCATCAAGTCAACATCTTTTATTCCTGCTACCCCTGTCACCTACCACAATCGAGAATTTTCGCACAGGAAAAAGTTGGGCGTCTCATTGAAACGAAGCTACTCACGGAAAACTAGCTTGTTACTAATCAAGTGAAAAAATAGGCCAGGGAACCCGGACTACCTGTTTTTATTGGAAGGTTCAAAAGGAATTAAGAATGAACAGAAGAAAAGAAATATTAGAAATAATGATATGAAAATATTATTTCGTAAATATATATTTTATAATCAATTTACAAATAGCTATTTGTCAATTGATTATAGAATATAGAAATATACTCTTAAGAAATTTATTGTAAAACGTATGAACAAATTTTATAAAATAAATTAGCCTTTTTTACTGAAAGAGGAAAAAAAATATACAATTAAAAGTTAACTTATTCTAAATTACACAGAAATATAATTTAAAATAAAACTTCGTTACTAAGGTCCTGTTTCACCGATTACGACTAAAGTCCACGGTAGTTTAATCAGAACGTATTCACCTAATAAACTACAATTTTGGGCTTCAAAGGTCTCGATTAAAAATATAACTTCCATACATTTTTAAATTTAAATCAGAATCGTGTCTTGAAACGTTTAAAGGCGACGTTGCCGTTCCGTCAAATTACAAATGCCAAATTTATTTTTAAGCTAATTTATCAGGGAGGTTGATAGTGAAACAGAAAAAAAAATCAAATCGGAATTGTTTATTATTGTTAAATGGACGCTGATAAGCAATACTGTGTCAAGCCACACGAACTTCATTTTGAGAAAATGGCGTCTAAAGATGTCAAACCCATTTTTAACAAATTTCTTTGAAGAAGTATATATCCATCTTATCTTTTATTTTTTGATAAAAGGTATAATTAATTAAATTCATTATATTTGAGGTTATTCTATAAATTGCAAAATAAGGTTCGCACTTGAAATTCGAACCAATTAATTAAGAAACTTTTTTCCGTACTTATTAAGTTTATAGGACTTCAATTTTTTTTAATAATGTTAAATAGGTGATGCAGTATCAAAATACACCAATATCTCCGAATTTGACTTTTTGTGGGTTGACACATTATTGCTTATCAGCATCCAAATAACGGTTAACTTTGTATAATTATATTTCTTTTGTCTTTTTTGTAAAATCAAACCAAAATAGTTGATTATACCATTTATTTATTTTCTTGTAATTTCGTTTAAAATTCATTGAAGATCA
The DNA here is from genome assembly GCA_037950945.1 of Hypolimnas misippus. NCBI lineage: Eukaryota > Metazoa > Arthropoda > Insecta > Lepidoptera > Nymphalidae > Hypolimnas > Hypolimnas misippus. The sequence goes on from JBBEEQ010000002.1 coordinate 4,488,573, forward strand.
CTTTTAATATCTTATTTTTGTCTTTTTTTGTTTAGTCCATGTAATGTAATGTTATTATGTTCTTGATATACCTATGTTGTTGTTTAGTACTAATACATAGTTATCCCCTGTATTGGAATATGTTAACTGTAATAATCAATCCCGTCATGTTGTGCATGCACCCTTAGGGTTATAATCTGTTCGATACTATTAACGTTTAAGAAATATTCTCTATGTGATTTTAACCTGTTGTGTTTGCCTTAATAAATAAATAAATAACTATTTAAAAAATTAACAGGAACCCGTGAAAGGACTTTGCTACGTTAGGGCTTGCCTAAACTAATCTGACAGTTACATCTAAAACATATTATATTAAATGCAGGTAATAATTTTAGGAGGTAAAATTTGATTAACCGATTAAACTACACAATGATCATTTGGACGACGTTGCCTAGCAACCAGCGACTGAGTGTGACAGGCGAGAGTATCTTTTGGTCAAGGAAATTGACGAACTTGTCAAAAAAATGAATGAACGTAACAATAGAAAATATATTTGCCTATATTTAATTTTAATTTAGTCAAGCATTTTAGACTGCAGCTAACTGTTTGTCCGTCCGTCTATCTCAGTGTATTGCTAATGTCGGAATAACAGCAAGTAAAAAACGGCCAAGTGCGAGTGGGGTTTTACAAATTTTTTACATACCGTTTTAGAGTATCCCATGTTTTTTTGTATAAACGTATTTAAAAATACCTACAGTTATTGTATCCTTAAATTTCGACACGCACTTGTCAATATTTTTTGTATTTTCAAAATTAAGTTTAATTCTAAAATATAAAAAGATTCAAAGTGGATATTTTTATTTATACAAACTTAAATATTTTAGTTTTGGAGTTAATACTACAAAAACCAACTGTCTCATATATCATAATGTATGACCTACTGCTTAGTGGGTTAAGTATTTTCTCGTCAGCGAAAAATCAATGTTTTTTTTTATTATTTGGTTCAAGGTTAGAAACAGGTTTTCGGTTTAATTTTTATTTATTTGAATGAAAAAAATATATATTTGTTTTTTTTTTTTTTGGGGATTGTAATGTTTGCGTCGTTGTTTTTTGTTTTTAAAAAGTAAAATATCAAAACTGACAGCTAATTGAATTTCAGAATTCGATAAGTATTAAAAAAATAAATATAAAATTAATTTATTTCCTTTGCTTGATTAGATTAAATAACATAAAACTTAAACACGAAATATATACATTCTTATCCAAATACCTGTATGACAAAAATATCCAGAGATATGCAAAAATACCTACTAACGTCTATAAATCTAGTCAAATAAAAAAAACACTTCCAACAAAAAATCAACATCCAATTCAAATACCTACCAATTTTCCCGGTAATCTTCATTGTCACCACTAATTACAAAATAAATAAAAAAAAACACAAACTAAAAAACTACACATTCGCACACATTTTCCGAAATTAAAAAAAAAACTTATAACTAAGATGGCGCGTGGAAAGCGCGCGAACGGAGCTGTCAACGTCAACTGATATTTAATTAGGTATTAATTTATTGAGTTCAGTACAGATTCAGTTCCGTGTTTTATTTGAGCCAATGTCAAAGTTTCGCGTGGTCAGACATTTTGTATTGTGTAAAGGCCTGAAGTGTTGGTCACAGACCGAGTGATAATAGAAGACCTATCGAAACCAGTGTGCTAACAACCGTTTGTCTGTTTGTTACGCGGAAACCGTTGAACCGATTTTGATGAATTTTGTTATAGATCTTTGAGTTAATTACTTTCATGATAATTATGCTTTATGTAATAAAAATGGGATATACTTTTTTAATGGTCTAACAATTTTAATTCTTAATCATTTCAGTAAAAAAAGCATGTTTCATAATATGGCATGTTTTTGTTCTTAATAACGTTTAATTAGCCGCGACTTCGCCTGCGTTAAAACATTCAACGTTTTATTCCGTCAACAAAAAGTTCATGTCGTGCTCCAAAGGCCTATTTATGTCTACATTAAAATTCATCACAATTAGTTTAGCGGTTTATGCGTGAAAATGTAACACACAGATAGAGCTACTTTCTCATTTATAATATCTATGATATTACTATAAATGATATGGATTACTTACGCGAGAATTACATTTGTAAGTTTTAATCTCGTAACTGATATAAAACAACTGTGTAACCTAGTAACAGATACTTCGTAAGCAGTTTCTAAAGCAGTGAATGTCAAAAATAAGGCACTGACAGCAAATTTCACTTGTAAAGCAATGAGAAACAACTTATTTAAATCTTTATAAGACTTATAAGTATACCCAATTCCTTAATAAATGATTTGGTCTAAAAAATCTCTATATAAAATTAATTTATAAATTACGTAAACTGCCTGCGATTGTCGCGATATAACGAACGATAAGAAAACGAGAAAAAATGATTTTTTATTTTTTGTATTTCGTAAATTTTTATCAAAGAGCTAAACTCATAAGCGTCATACACGACTTAAGATGGCATTTCCATTTTCTAATGTCACCTTATTGTTCTGTGTTCAAGGAACTTTGTATGCCCTCATTTGCGATAGTGTTTATTAGGTAAAATATTCACAATATTATATTCCTTTGTTTCTAAAACTTAGTTTAAAACGGTATTCGTAATTGTTTTTGTAGAAAATACAACTAACTTCGAACAGAAATTTCGTTACAAAATTTTGAACAATGTTAAATACGTGAGACATTATAAGAATATATCAATATCTCCGAATTTGACCTTTTGTAGGTTGACACATTATTGCTTATCACTTTTTAGCATCAAATTAATTAATATTATAACATTTAAGCAGCTGTATGAATGGCCTAGTTTAAAATATATGCGTCGATTATTTTTCGCTGTGCTGGCAACACTGACCTGACCAATGAAGTGAATTTTACTTAATACAGTGCAATACAGTAGTTTTAGAGTCGAGATAAGCCGACATGAACCTTAAGAGTCGATCTTTATCCGTGATCGCGGGTTCAAACCGCTGATTTTTCAAATGCTAAATTTGTATTTAAATTCATCTCGAGCTCTGCAGTGAAGGAAAACATCGTGAGGAAACCTGCATGTGTCGGAAGAAATTCTGTATATCCGCCCCGCAGTGGAGCAGCGTGGGGGATTAAGCTATAAACCTTCTTAATAGGAGAGGAGACCTTGCCCAGCAGTGGGACATTTACAGGCTGTTCCTTTACTTTACTGTACTTTACAGTGTTTTAACACATAAGCTGTATTAAACATTACTAATACCATCACCGCGGAAGTTTGTATGTATAGGATGCTGATAAACAATAACGTGTCAACCCACAATAAGTAAAATTCGGAAATATTGATGTATTCTGATAATGAGTTAGTAATATTAGTATTATTCAAAACATTTAAGACGCATCTATAAACTAAATAAGTGCGGGATAGAGATCCTTTATTTAAAGTTTTGGAAATCTGTTCCATGTTTTGCAACACAATAATTTATATATGTAAAATCACTTGCCTGATATATTAAAAAAACTTATTATTAGATAAAACTTTTCGTTGTACCAATCTGCTTTTATGGAAATTGAAAAGAAAAGACGAGTATATACTTCTTCAAAACAGATTAATTAAGAATAGGTTTGACATGTTTAGACGCCATTTTCTCAAAATGAAGTCCATGTGGCTTGACACAGTATTGCTTATCAACGTCCAGATATACGTTACTTTTTCACACAATAACAACTAAGTGTATTTTAATGAAACTATACAATAATATAGCTTAGACATCAGAACAACACATAGGCAATAATTTCTAAAGCTATTGAGTGAATTGTCGAGTAAGAAAAAAAATTTGCATCAGCGATTTATTCTAGCGTGCGCTACACAAACCTTTAGTTACACGTATATTATATACGTATAACGGAAACGTTTATCTTAATTGGATGCTGATAAGCAATAATGTGTCAACGCACAAAAAGTCAAATTTAGAGATATCGATGTTCTAATAACGCATTTCGTATTAAACATTATACATAAAATTTTCAAGTCATTTGAACTAAATAGTTTCTTAATCAAATACTTAGAATATTGAAGTAAGTTCCATATCATTTTTCAACCAGAACTACCGTTTAGAACCTGTAACGATTTAGAGTTGGTTAGTAACGATTCTCACTTAGAGGCTTTTATACAGAACTGTTATTGATACGGCACTGACTGCAGATGGTCTTGTTACGCTGTCGGGTTTTCGATTTCTTAAATGAAAAACATCCCTGTATAATAATATAAACGGAACCTTAAAAAACACGAAATATGATAAACATTGCCAACATATTGAAATACTGATAATGAGTGTTGAAATTTATTACTAATAAATTCTATACGGTAATTTTATTATCACAATAAAATAGTTTACATTAACAATAGACCATAGACAAATGAAATATGAGAGACGTGAGGCTGAATAATGAGTTACCTTTGTCTATGCTGTAAAGAAAGCTACGTCAATTTGACACTTGCAGTCAAGTATATTTTGTATCAATAAACATTTAATTAGCGCATAAATTTTGGCATCCAAAATTCTTTCCAAATTTGACAGCGTATAGTCGTTGCCTAGCTACCATTTAAAAGTCAAATTATCATAGTTGGAAATGGGCACACATTTTTAAAAAGACCTTGAAAAGCTGTGCCCAATTTGTCTTGTTGGCGCAAAGATACTCTGGCCTGTTAGTCACTGGTTGCTAAGCAACGTCGTCCAAAGTAGTCAACATACTGGGTGCCAATTCCATGAGCTTATATCATATATAGTTATATAACATCATTGCTATATGATATTAAATTTTTAATCTTTACATTTTTACAAAACGAATTACATATAAATATTTCGAAAAGCAATTGCGTTAAAACTTACAACGTGTATTTAATATTACAAATAACATTTTATAAAATAAAAAGATTAATTTAATTTGTAATATCAAAATGCAATTATTGTATAAAGAAATCGGTTAAGCATGAGTTGGTGTTGCATAATGATTGTTTCGTATAAGATATTATTAAATAATCTATATACAAACCTATTTCTATACTAATATTATAAAGGGTTAAAGTTTGTACCCTGCATATATTTATTCTCTGAAACTCGTGTCATCCGTCCGGGTTTCCCCGGATTTGTCCTTGTTTATAAGGCATCCGGGGAGCGTCCGGGAAAAACTTCATTTGTAGTCCGGGTTTTAAAAAAATGTGCATGATTATTAATATAATTTGTACCCAATTGTAATAAGATTCTGTTTTTAGGTACAATTAAAATGATGATTAAGATGACTAAATTTAATATTATAGTATGATAATATATAAAATGGTGATTTATATCATTTTCAACTGTTTTTGATTTAACTGACTATATTTAAAAATACCTATTGACATGTCCGGGTTCCGTGCTCTAAAATCCGGGGTTTTTACGCGTCTTGTCCTGATTGCCAAATTTTAGAGATGGCAACCCTATCTGAAACTACGAATGAGTTTGAGAACCTCCTTTTTTAAAAAGAGTTTATTTAAAGTTAAAAATACGGACGCACGGAGGACTGTAAGATTTCATGTAGTTAAAATTTATATAATTTTTAAGTTTTCGCAATGTATACTATTTATATTTAATATAACGGGTCGTATCGCGGTAACCTTTTTATTGCCCGACGTTTCGACGAAGTTGCATCCGTCGTGGTCACGAGCTGAATGGCTGTTTAAAATATATAATATAGGAATATTCTTTTATAAGAAAAAAATTAAAATCGCTTGATTAATGACGGAATTATACTGCAAAAAACAAAAAAGATCTACGAATTGGACGCTTACAAACAATAATATGTCAAGTCATACGGACTTCATTTCGAGAAGATGGCGTCTAAAGATGTCAAACCTATTCTTAACAAAGTTTGAAGACGTATGTTGTATCCATCTTCTCTTTTCTGGTTTGATATAAGGTATAATCAATTATGAAAATTTTGTCCGTACTATTTTTTTTTATATAGTTAAATAAACGCATCACACTCAACGGCCCCATTAAGATTTTAATGTAGATGACTTATTTTTTTTTAATAATGTTAAATACGTGACGCATTATTAAAATACAATAATATCACCGAATTCGATCCAAGAACTTCCTCCATTTTTAAATAGCGTGGGTGACATTAATAATACTAACGATTATATGGATGCTGATAAGCAATAATGTGTCAAGCCACCAAAAAGAATCGAATTCTGAAATATCTGTTAATACGTCATGTTTTTAACATTATTCAAATTTTTTCAAGTAATCTAAATTAAATAAGTTGGCAAAATAGTTTCTTGATTTAATGTAGCGAATATTGGAGTGCGCTCAATATTTTACAATATGCAATAATTTAATATATTTGAAAAACTTATTATTAGATAAAAATTTTTATTATTCCAATCTCCTTTTAATTTATTATACCTTTTAACAGAATATAAAAGATAGATGGATATACACGTCTTCCAGGATAATTGGATACTGATATGCAATACTGTGTCAAGCCACACGGACTTCATTTTGAGAAAATGGCGTCTAAAGATGTCGAACCTATTCTTAACACATCTGTTCGAAGAAGCATATATACATCTTTTCTTTTCTATTTTGATAAAAAGCATAATTAATTAATAGTAGATAGGCTAGTAAAGATTTTTATCTAATAATAAGTTTTTCGAATATATGAAATTATTGCATAATCCAAAATATGGAACTCACTTCAAAATTCTAAACATTTGATTAATAAACTTTTTTCGCACTTATTTAGTTCAAAGAACTTGAAAAATTTTTGTATAATGTTAAATACGAAATGCATTATCAGAATACATCAATATCTCTAAATTTGACTTTTTGTGGGTTGACACATTATTGCTTATCAGCATCCAATTGTCAAAATGAAGCTCGTGTGGCTTGACGCAGTATTGCTTACCAGCGTCCAAATATAAATAACACATATTAAAATGAAACATAACTAAATCGGATTGCACATAACGCATATAACGTCGTACGTGACGACGAAAGCTCTGGTCGTATTAACGGCCGATCACGGTGGATGTATTGTCTATAGCAATGGGGTCGTTTTGGCGGGAAGCCGGGGTCTATGCGGGCGAATTGTCTTTGGTATTTGACAAAAAATACTCTTGAGTAACGTCGGTTAGGATTTCAAGTGTAAGATTGTGATGTTTACCCGACTGAGATAGAAGGAGAGTAATGTGTTATACAATTTGACAATGTCTTTATGTGTTTAATAGTCCGTTTTGTGAGGAAGATTATAGGCTATATTACATTACGCTCATAGGAGCGAAGTAATAACCATAAAAGTGTCTGTTGATCTGTCCGTTCCGTTTTAACCTGTACGTTAAACAGCTTAATTTTGAAGTATAAGATGTGATTGTGTTCGTATTTTACTACATTGTGTAAAATGGTATGTAACGTCAAAGAAAAATCAACATGGCGGACGTAAGCTGTATAATATAACCGATTTTGAAGTGTCAGGTGTTGACTAGAAATCAGATTTATATTATTTTTAAATTACTTGTGAAATTTGTAGTAATTTGACATTCGTACAAAGACAAACAAAATAGATTACGAAACAACAAAATGACAAGAATTCGAAATTCATTCAAATTTGAAAAAGGAACAATTCCCGAACAACCTATTCCCCAGACGAATCAGGGAACGGACATTTTCTCACATATTTTTGCATACAGCCCACCCGCTACGAAAACAACAATTAGTTGACAAAACTCATTCATTAAAACACCCAAATACTGCCTACTGCGTGGGAAGAGATCGCGACACTGTAAAAGACCTACTACAGCGCGTCATTGTGACGTCACGTACATATTAACAAACTTAATTTTGCATTCGTACAATTTAAATACAAATTTATGAACCTTATCCCAATATAATAAGCTATAAAGTCGAATAAAAGGTTTTAATATATTGCATTTTTAATTTTGTCGTGTAATAATACGACAAACATTTTTAATTCAAAATCATTGGTCCGTATTATGATGTAGTAAGTTCTCGAATCGAATGATTGGTTAAAAACTAAACGCATTTTTAATTTTGACGTATAATAGTGCGAAACTCAATTTGCTATTGGCTATTAATCTAACAGACTGTATTACGTAATATAATACGGTACAAATTAGAATGTACAATATGTAAATAAGTGAATTCTTAATTTTGTTCAATCGTAGTGTGAAATTTCGAAGGTTGTAATTTTACTCTGAGTTAAAACAAAATACTGTTAACATTTAATATGGGCGCCACGCTGTCTGGGATAGTGGACTATTAGTAATGAGTCGCTGACTTTTTTTTTATTTTCTTATAATGAATGGTATCCCTGTGGAGACAAATAGTGATTTCGACGCTATTTATGAAAATGGATACTCCATAAATACATTTGTATATTATGTACGATTTTTAATCGATAATTTTCAGATATTCGTAAATAAATTGTTTTCTCATAGAAACCTTGTCCTCACAATTAGAAATATAACATTTAAATAATTATTATTATTAATATATTAACTAAAGTATTTGATTGTTCATCTATACTAATATTATAAAGCTGAAAAATTCTTGTTATGTTAGATAGTTTATTTATTGAGGAAGGCTATAGGCTATATTATCATCACGCTACGACTCATAAGAGCGAAGCAGTGACCATAAACGCTCGTGAAACCACAAGAGATAGCTAGTGGACTATTTTTATGCATATAGGCGTATTATTTTAAAGCATAATATACATTAACCAAGCTAATATATACAAATAATTTCGCGTGAAACTGTGGGAAGCATGTTGACAGACGTTGGCGCAATGGTCACTGCAACTGACTAAAGCGCTAACGGTCGCGAGGTCGACCCACACGGTAAACGTGTGTATTGGCCATACGGATGTTTGTCGTGGTCTGGGTGTTTGTGTTAGTGTTGTAAATGTTTCCGGACCCCCGACACAAGGTCACGCGATCTTAATGGGGGCCGTTGAGTGTGATGTTAGCAGCGTTTTCTACGGCCCCCATTAAGGTCGCGTGACCTTGTGTCGGGGTTCCGGAAACACAACACGAACATAAACACCCAGACCACGACAAACATCTGTATGGTCCATACAGACGTTTGCCGCGAGCGGGGATCGAACCCGCGACCGTTAGCGCTTCAGTCAGTTACACAGACCACTGCGCCAACGTGTCTGTCAAGTCACACATTACATATGACAGCTAAAATAGGTTTTAAACATTATGTTAGCGTATATTAAGCTACTTCCAAAGCTCGTTAAAATCAAAACTGTGCTTAGACGCGGATTTGTAGTGCGGATTTTTATAAACACGCGTTTACCTCTGAAATGTAAAAGACTAATAGTTAATTTATTAGTTCATAATGTAAATAACTCATTTAAGCAGAATGTTTTAGTGTTAAGTTCTAATCTAAATAACGTTAATAATAATAGTGAAATTAAGAAAATTGATTTAAACTAAAAAATAAGACAAAGCCTAAGCCCTTTTACATAAATATTGTTCATCAAAATATGCAGGGAATAGGTGGCAAGGAACATGAAATAGAATTATTTTCACATTGTAGTGATATTCATGTATACTGCTTAACAGAACATTGGCTTCAACAGTATGACATATTTAATATTGATAATTTTATTTTGTTAAGTTCGTTCGTAAGAGTGAATGCTATTCGTGGAGGTTCATTAATCTTAGTTCGTAATGATATAGCTTGTAAATCTCGTCAAGATATTGTGGCTCTCTCGATCGAGCGAACTGTAGAACTGTCCTGTGTGGAATTTCAGTTATACATTATAGTTTGCGTATACCGCCCCCCTATTGGAGATTTTGCTTTGTTTGAGGTAACTATGGAAGACATTTTAAAAAATTTATGTAAAGGCAGTAAATATATTATTGTATGCGGCGATTTCAATGTAGATTTGTTAAAAGATTCGCCAATTAGTACTCGACTAATTAACTTATTTAAATCATTTAATTTAACGCACAGATATTGTGAACCAACTCGTATAACTAGCCTTTCTTCTACGTGTATTGACAATGTCTTCTGTAATTGTGAAATTTATGAAAAATCAATAATCAATAATTTAACCTCAGACCACTGTGGGCAAAAATTTTCACTACAAGGCAAAGTTATTAAAAACGAAAGGAAAATTGTTTGTAGACCGATAACTGTTAATAAAGTAAACCGTTATAAAGATATTGTGGCGTCCAAAATATGTAAAATAGATATGACTTCACATGATCCAGATATACTTTATGGTTCTGTTTTTAAATTAATTTTAAATGAATTCAATAATATTTTTAAAACAAAGACTTTTTATGTAAACTCAAATTTGAAATTTAGTGACTGGGCTACTTCTGGTATTTATAAAAGTAGGAATAAATTATATGAATTGTACAGTATGAAGCAGTGGAATCATGAGGAATATTTTATAGAACATGTCAAACGGTATTCAAAAACCTTTAAAGCGGTGTGCATTCATGCTAAGTCTAATTATATCAAAGATAAAATTTTTAATTCTGAAGATAAAATTAGGGCTACTTGGGACGTTATTAATAGTGTGTGTGGAAAATCTAATAAGCAAATTATACCAATTGAGTTAAACATAGGGAACAAAATTGTAAATTCAGAATTAGAAGTTGCAAATATATTTCAAAAATATTTTGATGAAATACCTTCAGATATAACATCTCAGTTAGAATCATCTTCATCAGCTGCAACTCAATTACTTGTAAATCATGTATCCAAATGTAATATTGAATTCTCTTTCAAGCAAGTTACTCCAATAGATGTTATAAATACGTTTAAAACTCTTAATATTAAAAAAACAAATGATCTTTGGGGTATTTCGGTAAAATTAATTAATAGTATCATCCATGACATTGCTCCACATATAGCGTTCATTTTTAATAAATGTCTTGATACAGGTTCATTTCCAGATCTATTAAAATGTAGCAAAGTATTACCACTTTTTAAAAATGGAAACAAAGATGAGCCTAGCAATTATAGGCCCATTTCTATACTACCTTCCTTAAGTAAAATTTTTGAAAAAATTATTTTAAATCAAATCCTTATTCATTGTAATGTAAATGGTATTTTTCATAGGGAACAATACGGTTTTACCAAAGGTCGTTCTACAACGGATGCAGGTATGGCGCTACTTAAACACATATATGACGCTTGGGAGAAATCACAGAATGCTATTGGTGTATTTTGTGATTTATCTAAAGCATTTGACTGTGTGGAACATGAAACGCTATTATGTAAGCTAGAATATTACGGAGTTAAAGGGAAGGCTCTTGATCTTATTGCTTCGTACCTGTCTCAGAGAGTTCAACATGTTTCTATAAATGGAATTAAGTCATCTGGATCTGTCTTAAAAATGGGTGTTCCACAGGGATCAATTTTAGGTCCTTTATTATTTTTAATATACATCAACGATCTTCCATTCTATGTTAGAGGTGTTTGTGATATTGTATTGTTTGCTGACGATACTTCACTTATTTTCAAAGTTGACAGAAATAGAACTAATTATGAATATGTAAACAATGCATTATCACTGATACATGGTTGGTTTACAACTAATAATCTAGTTTTAAATGCCAAAAAAACGAAATGTGTGGTATTTACTTTACCTAACGTTAAACAACCTAATTATAATTTGATATTGAATAATGAGATCCTTGATGTAAGTGACACAACAGTATTCCTGGGAATAACCTTGGATACGAAGCTTCAGTGGAATTCCCATTTGTTATCTCTCACGGGAAGACTCAGCTCCGCAGCATACGCGGTTAGGAAAGTTCGTCAACTAACCGACGTTGATACAGCTCGATTAGTATATTTCGGTTATTTTCATAGTATCATCTCCTATGGTTTGATGCTATGGGGTAGCGCTTCAGATGTTAATACAGTTTTTATTTTGCAAAAAAGAGCTATTCGTAGTATTTATAATTTAGGAGCTCGGGAATCCCTTCGAGATGTTTTTAGTAAAGTAGGTATACTAACGGTTGCGTCACAGTATATTTATAACAATATTTTACATATCCATACCAATATTGATTGTTTTGAGAGAAATAGTGACTCGCATTGTATTAACACAAGAAGAAAGGATAAACTCATAACACCAAGCTTTCGACTTCGCAAAGTAAATGTTTCCTTTCTGGGGCAAGGTGTCCGTTTTTATAACAAAATACCAAAGAAATTTTTGCAGTTGTCAATCAATAAGTTTAAATTGTATATTAAAAATTCTTTAATAGCTAAAGCATATTATTCTGTACAAGATTATATAGATGATAATAATGCATGGATTTAGTATAGATGAATTTCATACAGGATGTTTAATATAAACATTTGTAATTTTTAAAATGTATATACTTAATAACACAATTTTAAAAGAGTACCTATCGAGTTTCTTGCCGGTTCTTCTCGGTAGAATCTACATTCCGAACCGGTGGTAGCTTTTCCTTAATTTAAGTACTTTTTGTTTATTTTGACGATTCAAAAGTGCTTTTAAAAGCCTACTTGAATAAAGTATTTTTTGATTTTGATTTTTGATTTTGATTTTGATTTTAACGTATGTTTAAATCTTTTGTAGTAAGACAGTATTTATTTAAATAATCTATGGCATTTATTTTAAAAAAACATGTAATTTCATTGTCATCGTTACTTAATACGTGAGTATTTCGAGTTATAATAAAAATCATTTGGATGATGATAAGCAATAATGTGTCAACCCACAAAAAATGAAATTCGGAGATGTTTATGTATTTTGATAGTGCATCATATATTTAACATTATTCAATAAAAAATAAATTCATATCAACTAAATAAGTACGAAAAAATTTTCTCAATTAATTGTTTCGAATTTCAGGGTCGTTCCATATTTTGTAATTTAGGTATACAATAATCTCATACATTTAAAAAACTTTTTATTAAATAATATTTTGGATATATCAAAATGCTCTTAATTCATTATAACTTTTATCAAAAAAGTAAAGAAAATATAGATAATAATTATTCAAACAAATTTATTAAGAATAGGTTTGGCATCTTAAGACGCCATTTTCACAAATAAGTTCGTGTGGCTTGACACATTATTGCTTATCAGTGTCCATTTATAAAAAAAAACAGTATAAACATTATTTAACATCTGCATTATGACAATCGTAAATTCGAAATAAGAATTCAACGCCAAAATTCAAAAATCGAACCAAGCTTGTATACTGGCTGGCAAGAGACCAAAATGTTGTCTGTGTGAGTGAGTGAGAAGGGCGTGACTCCGCCCCGCCACACCTGCGGCGAAACAGTTCAAATAGTTGTTATACTCAGTACGAATAAATTCGCGTCTTGAATCTAGGCGAGTGTATAGTCTATTTTTCTTTATGGCTTTATGCCTTACAATTTAATTGAATATGAATAATAATTACATAAGACTTGGCTGTACGGTGTAATACCTTTGCCTTTTCCCTCTAAGGAAAGAAAAAAGCGAAAAAAAATCTATTTTTCTGTACTTATCTTTATTTGGTAACAATATAATAATAAAAATCACGAATTTTCGAGGAATTTTTTTTTAATTATATAATTTTTTTTTATAAAAAACGATTCAGTTCAATCATTCAGTCGATAATATCTTATCTATCTCTTATCTGTGGCTAGAAATACGCCATATTTGTCTCAAGTAAAGAAAAATAGACTTAATGGTTGAAGATGTTTATAAATGTTCGAATACACGTCATATTTTTAAATGAATTAAAAATGTTCATTCATGGTACGATTTAGATGTTCGATATTTAAATATATTATACACTAGTTGTGTCCCCCGGTGTTAACCACGTTGATTTGATGAAGAATTATATTTATATAATGTTTACCTTCCCGACCGCTCTGTAGTGGTGCTGAATGTACCTCTAACGCCGACGGTTGCGGGTTCGATCCCCGCTCGGAGCAGATATTTATAGTTGTATAAATATTTGTTCCTAGGTCTGGGTGTTTGTCCTTGTGCCTTGGAGAGCACGTAAAGCTGTTTGTCCCGGTTGTTATCACAATCATCTGATAATGATCGTTACTCGTAGTAGGGAAATTATTCTAGTCTAAATGGTTACTAGCTTGCCTTCAGGGGTTGCGGAGATCAGATGGCAGTCGCTCTGTGTAAAAATCAGTAACTCGTCAATATCCGGACTAGAATAGAAAGCAGACCCTTGAATAACCGGGAAAATGCTAGGTAGATGATGATGTTAACCTTCCCTACTTGAATCGAATTCACTATTTCATTGGTATCAATTTTGCGATATTCGAAAATCTGTATTTAAAAGTAGAAGTGAATTAAATAAAAAAAAAATAGTTCTATATATTGACTGTCTGGTGCTCGCGACTTCGTCTGCGATATCTGTGATGCGTACTTCATAGTATCTTTATGTATGCAAAGTCTCAGCCCGATCGGTTTAAAATTGACAAAGTTTCATACAAACTTTCATCCCCTATTTTATACCCTTGGGGGTAGAATTAATCAAAATCCTTTCTTAGCGGGTGCCTACGTCATAACATCTACCTGCATGCCAAATTTCAGCCCGATCCGTCCAGTGGTTTGGGCTGTGCGTTGATAGATCACTATGTCAGTCAGTCACCTTTGAATTATATATATCGATACCTCCCACGTAAGTTGTTGTAACCCCAAAATTACAATTTTACAGTAGAGCACTTTTAATCCGTTTTAGTTTGAAAGTTACAACAAAATACGCCTTTTTTCAGGCGTATTTTGTTGTAACTTTCCTTGAAAAAAAAAAGATTTTTGGTATTTTCTCACTTTGAATGCATTAAGCAATGCAAATTCGTTTAGTATTCAGTAAAAACGCTAACGGCAATTTTGTGGCTTACAATAACGTGGGAGGTATCGATATTTAAATTCTGGTGACAATGGTAAAATCCAACACATGTCCAGTTGACTCTTTATTGTTAGGAATATAACATAAAAGTTAATAATACTGTATTTTGTGTAACTGTAATACTGTATTTTCTGTAGCTCATTGATCAGTTAGTTAGTATTATATGGATGCTGATAAGCAATAATGTGTCAACCCACAAAAAGTCAAATTCGAACATCATGATGTATTTTGATACAGCATCACTTATTTAACATTAATAAAAAAAAATTGAAATATTAATTGATTATGAAATATTAATTAATTTATATGAATAAACTAAAAAGTTTCTTAATTAATAGGTTCGAATTTCAAGTGCGTTCCATATTTTCAATTTATACAATAATTTCAAATATTTGAAAAACTTTTTAATAGATAATATATTAAATATATCAGTCTACTTTTTATTAAAAAAGAAAAGATGGATATACATATACTTCTTTAAACATATTTGTTAAGAATATGTTTGACATCTTTAGACGCCATTTTCTCAAAATGAAGTCCGTGTGGCTTGACACAGTATTGCTTATAAGCGTCCTTATATCGGCACTCTCCGTCTCTCTGGGATAGATAGCTCGTCTTCACTCTCACAAATATATTCATAGTTAGATAATTAGATAAAATAATTCATTTATTTCACACCAAGTAACAGTACATAAATGAAATAAAACTCTGACCTCTAAACTAGGTAAAACCTGTAACATAGAGGTCAGCGCCTTCACAATTTATAATACAGTACAACAGTGATGCAAAAACGAATTAAGAAAAGGAAAAAAAATAGCGTATTAATTATAACATTAGACAAAGGAAATGAAAAGAAAAACAACAATAATAATAATAAAAAAAGCAAAAATGTGTGTGTGTGTGTGTGTGTGTGTGTGTGTGTGTGTGTGTGTGTGTGTGTGTGTGTGTGTGTGTGTGTGTGTGTGTGTGTGTGCGTGTGCGAGCGAAGTGCATCAATATATCATTTAACAACAGATAAAAGATCTTCAGTTCCGTCATAGTTTAAGGTAAGTAACCAATTCTTAAGCGATACTTTACATTTGTATTTGTGCATAGTGTAGATATTCTATATAGAATTACAAGTAAACTAGTGACGAGAACCCCAGAGATAACATTTATATAGGAGGTATATGTAACACATAAAAAGGTAGAAATGCTACCGATAATGATAAGGGAAAATTAATAAATAGCTTATTTATTTATCTACTATATTATTTTATCAGGTTTTAATTAATTTAATAGAGGGTCAAGTGGGAGTTATCCGTTCACAATCAGGGTTCTGTATGAGTTAATATTTTAAATCTATATTAATATTATGAAGAGGTAAAATTTGATTGTCATTTTGTTGGAGGTTATCTCTGACTGTGAAACCGATTTGAAAAAAAAATTGCGTTAGATAGTTTATTGAAGAAGGTTATAGGCTGTATTACATCACTCTAGTACTCAGACGAGAAGCAATGTTATAGTTAGGAATATAGTATAAAAATCTATAATAAATAATAGTAATAAATAAACGCATCACACTCAACAGCCCCCATTATGATCTCATGACCTTGTGTCGGGGGTCCGGAAACACACAACACTAACACAAACACCCAGACCACGACAAACATCCGTATAGCCAACACAGACGTTTGCCGCCAGCGGAGATCGATCCCGCCACTGTTAGCGCTTTAATCACTTGCAGTGACCACTGCGCCAACGTGTCTGTCTATGAAAACTTTTTGATCAGTTACTAACTATATTGTCAGTACGCACCCGCCCTCTCTCTAGAATATACTCGTCCACACTCTCATAAATATATCAATTATATAAAGTAGCTAAAGACAATAACTCAAAGTAACAATTATTATCTGTGGTCAATCTTGAAATCAGTTGATATTTTAATAAACTACAGTAAAATTCCAACCATTACTTAATTTAAAAAAAAAACAACCTCAAAACACAACCATCCATATCAAACAAAAAAAAAACACATCCATAGTGCTGTAACGCTAATCGAATCCCGCGCTAAGCCCGGGATTATCGTTACGCTGTGCTAATAAATGTTTGTGCGGCGCACGCGCGCGCTCGAGTGCGGAGATTTGTGTTAATTCTTAAATAAACATAAGCTCACTTACGCGGGATTACTGGTATGAGGTGGTTGTTATTACTTTCCCGCTCTTCAACCGACTACGAATAAAAATGATTTTAGGCTGAATTTTTTAATACCCGAACCAAAACGTGGGGTGTTATACGTTTGACGTGTATTTATATATGCATGCTGATAAGCAATAATGTGTCAACCCACAAAAAGTCAAAATCGGAGATATTGATTTATTCGGATGCGTTTCGTATTTAACATTATTCAAAAACTTGTAAAGTCATCCAAACTAAATAAGTACGGAAAACAGAGTCTTAATTTACTGTTTAGAAATTGAAGTGTGTTCCATGTTTTGCAATTTATACAATAATCTCATATATTTTAAAAACTTATTATTACATAAAACCTTTTAGTATATCAATCTACTTTTAATTCATTATACTTTATATTAATATAGAAAAGAAAAATGGATATATACTTCTTCAAACAAATATATTAAGAATGGGTTTGACATGTTTAGACGCCATTTTCTCAAAATGAAGCCCGTGTGGCTTAACATAGTATTGCTTAACAGCGTCCATATATGACGTGTATCTGCGTGCCAGTTTCATCATAACACAGCCATTAACCAAAGAATTGAATTCATCATAAAGATAATTGACTTATTCTGTTGTGGTTTTTTTATTTGAAAGCCGACATAATCGAGATGGTTATTAGCTATAATTGTTGAAAATGTTTAGACGTTTACAGGTATTTTCTAGTTGTAGATGTTAAAATAACGTATGTGTATAATCAAACAATCAAACCTCACCAACTTACAGCAAAGTATCGTCTTTGAACTCATTGGAATCATGGGCGTAACTATAAAAAGCTACGGCCCCCAGACACGAGAGGGCTCCGGCCTAAAATAATTTTATTGATAAAAATCTTATTAAAAGTAAATTGTTATTTCATTATTAATACGTACAAACCTATGCTCTTAAAAATAAAATTGATCAGATATTTATCGAAAAGGCACACAATATTATTAATAGTTTTGGATAACTACTTAAGTGGTTCATTAAATTTGACTAATAACATGACGATTATTAATTAGAGGCCTCATCCAAATCATTTGCCACGGGCCTCTGGTGGTAGTTACGTCTCTGATTGAAATTGTCCCGATAAATTCATTGTCAGGGTTTTTTTAAACAAAGTTAATACTTAGTTAGGTACGCAGTAATTTTAAGTTGTAATTTTTTAATGAAAACATTAATTGTGAGATACATATTTAGTTAATCTTTGTAATTATCGACTCGGAAGGTAACAACAGCGCTTACGATTAATGCACCCCTTGTAATTTATACACAATACATTTCAATAGATGTCGGTTAAGTTTAAAGAAGAAAAAAGTATCCTGGAAAATAAATATAAATTCACTTACGTTAAGTAAGTTAGTTGGGTTTACTGCAATGAAGTGCTTATTATATTAGCAAATGCATTCTAATTTGTTAAGTTCCGCGATTTTTCAGTAACAGTGATGGTTAAGTTGTATATATACATATATACAACTTTTTTTCATACTTATTAACTTTAGATGATCTGAATACATCAATATCTCCGAATTTTACTTTTTGTGGGTTGACACATTATTGCTTATTAGCATCCATATAACAAGGTCCCAAACGAATTGAGAACCTCCTTCTATTTTAAAAGTCGGTCAATAAACTTCAATACTATCAAAAACCGAAATTCGAATAAAGAACGATGTTCATTTAAAAAAAAATCATTTTTTTTAAACTCAACTCAACGTAGGGTGTCGCTCGCACCTGATTGGTCCGCCGTGGGGTGGCGGCGATTGTCATCAGCCAATCAGGGCGCGTCCCGCGAACGTGTCCTATCTACACTTCGCACCCCACGGATTTAAGGGCGCTAAGGTTCTGTTTGCGTTGCATTTTCGTTGTTTGTCGATTTAATTGATGTTCGTTTTTTAAACTGTAGGGCGTTATAGGGTTTAGAGGGCCCTTGTAGCTTCAAACGTTTCCTTACCCGCCATTAAACTTACAAAGGACCAATTATTGTGAAGGCATTGTTTCTATTTTATTGGTAATTATTATGTATAATATTATTTCCAAATAATCCAGAGCTTGCCAGTAAGTAATTTATAAAAGGTTTTCATAAGAATTCCGGCTAATGATAATAATAATAATAACCCATATCACTCCCATAACTTATTAATGACATATGTTAAAATCCCTTTAACGGCTTAGAAATTGTTTCTGAATTTATTTTCATTTTGCTTGGTTTAGATTTGTTAAATAGTTTTCGTTTTCATTGTTTTGTAATTATTAGTTTTAGTTTTTTTTTTTTTTATTGTTGTTTCTTAACTTTTGTTTTAGAGTTCAATACTCTATAAGTGCATGTTGTGTTCTCCTATAATTGGAGGTACATTTAAAATTATATTGTCTAAACTTGTATTTCTTTGCATTACATATGTGCCTGTGTTGGAGTTCCATATTAAATAAATAAATAAATAAGAAATATTTGCGATTCCTCTGCGTTGCAAGTGTCCATGGGCGGCGGTAAACACTTACGAGTAAGATCAGGTGTCCCGCCGGTTTGCCAGCTTTTTTCAATAAAAAAAAGTATGTACAGTGTTGAGTCACTAATTAAGCAAATAGCGTATTAATCTCACCGTGAATGTTGTAACCGTTGAAACAAGTAGGAAAGTCGTCACCTTAACAAATAACAAGATAATTTGGACGACAATAAGCAATACTGTGTCAAGCCACACGGACTTCATTTTGAGAAAATGGCGTCTAAAGATGTCGAACCTGTTCTTAACAAATATGTTTGAAGAATATATATCCATCTTTTATTTTATTTTTTGATAAAAAAGTATAATAAATTTAAATCAGACTGATACATTTAATATATTATCTAATAAAAAGTTATTTAAATATTTGAGGTTATTGTATAAATTGCAAAAAATGGACGCACTTAAAATTCGAATCAATTAATTAAGAAACATTTTTAATTACTTATTTAATTCATATGACTACAATTTTTTTGAATAATGTTAAATAGGTGATGCAGTATCAAAATACATCAATATCTCCGAATTTGACTTTTTGCGGGTTGACACATTATTGCTTATCAGCATCCATTTATTGAACAAAAATCAATAACCCGACTGCATTACACGGCCACCAGCAGTCAGCAGTACCGTATCAATATCAGTTCTGTCGAAAAGCCTAAGTGAAAATCGTTACTAACCAACTTTAAAACGGTAATTCGGATGGAAAAACGATATGAGAAACCTTATTTTTTTTATACCAAAATCAGCCATATTTACAATTTGTTTTGCTTTCTGTGATATTATACCAAGTCAAACGACGTGTTTATCGAAATCGTTCTACCCGTTAGGTCTATATAGGCTGAAAAACATATTACCCTCCTTTTCGTCGCACAGTCTGGTAAAAATGGGATAGCATCTCATAGCACTACTATGAGATGCTATCCCATCTTTCAAACAAAAAAAGAATGTCTCGAAATGATCAGGCCGTTCTCGAATAATCAAGAGGTCACAAGGGTCCCATAATAAATAATAACACAATACCAACAATTTTTAAACCTTCCCCACCCCCTCTTTTTCCCACCCCCTAAAAGGTCCCAGCTACACCCATGCTAAAACAATTCAAATATTTTTAGTAACCAACCCATAAATTTCAGTCTGCGACCGCGCCTGAAAAGTCCCCGACGTATTGAATTTCTTCTCTTTTTGGAAGTTAGTTAAACAGAACAGATACACCACGACATTTAGAACTTATCCAGATTTCTCAAAACGAGGTCAAGGATTATGTAACCGGTTATTATGAACAAACAATCGATATTCGAAATATTTATTCAACTAATATTATTTTTTAAGTAAAAAATTTACAATTTAAACAAGGACAATGAATCCACGTTTATATCGTATATATACTAATCACATCTAGATGTCCTCAAAACAATTTTCTTCACCACCAAGCTCAACATACCTTTAACTGTGGACATGGACATATGGTCTCACCAAGGGCGGATCCACTACGCCGCGAGGGAAGATGGGTACGTTTTTATTGTCATGGAGAAGTGCCATGAGGGGTTAAGGGGGTCATGGGTCATGGGTCAACCCCCCCTTGGATCCGCCCTTGGGTCTCACATAGTTTATATTTTGCGTGTTTTCCTCTTTCCACTGCTTCCCTGCGTTTGAGGTTCTTAGTTGCTTTAGTTTTAATTTCAAACCGACTGTTGAAAAGAGATTGGGACGGCAGCACAAAACTTGATAAGTTATTCACTTAAATACTTTAAAGTTTAGCTGCGGTCTGTAGGACCGCACATCCATGTTACCCATACAAAAAAAATCTTTTATGGACATTTTTTTGTTTTGGTTTTTTTAACTGATCTCAAGTAGATTAAGATTAAAAAGTGCCCATAACTGTCGCTGGACTCCAATAATCTAACTAAATAAATAAATATTGTTAAATAACTTAGGTACAAATTATTTATTTTTAGTAAATTAAGAAAATTATATATACACTGTTTGGTAGCGTATCAGTAAAATAAATATTTGTATAAAATTTTGGCCTCGAAATGTAGCGGTCTGAGTAACCGCACGCCCATGATAGTGCGACAAAAAAATGTTGTCCACAGTTGACACATTCAGTCAGTCATATTATGTCGCATGTTATATTAACAAAAATAGGTTTTAGACATGTATTAAACCCACTTAAGCGTTATATATACTTAATGTAACTATGTTTAAAGAAGGTTTAACTCAAAATTTAAAAATATATCCCCGACAATATATTCATTGAGATTATTTCAACGAGCACCAACACGATACCTCTGCTGTAAGATGGTGCGGAGTTGTGTATCCTGCTGATCCTGGCTGCAGCATCAGACCGAGAATACCATAATTATACAGTAATGTTGCACGCATGTTAAAATTTTAGGTTACACATATATTTGAAAGTAAATCAAATACTTATTGTGCATCTAAAGTTCCTACCGCAGCTAAGAAAAGAGCTCATGATCTTGAAATGGAAATCGCTAGAAAACCCTATTTCAAATAAAAAATACCGCATCCTAATCAGTTCACCCGTTTAGAAGCTACGGTGCTATAGACAAACTTAAAACACTCCTCATTTTGCGTCAGGGGTTAACGAAATATGAATCGGCAAAATAGGTAGAACCGTTTTAAAGTGATGCACTTACATACATACTAGCTGATACCCGCTTCGTCTGCGCGGGAGAACTTCGAATAGATTCGAATGGAGTAAATTTATAAGACCCCTCTCTTTGCGTCGGGGGTTAAAAACTATCGTTAGACGCCGATTTATAGTACGAATTTTTATAAACACGCGTTTAACTTATGTTTAAATCTTTTATAGTAAGGCTCTTAGTAAGAGTGAACGTGTTAAAGATTAATCACAAATAAAACGGGTCTGTGCAAACCCAAAATCGAACCCGCAACCATGAAGACTGTATTTCATGAACTAACCCACAAGCACTACAGAGAACGGAATAAAACCTTCAAAAATTAAATTTATTATTTTTAAAACAATACTGGCAGCCGAACGAGCAATAAAAACAAAATTAACGGTCACATTTTTAAACAAAGAACAAAAGCGATACGTCAATGCGAAGGAACCAACAAAGGTCTGTTTGAAAATCGAAACTCGATACTATTTAGACTGTAGCGATTATTTTGACTCCCGATTCGATATACCGGATCCCGGGATACGGGAATGTTTTCACAACACTACTTAGAGACTATTATTCTTTTTTTTTAATATTGCTTTTATTTGGATTATTGGCATTTTAGTTTTATTAATAATTAACCAGACTTTTAAAAAAGAGATACTGACTTGAAGTAGGTATTTTCGTTTACTTGAATGACATACTTATTCCAGTTATTTTGATTTTAAAATTACTGAACCGATTTTAATAAAAATTGTATGGGACCAATCTGTAAACGATTTTGTTTATAAGTCAGTTCCTCTTATGAAATTATTATTATTTAGTTTTAAGATTCTAACCAAATATTCAATATAAGTTTTCAATCGTTACGAAACCTGCATCTGCCGGGAGAAACACTAACACGTACATCAGCCAATCCGCAGTGGAGCTGCGTGGTGGATTAAGCTCTTAACTTTCTTAATAGAAGATAAGACCTTTGCCAAGCTGAAGGACATTTACAGGCGAATACCAACACAGGGTTTCGGAAGTATAAATGTAATTGGATTGGAATATTAGTACGCCCTTAACGTTTTATAATACGGAACACTAAAAATCCTTCAATGTATTGTTTACGTATATATAACATTAAAAAAACTGAAAAAAGGTTGTTAGTGTAATTTTTTTTTAGTAGAAAAAGAAAAAAAAAACTTTTATAACACGCCGACGGTAACTTGTTTTGTAACTTGGAAAATATATTTTATAAAAAAAGTTATTAATTTCATTAAATATAATATTGTTTCAATTTATTTAATAAATGTTAATTTATATATTTTAAGCGAAATTTTAATAATATAATATAACAATGAAATTTATTAACTTAGAAGAAAGGATTATTATAAAACAGATCTTCATCCTGCATTTTCAATGTTTAACGCCTTTATCCGATATCGATTTATTAAGAATAAAAAATATACCTTATAAGATTCCTGTAAGACCCGCACATAAACCACAAAACATATTTACTTTTAAAATAGTCTCCATTTTATTAAAAGTTAAATCACAAACACACCTAATAAATTAACGTACTCATTATTTTAATCAACATTCTTAATTTACAATAATCCAAAACACAAATAATAAAAAAACACTCAAAATTCGACTCAAGGTTTTTTATCACGTAACGATTTTATTCAAACGCAATTATTTAATCATTATAACTGATGACACTATAAAACACCTATTTGAAAATTGAAAATCACTTCACTGGTTATGAAATTAAAAAAATTAAAAGGTCAATTAGTGACCTTAACGTCACGCCCTCACAAAAGTCGCTAGTTGA
Source organism: Hypolimnas misippus (assembly GCA_037950945.1). Taxonomy (NCBI): domain Eukaryota; kingdom Metazoa; phylum Arthropoda; class Insecta; order Lepidoptera; family Nymphalidae; genus Hypolimnas; species Hypolimnas misippus. The sequence goes on from JBBEEQ010000002.1 coordinate 4,512,665, forward strand.
CTGACACGGCAAGCGTCCCGTCCCTCTTCAACCCACGTCCAGAGGGATAAGGGAGGGAACGGGAGGGGGGATGATCCAGATGTTTGTGCAGTGATTTTTTAACGTTATTATGGTTATTTGAACACGTTTACACGATAAAGGTGAATTTATTATAATATTAAATATTTTTTTGTGTTTAATATGTCTTTTAAACGTTGTCTTTGTCAATATCGTGTTAAACAATAAATCCCCTTTAAATATTTTATTATTTCGTTATTGAATAAAAAACTGTTTTTTTGTTAATTTTCATTGATTAAAAGGAAAAATAAAATTACAAAGTACTGTATTTTGTCTTAAAAAATCAATTTATTTTTTAATCATCATCATTGTTTATTTTATTTATAAAATTAAACCAAATAAACATAATTATAAATTCAACCATATATAACATAATAATAAAACCAAAAAGATAATAATTTAACCATCATAAGAGTATTTTCAAATGGCATTCATGAATCCCATAATTAGTTTTGAAATAAACTAATTTGAGCCTAAAAATGTATTCCATTTCATAAGAACGATACTGATAAATATAACTACCTATAATTCACATATCTAATCATCTACTACTACACGTGCGCCTATCTATAAAAAGTTAATAAAAAAAACATCAACATAGTAAAAAACCTCGTTCATTCATCGCAACGACATTATAAAGAACCTTCCTTGAATAATATATCCATTTCGGAATCGACCGTAAAGTGACTAAACAAAGAACCGGTTTAAAAAAAAATAAAAACGTCATTTGCATCTGACGTTTGCCTCTTCCCGCCTCCACGGACGGCGCGCGCTCATTGGTCGCTCATAAGCCAATGAATTTGAAGGTATGAATGTATATTTTTTTTAAATAATATTTTCGTTTTGAAATTATGTTAGCTACATAATAATAATTTTGTTTTTGAATTATTTCGAGTGTTTCAATTTTGTTTATTGTTTCGTAGAAATGTTGTTATTGAATTATTATTGTAGTTTAAAAATATCGTCTGTTTTAGGTACATACTAAATTGAATACTATTTTATGTTGGCGTAATTTAATTTACGATAAATGTTTTTAGGTTTCGAAAAATACTCGAACTCGGAAATATTAAGAAAATTTCGTTTGAAATTTAAACAACATATGATATTGATTAAAGAACGTTTTAATCTATACATAATTAATTATTTGTTACTAAACAAAACATTTAATATAATTAAACTAAATAATTTTAATATTTTTAAATGTAACTAAAAAAAATAAACGAATAAATATGTATGGGGTATAAAAAGAGGGATTTTATTAGATTGACGCGTGCATCTGTCTGTGGCATCGTAGCCCCCTAACGAATGGACTAATTTTTGATGCGATATTTGTTTGAAAGCTGATGTAATTGAGATGGATCTTAGCTATAATTTACGAAGATCTGTTCCTAAGTTTCAATTTTATCAGCTCTTTTCTAGTTGCTCGTTGAAATGGGCTCAATGAATTATTTATTGTCAGAATTTTGTAGTGTTAAATTTATAATTAAAAATGTTACTTTTTTAGTTTTTTCTTTTTAAGTCATAACTTATTCATACTAATGTGGTAAATGCGCATCAAGTTCGTACGCTTTCACGCGTTAACTACTCAACATTTCATCATGGGTAGTCAAACTCAAACTCAAAATATACTTTATTCAAATAGGCCTTTACAAGCTCTTTCGAATCGTCAATTTACAAATTCGTGATGTCAGTTCCACGTGAAGCTTCCGCCGGAGTGTGGACTCTACTGAGAAGAGCCGGTGAGAGACTCAGTAGTCACTCTTTTAATAAATTATTTTGTACAATATTGTTGAGAATGAACACACATTATTCCAAGCGGCTTTATCATTATTATAGTCATATATTGAATAGTACGCTTTTTCTATCAATGATTTTTAATGTAAACTTTAAAATTTGTGAAGTGGCAAATTTAATCTTGTTTACACAAAGTATTGTCTTGTACAAAAAAACGTAGATACAAAATAACAGTCAGATCATCTGGTAACTCAACTCAACTCAACTCTGAACAGGTCTTCTGTCATAATAATATCTACATTAACGCGAAGCCAGTGACAAAAGTCACTTATATGTATATAAAATCGAAATACTGAACCTATTTTGATGATAATTCTACGGGACTTATGGGAGAATACACCGTTACGAACAAAAAATAGCTAAGAAAATGACTTATATTCGAGTAATCGGCGAACGGGTAAGATACTTTACAAAAGTCTTCAATAAATTGAGAACCTCTCTTTTTTGGAAGTTGATTAAATGACTAATGTTATGAACACATGATTCAAATTCAATTCAAATTCAAAATATACTTTATTCAAATAGGCTATTTACAGCACTTTTGAATCGTCGAGTTACAGGTACATTGTTATAGATTTTTCTTTTTTTTTTAAGCTACTACCGGCTCGGAATGTAGTCTCTACCGAGAAGAACCGGCAAGAAACTCGATAGGTACTATTAAAAAAAACAACATTCATACATTATGGATTTATATAACATTTTTCTATTAAATCCTGTGAGAACATCAACACAAGATGAACATAACGCGAGAGGAGACGCGCGAAACAGCTAGTGTTTGTAGAATGAGGAAGGCGTTATAATTACTGGTACCTCACCTCGTTAGCGCGCGCCATTTTGATACAAATTGAACCAATTTGCGCGCTGTGGCTAGGGTTGCCAGATCGACGAATTTTCATTTTTGAATAAAAATTACGTCTAGGCCTGGCGAGCCGGCTAAATTATAAACTAAATTCTGCAAGGGTTTTTCGTATGCGTAAATATTCGTATTGTTAATTATTTATTATCAACTTTTTGTAAAAAAAATAAACCGTCTTCGAAAACAGAACTAAAAAGTAAAAAAAAAATATTTTTTAGAATACTTTGACAGTCGGTGCCGAGTTAAACACCTGGTGGCAAGTATATGGCGTGTTATCTAGTAGTTTATATATCTATTAAGTTTTTATCTTACACTTTTAAGTTACGTATATACCTACTGAAGCCGTTGTGACGTTCACTTTGTGATTTACTTAAGTACTTAAGTTACAATACCTTAGTGTCAACTGCTTATCACAATTTACAGAATATTGCTTTTCCCGATGCAGGGCTGTTAATTATTGAGGAGTTCTTCTAGTGTTGCACCATCAGCTCCGCTTTATTACATGCATTGCGACGAGCATAAATATCTTATCAATCATAATGAAATAATCGAATCGCAATCCTTGAAATACTTTTTATTGAGTAGTTCCGGTGGTCTTCACCATCAGTTTCACTTCACCAAATGTGCTCTAAACTTTCTCCTATTAAGGAGAACATTTTGAGCTTAATCCACCACGGCGCTCCACTTAGGGGTACATGAATCATAATGTCTCCCGGCACATGCAGGTTTCCGCATAATGTTCTCCTTCAAGTACGAGATGAATTCAAATACCACTTAAAATCTCAGCAGTGCTAGCCGGGATTTGAACATGCATTCATTGGTTGAGATCGACGTGTTCTAACCAAGAGATCACCTATACTAATATTATAAAGAGGTTAAATTTGTGTGTAAGTTTGTATGTATGGGTTATCTGAAACTAGTGATCCGATTTGAAAAATTATTTTTTGTGTTACATAGTCTGTTTATTGAGGAAAGTTATAGGCTACGTCACGACTTATAGGAATCAAGCAGTAACAATAAACGCGAGTGACACGTCATATATAGTAATAAAGAGAGAAAAAATTTGTAGGTGCGAAGTAAATTTCAGAATCACTGAACTTTTATTAAAATTGGACGCTGATAAGCAATACTGTGTCAACCCACAAAAAGTTAAGTTCGTAGATATTGATGTATTTTGATACTGCATCACCTAATTAACATTATTAAAAAAAATTGAAGTCATATAAACTAAATAAGTACGGAAAAAGCGAATTATTTGATTCGAATATCAAGTGCGTTCCATATTGCAATTTATACAATAGTGTTAAACATTTAAAAAAAATCAGTAGATATTAAATATATCAGTCTGATTTTAATTCATCATACCTTTTATCAAAAAATAAAAGAAAAGAACTTATATTTAGATAACACATTAAATATGTATATCAATCTGCTTTTCATTAATTATAACTTTTATCAAAATAAAAGAAACGATGGATATATACATATGTACGTCTTCAAACAAATTAATTAAGAAAAGGTTTAACATCTTTAGACGCCATTTTCTTAAAATGAACCTTTTACCTTTTATCAAAAAATAAAAGAAAAGAATATACTTCTTCGAACATATTTGTTAAGAATAGGTTTGACATCTTTAGACGCCATTTTCTTAAAATGAAGTCCGTGTGGCTTCACACAGTATTGCTTATCAGCGTCCAATCATGCTACCATTTGAATGTTACAAATGTCTGTGACACACAACCCTATTTCAATTTTCACGCCTATAAAAGTCTCTTTACATCGATAAGACATGATAACGACACGACAAAATTTACAGCTTAAGACGTAATTATTTTAAAGACCATAGAATCTAGATAAAGCTACTGACTATAGCTTCTACACGAGCTAACTCGACATCGTAGTTTCTACTAATTTACAACAATTTCACAGAAAATTAGCGTAAAATATCTAATATAATAAAATAAAATAAGATTGGTGTAATGAAAAGTTTTTATCTAATAATAAGTTTTTTTAATACATAAATTTATATTGTAAAATACTTGAGACCATTTCAATATTCAAAATATTAAATTAAGAAACTTTTCCGTACTTAATTAGTTAAGATAGCTTGAATATTTTTTGAATAATGATAAATAGGTGACACCGAATTTAACTTTTGTATCGTTGTCTTAGATTTTCGCGATTATTATTCATTGAAATAAAACTATTTTAAACGGATTTAAATCGCCAAATTCTTGAGACCTATCAAGAGTAATATTCCTTTACAGACTGCAGGAGTATACAAACTCGAATGTGAGTGTGGTTTATCTTACATAGGCCAAACAAAGAGAAGCATCGGTACTAGGGTCAAGGAACACATAGGATATGTCAAGAATAGGCGTTCTTCAAAGTCTGCAGTTTGTGAACATGCCTTGGATAAACCTAACCATTTTATCCGATTTGATAAACCACAGATCCTCACTAGAGAACACAGATTCATTCCTAAAATGATACGCGAGGCTATTGAAATTCAAAAACATCCAAACTTCAATAGAGAAGATGGTTGGAGACTTTCAAACACCTGGGATCCACTTATTAAAAATTTAAAATCCCAAGTCCAACAGACTGCCAGACCAAAAGATACAGTTAGTGCCTTCTGCGTGCAACCGGAACGTTATTCAAGATATCATCTAAGAAACCGTTGGCGGTAGTTGTAAATAATATTTTCTAAAACCTCAAATAGACAAATGTCACCTTAGTCTACCCGTGACCACGAAAGCTGCAAAGTGCTCGAAACGTCGGGATGATAAAAATAATTATCTTTTGTAGTTCGACACATTATTGCTTATCAGCATCCACATATAACAGTAGCATTTACTCAAATAGCAAAAATAATAGTACAAAAAAAAAAACAAGTTAAAAAACATCAAAGGAAGTCATTATAACGCGCGCGTCTAATGAGCTCGGGTTTTAGCGCCGAAAACTATGCACAATGCACTCGAAACATTTGCGAAGGAAAACGAAAATTTAAAAAAAAACAACACAAAATTTTTAAAGGAATTTTCCTTTAAAAATAGAGAAAAGAGTTCATGATCTTGAAATCGCTGGAACAATTTTGTCTCATCACATCTTACAAAATTGTTCCCCTCTTTCAAATAAAAAAACCCATCCAAATTCGTTCACCCGTTTAGGAGCTACGGTGCCACAGACAGACACACAAAAAGACACAACATATATAACTATAGAAATGATATATGCCGAATGCCAACCATTTCATTGCCTAGCAACCAGTTGAGTATGTCAAACGAGAATATCTTTGAGCGAATAAGTCAATTGACGAGCTCGTCCAAGTTGCACATTTCTATACCCATTGGTCAGGGGCGTAACTAGGGTAGTAGGGCTGGCAAAAAGCCACATGCCTCTGACCCGAGAGGGCCCCGGCCGAAAATATTTTATTAATAAAAATCTTATTTAAAGTAAATTGTAAATTTTCTTTCCTTTTTTGGTAAACGGTATAATGAATTAAAAACAGGTTGATGTATTTAATATTATATCTAATAAAAAGATTGTTTTAATGTTTGAGTTTAATGTATAAATTACAAAATATGGAACGACCTTGAAATTCGAGACATTAAATTAAGAAAAAGTATTATACGTTTAGATAACTTGAAATTATTTTTTTCATAATGTTAAATAGGTGACGCATTATAAAAACACATCAATATTTCCGAATTTGACTTTTTGTGGGTTGACATATTATTGCTTGATTAAGCATTGAGACATTACTATTCTTTCTTAAGATACGTGGTTAGTATTAAAAAAAACATTTATGTAATAAATAGGATAATTAATAGCTATAGAGCTGAGATAGCCTAGTATTTAGAAAACCAATATTTAGATAACACATTAAATATATCAATCTGCTTTTCATTCATTATAAATTTTATCAAAATAAAAGAAACGATCGATATATACGTCTTCAAACAAATTGATTAAGAAAAGGTTTAACATCTTTAAACGCCATTTTCTCAAAATGAAGTACGTGTGGCTAAACACAGTATTGCTTATCAGCGTCCATTTATGAGTGCTAATATATAATTTGTAAAAAGCTTGATCTTTAAAATCACGCTTTTAATTCCGAACAAAAAAAACATTCACTTTTTCCATTTGACATCCCGCACGTGTCGCTAATGGTCGCGTGCTTGTTTTGGCGCCCTCTAGCGGCGTATGCTTGAAATTGACGTGTAGAATAATTTACAACATTTTCGTGAGGTGTAATACCATCAAAAACGTAATTTATTAATTAGTAATTAACCAAGTTTCACAACTAAGTTTTTCTAACGTAACAATTTGTGAGATCTAAGTCTGTTGATTTATGCAATCTACTTAAGGGACCTTCTGTTTTAAGTCCTAAAAATATCCTATAGTGACCATATTAATATTATTATTACTTTTAATTCAATATAATGGTGTTACTTGTGAGGTATATTGTGTTTTCATTTTTAAGAAGAAAAGCGAAAAGTTTTGCTTACAGACTTTCATATGATTTATATCAATTGCTTATCATTGCTTATTACACCTGAATTTACTGTGAATGACATATTTATTGAAGCTTACAGTTTACCTAAGGTTACCAGGTTAGAATTGTTTTATATCAGTTACGAGAGTAAAACTTAAAGATGAATGTGTGTTTATTACTATTTCACGTAAAAACATTTTTACTAAACAATTATTGAATCCATTTTAATGACACCTTACAGTAATATACCCGGTCAATTTAATTTCGATTAACTGAAACCCACACAAAATTTTATCAAACACAGTTCAGCCGTTAAAGAGTTTAGTGACAGACTCATGGAAAAATTAAATAACTATATACAAATAAAAATTATGTTTATTTTTTTTAGTAAAATTTTTTTTTGTAATTCTCTATAGAATAAAAGTTTTTGACTTTAATTTAAAATTTACTAAGGGTAAAATTAACATCTCCCCAATCTTAACTGTATTAATGATTTTCAAATGACAATCATTAATAGATCATATGTTCGGACGACTGCGGCGCAGCCTGAGATCATTACAGGGTCGCGTGCCAGCAATTATATTGAACCCCGCCGAGAATACACGCCATTGTATAGTTACGCCCAGTTCAGTGTAAATTATACCCTAGAATGAGTTTTATTGACTTAAATTCGATGTAGGACATTGTAGGTGTAGATCTAATATACAAATATATTTTTATTAAGGATCTTTCGAATAATTTAAAAGTTTTTTACTTATTGAGAGCCGAATATTAAATTTTTGGAAATAGGGAATAATGATTAATGTGACTTTTAAAGAGATCTTAAAAAGACTCTTTAATGTACAAATAAATTAAAAGAATTATATAGGTACGTATTCGTGAAAATTACGTACATTTTCGTGAAAATAGCCAGAAAGCTAATAAGTTGTAATATAGTGTGTTAGTACTTAATAGTGATCACCACCGCCCATTACCAGTCGCGTTTTCAGAGAAACAAAATAATGCGGTGTTTATTAAAAAAAATCTAGGTGGAGAAGGATAAATGTTAGGTATTATTAAATTTCCAAAAATTAAATTTGTATAAAAACTACTTTATATGGCCAATTATTTTTTTTTTTTACAAAACAGTTAAAATCTTCGCAAATAAAGAAATTTATTTATTTTTAAACTATAACTATAGATGGCGTTTTAACGCTTCTAACACCGCCATCTATTGTAGAAATATATTTGTGTACTATATTACTATTGAACACTAGGTGTCGTTATATCGTAGTACATAATTTCATCGCTAGATGTCAGTATTGTCCTAATATCTTGAATACATACTAGATGGCGTTAAGTTTTTTTTTGTATTATTCTTAAAACAGAAATCATTATTTGTAAAAAAAATAAATAAATTTATTTCTATATCACACAAGAATTCTGAATAGATTCATAAATTAAGGTTATACTTTATAGAAATTGGGATGATACATATTTAAGATTATTAGTAATTGCTAATGATATACATATTTCAACTGAGACAGTCAGAGAAAAATAAACAACTAAAATTGAATATTATAAAATATATTTTATTCTTAAAAATACCTTAACGTAATTGCTTAACTAAATAAATAAGCAAGTGTCAATCTTTTTACAGACTATTTATATAATTTTAAACATTTTTAGTATTTTTTTTTGTTACAACTTTTTCCTTTGATGTCACATTTAAATTTTTTATATATGTGTATCATTTTTTAAGAAACCATATTTGACATAATAATATATTCATGATAGCTTATTTGTTCAAAAGCACTATTCACTACTATCTGTCCTCTTTTCCAATTTATTTTTACATAAAATAGTCTTTTTATTAAAATTTGTGGCCACCTCGGTCCATTTAATTCTTAAGCTGAATATATTTATACACAAAGCTGAATATGATATATATAAAACCGTTACTGACTGACTGATCTTTCAACACATAGCTTAAACCACTGATCTGATTATGCTGAAATTTGGCACACATTATTATGAGGTAAGCTTAATAATCTGCTAAGAAAGGATTTCCCAATATTCACCCCCTAAGGGGATAAAGTGGGTGTGTAAAGTTTGTACAATTACATCAAGCTTAACACCTGTAAAGCAAGAAACAAAAGCTATTCTTATATAAAGGTCTATAAAAATGAAAGACAAATTCTTATTATTACAGAAATTAAAACGCTAATTTCTTCATTAACAAGTACATGTGCTGGTCAACTTCGAACCCGTGTAAGTTGTTAGCGTCACCCTGCAGCCTCATGAGGAGTCCACCGAAGGAGACATAAGCTGATAATCTTGACGCTGGCTCCATAGCCACCTCATCACCGTCTATCCTGGAAGTGATAAGGATAAAATTGAATAAGTTTTGTACAATTTTGATATCACCTAGTCTTACAAGATGGTGATTTTAATAATTGTTTCATATTGCTTCATAAATATCAATGTTAATATTTACATAGTTTATTTTAAATTAAAATTTACATTTTAGTATAATAATAATAAACACATCACACTTAACGGCCCCCATTAATATCTTGTGACCTTGTGACCGGAAATACTCACAACACTAACACAAACACCCAGACCACGACAAACATCTATGGCCAATACAGACATTTGCCGTGAGCGGGGATCGAACCCGCGACTGTTAGCGCTACAGTCAGTTGTAGTGACCACTGCTCCAACGTGTCTGTCATGGTTTTAGATTGGCTGCAAACACTTTGATAAGTAAAAATAAAGTTTTTAACAATGTTCTAAACTTTTCTAGAAATCTTCAGGGTTAACTGGTTATATCAGAAAAATTTTCAATCATGAGTAACAATCTTTATGAAATAACAATGATTATATACCACGGCTTTACATTGTCACACTTTTACAGAAGATATCAAAATTTTGAAAAAATGTAAACATCTAACCCCACCCTAAAAAGTATTTAACAGAATGCTAAACATCACAGTCAAACAAAAACAGCCGGCAATTCTGTAAGCAAAATAAAAAGTAAAAATTTGGAATACTTACTTGTAGACCTTTCCATACATGACATATTCAAAACTATCCGCTCTGTTTCCCTCAGTTTCTAAAGGGTTCCATTCTCCGCCGTCCGGATACCCGTTCTCCCTTAGCGTCGTCGCCAGCACCAGTCTGAACTTATCACCCAACTCCATTGGATAGATCCAAGAATTTATATCCAAAATAAGGTCCATTTTAAATGACTCTGATTCACAATGTAGTCTACTGACACGGTCAAACTTTTTACCCTCAGGGTCCATGTCTTTCACATTAAATATATCTTCGAATAAAACTCCCGCCATTATGGAATAAAATTATAACATTAAAACTAAAGATTTCAAATTCTATTTTCGAAAACACAAACCAAGCACGCCGCTTTTGGCTTAAATTCCTTATTTGACATTAGTCTTGACAATTTGATCTTACTTTAGTGATGTTAAATTTACGAAACATGTACTCGAGTGGTAGAATTATTTAATCGATTTTTTCCAGGCTCTGAATTTTTATTTGTTGTTGCGCCTAGTGCAATTGGTCGTGAAACATATAAACATGTTACAATGTCGCACTGTGGCATATTACGATGTCGAAACTTTATGTCATAGAATTTTACAATGTCATAACGAAGCACAATACAAAGCCGCTTTATGGATTGATTAGTTTAAAATAAGTAGCTGTTTAAACAAAGAATGCTTATTTTTATTAAGTTCACAGCAGGTAGAACATAAAACGTAGTGATTATATACTCTTTGGTAGAACACAAAATTGGACGTAACTACCCAACAGTACACACGACGGCGAATTTAAACGACAGCAAATCACTTGTGACACCATAGTTAAGATCTCGACGTGCGAATTAGCAGCAATTTTACGTGGAACTTTATTTTATTTCTATTAACGTTAAGGACCCAACATTAGTAGAATTCAATACAGGTAATCAACTAAATTGTTCATTTGATGACGGTTACACATTCTCTGTGAATAGATTATCAATAATATAATATTAATTTTCTCTTGAATAAATAGAAAACTGGGTATAACCCATATAACTCGAATGGCTCGAATAAAATGGAATGACTATATTCGAGTTACATCACTATGTTAAGTACACTTTTGTTTTGCTATAGCAAACTTTGATAAGAAAATTTTATTCACTTTTCGATTGAATACCTATCTTTTATTCTTATCGTTTGCTTAAAATACTTTTGAAATTATATTTTTAGATTTGCTTTTAGATTATCACTGGAAAATAAAAGAAACGTTTCTTTATACATACATACAAATCGCATTTATAAATAAGATGAGGTTTACAAAATATATTTTTTACTGAAGCATTGATTTGTATATTTACGATTCTATAAATAAACGTCTGAACAAAAGGAAAATGAAAAGATTGATCAATTTTATAAACTTACATTTAATTTTATAATTTACTACTTGTATTTTTACTCTGTGATATAAACATTATGTTGCTGTCACTTGTCACACGGCATCCATGAAGCTAACCTCATGTGCTGCACGTGTTGATTAAAAATACATAAACTGCCCACAAAGCTGGACAAGTATTCTTATTTAGATCATTTTTAATGATTTAAATACATTTCTTCCACATTTAAAACACCAATCATCGAAAATGACTGAAGTTTTACAATCCGGCACCGAAGTGTTTACGGAGAAGAAGAAAAAAAAGAACAAGGAAGGAGTGACTCTTGGTGCTTTTCAAAAGATAGGCGACTTTAAAATCGAGCCATCTGAAAGTGTAACGAAGCTAGACACAGCGTACTGGCCGTTGTTATTGAAGAACTTCGACCGACTCAACGTGCGCACTAACCACTACACGCCGCTATCCTTCGGAAGTTCGCCGCTAAAGCGTTCGATAACAGAATACGTGAAGTCCGGATTCATAAATGTAGACAAACCGAGCAACCCAAGCTCCCACGAAGTCGTGTCATGGATAAAAAGAATATTGAAAGTGGAGAAAACGGGTCACTCGGGCACCCTGGACCCTAAAGTGACAGGCTGTCTCATCGTATGTATAGACAGAGCCACACGACTCGTGAAGTCTCAGCAGAACGCTGGTAAGGAGTACGTAGCTGTATTCAATTTGCATTCAGCCGTGGAAAGTATAAAAAAAGTTACACAGGGGCTCGAGAAACTTAGAGGAGCACTGTTCCAACGTCCCCCGTTAATATCAGCTGTGAAACGTCAGCTCCGTGTGCGTACAGTGTACGATAGTAAATTGCTAGACTATGACCAGGAACGTAATATTGGAGTGTTCTGGGTCAGTTGCGAGGCCGGTTCCTATATTCGTACGATGTGTGTCCATTTGGGTCTCATGCTCGGTGTTGGAGGTCAAATGATCGAGCTCAGACGAGTCAGATCTGGTATCCAGGGCGAGAAGGAGGGTATGGTCAGCATGCATGATATTTTAGACGCTCAATGGGCTTATGAAAATCATAAAGATGAGACATACTTAAGACGAGTAATAAAACCGCTGGAAGGTTTATTAGTAGCTCATAAAAGAATTTTCATCAAAGACAGTGCAGTAAACGCTGTGTGCTACGGTGCTAAGGTCCTTCTACCAGGTATTTTAAGATACGAAGATGGCATAGAAGTTGATCAGGAAATAGTTATTGTAACAACGAAAGGAGAGGCAGTTGCGTTAGCAATAGCACTCATGACGACTTCCACAATGGCATCATGTGACCACGGAGTCGCAGCAAAGTTAAAAAGAGTCATAATGGAGCGAGACACGTATCCTAGAAAATGGGGATTAGGACCCAAGGCCTCGCAGAAGAAAATATTAATACAGCAAGGTAAATTGGACAAATATGGTAAGCCCAACGAAAACACACCCTCGGAGTGGTTAAACAGCTATGTAGATTATAAAGCTAAGAATGACACAGAAAATGGAAATGCAGACACCGAAGAGAGTAGTAGAAAAAGGACAGCGAGTGCATCAAATGCTGACGACCCAAACAATTCTACCGAATTAAAGTCGGAGAAAAAGAAAAAGAAGAAGAAGCGTGACACAGAAGCCATGGAAGCGACAGAAGCGGATACAACAGTAGAAGCCGAACAAACGACAGAAGCAGCAGATGACTCAGTAAGAAAAGAGAAAAAGAAAAAGAAGAAGAAGGACAAAGACCAAGAGAGACAAGAGGAATAAACTAATATTTCTAGTATATTTTTAAGATAAAGAAGCATATTGAAAAAACAATTTTTTTTTTACAAATTCTTGCAATGGGCTTAAGACTATTTTGTTAAAGATTTAAAAAAACACATAAATGTTATCTGTATCAATATGTTAAGGAAATAGAATCTGTGTAAAAGTTTTTCAATTTCATTGTAATGGCTGGTAATAATCTATGAAAAAACTTGACAGTCATAAAAAACCGAAATAATTGTAAGTAAAAATATAGTTTTAAGTGATGAAATAATAACTTTATTTTTAATAGAAATAAACTCTTCAAATCTGTTACGGGTTATATTTTGGTTGCATTTAATAGTTCATTTGAATAAAAATGAAAAAAAGAGTCCAATAAAATATAGACTTTGTTACAGTATAAAAATATTGAAACTATTGACAGCTTTTTTTTTAAACATTGGTTTAAAATCTTGCTAGAATATATAACCAGGAAATGTACGAAAGTTTTATCTTAAGATTTTAGTTTTAAGAGTAAATGTGAGATGTACTATAATTAATTGATTTTAATAAATTTTGTACAGAGTAATGAAAAGAAAAATGTAAAAAAGTTGCTTTTACTACAGAGTATATTTTATTTAGAGGAAACATTTTTTTTTGAAATAATAATTATGATTTGGATTCTAAAGATGTTTGCCTTAGTAATATGAACTAATTTACTTATTTTAGTAAATTACAAATATAAGTTGTTGTGTTTCTATACTTCTTGCCTCATCCACATACTTTGATTCTCTTATTCCTTTGTACAATATTTATTAAAATCGACTATAGTTAAGGTTTTATTTTTGAAACTATGTTGTTCATCAACATTAAAATATAAAGTTATATTTGTCTTTAATTTCAGTAAATATCTGAATAATGTTTCTTATAATAATTGTATTATTTTAATTTAGGCATGGAAGTATACTAGGGGGTATTTTAAGAGATCCGGAGCTCCCCTCCCCCTCAGTAGACTTACTTACTAATTTCTAAAATACTGCATATAAAATTATAACATCTTACTAAATAATGCTCGGATAAAAACTAGTTTTACTTTTTACATTTTGGATTTACAAGCCTACTTCGGACCCTTCTCATGTGAAAGCTATAGCTATGCATGTGATTTAGCAGTTATATCTTATTGAAATACGGACAAACAGTAATTTCCTTCCTGTAAAGTTTGCTATAAATTAAAAATATTTTTTAGTTCTTCTATTCCATAAGAGGTGGCGTAGTTATATTACATTTATTCTATAACAACGAAAGATAAAAGTTAAATATAAAAAAAATATTTAAGCTCAAAAACCATAGTTTTTTTTTTCAGATAATCATAATAACATGTAATTAGGCTCAATTAATTTGTATTTATAATTTTCCGAGATTGTCAACACTCAACAATCAAATTTGACGTTTGATGTAAATCAACTAATGTTATGTTGTGACGAAAAGAAAGCGTTATTCTTTAAGAATTCCTAAGAAATTCGTAATTTAGATTTATAATTTGCCATTTAAAATGTCTTACGACCAAGTGATATTTAATTCTGATATATATAACTGTGAGTATTTTCAACAAGACGACGTTTGTAGACTTTGTTGGAGTCGAAATGCTTTTACCAAAATTATAGAAATATCTTCGGAGAATAACTACAATATAATAAAAACTGATATAGTTGAAAAGATTATCGACTGTTTAAATATAGATTTATCGCAGTACATTCATCCTAATAAGGCTTGCGACGAGTGCTTTAACCAAATAAATAAATTTCATTACTTTAAAAAGTTCTGTCAAGAAAATGATAAAAAATTACGTGAAATATTAAACGATAATAACAAAATTGTCGAAGACAATAAAAAAGTTAAACTCGAAGAGGATACTGATATAAAAAATAATTCATTAGACGATATTTATGACGATGTTCATTCCGATGAAAATTTTGAAACTGAACACAAAAGTAAAGCTAAAATCAAATGTTGGAAATATAAACCGAAAAGAACGCCAACATATTGCAATATGTGTATGGTAGACTGTGACAATGCAGATGATTTTAAAACCCACAATTTCCAATACCACGGCATCGAAAAGGACGGTTCTTACAAATGTTTTGGTTGTGAAAAGAAGTTTAAAAATCGTAAAGCAAGGTTTTCACACGAACGACATTTCTGTAAAGGGCTCAAAGATGGGTATAAATGCGGTATTTGTAATAGATATCTGCCTAAAAGAGGCATGTTCGAGGCTCATATGCGGGATCATAGGGAAAATATCCCGATACAGTTACCCGAGGAACTGTTCAATTGTCAGAAATGTGATAAATTGTTTCGTACAATGGATAATTTAAAAGGACATATAGAATCTGAGCATGATACAGATAAAAAAATGTATGTGTGTGAAGTAAGTATCTATAATTGCTAAAGTCTGGTTTAATTCTATCCCCGAAACAATACTTGACTATAACATTTTGTTATTGTCTAAATTTAATTCAACAAATAATTTAAAAACAATTTAATTTAAATTTATTTATTTATGTTATTTAATTTTTAATTTTACAATATAAAGTACAAAAGTATGTATAAGATAATAAAAGAAAAAACATTTAAAAAAAATAATATAAAAAATAACTTTATATCATGGCTCTATATGTGATTTTCGTAAAAATGTATTTTCCCAGTGAAAAGGGTATACAACATCTTAAGTCGAACAATATCTTAAGTCGAAATCATATTGTAAACATATTTATTACAGTTACCTTTAAAAGAGGATTTTTGTGTTACCTGTAAAGTTTGACAGGTTGCATGTACGAGCTATCACATCTAGACTGACGACATTAAAACCCTAAGCTATCAATATATAAGCAATTATAGTTACATTATATAAGCAATTTCATCTTTATATACAAATATTTAGTATTAAAGCTTATAACACTTATAAGTTTCACCAGACTTTCACAACGATTTACTTAAGTTGTTTCTCATTGCTTTACACCTGAAAGAATTGACTATTATACCTAATATTTGATAGAGTCATAGATTTCATATAGCCACCTAGATTGTTGAAGAGGTTACAGAATTGTTTTAAGTCAATTACGACTGTAAAACTTACAAATATAATTCTCAGGCAAATAATAAAAACTGACTTATTTGTTATTAAACATGTTCAATCATCACTAATTTCCATACTTTTATTTAGCAGTTTATAAAAAAAAATATTTCTTCTTTCAGAGCTGCGGTCGTGTGTTCAACAGGAAAGACTATCTGAATAAACACAAACTCACCCACACGGGAGAAAAGCAGCACGTGTGTCCCCACTGTGGATTCCGCACTAGACAGCGCTCCTCCCTCACAGTCCACATACGGTAAATGGTATTTATAATGAAACCAACGATTCGCCTCGGCTTTACATGGGTGAAATGTAGTTTTTTTAAATCACATTGCAACAAGAGGGGGATTAGGAAGGAATGAAATAAAGAAAGAGGGTTGGGGTTCCAGCTCTTTTAAATCACAGCTCCAAAACATGTTAGGGTTGAATGAGTAGTTAAAAGAAAAAACGATAGGACTGCCCTAGTAATTGTTATTTCTAAATCGCGCTGTGTAGATAATTTGTATAGTATTAGCTGCTTCTCGTTTTTACTTAAGTTGACACAGGACTTTTATACAAAATTCCAACCCTGGTTTTAACTCCTTAGAGGTCGAATTTTGCAAAACCTTATTTTAGTGAGCATCCACATCCTAAAAAAAAACTCCTAGCACTTGTAGTTTCTGAGATTTCATGATGAGTGAGTGAATTTTCCCTTTTATCTATATATACCATGTGTCAACTTTAATGTTTTTAATCAAATTTTAAATATATAGTAAATTGTGAAGAATAGTGATTTCATTTGGCGTGGTAATGTTCTGATGGAGCTTGTATACAATCGGTAGTCAATGAGCTTGATCTGTGGGCAATTGGTCAGTTATCTCTACAGAATGCAAGTTTTTCTATTAATTTTCTAGGAAACACACGGGCGAGCGTCCCTACAGGTGCGACGTGTGTCCCCAGAGGTGCGTCTCCAGTTCCAACCTCCGCGCTCACCAGCAGCGCCATCTGGGGCTCAAAATTCATGAGGTTTGTGTGTATGTATTTTTATACTAATTAGGTTTTGGCTTTGCTCATGTGTCAATGTGTCAACCCTCAAAAAGTAAAATTCGGAGATATTGATGTATTCTGATAATCCGTCCCGTATTTAACATTATTCGAACATTTTTAAAGTCATTTAACAAAATTAGTACGAAAAAAAGTTCAATATATAATAATGTGATATCTTTAAACAACTAATCATTAGTTAAACATTTTTATTATACCACTGATAGAAAAGAAAAGATGGATATATACTTCTTCAAAAATTTCATTAAGAATAGGTTTGACATTTTTAGGCGCCGTTTTTTCAAAATGAAGTCCGGCTTGACACAGTATTGTTAATCAGTCATATAACGTAACTTATCTGATAAATGGGCAATCGAATGCAAAAACAATTTTTTACATCGGATCAGTAGTTTTAGAGAATATATAAGTTCCTTCGGGTATAAAACGTTGTTAAACAATTTATGTAAAACTTATGAAAGTATCAGAACACTAATAAGTTTTTCTCGCCTTATAAATCCATTTCTATTCTCAGTGTAACATATGCAACAAGAAATTCGGATACAAGGTCAGTTTACAAGAGCACATGGCGACACATGCGCCGGCGCACTCGCACGCGTGCGTCCAGTGCGGGGCGAGTTACTCGCACGCGCGCGGTCTGCGCCGGCACGTTGCAACGAAGCACGGGAACCGGGACGCGGACGAACACATATGATTGTTAAATAAATAAATTATTTGTGAAATATAAATTTGCTGTTTTTTTTATGGACACTGACAATGTAAATATATAAAATATAGATATGTTATTAGCTTATGGATTTTGGACGGCGTTGCCTAGCAACCAGCTAACGACTGTGACAGGCAAGAGTATCTTTTGTCCAATAAGTCAATTTAAGAGCTAGATCAAAGTTGAAAAAAGTGTACGGATTTGTTTACGTCAAAAAGTATGAACGCAGCATATCTATAAGTTAAAAAAAAATCATCGGAAATTCCATTTTTAACACACCCTAAGCGACACAACTGTAATTTAACCAAAATTACAGTTGTCGCAAACTAGGAATCAAGGCATAATGGCTTGCACGCTCCGGGGACGGCATGGCAATTTTTTTTTTCAACGTAAATTAACACGTAACCAGTTGTAATAAGGTGCAGATTCATACAGACAATATTTAGAACGAAAGTTTGATGATGTGGGTGCGTTTTCTATGTTTCGTTCTTTCTTACTACGTGAGTAGGAATATTGAAAAAATGCTTAACTTTAAAAACAGGTATAATCGCTATGAATTCTGAAAAATCATGCACCAGTATATATAGCTTACAAAAGTTTCGAAAATAAATACACGTGACATCTTAGAAAACCCCTTACTTGTGATATTTTCTGATTTTTTCCCCCTTGTCTCACGTCATCAATGTATAGCACCTAAGCTAGAATTTCGTATTCTTATATATAAAAGGTTGGGGTAAAAATAAATAATTCAATCCAATTACTAAATATTTTTATTTCTGTTTTTATAAGATCGTTGAAACTTTAGTGGAAAATCGAAAATCTACTAAAGTACTAAGTACAGATTTCGTTATGAAATAATACCTCAACCTTATTTCAAACTTTTTTGTAAATAAAAAAAAACAATGACAGATTAAAAAATAATTTAAAAATATTTTCATAAAATAAAATAGGTACTTATTAATAAATATTTTATTGCTCTTAAAGTACACAATCACATACACTACACAAATATTGTCAAATACAGGAACTTTGCACAGTAACAACTAACCTTACATTAAATATGATCTTTCAAACTAAATCGGACGACATTTTTGTTTCAAATTCATTATCATTATCAAATTGAAATGAAAAATAATCTACTTACACTATTTAATACAGATATTTGACAACTTGAAAACAATAATTTATTTCATAATAATTATCATTTTAAATTCACGGGTTTTTATTCTACAATCTACAATAACCTACAAAACATAATTAAAAACTGGCAATCTAAGTACTACTAACGCCATCTAGTAATGAGTAGAATTACTAATTCGAACCTCTACCGAAAGTTATGACGAGAAATTTTTAAAGGTTTTATCAACATCAATTTCTACTACTATTTGAATATTAAATTGATTATTATATTGTATTTTTCATGCATTTTTTTGAAATTTTATTTTGAAATTGTAAATTTGTTAAACAGTGACATCTATGCATGAAAAAACATATTATAATTTTAAACCTTTTAAGTAATATGCCGTATGCCTACAGTATTCATTTGGATGTCTTGAATAATTACAATTATATTAAAATTATAGTTAATCATACGTTTGCTGTAGATTATAAATAAATTATCCTTTCTATATAATCTGTTACTTACAGTATATACAGTGCTATGTATAATAATTTAGAATATTTGTTTACTCTAGAAATCAATGGCAGTGGGATATAGAATGTCCAAAATTTTTAATAATTTCTCAACTTAGAACAAAAATATTAATCTCAAACAATATTGTCCTGATTTTGATAGAGATTTCACTTTTTAAAATCCTAATGTTTGTAAAACTATTTAAATTTGACCTCTATTTAAGGAGTGATTTCCAAATTGGTTTTGTTATGTCAAACACGTATATCTATGTAAATAAAAATGTTTGTATGTTTGTCCTATATGCGTTCTGAAACCAATGATCCGATTGTGACGAAACTTTGATAGGGTGTTTAGGACGAGGGTTTATTGTCCAAAAATCTACATACTTTAGGCAACGCTTGCCGAGAACAGGTAGTAAGTAATTAAATAATTGATTAAATTTAATAAAATAGGTCTTTAAAAGCATAATTATCATTTCAAATTGATCATAGATATTTATGTATTTTTTTAAACAGTTTTTGTTTATATAGTCTATGTATTGTAGCTAAATTCCGAGAGGTCAAATTAAAATGTTCGCACGTTATGAAGTGAAGCTAACATCACGAAGGTAAATTTGCTTTCTAAATGGATTAATTAGTAAAACTATCGAATAGGAACAAGGAAGATTGTTTTGAATAAATTATCACTTTAATAAGTGATAAAAAAATAAAATGAGTTTTTTTTATTAACGTTATGATAAAAACATTAAACTAATTGGGGCTTTGTTACATTTGACAATATAATACATATAATTATAACCAAATATACAGTGTTGCCAGAAATTTAACAAATATATTATAATTTCGTTCTAACATTGTTGCCACAATAAATATAATTAATATACATTATTGCCAGGAATTAAAATAAATACATTTTTTTAATTAGCCCCATTATTATTGCTTTGTTTAATAGTTTATTTGTTAGTTTTCAGTAAGGGAGGTTATCTCTCAAGAATGCCTGCTTCATGTATCCTCGCCTCAAACATTTTCCCCACCAGGATCGCTGGGTGCACATTTTGACAGGTTTCAATATGAAACACTTCGTTTGGACGATGTTGAAGAATAATTTCCCGACCATATTAGACACAGATGTGTCCGCCAGCTTGAGACACGCGCGAAATCTGAAAAAAAAAAAGTTTTTTTTTAATAGCGTCTTTGTAAAAGGTTAGTACAGGGCAACTTCGATTTAACAAATCGGAGGGGAACAAGAAAATATTCGTTATATTAAGTAACTAGCTTCCGCCCGCGACATTCTTCATTGGTGCTCCGCTCCTTTCGGTCTTAGAGTGATAATATATAGCCTACAGCCTTCCTCGATAAATGGGCTATCTAACACTGAAAGAACTTTTCAAATCAGACCAGTAGTTCCCGAGATTAGCGCGTTCAAGCAAACAAACAAACAAACAAACTCTTCAGCTTTATAATATTATTATAGATTCGTTGAACTGAGGTTTGTTATGTTGATGTTAGGTTGGTCTTAAATTCGTTATAAAGAGGAAACATGTCGCGACATGAATCACATACTATAAGATTGAGATTTTATATTGGTGGGAACTTTATATTAAGGTTTTAGGTTGACAAAAATCGTTAATTAAAGGTATGAATACTTTTTCTTGTAGTTGAAGTTCGTTATAAAGTTGTTCGCAAAAATCTTCGCATTTTGAAAGTATATTTTATATGGACTCTTATAGACAATTCAAGGGGATTACGAAGAATTTGTAAACTCGAGGAAGTCGTTATATTGAGGTACGTTGTATTAAGGTTGCACTGTATAAGTCGTAAGCGTGAATTACATTCGTAAGTTCTACCGTAGTAATTGACATAAAACAATTCTGTATCTTGGTAACAGTTAAGGTTGCTTTATGAAAGGTGTTGCTGTTAAAATGACACTGACAGTAATTTCTTTCAGATGTAAAGCAATGAAAACAACTTACGTATCTTTTTTTTTTAATTTTCCTACTCATTAGATTTCATCTTTAAATGCATGATTTTTTTTATTTTATCAAATCAAAAAACAATTTATATTTTTTATATATAAAAAAAACTTATTGATAAAATGTTATACGTTACATTTGACAGCTGAAATAGGTTTTAGACACCTATTAAACTCCCTTACACGTATGTTAATCTATATCTAAAGCATGTTTAACTCAAAACTGTGCTTAGACGCGGATTTGTAGTACGGATTTTTTTAAACACGCGTTTAACGTCTGTTTAAATCTTTTGTAGTAAGGCAGTTATAGCTCGCGGCTACGTTAGTGTAAAGTCTATTTTTCTTGACTTGTCTTAATTTGGTAGCAAAACCCGGAACGAAACTTTTTTTTTTCACTATAATTTTTCATTATAATAAATTATTCAATTTAATCATTCAATCGATAATAACTTATTTATCTCTTATCTGTGGCAAGAAATACGCCATATTTGTTTGCTAAATAAGACGAGTAAAAAAAATGGACTATAGATTTGTTTTAATAATACATATATATACACCTAAAATATAGCCTATGACCATCTAGAACAATGTTCCTTTCAAATGGTACCATAATTTTTACAATAGATTCAGTGGTCCCGGTTTACTTCGCACAGACAAAATTCGCTTTCTCTTTCTTATATTAGTACTAACTGTCCCTCGCGGTTTCGCTTCGCTCTTATGAGTCGTAGCGTGCTGTAATATAGCCTATAGCCTTCCTCAATAAATAAACTATCTAACAAAAAACGATTTTTTTCAATCCGAACGAGTAGTTCCTGAGATCAGATAACAAACAAACAAACACTTCAGCTTTATAATATTAGTAAAAATAGACGAGGACAGAAAAGTAAAAGTAACACTGACAAAGTTAAAGGATGTAATAACGCTGACAATACTCTATAAAAATCCGCAATAAAAATCCTGGAAGATTTCTATTACCACCATAAGACCACTATTAAATATAAAACGATTTTCGTTTAAGCGATTTCCCGTAAATAAAAATCAATTCTCGTATGTACGAGCGTCACTTCAGAACAGCTACACTTATTTACCCGACTGTTCGACGTAAGGAGGGTGATGTGTTTATCAGCCTATGTATGGTATTTTACGTTTGTGGGACTATTTAGACGCGTGGGCCGATTTTGATAAATGACGTCGAGTGATTCGCCATGACGGCGCGAATGTCATAGAAAGCGTTAAAACTTGGAAAAACCAAAATGGCCGATTTTGTAAGCTATAATCTGAAAAAGAAAAATGGAAATCGACGAACTATATGGTATCGTTGAATAGGTATTGAAAATTTATTTTAGATTTCTAATAACGTTTTTCAATCAAAATTACCAATTAGAATCTATAACGATTTAGTAAGTTGCGATTCTCACTTATAGGCTTTTAGACAGAACGGATATTGATATGGTACTGACTGCAGGTGGTCTTGTTACGCAGTCGGGTTTTTAATTTTATTTAATTAATGTATTTTTTTAGTAAATCATTTGGTTGTTTGTAATTATCAGGACTAGCTTTATGATATAGAAAATGTTTGAAAAATCGCGCAAAATATTGAAAATTGGTATTAAAAATTTCTAAATAAAAAATACGAGCAAGTCTTAGTGCATCCGTCGTCGAATTAACAATATTTTTTAATACCTTCTTAACGCTGGCAGCTTCTAATAAAGCCGAGTTCGTACTCAAATACGGTAGTCTTTATTATCTGTATATTCAAAATGACCGCCATTTTACTACCGGCGCCGGCTGTCATCGTTTCGCGCCAAATTTATGGCATATGTCATAAATTGGCGGGAAAGTATTCTCGCGAATGCGTTTGGGATATTTTCTTATAATTATAAAAATGGAGAATTTATCTGGATGCATTATCTCAAGTTTAAAAATTGTTTCCTGTAGCTCGTAAATAAGGATTCAGGTTCCAACAAAGTGTGTTATTTAATAATCTATACTAATATTATAAAGCTGAAGAGTTTGTTTGAACGCGCTAATCTCAAGAACTACTGGTTCGAATTATTTGTGTTAGATAGTTTTTTATTGAGGAAGGCTATATGCTATATTACACCACACTACATGGGAGAAAAGCAGGAAAACCGCGAGGGGCAGCTAGTTTTATTTATAAGTTGACTAGGTCATTACGCAAAAAAGACATAATTATTAGCTATTCAAAATGGCGTATCAAAGATAAATTTTGATTTATTTTTTAATTAAGAAAAATCTTTGAAAAATATTTTTAGGCTGTATTAGTACGATTTCTTTTCCATTCTACAAAAAAAAAAAAACTTCACATGTCATCCTACCCAAGACAGCAGGGACAAGACAATATTTTATCCATCTCTCCGGCAGAACGCCAGAAGCTAGGTGATATATCCGATGCACAGACAAGCACCCTTCTGCACGTGTGCTGTTGACGTATGGCATATTTCCCGCCATTCGCTGCACTTATATAGTCTGTGGTTGATAGTTTTTTTAAAATTTCTAATAGAGAATAATGTATAATTGTTTTTGGTACCATTGTTAATTGGGTGCTGATAATCAATACTATGTCGAGCCACACGGACTTCATTTTGAGAAAATGGCGTCTAAAGATGTCAAACATATTTTTAATAAATTTGTTTGAAGACAATAATATCCGTTTTCTATTTTCATAAAAGGTAAAGTGATTTAAAAGCAGATTGATATATTTAATGAGTTATCTAATAATAAGTTTTTAAAATATATGAGATTATTATATAAATTGAAAAATATAGAACGTGATTCAAATTCGAAACATAAAATTAAGAAACTTATTTCACTAGTCATTTAGTTTAGATAACTTGAATTTGATTTGAATAATGTTAAATAATTGACGCGGAATCAAAATTTACCAATATATCCAAATTTGAGTTTTTGTGGGTTGACACATTATTGCTTATCAGCATCCAATTATATACCATTTTTTAATGATAGGTTATATTTTTTTAAACATATTTTTCTTTTTGCGCAGTTCTAGAATCTGATTTATTTCAATCAAATATAATAATATATGTATATTGAAATAAATTTTGCTTATTAGGTAAATAGTGTCAATTTTATAGTTTAAAAATTTAAATAAATATATTCGGCATCGAATATCACGCCGAGTTTGAAGAGAATTACTACGAGTTTATATGTTGGGAAATCTATAGGTATTTTATATAGTTACTAGCGGTACTGACGTCGATCATATATGCTTATGAAAAACATAACCTTATTTGGCTTCGCCGCAATCGAGTAAGAATAACACATTAAAGTTTTCAAAAGCCAAGTGCGAACAATGACAAAAAGCACAGATTATGAAACCCCAGTAATGTCCTCTCACGACGGTGACCAAGGAAATTGTTTTTTTTACGAATACCTTCACGGTCAGTTGAATAAACTGGCTGTATTTTTTTAGGCCTTAATCTGAGTACGGTTTATTTTTTTTTAATGGATTACGAGATGAAGAAATGGTCAGTGCGGCCACAGTGTACGTAGTGAGTCTTCTAACTACTCCATTACAGTAAAGTGAACTCAGATTTTACTAGCTTAGCTAACTCGTGTCCCTCTGATTTTTAACTCCCCTTTGATTCTAAGGTTACATATATATCGATATATGTAATTGCAGGGCCGGATCTAGCCCTCAAAAGATTGTGGGCACAGCCACCCGAAATTCAGCCAAGTGCGAGTTGGAGTATGAATTATCTCAACACAAATATTTAAGTATAGTGAAGTAACATCCTCTAAATGTCCCACTGCTGGGCAAGGCCTCCTCTCCTATTAAGGAGAAGGTTTAGAGCATAATCCACCACGCTGCTCCACTGCGGGGCGGATATACATGTGTCGGTATTCCTCCGGGCACATGCAGGTTTCCTCACGATTTGCTTTACCGACATCGAGATGAATTTAAAGACAAATTTAGCACTAGAAAACTCAGCGGTATTTATATCTATTAAACAATTCAACCTGGATATATTCAACAAAGACTTACAACAAAAGATTTAAACAGAGTTTTAAAAAATCCGTACTACAAATCCGCGTCTAAAGACAGTCTTGAGTTAAACATGCTTTAGATAGAGATTAACATACGTTTAAATGAGTTTAATAGATGTTTAGAACCTATTTTAACTGTCAAATGTAATATAACATTTTATCAATAAGTTTTTATATGAGTTTATTAGCTGTTAAGCTATTTATATAATATTTTAAGCAATGTTTAATGTTTAAACACTGTTTAGCTAGACACGCGTTCAACATGGTTTTAATGCGTCTTTTGTAGTATGACAGAGAGTGTTGAAAATACCATTAAGTTATTGTTCAATCTGTGTCTGATTAACCCACGATATTTTTTTATTATTTTACGTGAGTTACGTCACAAGTCCATTAGGGTTGTGGGCATGCCCACCGTGCCCACAACATTTGAACGGACACCATAGTTGTACTAACTATACTGTAGTGATCTTAATTACGTTTCGTTTAACCCCACAGACGGAATTCCTTAATCCTTAATAGCCTAGAAGTTCAATTTTGATACCAATCTTTTAATGTTCACATTGTTATTATATTATGTTATTATATTTATAATAATTTTTTTAAGGTTGCCTGTACGTGTTTCACTGTGTAAATTTAATAATTGTAGGGAACTTTTTTTTTTTTTTTTGTTTACGCAGGGTAAATTTTCATAGATACCGGACTCCTGGGGGGGAGACCGGGTTATGTGAGATTGTACTCACTAAAACCCCCTGCGATGGCCGCCACAGCACGGAAAACGGAGAGGCTACGGGATCGCTTTCGCAGGCACGTCCGCGGCCTCTCCCGTGCATTGTAGGGAACTTACCTCTTGGTTCTACAGTGTAAAGTGTCGTTATGCGATAATAGAAACAACTAATGTTTCGTATTATTTCACGCCTATATCTGATTTCTTTATGACCTTAATGCCTGAAGTATCATTGATTTTGAATTGAAGTTTTTTTTTATCTAAATAAATAATGTTTTTTTTTTAACTATTTTTCCCTTCATCATTAAGCAAACACAGCAATATTTAAAAAATAAAATATTTTCGTAAATCAGGCTGTTAAGGGTTGATATAAAGATCAAGTGCTACAGTGTATCGTAAAAGAATTCGGCTTACAAAAACATTAACGTCTGTGGGAGCGCGCGGATTAATGGCGGCTGACAAGGCGTCGCCTTTCGCGCTTAACGAGCCCCCAGCCTTTGTATGCACTCGCACACGGAGTAGACGAGTACAGAGAACGTTTCTATTAATTCTTTGTATCGATAACTTGCCATAGATGGATGCCGATAAGCAATAATGTGTCAACCCACAAAAAGTCAAATTTGGAGATATTGATGTATTTTGATACTGCGTCACCTATTTAACATTATAAAAAAAATTAAGTTATATAAACTAAGTGAGTACTGAAAAATGTTTCTTAATTAATTGTTTCGAATTTCAAGTGAGTTCCATATTATGTAATTTATACATTAATCTCAAACATTTGACGAACTTTTTAATAGATAATATATAAAATATATCAATCTGCTTTTAATTCAATAATCCTTTTATCAAAAAAGAAAAGGAAAGGTGGATAAGACACGTCTCAAACAAATTGATTAAGAATAGGTTTGACATCTTTAGACGGCATTTTCTTAAAATGAAGTCCGCGTGGCTTGACACAGTATTGATTATCAGCATCCAGATATCTAGTAAAAAAAAAGTAGGCTTAAAAAATAATAAGTTGTAAACCTAAAACATTTTTATTAAATCTTAAAAATGTTTTTAAGTAATTGTTTTAAGAAATAGTTTCTTGTTAAATATTTTTAAAATTAATAAAATAGGAAAGATGTTGCATGTATGTGGCTACACAATTTAATATTATATAACATATAGAATGGCAACACTCTCTTTCCCTTTTGTGGCTGTTAAATACCTATTATTAAATTATACTAAATCTATATTTTATTAAAACACACATTAATTAATACTATTATATTTTTAACCGACTTCCTAAAAAGAAGGAAGTTCTCAATTCGTCCGAAACTTTTTTAAGTATGTTTCTTTGACAGACACGTTGGCGCAGTGGTCACTGCAACTGACTAAAGCGCTAACGGTCGCGGGTTCGATACCCGCTCACGGCAAACGTGTGTATTGGCCATACGGATGTTTGTCGTGGTCTGGGTGTTTGTGTTAGTGTTGTGAGTGTTTCTGGACTCCCGACACAAGGTCATGAGATCTTAATGGGGGCCGTTGAGTGTGATGCGTTATAAATTCTCTCTCTTGACTTCTCGATTGTTCGAACGGCTTGACCGATTTGGTAGATACATTTTCCCATAGAATTTACATCAAAATCGCAATGGCCAGCTATTTTCTATATAAAAAATGCAAATTTCGACGCGTCAGTACTTTTTAGGATTTTTTTTTTATTTCAAAAATAAAATTTTAAAATACTTTTAATTAAAAAAATGTTTATTTTAAATAATTTGTGGTACAGTGTTGTGTTGCCTGAGGATCTCCAGAGCTCAAAATCGGTCCTGAATCCATGATTATTTGGTTTTATATAATTCCTACATTTTTAACCAACTTTGTGTAATAATTGATTGAAATATTTCTTAAATATATGTATGTAAGCTGTGTTAATTGAAATGTATATAAAAAAAAAAAATATTTGTATCCTTCGCAGCCGGTATTTTTAATTACCCCAATTATAATATTAAGACAAAAAGTGATACTGACTTTTAATTAATTTTATTACAAAATTAATCATTATATTTGAAAGAGTTTGTGTGTATGTTTGTCACTTTTTCACACTATAACTTAGGTA
Source organism: Hypolimnas misippus (assembly GCA_037950945.1). NCBI lineage: Eukaryota > Metazoa > Arthropoda > Insecta > Lepidoptera > Nymphalidae > Hypolimnas > Hypolimnas misippus. The sequence goes on from JBBEEQ010000002.1 coordinate 4,541,383, forward strand.
AACGGATTTTAATGATATTTGCAATATAATTAGTTAATTATCTTTTTTTTAATCTATACTATTATAATATTATAAAGCTGAAGAGTTTGTGTTTTTTTTTTGTTTGTTTGAACGCGCTTATTTCAGGAAGTACTGGTTCGAATTGAAAAATTATTTTTGTGTTAGTATATTTATTGAGGAAGGCTATAGGCTATATTACATCACGGTACGACTCATATGAGAAAAGCAGTAACCATAAACCCGAGTGAAACCTATCGATCTATACTAATATTATAAGGAGGTAAGATTTGTTTTGTAAGTTCGTATGTAAGTGGGTAATCTCTGAAAGTACTGATCCATGTCATCCACCTAGTAAAAAATACCTATTGCAGTTTCGCTCCCATTAATGTAATGTTAGTAATATTTAATTTTAAAAATATATTATTTTGGTATAATAACGACCGCTTTGATGTAGTGGTGCTGAATGTACCTCTAAAGCCGACGGTTGCGGGTTCGATCCCCGCTCGGGGCAGATATTTATAGTTGTATAAATATTTGTTCCTAGGTCTGGGTGTTTGTCCTTGTGGGTCTCCTCACCGTGCCTGGGAGAGCACGTAAAGCTGTCGGTCCCGGTTGTTATCAAAATCACCTGATAATGATCGTTACTGGTAGTAGGGAAATTATTCTAGTCTAAACGGTTACTGGCTTGCCCTCAGGGGTTGCGAAGGTCAGATGGCAGTCGCTCTGTGTAAAAATCAGTAACTCGTCAATATCCGGACTAGAATAGCAGACCCTGGTATAACCGGGAATAATGCTAGGTAAATGATGATTATTTTCTTATAATATTTATAATATTAATACGTTTATCGTCGGTCTAGATGTGATAGCTCGTAGATGCAAACTGCCGAACTTTACAGGAGACACAAAAATCTTCTCTTAAAGCTGTTATAAATATGTTTACATTTTTTGACTTAAGATATTGTAAGAAATATTATTATTATAAATGTAAATTAATTGAATACAGTTTTCACTGAGAGAATCCATTTTTACCAAAATTTTTAGTAATGAGTTATCACATATAGAGCAACGTTATACATTAAATATAGGCTATGAACATCTAGATTAATGGAACTTTCAAATGGCTCTACCACAGAATATTTCTAAAAAAAAGCTATTTATTTAATCTACAATCTTCTTGTTTCAATAATAATAAGTAAATAAATAAACGCATCACACTCAACGGCCCCCATTAAGATCTTGTGACCTTGTGTCGGGGGTCCGGAAACACAACACTAACATAAACACCCAGACCACGACAAACATCCGTATGGTCAATATAGACGTTTGCCGTGAGCGGGGATCGAACCCGCGACCGTTAGCGCAGTCATTTGCAGTGACCACTGCGCCAATGTGTCTGTCTAATATGTCTATACTCAATGATCAATTGTGATACAATTTTACAAGGTTATAGTTTACATACTTTGAAAAGGACAGAGGTTATTTTTATTTTCGAAAAAATACACAGTTCCTGCGGGAATGCGATATAACCTAATTTCACGCGGACAAAGTCGCGGGAGTCTTACTAACGTTATATGCGAAAGTAACTCTGTCTATGTGTTACGCAATCACGCCTAATCTACTAAATCAAATTTAATTTCGAAGAGATAGTCTAAAGTGTGCGAAATAATATATGTTATTTTTCAAACAAAAGGGCTGTAAGGGGTTTAAATAGGGGTTGAAAGTTTGTATGGAAATTACGTGTAAAATTCGTTTTAAAGCTAGAAGCTTGAAACCTAGATGGTGATTTTCAAATTGCTAACTTAACGCGGGCGATGTCGCGAGCATATAATTTTTATATAATACAACAAAACTAATAAAAATAGATTATTTTCATGTTTATTTGTTGTTTTTACGATTTGATGTAAACAAAATGTTTTCCGTTTCTGATGTTCGCAATACGCCATTAAAATTACATATCTTGGCACTCGCAAACGTTATACATAATAAACAATTATTAATAACATCAAAAATAAATCTCGAATTTCAATTAAAAATAAACAAACATATGTTCATACTTAACAGGACTGATCAAGAAGAGGGTAATGTTTTGCGCGTGCGGGTGCATTGCAGGCTTAGTATTATAGTAAACGAAAAAATGTCTCTATAACGAGTTAGCTAAAATGTCACAAGTCTAGTCTCAGATACACCCTTTTTGTGGTAGGGAAGGGGAAGGGGTAACTATATCTAAAAAAATATTAATAAATGAATTAGACTATATTGTTTGCTCTCAACCTAATATTTACACGCCTCTAACGTAGACAATTTCAGAATTAATTATTTGAAATAATTTTCGTAATCTTTCAACGTTCACGGGGAGGATGTTTCCATGAGAAATGTCATGGTCATGAAAATATATTGTTGTATCAACATCTTGTGATATTAAAGTGTAAATCGAGAAAAGTCCCAAGTGATCCACGTTGCGATTTCACAAGTGTGAATTTTTTAATTAGGTCACTTAAATACTAAGCTTGGGATATGTATTTTGACGTGTAATGTTACTAACCAACTTTAAATCATTATAGATCCTAAACGGTCGTTCTGATTGAAAAACTATATGAGAAACTTAAAAATGATTTTTAAATACCTATTCAATTTACATTTTCACTTTCTTTTTCACATTATTGCGTCCAAATTCGGCCATTTTGATTTTTGTTAATTTTTTTTTCACGCTAACATGACGAGTTAGAATGTCATTTATCAAAATCGGCCCATGCGTTGGGTCTAAGTAGTAAACTAATAAAGTAACAGCCTTTATATGTCCCACTGCTGGGCAAGGCCTCCTCTTCTATTAAGGAAGGTTTAGAGCTTAATCCACGTTGTTCTACTGCGGGTTGGCGGATATACATGTGTCAGTATTTCTCACGACACATGCAGGTTTCCTCACGTTGTTTTCCTTCAACACCAAGCTGGAGATCAATTTAAACACAAATTTAGCACTTGAAAAATTAGTACTAGCCGATTATTGAACCCGCGATCATCGGTTAAGATTGGTATTCTAACCATTGAGCTATCTCCGCTCAAAATAAATAGTGCAAATGTACAAACCCACATACATAGGCTGATAACGACATCATCCATTTTCTTTTTATTATTTTCATTGTCACCAACCTCTGTATTCGCTGCTCTGTGGTTATATCGCGACCTTGTCGCCTTTATTCCCGATATTCGTTCGAGCACTGGTCAAGTTGTAGTGTTGTACTCATTTTATCGATAAAATCCGTTAATAAAAAAAAAAAGGAAATCGAAAATGAATTTTTGTTTACTTACTATTAATTATACTATATAACTATTTATTTTGATTTAAAAACAAAACTATTGAAATGATTTTGATGAAATTTCTATTTTCAGATTCACATAGATATTTTATCGAAATCGGTTCAGTAATTCGATTATAAAATCGTAACAACTATGTACATAAGTGCATCGTTCAAGTAAACGTAATTGCACATTCTACTTTTAAAATCGTTTTTTTTAAGTATACAGAAGAATAATAAACTTTCAAAAACAAAGGCACTGAGAGTAAATTCTTTCATGTGTAAAACATTGAGAAGCAACTTATGTAAATCTTTATGAAAGTCTGAGAGCAAAACTTATAAGTGTAATTCAAGTCTGAAACCTACAAATGCATTTAATCAAAATATATATACAAAGTAAATAAAAAAAAACATAAAAGAACACAGAAGAAAACCTTATAATTCGTATGTAAATCTTGAAAAAAGTCTGTAAGCGAAATTTACAAGCGTAATTCTATAGTAGAATAAATGTCATGAACGTGTGAAACCACGGCGCGAAGCTAGTTACCGATATATATCCACCCTCCCCTATATAAGTGGCTTAGTTACGGTTTAAGATCTGCCAAACAGCGAGTCAATGCGGGTTGGGAGTTAAGAACAAAAGTAGGATTACGTCTGTGGCCGTTCTAAAAAGAATTAGCGAAAAACCCGCCTTTTTGCTTTCTTTTTTTTTCACTCGTTAGCAAAGGCACTGGTCAGCGAAAGGTCCCGCATGTCCAGAAAATTCTTTATATTTTTATTTTATTGCAAGTTATTTTTCTAACTTAAATCGCGAATGTTTGTTTTTTTATTTCTTAAATTTAAAAACAATTGATATAAAAATAAGGTTAATATATTCGTGGAAAAATAGTAAAATATACGTTATTTCAGATCATTTAAAATATAAATATACAGCCAAATTTGACATTTAGTAAAATTTTTAGTTGTCTGTGGAATTTCAAATAAGCATTTTATTTTTGATTATTGGTTTAGTGTATGTAAAATTTTTGTTATGTATTTAGTATGTTGATTATAAACGTTTTGGTCGAAAAACGGTTTTAGGTGTTAATATAATATTTTTGAATAGTTATATAAGAGTGTAATTTTTCTATGAATCCCAAAAAACACCTGAATTAGAAATTAAGTGAAATTAGTTGACAAATTAATTTCACTTAATATTATTTTTTAAGACATCGACGTCTTGTAATAACGCAATCGACTTTAAAAAGTCAATTTATTGATTTTATAATTTTTAATAATAAAAAACCTTCTAACATAACCATAAAATTGATTATTTAACTTTTTCGAATACTTTCCACCACTAGTAATGAATGCAGTAATCATTTTAAACGCTTTTTTTAATGTATGTGTACTTAACTTTCGTTATTATGCCAAAAATTGATTTTCAAAATGGCGTATCAAGCACTAATCTCGATGTATCGAGGGTGATATTACCAACAAAGACTCTCCGAGAAATAATATATGATATTTTAAAACACTCCACGTTAACCAAAAAAAGGTTTCGCTCAATTTCTCCTTCGATATCTTTACGCCTTACATTCGCTTCGAGCGTTCATAGACAAGACTGGCCGTTTATAAGACAAGTTGACACGAGAATCTTTTGTGGAGACGTTCGAAATTCGAAAATCGCGCGCGCTTGAATGGGCGGGTAATGGCGCGGAAACCATAGACTAAACAGGTGTTTTTTTTCTTTGTTTTTGAGTTTTATTATCTACTAGCTTTTGCTCGTGGCTTCGTAGTGTTGATTTTGTTTTAAAATAATACACAAAATATAGCTATAATTTTTAAAATACATTCAGTGGTTGCGTAGTTTACTTCACATTCAAAATTCGTACTATTTTTATTATAAATAATATATGTAAATAGTGTATAAATATTTATTTTTAATCTTTATTGTCTTTTCTATTGTTTTTCTTTTTTTTTGAATATATTGTAAATAGTTTATTCTAGTTAAATGATTTCAAAGTGTAAATACTAGATGAATATCGATTGAATATCGATATGATAAAATCGTATTTATGTATAATTCTATATGTAGTAAATTAATATATAAGTTTATGTTATTTTTTATGTATAGTAATTAAATTTGTACTGATTTCCGTACACCTAACCGTTTTATTCTAATCTCCTTTACCCAAAGGTTGTCTGGAAAAAATGGCTGTTTTAGACCGCCTTTTATACATCCTTCTTTATTTCTTTCTAAAATTTGTTTTTTTTTTGTTTTGGAGTACAATAAAGAATAAATGCAATATTCATATTTAACATAACGGGTCTTATCGCGATAACTAATGGTAGTAACACCATACAACTTCGTCGAAACGTCGGGCATTAAAAAGGTATTACTACCATTAGTTATCGCGATAAGACCTATATTAAATATGAATAATGTAAATCGCGAAAATTTAAAATATATACTATTTGTGTTTGTAATTTGCCAGGTTAATTATCCTTTTCAGTTACTGTCATTTTGCTACGTCTAATTTAAAAGGTCCCCTCTGCCACTGGTCACTTGCGCAGGGCCCAACGATCGATGGGGACCGCTTAGTTTATACTAGAGATTATGGAGAAGTATACGATACTTCTTATATCAATATAGATTTTTTTGTGAATATTATACGTCGATTTATTTAATGTAATAAAGAAATATATATAACAGTTAAATCAGCCCGTTTACAAGCTGTATCAGTTACAGTAAGGCCCTATTACAAAACATCAAGTTTTTGATTAGATTTAATTAATTTTTTAAATCAACCCTCTATGTTCGAGATTGGTGACATACAAACAGACAAACTTTTGAGCTTTATAGATAAAGAAATCGTTAGATCCCAAATCTGTCCCCTCTTTATCTTTTCGGAACAATAAGTACCCTATGTCCTTCTCGTAATCTAACTCTATACCAAAATTCATCAATCTTAGTTCAGTAGTTTAAACTTTAGAGATATTTAACACTTATAATATTATTTTGTATAGATAGAGAATAGATTGAAAAACATAGTTAAATAGATAACATAGATAAGTGATGTTTACAAATAGAAAGCGACCCCAACATGTTTTGATTTGATTAACGATTATAATAGGTCACTATTGCGTTCGTAATTAAATTTTATCTTGTTTGTTTGTAAATAATTATAATATAGTATTATTTTCTCACTTTAATAGAATAACACTAATATCCAAAACACTCACAAACAGAACGATGTCACGTCGTAAAAATCTATGAATATCATTGCAGGACTTTTAAAAAAAGTAATCAATTGAAAATCATCTGCAGTCAGCAGTACCGTATCAGTTCTGTCTAAAAGCCTATAAGTGAATGGTTACTATCCAACTTTAAATCGTTATAGATCCTAAACGATAATTCTGATTGAAAAACGATTTTTGAGAATGTTTCTTAAATTCAACGATATTTGATATAGTTCGCCGATTTTCGACGAATCAAACGTGATTTCAAAATCGGCTAAAGCATTTGATCTAAATAGTGCCAAAGGTACAAACCCATACAACCATAGACTGATAAAAACTTTACCCTCCTTAACGCAGCGAAGTCGATTAAATAAGAAGAATCGATTTCAAAGACATAATACGTAATTTTGAGTACTTAGATGACATACAAATATTATACAATATTTAATTTTGATTTTAAAACGAAACAATTAAACCGATTTTGATAAAAAAAAGTTTGGGACCAATAAGAGAGTATATAAACCCTATTAAAGGAAAAAAAAATCAGTCAAGCTGTTTTCGAATTAATGCCGAAAGTACATAAAAAAGTCATATTTTCGCATCGTTGTGCAAAATATATAATCCAAGGCATTTCCATTGTGAACTGACTTTATATCAATTAAAATTTTGTTTTATAACATAAAATTAATGTAAGATGAAATACTTATAATTAAAGTATTTAATTTATAAAAATTAATGTTTATTTTATATATCCGATTGCAATAAAACTTTGTCAATTTATTGTTAAGTGCAAACAATAAAAGCGAGAAGGTTATAAGCATAGTGCAATTAACTTCAAGTAGGTGGCGCACTTGTCTATGAACCGACAGTCTGATATAACAACATTAACATCAACACGACCAAACCTGTGCTTAAAAGCAATTTTCACATATTAAAAAAAAAAACAAAATGGCGTTTCCCGCCAAAATTCCTCAGCTGTCAATAGGCGCCATCTTAGCTTATGGCCGTGTTCCGTTATCGCCACGCTTCACAGGATTTATAATGTGTGAATAATGCCCTCGGGGGTTAAATACACGGGTGACAATACATAAATTATTAACGTCAAATAAGGGTGCCGATTCTTTGTGGCGTTATCAGTAACTATCCGTGTTTATTCGCGTAGAAAGTTCCTTTTGTTGGCAGCATTGTAACTTTCATATTAATGGCGGCAGGTTGTCAATATTTAAATGACCGCTGTGGACAATGATCCTGTTATATACATCTTTGGGTGTTGTATTTATTTTTATTGCAAGAGTTGTACGAAATGAGACGAATTAAAATAACATTAAACGGATTTAAACATGTATGTAGTCTAGTTTTATATACGGGCTGGCTCGATCAGGGTAGTACCACACTCTTATAAAATAACTGTGTAACCTGGTAACAGTAACCTTAAGTATTTGTAAGTTGGTAAAACGTAAAGTATTTGTAAGCTGGCAAAACGTAAAGCACAGGCAGTAAATGAAAGTTTGTGAGCAAATCTTCGTACCTTAATGTAATAAATAAAACTTATAAACTTTTGCATAAATATCAATTTAAAACATTAGAAAAGTCATGACTTTAATTTATACAATAAAAAAACAAGCGCCGTTTTCAACAAATCTTAATTTAAAAAAAAAAACGACATTAGTATATCATTAAAAACGATCTACGATTTAATCTGTGGCGTCGAATTGAAACACGTCAAATACGATCTTATTCCCGCGCTCCAAACGTCAAAATTGCGTTCCCTTGACAGATTGTCTATGGTTCCCGCCATTATAAAAAGGATACACATATTCTAAGCAATAAAAAGTCTAAATGCAGTCAAAATCGTTTCAATGGCTGTAAGTTTTTTTTATCTCGATCAAAAAAGGGACCGTGAAGTAGTTTTGGTTTTATCTGTGGTTTAAAATCGTAGTTTTAAATTTCTTTTAACGTATTTGGATCTTAAAAATTAATTGGTTGATGATAGTTATGAGTTAATTTAAGAATATCTGCTCCTTGTTTCATTCGCGTTTATGGTTACTGCTTCGATTCTATAAGTCGTAGCGTGATGTAAAATAGCCTATAACCTTCCTCAATAAATGGGCTATCTAATGCTAAAAGATGTTTTCAAATCGGATGAGTAATTTCAGAGATTACCCCCACGTACCTACTTATAAAATTTCTTAATATAATTGGATGCTGATAAGCAATTTTACATTTACCACTTAATAAGTTTAAAGCCTACGTTAAAAAATCTTTAATAAATAAAGCATATTATGCCATACAAGAATATTCTTACGACAAAGAGGCGTGGATCTAATGTGCGTTGATGTTCTTACATAATTTCAAAAAATTGTAATAAGAATCCATTATGTATGAATGATTTTTAAAAGAGCATCTTTCGAGTTTCTTGCCGGTTCTTCTCGGTAGAGACTACATTCCGAACCGGTAGTAGCTTAAAAAAATATAACCAATGGACCTGTAACTTGACGATTCAAAAGTGCTGTAAATAGCCTATTTGAATAAAATATAATTTGAATTTGAACACATAAATGGACGCTGATAAGCAATACTGTGTCAAGCCACACGAACTTCATTTTGAGAAAATGGCGTCTAAACATGTCAAACCTATTCTTAATCAATTTGTCTAAATAAGTATTTATCCATATTTTCTTTTCTTTTTTGATAAAAGGTATAATGTATTAAAAGCAGGTTGATATAATTAATATATTATCCTATAAAAAGTTTTTAAATATATGAGATTATTGTATAAATTACAAAATATGAAACGACCTTGAAATTCGAAACAATTGATAAAGAATCTTTTTTCTGTACTTATTTAGTTTATATGACTTTTTTTTTTTAAATAATGTTTAATAGGTGATGCAGTATCAAAATACATCCTTATCTCTGAATTTGACTTTTTGTGGATTGACACACTATTGCTTATCGGCATCCAAATATCTCTAAATTTGACTTCTTGTGGGTTGACACAATATTGCTTATAAGCGTCCAAAACAGTGAGATAATTTTTATAGTCAAAATTAATTTCTTCATTTTTACAGTTTCCGAATCCAAATTTTCTGAATTCGAAAATTCCGAGTCCGAAACCTATTACATCTAACCAATGTTCCTGTAACTTGACGGTCCAAAAGTACTGGAAAAAAAAACGATTTGAATTTGAACAATGTGTCAACCTACAAAAAGTAAAATTCGGAGATGTTGATGTATTTTAATTATGCGTTTATTTACATTACATTATTAGAAACATATTCAAGTCATCAAAACTTAATAAGTACGGAAAAAAGTTTCTTCATTTAAAGTTTAGAATTTCAAGTGCATTCCATATTTGGACGCTGATAAGCAATACTGTGTCAAGCCACACGGACATCGTTTAGAGAAAATGGCGTCTAAAAATGTCAAACCGATTCTTAATTATTTGTTTGAAGACGTTATATACGTCCACTTTAAAACAAATTACTTTGTAAAAAGGACAATGAATTAAAAGCAGAACGGTATAATGAAATAATGTGTGGTTTGACATAGTATTGCTTATCAGCATTATTAGTATAGTATATTAAACGTATGTTAAGTAACATAGTTGCACTACAAAAATGTTTCCTTACAAGAACTATTGTATAACAGAAAAGTAATGACCATTATATTTGTAGCGTAAGTCATATAGAATGACAATGTAGCGAAATGGTCAAACCAGATATTTCGCTGGTGTACAAGAATATCGTACTAATTCAAAATTCTAACAAATAGAACTAAGTATGTCAAGAGACCATAAATCTTTGATGTTTCATCATGAAAAGAGTTGCGATGATGAATTTTCTTTAAATCAATAAAGTCATAACATCAAGGGATCGTTTGAATTTCGCAGCGATGCACCAACACATTAATAAAGAAATTTAAAAACCCCATTCCCTAAAATTCATCATTTTTAGTTGCATCGATATTCTTGAGAAGCAGCGATTTGGACTAAGGTTTAGAGTTTGTGAAGTAAGTCTTTGTAGATTTAGGGTATATAGAGTTAGAAGCTCTACATGAGATCTGATAACTTTTTGACAATACGAATCTAAAGACCTCGTCTTGGCATTTAGACGAAAAGATTTTTGGCGGGATTGTAATTGTCAGGAGTAAGTTTGAATGAAATAAAATGTCTACAAAATTAGGGAAAAGTGAAAAATTTTGGTTAATAAGACTTTTTCAGTGAAATTACTTAAAGTAATATACATAATTAATTGGATGATATAATTATTTTGGTTAATTTAATTTTAAAACCAAACTGAACCGATTATTCATCATTATATAAATACTAATATTATAAAGCTGAAGAGTTTGTTTGTTTGAACGCGCTAATTTCAGGAGCTACTGGTTCGAATTGAAAAAATATTTTTAAGTTAGATAATATATTTATTGAGGAAGGTTATAGGCTATATTACATCACGCTGCGACTCATAGGCGCGAAGCAGTAACCATAAACGCGAGTGAAACCGTAAGGGACAGCTTGTATATATAATAAACAAAATCAAGATATTATCAAGTAATTAGGACACATAAATCCACAAATCCATGACGAATTGAGAATATCCTTTTTGAAAATCGGTTAAAGAATTTAAATATAAAAAAAAAGTGATATTAGTGTGATAAAACTCTGAAAGTTATTTATGTATAATTAGTCATAGGAAACTGTTTTGGTTTAAGATTTAATTATGTACAACATTTATAATTATTAATAGCACTGTTTGTTTCCAAAATATAAATAAATAAATAAATAAAAATAATTTTGGACTATTTTTACATGCTTCTTTCTTATGTTTTTTTAACATAGTTTTTAGTAAGGGAAACGTATGTATATCTTTAGAAATTAATAAAGATCTCAAACCAAAAGTAGCCTCGTAAATTTCGGAACCTAAAATATTTATTTGGTTATGTGTGTATGAAAAAAATTATGGTATTTCACGGAGTGTCGTATCAATTAGTCTTCATAACTCCTAATCAGACGACAACAAACAGACGGACACAATTTATAGCCACCAATTAGATGCTATGAGATCTTATCGGAGGCTTCGTGATTGTCGCTCAGACGGAGGACGGAATAGAGTCGCTTGGGACTAAAGTAAAGTCGAAGAAATTGTTAGCAGGAAATTACTATTATAAACATTTCTTTTTTTACAATTTTTATGTGTAAATTTACAAATTAAGCAATAAACTAAAATCAATTAATAAAATCTAAATATATATAACTCAAAGGTGACTGACTGACATAGTGATCTATCAACGCACAGCACAAACACTGGACGGATCGGGCTGAAATTTGGCGTGCAGGTAGATGTTATGATAATTTCATCCGTTAAGAAAGGATTTTGATTAATTCTACCTTCAAAGGTGTAAAATAGGGGACGAAAGTTTGTATGAAATTTTATCAATTTTAAGCCGATCGCGCTAAAACTTTGCATGCATAAAGCTCCTATGACATACATCGACATCGCAGACGAAGTCGCGAGCATCAGCTAGTAAAACCATGAAAAGGATAATTTATTACAAAAAATTGGACGTCTCATCCAACCCAACGTCATCTCCATAGGAGACCATAAATACAATAGAAAATGTTAATTTATTTCTAATTCACATTTGGAATTAACAAATTGAGCCATATATCAAATTAAGAGTCTCCCAAAGTGACTGTTACTACTTCACGACTAAGCCGCAGACCAAACTTTGAAAAAAAAAATAGGAAGAGAAGAAAATAAGCTACTCAAAGCACTAATCCTACGTAGACGAAGTCACAAGCACCAGCTAGTCTTAATAAAAAGACTACATGACGTTATAAAAATTGTTCCTATCGTTTAAGTATTTTAAATTAAGAACACCAAAAGTAAATATATTAATAGTAACTCCACGCATATTCCTACGCCTCCGACGACAGGGTGGTGATACTTTTTATTATATCCACCTATTTTATTTCGAGTATAAAACATTTATTTTTTTTCCACCGACGCCACGTAACGACTCTATTAATGTAATCGTAGAACTTTCTGGTTTCTTTTTTTTTTAACCAAGTCCGTTGATTAAGCGTAAAGATTCAAAGAATTATTGAAAATAGTTCTAATATAATTATGTCAAATCTATGCTAATATTATGAGGTATGATAAGTTGGTATGTAATCTCTGAAACTACTGATCGAATTAGAGAAATTCCTTTTACGTTAAATAACACATTTATTGAGGAAGGTCATATATTACGTCACGGTACGACTCAGGAGCGAAGCGGTGACCGTGAACGGCATGAAGACACATTTTATTTATCAAGCCTTATCTAGAAAGTGTTGATAGATGAATTATTTTGGAACCTAGAATGCTGGTCACTTTGGACGACGTTGCCTAGCAACTAGCAGTTAGCGAGCTTGTCAAAGTTAGAATTGGGTACAGATTTATAATGTCAAAAAGTATGAACGTTACATATAGTTATTAAATATAGTTGTATAATTTATACAGTGCATCCGAAACGCAATAATACAAAAAAAAAATCATAAAAAGGGTTTGCAAGAGCACCCCCTTGCACATATGTTACAATTTTATACACATTTTAGATTACTTATAAATAATATTAAAACACAAAGCAAGCAAACACTTATAAACACATGTAGAAACACAAACACAAAAAACACAAACATGCATGCAAAAATACAAATATTTACACATTTGATTAATTAAAAAACATAATAATTAATTGCGCGCGCCAAAACATTAAAATATTCAACGATTGAATTAATATTATAAGATTAGTTTACTAAATTATTTTCCTTGAAAACGTAGAGACTGAAAAAAAAAATGAAATTCTGTCTATGATACCTATTTTAACTCGGTAGCCACACACGGAACAATATACTTGTGCAAATAAGACTTGTACAAGTATATGTTACAAGTTTGAATTCGAGATCTTTTTTAGTAAATAGAATGTAGATTCTAACGAGAGAACTTTCACAGGTTCATAATAAAGTGCACCTATTTGTTATTTTATTCATACATCGATTTCATTTTTGCTAATTAATACGACACATTATTACTTCGTTGATAAAGTAAGACATATTAACGTAAAAAATACAAAGCTATCATAGATAACAAATATATCAAAATTGGACACAGATTAATTATTAATGTTTTTTTTTTTAAATTTTATATTAAGAATAAAAGACGTCAGAATGCATTCCCAATTTTTAATAATTTTAAATTTTTAATCTATCATAAATCACCAACGCAAAAACATTCCTAATAAAGAAAAATTCGCTAAAATAAAAAAAATCTCACAAATACAAAAAATACCGTTATTTTTTAAACAAACAACAGACTCATAAAACATTCTAAATTCAATTCATACGAACCTCTCATCGCATCTGCAGTGCATGAGCGTGTTTACGCGCCAATTATAAAGTCCGAACTTCTTCTCCATACCGCCTATCCAGAATGGACATCTCAGATCATGGACGCGGCAGCACCTGTCCGTCCTCGTGTACCCCCCCAGCTGGGAGTACCGGGTTGCCGAATATCCCTTCCCGCACCATTTAGTCCCGGGTACTCGAAGCAACTCCATCGCATCACGTTTTTTTCTGATTATAAAAAAAGTTGCGGTTTTTTTTTTGGATTTTTTTTTTTCGTTTCAACGACCTCTTTCGGACCACCAAGGTTTTATTGTATTAATAATCGTAACCCGAATCCGTCATATAAATTGTGCTGTAGAGCTGTATATCATTTGTTTATGTCACCGTTTAAATGTCCGATTTCGACGTTATTTTATCATTTGATAGTTATCTGTGGTTTAAAAACAAATAAATCGTCGTTTTTAACGCGCGCTATATCTTTTTACACGTTTCCCGCTCATAATAACCGTTCTTACGTAACATCGAATTGACATTCTTTTCGAAATACCGTTCACAATTTAGTCACAAAAGCATAGACCGATCACAACCCATAAGCAACCTTCCCCAAGAAAGCACAACCCGACGATAAAAAATACCGTGACTACATAACCGTGTCGTGGACAAACCTTCTGTCGCATCTACAGTGCGATATCGTGAACGGTCGATAGTTGAACAAGCCGAACCTTCGCTTGAACGCGCCGATGTTCATTCGGCAATTGTCGTGTGACCTACAGCATCTGTCTTCGTCTCTATCGCTGCCGAGCTCGTTGTAGGTCTCGGCTAACTGGCCGGCACCGCACCATTTCGTGCCGGGCATTATAAAATTCTCCCTGAGCGACCTGCGAGACCTGTCCGTGTCTATGGTTAGAAATGGCGGGAGTTTTGACAGCTGTCAGGCGACTAGCAACTGTTTCTAACTTCAAGACATTTGAATATTTTGACTTAAATAAGAGACTAAAAAAAATATTGATTTTAAAATTTAAAAAATATGAATAGATGTAGAAACTAAAAAAATAAAATAGAAAAATAAATTAATAAATCATATATATCTGTTCGAAGCAGTTGCTAAATGATTCGTGATTTACAAGCAAATAATATTTTTAAAGCGATTGAGTGAGATGGCTGGCGTTTTCGAGATTTCTTTCCCAAGCTTGTGAATGATAATGAATGAAGAACGAAATGAGCGGTGAATCGGCTGAATGGTGATTGAACGAAACTTGAGCGAAGCTTGTAATTTTATTTTGTCACACTTTTAAATTTTCTGGGGTGTTATATATTCTTTTTTTAATTTTATCTATGTTACAAAGAAATACTTAATATGAACATTATATATATATTGTAATGAATAATGATAGATTTAAAACACTTTGTGAAATAAAAAGTTGTTTATTAATTACACATTTATAGTCATCGATTAATCATTAACGCTTCCCTTTCCGCATCGCTTATCTAGATGCAAAGACTTTTTTGTATAATTACGTAGGCTGTATGCCTTTCTATCATAGACATTTTTATTTAAAAATAATTGCTGTCAATGAGAAAATCGTTGTTAAAACGAGGAACGTCACGATTGTAGAAGTATTCGAATATCGTGCAGTGCGAAAGAGGTCATTGCATTGATGTACACAGTAAAATTCATAGACAATTTGTTTTTTTTTATAAGCAAAAGTGAAATGAGTAGTGCCATTTAAACATTTAACTGACCTTGTAAGAGTTGCATCGCTTACTTTATTCCTATTTTCCATCATATACGTTAATTCTTCGTGTCGTTCGAAGCATTCCGTTTTTAATCTGTCGTAATTGAGCCAGCTAGCGACATCTGGCGGCAATTTCTCCCCGTCCCTCAATATTCGGAATGTGACATTACGAAAATGGCGGTAAAATTTTTCATCCTCAAAATCATTAGGTCTTTTCTCTGTCAGTCTGTAGCTCTCTTCGTCAAGCGCCAATTTTAGTTCTTTTCTTAATGTTTTCAGGAAATTTCTCGCTGATTTACCTTCTTTTATGTATTCACAGTCTTGTATCTCGCCATTTGGTGCGTATATTACTTGGACAAGATGGCGGCCGTCGGTTAATTGACGAAGTTTCAATCCGCTCCTGTAACAAAAGAATTAATTTTAAAACTTTCAGTATTCTGTAATTAAAATCATGATATAAGTCATATCAGGTTTAAGGCTTCTAAGTTGGAAAGTTATAAGTTGTTAAATTATTTGTTTGGTAAGTAGGTAAGTCACGCGATACATCACTGAAACTACTTAAATGAAAGAGGTACAAAATAAAACCGATTATCCTACTTACCAATGTTTTACGTAAGAACCCACTAACTTAAGAGCTTACTAATCTTTGAGCCTTTTTACACGAGTCTTATGAAGCTTTTTTATAAAATAATAATTTATATCCGTACATAAAATATAGTCTATGACCATCTAGAACAATGTATCAAAAAAATAGTATCCAAATTTAAAAACTAGGTTCCGTGAATCCGTTTATTGTTCACTCTATTTATTATATGAGTAAAGATTTTAAATCTAGCAACACTATTTAAAAATTCAATTACCAAAATTGAAAAAATAATTTCGAATGATATTTAGTAAAGAATTCTTGAGCACGTATCATTAGTAACTTGAATTACGTATTTAATTATTTCAATACATCGATGTTTTATAAAGCGTTCATTTTGATTAAAGAAACGCCTTTATCTTGTATATGGAATGTAATTGTGAATTCTTTATAAAACTAATAAATTATAGGCTACTTTGCCGGCGTATTTTGAAAAATTAAAACTCAGTGTCATTTTTTCTACTGGCAAATAAAAACCGAGGAAAGTGTTGTAAAAGTGAGAAAAAATAGGAGGACTGATGGGGGTAGAAGCAAGTAATATCAAACGTTTCATTTGTACAACAATAAATACATGAGTCATTGTTTTTAAAACAGTTACAAAAATGGACGACGTTTTTAAATCTCCGAATCATTTTTCGTTTGAAAATATTACACCCAATAGAATATTCACAAAAATCAGTTTAGTTTTTTTTTTAATCAAAATAACTGGAATATGTCATTCTGCTTTTGAAATCAGTTCCTTTTTTAAAAAGTCATGTAATATTTCATGTAAGAATTTATTTATATATGGGTAACGCCCTAATCGTGTTTAAACATAAATTGAAATGAAAGAAAGTCTTAATTAAAGAATCTTACACGACTCAAAAAAAGGAGTATTATGTTCACATTATATACTAGCCTTCACTCGTGTTAATTTAGGTTTTGTTAAGTTTAGCCTAAAAATCTATACTAATATTACAAAGAAGTAAAATTTGTTTATAAGTTTGTAAGTAGGGGGTAATCTCTGAAACTATTGAACTAATTGGAAAAATTATTTATCGTTGGATACCTCGTTTAATGGGGAAGGTTAAAGGCTATATTACATCACGTTACAACTCACAAGAGCGAAGCAGTAAACGAGAGCCAGCATATAAAATTGAACATTTAAAAAAAACCCCGGCGATCTACATATTCAGACCATTTCGACGAGCCCCAACCCCATACTTCTGCTGGAGTTGGTGAGGAATTGTATATCCTGGTGGTAAGACTGAAGCATCAGCTATCAATGCCTTAATTTTGACACAGCTTTCGTAACTACTTACGACGTATCCGTGACTAGGTTACAGAGTTGTTTATCATATCGTTGTCTTAGATTTTCGCGATTATTACTCATTGAAATAAAACTATTTTAAACGGATTCAAATCGCGTATATTAAATATTTTTATCATCCCGACGTTTCGAGCACTTTACAGCGCTGATTTAAATCCGTTTAAATTAGTTTTATATCACGAGATTTAAAATTTACAAGTGTACTAGTAAAAAAAGTATTTTTAAATCATACAATTAGTTATAAAGATATAAAACAAAGTATAAATTAAGTTTTCAATTATATTTACCACCAACATAATACGCATTTAATCCAATATTCATTAAAATCAATTCTTCACCCCAAACCCTTAGGGGGTGTAATGTCTAATTGTATTTCAATACACTCGATAAACCGCAGAAAAATATTACCACCCCTTAACATAACGTGAACATCTGTACACCCCATATTTAACTATGGTAGAGCTTAGCTGTAGTCAACCGACTACAGCTCGTACACGTATACGAGTTCAGTAAATCAGCGTGGAATAGCTAATATAGCTCCCTCCCATAATTGGACGCTGATAAGCAATACTGTGCCAAGCCACACGGAATTCATTTTGAGAAAATGGCGTCTAAAGATGTTAATACTATTCTTAACAAATATGTTTGAAGAAGTATATATCCATCTTTTCTTTAATTTTTTGATAAAAGGTATAATGAATTAAAAGCAGATTCATATATTTTTTTATGTTATCTAATTTATTTTATTTTTATTTTATTTTATTTAAATAATAAAAAGTTTTTCAAATATTTAAGATTATTATTATATATATTATCAATTGCAAAATATAGAACGCACTTGAAATTCGAAACAATTAATTAGGAAACTTTTTTTGTTTATATGACCTTATTTTTTTTAATAATGTTAAATAGGTTACTGCATCACAGTATCAAAATACATCAATATATCAGAATTTGACTTTTTGTGGGTTGACACATTATTGCTTAACAGCATCCAATTATTATTGTAAGTTCGAGAACAACATTGACATGTTTTGTCTTTGTCTATCTATATTAAAAAAAAAAACGACAAAGACAGTTGTACAATTACTGAATCGATTTCGATGAAAATTCTAATAGTAGCAATCTGAAAGCAAACCCTTTCGAGCAAAAACTTCGAAATCGGTTAATAAATGACCAAGTTAGTAGGTAAAGTACCTACCTCCTATTTAATGAAGTCGGTTGAAAATACTGTATGTCTACATGACTGTACCCAAATAGATCGAAACCCCACTGAAACATCGTCGCCAACATCAAACGAGTTATGACATTAAAATTAATAAGAATCAAGTGAACGCGACAGTCCCCGGGGTTATAAAACGGCGTGTCTCCGGGGAATTAATTCAGACAAATTGGCGCGCTAATTTCTTTGATAGAGATAGTTGATACTCTGCGAGGGAACACACATTTGATTTTCTTTATGGGATATTTATGGTGTGCGCGAAAACTACTTTTATTTGAGACTAAATCGAGACCTAAGTTAGACTAAGAAGTCCGTGTGGCTTGACACAGTATTCCTATAGTCCATTACTATAGTCTATTTTTCTTTACATGTATAATTTAGCAAACAAAATGGCGTATTCCTAACCACTAAGACTAGAAATTATCGACCGTATGATTGAAGTGAATCATTTTTATAATGAAAAATTAACAGGGAAAATAATGATCGAAAATTCGTGATTATCGATACGTGTATTGTTACCAAATAGGATAAGAAAAGAAATATCAAATATCATAATCAAAAAATACTTTATTCAAGTAGGTTTTTAAAAGCACTTTTGAATCGTCAATACAAATACAACGTACTTAAATTAAAGAAAGCTACCACCGGTTCGGAATGTAGGTTCTACCGAGAAGAACCGGCGGGAAACGATAGGTACTCTTTTAAAATTGTGTTACTAAGTACATACATTTAAAAATTGCAAATGTTTATATTAAACATCCTGTGTGAAATCCAGCTCTACTAAATCCATGCATTATTGTCGTCTATATAATCTTGTACAGAATAAAATGCTTTAGCTATTAAAGACTTTTTAATATACAATTTAAACTTATAAAAAAAGACGCGTTGGCGCAATGGTCACTGTAACTGACTAAAACGCTAACGGTCGCGGGTTCGATCCCCGCTCACGGCAAACGTGTGTATTGGCCATACGGATGTTTGTCGTGGTCTGGGTGTTTGTGTTAGTGTTGAGAGTGTTTCCGGACCCCCGACACAAGGTCATGAGATCTTAATGGGGGCCGTTGAGTGTGATGCGTTATTTATTTATTTATTTAAAAGACAATTACTAAAAACAAAATTAAAAAAAATTACGTGTCAACAACCCTTATCACTGAAAAAAAGTATGAAAAATACATATTAGCCGACCTACAAAATATGCATATAAAATTTGGTAAACGTCAGTAAA
This sequence comes from Hypolimnas misippus, assembly GCA_037950945.1. NCBI lineage: Eukaryota > Metazoa > Arthropoda > Insecta > Lepidoptera > Nymphalidae > Hypolimnas > Hypolimnas misippus. The sequence goes on from JBBEEQ010000002.1 coordinate 4,561,426, forward strand.
GTCGTTTCGAAGGAGTAAGGTAACATTGTGACACGAGAATTTTATTTATAAGATTTTACCTCTTCGTGATATTAAAATAGTATATGACTGTTTCGCTCCAATGCATGATGTAATACAGTCAATAAATATACGAAGATTTTCGTCAATTTAGATACATACAAACTTTAACTTCTTATCCGCCAACCCGCAGTGGAGCAGCGTGGTGGATGAAGCTCTAAACCTTCTCCTTAGGAGAGGAGGCTTTTGCCCAGCTGTGGTATATTAACAGGCTGTTACTTTACTTTACTTTAACCTCTTTATCATATTCGTTGATCTGATCTTTATCATATTATAACAGTAAAAAAGCGCGTGAACCCGCAAAAAAAAAACAAGTGAACAACAGATCAATATATCATTAAATTATTTGTTTAATGAGGCGGGTTTAGGGTTCCCAAATATATGCTCTTTGTAGGGGATTACAATGTAATTGCGTTAAGCTACACTACGTAATGCTAACTTTCGGAGGGTGTCCAAATGTTTTTATGACACGAGTCAATAAAAATAGCAATTTTTCTTACATTCTATTTCAATTATTTCTATTTAATTTGTATTACCATTTGACTATTTGATGTCGGTTAAAATATAAAGAGAATATTCGGATGCTGATAAGCAATAATGAGTTAACACACATAAAGTTAAATTCGGAGATATTGATGTATTCTGATTTTGCAATACGCAATAATCTCATGTTTTTAAAAAACTTATTATTTGATATATATTTTAAAATAATTTTTATCTTAATTAAAAAAAAAAAACGGGAAAACGTAACAGACAGACTTCTCCTTCTGGCTGGGCTCCTGAGGGAATCATCAGAAGCACTTGCCTCACGGACCCTCTCTGCGGCCTCCGTCTGTGCGATAGCATCTTCGCCGAAGGAGGTAACAGACGACCATCCTCGCTTGTTTTAAGCATGGCAGCAACCAAGCGTGACAACGAGCTGTTCTCCCGACTATTTCCACCAGCGCAGCTGTTGCCCCACGCGGTGCACTCTATGCTGTGTGCCGCACTGAACGTTACATAGACGATACAGTATATCAATATACATCGATATCTTCGAGGTTGACATTTTAGTGGGTTGACACATTATTGCTAATCAACATCCAAGTATAATATATTAGAAACATTTCATTTCCGATATATCACTGTATTATCGTATTATTTGCTGTATCTAGTGCATGAGAGCCCTAGAGACAGCAGCAAAAATTCTCAAAAACTACTGAACCGATTTACTTAGACGTTGTCCGTACGGCTGTATATATACTTTCCGGCCGTGCTAACGCTTGCGCGATTCAACTACGTTCAGCGCCATCTATGAGTGCGAGGTGGTACTAATTGAGTTATAGCTTTACTGTTGGCGCGTTTTATTTTTTTTGTGCTTGTTTTCTTTTTGTTTTATTAAAAGTTAATGTTGTTTATTTATATGGTGTGTTTTAGTGTTTTTTTTTAATTTGATGAATTTGTATGGCATTGAGTTAAAACAATTGTTTTTTTTTACTGTAATAATTATAGTTTTTTTTGTCATATGCAATAAGATAATTTTAATATTTTATTTTATTTTTAATTTGAATGAAAAATCGAGTTCATTAATTATGTTTTAATTGTAAATTATGTTAATGTTGATTATTAATAATTATGAATACCTGTTTTTAAATCAAAAAATAATTATAATTTAAATAACTTTTCTTTGAGAATTTTTTTTTGTAATTAAAAATATTTTGATATATATATATAGATTAATTATACAACATTTTCGATGTAATATATAGGCGAAATTTATTAATCTAATTAGTTAATTTTCTTTAAACAATCTGTCGGTGTAATTAAAAAAGACAATTCGGATATAATTACAGACTCTTAATGGGGCTGATGCACACGTGACTTGGAGTTTCCTAGCAACGAGCTCTTGATATCAAGAGAGAAAATGTCGATATTAATACAATAATTAGTAAATAACGAATATAACTACAAATACAACAATAGAATAATAATTAACCTTTTTATTATTATTCAGAAAAAATGTAAAAAAAAATTATATTTTCACAATTTTATGTTATCTCATTAAGATCTATACTAATATTATAAAGAGTAAAGATTTAATTGTATGTATGTTTGCATTGAATAAGCTCCGAAACTACTGAGTTGTTTTGAAAAATTCTTCAAAAATTATTACGTTAATTATTCATTAGAATCCTACATTATCCCTGACGAACATAGACATGGAAGTATATAGAGGGGCTAGAGGGTTCGGACCCCAAGCCCAAAGCCCTCAAAGTTCCCCATTCGGACCTTTACCTTTAAACTATATGTACGCCCGTGTCTTTTGCCCGTGTTTAGTTGATATTCTCGCAGGATAAGTGTAGCGAATTGTATCAAACAATATTGTACAAAAATATTTTATAAAATAGTAACTACTGAGTTTCTCGCCGGCTCTTCTCAGTAGAGTCCACACTCCGGCGGTAGCTTCACGCGGAACTGACATCACGAATTTGTAAATTGACGATTCGAAAGAGCTTGTAAAGGCCTATTTGAATAAAGTACATTTTGAGTTTGAGTTTGTGTATGAGTTTGAGTATATACCCGTGCAAAGCCAGCATGGCTCGTTAGTAGGTTATAACTTACTTGCAAAAGAAGTTTAAATTACCAAAACAGATCCTATTTCAAACAGACATTACATTAAATAAATAAAATATACAAAGTACTCAAACCACAGTCCGGCTAATCTTTATTGCAACACACAAGTCCACACTCTCGGCACCGCAGTGCTCGCAGACGGATTGTGGTCGTACACATTTTCAATTCACATAGGATAAGGTGCGATGCACACGCCATTAGTAACAAGAATTAAGTAGTTGAAATTATAAAATCGACTGCCGAAATGTTTTTAGGCTGTCGAGTTTTTTATACATCGCACTTTAAAATCGGTTGAATTGTTTAGGGGTTGTACATTAATCACGTGAGGCTCAAAGGGAAAAAATTGGTGAAATTATCTTCTACAGAGACGCTGATAAGCAATACTGAGTTAAGCCACACGAACCTAATTTTGAGAAAATGGCGTCTAAAGATTTCAAACCTATTTTAAATCCATTTATTTGAAGACATTACAGTATATATCCATTTTTTTTTTATAAAAAGTAAAATGAATGAAAATAAAATTTATATATAAAATGTTTTATTTAATAAGTATTTGTATAAATATTGTATAATTGTATAAATAAGTTTTTGTATAAATTTCAAAATATGGAACGCATTTGATATTCGAAACATTAGATAAGGAAACTTTTTTCCGTACTTATTTAGTTCAGATGACTTGAAATTATTTTTAATTATGTTACATAGGTGACGGAGTATCAAAATACATCAATATCTCCGAATTTGACTTTTCGTGGGTTGACTCATTATTGCTTATCAGCATCCAGTTATTGTAGCTTAAACGTTTTTATAGCAATCGTTGAAAAATGCTAACAAACGAACATGACAATTTTTTATATATTAAATCTAAGGCGAGAATTACACTTATAACTTTTGCACTCAGACTTTCATAAACATTTACATAAGTTGTTTCTCATTGCTTTACACCGGAAGGAATTTACTATCAGTGTCCCATTTTTAACTAACTTGTAAAATAGGAGGTTCTTAATTTGTCTGGGTCTTTATTTATATCCGTTCGTTCGGTTCAATTAATCGTTTTCTAGTTTCGTATAATTTTCATCAAAACCTGTAAATAAATTTGATTTTACTTGTTGGCACATGAGGTTACAGAGCTGTTTCATATCAATTAGGCGAGAATTACACTTACGTATTAAGTTTTGCTCTCAGACTTTGACAAAGATTAAGTTGTTTTTCATTGCTTTACACATGAACGAATTTACTGTCAGTGTCTTAATTTTGATACTTACAGCTTTTTTATTTTTCAGCATACGGTCATTTTAGGTTTGGCTTAGCTATAGATTTCATATGGGAAGGATAAGTTCCGATGGGGGGAGGGGGGCTGTAAGTGTAAAATGTTAAAAAATAAACTATTTTTATCCAAGCATTACATTAAATTTATATTTAAATACGAAATGCGTTATCAGGATTCATCAATATCTATGAATTTGACTTTTTGTGGGTTGATACATTATTGCTTATCATCCAAATATCGCCTAATGCTCGAATTTGAACGGATTTATTACAAGCGAAGGCTTGCTGTGAGAAAGAAATGTCAAAAAGGCTCAATTAATTAATTTCTCAGCACTTTAATTTAGAATCAAACACAATACATCATGTATCGTCATCCATTAGACGTTTTGATTTTTTTTTCACAATTAGGTACTTTATAGTCGGATGATTTATTATCTATTGCCATTGGGTTCTTTATCGGGCCGACTGCAGCTCATTACATGTAAAATCAATTTGAAATAGGAACATCAGAGCTGCCATAAAGGCGGTTATCGTTAAAAAAATTAAATAAAAGACAAAGCGCGATCTGGACCTGCGTAACTTACAACTTACTTGGTTCCGTACCACCTAAATTCGACTCATGCTCGTCTCTTTTAATATTTAAAATTTTTACTATATAAAAATTAGTGTTTGTTTGTTACATACTGAATGCTGATAAGCAATAATGTGTCAATCCATAAAAAGTCAAATTTGGATATGTATTCCGATAATGCGTCACGTTTTCAAAAAAAATAGAGTCATTTAAACTAAATAAACACGAAACAAAATTTCTTAATTTAATGTAGAATATTGAAGTGTGTTCCGTATTTTGGATCATGCAATAATCTCATATATTTGAAAAACTTATTATTAGATAAAACTTTTTATTAGCTGATCTGCTTTTAAATCATTAAACTTTTTATCAAAATAGAAAATAATAGATGGATATATACTTCTTCAAAAAGATATATTATGAATAGGTTCGATATCTTTAGGCGCCATTTTCTCAAAATGAAGTCCGTGTAGTTTGATGCAGTATTGCTTATCAGTGTCCATATGTCATTCTCGCCTTAGTAATATGGTCCCATTGAATTTGCGTACGGAACCCCGAAAAGAATCAAATTTTGAAATAAAATGAAATGATACATCGACGGACGAGAACAAATTGTTATTAAGATTTTATACGTTTTGTTTTAACTTTATTTCTTTAAAAATAGAGTTGATTTTTGAACGTGATTTTATAATGGAGGGAAATATAAAATTTGTCCTTGATTGTAAATGAATTTAGTAATAAATCTTACATTGTAATGAGTGTAATGTATTTGACGGAAGAAATTTCGTATTAATGGTTCGATTTAGGCGAGAATCACACTTGTAAGTTTTGCTCATAGATTTACATAAAAAAGTTACGTAACAGCCTGTAAATGTCCCACTGCTGGGTAAGGCCTCTTCTTCTATTAAGGAGAAGGTTTAGAGCTTAATGCACCACGCTGCTTCACTGTGGGGCGGATATACATGTGTCAGAATTTTTCGCGGTACGTGCATGCGTTCCTCCATAGGTATAAATGAATTTAAACACTTTAGCACTTGAAAACTCAGCGGTGCTAGCCGGGAATTGAACCCGTGATAACCGGTTGAGGTCATGTTCTAACCACTAGGCTATTACATAAATTGTGCATGCACAAATTAGTATAAGCTGGATTCACACGAGGTATTTACTATATTTGTAACTCTGAAAAGAGTAACTATCGAGTTTCTTGTTCTTCTCGGTGGAATCTACATTACGGACCGGTGGGAAATTCGTCGGTTTAATTTTTTTTGTTTCTGTATTGACAATTCAAAAGTTCTTGTAAAAATCTACTTGAATAAAATATATTTTGATGTTGATTTTGATAATTATTTTTGCACTTATAAGAATTTACTGTCAGTGACATATTTATTAAGATGTGAGTGTTAGTGAGTGTAGTGTTAGTGCTTACGTGAGGTTATCCATGTAACTGTTACTAGCAGGCCCGTGCCGTCCATACGTGCAAAGTCGTGCGACGCACGACGACGCCGAGTCAAAAAGGCGCCGGACCTATACTTAAAATTTTCTAATTTTTAATATTTACATTGGATTTCGTATTAAAACGTTTGCGGAAAAGACTTGTTGATTGGACTAAAGCATTTTCTACAAATATCGCCCCTACAAAAAAGGCGCATATAAGACAGTTGCATGACGGCGCCGATTAGGCTTGGTGCGGTCCTGGTTACTAGGTTAGAGAGTTCTTTGATATCAGTGCCAAGCGTAAAACTTACAAGTGTGATTCTCGCCTTATATTTATTTATATTGTTTTACTAATTGTGTTCGAAACGCAGTTATGATAATGATAAAGTTCCGTTTCTCTTTTTTTTATTTTTTAACCGACTTCCAAAAAAGGAGGTTTCCAGGTCAGGACTGACAGCGTAAAACACCTAAACCACATTACAATATCGTATAAATACATGCTGAGCAATAATGTGTCAACCCACAAAAAGTTAAATAAGGAGATATTGATGTATTTTAATATGAAAGTCACGTATAGGACATTATTAAAAAAAATTCACATCATCTAAACTAAATAAATACGGAAAAGTTTCTGAATGTAACGTTTCCAAAGTCAAATGCCTTTTATTTTGTAATGCATACAATAAAGACATGTATTTAAAAACATTATTAGATTAAACTCTTCATTATGCAAATCTGTTTCAAAACCTTCACACAAAATAGAAAAGAAAAGATGGATATATACTTGACTTAGATTTTCGCGATTATTACTCATTGAAGTAAAACTATTTTAAACGGATTTAAATCGCGTATATTAAATATTTTTATCATCCCGACGTTTCGAGCACTTTGCAGCGTTCGTGGTCACGGGTAGACAGTCTACTTTACTTCTTCAAACAGAAAGAGTATGACGTCTTTAGACGCCACTTTCTCAAAATGGAGTCCGTGTGGCTTGACACAGTATTGCGTAATTATTAAAACTAACAGAATATCAAAAGGTAAACTCGCCTGCCATATTAATTTGTTACATGGTTGTAAGGCAACGTCTTCTTTATTAGAAGTCGGTTAAAAAGTGAGTTCGCATTCTTATTAAAACAATTACGCTCATTGTCTGCGTGGTTAGAAAAAATTCATAGTAACTAAACACAGGTATTTCTTACAGAGCAATGGTATAAAATTACACGTTCAATTGAACCTACATAGATATTATCACGCTGCGTGTGCGCAGACATTCTTGCACTAAGGGATAAACATAGTTATCGTCGCTCTATATGTTTATTTCTTTATCCCTCGACGACCGCTCTGGTGTAGTGATTTTTTTTGTTTACGCAGGGGAAATCTTCAAAAAGATACCCGATTCCTGGGGTGGATCGGGTTGTGTGGCGATTTATACCCACTAAAACCTCTGCGATGGTCTTTCTCAGCACGGAAATTGAGAGGCCTCGGGATCGCTTGCGCATGTGCATCCGCTGCCCCTCCCGTGCGACGCGCCGCTCGTGGCTGGCGGAGCTCGTTTCAGGAGGGCAAAGTCTGGTCTTGCCTTTCCCGCACCCCTCGCTGGTGCGTGCGGCAGTTCGAGGCCACTGTGAGTGAGTGGTGCTGAATGTGTCTAACGCCGACGGTTGCGAGTTCGATCCCCGCTCGGGACAAATATTCTCTGGGTGTTTGTCTTCATGGGTCTCCCCACCGTGTCTCGGAGAGCACGTAAAGCTGTCGGTCCCGGTTGTTATCACAATCACCTGTTACTGTTACTCGTAGTAGGGAAATTATTCTAGTCTAAGTGATTACTGGCTTGCCTTCAGGGGTTGCGGAGGTCAGGTGCCAATCGATCTGGGTAAAAATCAGTAACTCGTCTATATCTGGACTAGAATAGAAAGCGGAGCCTGGTATAACCGGGAAGAATACTATAATTCTAATAATGATAAGTCTTATAATACACAGTCGTGTTCTGTCTTGACATCAACAATGGCAACCAGGTCACGTGACTACAGATTATATTAAAATCAACTAGACGCAGAAACATTCTTTTTTTTTATATAAATAGAAAGACGGGCTTTGTTTCTTTACGGTATACGTGACTCAGACGGTGCTCAATAAAAAATTTGGCGTTAGGGAGATAAAATTGCGCTTCTATAGATTGTGATTCTGAGGGAATTTTGGATATAGTAGGCTCGAATAAATACACGTAAAGACTAACCATTTATGAAAAAGAATTTAAGAAGACAAGTTTAGTTTAGTCTTACTTTTAAATGTACGCTGATAAGCAATACTGTGTCAAGCCACACGGACTTCATTTTGAATGGCGCCTGAAGATGTCATACCTAGTTTTAATTATTTTTTTATTAAGAAAAATATATCTATCTTTTTTTTCTATTTTGATAAAAGATATAATTAATTAAAAGAAGACTGGTATAAAATCGATTTAAGAATTTTATATACACTGTCATTCGCGCCATCAAAACGAATCTAATGACGCATCATTTATCATAATCGTTTAAGCCGTTTAGTAGTTACTAGCTGTGTAGAAACGGACATACATATCTATAGTCTATTTTTCTTTACTTGTCTTAATTATCACATAAGAGTTAGATAAGAAATTATAGATTGAATGATTGAACTGACTCATTTTTTATAATGAAAATATATAAAAAAAATCTTTCGAAAATTCGTAATTATCGTTCAAGGTTTAGTAGGTATCGACTATACATACACGTCGGAGTTCAACAATAAATTCAATATCAATAAAAACAATTATTTTATTATTTACGGATACAGTAAAAATTGGAAAGTAAATATTTTAATATTGATTGAAATCACTAAGCGCCATTTTAGCGCGCATCACTCGCACTATCGATTTTTTTTTGCTAAAATTTTTTTACACGGTTGAACGATCGATAGGATACGGTCCAAACTATTTGAGATGCTTTTTAACCGACGCGGACGTCTAAAAAGAAGTTCAATTCGTCGGGGACACGTATGTTCACCGATTACTCGAAAACGGCTGGACCGATTTTGTTGTAACTTTTTTGTTTAAAAGAGTTTAAGATTACACACAAATCTTACCTCTTTATAATATTCGTATAGATTAAAAAGTAAGCTATTTACTTTGGTTTAATATATTTATAATTTAAAAAATAAATATGTAATGTGATTATCAAAATAGTTAATCGAAATTTCAGCTGCGGTCCCCGTTGACAGACAATTCTAAAATCCAATGGGAATCCATTTTGTAAGTTTGACGTTTCAACCAAAATGGCGGCCGCAAATGGAAGCGCGCGCTAATCCTGTTGACTAGTTGTTACGAGTTTCGAAATTTGTAACAGAGCGGTCTGGACTAACGTAATAAAAAAAAATGGAGGAAAGAATATTTTAAATTATAATATTATTCTTTTGGAACCGAGATGGCCTCGTTTTTACGTCGATCTCAACCGATGTTCGCGGATTCAAACCCCGGCTAGCACCGCTGAGTTTTCAAATGCTTTTGTGCCGGGAGAAATTCATATCATTTATATCTGCCCCGCAGTGGAGCAGCGTGGTGGATTCAGCTCTAAAACCTTCTCCTTAATAGGGGAGAAAGCAAACCATTTAACACATATCCTTATGCTTACACTAGCTGTCCCTTGTGGATTCACTCGCATTTACTGCTTCGCTCTTATGAGTCGTAGCGTGATGTAATATAGCCTATAGCCTTCCTCAATAAATAAACTATCTAATACAAAAATAAATTTTCAATTCAAACCAGTAGTTCCCGAGATTAGCGCGTTCAAACAAAGAAACAAACAAACAAACTCTTCAGCTTTATAATATTAGTATAGATTAATTCACAAATAGTCAAAAAGACATTTTCGTCAAAATCGAGTTCGCCTTTTTGTCATTATAATTAAATTATTTGTAGGTTAGGTTAGGTTGGGTTATATACAATCTTACAGAATGTCTTTTTTTGAAGTTAGTTAAAAACCTTGATGCGGTTTTAATGAATAAATAAAGAAATAAACGCATCACACTCAACGGCCCCCATTAAGATCTTGTGACCTTGTGTCGGGGGTCCGGAAACACTCACACTAACACAAACACCCAGACCACGACAAATATCCGTATGGCCAATACAGACATTCCGTGAGCGGCGATCGAACGCGCTTGAGTCAGTTGCAGTGACCACTGCGCCAACATGTCAAATATAATAATAAATAGATTCCTTCAAGAGAAAGGTTTATACGTGCAATATATGCATATTAATAACAAGTTTCCGCCCGCGACTTCGTCCGCGTGGAATAGTTACTTTAGGCTAATAATGCATTATTTTAGAACAAATTTGGCTAGCATAAAAAAAGGTTATAGTGAGCTAACCTTAAAATAAAGACATATGCTGTCGTGGACATTTTTTTAGAACTTTTAAAGAGGAACAATTCTGTCGTACATGATTTTTTTGAAACTTTAACCGTTTACGCAGCGCACACAGCGTAAGCTCTCTCAATAGGAAAATATCCCCCGATTTTGATACATTCTTCACTGCGCTCAGCTCCTTCTGGTCTTAGCGTGATAATATATAGCCTATAGGCTTTCTCGATAAATGGGCTATCAAACACTGTAAGAATTTTTCAAATCGAACCAGTAGTTCCTGAGATTAGCGCGTTCAAGCAAACAATCAAACAAACTCTTCAGCTTTATAATATTAGTATAGATGTGAGATCGTAAAAATCTACATTGCAACCGAGTAATAGGACGGGTCGCTAGCCCTTATATACTAAAGATTGTCTTAATAGGTCATAGACGTTTAATTAGCGCCACCGACACATAGCGGCAATAGTGACGGAACGAGTGTTTTAACAGTGTCTTACGTCTTATGATGGATGGGAGTTGTGACGCAGTCATAGTGTTATAGTTTACATTGCTACTTTATGAGATCAGCTCCAAAGAAAGTAAAATTATAGATTTTTGAATTATTCTTTACAATGTATGTAAATTTAATTGGAAGCTGTTTCAAGCGACGCGGACTTTATTGTGAGAATATGGCGTCTAATTATGTCTAACTCATTCTTAATCAATTTGTTTTAAGAATTATTTATCCATCTTTGTTTTTCTATTTTGATAATAGGTATAATTAATTAGAAGCAGATTAGTTATTTAACTCGACGGGTAGTTATGGTTCTTAAATCTATAAAAATTACAGGTTTGTGGATTATTCTTTACATACAATGTAAAGAATAATTACTGGACACAGTGAAATGATACTTTGATATGTATTAAATCTGCCATTTTGATTTTAAAAGGATTTTATATACCCTGCACTCCTTATCAAGACGAATAAAAGGAGTGTCATTTATCAAAATCGGTTAAGCCGTCAAGTTGTTACAAGCGGACATAGTAACTAACATACTTCGCGGCTTCGCCGCAGTCGGTTAAGAACACATTGCATCAATCAATGAGCTAACAATCTCGCCACAACTTTAAACATGCTGAGCTTGACCACGAAACTTAGTTCATGGGTCATTGTAAAACATTCTTTATTCAATAGTGTTTAATAGAGATTAATTGTTCCTCTCGCGTGCAATAGAAATGCATTCTCCGCCTTTTGCCTTCTATATATGAACGCTGATAAGCAATACCATGTCAAGCCACGCGGACTTCATTTTGAGAATATGGCGTCTAAAGATATTAATCTTTTTCTAAACAAAATTTTGTTTAAAGAAGTATATATTCGTTATTTGTTTCTATTTTCATAAACGGTATAATGAATTAAAAGTATATTGATGTAATAATAAGTTTTTAAATATATGAGATAATAATAATTCTGACGACGAAATATTCGACGAAGTTACATTCGTCGTGGTCACGAGCTGACTGGTGTAACGCGCGCCCTCCGGCAGCGAGTGCGCGAGTTTTCTCCGGCCGAGCCGAAAAGCCGAAACGTCGGGCAATAAAAAGGTATTACTCCCATTTGTTATCGCGATAAGACCCGTTATATTAAATATGAATCGCCATGTTCTCTCTCTTGACAGCAACTTACTTAACCAGCACTCCAAATCACGCGTACATTCCCATTTACAATACACAAAGTCCACGAACTGAGCACTTCCTTTACTTGAAGTCGGTTAAACATACCAATCCACAGCCATGAAAGGGTTAACAATCCCGTCTCAATTTTAACAGGCATGCTTGAACGCGAAATTCGTCGATTTACTGTAAAACAGCCCATAACCCATGGGGATAAGGTCCGTGGTGTTTAATTGATATTAATTGTCGTCTCACGTGCAATAGAAATGCATCCGCCATCTTCGCATGACAGAAAATTCTATTCGAAACTAATAGTCGATTAAAATTACTACGTTTTAGTGCTAATCGATTTTTATTTCCGTATACGAAACGAGAGACTCGGGTTCGTTACTGCTTTTCTCCTGTGAGTCGTAGCGTGATGTAATATAGCCTGTAACCTTCGAAGATAAACGTGCTATCCAACGTAAAAGGAATTTTTAAAATCGGGCCATTAGTTTCAGAGATTACACCCCTACGTACAAACCCACAAATAAATACTAATATTATAAAGCTGAAAAGTTTGTTTGTTTGTTTGTTTGATTGTTTGCTTGAACGCGCTAATCTCAGGAACTGCTGATCCGATTTGAAAAATTCTTTCAGTGTTAGATAGCCTATTTATCGAGGAAGGCCAGACCACGACAAACACCCATACAGCCAATATAGTTGCCGTGAGCGGGAATCGAACCCGCGACCGTTAGCGCTTCATTCAGCCAACCTGTCTAAATGAATTGTCGGGATTTTTTTTTAATTTTCAATTGTGGTCAATTATTAAGTTTTTATTTTTTTAATCTGTGTTTTTTATATTGCGTTTCTTCGTGTGTAAACTTAGCCTAATTAGCTCCAAATTCACTTATTAATGAAATAAGACACGGCCGTAATACAAAACATTTTACTAAGCAGATCCTATTACTATATACACGGACTTTGTATGAAATAATACGCGTTAATACGATATTGGAATGTTTGTTTGTTTGATCGCATCTCCTCAATTGGGAACCGGTTCTTGATGTACTTGTGTTAGGGTTCCGTAGTGTCAAAACGATTTATTATTTTTTTAATAATGCATATGTTTTAATTACATTAAATAAAAAACATTAAAATATTTAAAAAAAGATTCCTTTGATTTAAATGGTTTTTGAGCTGAATAAGAAAACGAGATGAAATGGATGCTGATAAGCAATAATGTGTCAACCCACAAAAAGTCTAATTTAGAGATATTGATGTATTCTGATAACGCATTACGTATTTAACATTATTTAAAAAAATGTTTAAGTCATCTAAACTAAATATGTACCGAAAAAAGTTTCTTAATCTAATGCTTAGAATATTTAAGCATGTTCCATATTTTGGTTTATGCAATAATCTCATAAATTTCAAAATCTTATTATTAGGTAAAACTCTTTACTAGTCAATCTGCTTTGAACTTATTAAACCTTTTATCAAAATAGAAAAGAAAAGATGAATATATTCGTATTTAAACAAATTTATTAAGAATAGGTTGAAATCTTTAAACGCCATTTTCTCAAAATGAAGTCCGTGTGGCTTGACACAGTATTGCTTATCAGCGTCCAAATTATAATATACATTTTCGTCATAGTAGCTTTATCTATGCAGTCTCAGACAACGTTTCATACAAATTTTCATCCCTTATTTTAACCCCATGGGGTTACAATTAATCAAAATCCTTTCTTAGCGGATGCCTACGTCATAGCATCTACCTGCATGCCATTTCAGCCCGATCCGTCCAGTGTTTGTGCTGTGCGTTGATCACTATGTCAGTCAGTCACCTTTGAGTTATCTATATTTAGATTATTTACGTTCTATGTCAAAAGGTATAAATTACAAGATTATACATTATTTAAAAACGGTTAGTTTATATATTTATTTTAACATGTTTATTTAAAATTGTATCTTTAATGACCAATCTATATTTATGTCAACTGTCATCTAGCTATAGCCTCAATAGGAATTAATGGATAGATTTTTTTTCTTTTTTTTTTAAATAAAATTTGCAGTTTTTTTATTTCATCTATATTTAGTGTGTAATTGTTATTTACGTATTTTTTTTTATTTTATTTGTTTTATGTGACTAATTTTACTTTCTACATTTATGTCTGCAGTGTTTGTCCTAAATAAAAACTTTCTTCCTTTCGTCTTCTTTTGTCTTTCATCAATATTAGTCCAGCACTTCAGGCGACAGAGTGACTTTAACATATTATTATGGAAATATTCGTATATTGTAACTCTGTATCCCGCTTACCGTTACCTAAGTAACCTTACGAAAGCTGTGGCTGTCAAAAATGATACGTTTGCTTTTTAAAAATAAAGGCACTGACAGTAAATTCTTTCAGGTGTAAAACATTGAGAAGAAATTTATGTAAATCTTTATGAAAGTCTGAGAGCAAAACTTATAAGTGTAACACTCGCTTTTTATCTTCTACGGTGGAACCCATAGTGTCCGATTACGACTCGCACTTGACCGGTTTTATTTTAAACCCTCGACTCAAGAAAGGGATGGTTTGACGTATGTATCTGTGTCTGTCTGTGGCATTGTAACTCCCTAACGAATGGACCGATTTGAATGCGGTTTCCATTGTTTTCCAAATAATGTAATCGAGAATGTTTTTAGCTGCTATTTATTAAAATCTATTCAGACGTTTAGAGATCAGCTCTCTTTTAGTTATTGAAACGATCTGAGCAACGTCTACTTGTGAATTTTTTATATATTATTTCCCGTAAAGGAGCTAATAGTACCACCTGATGTTAAGTGGTTACCATCGCCCAGACGTCTGCAACACTAGGGGCGTTGCGGGTGCGTTGCCTTTGGCGGAAAGGTGTCTATACACTCGACGCTTGAAAACCCCAAATTATAGCGCTCTGGGAAAACCTCAGGAGGTAAATCATTCCACAGCCTGCACGTACGCGGGGAAAGAGATCCTGAAGCCCGCATTGGATACCGACCATGCATCTAACTGGTGAGGATAATATCGACTCGAAATTTACTAAACTATTTATTGGTGTATAATGGAATCTAAAGATATCAAACTTATTCTTAACAATTATGTTTGAAGAAGTATATATCCATCTTTTCTTTTCTTTTTGAATAAAAGGTAAAATTAATTAAAAGCATATTGACATATTTAATATATTATCTAAAAAAACGTTTTTCAAATATTTGAGATTATTGTAAAAATTGCAAAATATGGAACACACTTGGAAATCGAGACTTCCCTTCTTATTAAGTTTATATGACTTGAATTTTTTTTAATAATGTTAAATAGGTAATGCAGTATCAAAACACATCAATATTTCCGAATTTGACTTTTTGTGGATTGGCACATTATTGCTTATCAGCATCCAATTGTTGGAAAAGTTACATTTCGATAACAGAACTGAATGCTTCTATGTTTGTACAAGAAATTTTAACTAAATTCCCACTGTCATAGCCGTCAATATTAATAATATATTAACTGACGCTTCCTGCGTAACCACTTTCATGTTTAATTAATTTTAGTATTATAAATTATGGGTGCGTCAGTGACATTTAATAAGTAAATGACGTTAAAAATCTGTACCCCATTTCCTACAACAAGCTCGTCAACTGATCTGTTGGTCCAAATATATTCTATCCTATCATAGTCGCTAGCTGGTTGCTAGGCAACGTCGTCCAAAGCGGTCCGCATTCTGGGCGCCAAAATCCATGAGCTTAAAACATATCTATATTTATATACTATCTTAATGACGTACGCATTCGTATAAGTAAAAGTAAAGGCCAGCACATCAGTCTGGCCATTAAAAGAAGTAATCTCGTCAGTGTTTGGTAGTGAGGCAAGCTCACTGTGACATCGATAGGCTTAATATAGAGTTATTTTCAATTTTATCTTTTTATTTTAATATTTCTTTTATTTTCTCAAATGTACAGTATGAAATATCTCCTGTGATAATCTATTAAAATAATGTTGGTAAGTAAAACAAAACGTAAAACTTAAATTGTTTATAAGTTCCACCAATTCGAAATATACATAGATTTTACTGAGAAGAATCGGAACCAAACTCAATAATTACTTTTATGTCAACTTATTCTTTTAAAAGTAGTAAAGAAAAGTAACAGACTGTAAATATCCCACTGCTGAGCAAGGCCACTCCTATTAAGAAGTAGGTTTAGAGCTTAATCTACCACGCTGGTCCTTCAAGCCGGATATATACATATGTGTCAGAATTGCTCCGAGCACATGTAGGTTTTCTCACGATGTTTTCTTTCACCGTTTAAGAGATGAATTTAAACACAGAAATCAGTCGAGGTTTGAACTCGCGATGATCCGTTAAGATCGACGTGTATAACTTCTAGGCCATACTGGCTCATTCGTACAAGGAAACGTATGAAGTTTTCGAGATTAACGGTAACAAATAAACACTTTTAAATCGTTAAGATCGCGTTTTCTCAATCGATCGCGGAGAATGTGGGATAGTGCTGCGTCACTACTTTCGTTAAATTTTTTACGTGTGTAATTTATCTGGTCAGGGTTAGCACGTTTAATAAATATAATTTTATAATTTTTCCTTTTTTTTAAATTAATATAGCAAGCAAACGTTCAGGACGTCAACCGTCAACCTAATATGAGTTTTGATAGTCTGTGCTAATATTATAAAGAGGTGAAATTTGTTTGTAAGTTTGTATGTAGGAGGAAACTCTGAAACTACTGATCCGATTCGAAAAAATCTTTTTAGGGAAGGCTATAGGCTATATTACATCATGCTACGACTCAAATGAGCGAAGTAGTAACCATAAACGCGTTGAGAAGGGGAGGGGAGGTAGTTTTCGATAGTTACTTTCGATCGTTATTTTTCCATACATTGACTAACCGCGCCTTTAACGAAACAGTTGTGAATGACAATGTATGAAAAATTAATCGAAAAATACTTATCGAGAATTACAATTATCGATAATTATCAATATTCAGTACTGGTGTCCGTGACTCCGTTTGCGAAAATTAAAATAAATAAAATTTAAAAAAAGGCTAACCTAACTTAAATCTTATAACATTAGCTATCTGTTAGTGAGAGTCCCGTCCAAATCTATCCAGCCTTTTCAAAGGTTAGCCGAAGCAAACAGACGGACAGACAAACAGACAGACATAAAATTTAATAATTGATTTTTTTATGCGAGTACCGTATATACTTTCATATGCATTTAGTGAAAAGAAAATTAAATATGTATATTTAAATTTTACATTGATTAATAAAAGTAGCAACAAATAAAAAATAGATTTAAAAAATCAACGACGAACGATGAAAGTCGTCGTCTATCTGTTATAAAGAAAAAAAAAACAAATAAAAAAAAGTAGCTGCACAGCCCTACTCCGATAACGCTCCAATCTTGCCCATTTCATTAGATCATACAAATTGACACCTAGCTAATGGGAATAAGTTTACTTTTTTTTTAATTAATACCATTCGATTTTTTTTTTCAATAGCGGTCAGTTCGGTGTTGAAATTAAAAAGATATACGTGTTTTAAGACGGTTCCACACGGTGGTACCAAGCTGTACTCAATATGAACGTATTTATGTGTGTACTTTTAATTGTGATTTTTAATTGTTTGTATTTCTGTTTTTTGTACGACTTTCCCTTGTACCATTTACTTTATATAATTATATTTTGAGAAAATGGCGTCTAATCTAAAGATGTCAAACTAATTCTTAAATTTGTTTGAAGATGTATATATCCATTCTTCCTTTTCTATTTTGATAAAATGTATAATGAAATTAAGAACAGATTGGTTTTATGAAAAGTTTTTATCAAATAATAAGATTTTCTAATACATGGGTTTATTTTATATTGCAAAATATGGCACATATTTCGATATTCGAAATATTTAATTAAAGACATTTTTTTCGTGTTTATTTACATTAGATGAATTAAAAAATTTTTGTATGATGTTAAATACATACATCGATATATCCGAATTTTACTTTTTGCGGGTTGACACATTATTGCTTATCAGCATCCATTTCTGTACGGGCATGCTGTAAGAAAACTCTTTGAGGAGTAAGCATTACTTTTAAACTTTGTTTTCCTGTGCTTTTATATGTTTCTGTATAATGTCTCTGGCAAGTTTAATAAACTGTTAAATAAAAATAAGTAAAGCTTAAAACTAATGGCGTTTTCTTACAAATTAATATTAATTTATTGGATAATAAATAATATTTTATTTTATAAATCGTTATTTTATCTAAGGACTTTGAAGCAAAATTTAAATATCGAAATATCATTATACGTTTTTGTTTTAATATAAATCTAATTAAATAAAAAAAAAACCTCAATAAACTCAATTTATTAACACCGTAATACTAAATTTTTATACAAAAATCTTTATTATAATAATAAAAAAAAAAACAATTTCCCAAACACTCATTTCAGTTTTCCCGCCAACTGTCACCTTTACAGATAATAAATGCGCGTCTAAACGCTCACTCGGCTGTCAAACGTTTTGTTCGTACTTGGAACGCGCCGGCGAGCAAACACAATACGAGATTAAGAGCACTGGCAGGTGAGACGAAATCAGATGGCGCTTGTCAGGGAAATTCGAATTTGGAACGTTTTTTTTTTAATGACACCTTTTTTAACAATTATCTGTATCTATACTAATAGAATAAAAAGAGCGCGAATTTCGTATGCGTAAGTAAACATCGGAACCGCTGAACGTATTATAAAAATTATGGTACCATTTGAAGGGTACATTATTCTAAATGGTCATAGACTATATTTTATGTACATGTGCGTAATTTTTTAAAACAAAATCTAGATTAACGCGAGCAAAGCCGCAAAGGAGAGTAGAGAGTAGTATTGTATTTAATGTAGGTTTTAATGTTTTTTTTAGTAAACAATTTCTTTGGGTGTTTGTGTGTATATTACGCAGCTAATAGAGATTAATTATAATATAAACCTTTTTTTGTACCATTTTCTTTATTTTACATAAAAATCAAAACTGACCGATTGACATATTCACTGACTGATCGTTCAACGCAGCTGAAACAGCTGGGTCTAGAAGCCTGAAATTTTGCACAAACGTTCCTTAACTGTCGTAAGTGTGCACTAAGAAAGGATTTTTGAAAATATACTCCCTAAGGGGTTAAAAAGAGGGTTGAAAGTTTGTTAGGCATCAAATTCCTAAGTAGACAAAGCTAGGAACAGTTAATAGGCTAATTCGATAACATAATGTACATTATACTGCTTTACTACAAGAGATGAAATGTCCAAAAGGTGTCTCGTTAAACAGTGTTTAACAATTAAGCATTATTTAAAATGTTGTCTAAATTTATAAAGAAAAATATCAATAAAATATCACACGTTATATTTGATAGCCGAAGAGGTTTTAAGCATATATTAAAACACCTAAGCTTATTTTATTATGTTCATACATGACTAGCTTCCGCCCGCGACTTCGTCCGCGTGGAATAGTTACTTTGGGCTAATAATGCATTATTTTAGAACAAATTTGGTTAGCATAAAAAAGGTTATAGTGAGCTAACCTTAAAAGATGGACATATGCTGTCGCAGACTTTTTATTAGAACTTTTAAAGGGGAACAGTTCTGACTTACACGATTTTTGCGAAACTTTAACCGTATACGCAGCGCACGCAGCGTAAACACTCTCAATAGGAAAATATCCCCCGATTTTGAAACATTCTTCATTAGTGCTCCGCTCCTTTTGGTCTTAGCGTAATAATATATAGCCTATAGCCTTCTTCGCTAAAGGAGCTATCTAACACTGAAAGAATTTTTCAAATCGGACCAGTAGTTCCTGAGATTAGCGCGTTCAAGCAAACAATCAAACAAACAAACAAACAAACTCTTCAGCTTTATAATATTAGTATAAATGAAACTATTTTTAAACCGTGTTTCATTAAAAACTGTCATTGGGATTTGTAGTACAGGATCTTATAGACACGCGTTCAACGTAATTTTAAATTTTTTGTAGTAACGCAGCGAGTCCAGCAGAAGTAGTATTTATCAGTCTAGTTTATCTCTAGATTAAAAAGATAATATTAATATAATACAGTAAAAAGATAAAATATACTAAAGCTTTATAGCCTATATACATTATCTCGACTTTCGGTTATCTGTAACTAGGTGACATTTTGTACGGTTGTATTAATTACATAATTCTAAGGATATCCACGAAAAGATACACGAAATTCGTACATAACCACGTAATTAATTTAAAAAGTCAAAAACTTGAATGAGTTACAAGACCATTAGCAGTGAGGATCGTTACGAATCAACTTTAATCGTTATTGATCCTAAACGGTAATTCTGATTGAAAAACGATATGAGAAACCTAAAAATGATTTTCTAATACCTATTCAACGATACTCCACTTGAATAGTTTGTTGATTTTAATTTTTTCCTTTTTCACAATATGGCGCCCAAAGTCGACCATTTCGATTTTTGCAAATTTTTAGGCTTTTTATGACATTCGCGCTGTTATGACGAATGAAGCTACGTGTAATTTAATAAAATCGGTTTATCTAAATAGTTCCACATAGACATAGACCGATAAACACATTACCTCCTTCTTTTTTGTGTACTCCTTCAATTGACCACGTTGCTCATATAAAATACTAGCTGTCCCTTGCGGTTGTCTCGCGTTTATGGTAACTGCTTCTCTCCTATGAGTCGTAGCGTGATGTAATATAGCCTATAGCCTTCCTCAATAAATAAACTATCTAACACAAAAATAATTTTTCAATTCGAACCAATAGTTCCTGAGATAAGCGCGTTCAAATAAATAATCAAACTCTGCTATAATATTAGTATAGATATTACAATTAAAATGTGACGAATTAATTACCTAAATGAATTAAAAAAAAAATTATTTTAAACTGTACTTTTTTATGTAAAAAATGATTTGTTTAATTTTACGTCATTAAAGCGAAAAATGATCTTCATAACTTAAAAAAACTACTTCAATAACAATATACGTAATTTCGTGTACTCGGACGTCACACTCGTACCCAGTTTTTTCGATTTTAAAACGAAACAACTGAACCGATTTCGATGAAACTCATGTAAAACTAATCTGAAAATATATCCTTTGAAACAAAGAAAGAATTTTCAAAATCGGTTTATAAATGAAGGAGTTATAAGTAACATTATAAACCTTACGAATTGTGAATCTCCTTTTTCGAAATCACTTCAAAATAACGAACACAAAAATAGGATTATCGAAATAGGTTCAATCGTTCTGAAGTGATGCGGTATGTATGTTACATTGACAATTAGTTATTAATTATTATTTATTACATAATAAAACATAACATAATACGGATGATCCGTTAAATATATACATGTCTTAGTGCTAATTATATAATATAGTAAAAAACTTTTGGATCAACTGAACATCCTAGCTAGATTATTAAAATAACGCCACGCTGTCATTAACAATTGTTTTTTTATATAGATTATTTTAATATTATTTTTAAAACGTTTCGCTACTCTGTGCCGTGTTAATAGGTTGAGATGTTCCGGCCGCTTCCCTCAAAGATGAGGCACTACAAGACAAGTGTGGGTGTGCCTTAAATTAAAAAAAAAGTTAAATTTATTTATTGACTTAAAAAAGAACTCAATTTATCGTGTAGTGTATTTAATGTATATGAGTATATATCGATACCTACCACGTAAGTTATTGTAAGCCACAAAATTGCCGTTAGCGTTTTGACTGAATACTACACGAATTTGCATTGCTTAATGCATTCAAAGTGAAAAAATACCAAAAATCTTTTTTTTTTTTCAAGGAAAGATACAACAAAATACGCCTAAAAAAGGCGTATTTTGTTGTAACTTTCAAACTAAAACGGATTAAAAGTGCTCTACTGTAAAATTGTAATTTTGGGGTTACAACAACTTACGTGGGAGGTATCGATATAATATACTAATATTATAAAGGTGAAGAGTTTGTTGGTTTGTTTGAACGCGCTAATCGCAGGAACTACTGGTTCGAATTGAAAAATTATTTTTGTGTTAGATAGTTTATTTATAATAGGCTATATTACATCACGCTACGACTTATAGGAGCGAAGCAGTAAACATAAAAGCGAGTGAAACAGCAAGGGACAGCTCAGTTATCTTATAACTCCATCATTTGGACGCTGATAAGTAAAAAAATTGTCACACAGAACTTCATTTTGAGAAAATGGCGTCTAAAGATGTCAAACCTATTCTTAACAAATATGTTTGAAGGAGTATATATCCATATACACTTTTCTATATAATAAAAAGTTTCGTTTAATCATATTTTTTGAAATACATTAGAATATTGCATATTGAAAAATATTGAACTTACTTCAATATTCGAATGTAACTTATTTCGGATAACTTGATTTTTTTTTGTATAATGTTAAATACACGATGCATTAACAGAATACACCGAAATCGAATTCGACTTTTTTGCGTTTGACACATTATTGCTTATCAACATCGAACTAAGCATTTATCTTACAAAAATTCTCGTCACATCCTCACGATTCTCACCGCTTACCCCTAAGGGTTGGAGGCATCCATTTCTAACGTACACTTTTTTAGTTTTAATTTTAGCGCTCATGAAAGCACTAAGATTAGTTACGGTGAATGAAAAGACAGTCAGTCAACCTACATTGTAGAAGTCAATATTTTTAGGCGAGAATTACACTTATAAGTTTCGCTCTCAGACTTTCATATAAATTTACGTAAGTTGTTTCTCATTGCTTAACACTAAAGAATTTACTGTCAGTGGCTTATGTTTTGACGTTCACAGCTTTCGTAACTACTTAATAGGTTACAGAGTTGCTTTTTAAAGTACATATTAAAAAATTCTTAGTAGCTAAAGCATATTATTCTGTTCGGGGTTATATAGATGATAAAGATGCTTGGATTTACTATAAGCTGGTTATAAATGTATGTACCCAACGTAAAACTTTTAAAAAGAGTAACTATCGAGTTTCTACTTACTTACTATTATGCTGGATGATCGTCAAAGACTTATTTTTTTCTTTGGTCAGTAACACACGCGGCACCTACTGGAAGTTAATTGTACTATTCCTATTACCTTCTTGGAAGTGCAAACAATAAATTGACAGAGTTTTATCGCGATCGGACGAACGGTATAGCAGCGTATATGATACGAGCAAATTAAATTAACTGGATGCTGATAAGCAATAATGTGTTAACCCACAAAAAGTCAAATTCGGAGATATTGATGTATTTTGATACTGCATCACCTATTCAACAATATTTACAAAAATTGAAGTCACATAAACTAAATAAGTACGGAAAAAAGTTTCTTAATTAATTGGTCCGAATTTCTAGTGCGTTCAATATTTTGCAATTTATAAAATAATCTCAAATATTTTAAAAACTTTTTAATAGATAATATATTCAATATGTTAGTTTGAATTTAATTCTTTATACCTTTTATCAAAAAATAAAAGAAAAGATGGATACATACTTCTTCAAACATATTTGTTAAGAATAGGTTTGACATGTTTAGACGCGGTTTTCTCAAACTGAAGTCCGTGTGGATTGACACAGTATTGCTTATCTGCGTCCAACTATACTAATATTATAAGGAGGTAAAATTTGTTTTGAAAGTTTGTATATAGTGGGTAATCTCTGTAAGTACTGGTCCGATTTGAAAAATTATTTTTGTGTTTGATAGCCTGTTCATTGAGGAAGGTTATAGGCTATATTACATCACGCTGCGACTCATAGGAGAGAAACAGTAACCATAAACGCGTGGGAAATTTTTTATAACTATATGCCCTTCGCTTTTAACTCGGGGTAATATCTGAAACTAAGGATTCGATTGAAACAATTCTTTTTACATACGATAGCCCGTTTATTAAGGAAGGTGATAGGCTATATTACATCACGGTATGACTCACAGGAGCAAAGCATTATCAAACCATAAACGAGAGTGAAATAGCGAGAGGCCTTTGATAAGATTAAGCTTTATATCACGAATAAATAGTTGATAAGTTAATTGGATTATTCGCTACTTATTTTTTTAAGATAAAAAGTTTGATATATAATACCTATATATATGTATATATAAAATATATACTTCTATTCTATTCTAGACGAGCTGCCCATCGCGGTTTCACTCACGTTTATGGTTACTGCTTCGCTGCTATGAATCGTAGCGTGATGTAATATAGCCTAAAACCTTTCTCAACAAACGGACAATTCAACGCAAAAAGGATTTTTCAAATCGAATCAGTAGTTACTCCCTAGCAGGTGCATATTATTCCTTTTGCGCTGCGATAGCCACTTTATTGAGAAGGGTTATAGGCTATATTACATCACTCAACGTATAGGAGTGTAAAAAAAATCATAAATGCGAGTGAAACCACAGGCAATTAGCAAGATACAAATCTTAAGAAAATAGTTCTTGGAATAAGAATGCATCATCGACAATTATTATACAAGTGAAATGGAAGACAATATTCCTTTAAAATTCAACTTTATACACTCGTAAATAAAGATCGAAATTGATTGTTAGTTTTAAAATAATTGGAGCAAAACTCGCTAAGCTATTATTATCGGGTTATAATTTGAAAGTGTTCTATTTTAAAAATTGTTTCCGTTTTTGTTTTTTTTCTTAAATAAATTCAGGCCAGTTTTGTTTACATATATCGTGCGCGTTTAGTCTATTGTCGGTTTGTAATTTGAATGTGTTCGATTTTAATTTTTTTATTAGGTTTTTTTTAACGGGTTTAATGTAACATTTTTAGTGATTTTTTTTAATTAGTGTGGTCACTTTTTTTAAATATATTTTATTGCACAAATAGAACGATGTACAAAGGACGGATTTAACGCTACTATAGTATTTTCTACCAATTGACTTGTCTAACCGATTGCGTGACGCAAGGGAATGTGTTTATCAGTCTATGTATGTGGGTTTGTTTTATAGAACTATTTAGACCAAACACGTGAGCCGATTGAGATGAAGGATACGTTATTTGATTCGTCATGATGGCGCGAATGTCATAGAAAATAAAAGAATTTGAAAAAATCAAAGTGGCCGATTTTGAACACCATAATGTGAAAATAAAAAAAAAATAAAATCGACGAACTATAAAAGTGGGGTATCGTTGAATAGATATTTAAAAATCATTTTTAGGTTTCTCATATCATTTTTCAATCAGAATTACCGTTTAGGATCAATAACGATTTAAAGTTGGTAACGATTCTCACTTATAGGCTTTTAGACAGAACTGATATTGACTGCAGATGGTCTTGTTACGCTGTCGGGTTTTCATTTTATTTATAATTTAATATAAATGTTTTTTTTTCTTTATTTTACTACGTTAGGCGAGGTTTCATATTAACGTTTCTTGTATGTATTTTATTATTGTCTTGTAATTTTAACGTGCCCTACTTCTGACTGTGACTGACTGATATCGTAACTGACTGACTGACATAGTGATCTATCAACGCACAGCCCAAACCACTGGACGGATCGGGCTGAAATTGGCATGCAGGTAGATGCTATGATGTAGGCATCCGCTAAAAGAAGGATTTTGATTAATTCGACCTCCAAGGGGATAAAATGGGGGATGAAAGTTAGTATGAAACTTTGTCAATTTTAAACGGATCGGGCTGAGACTTTGTATACATAAAGCTACTATAATGTAGACATCAGACATCACAGACGAAGTCGCGAGCACCAGTTTTCTATATAGTTCGCATTTTTATTACAAATTATTCAGTTCATTTATTTTATTATCGATTTACAAGTTGTATTTTTAAAACTATTTTCGTGAGCGTGATTTTTTTATTTGTCTCGTAAGCATTTATTTATGATTGCACTTTGTACCGCCTTGCGTAATAATAGTGGTCAATGACCTTTGTCACTTGGAAATGGTCAATGGATGCTGATAAGCAATAACGTGTTAAGCCACGAAAAGTTAAATTTGAAGACGTTGATGTATTTTGATATGTGTCATATATTTAACGATATTCAAAAAAAATTGTGTGTTCTAAACGAAATTAGTACATAAAAAATTTTATTAGACTAAGTTAAGAATTTTAATTATACCAATCTGCTTCTAATTCATTATACCTTCTGTCAAAATAGAATAGAAAAGACACATTATTGCTTATCAGCATCCATATACAAAGCGAATGTTCACACTCACTTATCACAAAATCTCAGAAACTGCAAGTATTAGTAGTTTTAAATTTTGCATGCTTTTTGGACGCTTTTTAGGACGTGGGGGCTCACTAAGACGTGATTTTGCAAAATTCTACCCCTAAGGGATTAAAACGGGGGTTGGAAGTTTGTATGAAAGTCCTGTGTTAAACGCGAGTGAAACTGCGGGAGCCACTAGTGATTTATATTAAAAAAAAAAAAACATACCGAATAGGGTAGCCTAAAAAGATTTTAATCGATGTCCTGTATAATTTGAATTCGGAACGCGTTGCAATTTTTTTTTCATACCACAAACAATGATTTTGATTTGAATATAGAACGCGTGATACATAAGTAAAGTTGGACCAAATTCGAATTTTAAAAATAGCGTGTCTTATTCCGTCATACATGTTTGAAATAATAAAAAAATGCAATATCTTATTGAAAATAATAATAGGTTAATAATTTATAGTTAAGGAAATAAAGATGGTGCTGAGCTGAATAATTAGTTGAATTGATTTGTGATATTTTTTATGAGCTTAAGGTAGTTTTGTATTGTCACTATATGTCACGGTGGGCGGTCAATTGTCATGTTATTTTTTTTTGTTATTAACAATTTCTTGTCCAACTTTGACAAATTGACTTGTTGGCTCAAAGATACTCAGTCGCTGATTGCTAGGCAACGTCGTCCAAATTTGATCGGCATTCTGGCTGCCAAAATTCATGAGCTCATAACATATACAGTTATATAATACTAGCAGTTCCCCGCAGCTTCGTCCGCGAACTTTCAAACCTCTTTTTACTCTCTTAGGGGATGAATTTTTAAAAAATCCTTTCATAGTGCACATTTACAATATTTAAAGGAACGTTTGTGTAAATTTTCATGCTTTTAGACCCAGCGTTTCAGCTCTGCGTTGATCGATCAGTCAGTGAATATGTCAGCCGGTCAGTTTTGATTTTTATGTACATATATATGGATGCTGATAAGCAATAATGTGTTAACCCACAAAAGGTCAAATTCGGAGGTATTGATGTATTTTGATACTGCATCCCCTATTGAACATTGTGAAACCGATTTTTAACAAATATGTTTGAAAAGTATAAACCTGTCTTTTATTTTCTTTTTTGATAAAAGGTATAATTAATTAAAAGCAGATTAATATATTTATTGTATTATCTAATAAAAAGTTTTTCAAATATTCGAGATAAGTGTATAAATTACAAAATATGAAACAACCTTGAAATTCGAAACAATTAAGAAACTTTTTTCCGTACTTATTTAGTTTCTATGACTTTATTTTATTTCAAGTTATGCAGTGTCAAAATACATCAATATCTACGAATTTCACTTTTTGTGGGTTGACAAATTATTGCGTATGCATCATCAATATATGTAGATTGCCTATATATATTTCTTTATATTTTTTAATATAAAACTGCGTCCACACATCGTCCCAGTTTCAAGTCAACGTTTGGCTGCAGTGTGAACTCTGAACGGAAGTAGCGCCAACTGGTCGTGCATTTTTTTTAATTTTATTCGCCACTATAAACATACTGCAGTATGAAGTTTTTACATTTTTTTTTAATTATTAACTGTCTGTCGACATAAAAAGTTGATTTAATTACATTTATACTAATATTATCAAGATGTATTTGTTTGTGTGTAGGTTTCTGGAACTACTGATCTGATTTGGAAAATTATTTTTGCGTTGGATAGCTCGTTTATTTAGGAAGGTATAGGCTATATTACATCACCCTACGACGCACAAGATCGAAGCACTAACCATAAGCTAGTCAGCTAGTTTAATATGGAAAAGAGAAATTATTTCGTGTTACAAGTATTTTCATTAGTTTTGAATTAGGTAATAAATAAAATAAAATTAATCATAATTAATTTTTTGTTTTAAAAACTGTTAATTAAATTTCTATTAAACGTTTGCTAATTTATTATTTATTTCAAATTAAATCGAATCAAGTTTATCACAAAAAACCTATATCTAAAAAAAGTCTCGATAAATTCACGTAAAATATTCAGTAGTTACGCATTTTGAAAACATTTTTTTCTTAAAAAAAAAAAAACATTAATATATACCGCCATTCATTATCACATTTTTAAAGAGCCATAAACTAGCATTTTAATTATAATCACAGAATTTAAATTTGGATCAAAGCGTAATCAGAAACAAGATAAAAACATATCTATAATTAAAATTTTAAATTTAGAACGCTCGCTGTCAAAAAATTCAACAGATTAAATCCGAACTTCCGAGTATCGTTGTCCTCTTTAACTTTCGCTGACTTCTCTAGTCACTACTGCTATTAGCACGCAATTTACAAAATTGAAAACTCATTTTACAGAACCATAAGTCTAAGCATTAAAGTCTAATGTTGTTCGTTTTAATTGAATTTTAATTTGGTCGTATTATAATCCGATGTTCAATAAAACAAAGTTATATAGCATCTTAAACCAATGCAATAAGGTCTACATTGACATAATTTAAGTGATTTTTATTTTTGCCGTATAATACGACTCCGATGTTCGGTGATACAAAATAGAAAAGACAGTTTATATAACCTTAAATCAATGTATTAATGTCTATATTTGCTTGCATAAAGTACTTTTTAATTTGGTTGTATTAAATGTAAAATTAATAATGCTTGTTGTATAATATATTCGTCATTAGAATTAAAAACTATTTTGATCTAAAGCGTGTATTAATTTTTTTTTAAAGTCATTTTACATATGACCTAAGCTCAATGCACTAATGCCTGTTTTTCACTTGTAATTATTACTTTTTAATGTGATCGTGTTTAGTGCAAAATAAATAATGCATATTGATTGGACTTTATGCTATTTGACTTAAGAACTGTTTTGGTTATTTTTTTTAATGGTAAGTGTGTAAGAATATTTCTGCTGTTGCCAAGTCGAGACGCAGTAGTCGATGTGACAAGCGTTTTTGAACCATAATTTTGTTGTATCTGTGGACTTTATTACTTTGTATTAAGGGCGAAATTTATATCAATATTTGTTCGAACATTCTTTTAAAGATTATGTTTGCGATTACATCATTTTAATATTTTGTTCACTTTTTTAATATCGATTTCTGAAAATTGTAAGCGCGTTATAAAATGTATTTTTAGCAGAACATATTTTTGGATGCAATATTAATTTATATACTAATATTTTAAAGCTGAAGAGTTTGTTTGAACGCGCTAATCTCAGGAACTACTGGTTCGAATTAAAAAAATATTTTTGTGTATTTATTGAGAAAGGCTATAGGCTATATTACATCACGCTGCGACTCACAGGTGCGAAGCAGTAATCATAAGCGCGAGTGAAACTGTAAGGGATAGCTAGTATTTTCTAAGTATGTTATGTTCATAGTATTTGACGTTAAAATTCGGAGGCTATTTTTAACTGGTCTTTTAACCTGTAGTTCGGCAACTATTTTCTCGATCTAAAGCAGAAGACATTTTGGTTGTCAAAGATCATGCAAAATATCTATACTTATTAAGTGCCAGTTCAAATGATGTAATTACAATTTATATTAAATAGATGCTGATAAGCAATAACGTGTTAACCCAAAAATGATATTCGGAGATATTGGTGTATTTTAATAATGCATCACCTATTAAACATTATTAAAAAAATTGAAGTCATATAAACTAAATAAATAGCGAAAAAAGTTTTTTAAATTATTTGTTTAGATTTGCAAGTGAGTTCCATATTTTGCAATTTATACAATAATCTTAAATATTTGATAATCTTTCTATTAGATAATATATTAAATATATAAATCTGCTTTTAATTCATTATACTTTTTATCAAAAAAAAAAATGAAAAGATGGATATATGCTTCTTCAAAGATATTCGTTAATATTAGGTTTAACATCTTTAGACGCCATTTTCTCAAAATTAAGTCCGTGTGGCTTGACACAGTTTTGCTTATCAGCGTCCAAATAAGAATCACCGACACAAAGCATCCAAGCGTTCTTTCAAGCAAGAATCTTATCACTGAGCGATGTTGCTAATTTCCCATTTTTCTAAAATCCGTCGAAATGCTAGATCTTACACGCGGTCGAAACTA
This sequence comes from Hypolimnas misippus, assembly GCA_037950945.1. Taxonomy (NCBI): domain Eukaryota; kingdom Metazoa; phylum Arthropoda; class Insecta; order Lepidoptera; family Nymphalidae; genus Hypolimnas; species Hypolimnas misippus. The sequence continues at coordinate 4,591,699 of JBBEEQ010000002.1, forward strand.
CACTACGCGTTCGATTTACCTAAAATTTTGACAGTAGTTGTCTAAAAGAATATTTTACACGATATCAATTTTTTTTACGATAGTGATGTGATAGGTTAGGCTACTATCGGACAACCCTCGTAGTTAATTTTCCTTTTAAACTGTTAACGATTTTGTCTCCTCTGGTGCTCGAAATGTGTCAGTACTCATAACTTAACATCGGGTGACTATTTCAGTGATTTTTCCAATTTTTTTTTTAAATATAATTAGCCAAATGTGCTATTCTGAAGTGCTGCGCTTACATATATATGACAATTGATTATTTTTTTTAATACAAAACGTTTTAATCGAATCTCAGTGAATGTATGTAATTAATTTCAAAACGTTAGTAACTAAACGAGCTGAACTGATTTTGATGTCACTTTCACCAACGGAAACAACAAATTTCCGTTTCCTAATCACGTAAACATTATTAATTTATACTAATGTATAACTGGTAGAGTCGTGCACGTTCCACGTCAGTACCACACTCACAGAACATCGTATGAGTGAGAGAGCCGTCAGCCGAACCCCGACTTCTTCATGATATAATATGGATGCTGATAAGCAATAATGTGTCAACCCACAAAAAGTGAAATTCGGAGATATTGATGTATTTTGATACTGCATCACCTACTTAACATTATTCAATAAAATATAAAGTCATATAAACAAGATGAGTACGGGAAAAAGTTTCTTAATTGTTTCAAATTTCAAGGTCGTTCCATATTTTGTAACTTATACAATAATCTCATATAAAAAACTTTTTATGAGATAAAATATTAAATATATCAATCTACTTTTAATTCATTATACCTTCTATCAAAAAAATAAAAGAAAATATAGATAAATACTTATTCAAACAAATTTATTAAGCATAGGTTTGATATCTATATATATATACGCCATTTTCTTAAAATGAAGTCTGTGTGGCTTGACACAGCATTGCTTGCTGTATATACCTATATTTTTATACCTTACATAATTGTTAGATAATACACACTAGTGTCATTGTCAATAACGTTGCTTGCCAAATCTATATTTAAGAAGAGTTGAGAGAAAATAAATTCTACTTGTTACTTTTACTGACTCGTGACTTCGTTCGCGACTGGCGATTTGTTTTTCGTTAATAATTCATTACTAATAATATACGTTTGATGTGTGTATGTCTCATCATAGCTCCCTAACGTACTGATTTTGATACGGTTTAGTTTGAAAGCTGATGCCATCGAGATGGTTTCAGATTATCAGCTCATTTCTAAATGTTGAAAGGATCTAATGCCTTCTAGTGTCATTGAAACAAAATTTACTATACTGTGAATGATATCAAAGTAACATTAACGTAACCTTGACCCAATGCTGCAACATCATCTGGAATCAGCACGGGGGTTAAGGGGTCCGAACCCCCTTCCTGTTAGTATACGACTCATTCATACTTAGTTCATTGAACGAATGACAATGATATATGTGACGGCGACAGCGATGGCTGAGCCATAGTAGCGTCATCGTACGGGGCCCATCACGATTTTGTATCAAAACTAAACTGGATGTAGGTATAACAAAAAATACTAGGTAGGTAAACCGATTTTCGGCTTGGAGGTGTGTCCTGGTCGATTTCTCAAACGTAAGTGTGCATGATACAGTACCCCACTATCCAACAAGACTACGTCCACCTGACTCACAAAAATGTCACCGCGTTTATCCGTTACTATTAAATCAGTTCAGCAACTTCTAATAATTTTTATTTGAACTGATTTATTAGTAACGGATCCACGACATATGGTTTATATAATTTCTAAATAACTGAGATTAGCATTTAAAATCATACCATCTTATCTTTGTACATTTTGAACTAACCCCCCCCCCCCTCCTCCTCCTTTCAACGAATTCCTTCCATATGAAAGCTAGCCCATGGGTCGTCATAATACAATATTAATAGATACGTAAAAAAGTTCCAGCCAAACCAATGTTGTATTTATATAGTCGACTGCTGTCCATCTGTCTTCGCTTCGCCAGATCTTATAAACAGTGCTAGTTACTTCAAAGCAATTAACTTATACACACATTCTGAATTAGAATTATTTTTCATATAGTTTTAAAACTAAAACTGAGAATTGTTTAAACGACTTCAAAAACTAATTACAGTTATTTCGATTTTCCTTACTGAACCTATTTTGATGAAAATTCTCTAGGACTTATACCCTTTCAAAAAAAAAAGAGTCTCCTCCATTTTTGAAAGCCGCTTAAAATATTATATTCGCTTCTTATTTAAATGCATCTCAAATTCCTGAGATTACTTAAATCCAAACAGCTAACCTTCCTAGATTTAACTAATCCATTAACTAAGGTACTGCACAAATGGAGGTTTTTTCAGACACAAGATATTAGTTTTCTATAAGTAAAGTAAAAGCCTGTAAACATTTACAGAGGAGCTTACTCCTCTCCTATTAAGGAGAAGGTTTATAGCTTAATCCACAACGCTGCTCCACTGCGGGGCGAATATACATGTGTCAGAATTTCTCCCGGCACATGCAGGTTTCCTCACGATGTTTTCCTTCACCGCCGAGCTCGAGATGAATTTAAACACAAATTTAGCACTTGAAAAATCAGCGGTGCTAGCTGGGGTTTGAACTCGCGATCATCAGTTGAGTTCTCATCTCGGCTCGGCTTTATGTTTTGATATAGTCTTTCCGAAATTCAACTTTGCCTTTTATATTTCCGACCGCGGATATTGGAAAAATGGCTTCCAAAAACAGTAATTTGATAATATGTCTTTTCCTACAGATGTAATAAATTAAACTAGGGAAATTTTCTTGTAATTTATTTAAATTTTTGAATTAAAAAAAAATAAATAGTGGAAACTTGTGCGTTTGCGCAGCGCCTTAATGTTTGTTTATCAGATGTTTGTGATAACGTGCTTATCTCCAAAACAATCTATCATTTAACTGAGTGACATGTTGCTTGCATGGAAATATATTTTTCGTGACTTTGGTAAACCAATGTTTCCTAGGCACAGATAATAAAAGCATTATTATGACTGGCAGCCCTGGATTCGCTGTAGTGAGACTAGGGGCCAATGGCCATGGCGGCAAAATTTTGGATGTGAGAGATTTTTGTAGATTTTCAATTAAACTTTATTATACTGTAATAAACTTTTTTTCTTTATTTTTATAGAATGCTTTTTCTACTACTAAATTTACATACATTAAGGTAAAGGGGCGGCATTGTTTACTGTACTGTGTTGTTTACGGTGGAATTTGGGGTATATGCCTTGACAAGGGGTCTTATTGCGTAAAATTATCGCTATCAAAACACATTTGACATAGCCATGTGTTTACCACCACGTGAGTTTCGTGACACGTTATGACATCAAAGTCAAAAATCAATATGTTTCTTATTGTAATATCGATACCTCCCACGTAAGTTGTTGTAACCCCAAAATTACAATTTTACAGTAGAGCACTTTTAATCCGTTTTAGTTTGAAAGTTACAACAAAATACGCCTTTTTTCAAGCGTATTTTGTTGTAACTTTCCTTGAAAAAAAAAAGATTTTTGGTATTTTTTCACTTTGAATGCATTAAGCAATGCAAATCCGTGTAGTATTCAGTAAAACGCTAACGGCAATTTTGTGGCTTACAATAACTTACGTGGGAGGTATCGATATATTTTAATTATTAAGACTTATAAAAAATCAACCAATATCATTCGAATGACACATTTAATCCAGTTATTTTGATTTTTAAAAACTGAACCGATTTTGATAATTATAGAACTAATCTTAAAGTACAGTGATACCCCAGACTTACGCGGTAGGTGGGACTGAGCGCTATCCGCGTAAGTCGAATACGCGTAAGTCCGGGGTACAATTGGACGCTGATAAGCAATACTGTGTCAAGCCACACTAACTTCATTTTGAGAAAATGGCGTCTAAAGATGTCAAACCTATTCTTAATAAGTTTGTTTTAATAAGTATTTATCCTTATTTTGTTTTCTTTTTTTATTAAAGCTGTAATGAATTAAAAGCAGGTTGATATATTTAATATATTATCCAATAAAAAGTTTTTAAAAATATAAGATTATTGAATAAATTACAAAATAAGGAACGACCTGCAAATTCGAGACAATTTATTAAGCAACTTTATTCCGTACCAATTTAGTTTAAATGACTTTATTTTTTATTGAATAATGTTAAATAGGTGACGCGGTATCAAGATACATCGATATCTCCGAATTTCACTTTTTGTGGGTTGACACATTATTGCTTATCAGCATCCAATTTTGCATATAAATGCATGCAAAGTATGTTTAATTGAGCCTGTAAACTAAAAAATATAACAATAATTTAGGAAATAATTAGTATCTTATTCTAAATAATATGACAATATGGACGGTGATAAATATAATAAATACTGTATAAATATAATACTGCGTCAAACACAACTTCATTTCGAGAAAATAGCGTCTAAACATGTTAAACATATTCTTAACAAATATGTTTGAAGTCGTATATATCCATCTTCTCTTTTTTTTTTTTAATAAAAAGTATAATTAATTAAAAGCAGATTAATATATTTAATATATTATCTAATAAAAAGCTTTTCAAATATTTGAGATTATTGTAGAAATTGCAAAATATGGAACGCACTTGGAAATCGAAACAATTAATTAAAATACTTTTTTCCTTACTTATACTTGTACATATGGCTTGATTTTTTTTTAATAATGTTAAATAGGTGGTGCAGTATCAAAATACATCAATATCTCCGAGTTTGACTTTTTGTGGGTTGACACATTATTGCTTATCAGCATCCATATATACAAACTACGGCGTTCAAACAAAAAACGAATAGACGAGAAAATTAAATCGCGTAACTCCGAATTCGCGTAAGTCGAGGTAGCGTAAGTATAAAATTATAAATCGGTTAAGATATGACGGTGTTCTGATCAAACATGAAAAAATTTCACCCCGTTAAAGGGTGAATTTTTAAAATCCTTTGTTCCCTACGTCATATAACTATCCATGTATCAAAATGTCATCACAATCCGTTCAGTGGTTTGAACTGTGTTGATACATCAGTCAGTGACAGTTGCCATTTTATAAAATAAAAAAAAAAACTGAATTAAATTTTTTTTTCTTAATTCTTTTTCATAATTGGACGCTGATAAGCAATACTGTGTCAAGCCACACGAACTTGATTTTGAGAAAATGGCGTCTAAAGATGTCAAACCTATTCTTAATAAATATGTTTGAAGAATTGGATATATATGGATATATATATATATCTTTTATTTTATTTTTTTTGATAAAAGATATAATAAACTTAAAGCAGATTGATATATTTAATAAATTATCTCAAAGAAATCTTCGAATATTTGAGATCATTGTATAAATAGCAAAATATGGAACGTACTTGAAATTCGAAACAGTTCATTAAGAAACTTTTTTCCGTACTTATTTAGCGTATATGACTTGAATTTTTTTTGACACTGTTAAATAGTTACTGCAGTATCAAAATACATCAATATTTGCGAATTTAACCTTTACTGACATTATTGCTTATCAGCATCCAATTAATGCCTATACGTATATGTATCTGTACGAGCCTAAAAGATCCAACGTTGAAATTAAGAAAAAGTTTTTTTTTTAGGGTTCCGTACCTTAAAAGGAAAAACGGAACCCTTATAGGATCACTTTGTTGTCCGTCTGTCTGTCTGTCTGTCTGTCTGTCTGTCGGGATGTCAACCCTTTTTTCTCAGAAATGCATAGACGTATCATGTTGAAATTAATATCATATACTCAAGTCTACGATGACATGCGGCCGTGAAAATATTAAAGTTCTAAGTCAACGCAATCAAAAGATAATGGAAAATATGTCGTATATTTTGACTATTTTAGCGTTTTCGCAAGGGAATCAAAACCTATAGGGTTCTTCCCATTGACCTAGCACGATGAAATTTGGCAAGAAGTAAGATCTTATGGTACAAATAAAGGAAAAAATCTGAAAACTGTAAATTTTTGTATGTATGTTTGTCTGTTTGTAAGTTTGTCTTTCAACCTTTTTCTCAGAAACGCGTAAAGGTAACAAATTTTTATCAACGTCAAGTACTCAGAGTTGTAATTACTAAGAGCTGTGAAAAAATCAAACTTCTAAGTTAACGCAATCAAAAGATACGGTCATTTATATCACATATTTTAAGTATGATAGCGTTTTTAACGTTTTCGCAAGGGAATCAAAACCTATAGGGTACTTCCCATTGACCACGCATTATGAAATTTGGCCAGGAGCAAGGTCCTTTAGTATACATAAAGGAAAAAATCCGAAAATTGTAAATTTCTGTTCGTGTGTCTGTCAGTCTGTACGTCTGTCTTTCAACCTTTTTCTCAGGAACGCGTAAATGTATCAAGTTGTAAATTGATCAAGCGGAAAATATATTAATCTTAGAATTAAAATTATATGTACTTGTAACAAATTAACATAGAAGTTGACCATGGTCAAAAAAACAATTTTACAAACACTGAGAAGAAATTTGTATCAATACGAAAACATTAAAAAGCAGCGAACCTTTATAAACAACGCAATGCAATCTATATATCGCAGCTAACAAAATGATAGCGCGATGCAGCGTACAGCTAATGCCATCTATTAAAACATTATGACATTAACTGTGATATAATTCTGCTCGATTAATAAAAATTTTTATTTTAATTATTATTTAAACGCGCTAAAAATTATAAAATAAACTTTTCATTTAAAAGTTTTATCGTCGATTTATAACGTCATTACGTAATTAACATTCAATATAAGAGCTTCACGCGATTTGATTTAAGTACTCGTATTGACTTAGTACGAATATTTTAAAATTAAATTCAAACAGATCGAGTCATTTAATTTACTTACTATTTATCTACACATATAAGTCTTCTGGTTATTAGTAATATAATTAGTTAATTATAAATAAACAATTAGTTTTGTTCGAATTAAGGACTAATTATTTTCGTCTTGGCAACACTAATATATATTTCGATATTTTAATTGATAATGTAAATCTAAATATTTTACGAACGTAGTGCAGGGGTAGTGGAGTGTAGTAGAATATAAATAAAAATAAAACGAGAATAAAATATAATATAATTATGTTGTTAATGTCAAAGTCAACAAGTTAGTTCATTGAAATTGTCAAGAGATGGCGCTAGGTGTATCCTGAATCGCGCTATAACTTTTTTTTTTGAAAGTATAAGGTGTATTAGTACTTAAAATAAAATTTTGTGTTTCCATGGATTGCATCCATGATCGTGTTTTAAATTAAAGTGCTCCTAAGTAGTTTCAAAATAGTTTTTGGGACGTGATCCATATTTACATAATATTTGATTATATTTAAGCGACTTCTAAAAAGGAGTGTTTTCAATTCGACCTTGTATTTAATTTTTTTTTATGTTTGTTCACCGATTACGCCGCCATTTGGGTACCGATTTACAAATTTTTTTTTTTGTTTGAAAAGGTATACTTCCAAGGTGGTCCCATTGTCTTCAGGTTAGGATCAGATGATAGGATCCTGGAGAAATTGAGGGAACTCCTCAAATATTATAGGCAAGCGTATACCGATTTAGGTATTTTTGATAGTAACTTATGTTGGAACTGATGATGAAGACCACAAAGGGCGTAGATGGGTTAGTCTTATATAGATTTCTATAAGTTTGTACGGAACCCTCGGTGCGCGAGTCCTACTCGCACTTGACCAGTTATTTTTAAATTAAAAAATTCAGTTTATTTACTTTTAAATATCGATTTGCTTTTGCTGGTAAATCACATGCCCAGTTGACATTCTGTATAGAGATTGAATGTTGATAATGAATCCATTATATATGATAGGTGTCAAGTTAATTGTGCTACTGTGCTAGTGAGGTCACTGTTATCACGTCGGTGCGACACTGAAAGATACGTTCGGCTATAATATTTACTAGCGACCGGCGAGTTCACACGAATTTCTTTATAACAACATCACAAGACGTCTTTAAAATTGTGAATTTCAACTAAAATATACATGTATGCAAAATGATTTTAGTGGTAAAGAAAATCCGAAAGTATAAGGAATACCGAAAAATACTTGTAGGAGCCTGGGGACGGATTTTGATAAGAACTAAAACTGCATCAACTTATTTTGAAAGGAAAACACAACTATACTATTGCACAATCTGACACAAATTTACAAGGATCAACTCCCGGGAAATAATAGGATACGGCAAATTAAAGAAAAAGGCTTAATTTTTACAAAATGTTATTAATCTTTGATAGACGCGTTGGCGCAATAATCACTGCACCTGACTAAAGCGCTAACGGTCGCGGGTTCGATCCCCGCTCACGGCAAACGTGTGTATTGGCCATACAGATGTTTGTCGTGGTCTGGGTGTTTGTGTTAGTGTTGTGTTTCCGGACCCCCGACACAAGGTCATGATATCTTAATGGGGGCCGTTGAGTGTGATGCGTTATTTATTTATTTATTATTTAATCTTGTTGAAAGAAAGCAAACATAATTATTCAGTACATGATCCACTTGTGACACTGGCTATTTTTATATGTATTCAAACCTCCTTAGTACCGTTGTTCTATATTTGATATTTATTGTATGGTCATTCCTTTTCCATCCGTCGTATTAAATAAACTGTTCAAGCTACATATATTTCTTATTATTTTGTAGTATAATTACAAAAAATCTCATATATTATATCGCGGTACAACAACCAGATGAACGTATCTACATAAAATCGAACATCTTTTTTTAACTAAAACCGTAGAGAATGTCCTCTACGAAATGGCATAATAACGTAATTTAACATTTCAGTAATTTAAAAAAAGCGTTGCACTTAGAACTACTTTAGTATAACATTGTTAAGTTATCTCTGGGGTTCTGGTTACTTGTTTATTCGTAATTATGAATATATTTCTGAGAGTAAAGACGAGCAATCTATCCTAGAGAGAGGGAGGGTGCGTACTGCCGATATATAATAATAACTAACTGATGAACGAGCTACCATAGACAAAATACAGTATTATTTACTTTTATGATATATTCCTAACAAACATAAAAAAAAAAACGTTTAACGGTACTCATAGTACCGCTAAATTAGAAAAAAGTAAAAATTTTAAAACGTAGACACGTTCATCTGACTCTTATACCGCGAATTAAACTTGAAGGATTCAAATTTTCAAGGAAATAATCAAATTAATTATGCATCAATTCAGGAGGTGACTATTTGAGCGATATAATTTCTTCCAACTAATGTTAATAATGCACTTTCAAATAAATTTCTTGATGAGAGTTGCATGCGTCGTGATCACGAGCTGACTGACAACTTCGTCGAGACGTCGGGAAATAAAGAGATATTATATATGAAATGTATATCAACTTACCCCGCAACACCAACAAATGTCTCTTTGGCCGTCACACCCTCATAATGTATTCTACTTTCCACTTCACCATCAATCAACACATCGGCCACCACAAAATTCACAATCTCCTTATTCAAATGCCGCCTCAAATATTTAATGTCACTTAAAACGCTGTCTATCGTATTGTTATACACGTGTCTGTGCCTCAATTTGTAATCACTTTGTCTATGGCTAGAATTTGTATGTTCTAAATTCAAATCGCTGTCAATGTCACAATTTATTGAGCCGAGGAGGAGGAGCAGTAAGGCTGGCGTTCGAAGCATTTTCTTCCACGCTATCGGTGACTTTTTTTTCGCTTTCGGAGACTTCAGCTCCATGGCTGATCTGGAACAAAAGGTAAGACGTTTTTAACGTTATATATTTCGTGATAGATAGTTTATTTATTGAGGAAGGCTATAGGCTATATTACATCACGCTACGACTCATATGAGAAAAGCAGTAACCATAAACCCGAGTGAAACCTATCGATCTATACTAATATTATAAGGAGGTAAAATTTGTTTTCTAAGTTTGTATATAAGTGGGTAATCTCTGAAAGTACTGATCCGATTTGAATAATATTTTTTTTGTTGGATAGTCCGTTTATTGACGAAGGCTATAGGCTATATTACATCACGCTACGACTCATAGGAGCGAAGCAGTAACCATAAACGCGACTCAAACTGCAAAGGACAGCTAGTCCTCCCATATGAAAGCTATGCAAAAGCAGAAGTCCAATCATAGAAATATTTAATTTACGCAGAGATTGAGCCGAGATGGACAGACACATTGGCGCAGTGGTCACTGCAACTAACTAAAGCGCTAACGGTCGCGGGTTCGATCCCCGCTCGCGGCAAACGTCTGTATTGGCCATACAGATGTTTGTCGTGGTCTGGGTGTTTGTGTTAGTGTTGTGTGTATTTCCGGACCCCCGACACAAGGTCATAAGATCTTAATGGGGGCCGTTGAGTGTGATGCGTTTATTTATTTATTTATTTATTTATTACTATCACCCAGAAGTATGTGTATTAAGTTTTTTAACTTTAAGATGGCCTAGTGGGAACACGTCTATCTCAACCAACGATAGCGGGTACGAACCCTGGCACCGCTGATTTTTCAAGTGCTAAATTCGTGTTTAAATTCGTCTTGAGCTCGGTGAAGGAAAACATCGTTAGGAAACCTGCATGTGCCGGGAGATATTTTAACACATGTATATCCGCCCCGCAGTGGAGCAGCGTGGGGGATTAATCTCTAAATCTTCTCCTTAATAGGAGAGGAGGATTTGCCCAGCAGTGGGACATTTATAGGCTGTTACTTTTACTAACTTTGCGCAGAAAAAGTCACGGGAAGGAATCAGTTAATATTTTGCAATATCTATGGACAAACAATTCACTATATAAATTCGTTTTCGATTAGATAAACCTTGCAGCAATAATAATCTCGTGATAAAGAATATAGCTAAGATTAAAAAAAAAACAAAATACGCAATTTACTCGAACACGCTTAAACTTTTAAAACTAATTACTAAATCGATTTTAATGGAAATTCAATCAGAAAGGATATATTTTAAACGAAAAAAGGTTTTTCAAAATCGGCTAAAATGATGGAGTTACTAGATAACGAATATTAAAAATAATTTCTTTTTTTTAAGTCGGTTGTCTAAACGATTTTAACTATAATAGGTTCAGACCTTGAATTGATAATTTAAATCTGACGTTCCATTGATTTTTTAACACTATAAAGCGATACTATAATATTTAATGCTTAAATCTATACTAATATTATAAAGCTAAGAAGTTTTTTTGTTCGTTTGAACGTGCTAATCTTAGGAACTACTGATCGAATTGAAAAATTATGTTTGTGTTAGACAGTTTGTTTATTGAGGAAGACTATAGGCTATATTACATCACGCTACGATTAATATAAGCGAAGCAGTAACCGTAAACCGCTTCCACGCCCAGTTAAAAACTCACCTGAATAAATTGTCTTCGTTAAATATACGGTTTATAATAGTATCTCTTTTTACGATACTAACATAAGCCCCTGTGGCCTAATGGATAAGGCATCGGCCTCCTAAGCCGGGGATTGTGGGTTCGAGTCCCACCAGGGGTAATTAGCGTTAATGTCATCTGGTTTATTTTGATTTTTTTCTATTATTGCTGATCAAATAAAAGTGCCCAATAATAATTAAATTAAATAAAAATATTACGTTTTTTATATGGTCTTTAAAAAGTTTTTGTCAATTAACAATCTATATATTTTTTAAATAGAATATAACATTTATTATCTGTACTATAGTAAGCTATATTCATATTATAAAGATATAAAATTTGTTAGTAAGTTTATATGGAGGTACTCTCTGAAACTACTGATCCGATTTTTCTTTCTTGTTTATTAATATGGACGCTGACAAGCTATATTGTGTCAAGCCACACGGACTTCATTTTGAGAAAATGGTGTCTAAACATGTCGAACCTATTCTTAATAAATTCGTTTCAAGAAGTACATATCAATCTTTTCTTTTCTATTTTTATAAAAGGTATAATGAATTAAAAGCAGATTAATATATTTGAAGTGTTATCTAAAAATGTTTTTTTTCCAAATATTTAAGATTATGGTATAAATTGCAAAATATGGAACGCACTTGAAATTCGAAACATTAAATGAAGAATATTTTTCCGTACTTATTTAGTCTAGATGACTTGAATTTTTTTATTTATTATATTTTTATTTTATAGTTTATTTATTGAGGGAGGCTATATTACATCACGCGAGTGAAACCGCAAGGGACAGCTAGAAAAAAATAAAAAAGGCTATAGGCTGTATTCTATCACGCTACGACTCAGAAGCGAAGCACCATAATAAGTCACCATAAACGCGAGTGAAACCACGAGCTGCAGCTAGTATATATGGACGCTGATAGGCAATACTGTGTCCTGCCACACGGACTTCATTTTAATAAAATGGCGTCTACAGATGGCAAACCTATTCTTAACAAATATGTTTGAAGAAGTATATATTCATATTTTCTTTTATTTTTGTATAAAAGTTATAATGAGTCAAAATCAGACTGATACATTAAATTATCTAATAAAAAGTTTTTCAAATATTTGATTTACACTTATTATTGTATAAATTGCGAAACATGGAACGCACTTGAAATTCGAACCAATTAATTAAGAAACTTTTTTCCGTACTTATTAAGTTTATATGACTTCATTTTTTTTAAATAATGTTAAATAGGTGATGCATTATGTCAAAATACATCAATATCTCCAAATTTGACTTTTTGTGGGTGGACACATTATTGCTTATCAGCATCCATACATGAAAAACGCAATAAAAATTATCATGTATAAATGATTTAAAATTTAACCTATCGAGGTTCATGCCGGTTCTTTCTAATAGACTACAATCCGAACCATTAATAGCTTAAAAAAATCAAAAACTTGTAATTAAACGATTCGAAAGTGATTTCAATTTGTTTTTTTTATTTAAATCGCGCTGCATAGCATCGTATAGTTGTAGCTTTCACTGTATAACAAGTTTTATCGTGACGTGTATTGTTACCGTTATCAAGCGGCTTGCTCTCGTGATAGTCGTGTTAGCGAGATTTAATAAATGTATAATATAAACTCAGTTCCGGTTTAGTGTTGAACGATTTTAGGTTGTTTTTGTATTACCGGTTTTTTTAGTTATGTCGAATTGTGTAATCCTTCTTGACTGGACGCTGATGAGCTATACTGTTTCAAGCCACACGGACTTCATTTTGAGAAAATACCGTCTAAACATGTCAAACCTATTCTTAATAAATATGTTTGAAGAAGTATGTATTCATTTTTTCTTTTTTATTTTGATAAAATGTATAATTAATTAAAAGCAAATTGATATATTTAATGCGTTATCCATTTTTTTTTTAATTTTTGAGATTATTGTTTAAATTGCAAAATATGAAACGCACTTGAAATTCGAAACATTAAATTAAGAAACTTTTTTCCGTACTTATTTAGTTTATATGACTTAATTTTTTTTGAATAATGTTAAATAGGTGACGCAGTGTTAAAATACATCAATATCTCTAAATTTGACTTTTTGTGGGTTGACACATTATTGATTATTAGCATCCAACTAATCCATACCAAATTACAAGACTTAATTTTTTATATATTTTTTTGATTAACAATGACCGACTTTAGAAACGAATTTAATAGATACAAATGAACTAAAACGCGAAAAAAAAAATTTCCACGAGCTTTTGAAGTCGGTGCCAAGTAAAACTTATCTTACCTATTAGTTCTAAGGTAACAAACTTTAAAAAAACACACACTACGAAATGAGAACCCCTCTCTCTTTTTAAGTCGATTAAAATTAAATACATACCAAGAGATACATAAAACGCATTTCTTTACGATCGATAACGATCATTATCGTATCGCTAAAATTCTTTTTATGTATAAATAAGTTGTATTATTGGATTACAATAATCCCAGAACCTTTTTCATTATCAGATATCCGTGATAGCATGTAATACCGCAATTTTAATGCATATAATCTTGATATAATTATATTCTTATGCAATTTATATAATATAGTAAAATTTTAATTATCAAAAGATATAATTTTAACTTTTCTGAGCCAGACGGATCCGTGTGTTTCGCATGTACATAGATAGACTGTGAAAATAAAGAAGAAACGCGCCCCGGCTTCTCACATATGGACGCTGATATGCAATACTGTGTCAAACCACACAGACTTCATTTTGAGAAAATGGCGTGTAAAGATGTCAAACCTATTCTTAACAAATATGTTTGAAGAAGTATATATCCATCTTTTCTTTTATTTTGTGATAAAGGCTATAATTGATTAAAAGCAGATTGTTTTATTTAGTATATTATCTAATAAAAAGTTTTGCAAATATATTAGATTATTGTATAAATTACAAAATATGGAACGCACTTGAAATTCGAAACAATTAACTAGGAAACTTTTTCCGTACTATTTTAGTTTATATGTCCTTACATTTTTTTGAATAATGTTAAATCGGTAATGCAGAATCAAAATACATCAATATCTCCGAATTTGACTTTTTGTCGGTTGACACATTATTGCTTATCAGCATCCATATACAGTGTAGTTTTTTTTTAATTAATGTGGTATCAGTCTATGTATGTATGCATGTGATTGTACCTTTAGGGCACAATTTAGACCAAATTTTATTAATTTTTCGTCTTGAGGGCGCGAATGTTATAAAATTAGGAAAAAACAAAATGGCCGATTTTGGAGGTTATTTTTTTAAATAAGCGCATCACACTCAACGGCCCCCATTAAGATCGCGTGACCTTGTGTCGGGGTTCCGGAAACAACACTAACACAAACACCCAGACCACGACAAACATCCGTATGTCCAATACAGACGTGTGCCGTGAGCGGGGATCGAACCCGCGACCGTTAGCGCTTCAGTCATTTGCAGTGACCACTGCGCCAACGTGTCAGTTATAATGTGAAAAAGAAAAAAATTAAAATCGACGAACTATGTCAAGTGTCTATGTCTCATATAATTTTTAATCAGAATTACCGTTTAGGATCTATAACAGTACAGACAAACATTATCCTCCATTGCGTCGAGCAGTTGGGTAAGACTATATTGCACCCGTGCGAAGACGGGATCGTTAGTTATTTATCTAATGGAGACTGTAGGTAATAATTCTTAGTACAGTTGTTGATGTTTCTAAATACTAGGAACATGATATTTTCAAAGAATAAACCGATATTTACCTAATTCTTAATAAATCTATTTTAATCTCATTCTCATTCATAATGACTCACTCATTGACGCAATTTGGTTTCATTATATCAAGTACAGCCCGCACTGACTTCGCCCGGGTTAAATATGGACGCTGATAAGCAATACTGTATCAAGTCCGTGTGGGACTTTTTTTTGAGGAAATGGCGACTAAAGATGTCAAACATATTCTTAACAAATATGTTTGAAAAAGTATATATCCATCTTTTATTTTATTTTTTGATAAAATATATAATGAATATAAACTAGACTGATGCATTTAATATTTTATCAAATAAAAAGCTCTTTAAATATTTGAGATTATTGTATGAATTGCAATAAATGGAACGCACTTGAAATTCGAACAAATTAATTAAGAATTTTTTTCCGTACTTATTTAGTTTATATGACTTTAATATTTTTGAATAATGTTATATAAATGATGCAGTATCAAAATACATTAATATCTCCGAATTTGACTTTTTGTGGGTTAACACATTATTGCATCCATATATGTTTACAATATTGTTACTTCATGTAAATAAGTATATTAGTCTATCCTTTACCTATATCTAAAACAATACATTAAGCAATGCATCAATATGTATTTATACGGCCGCCATTACGAAATATGACTTTTAATCAAATGAAATTACCATTGAACAGCGAGTTTGATGGAAACGTCATGTGGTTTGAAATGGTTAGTTTAAACTAAAGTTAAAAGTAAAGTTACAGCCTGTAAATGTCCCATTACTGGGCAAAGGCCTCCTCTCCTATTAAGGAGAAGGTTTAGAGCTGAATCCACCACGCTGCTCCACTGCGGGGCGGATATACATGTGTCAGGATTTCTCCCGGCGCATGCATTCTCACGATGTTTTCCTTCACCGCTGAGCTCGAGATGAATTTTAACACAAATTTAGCACTTGAAAATCAGCGGTGCTAGCCGAGCTTTGAACCTGCAATCATCGGTTGAGATCGACTAGTTCTAACCTCTAGCTGCCTTACTACAAAAGATTAAAACAGACGTTAAACGCGCGTCTAAGACAGTTTTGAGTTAAACATGCTTTAGACATAGATTAATATACGTTTAAGTGAGTTTAATAGATGTCTGAAACCTATTTCAGCTGTCAAATGTAACGTGTAACATTTTATCAATAAGTTTTTTTATGAGTTTATTCGCTGTTACGCAATTTAGATAATATTTTAAGCAATGTTTAAATCTTAAACACTGTTTAGCTAGACACGTGTTCAGCATGGTTTTAATGCGTCTTTTGTAGTATGACAGTAGGACATCTCGGCTCGGCTAGTTTAAAAACCTATAGGTACTAATATTATAAACAGGTAAAAAATTTTTTGTTAGTTTATTTGTTGGGGTTATCTGATACTAGTGATTGGATTTGAATAATTCTTTTAACGTTGGATAGCCCGTTTATTAACGAAGTTTATAGGCTGTATTACATCACGCTATGATTCACAGGAACGAAGGGCAGCTGGTTGAAAGCAATAAACAAATGATAATCAACCGACTTCATAAAAGAAAGACTCCGAATTCGTAGTGAATGTTTTTATAAGTATATGTTTCTTCATAATTCTGTCTTTTTTTAGGCGTTTTTAAAAATTATTCGAAAGGATATACTTTTAGATTGGCCGTGTGGAAGTTTCATCAAAATCGGTTTTATAGTTAGATTTTTAATTCACAATAAGTCTGAATAAACTTAATGGCGTATTTTGCTTTTGTAATCAGTTTCTTTTATTTCGAAAAAGTGTTATTTTTTTTAAATTTTGAACCCCCAATTAAAAGGGGTGTTATAAGTTTGACGTGTGTATGTGTGTCTATCTGTGGCATAGCTCCGTAAGAGATGAGCCTATTTTGTTACAGTTTTACGCTTAAAAGCTATGTACATATGGATCAGACATTCAAAGGTTATGTTTTATGGTTTTTCAGAAAGGATCTCTGCAACTTATGCTGGTCTGATCGAAAATTTGAAACTCCTAACGCTTCCAGATTCTGAGATTTTGTGATAAGTGAGTGTGAACATTCGCTTTTTTTATAATATGTTACCTTGACCTGATGCTGCAGCCAGGGTCAGCAGGATACATAACTCGTCGCCAAGTCACAGCAGAGGTATCGTGTTGGTGCTCGTTGAAATGGTCTTAATTAATATGTCGAGCTGTTTTTACATTTCCAATTTTAGACTATCAATATATTTAGGATTCGGCTTCAAAATGAAATAAAAAACTCTTATACGATAACTTTAAGACTTTTAAGAATTTTTTTTTAATAAACAGTTTTATTCGCTGAAATAAAACTATTTTAAACGTATTTAAATCGCGTATGTTAACTATTTTTATCATCCCGACGTTTCGAGACTTCGTGGTCACGGGTACACTGATAGTTAAATTCGCCTCAAAACCCAAAAGTAAATAGTCCCACGATTTGAATTACTTTTAACTATTCACTTGTCTGTGGTATAAAATTCTCACACAATTAAAATTATACGTTAAAATGTGCCTGTAATGAATAATTAATGTATTTATTTACATTATTTAAATCGTTCTGTTAAATATTTGTGTAAGTTTGACGCGTAATAAGAATATTGTTCGCGAAGTGCGAGTTTTCTAATATATATTTATTACTGAACTTATGAACTGTTCTCAATTTGATTGTATTTTCTTTTGTGTGTATGCCTGTTTATATCTATTGTAAATTTGTCAGTTGGATGCTCATAAGCAATAAAGTGTCAAACCACAAAAGGACAAATTCGGAGATATTGATGTATTTTGATACTGCATCACCTATTTAACAATATTCAAAAAATTGCAGTCATATAAATTATATCAGTACAGAAAAAAGTTTCTTAATAATTCGAATTTTAAGTGTGTTCCATATACAACAATTTCAAATATTTGAATAAATTTTTATTAGATAATATATTAAATATATCAATCTGATTTTAATTAATAAAAATCATTATACCGTTTATCAAATAATAAATGAAAAAAAAATTCCTAATTAATTTGTTCGAATTTCAAGTGCGTTTCATTTATTGCAATTTATACAATAATCTCAAATATTTAAAGAGATTTATTTGATAATATATTAAATGTATCAGTCTGATTTAAATTCATTATACCTTTTATCAAAAAATAAAAGACGGATATATACTTCTTCGAACACATTTATTAAGAATCGGTTTCACATCTTTAGACGCCATATTCTCAAAATGAAGTCCTTGTGGCTTGACACAGTATTGCTTATCAGCGTCCAGCTATAAACAGCGATTTCAACGATTCTTTTTTTAACACACTACACAAAAAGAATCTTGTTATAGGTTTGACGTGTGTCTGTCTGCGGCATCGTAGCTACCTAACGAATGAACTGATTTTGATGAAACTCTGTTTATTTGATAGATGATGTAATCGAGATTCGTTTTAGCTATATTATTCTTGCTGTTGAAAGGATCTGAGCAATATCTGTCCATTTAAATAAATAAACGCATCACACTCAACGGCCCCCATTAAGATCTTGCGACCTTGTGTCGGGGGTCCGGAAACACAACACTAACACAAACACCCAGACCGCGACAAACATCCGTATAGCCAATACGGACATTTGCCGTGAGCGGGGATCGAACCCGCGACCGTTAGCGCTACAGTCAGTTGCAGTGACCACTGCGCCAACGTGTCTGTCATTTGATTTATTATACGGTTAATGATATTAAAACAATATAGTTACGTAAATTTTAAGCTTTCGCGATTTATACAGTTCATATTTAATATAACGGGTCTTATCGCGATAACTAATGGTAGTAATACCTTTTTACCGCCCGACGTTTCGACGAAGTTACATTCGTAATGGTCACGAGCTGACTGGTGTACCGCGCCCTCTAGCGAGTGCGCGAGTTTTCTTCGCCTACCCTCACAATATTAACATTGTCTTTACCGTTATTATAATGCTGGGACCACACTTCACTTACACAATCGGTTCGCGCGAACATTGTTCGAGGTACTTCGCTTTTGTTAAATTTATGTATCACCGGGTTTCAAGCGGCCGACAATTTAAATCCGTCATCGTAACCTTGACCTGATGCGGCAGGATCTGCCAGAAGGGTACACAACTCCTTACCAACTACAACAGACATATATAACGGTCCCAAAGAGATTGTCGAGATTTTTTGTAAAATGTCAATACATTTAACAAATTTTTTAAACACATTTTTCGTTAAAGTGAATTGTATAACCTTGAAAATTTTAATTACGATCAGTCTCTTAATTACATTAATTATCATTTCCTCAAAGACGTAAAAAGCGTTACGATTACGCTAAAAATCAATTAATTAACAAATATTTCATTGCCCCCTAGTGAGAGGAGTCTACAGTTTTAGTTTGATTTTTTTTTTCATAATTACTTTTATTTAAAAGTTGTTTCCGAGGGAACGTTGGATTATGTAGGCTCGTATAGATATACGTACATATAGACTTACAATTTATGAAAAATAATTAAAAAAAAGATTACTTTAGATTTTTTTACTTTACACACTAATTAACAGTTGAAAGAAAAAAAGCAACAATACAAAATTATAAAATAAGAGAAAAAAAATCTATTCTATTTTATTCCCATTGAGGAATAATCGAATTATTTTATTTACATTGATAAATAAAAAAATAACGAAAAACAAAACAAATATTTTAACAAAAATTATAAACGAATAAAAATTAAAAAGAGAAAAAAAATCGATTAGCCCTTCTATTGAGGCAGGTTGTAATCTTACATCACGCTACGACTTATAGAAGCGACGCAGTACGCAAATGAAACCACGATCGCAACTATTATATGGACGCTGATAAGCAATAGTACATCATGCCACACGGACTTCATTTTGAGAACGTGACGTCTAAACATGTCAAACCAAGTCTTAATAAATTTGTTTGAAGAAGTATATGTATATCCACATTTTCTTTTCTTTAATAAAAACTTTTATAAAAGGCAAAATGAATTAAAAACGGATTGATATCATAAAAATATTTATCAAATAATAACTTTTTCAAATATATGGCATTATTGTATAAATTTCAAAATATGAAACACACTTTGAAACGTTACAGAAACTTTATTGGTAATTATTTTGTTTAGATAATTTGAATTTTTTTTTAATAATGTTAAATACATTATGCATTTTCAGAATACATGAATATCTCCGAATTTGACTTTTTGTGTGTTGACACATTATTGCTTATCAGCATCCATATTATAATTTTAATAAATTTACTCCATTCTATTTACGTTTCGTGTTCTGCGACCTCTGGCCTCTCACACCTCTCTCGTCGAGAGGCGTGACACGGACACGCGGTCAAGTGCACAGATAATAAAATAATCGCCGCTTTCGCGCGCTAATTAATTTTGACATTTGTTTTTTTACATCAATGATTTCCAGCCAGTGTTGTGATTAACAAAAATATTAAACAATTACATAATACTGTTTGTTACGTGTTCACGTGTAAAACGCTAAACTAATTATAATGAAATTGGTATATAATTAGATTTGACATTAAAGATGACTCCTTTTTGTTGCGAATGATTTTAGGTTTTGTCAATCTTTTTAATAGCTGGCAAACTCACAGGCGATACACTTACGTTAAGACTTGTAACTGGTAGGCTACGAGTTGTCTATTCTTCCAAAAGTGGAAGACATTTTGGAAAAAATTGTGAAACTAATATATCTATAGTTAACAAAATATTACCTAAGTCAAGGTCTTTTAACATTTTCCTGCTGAAACACACGTTATTTTTTTTTTCTTTTGACAAACACAGGTTGTACATCTGATAATAAGTGATCACCTACACATGGACATTTGCAGCACTAGAGAAGGCAAAATGCGTTCTTGGCTTAAAAAGCAAAAAGGAAAGAAAGCGAAGAAGTAAGAAACTAAAAGGGGAAGGGGGTTAAGATTTCGTCTATTTCTAGATTATATTCCTTGAAAATATATATTTATAGACTCAGGCGCGGATTTATTCAGGGGCATTTTCTGTAATTTAGGAATACAGATTAAAATTACCACTATAGTATATGGGATAGTAGACACTATGACGAATTAAAAAAATTGAGTATAAAGTAGAAATGGAGTAAAATAAGATTTAACAACTTAATATTTTATTTTTTTATATAAATCGTAAGCCAGGGGGAGAGGAGCAATTGCCACTTTTATCCCCCTGGATCAACGCTTCTTTATACAGCTTGAAATATACCATTATCTGTATAATATTTGGACGCTGATAAGCAATAATGTGTCAACCCACACGGACTACATTTTGAGAAAATGGCGTCTAAAGATGTCAAACCAATTCGTAACAGATTTGTTTGAAGACGTACGCATAAATCCAACTTTTCTTGTCTATTTCGATAAAATCTATAGTGAATTAAAAGTACATTGGTATACTGAAAAGTTTTATCAAATAATATTTTTTTCTAATACAGGAGATTATTTTATATAGCAAAATATGGCCCGCACTTCCATATTCGAAAGGTTTCATTAAATAACTTTTTTCCGTATTTATTGACTATAGATAGACTTGGAAATATTTTGAATAATGTTTAATACATGATGCACTATCAGAATACGTCAATATCGCCAAATTCGACAATTTGTGGGTTGACACATTATTGCTTATCAGCATCAATTTGTAACAGTTTTTTGAGAATTCGATTTTTAAAAGTCTTATAACAAACATTTTCTTTTTCAATTGATTCATTTGTATTGTTTATACGGTAATTGTATATATTTGATTAAATTTTAAAAAAATTTGCACAATCATATAAGTGTTGAATCGATTATTTTAATTTTATTTTAGTCTTTAACCAATCAAAAAATCATTGAAACATAAACCGTTCTTAGGTTTTATGAAAATCTCTCCAGACGTTTAAAGGTTGACAGACGCGTTGGCGCAATGGTCACTGCAACTGACTAAAGCGCTAACGGTCGCGGGTTCGATCCCTCCTCACGGCAAACGTGTGTATTGGTCATATGTTTGTCGTGGTCTAGGTGTTTGTGTTAGTGTTGTGTTTCCGGACCCCCGACACAAGGTCATGAGATCTTAATGGGGGCCGTTGAGTGTGATGCGTTATTTATTTAAAGGTTATCAGCTCTTTTCTAGTTAATGAAATTATCTAAGCAAATTCTATTGGTCTAATCGACTCGAAATTTACTATATAATGAATGATATTAAATAAACATAGTTTCGTAAACTTGACCTTAACGTGATGCGGCAGTATCATATGAAATCAGCAGGATCCCCAACTTACAGCAGTTCGTATTGGTGCTTGAAATTATCTCAATAAGAAAATGATTTACTGATCAGAGGCGTCACTATACCATCTGAGGCCCGTGGCGAATTCTTTAGATGGGGCCTCCCAGTAAAAATCGTCACGTTATAACTTAATTTTAATGAACTACTTAAGTAGTTACCCAAAACTATAAATAATATAGTGTGCATTTTAGTTAAATATCTGATGAGTTTTATTTTCAAGAGCATAGGTGTATATATATTTATAATGAAATAATAATTTAATTTGAATAAGATTTTTATTAAAAACCTTTTTTCAGTACTTTTTTAGTTTATATAACTTCAAAAATTTTGGAATAATTCTAAACGATTGATGCAGTATCAAAATACGTCAATATCTCCGATTTTGACTTTATGTGGGTTGACACATTATTGCTTATCAGCATCCAATTAGGTATAGTAAAATATAAATAATATCTGCAAGAATTTTAATTACTTATTCCATGTTTATATACACAAAGTCGCGAAACGGACACGGTCTACAAGCGAAATGATAAACGTCCATTTTACTAATTACCGCATAAAATGATAATAATAATCTCATAATAAAAACACGAGATAAGATTATTGGTTCCGTACGTCGAAAATAGCGTCATTACGATATAGTTCGCGACTGCGTTTGTGTAGAATAATTTTAATATATATAACTCAGACTGACTGACTGACTGGCATAGTGATCTATCAACGCACAGCCCAAACCACTGGACGGATCGGGCTGAAATTTGGCATGCAGGTAGGTGTTATGACGTAGGCATCCGCTAAGAAAGGATTTTGATTAATTCCAACCCCAAAGCGATAAAATAGGGGATGAAAGTTTGTTTGTAATTTTGTCAATTTTAAACCGATTGGACTGACTTTGCATGCATGTAGCTACTATGAAGTAAACATCCTTCAAGAAGGGATTTTGATAAATTCCAGTGAGTTGAACAAAATATAAAGATAAGTGTCAAATAAGTATCGAGCGAGCTATTCTGGCTTTCGCTGCAAAAACCGTCAGAGTTACACCTATGTAATGTAAAATGAAAATGTTTATCTTAAATATTTCGATATAGAAGCCGTGACAAGATATATCTATCTTTTACGTGTAAGTCATTATCGTCAAAACTAAGCACCAGCTAGTTAAATAAATAAACGCATCACACTCAACGGCCCTCATTAAGATCGCGTGACCTTGTGTCGGGGGTCTGGAAACACAACACTAACGCGATAAACATCCGTATGGCAGATACAGACGTTTACCGTGAGCAGGATCGAACCCGCGACCATTAGCGCTTGAGTCAGTTGCAGTGACCACTGCGCCAACGTGTCTGTCAGTTAAAAACATGAGTGAAAGAATACTTAAAGACATGGGTGATATATCGTTGTCTTAGATTTTCGCGATTATAACTCATTGAAATAAAACTATTTTAAACGGATTTAAATCGCGTATATTAACTATTTTTATCATACCGACGTTTCGAGCATTTTGCAGCGTTCGTGGTCGACGAACAATAAAAATAGTTAAAATACGATTTAAATACGTTAAAAATAGTTTTATTTCAAGAAGGTGATATGTCGCATCGGAATTTTCGCTGTTCTATACATGGATAAGCTACAGAGCTTATACACAGGTATAAACAATTTTCAAACCTTAAAACAGCTACTTTTGAGAATCTATGTAATATATTGTAAATAATTGTACAATGTTAAACTACAGAGCGACATAGTCATATGTGATGACTAAGCTCTTAAATAAATAAATAAATAAAAAAGAAATACACTGTTTTCTTAATTAATATTAATCGCGTGTTAGTGTTAGTATAAATGTTAATTACGTTTTTAATTTTTAAACAAAACTTTAAATTCAATTTTTTTTTCGAAATTAGTAAATTGCTTGTTATTGTTTTTTAATTTATCTTTAGTAGATTATGTTCAAGAGTTTGTTCGTTCCGTCCAATATTTTTTAACAATAAACGAATACTGATAAGCAATACTGTGTCAAGCCACACGGACTTCAATTTGAGAAAATGGCGTCTAAAGATGTCAAACCCATTTAAAACAAATTTGTTTGAAGAAGTATATGTATATCTTTTCTTTTATTTTTTGATAAAAGGTATAATTAATTAAATTCAGACTATGTTATATGTTATTGCATGCATTAGGCACCGAAAATGTCGTCCAATTTTGGATGATCTGTCTAGCTACCAGTCACAAGCCTGTGTGGCTGTTAAATTTGGAAATGGTTACAGATAAACGTCAAAAAACTTAACATATATAGTTTTAAATACTATTTTAGATAACAAGCAAAGAATTAGTTTACAAAAATAAAATTAATCTTACGTCAAAATTGTTTTCAATTTTAGGCATAACATGATGTAACATGGAGATACAGGCTAAAAAAGAAAAAAAATGACTATTAAAAGCAATATTTTTTTTATATTAATGTTAAAAATAATTACTTATTTAAAAAAATAATTAAATTTAAATTAATGAATAAAGATTAATTTTATTGTTTATATACTTTATCACTAGCTGGCAATCGCGGTTTCACTCGCGTTTGTGTTTACTCCTTCGCTTCTATGAGTCGTAGCGTGATGTAATATGGCTTATAACCTTCCTCTAATTTATCCAACGCAAAAAGTCTTACAAATCGGATGACTACTATCACAGATTACCCATCCATACAAACTTACAAACAAATTTTATCCATTTATAAAATTAGTATAGAGTTTAAAACAAGCAGAACGACGTAACGAGCACTTATAGGTTAAAACCATTTTTGAATAAAGAAAACCGCTTTGCAGATAAGAATTGACACATATTATTTTATTTTTTCCTTCCTTCTTATATTAAACAATTAATTAATAATAATTACGCTGTAATGACATCTTACTGTCATACTACAAAAGACGCATTAAAACCATGTTGAACGCGTGTCTAGCTAAACAGTGTTTAAGATTTAAACATTGCTTAAAATATTATCTAAATTGCTTAACAGCGAATAAACTCATAAAAAACTTATTGATAAAATGTTATACGTTACATTTGACAGCAAAAATAGGTTTTAAACATCTATTAAACTCACTTAAACGTATATTAATCTATGTCTAAAGCATGTTTAACTAAAAACTGTCTTAGACGCGCGTTTAACGTCTGTTTAAATCTTTTGTAGTAAGGCAGTTATTGTTTAAATAAATAAAATAACCATTATTCTATTATCTTAAAGATTTACATTCCATTAACATATTTCATATAACTACGTACACGTGATTATCATATTCTGCAATTAACATATACATTAAATTCATTAAAAATATAATTAACTAATTATTCTTCCCGAGTTCTTCCATTTAATAAAGATTATGGGAGTCGTTTTTAAACTTAAATAATTGTAAAGGAGGAAACGACTTTACGAACCGTTACTTTGATTTATAAACAAAACTAATGATTTTTAATGAAAATTCTGCGCCAGACATTTGAAAGTACATTCGTTCAAAAAAAGGATTTTCTAAATAGCTTAGCTTAGTGACTGACGGAACTATGAGGTAACAACTATTTAACGAAAAAAGAAAAAATAATTCAGACAATGTATTGAGAATCTATTCCTTTTTTTAAGTCGCTTGAAACAATTACACTACACTTTTTCCTGCAGTTTCGCTCAAGTCAATGTAGATTTTATCAATAAAACTAATTTCTTTATCTCATCATCAGGTAAGGTATCATACGTAAGTTGTAAGCCACAAAAATTTCGTTAGCGATTTTACTGAATACTACAATAATTTTCATTGCTTAATACATTCAAAGTGAAAAAAGCCAAAGATCTTTTTTTTTCAAGAATTTTTTTAGACATATTTTGTTGTTCTTTTAAACGAAAACGGACTGAAAGTGCTCTCTTGTAAAATTGTAGTTTTGGGGTTACAACAACTTACGCGGTAGGTATCGCTATATCCTCTAGGGTAACACTGAAATAATCGTCTGTAAATGTCCCACTGCTGAGCAAGGACATCGGGATGATGTATTAAGAACGTTTAGAACTAATTTATGGGTTTAAAAGTGTCGAGTGTAGACACCTTTCCGTCAAAGGCAACGCACCCGCAACGCTCCTAGTGTTGCAGACGTCTGGGCGATGGTAACCACTTAACATCAAGTGGTACTAATTGCTCGTTTGCCCCCCTTTTTATATATGTAAAAAAAAGATTAATAAGACACGATGCTCCACAGAATTTCTCCCGACACACGCAAATTTCCTTACGATGTTTTCCTTCACCGAGCACGAGATGAATTTAAACGCTTTAGAACCGCAGCGATTCTCGCAAGGGTTTAAACCCGCGATCATCGATTTAGATGTCCTAACCACTAGTTCATCTCGACTCATATTCGGTCTATGTCTGACAACTTATAAACTGAATTGATGATTAGTTCAGTAGCTAAAGCTTTTAAAAGTAACAAACAAACTTACATCCGCATTTATAATATTTAATAGATACATATGGCTTTTAAAAGACTTCCAAAAAAGAGGTTCTCAATACGTTGGTGCTATTTATGTATGCTATCCAATTTCTCGAAAACTGTTGTAGCAATTTTGTTAATTGCATTATTGTTTGAAAGTGTATAGTTTCATATTAGTCCCATGGAATTTTCATCAAAATCTGTTGAGTGGTTTAGTTTTAAATATTACATATCAAAATAACTCGACTAAGTTTGTAATTCAAATAAACGACATTACATTTTTTGCTTTTAAAGTCAAATTCTTGGGTTTTTAAGTCTTGTTTTAAGTTAATTGAATGCAGTCTATATAAATAAAAAAAAATGTTGAATGTATGTATGTATGTAAGCGCATTAATTCAGAACGATTGTACCTTTTTGGCCATATTGTAATTTTAAAATATTTTTAATATTATATTAAAATATCCATACATTTAAAATAAATAATCTGAGTATAAGATATATTTTAAACTTGTTCGAGCGAAGTTTTATTTCAATTTTTATATTAATAATAATTTGTCCATTTTACGTAATTCTATGTACGTGTAATTTAAAATAAGGTAAAATATGTGTTGTAAATATAAAATAAATTGCAATAATTTTATTTGTACCTAATTATTACTTATAAGGAAAATATTACTTAATATTTTAAAATCGGAAAACTATAAATATGCGATTGATTTTAATTGACGTCTTTTAAAATACGAATGCTCAGTAAAAATTTATTCCTTTGATAAAAGATTTTTTATATATACTTCAATAAAAATTGGTAATATCTCGAATTATCGTAAAATTCTGTTGAATATTATTTTATGTTATTTATTAAACATAATTTCGAGCAATATAATCTGTAATAAATAAAAAAGCAATAGTTTTAATTACGTACTTTTTAAATTTTATAATTATGCTTAAAAAGGTACAAATTCGGATTCAGGTTAAGCCGTTTATTACCTGTCCTTAAACACAACATTGAAAAAAAAAATTAACTCACCTTACGAGAATTCAGCTTTCAAAGTTCACTTACGCAATATGCATTTTACACGAAATAAAACATTTTTTATCACTACCTATTGAAATAAAACATACGAAAAAAACACTTCACAATTAATTTCAACGATAGATTAAATAAATAAAACGTGTAATGGATCCGTTGTTTTATTCACAAAGTTCAAATGCGAGTTCGTATTTTTGGCGCGATGTTTCGGCGCGAAAATTGATACACCCTCTCTCTGCGGGCGCTCGGCCAATACTAACTTACCTAACCTGAATGGCTGATGCCAACGTGGTCAACGTATCGTATGATCGAGATTAAAAAAAAACTGTAGCTTTCGCCCGCGTCTTTTCTTACCTGTTAAAGGCCGGGTTTACACGTGACGTATTGAATATTGATATATACGTGGAAGAAATTGTTAAAGTAAATAAAATTTCGTTCAAATTAGAAATTATAATTCTTTAGTAATGTTTTTCATTATTTTTTTATTGATTAGTTATTTTGTGTTTTACAAATAATTTTTTTGTTTATTTTTTTTTAATTTATTGTTTTGTACTATCTGTACATGGCTTAAAGAATGCGTTTAAAAATGTGATTTCAATCTTTCGTATGATAGATAATTCACGACAGTGTTTGCTGAGAGAAATTGTGATTGCAATTAAATTAACGACATAGATTTAATTATTGTGAAAGTCTTGTAAGAAAAATTAATTATAGGTAATAAAGTTTGGCTGTACTAATTTGGCTGAATAAACTTTTTCTTGGCCTTTCGAATTTACAAAAATTAAAATAAGAAATAAACATTTTCTGTCATACTACAAAAGACGCAGTAAATCCATGTTGAACACGTGTCTAGCTAAACAGTGTTTAAGATTTAAACATTGCTTAAAATATTATCTAAATTGCTTAACAGCGAATAAACTCATAAAAAAACTTATTGATAAAATGTTATACGTTTCATTTGACGGCAAAAATAGGTTTTAAACATCTGTTAAACTCACTTAAACGTATATTAATCTATGTCTAAAGCATGTTTAACTCAAAACTGTCTTAGACGCGCGTTTAACGTCTGTTTAAATCTTTTGTAGTAAGGCAGTTTTTTTATTAATTTAAAAACCTTACTGCGTAACAAGACCATCTGTACTCAGTATTAATATCAGTTCTGTCTAAAAGCCTATAAGTGAGAATCGTTTACCAACTTTAAATCGTTATAGATCCTAAACGGTAATTCTGACTGAAAAACGATATAAGAAACCTAAAAATTATTTTTAATTATCTATTTAATAATGAGTCATTTGACATAGTTTGTCGATATATTTCTTTTTTACATCATAGCGTATAAAATCGGCAATTTTGATTATGTTCCAAATTTGTGTGCTCTCTATGACATTCGCGCCGTCATATCTAAATAGTCCCACAAAAGTACAGACCCATAAACATACAAATGTACATACACTGATAAATACAATACACTCCTTTGCGTCGCGAAAAAATGCTTTTATGTACATTTTCATTATTTATGTATAATTTTTATACAGTGAGAGGACCTAATTCCGTCTGTAGAAAACCGTCTACTCGCAATAACGGGCAGTATCGCATTGTTAATATAGTATAGTCAAAACATTGACACAAATATCAATTTATACAAATATTATACAGGTTATAAAAAATAGTTCAATTTTTTAAATTTAAAATGTCGATTCTGCTAACGTCAGTAGAATGTCCAACATATGCCCATTTAACATATAGATATAGTTTTGATATGTCTCCAATATCAAAGCTATAACTAAACCGTAGATAAATAAAAATACGAATTGAGGACCTCCACCTTTTTGAAGTCGGTTAAAAATGCAAAAAAGATGTTCTTTCAATACCGTTCCAACAGTCAGTAAATACATCAGTAGATTGTATATAGATTGATATTGAAACAAATGGACTTGGCGAAATAGCCATATATTGAAGTATTTTTCCATTTTTCTCCTAAACCACAAGCTTTACGCGAAAATTACATTGAACATAAAATGTAAATCTTCTTATGACCTACAACGTTTGTATGAAACATTTTTTCCTAAGATCAATATTTTTTACAGTAAACGTGAAAAATATGGAAAAGTCATTAAACAAAAGATTCGATCGAAAGATTTGGCCTTGAAAATGCAATCTGCGGGTGATTTTTATATGTTTCTGAAATCATATTCGTTATCAACGGATTGAAATACATATCTACACGAAAATTCCGATCATTGAAAGGTATGCTTTTCGGGAGTTTATGCAGTTACCCATACAACATACATACAAACAAAGAAATTTAACCTCTTTATAATATTATAATAGTACAGACTAGTAATGTTTTTTTTTTTTTATAAACGCATCACACTCAACGGCCCCCATTAAGATCGCGTGACCTTGTGTCGGGGGTCCGGAAACACAACACTAACACAAACACCCAGACCACGACAAACATCCGTATGGCCAATACAGATATTTGCCGCAAGCGGGGATCGAACCCGCGACCGTTAGCGCTTGAGTCAGTTGCAGTGACCACTGCGCCAACGTGTCTGTCAATGTATAAGTGATTATCTATATATGTGCTTATATATGTACTTAATGTATATATGGACGCTGATAAGCAATAATGTGTCAAGCCACACGGACTTTGTTTTGAGAAAATGGCGTCTAAAGATGTCCAAACGATTCCTAACAAATTTGCTTGAAGACGTTATAAATCCGTCTTTTCTTCTCTATTATGATAAAATGTATTGTGAGTTAAAAGGAGATTAGTGTAATGAAAAGTTTCATCAAATAATAAGTTTTTCTAATAAATTACATAATTTTATATTGCAATATATGGTCCTCACATCAATATTCGAAACTTTTAATTAACGAGCTTTTTTTCGTATTTATTTACTTTAGATGACTTGAATTTTTTGAATAATGTTAAATACATGATGCGCTATCAGAATACATGAATATCTTCGAATTCGACTTTTTGTGGGTTGACACATTATTGCTTATCAGCATCCATATATACAATGATCTTGCTTTATACGATATAAGCACTTTAATTTTCAATCGACTTCCAAGAAGGGGAGCTCCTCAATTCGTATTGTATATTTTTTAAATGGTAACACCACAGAACTTCGTCGTTTCTTTAAAGATTAAGAAAATTTCTTTTTTAACCGACTTCCAAAAAAATAATAGATTCTCAATTCGTCGGGGACTTTTTTTTACTTCATAATGTAGTAGAAAACATTAATTTAATGTCTTTTAGTTCGTTTGTATCTCTTAGGCTCGTTTTTGAAGTCGGTTTAATTTGATTTCAGATTGGTTCCATAGAATTTTTATTTAAAACAATTTAGTAGTTTAGTTTTAAAATCAAAATAATGGCTATAATTTTGTGTTTTTAAGTCGATTATTTTTTAAGCCATATTTATTTTCAAAATCATGCCAATCTTCTCTTCAGTGAATTCGCATATTGTTGCACTAATATCACAGATGCTGCGACATCCACACGTGTACGGAAACGAAAGACATATGTGTGAAAGTTTACGCAAAAACAATAGCATAACATTCACAAAACATTCACGTCACGGGCGTAGCTTCAAATGGGAGGGGTCCGTCCAAAGGAGGGGAGGGGGGTGCAAGTCCATAATGTACAAAGATATATTAGTTTCAATCCCGGCATTACACAGTAAGATGATATGATTCTAGACGCTAATCACAGTTATTTAGAAATTATATAAACCATTGTCATAGCCATTCGTTCAATGTACTAAGTATATGTAAGTCGTATACTAAGGTGGGGGTTCAGACCTTCTAAACTCCCCTTTGTATACATCCATGAGCATCATGGTACATTAGTAACAGCCTGTAAAGGTCCTTCTGGGCAAAGGCCTTATCTCTTTTTAAGAAGGTTGAGCTTAATCCACCACGCTGCTCCACTGTGGGACGGAAGTATGTGTCTGAACTTCTCCCGGCATGTGCAGGTTGCACAAGATGAATTACGGGCTTGCATTCGTGATGACCGTTAAGGATCGATATTGTAACCACTAGGCCTTCTCGGCAGAGCCGTAAACTAAGTTCCTATTTCTCTCCTTAATAAGATGCCTTTTGCCCAGATGTGGGACATCTATTGGCTATTCAATGAACGTAGTTCGGTATTTACACGTCTAAAAAAAACAAGACCATCTGCAGTCAGTACCGTATCAATATCAGTTATGTCTAAAGCCTTTAAGTGAGAATCGTTACCAATTTTAAATCGTTATAGATTCTAAACGGTCATTCTAATTGAAAAACGATATGAAAAACCTTAAAATAATTTCAAAATAGATGTTTAACGATGCCCGGCTTGACATAGTTCGTCGATTTTTATTTTTTTCTTTTTGTTCAAACTCGGCCATTTTGATTTTCTCCTAAATTGACTACTGATGGTCTTAAAACGTTTTGATTTTTTAAATTAATGTATCTTGTCCATTGTATTATGCATATGTTTGACAGACACGTTGGCGCAGTAGTCACTGTAACTGACTGTAGCGCTAACGGTCGCGGGTTCGATCCCCGCTCACGGCAAATGTCTGTATTGGCCATACGGATGTTTGTCGTGGTCTGGGTGTTTGTGTTAGTGTGTTGTGTGTTTCCGGACCCCCGACACAAGGTCACAAGATCTTAATGGGGGCCGTTGAGTGTGATACGTTTATTATTATATATTATATTCAAGACGTGACGTCGCACCGTGGTCCTTTGGTTTAAAATTAAATCGGACCACCTTCTTGAAACTCGGTAAAAAATAATATAATTTATTATTAATACAGTTATGCAGGCGTGAAAACCAAACAATCATACATTAATAACAGTTATAAAAACAACAAGAATAATTAAAAAAGGGCAAAACGCATAAAAGTAAAGTAACAGCCTGTAAATGTCCCACGGCTGGGCAAAGGCCTCCTCACCTATTAAGGAGAAGGTTTAGAGCTTAATCCACCACGCTGCTCCACTGCGGGGCGGATATACATGTGTCAGAACTTTTCCCGGCACATGCAGGTTTCCTCACGATGTTTTCCTTCACCGCCGAGCACGAGATGAATTTAAACACAAATTTAGCACTTGAAAAACCAGCGGTGCTAGCCGGGGTTTGAACCCGCGATCATCAGTTGAGATCGACGTATTCTAGCCACTAGACCTCGGCTCAAACGCATAACTAATTCCCAACAACATCGGTTAACTGTAAGGCAAGAATAATACTTGAACTTGAAACTGCTCACGGGTTTATATAAGACTAGCTGCCCCTCGCTGTTTCACTCGCGTTTACGGTTACTCCCTCCTCTCATAAGTCGTAGCGTGATGTAATATAACCTATAACCTCCCTCAATAAATGAGCTAACAAACGCAAAAATATTTTTTCAAAGCGATACTTCTCAGACATATTGTATCAAAATCGGTCCAGCCATTTCAAAACTATGACTTCTTCTTAGCTGTGCAGGAATCTTAGATGCACAAAAAGCATTTGATTTACCTTCAAACATATATGTGACCTGAAAATTTTAAGCACTTATGCAAGCAACATAACTGTGTAAAATTATGGAACTCTTGGTCTGTGCTGCAGCGAGGATCAGCAGGATACAGAACTCCTCACCAATTTACAGCAGAGGTATCGTGACTCGTTGAAATGGTCTCAATAAATAGATTGTCAAGGTTTTTTTTTAATTTATCAATTTTAGTAAATTATATCAATTACGAGAGTAAAACTTACTAGTGTAATTCTCGCCTTACAATTCCATTATACTCTTAATTTATTTATAATCGTAATATAATAAACAAACGTTCGATCTGAAATATTTTGTCAATTGATATTTTAACCGGCTTTGTGAGAAAAGTAGGGTTATGTATTTAATTAAAAAAAAATAGCATTACGTTTGAAAGATACGCGTCAAATATTATATTAATATAGTAAGAAGGACTAATTCCGTGACACCGTCTAAACCGACAGACGGAATCACCCCTGACTCTGGATCATAACTATAGACAGGTTTGGGAAAAAGCCACGGGCCCCTGACCCGAGAGGGCCCCGGCCTAAAGGAATTTTATTAATAAAAATCTTATTAAAAGTAAATTATTCTTTCATTATAAATATGTATAAACCTATGCTCTTGAAAATAAAACTCATCAGATTTAACTAAAATGCACTTAACATTATTAATAGTTTTGGGTAACTACTTAAGTTGTTCATTAAAATTAAGTTAGAACGCGACGATTTTTACTGGGAGGCCCGATCCAAAGAATTTACCACGGGTCTCAGATGATATACTCGTAGTTACGCCTCTACCCTGACTAATATTTACTCTTAGGTAAAACTTAACTAGTTAGTTATTTGGACGCTGATAAGCAATAATGTGTCAACCCACACGGACTTCATTTTGAGAAAATGGCGTCTAAAGATATCAAACCTATTCTTACTTAATTTGTTTAAAGAAGTTTATATCCATCTTTGCTTTTCTTTTTTTTAAAGTATAATGAATTAAAAGTCGATTGATATATTTAATATATTATCTAATAAAAAGTTTTTCAAATATTTCAGATAATTCTATAAATAGCAAAATATGGAACGCACTTGAAATACGAAACAATTATTAAGACACTTTTTTCCGTACTTATTTAGTTTATATTACTTGATTTTTTTAATAATGTTAAATAGATGATACAGTATCAAAATACATCAATATCTCCGAATTTGACTTTTTGTGGGTTGACACATTATTGCTTATCAGCATCCATTTACAATTTACAAAGCAACTAGGTGATCGCATAGTTAAGTAATAAATTTAAAATGTTTTTTTTTTTTTTAAGTAAAAACATTAATTTTTATATATTGATTGAATTTTCCTCAATATATCCAAGAACGATCGTAAAAATGGCGTATCAAAGATTACTTTTGATGAATTGGACGCTGATAAGCAATACTATGTCAAGACATACTGACTTCGTTTTGAGAAAATTAAATCTAAAAATGTCAAATCAATTGTGTAATGGATTTGTTTGAAGAAGTTTAAATTTTGGTAACAGGTATAATTAATTAAAATCATATTGTTATGATATATATATTTTTTAATTATAAGTTATTCAAATACGTATATGAGCTTACTATACGGAACATACTTTAATATTCGAAACAATAAATTAAATAAAGTTTAAGTTCAAATTATTTAGTTTAGATGATTTATTTAATAATGTTAAACACGTGACGCATTTACGGAATATATCAATATCCCAGAATTTGACTTTTGTGGATCAACACATTAATGCTTATCACCATTTAATTGAGGGTTTAATTGACATATCATACAAAAAAAATACCTTTGAGAAATAATACATACAGATTAAAAAACCGTTAAGATACAAATTGTTAATAATAAACCTGTTATAAATAAAGAAGAAATAATAATTCATTCATGCAAAAGATCTCCGATCTCGTCCGAATAGAATCAAAGGCGTTCCAGTCGACTGCACCCGCCATTTTGTTTTCCTTTTTAATTCACCGCCGTCTTCGAAATGGCCGTCTATGTTTTTGGGGTCAGTTTTTTTTTTTAATAAATATTCGAATTAACTTTTAAATCGCTAGATAAATTATTATTTTTAAAAGTAAAATTGTTTGCAATATTATATCTGTTTTTTGAAATCGAATCGAATTGAAATAGAAAATATTTTTTATGTATTTTAATAAAAAATAATAATTTATATCATAATAATGTTTAATAATCGAGCATGATATTGAAAAACTTTCCTTGTAAAGCTGGCGACGCATTTGTGTCTTCTCTGCTGCTGCAAATGTGTAGGTGTTCACTTAAAATCAGCTAGATTTTTTTAATTAAAAAAAAAAAAAAACAAAATTAAGATTTCTATAATCGATACAGAACCCAGCCCGTTCGATACGCGCTTGGCCGTATATTTTTTTATCTGTTCTCATAAAGCGGAGCACACATTATTATAGAATTGACACCTTTCATGTCCCTTTGTGTGGGGTGGCGAAATGACTGGCCGGAATGATTAGTAGCTTATACAGTGCGTTAAAAAATGTTTATTTATTTCGACGCTGATAAGCAATAATGTGTCAACCCACAAAATGTCAAATTCGGAGATATTGATGTATTTTAATACTGCATCACCTATTTAATATTATTCAAAAAAATTTAAGGTCATATAGTATTGCATATCAGCGCCCATTTATTTGGCCATTCAGCGGGGTAATGCTGCTAGTATTTTGGGAACTTTACCCAGATGCAGTGGCTTAGATGAGGTCTACAATCTTATGTAATAAACTAGCTGTGCCCGCGACTTCGTTCGCGTGGTTTACAGAATGCTTGGTATGTCTCATGCAAAGCAAGGCTGCAATTTGCGGTGCTTCTCAAGAAAGGAGTTTCTTACTTTGAATTTGGGGACTTTCTGGTTGTCACTATAAGCAGACACTAAATGTAGTAGAGAATTCTTCCGCGGTTTTAACAATAAATAAAGAAGAAAAGTGCTTTGTGCCAGTCTTTTATATATCGACTGTTAAGCAGGCCTTTCCGCCGCCCTTATCCTTGTATAATATAGAAGGTTTAACATGGCTGGTAGGTAAAATATGAAATTATAAGAAATTGCGAAATATACTTAAAGAGTCTCGTGGTCGATTTGTAAGTATATACGGTACTTACATCAAAAAACCATTTTTTAATTTTTTGTCTGTTTGCTCCGACTAATTTCTTAAACGGTTGGACCGATTTTGATCGGGACGGGTTATAAGGAGTAACTTAAGCTACCTTTAATAATAAACATACAACTTTTTAATTCTATTTATCGTAAGGCACTAACTCACGTAGGGAATTCCTTATTGGTTTTTAACAATAAATGTTGAAACGTGCTTTGTGCCAGTTTCACTTTCAAACTTCTACTTTGTGGCTTAGATGAGGTCTACAATGTTTTGTAAAATATAATCCTTTTTTTTGTATTAATTAAGATGTAAATAGTTTAATATATAATCTTTTCATTTAAAATTAAAACATCAAAATCTGAATAAATAAAAGAAAAATGCATACAGCCAAACTAACATTTTTCGAAGTCAGTTAAAATATAACTTTAGTTAACCCCCTGTATAATCACAAAGGGCCGCCCAGGTATGTTTGTCGCCACTCCTGCGCACTGCCCTAACCAAACAGTAATAAGTATCGTCACTATACCCATTAGCTATTGACGAAAGAAAGACTTTTTTTAATAAGCCCTTGAAAGTTTACCAAGTAGGTGGCCACCTGGTCATCCATACTTTGCTAGTGATGCCTCGCGGATTCACCCTCTATTTAACCCCCAACGCAAAAAGAAGGGTTTTATAAGTTTGACTGCTATGTGTCTGCCTGTGGCACCGTAGCTCCTAAAGGGGTGAACCAATTTATATCGGTTTTTTTATTTGAATTGAATTGAAATAGAAATTATTTTTAGTATATTGTAATTAAATTTCATAATTAATATTATATGTTGTGTTACAATCATAATAATACTTATTAAATAAATATGGCTTTTAGATATTTATATTGTAAAAAAGAAATTTTAATTGCATATTTCATGTATCTGTTTGTGGCACCGTAGCTTCTAAACGGGTGAATCGATTTGGATGCGATATTTTTTATTTTAAAGTGAGTTTTCGAGAAATGTTCTTAGACATTTTCTACCAAAATCGGTCCAGTCAAATCGGTCATTTCAATATCATGAGCTCTTTTCTTCTTAGCTGTGGTACGAATCTTAGATGCACAAAAAGTGTTTGATTTACTTTCAAATATACATATGTATGTGTGACCTAAAATTTAAAACACTCGACATAACTATGCAAAATTATAAAATTCTTGATCTGATGCTGCAGCCAGGATCAGCAGGATTCCTTACCAACTTGCAGCAGCTTGGTGCTCGTTGAAATGGTCTCAATGAATAGACAGTCGGGAATTTATTTTAAATTTTTAATTTTAGTAAATGTCTTTAAAAAAGGCATAAAGTTAAAAAAACTTTAACCCTACTACGAAAGAAATTTTCTTAGCCTTTATTTTTAATAGCCTTTTATAAGTGTGTTGTATGTGGCATGTATATATTGTTTTATTTCGCGGCAGGTGAAGTGCTGCTAAAGCCTCTAGGGCCATTATTATGAATCCATTGACACCTCATTCATTAAAATCGGTACAGTGATTTAGGCGTTACGGTGGAACATATAAAATACATACATTCATAGACTGCCTAAATCATTACTTTATATAATATATAGGACGTGCCTTTGGGCCTAGGGTGTGTGAGATGAGAGTGTCGCGAATCTGTTTTCGTATGACCTCGAGGTGGACGGCAGACGGCTTCGAATTGCTGTACTCACCAGCGAAGTTTGCGACTCATATTATAAGCCGAGATGGCCTAGTGCTTAGAACGCGTCGATCTCAACCGATGATCGCGGATCAAAGGCCCAAGCTAAATTAACGTTTAAATTCATATCGAGTTCGGCGAAGGAAAACATCGTGAGGAAACCTGGCTCTACCAGGAGAAATTCTGATAAATGTTATCCGGCAGCATCGTGGTGTATTAAAATCTAAAAAACCTTAATAGAAGATCAGGCTTTTGCCCAGCTGTGGGACATTTACAATCTGTTTAATGTATTGTAACTAACATTTAATGTTTTATATAGAGCTATGTCGTCATATTATAAAGTGGTGGTGTTCAGTTGTGAATCACGTTCTTAAAATTTCTTATAAGACATTTTACAAAAAGGAAATTCAAAAGCAAAGCACGTAATTTCGATTATTTGAATGACATACTTATTCCAGTAATTTCGATTTTGAAACCAAACACCTAAACCGATTTTGATGACAATTCTATGGAACCAATCTGATAGTATACTCTTTCAAACAAAAAAATAATTAACCAAATCGGTTATGCCGTTTTCGAGCTGGACGCTGATAAGCAATACTGTGTCAAGCCACACGGACTTCGTTTTGAGAAAATGGCGTCTAAAGATGTCAAACCTATTCTTAATAAATTAGTTTGAAGACGTATATATTCATCTTTTTTTTTCTATTTTTATAAAATGTATATTGAATCAAAAGCAGATAGATTTATTTAATATAATTTATTTATATAATGCAAAATATGGAACGCACCTGAAATACGAAACATTGAGTTAAGAAACTTTTTCCCATACTTATTTAGTTTAGATGACTTGAAATTTGTTTGGATAATGTTAAATAGGTGACGTAGTATCAATATACATCAATATCTTAAAATTTGACTTTTTGTGGGTTGACACATTATTGCTTATGAGCATCCAGTTATTGGCGATTATACAACTGACAAAGTTACCACATTTAAATAGTAATTAAATAACAAGGATTTTCGCAAGTACTTGCTAAATAATAAACACGTAAAAGTTTTATTATTGAAATAGTTGTATGTAGTTATAATAACTACAGTTATAAATTTAACATAAATGTAAATGCCAAAGATTGTCTGTATGTCTGTTTATTAGCTTGCATAAACCATTGGACCAACTTTGATGAATTTTGTTATACATGTTGGACTGATATCACTTCTGACAATCATTTCTAATATTCTTTTAACACTTCATCTATTTAAATAGCTTGACCGATTTTGAAGAGTAAGGTCTCATTTGCGTCGTTGAAAAAATTGTTTATTCTTCTCTGGAGTGTTTCAAACTTTGTGACGTCAGCAAGAAATCAACATGGAGGACGTAAGCGATCCGTTGTGACGTCTTGTACGCTAAATAGACTGATTTTGATGTGCGAGGATGATACGTTGTTATTAGGCGGGTTTTTACCCGACTGCGCGACGCAAAGAAGCATAATGCGTTTAACAGCCTATCTAGATATATATGTATGTATGTGGGTTTGTACCTTTGTCGCACTATTTAGATTAAACGCGTCGGCCGGTTTTGATATGTCGTTTGATTCTTCTTAATGGCGCGAATGTCTCCTCGTCGAGTTCGCTTAATGATTTACAATAGTTTAGTGAAACCACATCTTTTGTATCTCATCGAAATATGGGGTGTGACATCAAAAAGCAATATAGCCCACTTCAAATTGCTCAAAATAAGATAATTAAATTACTATTTCATTATCCATATTTAACACCTTCAGATAAAGTCTATAAAGAAACTAAATTAATGAATATTAAGCAATTATACAACTACACTACTTGTATTCTTATACGTAAAATCTTAGACAAAAAAATACATACAGAAATATCTTTTGAAAGCAAAGTCAATTACACAAATATGCAACTAGACGTGCTAGCCATATAATACTGCCTAAAACTAGAACTAAGAGTGGAAAAAAGATGATTGTTTTTGAGGGAGCGAAACTTTATAACAATTTACCTAAACAAGTAAAAACTCTAAAAAATTTTACTATGTTTAAATCTCGACTTTATAACCATATTCTGTATAACGATTCTCTGTTAAAATAATTAATTGAAACTGTTGTCTCGTCTGTATTTGCTGATCCGAACGAATGGTTATATTTATAAGTTAGATATAAATTCTCATGTAAATGACGTTGTCGTAATGAGAATAAAGTTCTTTAACCTGAAGGAAGTATACAAATTTGGAAAAATCAAAATGACCGATTTTTGACATAATAATGTGAAAGAAAGAGAAATAAAATAAAAAATGACGACCAAGTGTATCGAAAAATAGGTATAGGTATGAAAATCGAAATATATATAATTCAAAGGACTGACTGACATAGTGATCTATCAACGCACAGCCCAAACCACTGGACGGATCGGGCTGAAATTTGGCATGCAGGTATATGTTATGACGTAGGCATCCGCTAAGAACGGATTTCGATTAATTCTTACCCCAAGGGGTTAAAATAGGGGATGAAAGTTTGTATAAAACTTTATCAATTTTAAACCGATCGGGCTGAGACTTTGAATGAATAAAGCTACTATGACGTAGGTATTAGACATCGCAGACGAAGTCGCGAGCATCAGCTAGTCATTTATAAGTATAGGATCTATAACGATTTATAGTTGGTTAGTAACGATTCCCACTTTTAAGCTTTTAGGGAGAACTGATATTGAAACGGTACTGACTGTCCTCCTTGTTACGCAGTCGCGTTTTTAATGTTTCCAATTAATCTTTTGTTCTATTTTAATCGTGTTTTTTTATTGAAACCTTGAAACGTAACTGAATTCATTGTATCACTATATTTGGCGTTGTCACGGCTAATGATCCTGACGGCCAGACAGACGAATTGACAATCAATATTCATTTAGAATCGTTTAGATCGCAAGATCGCTTTTAGGCCTCTTATACGCCTTGAATATTCATATCAGTATTTTGTATTCATGTAGGATAGTGATAAGCAATAATGCGTCAACCCACGAAAGGTAAAATTCGGAGATATTGATGTATTCTGATAATGCGTAATTATTAAAAAAAAATTTCAAGTCGTCTAAACTAAATAAGTACGGGAAAAAGTGTCTTCATTTGTGTTTCGAATTTTGAAGTGTGTTTATTATTTAACAATATGCAATAATCGAATATATTTTATGAAAATATTATTCGATAAAACTATTTGTTATACGAATCTGATTCAAATTCAAAATATACTTTATTCAAATAGGCTATTTACAGCACTTTTGAAACGTCAAGCTAGAGGTCCATTGGTTATAGAATTTTTTTAAGCTATCACCAATTCGGAATGTAGTCTCTATCGAGAAGAACCGGCAAGAAACTCGATAGGTACTCTTTTATTTGATTTTAATTCATTATACCTTTTATCAAAACAGAAAAGAGAAGATGGATGTATACGTCTTCAAACTAATTTATTAAGAATAAGTTTGATATCTTTAGACGCCATTTTTTTCCAAAATGATGTCAATGCGTCCACGTTACGTTCATACTATTTGACGTTAGAAATCCTTATCCATTTCCAACTTTGACAAGCTTGTCAATTGACTAGTTGGTCCAAAGATTCAATTCAATTCTTTGGTTTATGGCTTTTAGTTGTGCCGATTAGGCACATGTTATTTCGCCAATGTCACGTGGAATGGAGAAGACTCGATGGAGATTGATCGGTGTGGTCGAGAATCCAACCTTGACTAAATTTTGAAAACACCCTAAAATAGTGTGAATTTCATTGTTAGTCCTAAAACAACACAAAAAAGTTATAAATATAATCTAATATATAAAATTCTCGTGTCACAGTTTTCGT
The DNA here is from genome assembly GCA_037950945.1 of Hypolimnas misippus. NCBI lineage: Eukaryota > Metazoa > Arthropoda > Insecta > Lepidoptera > Nymphalidae > Hypolimnas > Hypolimnas misippus. The sequence goes on from JBBEEQ010000002.1 coordinate 4,633,956, forward strand.
TGCCATACTCCTCCGAAACGGCTTGACCGATTTTGATGAAATTTTTTGTGCTTATCCGGTATCTATGAGAATCGGCCAACATCTATTTTTCATCCCCCTAAATGTTAGGGGTAGTCCACCCCTAAATTTTTATTTTTATTTTTTAGACAAAATTTTTAATTTCTCTTTTTTTATGATACAACATACAAAAATACATACAATCCTCAATTTTCACCCTTCTACGATCAACCCTTATTTTTTAATAGCCATTTTAGTAATTTAATCATTTTTCCTCTCCGGTCGAAAACTGATCAATCGTGGCAAAACAACGTTTGCCGGGTCAGCTAGTAAATATATAGTATACAAAAACACAACTAATAATAATGGGACAATCACATGTTTTATTTACAACTTAATTTTATTACATTTAATATATTTACACAGATCAATAAATGGTCCAAATTGGTTGCTAGGCAACGTCGTCCAAAGTGATCGGCATTTGGTGCCAAAATCCATGAAGTTATAACATATCGCACTTTTATACATGACCCTAATTTAGCACATAGCTCACAAAAATAATTTTTGCATACGAATATAAAGAACGGGAATGGTGCTAGAGATAGTATAAGCATCTATAATAAAATCCCGCAAACAGTTTTACATTTGCCACTTAATAAGTTTAAAGCCTACGTTAAAAAATCTTTAATAAATAAAGCATATTATACCATACAAGAATATTTTGACGACAAAGAGGCGTGGATTTGACAAGCGTTGATTTTCTATCCGGATAACATAATTAAAATGTAATAAAAATACATTATGTATAAACGATTTTAAAAGAGTTACTATCGAGTTTCTTGCCGGTTCTTCTTGATAGAGACTACATTCCGAACCGGTGGTAGCTTTATAAAAATCTAAAAAAGAAATATAACACGTAACTTGACGATTCGAAAGTGCTTTAAAAGCCCATTTGAATAAAGTATATTTTAAGTTTAAGTTTGAGTTTGATATGATATTGTTTGGGGTCAAAATGTCTACGTGTGCAAAATTGGAGTTATTTTTTTCATCTGTCATAAAAATTTTATAGCTAAAAATAATTTTTGGAGCTCTAAAAGTACTGGATCGATTTGATTACACAAAAACTTGTAGTTTATATTGATTTTTAATTGTTAACACGTACATTTTTCCGATTTCGATTGTTTTCGCTGGATGTTTTGGTTCGTAATAACTCCTAAAAAAAGTATCATTGTTTGTACCATATTATATATTGAGCCGTGATATCCTAATGGTTAGAACGCGTCGATCTTTACCGATGATCGCGGGTTCAAACCCCGGCTAGCACCGCTGATTTTTGAAGTGCTAAATTTGTGTTTAAATTCATCTTGAGCTCGGCGGTGAAGGAAATATCGTGAGGAAACCTGCATGTGCCGGGAGAAGTTCTGACACATGTATATCCGCCCCGCAGTGGAGCAGCGTGGGGGATTACGCTCTAAACCTTCACCTTAATAGGAGAGGATGCCTTTGCCCAGCTGTGGGACATTTACAGGCTGTTACTTTACTTTACTTTGTACCATTTTGTTTATTTTATTATAAGTATGATGTTTGTAATGGCCCTTAAACTATTTTTAACAAATTTTTTTACAACATTTCCGTGAAAGGATGTTATTAGTATTATCCCGTGGTATCCGTTTATGATATCATAGCTAATGAATCATTGAACTTAGAATTAATATTATATTTCTAAAATTATGATCAAAAACTTATTTTTGTCTGTGGTTCAATTATTTAAATTTTATTCACACTTTAACCGATTTTTAATGAGATAGGTACTTGATGCTAATATTTATTTGTGAATAATTATTAAGTAAACGTAAAGTATAACGTAACATAAATCCTCGTTGATCGTGAAACAATTTTAATGATTCTTCTTTTTATAAAAAAGCAAATTTTTTTTTTATATATCCGTTGTCAACTAGGAATCTTAGTATCATCGGCAAGTCGAAGGCAAGCACAAATATATTATTTTCAACCAACTTTAAAAAAGGATACTTAGGTCATTTATTTACCGATTATAAAAATACTTCTATTCTTAAAAAGGATATACTTTCAGATGTGGCTTCAGGAATCTTCAAAATCGGCTCAGTGTTTTGGTTTTAAAGTAGAAATAGCTGAAATAAATATGTCTTTTAAGTAAAAGAAATTGCTATATTTTTGAAATTGGCTTCTTTCTTAAAAAAATATTAATTCTTAATTTTAAAACCGAAATAATAACCTTAATCTTTTATCTACATACATATATAAAAATCAAAACTGGTTGACATATTCACTGATCAATCAGCGCAGAATTGAAACCGCTGGGTTAGAAACATGAAATTTTGCACAAACGTTCATCAAATATTGTAAATGTGCACGAAGAAAGCATTTTTGATAATTCATCCCCTAAGGGTTAAAAAGAGGGTTGAAAGTTTGTTAGGTATATTTGAAACTGCTAGTCTCAAGATGTTTATAGAATATCATGAAAATCGATAAAGCAATTTATTACACAGTGAACAGAGTTTTACATATTGCTATATATTTAACAATCATTCATTGTTAGTATAACTGAATCATTTGTTACATCTTATCTCCGAAACAAAGATTCTTTCATACATTTATTGTATTTCGACTTTGACCTATATATAAGGCGAGAATTACACTTGTAAGTTTTACTCTCAGACTTTCATAAACATAAGTTATTTCTCATTGCTTAACTCGTGAAAGAATTTACTGTCAGTGTTTGTAACTCGTAGGCTCGTAGGCAATACTATGTCTAGCGACACGGACTTCATTTTGAGAAAATGGCGTCAGGCCCGCACCGCCATACGCGCAAAGTCGTGCGACGCACGACGTCGCCGAATCTAAAAGGCACCGGAACTATACTTAAAATTTTAACATTTTTAATATTCACATTGGATTTCGTATTAGAAACTTCTCGGAAAAGATTTGTTGTTTGGACTAAATCATTTTCTACATAAAAAAGGCGCATATAAGACAGTTGCACGACGGCGCCGACTAGGGTTGGCGCGGGCCTGAATGGCGTCTAAAGATGTCAGACCCATTCTTAATAAATCTGTTTGAAGAAGTTGTTAGGAATGTATCATAAAAGTAAATAATACTGTATTTAGTCTATGGTAGCTCGTTGATCAGTTAGTTATTATTATATATCGGCAGTACGCACCCTCCCTCTCTCTAGGATAGATTGCTCGTCTTTACTCTCAGAAATATATTCATAATTACGAATAAACTAGAACCCCAGAGATAACTTAACAGAAGTATATATCAACATTGTCTTTTGTATTTTGTTAAAAGGAATAATTAATTAATAGCAAATTGATATAAAAAAAGTTTTATCTAATAACAAGTTTTTCTAAATATATTAGTTTACTAGCTGTGCCCGCGACTTCGTTCGCGAGGATTACAGAATGCTTGGCATGTCTCCTGCAAAGCAAGGTTATAATAGTCTGCGGTGCTGCTTAAGAAAGGAGCTTTTTTACTTTGGATTTGGGAACTTCCTGGTTGTATTTATAAACAGACACTAACTCAGATACGGTATTCCTCCACGGTTTTCACAATAAATGTTGAAGAAAAGTGTTTTGTGCTAGTCTTTAAAATTTCGACTGTAAAACAGTATATTTCCGCCGAGGTTCTCCTTATATTATATATCGGGTGACTTTTTTAACTGAGGTTGATAAGCCAAATCCGGAACTATCAGGAGTCGCGAAAATAATACTTAATAGAGTCTCGTGTCCGATTTTGAGAAATCTAAACTCAATCATAATTTGCTTTGATTTCATGATTCTCCAGGCCAGAAATAGAACCCACTAATTAAAAAAATAGAATACATTCTGTATTATTGCACCATCTACCTAATAGTGTCACTTGTAAGAATCAACTTTTGGAAAGTAATAGTAAGAGACAAATTAAAGGAAAACTCTTATTTTTTAACAAAATAACATTTAATCTATACATAAATTAAAAGTTAAGTAATCGATTCTATGTATATCAAATGTACATAATCAAATATGTGGGTTAAATCATGGCTCCCGGTAAGTTTAGAAAAAAAGTCTGCATTACTTCGAACGATTTGTTTCTTTGCATCAAAATGCTAGTCACCTACTAAAGTAAGGAAGAGTGTAAAGAATACAATCAAAAATATATAAAATGAATAACTCACAGTAACTTCTTTTATGTTTGTCTATTTTTTCTATGTGAGCTATACAAAGTTGATAGAATGTGACGTTTGTTTTGGTTCTCGTTGCCTATTCAGTTACCTAGATAGCTTTAGATAATTATTAAAATGATTAATCAATTTATTGAAAATCTTTATTTCACTTGACTCGGCTATTGTACTCACCCGCTATTAGCGTTAAAACATCCCGTTATAATTTTAAAATTTCACTTTTAAGTATGATCGTTTTTTTGAAGAATTACTAAAAATTTTAAATATTGTATGAATTTGATAGAATTTTGTAAAAAATTAGCCTTTTCTTTTTGTTGCAGTTAACTGTATACTATTATCTCCCTAAAGTTTATCCTTATAATATGTGACAGTATCAGATGATGCAATTATATAGAATGTTAATTTTTGCGAAATCAACGTGTTCTTTTCTGGCTAGGAAAACTTATTTGTCAAAGAACTAATGATATTTTTAGTTTTTATCAAAATCGGCACTGTAACTCCTTTAATTATTTTTCGCTATTGCTTATAGTTTCGGATTTTGGTCTATGATATCCAGTAAAAAAATTACCCAGTAAATATATTATTTTTTTAAATTATAATATTTATATAATATATATGTTCCCTATTTGAATCAGATGTTGCTCACTATTTCATCGGTTCCAATTTTGTTCCCCATTAGATTGACTTTCTGCTAGTGAAAGTTTCGTCAAAATCGGTCCAGCTGTTTCAGATATTAGCCGAAACAAATTGAGTGACAAATAGACAGACAAAATTTTTTTGGTAATTGGTAATTTTGCTGTCAGTACTGTGTATACTTTCATATGCATTAATTTAAAATTACAGCAGACACATCAATCTTATTTATTTGTATAGATGTATACCTTCCCTTCTTAAATCGGAAATTGTTCACTATTTTATTGGTTTCTACAATATTTTGTTATCGCGTAATTCTCATTTTTATTAATTTCACTAAAATAAATATATTTTTTAATAAAAGTAACCCAAGTTAATCCTCATAATATTAGCTATAGGGGCTGTCCATTAATCACGTAACGTTTTTAAGAACATTTTAGACTTTGTGATATATCGTGATTTTTTCTTCCATCCCTTCTCTCTCCTCTGGGCCTCACGTGATTAATGGACATCCTCTAACTGCGAGTGAAAGTCCCATCAAATTTGATTCAGCTGTGTGAGAGATTAGTCGTAAGAAACAGACTGACAGACACAAAATAAAAAAATGGATTTTTTGATGTAAGTACTGTATATATTTCACGCATTTAGTGAAAAGTACAAAATAATGTTCGACGTGAACCCTTAAATTGACATAACATTTTTATTTATGAACAGATTGAAATGAAACAAACGCTAAATGTTAAGTGAAGCTTACTGCAATATATTAATGAAAACCACATCTAAATCGGATAAGCCGTTTCTGAGATTAGCGTGCACAAACGCACAGATAAACAGACAAACAGACAAACAGACAAACAGACAAACAGACAAACAGACAAACAGACAAACAGACAAACAGACAAACAGACAAACAGACAAACAGACAAACAGATAAGAATTTTAAAAATCATTGTTTTGGGTTCTATTACGTTGGTAAAGGCCCCCAGTAATATTTTTTTTCATATATCTTCCATGTACAGACAGCGACCCGTTAGAATTTTATTATTAGTATAGATATAGATTACAAACGGACACATCAATTTTATTTATTTTTATACCTTCCCTTTTTAAATCGGAAATTGTTCACTATTTTATTGGTTTCTACAATATTTTGTTATCGCGTAATTCTCTTTTTTACTTATTCATTAAAATAAATATATTAAAAATAGTAGCTAAAGTTAATCCTTATAATATTAGCTATAGGGGCTGTCCATTAATTACGTCATGTTTTGAAGAACTTTTTAGAATTTGTGATATTTCGTGAATTTCTTCTTCCATCTCCTCTCCCTTTCTGGACCTCACGTGATTAATGGACATCCCCTAATTGCTTGTGAAAGTCCCATCAAATTTGATTCAGCTGTTTCAGAGATTAGTCGTAAGAAACAGACTGATAGACAAAAAATTAAAAAATTGATTTTTTGATCTAAGTACTGTATATATTATACTTTCATGCATTTAGTGAAAAGCATAAAATACTGTTCGACGTGAACGCTTAAATTGACATAACTTTTTTTTATGAATCGATTAAAATGAAATAAATACCAAATGTTAAGTGAACCTTACTGCAATATAATCATGAAAACCACATCTAAACCGGATAAGCCGTTTCTGAGATTAGCGGGCGCAAATGCACTGATAAACAGACAAACAGACAAAAATTCTAACAATTACTGTTTTGGGTTCTATTGCCTATGTAAAGGCCCAAATAATTTGTTTTTTTCATATATCTTCTATGTACAGACGGCGACCCGTTAGAATTTTTTTTATATGTATAGATTAAAAATATCTAAAATAGCATTAAGCCTAAGTCACTCCTTATAAAATTTGCTAACTGCAAGTAAAAGTACCATCAAAATCGGTTCAGCCGTTTCAGAGATTAATCGGAACAAACAGATAGACAGACAGACTCACAGACAAAAAATTAAAAAATGTATTTTTTTAATGTAAGTACTGTATTACTGTATTACACTTTCATGTATTTAGTGATAGGCACAAAAAAATGTTCAACGTAATTCTTTAAATTGACATAACTTTTTTATTTATGGACCGATTGACATGAAACAATGCCTAAATGTTAAGTGAAGCTTACTTCAATATATTTGTGAAAACCGCATCTAAATCGGATAAGCCGTTTCTGAGATTAGCGTGCACAAACGCACAGATAAACAGACAAACAGATAAGAATTTTAAAAATCATTGTTTTGGGTTGTATTGCGTTAATAAAGGCCCCCAAGAAGACTATTTTTTCATATATCTTCCATGTACAGACAGCGACCCGCTAGAATTTTATTATTAGTATATAATCATGAAAACCACATCTAAACCGGATAAGCCGTTTCTGAGATTAGCGGGCGCAAATGCACTGATAAACAGACAAACAGACAAAAATTCTAACAGTGATTGTTTTGGGTTCTATTGCGTATGTAAAGGCCCAAATAATTTGTTTTTTTTTTATATATCTTCTATGTACAGACGGCGACCCATTAAATTTTTTTTTATATGTATAGATTAAAAATATCTAAAATAGCATTAAGCCTAAGTCACTCCTTATAACATTTGCTAACTGCAAGTAAAAGTACCATCAAAATCGGTTCAGCCGTTTCAGAGATTAATCGGAACAAACAGATAGACAGACAGACTGACAGACAAAAAATTAAAAAATGTATTTTTTGATGTAAGTACTGTATACACTTTCATTTATTTAGTGATAGGCACAAAAAAATGTTCAACGTAATTCTTTAAATTGACATAACTTTTTTATTTATGGACCGATTGACATGAAACAATGCCTAAATGTTAAGTGAAGCTTACTACAATATATTAGTGAAAACCGCATCTAAATCGGATAAGCCGTTTCTGAGATTAGCGTGCACAAACGCACAGATAAACAGACAAACAGACAAACAGACAAACAGACAAACAGATAAGAATTTTAAAAATCATTGTTTTGGGTTCTATTGCGTTAATAAAGGCCCCCAAGAAGATTTTTTTTCATATATCTTCCATGTACAGACAGCGACCCGCTAGAATTTTATTATTAGTATAGATTGTATAATGCAAAATATGGAACACACTTCAATATTCGGAATATTAACTAAGAACGTTTATTTCCGCACCTATTTAGTTCAGATTACGTCATTTTTTTTAATATTCTTAAATACATGAGGTTTTATTGTGGGTTGAGACATTATTGCTTATCAGCATCCATATATCAGTTGCTCTCGTAAGGGCCTTTTTCACCGGTTTTTGTTAAAGTTTTAAATAGTTAACTGTCGTTCCTATGGGACCCGGTAATATGTTTCATAATTAAATTCTTGTTTTACAAAATCTAATTATATATATCCCTATCGATTGCAATCTACGCTCGTTATCGTTAAGATGCTATTTAAAAATGTTTTCCTTGGAACAATTTTATTGTTTGTCCCTTAATTGATAATAATAATAAACTTTCTCAGTATTAACGAGGGTATGCACAAGGATGTTGTGGCAATTGACAAGGGTTTACCCCGTTATATTTAGGCAAAGAGAACTGGCGTAAACCTGTAGTATTAGACACACTTGATCGCGTGACTGTATGGAAGAGCAAGGAACTACGCGGACGATTCTACAGAGCTCTAATGAGTTCAGAGGTAGATCTGTCCAGTTCAATATCTTGGCTACAATATGGGGACCTTTTTGGAGAGACTGGAGGTTTTGTCTGTGCAATTATGGACGAAGTTATCAAGACGAATAACTACCGGAAATACATTATGAAAGACGGAACTCCAGATGTGTGCCGTGCATGTCACCGTCCTGGTGAATCGCTTAGGCATATTATTTCCGATTGTTGTCATCTTGCTAACGGTGAGTATTTGCACAGACATAACCAAGTAGCCAGGATAATTCATCAACAACTTGCTCTTTGATACGGTCTCTTGGATGTCGAGGTGCCTTACTATAGGTATAATCCTACAGCGGTTCTCGAAAATGGTAATGCACTGCTCTACTGGGATCGATCAATTATCACTGACAGGTACATAACAGCCAATAATCCTGATATAGTGATAGTAGACCGGTCAGCTAGGTCACTATTCCACAAAAAAAAAAAATTAAGTAAATATTTAGACCTCGCCCACGAGATGACCACCATGTGGAGTCTGAACTCAACAATAATTGTTCCTGTTTTCGTATCGGTCAATGGCCTCATAGGGAAGAGTTTCGATCATCATCTTAAGAAACTCTCAGCCTAGAAACCTAGCTGCTGGAGGCCTGGAACTTACTCTGCTGCCGGTTGATTTCTATTTTTTATATTATTAAATGTTTTTATATTTCATTTGTAAATATATTTAAAAATGTAATCAATAAGGAAAAAAATAAATAAAAGAAAATAATAATAAAAACATGTTTACAATTATATAACTTAGAAATTTCAGTTTAAAAATGAAATAAGTGTACAAACAAAACCTACTGTCCCTGAACTAGGTAAAAAACTGTATTTATTATAATTTCAAACTTATAATTTCAACAACCACTTCATTCGTCAGTTAGGCTACTAGCAACATTAACCAAGTCATATTTTAATCGTGATATTTGAAAGCCAAAATACAGTTTACTAGGTGGAAAAGTTCTGATTAAGCTATCGTTAACTTTATTTGTGAGTATGTTGAAACTAACGTTAAAAGACAAACGGAAGTCTACAGAAATTAGATGTCGTAAAAAAAATAAACACATTAAAATGGAAATGGACAGGACATATGATGCGAACACCAACGGACAGATGGACTAAACGTGTAACAGAATGGTATCCAAGAAACGCGAAAAGATAAAGAGGAAGACAGATCAAGAGATGGGAAGACGATTTATTAGAGAAATGGAGAAGAATGTCTCTAGATAGAAATAAATGGAGGGAAGTAGAGGAGGCCTATGTCAATAGACAACCTGACTACAAGGTTGCTGATAGTAATAGTAATAAAAATTAGGTAAAAAAAAATTAATAAGTTTAAAACCTGTGGTCAGTGGAATAAAGGCTATTTTTATTTTATTATTTATTTATTTTATAACTTTATTTGTAACTAGTGAAACAGGCCCTAAAACTTGCAAGTGTAATTCTTGCCTTAAGACTAATTAGTTATTATAAGATCTAGACGACTATTGTCTGTTAAAATTACAATTTACATAAAGACTACTGTTTTATATACACTTTATATAAAAATATATATTTACTATTTTACCGCAGATAATTTGTTTTTGAGTAATGTATAAATATTGATGAATATTATTTATTATAAATGGACGCTGATAAGCAATACTGTGTCAAGCCACGTGAACTTCATTTTTAGAAAATGGCGTCCAAAGATGTCAAACCTATTCTTAACAAAAATGTTTGAAGAAGTATATATCCAACTTTACTCTTCTTTTTTGAAAAAGGGTATAATTAATTAAAAGCAAATTGATACATTTAATGTATTATCAAAAATAAAATTCAAATATTTGAGATTATTGTATTAATTGCAAAATATGGAACGCACTTGGAAACCGAAACAATTACTTATGAAACTTTTTTCCGTACTTATTTAGTTTATATGATTTTAATTTTTTAATAATGTAAAATAGATGATGTAGTATAAAAATACATCAATATCTCCGAATTCGACTTTTTGTAGGTTGACACATTATTGCTTATCAGCATCCAAATATTGTTCTGCTTTCACGGAACGCCTCTACTAACACTTCAACTTTATGGTATGGTATTAAAGTTCAAATTGCCTTTTGATTATTATATTTTTATAATTTAAAGGTTACGAAAAACCGAAATTGTAACTAATGATTTTGACAGACGCGTTGGCGCAATGGTCACTGCAACTGACTAAAGCGCTAACGGTCGCGGGCTCGATCCCCGCTCACGGCAAACGTGTGTATTGGCCATACAGATGTTTGTCGTGGTCTGGGCGTTTGTGTTAGTGTTGTGTGTGTTTCCGGACCCCCGACACAAGGTCATGAAATCTTAATGGGGGCCGTTGAGTGTGATGCGTTATTATAATGATATAGTGAACAATATCCGACTCAAGCAGGGAAAATAAACATTATATAAATATAATTTTTCCTCAAATTAACGCGGGTGAAGCCACAGGGCAGTTAGTTACAAATATAATATACATAAGCCGTGAACAATATCCTTTTCAAATAGGGAAGCTAAACAGTACCTCTATAATATGAAAATAAATCGTTGAATGTGTGGCTAAGCGCAAATCTCGAGAGCAGCTGAACCGATTTCGCTAATTCTTTTTTCATAATATTCTTCGAAGTAAGAGGATGGTTCTTACAGCGAGAACAATTTGAAAAATTGCCTGAAAAAGTCTAAAAATAACACTATATTCCATACAGAAGATTCAATCAGCTCGTTACCACAACGGTTGCAACTTCGTCATAAAGTCGGGCAATAAAAAGATATTACTACCATTAGTTATCGCGATAAGACCCGTTACATTAAATATGAATAGTAAAACTTACAAACGAAATTCTCACCTAAGAACAAATAAATTAAAATAAAAAATCCATCATTGAAACCTGGTCCTGGGGCGAGGAAGAGAAGTTAGTTTAACAAAGAGCTATCTTTCCGCCTCTCCAAAACTGCAGGTGACCGAAGGGCTGGCGGCTGCCTTGGCCAGCACATCAATCTGGCAATTAAGAGGTAACGCCGCCAACGTTTTAGGCATCTTGCCTCATTGTAACGTCGATATCTACTTAAGCTTAATATAGTTATTTTTTATTTATCTCTTCATTTTTAATGCTTCTTTTGCTTTGGATAACGTAAAATCAATTTGTGCAAATATAATTTTAATATTATTCAGCATGGGTGTTAAAATACGTCTGTTTGTACCGGCTAACGGCTCTGTGTGGGACGTGCTGGAATAACAGATATAGGCGGATCATTTGTCATTTGATAATATCTTTCTAGACGATAATGTCACTACTAGCACGCAATTTATTCGTGTATGAGTAGGATCCTTTTTCGATTTCTTCCCTCGACTGCGCGACGCAAAGCAGACTAATGTGTTTATCAGTCTATGTATGTATGTGAATTTGTACTTTTGTGACACTATATAGACCAAACGCGTAAGCGGATTTTAATAAATGACATCGTTTGATTCGTTATGTCGGTGTAAATATTATAGCATAAAGATATTGAAATATTAAAATGGCCGATTTTGGTCATAATACGGAAAAGAAAAAAATGAAAACTGCGAAAACTCGACGAACTATACCAAGTGGGGTATCGTTGAATAGGTATTTAAAATTTATTTATTTATTGAAAGGTTCGTTAAGTTACAAATCCAGAGAGTTGTTGCTTACATTTACCATAAGGCTATTATACAGATTGTATAACTATATATAGACAAACACCACATGCATACAAAGGTAAAAAAGGAAGACAAAATGGCAAACTATGAAAAAATACTTTATAGGTTATACTTATGATAATACAAAATTATTAAAACAAAAAAATAAAAAATTAAGAGAGCGATAGAGACAGGACGATCTATGCTGTGTTGCACGAGGATTTGTTCTTAATATTGTTAGGCGTATTCCAAAAATATCGATTACTTCGGCATTCTTGGTCGATAAGCGACACATACGCATTGGCGCAATGGTCACTGCAACTGACTAAAGCGCTTACAGTCGCGGGTTCGATCCCCGCTCACGGCAAACGTGTGTATTGGCCATACAGATGTTTGTCGTGGTCTGGGTGTTTGTGTTAGTGTGAGTGTTTCCGGACCCCCGACACAAGGTCATGAGATCTTAATGGGGGCCGTTGAGTGTGATGCTTTATTATTATTATACGCGGAGTTGGTGAGTTAGCACCAAAAACGGTTCGGCGCGTTGGTGGCACGAGTGGTATAATAGGACGACGTGGATATTTATATGGGACTCGTAGTCGTAGTCGTAATAAGATATCACTGGGTTCTCATATCGTTTTGAATCAGAAATACTTATTCAGTAGCTTTGTATTTTAAATTAAAATAACTGAAATAAATAATAAACATATATGAAATTACGAAGCGTCGCTTTTGAAATTTAATATTTAAGTCAAGTAAGTGATTTTTTTTAATCTTCTTACCAAACTAGATCTTACCAGGTCAACAATGGGGTCCGTTCATCTGGCAGCTAAGTTCAGCAACGAGATCGTATTGGGCCATCGATACAACGTTAAGGAAGCTTACACGTGCTAGACTTAATAACACTATTCTTGTAGCATACATAGATGCTGATGAGCAATAATGTGTTAAACCACAAACGTCAAATTCGGAGATATTGTTCTGATGATGCGTCACGTGTTTAACGTTACGTTAGTGGTCGTTTGTCGGTTGGAATTCGACGGTAGTTCATTTCACTTTGACAATAAACAAAGGAGTATATACGTGTGTTTGTTAAATATATGGTAGTGTGTGTAATGTTTTTTTTTTATTAGTAAAAGTAAATTAAAGTATCACCCTGTATATGTCCCACTGGTGGGCGAAGGCCTCCTCTGCTATTAAGGTGAAGGTTCAGAGCTTAATCCACTACGCTGCTCTATTGCGGGGCGGATATACATGTGTCAGAACTTCTCCCGGCACATACAGGTTTCCTTACGATGTTTTCCTTCACCGCCGAGCTCGAGATGAATTTAAACGTAAATTTAGCACTTGAAAAATCAGCGGTGCTAGCCGGGGTTTGAATCCGCGATCATCGGTAAAGATCGACGTATTCACTAGGCCATCTCGACTCATATTTTTGATTGATTTAATGTATTTTAAGCATAATTAAATATATTAGCATTCCTCTCTCCTTTTCTATATAAACCATGAGTATGCGAAATTTCATAGTCTGCGCAATTTTCGTAAAAAGGGAACAAAGATTTCGCCTAACGTATTAATATATAGATTTAAATATGTTTCAAGTCACCAGAACTAAATAAGTATGGGGAAAAGTTTCATTTAATGTTTTGAGTATTGAACATTTTATTATACCAATTTGCCTTTAATTCGTTATTATAATATTTGTGTTATTTTCATGTATAATCTATATCAGTGTAAAGTTTAAATAAAATATATAAAGTAATTTTTGCGTGAGAAAGTAACAATCACCCATCCTAGAGATTGGAAATATCAAAGTACGTCAAGCGTGAGTTGTCAATCTGTCTGTTATTGTTTTTATTCTAATACAGGGATGTCGTTCGTGTGTAGGTCGCCTTAAACTTTCGCCAGTGCTACATTTAAGTCTAAACGTAGTATGTGGGCCTGTCGTGCGCATAATATAGGTTCTAAGTCTCATTAGACCATACCTAGACCTCGTTTTTCCCTTGCCCTTTTAAAGGTACAACTTGCATCTATCAGTGCGATGTGATTCGCCATTTTGAAATTGTAACATTGACTCTGTTAAATATTCTAATTGGTGAACGAATGAATAAGATGAATTGACAAAACATACAGTATACAATCGGTCTTTTATATAAAAGAAGAGCGATCCCTTCCAGACTGATAAGCAACAGTATGTCAAGCCACACGGACTTCATTTTGAGAAAATGGCGTCTAGATATATCAAACCTATTCTCAATAAATCTGTTTATAGAAGTGTATATCCATACTTTCTTTTCTATATTGATAAAAAGTATAATGAAGTCCGCGTGGCTTAAAACAGTATTGCTTATCAGCGTTCACATCTAAATAAAAATAAACACGTTTACAATGTTTTGTTTAATTTTTCGTTTTCAACTCCTAGGGAGACTGATGTTTTCGTTTAACGTTGGGTGACGCGTGGTATACAAGGTTGGAAATCCCTGCTCTACCATGATATGCCTAATATCGCAATCATGTTTCCATATATCAAACTATCCTTTTAACATCATCATAATCTGTCGAAGCTATCAACTTTAAATACAGAATACAAGACAATCGAAAACACAAAAAACATAAATTAAATTAATAAAAATTAGTTGGAAGAATGGTTGTTATTTTATTAGCTGTTAAGTTGAAAAAATTAGAAGGAGCAGAAGTAATTTTGCTCTCGTTAATAGAATGGGACATCGAAGAGTTTTATGAAAATAACTAACTTCAAGACCATACCTAATTTCATTTACTTAGTTGACTTACGTATTATCAGGGGTGTAACTTTATAGTTTTTAGTGGCAGGGCTGGCAAAAAGCTACGGGCCCCTGACCCGAGAGGGCCCCGGCCAGAAAGAACTTCATTAATAAAAATGTTATTAAAATTGAATTATTTTTTATTATAAATATGGAGAAACCTATGCTCTTGAAAATGAAACTTATCAGATATTTAATTAAAATGCACATAATATTATTAATAGTTTTGGGTAACTACTTAAGTGGTTCATTTAAATTAAGTTGTAACGTGACGATTTTCATGAGAGGCCCCATCCAAAGAATTTGCCACGGGCCTCAGATGGTATAGTTACGCCTCTGCGTAGGTATTACATTTATTTTTAAATTTTTATGAATATTGTATAGACTAATCGAAAAGTATACTATTTCTGACAAAAAGAATTAACCAAATATGTCAAGTCGTTTTCGAGTTATCGATTAACATATATAAAAAAACTGACGAACTGAGGAGGTGGTCCTCCTTTTCTTGAATTCCGTCCAAAAACGGCAATTTTACACCTTATGTTCAAATAATGCAAAAATAACTAATATTAAAAAAGATAAAAACTGTATGGGACCAATAAAGAACTTTCAAATTCGGTTAGAAATTATGGAGTTCTTAGATAACACAACATACCTGCTCCTTCGAAGTCGGTTGAAAAAAATATATCACCTTAACGTTAATAATGCAGTAGAAATAAGATAAAATTCGAGGTTCGATTAAAACTTCATAAAAATCCAGCAAATATTATACTAACTGCCCCTTGCGGTTTTACTCGCGTTTATTGTTACTGCTATGAGTCGTAGCGTGATGTAATATAGCCTGTAGCCTTCCACAATAAATAAACTGTTTAACATAAAAAGAATTTTTCAATTCCAACCAAAGTAGTTCCTGAGATTAGCGCGTTCAAACAAACAAACTCTTCAGCCTTATAATATTAGTATAGATGTCAAAAAATAATTAAAAGCTCTTAAAAGTTGTCGATATAAATATAACACGAATCTCTGTAACGAAATGTCAATCTTTCAATACGTTTTAAATAACTTGACCTACATTCTTAAGTGTTGTTTAAAATTAACATTTCAGTAAGAAAGTGTTTTTCACTGTTGAGTAATAATTAAAACTTAAAAAAAGCAACGATTCGAATAAAAATATGCAATTTATTTCACGTTGTATACACTTTTTATATTATTATATAAATTGAAGAATATGAAAGACACTTAAAATTCGAAACATTAAATTGAGAATAATATTAAATTGGGTCGCACGATCGAAATACATCACTATCTCCGAATTAAATTTTGGTGTACCTCAAGGATCAATACTTGGGCCTCTACTCTTCTTAATATATATAAATAGTATCGGGCAACTTTCTCTACTAGTACTTAAAAAAAATGTATCTGTCTAAAACGATCACAACGAAATTAGTACGTAATATTTTGTTTTGTTTTCTCATTAAGTGAAATGTAATTTCTTTTGAGAAATATATGTATTTAACCACAATTGTCCAATTTTTGTGGGTTGGCACATTATTGCTTATCAGCATTGAATTGACTTGTTGGCTTAAAGATTATTGTCAATCGCTGGTTGCTAGGCAACGTCGTCCACAGCGGTGGACATTCTGTATACCAAAATCTATGAGCTTATAACATATCGATAATTATATAATATCATTGGTTATATACTGATAACACCATCAAAGTTATTTACCTAAAACCTCCCATTGTAAATTTTACGAGCAACGCCAGGTCGGCGCACTAGTCACACAATATAACATATATTTAATTTAATAACGTAATAAATTAGTCATTTCATACACGTTTTGATTTATTTTATTTCCAAAATGTCGTCTCGTATTTCACGTTTTAAACAATCGAAAATAAACTTCGCAATCTTTTTAACAGTGCTTTTTTTTAGGGTTCCGTACCTTAAAAGGAAAAACGGAACCCTTATAGGATCACTTTGTTGTCCGTCTGTCTGTCTGTCTGTCTGTCTGTCTGTCTGTCTGTCTGTCTGTCTGTCTGTCTGTCTGTCTGTCTGTCTGTCTGTCTGTCTGTCGGGATGTCAACCCTTTTTTCTCAGAAATGCATAGACGTATCATGTTGAAATTAATATCATATACTCAAGTCTACGATGACATGCGGCCGTGAAAATATTAAAGTTCTAAGTCAACGCAATCAAAAGATAATGGAAAATATGTCGTATATTTTGACCATTTTAGCGTTTTCGCAAGGGAATCAAAACCTATAGGGTATTTCCCATTGACCTAGCACGATGAAATTTGGCAAGAAGTAAGATCTTATGGTACAAATAAAGGAAAAAATCTGAAAACTGTAAATTTTTGTATGTATGTTTGTCTGTTTGTAAGTTTGTCTTTCAACCTTTTTCTCAGAAACGCGTGAAGGTAACAAATTTTTATCAACGTCAAGTACTCAGAGTTATAATTACTAAGAGCTGTGAAAAAATCAAACTTCTAAGTTAACGCAATCAAAAGATACGGTCATTTATATCACATATTTTAAGTATGATAGCGTTTTTAACGTTTTCGCAAGGGAATCAAAACCTATAGGGTACTTCCCATTGACCAAGTATTATGAAATTTGGCCAGGAGCGAGGTCCTTTAGTATACATAAAGGAAAAAATCCGAAAACTGTAAATTTCTGTTCGTGTGTCTGTCAGTCTGTACGTCTGTCTTTCAACCTTTTTCTCAGGAACGCGTAAATGTATCAAGTTGTAAATTGATCAAGCGGAAAATATATTAATCTTAGAATTAAAATTATATGTACTTGTAACAAATTAACATAGAAGTTGACCATGGTCAAAAAACAATTTTACAAACACTGAGAAGAAATTTATATCAATACGAAAACATTAAAAAGCAGCAAACCTTTATAAACAACGCAATGCAATCTATATATCGCAGCTAACAAAATGATAGCGCGATGCAGCGTACAGCTAATGCCATCTATTACAACATTATGACATTAACTGTGATATAATTCTGCTCGATTAATAAAATTTTTTATTTTAATTATTATTTAAACGCGCTAAAAATTATAAAAAAAACTTTTCATTTAAAAGTTTTATCGTCGATTTATAACGTCATTACGGAATTAACATTTAATATAAGAGCTTCACGCGATTTGATTTAAGTACTCGTATTGACTTAGTACGAAAATTTTAAAATTAAATTCAAACAGATCGAGTTATTTAATTTACTTATTTATCTACACATATAAGTCTTCTGGTTATTAGTAATATAATTAGTTATTTATAAATAAACAATTAGTTTTGTTCGAATTAAGGACTAATTATTTTCGTCTTGGCAACACTAATATATATATTTCGATATTTTGATTGATAATGTAAATCTAAATATTTTACGAACGTAGTGCAGGGGTAGTGGAGTGTAGTAGAATATAAATAAAAATAAAACGAGGATAAAATATAATATAATTATGTTGTTAATGTCAAAGTCAACAAGTTAGTTCATTGAAATTGTCAAGAGATGGCGCTAGGTGTATCCTGAATCGCGCTATAACTTTTTTTTTTGAAAGTATAAGGTGTATTAGTACTTAAAATAAAATTTTGTGTTTCCATGGATTGCATCCATGATCGTGTTTTAAATTAAAGTGCTCCTAAGTAGATTCAAAATAGTTTTTGGGACGTGATCCATATTTACATAATATTTGAATATATTTAAGCGACTTCTAAAAAGGAGTGTTTTCAATTTTTTTTATGTTTGTTCGCCGATTACGCCGCCATTTGGGTACCGATTTTCAAAATTTTTTTTTGTTTGAAAAGGTATACTTCCAAGGTGGTCCCATTGTCTTCAGGTCAGGGTCAGATGATTTAGGTATTTTTGATAGTAACTTATGTTGGAACTGATGATGAAGACCACAAATGGCGTAGATGGGTTAGTCTTATATAGATTTCTATAAGTTTGTACGGAACCCTCGGTGCGCGAGTCCTACTCGCACTTGACCAGTTATTTACAATTGTAAAGGTTCTGTAGCTTGAGCGATGCTAAAGATATAATTTGCTATTCTTTCAGGCTTAACTAGGTATTTAGATGATACTCAATCTGTTACATTTTTATTAGGTATTTCTTTTTAATAAATACGCCTTTCTATTTTGTAATTTTATAAAAAAAGCGTATATGGACGCAACAGTACTTGAAGCCACACGGACTTCATTTTGAGAAAATGGCGTCTAAACGTGTCAAACCTATTCTTATCAAATTAGTTTGACGACGTTTATATCAATGCCATCAAATATATATAAGAAATATAAATCCATCTTCTCTTTTCTATTTTGATAAAAGGTATAATGGTAAACACTTTTTGGAACTGTAATTTACCCTTTCTTTACGTGTAATTTGTATTACTTATGTATATATGGACGCTGATAAGCAATAATGTGTCAAGCCACACGGACTTCGTTTTGAGAAAATGGCGTCTAAAGATGTCAAACCAATTCTTAATAAATTTGTTTAAAGTCGTATATATTCATTTTTTCTTTTCTATTTTGATAAATTGTATAATGAATCAAAAGTAGATAGGTTTATTTAATATGTTATCTAATAATAAGTTTTTAAATATTTGATATTATTTTATAAATTGCAAAATATGGAACGCACCTGAAATTCGAAACATTGAGTTAAGAAACTTTTTTCCATACTTATTTAGTTGAGATGACTTGATTTTTTTTTAATAGTGTTATATAGGTAACGTAGTATCAAAATACATCAATATCTACAAATTTGACTTTTTGCGGGTTGACACATTATTGCTTATTAGCATCCATATATGTTTATACATTTATGTATGTATATTAATGTATTTATATATGTACGTTTGTATTTGTTTATATTATATATGTTCTATCATTAATTTATTTACTTATTATTATTATTATTTTAATAAAACTTGTACACCTATACCGTCAATGGACTATTTCCGCTGCCCCAATGTTGCCTGGAAGAGATCGCTTTTCAGCGGTAAGGCCGCCTGTTGTGCCATACATTATTTTGTTAAATTTATTTCTTTTTCCTTCTCATTATTAATGTTGTTTTGTTGTATAATAAAGTGTATTATTATTATTAAAATGAATTAAAAGCAGGTTGGTATAAGAAAATGTTTTTCAAATGTATTGGATTATTGCAAAATATTGAGCACACTTCAATGTATGAAACATTAAATTATGAAACCTTTTTCCTAGAAGTAGTCTAGATGACTTGATATTTTTTGATTAATGTTAAATATATGACATCCAATCAGCAAATATATGTAACTCAAAGGTCACTGACTGACTGACTGACATAGTGATATATCAACGCACAGCCCAAACCACTGGACGGATCGGGCTGAAATTTGGCATGCAGGTAGATGTTTTAACGTAGGCATCCGCTAAGAAAGGATTTTGATTAATTCTTACCCCAAGGGGATAAAATAGGGAATGAAAGTTTGTATGAAATTTTGTCAATTTTAAACAGATTGGGCTAAGACCTTGCATGCATAAAGCCACTATGACGTAGGCATCAGACATCGCAGACGAAGTCGCGAGCATCGGCTAGTACACGAAAGTATATCTCGCAATGGAATGCTTTCTCAAAGGAATTCGCATAAAATCACAATTTGTGACCAGCTGTCGATTAAAAGCATTTAAAAATGAACATTAACATTGATATATTAAAGTTGATTTTAGTTTAACAAACACATGTGTCCAGTTTTAGCGAACTTACAAGTCTATACTAACAGTTCTTTTGTTTACAATTTATTTGGTTACGTACGACCATTGTTTTAAACCACAGGTTGTCAAAGTGGACGGTATCATACCCCAAGTGGTTGGATCTTTGGATAATAATTAGGTATTCTGTAAAAATACTATTGATAATATTTATTATTTTGGACTAAATATAAATGGACGCTTATAAGCAATAGTACGTCAAGCCACACAGACTTCATTTTGAGAAAATGGCGTCTAAAGATATCAAACATATTCTTAATACATTTGTTCGAAGACGTTTATCTTTTCTTTTCTATTTTTATTACATGAAATTAATTAAAAGCAGATTGGTATATAAAATATAAAATAAAAGATTTATCTAATAATAGCTTTATATAGGGACAGCGAGTGCATTATATTAATATAGATTGGTGTTGATCTAAAACGTTTGGAAAGCAATACCTCAAACTGAACTCTACATTGTAACTTGTGATTTATTACTTAGGTATTATTAAATAAACTTTAAATAGTTATGGTCGTTCGTAGACTAGCGCAGAATGTCGATTTCACCGCAAAAACTGCAAGAAAGTAAAATAATAACCTACAGGAGTCAACTGGGCATGTGCATTTTACCGATTTTTTTTAAGTTATTTGTCATAGATGCCTCTACTGTACATTTACAAGCCTACAAGATTCAACGTTTCAATTTATTTATTTATTTTATGAGTCTCCAACAAAAGATACACACTACACATTCACAATTTTGTTATTCTTGACGTATACATTGATTGTGTGCTCCTTCATTTATTGGAGACCACAGCGTGCAATTAAAAAAAAAGTTTTTTTTTTTAATTCTTTCAGTTTTTTTACCTTTATATATCAATTCTGTTAACGATGTTAAAATGTCCAACACATGTCCTGTTGACATCTTGTATAAAACTCGTAATATAATAAAGAGATGAAATTTGTGTCAGTTTGTATATAGGATAGAATATGAAAAACTCTTTTTGCATAGCTCATTTATCGGGATAGGTTATAGGCTATATTACATCACGCTCTGATAGGAGCGAAACAGTTATCATAAACGCGAGTAACTAGTAGCTATACAAACTGAATTTTTACACCATATTAAAAATATAGAAAAATTCTTTGTCTAATATAGAAAATGGCGGTAAAACGTCAATAGGCCCGAGAAATTTATGGTGGTGTGCCACTTACGACGGGGAACTATATTATACGTCACTGCAAGATGCGTGCGCCGCGAGACAGGAGCGGACAGCGGAAAATAATATTAATATTATCTGTTTCATTAATCGACTTCCAAATTAGGATAAGGTTCTTTTTCGTCAGGGACTTTTTTTGCTGTAAGTTGGTTAGGAGTTGTGCCCCGCTGATCTTGGCTGCAGCATCAAGCGAAGAATTCCATCATTTTGCATCGATGTTGCACGTAGTTTTTTAAAATTTTAGGTCACACATATGTTTGTAAGTAAATCAAATACTAATTGTGCAACTAAGATTACTACCGCAGTTAAGAAGAAAAGATATCATGAACTTAAAATGGCTGTAACGATTTTGGTAGAACATATCAAAGAACCATCGCTAGAAAACCGTCTTTCAAATGAAAAAAACCGCCAATCGTTCCCATTTAGGAGCTACTGTGCAACAGCGATCAAACTTATTATATAGTCACGTTGGCGCAGTGGTCACTGCAACTGACTGTAGCGCTAACAGTCGCGGATTCGATCGCCGGTCACGGCAAATGTCTGTATAGGCCTTACGGATATTTGTCGTGGTCTGGGTGTTTGTGTTAGTGTTGTGTTTCCGGACCCCCGACACAAGGTCACAAGACCGTAATGGGGGCCGTTGAGTGTGATGCGTTTATTATTTATATATTATTATTATTATTATATCCCTCTTCTTGCGTAGGGGTTAATAATATGCAATATCATTTTTTAAATCGATTCAATAGTTACCAGTCCTCAAGATTAGTATTGGGCCCAATATTACTAATTAGTGCTTGACCTATTAAAGCTTTTGAAAAGGAGTGATGCGTTTGAGGAAGCGGGATTAAATTGGGCTATCTATTAGTGCCTTTAGAATGACACAACATTATTAAACAATGTTAAAGTGAACCTGTTATATTTAGTATTAACTATGGGTTTCAGATTCATGTTAACTGACAAGTTAAAAAATTTATAGCTAATAATTGACAAACAAGCAAGCAGGACACCTCATGTTAAGTGATCCGAGCACGGGCATTTGCGGACCAGAGGAATCACAAATGCGTTGTCAGATTAAAAAGGAATGAAAGGGAACAGAGAGTAAGGAGAGGAATGGGGAGGGGATAAGGCATCCGGCTCTTTTACTCACCGTACGAAACAGAGTCGCAAAATCAAATCAAAAAGTACTTTATTCAAGTAGGCTTTTAACCCTTAAATGCATAAGCTTTTATTTTAAAAGGAAAAAGAATGCACGTTGTGGCGTGTTAGGCGTAGATTCGAGGAAATATAATAAAAAAAAATTTGATTATTTATTTATTTATATTTTTTTACAAAATTAACATGTGCCGTTTTCGGCACTTTATGCATTATCTGTCTGTTTTAATCAGCTACACTAATTTGATTTGTGTGGCTGATTAAAACAGTCTTTTTTTGCACATAAATGTACTTTACATTTATTGTACATAATTATTGTTTTTAAATTGCACCCGGGAAACATACACCTCATCCTGTCAGGTGTTCTTAGTTGTTCATGACACACCCCATCGAGTATCACGTCGGTTGGGGGTAAAACTTGACAAGGCTTTCCTTTGCGTATTTTTAGAGGCGGGCAGGCTTCTGCTATTGATGTGGACGTGGACGACCCGAGGTGTAGACGTATTTACAATTCATTATAATTCATTATGTTTTTAGTATCAATACCTCTTTAGCCCATAACTTTTCTGTAAAGAATCCAGGCATTGATTATGCTTAGGTCCAGCAAATGGTAAAATATTCGTATGTACCATTTTCTGCTTTTTATTCTAATCCTGTATCTGCCAAGATGATATGATATTAGGTTGTTGCTGAGTTGCATATAAATTTGACTCCTGAACAATTGAATCCAAGAAGTCATTCGTGAAAAAATACGAAAAAAATTGATATGGCGTATCCAAATTCAAAATATCTTCAGAACTTAAGAACCTTATTTTATCTTCAGAATAAACTAGATTCCGTTTCCTCCAAAGCAAATTTCGACCTCCAGTTGGCATATGATTAATTTGAGAAGCCAATGAAATATTATTTACTCCAGTAGTACCACTGTCACAGCCTGAGTTTACGTCATCAGTCACTAAAGGAGGCTCCATGGCACGGGCATCTAATGGAGATTCATTCATATCTGCACCAGCATCATTGAAGGGTTCAAATTATCTTCTAATTCATCTATAGGAACTTGACGAAACGGATAAAAATCTAGATCTTCCCCGTCCGACTCCATCTCATCATGAGAAATGTCGCCATTTTCTAACATCCTAAGCATTTCTTCTATGCGTTTATCATCCATAGCTAAAAGCCAACACAAAATCATGCAATAGCCATCACCCAGCAAAGCAAAGTAACATATAAAATATTCGAACATGTTAGAAACCGTAAGCCAAAAAATATATTGCAAGTGCATAAAGGGTCGTTTTCGGCACAAAGTTATTTCGACCTTTTTATGATATATTATTAAGATATGAATTAAAATAATAATATTTACGTGTATTTGATGAACTTACCTGTTACTTATTTATTATTTCAGGAAAGAATATTCTCAAGTAACTCGTTTTTTCTCCGTGCAAACTTTGAAAAGTTCACTTCGCGCCAAATACTCAAACTGTTTTCACAAAGTAACAATTAACATAGACTAGAAATACTTTTATTCGGCTGACATTCTCGTCTTTTTTTTCTTCACAGATAATATTTTAATGTTGTTAAAGCCAGCCCTATGACAGTACAATATTTGGTGCGTTGTTTGAATTTAATATTATTGTTCCGTTTTCGGCACACAATGCATTTAAGGGTTAAAAGCACCTTTGAATCGTCAAAACAAAACAAAAATAATTAAATTAAGGAAAAGCTACCCGGTGGTAGCCGAACAACGGTTCGGAATGTAGATTCTACCGAGAAGAACCGGCGAGATACGATGGGTACTCTTTTAAAATTGTGTTATTGAGAACATACATTTAAAATTTACAATATTAAACATCCTGTATGAAATCCAGCTATACTAAATCTATGCATTGTTATCATACATTACCTGCTTTACCGACTTTCTGTGTGACTTTAGAACCGCCCCAGTCGAGTCAGTAGACGGCTAGTCTCTACCTCAATAAAAAACTTTTATACCATAACGGAAATAGATTTTTTAATCTAACTATTCATTCCCAAGATTATAGAGATCATAGAAACGGGAACTTCAGTTACATTAAGTTGTAAAATAGTAATATAACAACCTGTAAATATCCAACAGCTGAATAAGTCAGAGGACTTATTCAGCTGTTGGATATTTACAGGAGAAGAGTCTCCTATTAAGGAAAAGGTTTAGAACTTAATTCACGACGCTGCTCCACTGCGGGGCGGATATACATGTGCTAGAAATTTTCCCAATACAGGTTTCCTTATGATGTTTTCCTTCACCGCAATTCAATAACATTACATTGGTATAAGTTTCCATTTTTACTGATTTTCATATGAAAATAGGTACATTTTAAAATGCGTTCATTCGCTTGTGACTTGAGGTCGGCCAGGAGTGCAGACAGTCTGCCAAATCGCCGAAAAAATTCCCACTTCGTAGGGTTGGTATTTCAAACAACTATTTACAATATATATATTTTTTTTCTTGTATTAATTTAATTAACGTAAAATTAAAGTAAGTCCCTCAGCAAAGGCCTCATTTCTTATAACGAATGTTTAGAGCTTAATCCATTTATACCAGTATAAGATATATATATATATCTGGTATAAGGTGTCATCTGGATATGTATTGGATATTATACCATTTTATTATTATACCGTTATTTAAAAAAAAACGATATTAAAAAAAAAACTGAAATATATTTTTATTATTTTTATAAATGACGCTTAAGCGTAAATCTATCTATACAAAACTTGAGGATCGAATGTTTAAATTAAAAAAATAGGTATAACGCTAAAAATGTTTTACTCGGAATTTCGGCCATCTAATTAAACTTCAATGTAACAAGATGTTAACAGGATAGCTTTTTTTTTTTTCAAAGTAAAAAAAATATACATTACAGAATAATATAAAAATAAAAATTCATTACTAATATAGCTAATTCGTTTCACACAATTTTTATATTCGGCCACTTTAATACTAAGCCTGCGATATTTTAGAAATTTTCTATAAATGTTTTTATGTACATGGCAACCCTGACGTCTTCTCCGTGACGTCATCATTTGTGCATCTTGCACTTGACAGGTTTACCGACTGCGAGGTGGGAAACCGAGTGCTCGAACGAATTGATGATAAAGAATATTGTTTAAAAAATCGACATTACAGATCTACGTTATCGAGAGAATAACGTTTCTAAGTTTTACTCTCGAGAGCGATATAAAACAACTCTGTAACCTAGCAACAGATACGTCGTAAGTAGTTACGAAAGCTGTGAGTGTGAAAAATAAGGCACAGATAATAATTTTTTTCAGGTGTAAAGCAATGAAAAATAACATACGTAAACCTCCTCCTTTTTGAAGACGGTTAAAAAAGTTTTAACAAGCACAGAAGAGTAAAAAAAACACAAAAAGCAGATTTTATAAGTTTCGTCTTTGTGTATGTATTTTTTTATGTTTGTGTTCATTCTATCTGTGTTCTTTCATTTACATAAGTAGATAACGGATTTTATTACAGTTTACACAAATACTTAAGACTTATAACGTATGTCCATATTTTATGATATTATTTGATTGAAATCTCATGTCATCAAAAAAGTTAGTAGCTCCTCGCCAACTTACAGCAATAGAATCGTATTGGACTCGTTAAATATGATCATGAAATCTCAAAACTAGGTCTCAGAGTTTTTTATTTAAAATTTATCTTTTATTTTAATTACATTATAAAGTTGGAAAGTTATTTTGAACGCGTTCAAAAACCTTTTAATAAATAGAATTTTATATCTGTTAAATAAATAGATTAATAGTAAAGTGATTTCGATCACCGTGGACCTAATGAATGAGCTTTGATTTTCCAACAGGATATTAAAAATGAACTATATATTTTGTACTGAATTATTCTAAAAGAGTGCCTATCGAGTTTCTTGTTGGTTTTTCTCAGTAGGCTACATTTCTAAACTGTGTTAACTTTGTAAGAATCTAAAACATTTACTTGTAAATTGACGATTTAAAAACGGTGTACTGACGACGAAAGTGCTTTAAAATGCCTAAATATATTTTGAATTTGATAAAATTGAGGTATGAACAATAGACGCTTAAAATGCTTATTTACTGAATATCGAAAACTTGGCGTACTTATATTTATGTTAATTTTTATTTATTATTCATTAAATTAATTTAATTTATTTATTTTAATGTTTTAAGTTAATTTTTAGATTTTTTAAAAATATACGTTAAATATTATTAATATTTTACAATGTTATACCTTTATTACATAGTTTCCTACATTTTTTTTTTTTACTTTTCAAACATTCATATTAAAATTTGTTAGTGGTACCATCTAGTGGCGAGTAGAGAATTGCAATTTAATGTTGCAAGGTTCTTAATTATTAAATTCAAATTAATTAGATTTATGATTTTATTTATAGTAAACATATTATACAATTCAACGTATTTTAAGTATTAAATTAATGATTAAATAAGTACTTTGATTATGATATGTTTTTATAAAACTACTTCAACATAATTCATTCTCTGTGTATGTAACTATAATAATAAATAGGAAAATAATATACTATAATACTTTAATTAAAGAAAACATTTTATTGACCTTATATAAAATACTTAGTACAACAAAACATTTTGATGAAAAAAAAAAATTTTTACTAATTAATATTTCAGCAAAAACGAAACGCAAAAATCCGGCCACATGACAGCCGCCGCCAACTGGATTTGAAGGCGACGAATGGGCATATCGAAATTAATGTAGACCTCGGGGCCTCAACATTGTTAAGAAAGCAGCTTGTCGAATAAAAGTGAAGTATATATCTTTTATATAAGTGTCAGCCTAAATAGCAATGCTAACGATAATCACATAAAATCGATTTAATAAGTGCCCGTGTCATGAGACCCTGAGCTTACATAACATTTTTGTCTGAAAATAACTTATCGGTCAGTGCTAAAAAATCATTTACCTCAAACAAGGTAAGTGTGTACTTAAATCTATCACTTAACATATGCAGTCTAACCTTGAAGCTTGCATGTTTGACGGACCCTAATATCTTTTCTAATCGCGTTTCATGTTTATTTAGTTTTAATCTATGTTTATCGATTAATTTCAGCGTACAATAATTATTTCGTAATGTTTTGATAGTAATGTCACTTGAGCTATATTTAATATGATTTTTTTTTTAAACTTGACATGTTCTATGCCAGTTGTATTTATTAAAAAAAAAACATACCAGCCAGTTATATTGATTAAAAATTTATAAAAATTAGATATATTTTATAATATAAAATAAGCCATAACCACTTTGGTGTAGATTATTACTATTTTATTATCACTTGACATTTTCTATTAATTATCATCTATACTCGAAACCATCTTTACTTAACCACATGTGTACACACTCTTTAACATAAAAGTTTCATGCTTATTTTAAAATTATACTTGAAAGTTTTAATCTCGTAAGTGATCAAAATCAATTTGCTAACCTCACAATAGTCAACTATATAACTTTAGAAAAGCTGTAAATGTTAAAATTACAGCAGTGACAATTCATTCAGATGTAAAATTAATATTAAGCGTAATTTATATAAACATTTGTCAAAAGTCTAGAACAGGAATTCCCCTCATTTTATACCATTGTATTTAGATGACTAGCAGGTAATCCAGTAACAGAAAAAAATTGTGGGAGCACTATGACTGCATTTGATTAACCATGTTAGCTCAATGTGAAAATTAATATTATTTATATAATTAAAAAACCCATCTATGGTCATTCCATCAGCCAACGTTCCAAAGTAGGACACGCTCCATGACTTGGGAATCCATGGTCTAGAGCAAAACTTACGAGTATAATTCTTGCCATATAGTAACAAACTTATATTTGCTTTTAATGTAAAAAAAGTCTTGTAAATAACATTATTATAAGTAATAATAACTGTTAAA
The DNA here is from genome assembly GCA_037950945.1 of Hypolimnas misippus. NCBI lineage: Eukaryota > Metazoa > Arthropoda > Insecta > Lepidoptera > Nymphalidae > Hypolimnas > Hypolimnas misippus. The sequence goes on from JBBEEQ010000002.1 coordinate 4,662,993, forward strand.
TTATATCCGTCTATCTAATTCTCATATTAAACAAGTGGATGTCAACTACGTTTTCTGTTGTATAATTTTGATCGGTCATCAATTACCAATGACAAAGGATGTGCAGATTTAATAATTGCATAGTGTACAATTTAAATTTTAAGATTGAATATGAACACCATAGCGCCATCTATTATGCAACGGTTAAATTACTAAATCTTAAAACACTAACATTACAGTATACTCTTTGCTAACTCTCGTAGACCAAGTGACATATTCAGGATAGAGCTGAAACTATTTAGTAATTTTAATAAAAATCAGCTTTGCTTGCGTAACCAACATATAAAAAGCTTTATTATTTCTTAAAAATGTGAATTTTTTAATCTGTTTACTTTAATAATAAGCATGTGATATGTATTTTTCTTGTCTTGCCTATCTGTGTATATGAAAGTGATCACTCACTCATTCATCATGAAATGTCAGAAAGTACAAGTGCTAGGAGTTTCAAATTTTGCATGTAGGTTAACGCGGGACTGTGCAAAATACGACCTCTAAGGGGGTAAAATGTGGGTTGGAATTCCGTATGAAAGTCCTATGTTAAGCGCAATGGAAATCACAAAGACTTCTAGTCGATTTTTAGAAAAATGATGACTTTACATTTTGATTTATTAAATTATTTTTACGCTAAGTCACAATATTTTTATCTTCACAATGTTAGTCATTTTGATGGCTGATTAGAATAAGCAAAAAATACAGAGTCATCATTAAAATGTAATATTAAATAACATGCATACTTTGCTTAAAAGTTTACCCCCAAAGTTATAAATAATTTTAGTAATTGGGAATTAGGAATAAAAACAACAAAAATTAGGTCCTTGTCTAATGACTAATTCACTTTTTATATAAAGATTTTTAACCCAATACTTTTTCATAGATGTTTTCAAACATTTTTTCACATATCTTGTCATAACAATTACAAACGAATTAGCCAAATAGGTTAACTCATTCTGATGTGATTGTATTTGCATATATTCGGCAATGATTTTTATTTATATAGAATCATTATTATCTTTACAATGGCTGATATGAATAGCAACAACCAGTCACACCTCTCAAGTGACGGTATTTTAGATAACGAAAATGTATGCAATTTTAATCTTAAAATATCACTTGTACCGAGATTTTTATTAGAACTATTTTTATTTACCAGACTATAGAAAATAACGAGGTTCTCAAATGGTGGGGTAATTTTTTTTTGTATGTTGGTTCGATTGATTTAAATAATTCTTTTTTTTTTGTTTGAAAGGATATACTTTCAGATTGGTCCTATATAATTTTAATCAAAATCATTTCAGTAATTTGATTTTAAAATTATAATTTCTGGAATGTACCATTTTGCTTTTTAAATAGTAGTAATATACAAATATTAATATGACGCCATAATTAATATTAATTTTTTTTATTGACAGTCAAGACATCATAATTTCTATTGTTCGTAATGTGACATAAAAAATGAATTAACTGTGTCAAAATGCTTTTATGAAACCACGCCTCATTGCGTTCCATAGACAATATTTGAATTACGTCATCAGGTGCGATAAAACAGGCGCTAAATTTCGGGCACCGACGTCATAGATGTTTTTCTTTTTTTTTTTAATATTTAGAACTAGGTAACACAATGAATCGCGGCAAACAACCCAAAAGTATAAATGCAATCAGTCGAGCCATTTTCGAGTTTTCTCCAGAGTAACGCACGGCAATTGATTTTATGTATGAAGTATACATATTAAAGCTTTAAGGCTCTCGCAAGGGCTAGTGACACCTTGTGAAAAGTATCATTTTAGAGGTTACAATATACATATTTAATCGCGCAGTAGGTAAAAAGAAAGACTAATTAATTAGTAATCATGCATGAGATTATGGCGATTATTCTAATTAGTATTTGTTTTAACCCAAACATATTACGTAAATTTAACACTAATTACGATTGACTTATATTTTAATATATTTTTAAACACTCGATGCAATAAGAAGTGTTTTGAAATTGCTTCCAAGGACGGGCGGGTCCGTCTCAGGTAAGGGGCCAGGGGGGGGGGGGGGGGATAATATAAAAAGTATTATCACTACACTAAAACAACTCGTCAAACAATTTGATTCAATTAAAGTCCTTGCCCACTCGTATTGCTAAATTTATAGTTTGATGTCCCAAAATTGTTAATCAATTATGACGTTGAAAAAAAAATTCAACAAAAGAAAGAATAGAGTCCCTCTGAGTTTCTTACGCGGTTTCTTCTCAGGTCAGGCTTAATCCTTTCCGAAACCGTGGTACATTCATTTGCTAGGCGTTCGAAAAGAGAATGCAAATTCTTTTTTTCGAATAAAAATATTTTGATTTTGAAAAATTTACCACTTTAATCTAGTATCATATAACATATTACTGGATACATTTTTGGAGCTACTTAAACTATCAAATAATGTAATATATTGAAAATAGTGTTGTTCGTATATTTCTTGGTGTCATAACCTCTGTAAACTTATTTTTATAGATATGCCTTTGCATATTGGTATGGTACAATTAACTTCCAGTAGATGACGGTGTCGTCCGCTCAAACAAAAATATAAGTTCCACGCGGTCATCCGGCATAACTTACATTAACGCCGCAAGCAAAAGCAAATAACCTAAATATAATTTTGAGTCTAGACTGCAGTTTAGAATCAATTTTTCCATTTCATCTTTATAAATAACAATCAATGTTTTGGTCGAATTGTGATAAAACTTGGTAGAGTGTTTTCCACCCACGAGGGTTCCTGGGCAAATAAATATATTTATTTTACGTGGCATTGTAATCGTGTACAGCTAGTTCAATAATAAAAAAAAAGAAAAAATTTACACGTTCTTTATCTCGTTTCAGGGTAACAAAGTGATCAATTGAAAATGTTGCGACGCTGCTCGAAACACCTGCAGACTATATACCGGAGACAGGGTCAAGGTCTCCGGTTTCGGTCGTCAGAAGTGCCCAAAATCTGTGTAACCGTGCAAGGAAACCGCCTCCTAAAACCCAGGGTCCTAGCCGCTCACAACCAGGTCGCCTCCATCCACTTCACGAACCCGCTATTCGCCGAACAGGATGTCCTCACCCCGAGTTTCCCGGACTCCGTCTCCGAAGGTGACGTCAAACTCGATAAAAAAGTTGGCGACGCGGTAGCCGCTGATGAAGTGGTCCTCGAAATCGAGACGGATAAAACAGCGATCCCCGTCATGGCACCAGACAACGGTATTATCAAGGAGTTTTACGTGAAAGACGGTGAAACCGTCAAAGCTGGCCAGAAATTGTTCAGGCTGGAGATAACTAGTGGCGCACCTAAGAAGGCGGCTGCACCAGCTCCTGAGCCACCTAAAGCTGAGGCGCCACCGCCACCACCACCACCAGCAGCCGCTGCTGCTCCACCCCCACCTCCGCCACCAGCGGCCGCTCCTCCCCCACCTCCCCAGGCTCCGCCAAAACCGGCAACACCCCCGCCAGCTGCGCCTATCTCCTCAATTCCCGTTGCAGCCATCCGCCACGCGCAAGCTATCGAAACTGCCTCAGTTAAAGTACCACCAGCGGATTACAGCAAAGAAATCGTCGGTACTCGCAGCGAACAACGCGTCAAGATGAACCGCATGCGTCAGCGAATCGCCGAACGTCTAAAAGACGCTCAAAACACCAACGCTCTGCTGACTACCTTCAACGAAATCGACATGTCCAATATTATGGCGTTCAGGAAGAAGTACCTTGATGCTTTCACCAAGAAGTTCGGTGTTAAATTGGGTTTGATGTCGCCGTTCGTGAAGGCGTCCGCCAACGCTCTCATGGACCAGCCGGTTGTGAACGCGGTTATCGATGGAACCGAAATCGTTTACCGCGATTACGTCGACATTTCAGTAGCGGTCGCGACGCCGAAGGGTCTGGTCGTGCCTGTCGTGAGAAACGTACATAACATGACGTACGCGGACATCGAACTGACGATCGCGGATTTAGCCGAGAAGGCGAGGAAAGGGAAGCTTACCATCGAGGAGATGGACGGTGGTACCTTCACGATAAGTAACGGAGGAGTCTTCGGGTCGCTACTAGGAACTCCCATAGTGAACCCCCCACAGTCTGCCATCCTGGGTATGCATGGAATCTTCGAGAGGCCAATCGCTGTTAATGGCCAAGTGGTGGTCAGACCCATGATGTACGTAGCGCTCACTTATGACCACAGATTGATTGATGGGCGTGAAGCCGTTATGTTCCTGAGGAAGATCAAGGAGGGAGTCGAGGACCCGGCGGCCATTGTCGCTGGTTTGTAAGGAACCACTTCACTCTTCAGTCGAACAAATTCGAAATTGTAACCTTAGATACTACTGAGAACAGTGAATCGCTTGTTACCAACTGGGGGGTGGAACTATGTAATATAAAATTATAGCCTATTTTTCTTTACTCGTCTTATTTTTCAAATAATCTTATCGCACTTCTAACCACACATAAGAGTTAGAGATGAGAAATTGTCGATGGAATGATTAAACTGAATCATTGAAAAATTATAATGTTATTTGACATTATAATTTTGTATGTTCGAAAATTCGTGATTATCGTTCCAAGTATTGTTACCAAATGAGACGAGTAAAGAAAACAAGACTATATACAGTAGCTTCCTATGCTTGTCGTCTGATGTTTGTCTGTATTTATTGAATACGTCCGTTCGTTCGTATTTTATTGTATTATTTATCGATTTATAAGTAATAAATAATTTTCAAACATATCCTTTATTGCGATCGCATTATTATTTTTTTATTTCAATGATCTTAAATCTTATATACATCTGGGCTTGTTGGATATTTTACCAGCGTTAGCAGAATCGATATTTTAAAGTAGAAAAACTTAACTAAACTCTTTTTCAATTCTTTTTCTTGGTATATCTATGGATAAAAGCTTGTAAGATCCAACATTTCCACGGAAACACCATGTATATTGCGTTTCTTTTAAAGGGCGCTTGAAAGTGTATGTCTAATTCGACAACCGGCCTACTCATTAGCAGCGCCACCTACCTCCAAAATTTGATAAAAATCTGTCCAGCCATTTCGGAGTTTAGTATCTTCTACTTAGACTGAAGAAGTATATAGTTATGTTCTTTTTAATAGGACATTAGATCGTCTACGTGCTTACTTTCGAAATCTTGTAATAATAATATTATATTATGTCTTAGATCAGACGTTACCAAAGTACAGTGACACACTTCGCAGAAATTTTATTTTTATGAAAAAGTAAGCAACATAACGGAGATGTCTAAAAAGAAAAAATCAATACTCCTTTTTCTATTTTGAACGGGACAAGAGTTTTTAGAATTGCAAGGAAATGTGTATTAAATATTTTTTAGCTTATCCAATATTCACCTGTGATCCGTGGGTCGCAACCTATACTTTGGGAAACGCTGTCCTAGATCATTTTCAAGCAAAAGTACACAGTGTTACGTAATTATAAGATAATATCATTACTTTATTCCCCTTAATTAAGTATTTGGAGAGTTATTATGATTAATGTATTGTTAAATCATTTTTTTTAATTTGTGAGATTTTTTATCATGTTAATAAATGTTATTTTTTTTCTTTATCGTCTGTTTTGTGGTACAAAGTGTAACGATTATGGCAGTCTGATTCTATCACGGTTGCACAAAAATTATTATAAATAAATACATACAGACGTAATAACATTGTTTTTGTGTATTTCCTGACCACATTTTAGATTGTAACAATAAAATAATAATAATTTTTAAGGTGAATTGATTATATATAAGGTTAGTTTTTACATTTGAAATTTAAATTTTATAACAGAATATTAAACAATTAAATTTTAAGTAATTCAAACGTAGGGATGATTAGAGAAGTTCCTATCGTACACGAGATATTTATTCAATATAAGGATATTTTTTATTATATTTAAATTAATTTTGCTTTAGAAATTATTTTTCATTAAAGATTTACATCATATACATTAAATGTTTAAGTTTAGTGACTCGACTACATCATGAATGAGTTCTGACTCGCCTAGTATTGAATACGACATATAGATTTACGCAAATCAACTTATTCAAATGTAGATTTTTTTTAATCATTAGTAGCCAGAAACTAACGCCATCTACCCACACAATAAAATATTTTTTTCTTACATATGCCTAGATAAAAAATTGAATTCGCATTTTTATACCATATAACATTTTGAATATTACTGCCATTATCCAAGATTTAAATATTAAAATAGTTATATTATACAAAAAAAAAAAAAAAAAACTAAAAATACAAAGCAGGCATTTTGTTTTAAAACTACTAGCTAGTTTTAAATATGAGTAAGAGATGGCGTTAGTATGTAGTTAAATCGAGTTGTATAAAATAACACATTGCTGATAATAATATAAAGTTATTTAATTTCTCCACTAAACCATAATATTCAAATTAAATTAATATTTTTTACATAACCGAACATTTTCTTTAAAATCGTTCGATATTAAACGCTGAGGACTTCAATAATTTTCATAGCGTCATATAACATGACGTTATTAAAATTACTTAACATGACTCATGTCGAGCGCAATTTCAGTTAATTAAAGAAGAATGCTAATTAAACTTGAGTATTAGCAAAGTTTTATATTTTTACTTTAAAAGCCTTTCTATGGAAACTATTGCCTAGTTTCCATAGAAAGGCTGGTCCTTGTTATAAATTTAAAAATTACATATATTGTTATTGTCACGTTTCTATTAAGTTCGAGTTAGGTACTTTTTAACGAATCTTGATCAGATTTCATCAAGACTACCCACAAACTACATAATAATACAAAAAATACCAAAGACTGGGCTGTACTGTGCAATACCGTTGTCTTTTTCTTAAGGAAGAGAATAATACGAAAAATCTAACATCTTTTACCAAGAAAAACTAATAAAAATCTGCATTTGCGTCATCAATGCGCAGAATATTTTGGTAATTATTTATTTTGTATTATTATTTTATGGATGTAAAGAATTAATTCATACTTTGACGGATTGCATCAACAAAACCAACATGGCCGTTCGTACCGGTCGCTATAGCAACGACAATATACACAATTAAAATAAATGCTGTATTAAAACGAATTAAAACTAACATTTTTGAATACATAAAAAACGGTTAAATATGTAAATAAATATTATGTATTATTCGTGTTTTAGTGAATTGTTCAAAAGTGAATTAAGTTGAAATATAAATATGACCTACATTTAACCCGAAGGTGAGAATAATAAATAATTTAACGCTTAAAATAACAACGCTATTTTAAGATTTCTAATATATATTTAATCGACTTAAAAAATGTAGGAGGTTTCTAATTCGTCAGGGACTTTTTTATGTATCACCGATTAAGTATCCGAATTTTGGTTTGGTGTATTGTATTGTACTTGAAGACGACGTGACCAATTTTGGTTAATTCTTTTTTGTTTGAAAGGGTGTACTTTTACATTAGTATCATAGAATTTTCATCATTATCGTCTTAATAGTTTGGTATTAAAATGATGTTAACTGGAATAAGTATGCAATCGTATTTTGCATTTGAAGTCAATTTCTTTCCATAGTTTTGAACAGTTATATTTAATATAAATAATATAACTGTTCAAATTTTATTTGAACAGTTATATTTAATATAAATAAATTATTAATGCAATTACATTCATATAGAAATAAATAATGTGGTGTTTAATAATGAAATTGGTGCTTTTGTTTCATTTAAAAAATTATAATCAACGCCATTGCCCCCAAATACATTAAATTTAAATAATTTTTATCTTAATGTTGTTATTATTTTATAAATGTTTTGTTCGAGTGAACGAATTAAAAATACTTACTTTTTATATAATAACCAGCATTTGCGCGCGACTTCGTCTACGCAAAACTCTGTACAGATAACTCGTGTCAAGATAAAACAGATTTAAAGTTAGACCACTACCAGTACAACTGAAAACCGCATCGATTTTCGTGCAGTATTTTTTGCGTGATGCGCGAATAAAGTTCGTCTCGTTTTTACATGAAATTTTAACAATTTTTTTAAACACTTTCTTTCAATCAAACTTGTGCTGACAATTTTAAATACAATAAAAAAAAGAATTAACCAATGAGGCGCAGCCGTTCTGTACTAACAGGCACACATACATTCGACAATTATTTTTATTTCTATATATAACTAAGGTATAAAGTAGGTTTACAGATATCATAAAAATGCAGTCAACAAAAAAAACTGCAGATAAGAAAAACAAACGAGAAACTAATGACGAATTATCAAAAAAGCATGATGAAAAAAGCAAAAAAACTATGCTTAACGTTTCGACTCCTCGAAGTTTTGCACAAAAAACCACAGCCGATATTTACGTGAGAAACTCTGCTACCAAAGCTCCGAAAAAAGCTACTAACAGAATAGCTAATGTATCGCCAATGAAAGCTTTACTAAAATCGTCACCGTCGTCCGTAAGTCAGAATAGTTCAAAAAGCTTTAAAACCAAGATCGCGGAGACACAGAAAACTAAAACAAATTCTCCCAGACCAGTCGAAAGGAATAAAGCTTCTAAAGCTTCGAATAAAGCTTTACCGATGAACGTAACAGTGAATTCTCCGATCGTAAAACGTAAATTAGATTTAGGTGATAAATTGACGAAGGCTGGCTCCAAAGAGGTTATATTGAATTCAAAGGAGGATTTATCTAAAAATGTGTTGCCAGAAAGAAAACGCACGAATACAAGGACGTTAGATGAAGCAGAAATTAAAATGCTAACACCAGATGTCGTGGATAATAACGCTGAACTACTTAGTTTGACGAAGAAATTAAGTGCAAAGCCGAAAGCTTTTTATGTAGATTTGAATGGAGAAGATAACAAGGTGATAAACTAAATAATAAGTTAAATACTTAAGTTAAAACATTAACTGTTTTACTACAAAAGATTTAAACAGACGTTAAACGCGCGTCTAAGACAGTTTTGAGTTAAACATGCTTTAGACATAGATTAATATACGTTTAAGTGAGTTTAATAGATGTCTGAAACCTATTTCAGCTGTCAAATGTAACGTGTAACATTTTATCAATAAGTTTTTTTATGAGTTTATTCGCTGTTAAGCAATGTAGATAATATTTTAAGCAATGTTTAATTTTTAAACAGTGTTTAGCTAGACACGTGTTTAACATGGTTTTAATTCGTCTTTTGTAGTATGACAGTAAGTTATTTAGAAAGAACTAATAGTAGACGCAATAACACCGACATAATATAACAATTTGAAATTTATAATTCAAATGTTCTACTAAGGTCTAAGCATGCACTAACATCTCACATTACAGGCATAAATTTAATTAAATAACACTTAAGTATATAAATACAATAAAGTCATTAATTGAAAATGCACCTTCTGCCAAAGATCGAGCTCGTCTCCTTGCCGTGTCTACGAGAGAATCTGGCTACTGGCTTCATGCTCTCCCATCTCCTCATGTTGGCACCCTACTAGATCATTTAACCTTAACTGTCTCAGTTGGTCTTCGATTGGGCGCCAAAATGTATCATCCACATCGATGTCACTGTGGTGAGGCAGTGGACGAATATGGACACCATGGCTTATCGTGCGCCAAAAGCGCTGGCCGGTTCTCCCGTCATGCTTCCCTGAACGGTATCATTCATCGGTCTCTTGCTACCGCTAAAATTCCATCAGCCCTAGAACCTAATGGTCTAGTTCGCAGTGATGGCAAGAGACCGGATGGAATGACGCTCGTTCCATGGAAGTTGGGAAAGTACCTTGTATGGGATGCTACCTGCGTTGACACATTGGCCGCATCACATATGCAAGGGACTTCTGCAACAGCGGGAGCGGCGGCTACTACCGCTGAAAATGTCAAACGGCGCAAATATGAAAACATTCAAAGGAGTTTCATATTTGTGCCCTTTGCCGTTGAAACCATGGTGTCCTGGGGCGAGGAAGCCAAAAGATTCTACCAAGAATTATCTTCCCGCCTCGTCGAGTCTACAAGTGACCGGAGAGCTGGCGCCTACCTTGGCCAACACTTCAGTTTGGCCATTCAAAGGGGCAATGCCGCCAGTGTTTTGGGCACTTTGCCTCACTGCAATGACATCGACAGATTTTTATGTACATAGTTTTATAAATTACTTTTAAGTTCATATTTTTATATTTAGATATTGGATTTTGTGTTAGATATTATTACGCAATTAAACTTTTTATAATACAATAACGTTAAGTATAGTCAGAATAAAAATGAAGAATTAATAAATAATCAAAGATGAAAAATTAAAATTTTTAAATCGAAAAAAAAATTGAGACTTTTTTACAATAAAATTCCAAAGATTAGGCTTGGCACAGTATTGCTTATCAGCGTCCAATTATTGGTATAGTTTTTAATATGTTGGTTATATATTTGGTAGCTTTTCATTAAATTGAATATTTCTTTGTCTGTTTTGACGGTGATATTTTGATTGATTGAATTTGATTTTTATAGCGGCATTCCCATGCCACACATGTTCTGTAAATACTTCAACTAGATGCCTAATTCGGTAAATCGTCGGAAATACTGTCCGCTGACAGACAGACGGACGGACGAAGTTTTAGTAATAAGGTTTCATTGAAAGTCTCCCAAAAAGCCTACATTACATCACGAATTATTTCTCCAATCTTCAGTTTCGTAAGAAGATTCTAAATAACTAAGCACATTTAGATGTGATATGTTAATTTTTTAGTCCAAAAATGAGAAATCGAGTGATGAAGAAGTCAGTTACGAAGATGATTTCGAAAGTTACGAGTCTGACTTCGATTCTTATCAGAGTGAGGAGAAAGATAGCACAGGTGATAAGACGTCTGGTGATGATGATGAAACTAGTGTAGATGATGAAAAATATGGCACTAAAGACAGCGGTGATGTACAAGAAGATGAAGATGTTAATTTTAAAGAAGAGAAGATGCTAGATTCTGGTAAGTTAAAATACGTAATATTTGTCAATCTTTGCTCGGTGCATTTTTTTTTTGGTAAGTCGTGTTTTTTGGAAATTATATTTAAACTAGCTATCCACCCCGACCTCGCACCGGTGTAGTTTTTTACGACATCATATTACAGCAAAAGGAGGTTTATACCTGAAGATACATTATTCGTACACACCACACCGTTTATAGAGCATACGTTTTAAATTTCAAGTCTCTTGAAAAACATAGGCCTTTCATATAAACTTCCAAACCCCGTTATACTCCCTCAGGGGTGGAATTTTGTTAAATCCGTTGTAAGCGGATGTCTACACCCTATAAGGAATCTACCTACCAAATTTATGTTTGTAGGTGTTATAGTTGCTGAGATTTCGTAATTAATCAGTAAATGGTATTTCGCTTTTATATGTGTAGATTCAGTAGTAAATTCAAATTAGTTGCAGTTTACAGTACAAGCAGGCAAGCGTCGACACCACAAGACACCACACAGGCACTCTACGCACGTTTCACTCCGACACCGGAGCATCCTCAGGAGATCTAGCCTCTACAACAGTCAGTTGCAAAGTGACTTTGTTGCTTGTGCGTTTGCATGTGTGGGGAGGTGGGCGGTGCTTGCCTGCTTGTGCTGCATGTGCGAGGGTATATGTGGGAGGGTGGGCGGTGCTTGCCTGCTTGTGCTGCATGTGCGAGGGTATATGTGGGAGGGTGGGCGGTGCTTGCCTGCTTGTGCTGCATGTGCGAGGGTATATGTGGGAGGGTGGGCGGTGCTTGCCTGCTTGTGCTGCATGTGCGAGGGTAGATGTGGGAGGGTGGGCGGTGCTTGCCCGCTTGTGCTGCATGTACGGGTGCATATGTGGAAGGGCGGGTGTTGCTTGCTTGCTTGTACTGCATATGCGTGTGCGTATGTGGGGGGCGCGTGGTGCTCATACTGCATGATACCAGACAGCTGTAGATGTTTTCGGGGATTAAAGCAAAGTAATTTTGGATGCTGATATGCAATACTGTGTCAAGCTACACGGACTTCATTTTGAGAAAATGGCGTCTAAAGATTTCGAACCTATTCTTAACACATCTGTTTTAAGAAGCATATATTCATCTTTTCTTTTCTATTTTGATAAAAAGTATAATTAATTTATAGCAAATAGGCTAGTAAAGATTTTTATCTAATAATAAGTTTTTCAAATATATGAAATTATTGCATAATCCAAAATATGGAACTTACTTCAATATTCTAAGCATTTGATTAAGAAACTTTTTTCCGTACTTATTTAGTTCAAATGACTTGAAAAATTTTCGTATAATGTAAAATACGATATGCTTTATCAGAATACATCAATATCTCTAAATTTGACTGTTTGTGGGTTGACACTTTATTGCTTATCAGCATCCTTTTGTGATTAATTATCATGGAATTCCGCAAAGTAACGCTTGATTGAATTAAATCGTTTCCGAGATTCAAAGAATTAACTGTAATTAAAGTATAATAACTGGAGTTACTCTTAGCGATATAAAAGAGTTTATTAATATTAAAATATTTTTATATTATAAATTAATATAATATACAAGAAACAGTACTTTTTCGTTTCACTGTTTCTAGTTCTGTTTATCCGTTTGCGGTAAAGCTTTGTCGTCTTATAGTTGGCACTTTCATAATTATCGCGATAACTAATGGTAGTAATACCTTTTTATTGCCCCACGTTTCGACGAAGTTGCATCCGTCGTGGTCACGAGCTGACCACAAAAACACCCGTTATATAAAACTAGCTGCTCCTCGCGGTCTCACTCGTGTTTATGGTTACTGCTTTTCGCCTATGAGTCGTAGCGTGATGTAATATAGCCTATAAGGCTCAATAAATAATCTAACGCAATAATAATTTTTCAATTCGAACCAGTAGTTCCTGAGATTAGCGCGTTCGACTAAACAATCTCTTCAGCTTTTTAATATCAGTAAAGATATGAAGATTATCATTAATCAATCATCAGGTAACTATGAACTACGAGATCCTCGTTCAGCTACCCGATCAAAACCAATGGATTTTATATCTGAAGCCTCTGAAGATGAAGTGAAGACACCCAAGGATTCAGAGGAGAACAAGAAGGTGTCCCTCACTGATGAGGGTTTCCAGGACATGTCCAGCGGGCTGTCAAGCATCAAGACTGTTCACGTTGATGTTCTGGACAGGTAAGTTCTTATTAATATCCTGAATGCTGAAAAACAATAATGAATGTAAAATTAAATAGTAGCTTTCTTAATGATTTTATATATTTTACTATTTAGCATCTCAAAATATCTTCATAGTAATCAGTAATGTATTGTGAATGACCTACTACTGGGTAAATCTTTTTCTATTATTAATATATCTATAAAATATGGTTTCCTTGAATGGCATATTCTAGATTTTGATTTTAAAACGAAACAACTGAATTGATTTTGATAAAAACTCGAGATAATTTCATTTCATCACAATGGGAAATTGTTAACGGTAATATCACTAGCAAGGCTTATTGGTATTTATGGAAATAACCTCGTATTTAAGCTATGACTCTTCATTTTCGTTATTATTTATATTTTTTTATAAATAAATGACATACATTTAAAATTGTTTCAAATCATTGCTCTTGCAGGCATTAAGTTTTGTAGCTGACTTTCTGTTTATAAGTGAATGGTGATAAGCAATAATGTGTCAACCCATAAAAAGTTAAATTCGGAGATATTTGTGTTTTCTGATAATTCGTTAAACGTTTAACATTATTCAAAAATTCAAGTCACTTGAACGAAATAAGTACGGAAGAAGTGTCTTGATTTAATAATTAGTATTATGAAGTGGGTTACAATTTTTTCGATATTCAATAATATCATACATCTGTAACACTTATTATTAAATAAACTTTTTATTTATACCGATCTGCATTTAATTCATTATACATTTTATCAAAATAGTAAAGAAAATGTATAAATACGCCTTCAAACCAATCTATTTAGAATAGGTATAATATCTTTAGACGCCATTTTCTCAAAATGAAGTCCGCGTGGCTTGACACAGTATTGTTTATCAGCATCCAAGTTATCTCCTAATTTGGATAGATAATCAAAAAATTTGCAAGTATAGGAAGTAGATACAAAATAAGACAATATTGTAATAATTAAAATTTTTCGTAGGCCTTTATTCATAGACTTCACGAAATCGAAGGAGAACAAACGAAAACGTCGAATATTCGAGAAATTAAAACAACGCGCGAAAGACATCCTCAACATGGTAACACTACACGAAATGTCGTACAATCTATTCGAAATGGCGCCCATACCTTACGACGTGTACATGGCAACATTTGGCAGATATAATTACACACAAACAGCCGTCCAGACTTTTGACGATGGTATCACTGAAGAGGTCCAAACAGATGAAATTATTTATCTTACAAAATGGACGCAATGCCCCGTTGAATTTTCTGATAAAGATATTTATTTGAATGATAATGAAAATAGTAAAGTAAGGAATACAGATTTTGGTGGTTTTATGTTTTTTAATAAAGTTGAAAATGAATTTGTTGATGAAAGTTACAAAAGTAATCCTTTAAGAATATATTTGGAACAAAAAGATGGCGCCGGTTCTGATGCGATAATGTCAGTTGAAAATTACAAAATAAAGTTAAAAGAAAATTCCTACAATGCCCAAAAATTGAAAAAGTTTTTAAAGAAAGTCGAATCACGGATTAGTAACATTTTAAGTGTAAATTGTGGCAACACTGATCTGTCAAATTTAGTTAAAACGTCAAAATTTCCCTTCAGTACTGGCTATATATTGTTAACAACGAAGGATTTGGATAATTCTTTCTTGAAAAACTCAATCATTATCGCTACAGTGATCTCTGAAACGAAGAATAATTTAATAATAACAATACATAAGAAATTTCTTAACGGTTTTGTTGCTGGGAAATGTGTGTTATGTCTGTGGGACTTGAGTGTTGCCAGCCGAGAACCGTTGAAAATACTCATTTCGACGGATAACGTCAAAATTGGTAGATTTAGAGGAAGTACCGATGGTTACTTCGTTGGAGCTCTAGAAGATGGGTAAGCGCTATTTGTGATCTATACTAATATTATAAAGCTGAAGACTTTGTTTGTTTGTTTAAACGCGGTAATCTCAGGAACTACAGGTTCGAATTGAAAAATTCTTTTTGTGTTACATAGTATATTTATTGAGGAATGTTATAGGATATAAAACATCACGCTACGACTCATAGGAGCGAAGCAGTAACCATGAACCCCGAAGGACATTCATAATTGTGTTTGTAGAAAAATATAACCGACTTCAAATAGAACTGTTATTGTAAACGAAAGCACTGATTCTATTGAAGAGTTCCTTATATGTCCGAAGATCTTCACCAGATCTTATTATATCGCGGTAGAACAACCAGATGAACGTATCTACATAAAATCGAACATCTTTTTTTAACTAAAACCGTAGAGAATGTCCTCTACGAAATGGCATAATAACGTAATTTAACATTTCGGTAATTCAAAAAAAAAAGCGTTGCACTTAGAACTACTTTACTATAAAACCAAAAAAACGTTTTATGAGTACCGCTAAATTAGAAAAAAGGAAAAATTTTAAAAACGTTGATACGTTCATCTGACTCTTATACCGCGACATGTTGTATACTAAAACCTTCCTTGAAAAATATACATTTTAATAACGAAAACGCTATCCAAATCGGATCAGTAATTATATGTTTTAAACTGTCGCGATTTATACTATTCTATTTAATATAACGGGTCTTATCGCGATAACTTATGGTAGTAATACTGACCGTCAGCTCGTGACCACGACGGATGCAAATTCGTCGAAACGTCGGGCAATAAAAAGGTATTACTACCATTAGTTATCGCGATAAGACCCGTTTTATTAAATATGGATCCGTAGTTTTTAAGAAAATCGGTATACGCAGAGGCGTAACTATACCATCTGAGGCCCGCGGCAAATACTTTGGATGGAGCCTCCACGTTAAATTTGTCACGTTATATCTTAATTTTAATAAACCACTTAAGTAGTTACCCAAAACTATTAATAATATTGTGTGCATTTTAGTTATATCTGATAAGTTTTATTTTTAAAAGCATAGGTTTATACATATTGAAAATGATATAACAATTAATTTTTCATAATATTTGCATTAAATTTTTTAAGGCCTGAGACCTCTCCGGTCCGGGGCCTGTGGCTTTTTGCCAGCCCTGCCTATAGTTACGCCCCTGGTCATACAAACATAATTATTTCCTATAATTTTAGTTCGATTCAGCTGTGGGATCTATCAGAGCATCCGACGTGGACCAATAATCTTCCTGCAGACGATAAATCTAAAATAGTAGAAGTTGAGTCGAAGGATTTATCACAAACGGAGAGAGATAGGGAATGGAATTTGAAAAACAGTACTTGTTTGAACGATGAGGTAATTTTTTTCCTGCTTGAAGTGTGTCCAATGGTATTTAAATAGCACTCATAGAAGTCAAAGACGCCGTGCAAATGGAGATATACCAATAATAATAAAGCCTTAATTAAGACAGAAATACGCGATGAAAATAATGTTTATAAGTTTAGAGTTGATGAATCGTAGTGAGTTGACATCGACATCATTGTTTTGTTGGCCAAACTTTGGCAAAGGCATCCTCTATATCCTTCCGTTTCCGTCAGTGCTGTCCTAGCCCATGTTTTTCCTGGTGTTACCTTTATGTCGTCTTCTTACCATAGTGACTGTCTTCCTCGTTTCCTTCTTCTATTTTGATTTTTTATATAATCAATTAAATAATCTTTTAAATCAACCTGCAGACCATGTTAGCGTTTCAGCCATTTCCAGTGACCACTGCACTAAACTGTCCAATTAATTTTTTTGTAAAATTCGGATAATAAACACTTGGACTTTCTAATATCTCATTATTATATTCATCTGGATTCATTAAAAATACATTCGTATCGAAAACAGAACCTAATTTTTTGAAGTTGATTAAAATACTTATAAAATAAGATCATGAATAGGTTATATGGATGCTGATAAGCAATAATGAGTCAACCCACAAAAAGTCGAATTCGGAGATCTTGATATTCTGATAGTGCGTTTCTTATTTAACATAATTCAATAAAATTTCATGTTATCTAAACTAAATAAGTACCGAAAATAGTATCTTAATTTAATGTTTTAATTGACGCTTGTTCCATATTTTGCAATATAATCTCATATGTTTGAAAAACTTATTATAAATAGCGAATCATCTTATAATTTTAGCAATCCGTTCTAATTCATTATATGCCGTTTATCAAAATAGAAACAAAAAATTAATATATACTTCTTATACAACATTTTGTTTAAGAAAAGATTAATATCTTTAGACGCCATATTCTCAAAATGAAGTCCGTGTGGCTTGACATGGTATTGCTTATCGGCGTTCATATATAAAGAAAATCATTTCTCATCAGCATAATCAATGTCTGCTACAAGCGTCTTCGTACACCAGCAGCGCGATGGCTGTCTGCGGGAACGAAACGGTTGATAGCGTGGTGGGACTGGAGTTCATGGGGGACGATACATCAGCTAACTTGGGGGGTGGAAGGAAAATTGTTCGGCAGGTGAGATGATTTTATTTTCACAGGTCTTCGAATGAGGATGAAATATCTACATCGGCTATTTTTAAGAGGACAAGGAGAGGGGCTTTTGAAAAATTGTTTTTTCAAAAGCCCGTCTCCTTGTGTCCTATAAAAACAGGTAGGTTACCTTATGTTAACTGATTTTATAGCTCCAAAGGAGATGTGGTCTATACCAAAAGTAAGGGAAGGCATGGGCGAAGGGATTAGGCTACCAGCTCTCACATTCACTATATGAAATGCTATATTAGTTACTTTACAGATATCTGTGAAATTGAGATACTACCTTGATCGAGCGTAGCCAGTGGGCTACAGCTAAGCTCAAGAATAGTAAATAGGTGTATAGATTGTTTTAAAATACAATTGTATTTATGATATGGAGAAAATCTAATTTACTAGTATGAGTTAATAATTTACATTTAAAAAATACTACTTAAGTTAAGTATTAAAGTGTCCCCTCTTAAATCCCCTCCGAAATCACATTCAAATTTACATTTTACGCATTTTAATGAAAGTCTAGATAAAAGAAAATTACCATTTTAGATGTGAATAGTGGCCAGGGTGGCAAAAATTCTAATGCGGCAAATTTTACTAAAGATTTTTTTAAAAGATTTTCCATTAAATTGATTATGCTCTACTAAACGTTTTCATTTTTTAAACAGTTTTGTTTTTCTACTTGTAAACTTAAATAGGCAATGATTTAGGCATAGGGGCGGCAATTTCCACTGTGCCCCATGATGGTACTTAAGGTAAAACGGCCCTCGCAACAGGGCCTACTCCATTCGACGTAGGCTTGACTGTAATAAAAATATAAGACTATTGTTCGCAGATCTGTTCGCTACAACGTACAGGTATCCTGACCATCTGGTCGATAGTACAAGAAAAGACCCAAAATACAGGAGACATCGGCAAAGCGTTTTGGTCGAAACTAAAACTGGAAAGACACCAAACAATTAATTTAACAGACCACACAGATGTGCCAATTAACACAGAATTAACTAACTTCAATCTAAACGCAGCTAAAAAAAGGTTAACACTCAAGAAACAAGAGAGGAACTTAACGAAGTTTTCCCGCCCGAAGTCCGCCATGACAGACGTTGACAGACCGAAAAGTGTTGCCAGTGTGAAAAATAAACTTTTCGTAGAAAATTACTTGTTTCATTTCTGGGAGAAAGGTGTTGTGTTCCATCATTTGAAAGTGATTAATTTGAATGGTGCTGATTATTATTTAGTTGGGAAAAATTGTGGGGAAGTCCTGTGTTGTAAGAGGAATTTGGGTGCGGTTAAGGTGAAAAAACTTCGTGTTGCCAGTAAGTATTGTTTATATTATTAAAAAGTACTTTCTAGTCAGTGATATTATATAACTATTTGACGACGTTACCTAGTACCCAATTAGCGACTGAGTATGACAGAGTATCTTTAGCTAATATGTCTATTTACGAGCTTGTCAAAATTGGGAAATAGGTAAAGAATTTTTACGTCAAATAGTATAATTATATCCTTAGTTGGACGCTGATAAGGAATACTGTACAACTGTAGCTATGTTACGATCATAGACGTTAAAAATCTATTCTTACTTCCAACTTGACTCATTGGCCTAAAGGTGCTTTCGCCTGTCATCCTCAGTCGCTGGTTGCAAAGCAACGTCGTCCAAAGCGGTCGGTATTCTGATTGCCAAAATCCATGACCGTAAAACACATCTGTAGTTATGTAACACCATTGTACACGAGTGGCTTAAATAACTTCATTAAATTTTTAGATGCTGCGTCATCTGTGACTCGTCTAGAGTCATCTCCGCACGGGTTGCCGTACTTTTTAGCGGGCACCGATTCTGGGACCGTCAACTTGTGTTCGTTGGTCGATTACAGAGTTCTCCTTACACTGGAGTGCGGGTAAGTGTAGAGACTTCAATTAAATTCTTTGGTTAATGATTTTAATGGTGTAGTGACTTAAGCTCTGGTGACTAAGACGATGTTGACTGTCATTTAGCGGCCGATTTAAATCTTCAGATGACGTCACTCAATCCTTTTGTTTGGTAATGGTAGTTCATTAAAAACGTTTTCTAATACCATAAAGTTAAAGATTTACCACCCGTAATTAAACCGCCAAAAATAATATGAAATCAAAGCAAAAGAAGCGAAACATGTTTTTTTTTGTATATTATAGCCGACATTATATGACGGACGTAATTTACTTTGTAATTTTTTTCACCCATTAATTCACATCAATTATGTTTGTAAGTTTTACTGCCGTAATTGAATTATGTAAACCACGTGTTTCGGTGATTTATGTAAATTTTACGTTAGCTGTAAAGTAAAAAAAACAGGCAGATATTAACACGTCACAGTGCGTTTAAAAAATTGTTATTATTTTAACTATTGTTACAATTAAAATACAATTTTAATATTAATTATTAAAAAAAAATTGGAAAGTAATTTACGTTAGTCCGTAATTAAATGTTACAAGTGTAATGCTCGCTTTACAACGCTTAAGTGATGACATTGAAAAGCGACCGCTAAATGACGACCGCTATTTAAAAGTACTGACGCATTATTATAAAGGTTGGCTGGAAGAGATCGCTGTTTTAGCGATAAGGCCGCCTGTTGCACCTAGAAGAGCCCTGTATCTATTTTAAGTTTTTTTTGTATTGGTGTGCAATCCTACTAATATTATAAATGTGAAAGCTTGTATACACATACATGGATGGATGGGTGTTTGTTACTCTTTCCCGCAAAAACTACTGAACCGATTTAGCTGAAATTTGAAATAAGATGGCTTATATCTTGGATTAACACATAGGCTACGTGTTATACTGAAAAATTTGAAGTTCAGGAATAACTCACTAAGAAAGTACTGAACCGATTTGCCTGAAATTTCAAAAGAAGATGGCTTATATCGTGAATTTACATTTACTATTCCACGCGGATGAAGTCGCGAGTGAAAGCTAGTAAAGAATACATAAATAAAATGTAATATGTACTGTTTCAGAAACAGTCCGTCTGTCGCCGTAGATAACTACAAAGTGGATGACAAAGGCCGTTACATAAGCAGCGTTCCAGTTAAATCACCTAGTCTTGATACTAGCACCAGTACTCAGGTATAACATCTTTGAACCATTTCAACTCTCATTTTTAAATTTATAACGACGCTGATAAGCAATACTGTGTCAAGCCACACGGACTTCGTTTTGAGAAAATGGCGTCTACAAATGTCAAAGCTATCTTTAATAAATCTGTTTGAAGAATTCTATCTTTTCTTTGTATTTTGATTCATATTTAATGTCATATTTAATGTCGTAAAACCATATACGTGAGTGAAACTGCGAGGAGCAGCTAGTTTTATATAACGGGTGTTTTTGTGGTCAGCTCGTGACCACGACGGATGCAACTTCGTCGAAACGTCGGGCAATACAAAGGTATTATTACCATTAGTTACCGCGATAAGACCCGTTATGTTAAATATGAATAGTATAAATCGCGAAAGTTTAAAATATATGTCTTAATGTTACCTCAGAATTCCGCTATTTCCTAATGGTATAGACATTTGGTAGATTTGGTTTGGAAAGTTTTCCGGGTGTTTAAAAACTTGGTGATTTCATAGGTTTTGATAAGCTCTTTGCGAATCTCAACGTTGTCACTCGCATCTTTACCAAATGCGCCGCCATTTTGAAAATATGACGCCCAAAAACAGTTTTTTCATAAAATCTCCCTTTCTACTCATTTTTCGATAAAAATAGATATTTTATAAATGAAATAAGAGACAATTTTCGGTAATTTATGTAAGAATCTTTTTTTTTTTGGAAAATTAATACTTTTAGTGCTGCAAAGTCGACACGATTGTTCTATGACTGATTTTGAATTTATTTTCATCAAAATCGATTCAGTACCTTGATTTTTATATCATATTAACTGGAATAAGTTATCCAAGTTAACTAAATTGCATATTTTTCTTTTAAAGTCGTTTCCTTTTTTACATCGATGTTATTTAAAATAGTTTGTAATTAAATAATAATTATTGTTCTCAGAAAACGGTGAATTCAATATCATGGTCACACACAAACCCATTTCGTATAATCGCAGTGTGTGACACTGACATTAGTGTATGGGAACTGACGCATAGCGATATGCGGACCAAGTGTACCGGTGGAAGTGTGATCGAATGTTGTTCCACCGAGCGAGCTTTGGTGAGTATAGTTTGTGCTGTGTTAGGGTGTGTTGTGTTATGTTATGTTTTGATGTGTTATGTCGGGTTATGTTATGTTGGGCTGTGTTATGTTATTTTATGTTGTGTATTTTTTTATAATTAAATTTAATATTTTTATAAAGTAATTAATAAAACAGCTAATTAAACAAGTTAAATTCGACATATGTATTGAGCCAAGACGCTTAGTGGATAGAACATTTTAGAACGTGTTTAAGCCACGTCGATTTTCGGCGAAGGAAACCTGCATGTGCCGGGAGATATAAAATTCTCACACATGTAGACATATCAGTGGTGCAGCGTGATGGATTAAGCTCCAAACTTTTGCTTTAATAGTAGATGAGGTCTTTGCAACCAACAGTGGAACATTTAAAGGCTGTTACTTACACATTTACTTACTTACATATTTACTTACTTACACATTTACTTACTTACTCATTGACTTACTTACACATTTACTTACTTACTCATTGACTTACTTACATATTTACTTACTTACTCATTGACTTACTTACATATTTACTTACTTACTCATTTACTTACTTACATATTTACTTACTTACTCATTTACTTACTTATTTACCTCATTATTAATACGAGAGAAGGCAAAGATGCCAAGCAGTGCATTTTTTATAAACTGTTACTTATAATCTTATTCATGTACTTACATATTTAGTAATAGGATAGAAGGTGTAATAATATACGGTTATTTATTTGTTAATCACTTTATTATTTATTAACACAACCTGCTGGCGTCATCTCTCTTATTTATGTGTGTTGCCATACCATAGACTATTCTTGAATTTAATACAAAATAGATTATATACCATATATAAATAAATAAATCAACGTATCACATTCAACGGCCCCCATTAAGGTCTTGTGACCTTGTGTCGGGGGTCCGGAAACACACAACACTAACACAAACACCCAGACCACGACAAACATCCGTATGACCAATACAGACATTACAGTTTTCCCAGCGATGGAACATTTACAGGCTGTTACTTATTTATTGTCTTATTCAATAACTTACTTACTTACTTACTAATAGGAGAGAAGATCTACAGCACAGTTTACTTACATATTTTTCTTTGTTTTAGGCTTTATTAACTACAGAGGGTGATGTACAAATATACAAATTGAGAGATGAAGAGACGAACGTGGATTTATTTAAGAAATATGTGACTTTATTGTAGATGTATATAATGTATATTAAGTTTTACGAATTGATACTCGATAAATATAATAGATTTTAATAAATTATTACAATGTAAGGAGTTTTCTTTACCGAATAAAGTAGTTTTATTTACCAAAAGTTTTTATATAAGACGCATATGTGCCTACATAAAATATAGTGTATGACCAGCTGGAATAGTTTACCTTTGAAATGGTAACATAATTTTTAAAATGGGTTTTGTAGTTCCTGAGTCCCATTACTAGCTTTGCCTCTCGGTTTCACTGGCGTTTATGTTTACTGCTTCGCCCCTGTGAGTTGTAACGTGATGTAATAATAATACATTTATTTACTAAACGCACCGTTAATACGTACAAACAGTATCTGAACATAAAATTAAATAAAATACAATCTGTCATACTACAAAAGACGCATTAAAACCATGTTGAACACGTGTCTAGCTAAACAGTGTTTAAACATTAAACATTGCTTAAAATATTATCTAAATTGCTCAACAGCGAATAACCTCA
This sequence comes from Hypolimnas misippus, assembly GCA_037950945.1. Lineage (NCBI taxonomy): Eukaryota > Metazoa > Arthropoda > Insecta > Lepidoptera > Nymphalidae > Hypolimnas > Hypolimnas misippus. Next base: position 4,686,523 of record JBBEEQ010000002.1, read on the forward strand.
TTAAAAAACTTATTGATAAAATGTTATACGTTACATTTGACAGCTGAAATAGGTTTTAAACATCTATTAAACTCATTTAAACGTATGTTAATATATGTCTAAAGCATGTTTAACTCAAAACTGTCTTAGACGCGCGTTTAACGTCTGTTTAAATCTTTTGTAGTAAGGCAGAATATGTCAAGGCATTTTCGTAAAAATGACCTCAGCTTGTACTCGTAGCTGTTTTTTAGTTCGTTCCTAAGTACAAATATTGCTAACACAAGGGCCTCATTTTATATTACTTAGAACTATAGAACTAGCGGCCCCTCGCAGTTTCACTCGCGCTTAACATAGGACTTTCATACTAACTTCTAACCCCCATTTTTATTGTTACGTACTAAAAAGAATCCTCATACAAATTTTGAAACTCCTAGCACTTGTAGTTTTGAGATTTCGTGATGAGTGAGTGAGTGACCTTTCGCTGTTTTCGCTTTTCGTAATAAAAGGTAGCCTATGCCCTTTCTCAGAGTCTAAAGATTGTCTGTGCCAAATTTCATCAAAATCGGTTGAAAGGTTTAAGCGAGAAAGCGTAACAGACAGACAGTTACTTTCGCATTTATAATATTAGTAGGTATGTCACGATAAAATAACTTTTTTAATATACAAAACATTTTACGTATTTCAAGAATAGCAAAGATCAATTAAAACAAAGATTTCGTAAAATTTAGGTACGTAACAATTTAAAATATATTTTTAAAAGCGCTTAAAATAGTATAACTAATTTTATTTTATGCATAAAAATTAAGATGCATTCAGAGATTTGTAGTGTTGTATAACTACTACAATTGAGTATTTATGTAACTCTTAGAAAGATAATACTCTGGACTAGTCCGTTTCTCGTTTTTGCTGCGAAAGGAGCCATTCTTTACATTGCATTTTAAATTTAATATAAGATGAAGTCGACATTACAAGCGAAGTGATATCATTCCAGCATTTCGAAACCGCGAATCGAAAACTTCCTCTAAATGACACTTTGTATAGTTTAAGAAAATCCAATTTTAATATGCGTGACGATTTGCATTTATTGAGAGAAAGATTTTGTAGCAAAATTAGTTTGTAAGCTAAGTTTTTTTATTATAAAAAGGAGTTAAGTGGTTACCATCGCCCAGACATCTGCAACACTAGGGGCGTTGCGGGTGCGTTGCCGGCCTTTGGCGGAAAGGTGTCTATACACTCGACGCTTGAAAACCCCCCAATTATAGCGCTCTGGGAAAACCTTACGAGGTAAATCATTCCACAGCCTGCACGTACGTGGGAAAAAAGATCGTGAAGCCCGCACATTGGATACCGACCATGCATCCAACTTGTGTGGACGATATCGCGTCCTGAGGCCAAGAGTGCGATGGTAAAAGCGAGACGATGGCACCATGTTAAAAAGTTTATCAGAACACTCCCCATTGTCAAATTCCAGATCATTTCAGCATTTCGAAGCCGCGAACCGAAAACTTCCTTTAAATGACACTTTGTATAGTTTAGGAAAAATCAAATTTAATATGCGTGACGATCTGCATTTATTTAGGGAAAAATTTTGTAGCAGAATTAGTTTGTAAGCTAAGTATTACTAATACAGCCCGTCTTAATAAACAAATTATCTAACTCAAAATATTTCTTGAAATCGAATCAGTAGCTGATATTACACGCTACATATAAACTTGCAAGCAAATACCTCTTATAATATTAGTATAAACTCGTGTATACCTTTTTTCGTGCCCAAAGGATTAAATTACAATAGGAATTTCTATTAACAATACATTAGTGTCTCTGGTGCTGCAAATGTCTATATCATCAATTGAAATCATGTGTCCCGTTTGTGATTTTCCCTCTATTCTTATCTGGATGCTGATAAGCAATAATGTGTCAACCCACAAAAAGTCAAATCGGGAGATTTAGATGTGTTTCAATAATTCGTTACTTATTCAAAAATTTTTCAAGTCATATAAAGTAAATAGAAGCGGAAAAATGTTCTGTAATTAAATGTTTCGAATATTGAAGTGTATGCCATATTTTGCAATATAAAATAATCTTATGCATTAGAAAAACTTATTATTTGATAAAACTTTTCATTAGACCAATCTGTTTTTAATTCGTTATACATTTTATCAAAATTAGCCATCTTTTGGCTGCCTTCAAACAAATTTGTTAAGAACTTGTTTGACATCTTTGACGCCATTTTCTCAAAATAATGTCCGTGTGTCTTGACACATTATTGCTTATCAGCGTCCATCTATCATAAAAAACTACAATGTTATCTCAAAATTCAAAATTTAGCAAAAATTAAACACCACGTTCATTAAATTATTACTGTCGGCTGCGTTATTCATTTATTTCAGTGGAAAACATCTGATTTCCGAGATATCAATGGAAAATGAAATAAATCTGAAATTTTAAAGATAAAATTCGTTCTAACATCATTACTTTATTTCTTATCAGTGAAATAAAATTTAAATCCTATTTTCCTAGTAAATAAGTAAAAATTAACGTTTGTCCGCTTGTTCATATTCTATGTAAAACTTTGTATTGTTTGCGAGCGAGTTATGTGTATAATTATTTTAATATCAGTCACAGTATAGTAAATTTCGCTTGAAGTTGCACAGATCATTTGGATAGTGATAAGCAATAATGTGTCAACCCACAAAAATTAAAATTCGAGGATATTGATGTATTCTAATAAAAAGTTACGTATTTGACAATATTCAAAAAGTTTTAAAGTCGTAAAAAAATGCTTAATTTAATGTTTCGAATATCGAAAACTAGTCCATATTTTGCAATATAAAATAATCTCATGTAATACAAAATCTTATTTAAGATAGATAAGAACTTTTCATTATACCTATTTTCTTTTATTCATTATAGCTTTTATCGAAATAGAAAATAAAGTATGGTAGTAATTGTTTTCACATGCTAGACGCCATTTTCTGAAAATGAAGTCCTTGTGACTTTGTATAGTATTGAAAGAAAGAAAGTATACTTTATTGTACACCAAGGATACAAATAATAATATAATATTACACAGTATTTCATGTACAATTGGCGGCCTTATCGCTGAGCAGCGATCTCTGCCAGGCAACCATGTTGCGAAGGAAATCATGACCGTGATTAATGTGTATTGGGTGTACGTACACCAGTAACTACGAAGAAAATTATAATCATAATATATATTTTAAATAAATAAATAGATACAAGTACTTAAAATATAAACTTATACATACATAATATATACACGTTTATACTAATATAATAAATACATATTATACAAGCCAGAAGACATCAGGAAAAAAATGTATAGGAATAGAGGCATTGTAGATAGGATCAATAAGGTCAAAGATAGCTTAAGGAGCTAAGAAATGCGCTTTCACTAATCGTTTAAATGCTACTAGCGATTGTACTCGTCTAATTTCAACAGGTAAGGAGTTCCAAAGACGAACAGCTTCGACAGAAAAGGATGTAGAGTTAAAGGAAGTATTGCTTATCCGAATCCAATAATTTAATATCATTTATATTACGACTTTTTATTATACCCGTCTGCATTTATTTCATTGCACTTTTGATTAAAAAAAAAAAGAAAACATGGATATATACGTCTTCAAACTAATTTATTAAGAATAGATTTCTCCACGTGACATTGGCGAAATAATATGTGCACAATCGGCACAACTAAATGCCACAAAACAAAATAAAGAAGAAAGAAGAATAGATTTGACATCTTTAGGCGCCATTTTCTCAAAATGGAGTCCGTGTGGATTTACATAGAATTACTTATCAGTGTTCATTTCTGCTGTAAGTTGACGAGAAGTTGTGTATCCTACTGACTCCAGATAATAGTGCAGCATCAGGTCAAGGTTACGTAACTATGTTATTTTGATATCATTCACAGTGTAGTAAATTTTGAGTCGATTAGATCAATGGAAGATAATGAGCTCTTTTATAGTTTTTGAAAGGATCTGAGCCTTTCAAAAACTAGAAAATTTATGAAGATCTGTTTAGACGTTTGAAAGTAATCAACTTTCAAACGTCTAAACAGGTCTTCATAAATTATTAATAAGAAAACAAAAAAAGCATCAAAATTGGGTGCTGATAAGCAATAATGTGTCAACAACATGTGTGTTTAACATTATTCAAATAAATTCAAGTCATCTAAACTGAATAAGTATGGAAAAAAGTTTCTTAACTCAATGTTTCGAATTTCAGGTGCGTTCCATATTTTGCATAGCACACACGTCAAACATAACTTTTTTGGGCGGGGGTTAATAAGAAACTTTTTCAAAATATTGACGTCAATAGACTAAAAAGGACGCTACAAAAAAAACAATAGTAAAACACTAATTGAATAAAATGTTTTAGAATTTAAATTAATAATTATAATAAAGGATACATTATACGTGATAGTCGTCAGGATGATGTTTAACGGAGCGGGCGTCTTTATTATTTCTAAATTGAAAATTGCTGGCTGCGTGTATCGGGTGCACTTATTAAGGTAAGTGTGACTCCGGCATTACGTTTTATATCATAACGCACAGATTATTAATTTATTTATTATTCGCAATAATATTATATAACTATAGATAAATAATACTACTAATGGATTTTCACCCAAATTGGTGACCACTTTGACTTTGACAACGTGAAAAATAATGCAATTTATTAATTGCGCGTTAATGTCTTTAAAAATGTGGTAGACGCCATTTCAAAGGTACATTTTTCTAATTGTTCATAAGCATTTAAATTATATACATCATTTTTTCCGCTAATAATGGAAAATAATCAGTCTATATTAAAAAGGGTGAAAATTCGAAAAAAATCTTGTAACACCTGATTTTTTTAATTTTCATTATTAAGTAAATATTAGTGTTCCTAAACAGGGGTGTTTTCGAATTTCTTAGCTCTCTTAAACGCTTCGAAAGTGATAAAAAATGTTGAAAATATAAGCTTTTAATATTTACTTTAACATAACTAACGTCTTAATTAGTTTTACATAAAGATTACTATAGATTTTTTTTGTAATTTAAAATTTTATAAATCCGAAACGAATAAGTTTACAATAATGAGACTTAAATATTTTCGTGGAGAATTCAACATTCTGCAAATATATAATTTAAAATTGAATAATTTTAAAAAAAGCACTTCACAATCTATTCTTCGAGAGCATTTAAGCGAGCCCGAGTTGTCTATCTGATTGCAGAGGGTGCAGCATCAGATCAGGGTTACGCTTCGTTATTTTGATACAATTTATAACATAATAGATTTTGAGTCGATTAAACCATTACAAGATACTTTCAACGACTAGAAAAGAGTTGATAACCTTTAAATCTCTGAACAGAGCTTCATAAATTATAGTCAAGGACCACATCAAAATTCGTTACAGTTTCACGTAACTCGGTCGGTCTGAAGTATACGCATGACGCTGCGCAGAACTCTAAATTAGCCACCAGGACAGTCGTCTAGATATTTCATTGATTTTAATCATTAAATGCTTCTCATATATATATATCAAATTAATATGTTTAGATCATTAATTAATTACATTTCTAGTGCAATTAGTATCGGATGTATTTCTCAAATATTTGAAAACATTTTAATAGTTGAAAATTCTTGATTTTCATCCGAGGATGTTTATTTACCAAAAAAATCAAGTATAATAAATTATAAATGTCTTGTAACGGCTTTTATATTAAAAAAGCTTATGACAGTATCGTATACATTCAATGTTTTAATTCTTGTTTACTCGACTGTACCGTGCGCGAGTTCGGACTCGCCTCGTGTTCAGACCGAACCAGTTACGTGAAATGAGGTATACGATGCTACAGACACAAGTTCAACTTATAACACTCTAACTCTTAGGGCTAAAATCCATGTATCCATGTACACTACTCTTAAATTTTATTAATAAAAAAAAATCCTTTTTTACTAATGTATTTTTTACAATATATTCCGTAGATTCCGCGAGACGTGCATGTGTTTTCGTCGAAAAGGATACACAAATAAAAAAACAATTTTTTTTTGTAAACAAAAAATATTTAATTTTTAATTTATTTAAATTTTATTAATATAACAAAATATAATTCAAATTGTATAATTTACAAATATCCCGCCCGTTACAAAAATAAATCCATTACCTTTTATAAAAAAAAGTAGGCCGTTAATACTAAGATATGAAACATCTAGGCGAGAAATACACATGTAGGTTATACTCTCATAATTGGACGCTGATAAGCAATACTGTGTCAAGCCACACGGACTTCATTTTGAGAAAATTCTTACTTAATTTGTTTAATGAAATTTGTATCCATCTTTTCTTTTCTTTCTTTTTAAAGGTATAATGAATTAGAAGTAGATTGATATATTTCATATATTATCTACTAAAAAGTTTTTCAAATATTTCAGATTATTCTATAAATTACAAAATATGGAACGCACTTGAAATTCGAAACATTCAGATGAATAAATCTTTTTCGTACTTTATTTAGTTTATATTACTTGATATTTTTTTGACTAACGTTAAATACGTGACGCAGTACATACATGAATATCTACGAATTGGACTTTTTGTGGGTTGACACATTATTGCTTATCAGCATCCAATTGACATAAAAAACTGTAAATTTTTTCAGGTGTAAAGCAATGAGAAACAAATTATGTAAATCTTTATGAAAGTCTGAGAGCATAACTTATAAGTGTAATTCTATTTTGCGGACGTAAGATTAACGTCCGTAAGTTGACGACGTAAGTTACTTACGAATAATTTAGTAATTACACGGCATAAACATGATATATTCTGAAATTTGATTTCGGACTTTTAACCGATTCAAAAAGGACGAGGTGCTCGATTTGTATTGTTTTTTGTGTGTATTAGAACTCTGTCATTTCTTAACCGATTTTGATAAATATTTTTTTTTATTTTTACTTATAAATTGGTCCCATAATTTTATTTTCAAAATCGATTCATTACTAATATAAGTGTGTTTTCCAGGTAAACTAAATTTCGTATTTTGAAATCGATTGCTTTTTTTTAAGTTTTAATTATTGCTAAAATGTCGCATGTTGTAATAGCGTTAGTTTTACACAATTAGCCCAAATAATATAAAAATAAATTTAAATTTATAATTAGTTTACAAACAATTTCATTTTTACTATTATATGACTATAAAAATTTATTTTGTACAGTAAATTTGTTTAGATATAAAATGACGTAAGTAAATTTTACGTAAATGCGTAAGTTAAACTAAAAATTGTTATCTTTTTGTACCTCAACAACTGGAAATAGGAAACAGATTTTATTTACATCAAAAAACTATTCGTAAGTAACTCGCGTAATTAAGTTACGTAAGTAAGACTTACGAATGAACACACCTAAGAACCTTTTTTATATATTTTTCTTTAAAAACAATCACAATTTCGCCCTCCCATCCAAACCAACCAATCCGTGTAAAAGAAACTGGCCCACGAACGATGCAACTCTCTCCGGATGTGTGACATGCACATCATGATTTCCGGAAACCACTCGCACTCGGTAATTTCCGGAAAACGAATTTTCGTCCAATATGAATGGAACTTGAAGATATTTACCGGAATATTTAGAATCGAGTGTTATTATCGTTAGGGTGGGCGTTTTTATGGATTTTAGTAGCTTGTGTACGTGGTCTGGGGGATAGGGGGGGTGAGTCGCGAAACTCAGGCGATCGTCGAAAGTGAATCTGTAAATAAAAGATCATTTCAATTTTATATTTATAATATAAAATGGGTACAGATTTTTATAAATTTTAAACAATGCTAGCTGGTTGCTAGGCAACGTCGTCCAACGTTATATAACATTGATACACGATTCAAGTTTTAGGACATGTTAGTTAACCTGAATATATAATTAGAAATCGCAAGAAAATTTTGACCAAAATGAATGTCATTAGCGCACGATATTTGGCGTCCTAAATGTGTACCATTTTTGGGAGGCAAAGTCGTCGGCAGTCACAGATTATTAACGTAACATATCTATAACTAACTGCCTTTTACGATTTCACTTACGTTTAACATTACTGCTTCACTCTTGTGAGTCGTAGCGTGATGTAATATAGCCTATAGCCTTCCTTATACATGCTAATTAACAAACAAATTTTATCTTTTTATAATATTAATATAGATATAATGATATTCTTACCTGACAAGACCATTCCCGGCCGGTTCTGTCAGCCTGGCTAAAATTTCCTTCGCTATTTCTCTATTAAGGCCGCGACGTTTCATCAATTTCGTTAACGCCTGAAAAAAAAAATACATTAAAAAAAAAGGAAACCGATTCCATTGACAAAAAAAACGCATTTTCGTTTTTAGGAATTATGTACTTATAATATTTGGATTTTAAAAACAAGCTACTGAACCGAATTTGATGATAATTTTACAAGATCGATCGGAGAGTATAACCTGTCAAATTCAAAATAACCAGTCGTTTTCGAAAAATCGGTGAATATACATTAAAAAACTAAATATAGTCTCCGGCGAATTGGTAATCTTTTTTTAAAGTCTGTCAAAAATCATATTTAATTAATATTATAAATTACCGTTTCTTCAGTAAACGTAGGCCTTTCTTCGTTACTCAAATTGAATCTTTTATAATCATTGAAATATGAAACAAAAGACCAATCATACCTGAAATAAAAACACATTATAATTTTATTATTTTACTCATAAATTCACCACTAGCTGCGTTATCTGCTTCGCTTCTATGTCTTAGCGTGATGAGGCCATATGCCTAGAATGTAGTTCCAAAGTGTGGTAACATAGCTTACAATAAAGCTATTGTGTGATGGAATGTAGTCTATAATAAGCGGTTGTGTGATGTAATATAGCCTACGGTACATAAGTGGCGTGATGAAATATAGCCTAGAATGTATTCACAGCGTGATATAGGATGATGTGACAAAGTCTATCATAAAGCCGTTGAGTGATGTAATATAGCCTATGATACAGTTGTAGAATGATGTAATATAGCTTATCACCTTCCTTAACACTATTCAACGCAAAAATAATTTTTCAACTCGGTTTAGCAGTTTCAGAGATTATCCCATACATAAACTTTTTTTTTAAATATATTGACTAAAAACGTTTTTTGTTACAGACGATTAGAATACAAATAGACATTCCACTTAAACTTTCTTATACTAAGATTTAACTATTAATTAATGCAAGTACATACTACTTACAATACTACAATTTTATATTTTTACAATAAAGTAATATTGTAAAAATATAAAATTGTAGTATTGTATTATTAGTATTTTAATTGAATTAATGAAATAAGTTTTAAGTATATTTGTGGGATTTGAATTATTCATGTACTCGTCGCATATTTGAGGAGGGAGATTATTTTAATATTACAAACACATTCTACCTATTTATAAAAGTACACGAATGTAGTAAAATCAAAATGGCCGACTGTGGAGACCTAAACGTAAAAAATAAAAAAATTAAAATCGACGAACTATATCGAGTGGGGTATCGTTGAATAGGTATTTAAAAATTACTTTTAGGTTTCTCATAACGTTTTTCAATCAGAACGACCGTTTAGGATCTATAATGATTTAAAGTTGGCTAGTAACGATTCTCACTTATAGGCTTTCAGACAGAACTGATATTAATACTGAGTACAGATGGTCTTGTTACGCAGTCGGGTTTTTAAATTGGATGCTGATAACCAATAATGTGTCAACCCACAACAATTGAAATTCGAAGATATTGATGTATTTCCATACTGCAATATTAAAAAAAAAATTGAAGTCATATAAACTAAATAAGAACGCAGAAAAGTTTCTTAATTGTTTCGAATTTCAAGGTGTTCCATATTTTGCAATTTATAAAATCTCAAATATTTGAAAAACTTTTTATTAGACAATTTATTAAATATATCAATCTACTTTTAATTAATTCTACCTTTTATCAAAAAATAAAAGTAAAGATGGAAGGAAACTTATTCAAACAAATTTATTAAGAATGGGTTTGACATCTTTAGAGGCGATTTTCTCAAAATGAAGTCCGTGTGGTTTGACACAGTATTGCTTATCGGCGTCCAATTAATATATCTTGTAACTTTAAAATATACTTTACCATGCGGGAAAGTTATCAACTGTGAACGACAATCCCAAGGTCGTCGGGTCTAAATCTATGCACTTCACAATTCTCCCCGGATACGATAAATTATAGAGTTTACCTGGAAAAGAGAAAAAGAAATGAAGGATGAATTCTAAACTGGCCGTGAGAAAAAGTGTATTCTGCTCCAAATATATAGTATAGAGCCGAGTTGGCCTAGTGGTTAGAACACGTCGATCTCAACCGATAATCGTGGGTTCAAACCCTGGCTAGCACAGCTGGTTTTTCAAGTGCTAAATTAGTGTTTAAATTCATCTCGAGCTCGGCGGTGAAGGAAAACATCGTGAGAAAACCTGCATGTGCCGGGAGGAATTCTGACACACGTATATCCGCCAGCCCGCAGTGGAGCAGCGTGGTGGATTATGCTCTAAACCTTCTCCTTAATAGGAGAGGAGGCCTTGCCCAGCAGTGGGACATTTACAGGCTGTTACTTTACTATAGTATGGTTTTTACTTAGAAATATCAAATATGGTAAAATCTCCAACAGCTGCCCAATTGACATTTAAATTAAAAAACTTTAACAGCATGACTCAGACTTACCCAGAATGCAACCCATGGAATGTGCTAAATACGTAAAGCTCTCCCATCTGAAATGCTTCACCACAATTTGGATGCTGTACACCAGATCAAAGACACTAATCATGATACCAGGCGGCATCGGATCCGACTTCCCACACCCTGGTAGTTCTAGACCTAAAAATAAACAAGCAATTTAGAAAACCAAAAACCCGACTGCGAAACAAGACCACCTGCAGTCAGTACCGTATTAATATCAGTTCTGTCTACAAGCCTATAAGTGAGAATCGTTACCAACTTTAAATCGTTATAGATCCTAAACGGTAATTCTGATTGAAAAATGATATGAGAAACCTAAAATGGCGTCTAAAAACGGCCATTTTGGTTTTTTCAATTTTTTAAGCTTTCTATGATATTCGCGTCGCCATGACAAATCAAAGGATGTATTTTTTATCAAAATCGAATCATTTATTTGATCTAAATAGTGCCACAAAGGTACAAAATTACAAATACATAATATCCATACATAGGCTGATAAAAACATTACCTGCCATACTACAAAAGACGCATTAAAACCATGTTGAACACGTGTCTAGCTAAACAGTGTTTAAAAATTACACATTGCTTAAAATATTATCTAAATTGCTCAACAGCGAATAAACTCATATAAAAACTTATTGATAAAATGTTATACGTTACATTTGACAGCAAAAATAAATTTTAAACTCACTTAAACGTATATTAATCTATGTCTAAAGCATGTTTAACTCAAAACTGTCTTAGACGCGCGTTTAACGTCTGTTTAAATCTTTTATAGCAAGGCAGTACATTTTTGTACGTAGCGTAATCGGGTAGAAAGAGATATAAAGTCTTTTTAACCGACGTCTAAAAAATTTCTCAATTCGTCAGGGACTTTTTTTTACCACCGATTACTCGGAAACGGCTTGCCCAATTCGGTTAATTCTTTTTCTGTAGTGTATACTACAGTTTAGTTCCATAGAATTTTCATCAAAATCGTTACAGTGGTTTAGTTTTAAAATCACAATAACTCATAATAAGTCTAGTAAATTTACGTATTTAGCTTTTGAAAACAATTTCGCTTTTTTTCAAGTCTGTACCAAGAATAACAAAATGGCTCCTATTATATTCCTTTCTACAAAAAAGAACAATTATAAGAACCTATATAATAAAAGTTCCTCGGTAACAACTCCATGAGTGGCCTGAAGCTGACCACAGAGTCCTTGGACCCATGGCACACGAGCACTGGTGGGTCCCAGCAATCACCCCAAGCGACAACTGGAAAAAATTAACATATATAATTTTTAACCTAATTCAAATACAGAGTTTATATTATTCAACCCTTATGTACAGAGGCATAACTAAAACATCCAAGGCCCGTGGCAAATTCCTTGGATGGGGCCTCCAAATAAAAATCGTCAGTTATATCTTAATTTTAATTAACCACGTAAGAAGTTATCTAAAACTTTACTTTTTATAAGATTCTTATTAATAAAATTCTTTTAGGAAGGGCCCTCTCGTTTCCGGGGCCCGTGGCTTTTTGCCAGCCCTGCCCTACCCTACCTTACAGTTCTATATAAGTTCTATATCTATATCTATCTAAGGGTCTGTCCATTAAACACGTTAATCACCAAATATCATAAGAGTTTATTAAGATATCGTGTATTTAGCATAAAAACCTCTCCAGGTATCACCAGGGGGAGGGGGATCTAGAGTTGCTAAAAAACATCACGCGATTACTGGACAATCCCTAAGTTGTTATATTCACGATTCATTGTGTGATATAATATATTTTTGCTAAGAATTCAGTGTTACTCATTATCAATATTACATAATTAGATTATCAATATAATCAGTTTTATCAAAATCATGTTATCATTGAAAAAAAAAGATTATTTCTTACATCTTCTCTTTTATGTAATCATATTTATCTAGATAGAGCAAAGTCCTATGGCAGTTGTTGTTAATATTAAATTTAGTGTTGCCAGTTTTATAAACAGTGTCTCTATAGCATAAATATCGTAATATGTAGTTTTTGTTCATGTTTATCAGAAGAGGACCACTACACTTCATCTGCTATAATTAATAATCAATCCTTAAATGCGGACTGTGGTTTTTAAACAACGTAATAACAGTTATATGTCTAGTATTAAATATACTATTTATAACTTTTGGTTTTAAAATTACATTATCAAACTATACTTGTAAAATAAGTAATAATCCAAATAAATTAATTGGCAATACCGATTTAATTTTTTTTTTCTAGACAAATAATATAATGAGATTTTTCAAACGAAGAATAAATCACGCGTTTAAGGGTTAGAATATGAAATTAATATTTATTTAATACTTATACAGATTCAGCATATACAATTTTTTATCATAAGCAGATATTGAACTTGTCGAGTTATCGAGTTAGTCTTGTTACAGTTTCAGTCAGTTGCCGTAACCAGTGCACCATCCTGTCGTTTTTAACTCAGATATAGTAGTAACCAGCTAAACAGGTAAAAGAACCAGCTCACCAGAAAATAATTATCTTTCTAAAGGAAAAATAAATAGTTTATTTTCTGATTATATAAAAGGCAATCATTACAGATTGACTAATCTATCAATACAGTTCAAACTGCTGAATGGATTGTGCTGAAAGGTCTGCAGATAGTTATCATAATGTAGGCATCAGCTAAGGGTTATCCAAAATTCACCCATAGGGGCATAAACAGGGGTCCTGTTTGTATGAAGGATTGAATCTCAAGCGATAGCTAGGTTTTAAATAATACAAAATAACATCACTAAAATTAAATAATTTATTTGAATTTTAATTAAACATTATTTTTGCTTCCTTCGCCCCAGGACCCCATGGTTTCAACGGCAAAGGGCACAAATATGAAACTCCTTTGAATGTTTTCATGTTTGCGCCTTTTGACATTTTTAACGGTAGTAGCCACCGCTCCTGGGGCGAGGAAGCCAAAAGATTCTACCAAGAATTATCTTCCCGCCTCGTTGCGTCTACAAGTGACCGGAGAGCTCGCGCCTACCTTGGCCAACACATCAGTTTGGCCATTCAAAGGGGCAATGCCGCCAGTGTTTTGGGCACTTTGCCTCACTGCAGTGACATCGACAGATTTGTAGGTTTTATATAGTGTAATTTTTCTTTGTTTAATTCTTCTTTTAATATTTTTATTGTTATTTTTATATAACTTTATTTTTGTGGCTTCATTAAACTAAATTTATTTCCATTATTATATTTTCTTTCTAAGAAACTTTTAAGACAGTGTGACATAATATTGAAATCCTATAAACTGTGAGAAAATATGATAAAATTGGGATACTAGTAATGTTATCTCAACTCTTATGAAGGTTATTATTTTAATTATTTGTTTATGTCAAACTAATTAAAAAAATTCTAAACGTTAAATCCTTGTTTTAAATTCTATCTACTTAACGTTTGACGATATTTATTTTATTTTTTTTTTATATTTGCATCTCGAAGATATATGGTTTAAAGTACAAACTCCATATGAGGAAAATTCATTTTTATATATTTTGTTATTTCCCCGTGTACAATTTCCTTAAAATAACAAAGTAAGTTTTACTTACTGCATAATCGTCCCCATGGTGCTTGAATAAACCATTCCTTTTCCAGCAAAACCATTATTAGTTTTTTAAATTTGTTATAAGAAACTTTATTTTTGCTATCAAAGCATACTTTCATAAAGGCCGCTTATCATTCAGACAATTCCTTGTTATCACTAAATTATAGTACTAATGTGTGTGACAATCAGTCAAAAATTTACATTTCTATTCTGTACGATAATATTAAAAAAAAAACAGTTTTAATAATATTTACACATTAATCCTATAGTAACATTACACATACTTTTATTCGTTTTGACATTAAAAATAATGTTGCCAACGCTAATTTCTCATTATATCAATATCTTCATTTGCGTACTTTTTGGTAATAAGAGTACAAATTAAAAAAAAACAGTCGCTAAAAGTGCTACGCCGCTAACTTAATTTTTTGGTGAAAATGATTATATACTGCTTGATAGAGAAGAAAATGAGTAATATATTTAAAAATAAATGAATTTCGTAGATGTGATAGTTTATGAAAAATCATGTACCAAATCCATATCCACAGTTTTATACAGGGCTATTAGACAAATACATCAATACTCGCTATTTTGTTAGTAATGACTGAACGTTGCTCTTGGGGTTTTTATGAAATAATTTAAATTATTTTATTTAATACTTAAAGCATTACATGTATTTAGATTACAATGGTACTTAATAATATAAAGTTTTTTTTTAATTTGTCTAACTTACTTTAATATGAAAGCCATGCAGGAATTGTACAATAGATTATTCGTTCAATTAATCGTACGATGTACTCTTTTAAATATTATTAATTTATATCAATAACGCGTAATGGCTTAAATATTATTGCGTAAGTACTAGATAAGAAACTACATATGTGAAAAGTTTTAATTTATTTTTCGTTTAAGTAATGTTTTGTGGTGATTATTGATTTTATATAATAAATATCTTTTTATTTAATTGATTTAAATGTTTATAGATGATTCTTGACGTACATGTTTCCTTTCAATGTCTACACTTTTTATTAAGAAAATTATTTTCAATACAGGAATACTGAAAAGGTAATTTTTATCATTATGTTTTAATATCTATTTGTGACTAAGCGTACAAGTCTCACGTTTTTTATCTGTATTGTTTAGATTTAATTTGTGTTAATTTTTTAAAGAACGTTTTATCTCGAAACGCTATCTATATTTTTACAACTTTTTTACGGAAATTTAGTATTATTTTATCTCTTGAATTATATCTCAAAAACAAATAAAATTATCTCAAATGTTTTGATACTTGAACTTTGAATTATGGTGATATTTTGTCTTGTATCATATGCAGGTGAATTTTTCAACTGAGTGTGTATGGCTAAATCAAAAATTATAAAGAATAAGGAAAAATACTTAAACGACTCTCGCTACCGATGAAAATCAAAACTGTATCATTAGTTTAAAAAAAAAAATTCCTAGTTTTAAACGAACCTAGTTCTTCATGTTAATTTTGTTTTTTTACAAAGAAAAATAACGCAAATTCAAAACAGGATGTTACTTTTTTTTAATAATTTTGTAATCATCATGCGAATTATGCAGTGAATATTTTATATGATTATACATTTTTATTTTATATAAGTGATTATTTTATAAACTTCAGCGCAATTGTTAAACATAAAGTAAGTAATAAAGGAAACATGAGAACACAGTGCATAAAAATAACACAATGCTATCAACATAATGCTAATGCTTAAACACATTAAATTCAATTTTATTAGGTAATCTACATAAACAAATCGTCACCAAAATTAAACTACAAGCGATTGGCCCCGGTTTTATCTGAGACCATAATACATCCGATAGAGTTAAAATATTTAAAAACGCCAATATACATGGTATGTGCATTTATGGTTATGCAGAATTCCAATTCAATTTTATGTTTCTTACTTTGAAAATGATGAACTTCGATAGAACCGTTCATCCTTATTTTACCACCGGAGTGGCCATTTCCAAAAAATGTTTCTTAGCGGATACTTAGGACAGGGGCGTAACTATAAGGTGGTAGGGCTGGAAAAGAGTCCCTGACCCGAAAGGGCCCCATCCTAAAAGAATTTTAATAAAAAAAAACTCTTTTTAAGTAAATTGTCATTTCATTATAAAACTATTTAGGTATTTAACTAAAACGTTGTGCTAACTGAAGCGGTTCATTAAAATTAAATTATGACGATTTTCACTGAACGACCCTATTCAAACAATTTGCCACGGGCCTCAGATGGTATAGTTCCGCCCAGAGGCGAAATAAGTCAGAACTTACGAGTACAACATAAAATATACTAATTGCTAAAATTTATGTTTGTAGCCTCAGCGGTTTACAATCTAGGTTGATGTAATATAATTAGTCAGTCAGAATAACTAATTATACGTATAAAATAGCTAATACTACTACTATGGCAGTAGCATATCTCATGCACAGCAAGGTTGTAGTCTGTCAAAACAAATAAAAAAAAAAATTAACCTAAGTTACTCCTTATACCATTAGCAATCTGCGAGTGAAAATCCCCTCAATATCAGTTCCGCCATTTCATCGATTATCTCGAACAAACAGGGAGATAAAAATTTTAATAATTGATTTTTTTTTATATTTAAGTACTACGGTACGGTGCCGTACATACTTTAAAAACATATAGACACTTTAGTTTTATTTGTACGGATGTATTTCGAATGTTCAATGATTATACATCAGTAGGTGTGATAACTCAGTTAAGTTTTGTTGATAAAATTCATATTGTAGGATGTGAGATAGCGATGTTGACGTATTCGAAGATTCTTTTACCAAATATTTCGTTTCGTAACTAATTATATCAAAAAGTATCAAGGTTACACGTGTTTTTTTTTAAGTGAAAGTGTTTGTAAAGGTAATGTTTATCTGCTGTAATTTTATTTCATCGCGTGTTTATTAAATATAAATGATGTTTTAATATTAATTTTATATGCTTCTAATTTTATTTTCAAGATTGTGTTTTTTTTAAACGAAAACTAGACAAGAATTAAGGGAACATATTGGCAGAATTATTTTGTCATAGACTATAAACAGGGCCGCATTATTTCTAAGGTAGTTGAGTTAGGAGTTTTGGCTTTGACTAAAAGCCCCGTGAACGGAAAAAAAAATTAAAATATTTCATTGAGTATTATTTAATTAAAAATCTGTATCTTAAATTGAAGTATTACTGCTGTCTTTTTTACAATGGAATTTTATATTTAAAATTATTGTACAATAGAAAAAATAGTGGTAGCAAAAATGTATTTTAGAAAGTTAAAAAAGGATATTTTATATATTGAAGGGACCATATGCATTAATAATTAATTATTATTATTATACAATCCTTATTGTACAATCATATATATTTTCTTTTTTTATTGTTATTTTTTTGTCGTGTGTGGTGTACAATAAAATAATATAAATAAATAAAATAATAAGAAGTACTATCACCATAATGCTTTTTATTATTTATTTTATAACATAAAGTTAAATATATGGATTTTTTATCACACGCCGAAGTAGCCAAGGGCGATAGAAAGTGTTGGGTTTTTAGACCATAGATAACCAACACTATTAGTTTTATAATTATCGTAGTCATATATAAAACAAGATAAGCTTTTAGACCCCACCTATAGACTGACTAACCTGGGGCAGTAAATCATTCTTACAGAAGATCGACGTGAAGTAGCTAATATAATAAATATGATATTATAATAAGGGATTAATGGGAATAGGAAGTAAGAAGAAGAATAGGTGAGAGTGTTAGGCTTCTGGGTCTCTAACTCACCGTGATCTTCTGTGAGAGTGTGGTTGAGCCTGAAATCAGTGGGCTACAGTTAGATTCTACTTCAGTACTACCTAATATCAAAATAATAATAACATATTTTGTAATTACAGGACAATGTCGTCGTTAAAGCAAACGGAAAAAGAAGTAATGATAAAAGCGCCGTGGGGAAATATTTCAGGTACATTGTTAACTTTTTAAAGTTTTACAAACATAAAATAAATAGAAAAGAAGGGTGAAAACACATACATACATACACGCGAATCACAGACACGAAAGGTCGCATACAATGAGGTGAGATTTTAACATTGGTAAAGCGAAGTTACAGCCTTTAAATGTCCATCCACCACGATGGTTTATGACGGAGTAAAAACATTTCGATACCTCCCACGTAAGTTGTTGTAACCCCAAAATTACAATTTTACAGTAGAGCACTTTTAATCCGTTTTAGTTTGAAAGTTACAACTAAATACGCCTTTTTTCAGGCGTATTTTGTTGTGATTTTCCTTGAAAAAAAAAAAAGTTTTTGGTATTTTTTCACTTTGAATGCATTAAGCAATGCAAATTCGTGTAGTATTCAGTAAAAACGCTAACGGCAATTTTGTGGCTTACAATAACTTACGTGGGAAGTATCGAGTTCCTCCATCGCTGAGCTTTAGTTGAATTTAAACAGAAATTTTGCACATGAAAACACAGCGTTGATCTCGATTTGCATAATAGTGGAACGTTATACGGACTGTAACAGTCGAGTAAACTGAACAACGACTTCCATTGACAAAATATGGTATAAATTGACATTTATTATATTCCTAACATTTTCTTAATTCCAGGTTTAACATGGGGCAATCCCACAAACCCTCCAGTATTACTCGCCCCCGGCCGCATCGTGCCATGTTCTGGTTTCCGTCCCCTGGTCCTCAAGCTGCCATCAAGTTTCTTCTACGTTGCTGTCGACTTTCCTGGGAACGGACTCTCCGATCATCTCCCAAAAGGAGTGAGATTCACAATATGGGATCTAATACCAACTTTAACAAGAGTTTCCGAACATTTTAAATGGAAAAATTTTATTTATATCGGACATTCGCTCGGGACACTTGTAGGTAATTAACTTTATATGTTATTGTTAAGCAAAAAAAGTAAAGGGTAATAGAGCAATGGTGGTCATTATATTTATATAAATTTTGTAAATAAAAACGCGAAAAAGTCTGAAAAAAAGAACTGACCCGTAGAATTTTGGATTTTTCTCTCTTATAATGTGAGGCCCTCACTTGCGAAGGGCCCGGGCACGCCCTCTCCTAAATCCGACTCTATTATTAAAAAATAACTTCTGTGTGTTTAAAAATAAGAACACACTTGAACGATTAAGCGAAAAAGTATGGAATTAAATTTAAACCAACAGTCACATACGAATCACGAAGGAATCATATATGTATTGATTTTATCGTGAGGAAACCTGCGTGTTTCAGGAGAAATTCTGACACGTATAAATCCTTGTATTTGGTCAGATTGAGAAAGTAATAGATCTTTTATTCTGTTCCAGGAAAACATTTCAATTTAGCATTCCCAGGTGTTATGACGAAAATGGTCGACTTAGACCCAGTACCAGCACATCACTCGGTCTCATTAGAGGACATGTCAAAATGGTATCAGGAGATATATGGAAACCATTACGATGATAAGATGTATGCCAAACATACAGGTGGAAAGGAAACTGCCCCAAAATATACCTACCAACAGGTATGAGTGTACAATCTTCACGAATAATCACGAAAATCTGTTAACATTTCTAATTTTGACAAGGTTGTCAATTGACTTGGCGGCGTAAAGATACACTCGCCTGTACTCACTCAACTGGTTGCTAGGCAACATCGTTCAAAGTGGGCGCCAAAGTCCATGAGCATATAACATACCTTATATGTATAAATAATAAATAAAGGCATAACACTCAACGGCCACCAATAGGATATCATGACGTTGTGTGGGGTTTCCGGAAACACACACAAATACAACCACCCACGACAAACATCAGTATAGCCAATAGAGTTGTTGTCCGTGAGCGGGGATCGAACCCGCGACTTTTAGCGCTTCAGTGCAGTGACTACTGCGCCAACTTGTCTGTCGATCATATAATATCATTATGTATATTACATTTTGTTTTTATGTTTTAGGTTAAAGAAATGATAATGAAAGCGCAGACGTTATCCGAAGAGACGGTAAACAATGTCTTGGACAGGTATCTGGAACCAGCTGGAGATGGTCTCTTCAGGTAATAATACTTATCACAGAAAAAAAACCATAGAGCAATATAAAGATTACTTATTGTCTATGTGTATGAGTAGCGAGATATTGAATGATAATTAAAAAAAAAACTATTATTGCACACCAATTTATTTTCACCTGAAGTGTCAATGGATCCTATTATTCTAAGCCTATGCTGTTCGTTCGTCTTTTTATCTGTATGTCATTGGGGTTTGTCTCATGAACTGTAATTGGTGGAGTTAAAATTATTACCAGAATGTGTGTTTCTATAATAACAAATAATAAAAACCTGTCAAGTGCGAGTCGGTTTTTTTTTGCATATTATTATAACTCTTATCTTGTTTCTTTTATAAAAGTATTATGATGGAACGATTGATACTAAACCGACTCGCACTTGACCGATTTTATAATTTATAGTCTAGTTTTCTACGTTTTAAAAACTTTCCATTCTAAAGCGATTTAATCCATTTGTTTTCAGATTCACATACGACCAACGCATGAAGAGTTCATTCAAATTACCCTTCGAGCCAAGTTATTTAAAAGAAATGTATACTTCATTTAAAATACCCATTCTTGCAATATTCGCAACAGAATCCATAGACGAGGGGCTCTATAAACGTGTACCTTTCGCGATGGACGAGGCCGCTTGGCCGAATGGAAATTACAGATATAAAATCGTCAAAGGCGGGCACGACGTCCATCTTGAAAACCCGGATTGTATGGCCGCTGACATTTCAAAGTTTTTATTAGACGATTTCCAATCGAAATTGTGATTACGAATAAACGCGTTTAAGGTTTTGTTTATTTATTGTGATAATAAGAATTTTTATAAGGGTAACCGACTGGTATTGCTATGGAGGCAAAATTTGAGTTTTAAAGTAAATATTTCTTTTTTTTTTTTACTGTAAAAATAATTCGACTATACGATAAATAATATAAAATTGTGATTTTTAATATGAAATTCAAAAATGTTAGTGTACTTGTTCATATTACAAAAAAAAAATCAAAATACAAATAAAAAATATATTTATTTTAAATTTATATTCTGGATCGCTACTTCACTTTTTTCCTTTTTATTTAACGAGTGATTTTTCTAATACGTTTACTATTGGTATTGAGGGCGGCATTTTTATAGTGCCTCAGGTGCCGCCCTATTTAGGATAAATCCGGCCCTGTATACATGTCCACTACATTTTATAACGTACTGACGTGCCACATGATGTCACTTGGAGTTTATGTTTTAATCGATATTAAATACTAAATGGAAATATTGCAGATAAAATAAAATGCATTGTTATGCAGAGTTATGTATCTAAGGAATTATGAAAAATGCACGATTTTTTAAATATGATATTATATTTATTTAAATATAATAATAAAAAATAAATAAAAATATAAATGCACACTAATTTTGTTTTCGAATATCTTTTTTCTCACTCTGTGACGTTTTATCACTTTTTTCAAATTTTAATAATAACCCAGTTTTATTATTTTTATATTTTACTTTTTAAGAATATGTCGCCATTTGGCGCAAAGTATCGCAGTTTACCTCCCTAAAATTTAGTGTTAAAATCGTAAAATTACGCGCAAATTTTTTTAAACAAGAGTAAATGAGACCGATTGCAAACTAAGAGCGATTGCTATTTTTGAATTATTTTATAATATAGAAAATAACTATATCCATATTAAATAGAATGTCAACCCATAAAATTTGTGTACTTTAACAGCCTATAAATTTCCAATAACTGGGCAAAAGCCTCCTTTCCTGTAAAGGAAGATATAATTGCTTAATCCGCCACGCTGGCCTCTGGTAGGCTGATGTATATGTATTAAAATTATTCCTAAGAAAATTATTCCCGGCATGCAGGGTGGAAAACACGATGTTTTCTTTCCATGAGCGCGATATAAATTTAAACACTTTAGCATTGAAACTAAGCGGAGCTGGAGTTTCAATCAGCGGTCAACAGTTGAGATTGATGTGTTTTAATCGGCTTGGCTCGGCTTGGTATACGATGTCAGTATACCAATATTATAAAGAGGTAAATTTTGTTTGTAAGCTTGTATGTAGGGTGTAATGTCTGAAACAGTTGATCCGATTGAAAAAATTCTTTTGGCGATGGATAGCCCGTTTATAAGGGAGGTTATAAGCTATGTTACATCGCGCTACGACTCGTAGGAGCGAAGCAGTAACATAAAAATATTTGTAGAAAAAAGAAATATTCAATTGAAACATTTTATTAAAACCGTAAAAATATCACATTTTCCTCTCACCATCAATAATATAATATATAGGTATGTTACGAGCTCATAGATTATAGCACCCAGAACGCCGACCTCTTTGGACAATGTTGCCTAACGAGCTAGCAACTGAGTATCTTTTCATATATGGAAGCTTAAGCAATACCGTGTCAAGCCAAATAAGACTTCATTTTGAGAAAATGGCGTCTGAAAATGTCAAACTTATTCTTAACAAATTTGAAGGAGTATATTATCCATCTTTTCTTTTCTATTTTGATAAAAGATAAATATATATTTCTAAATATGAAACGCACTTGAAATTCGAAACATTAAATTAAGAAACTATTTTTCGTATTTATTTAGTTTAGATGACTTGATAAAATATTTGAATAATGTTAAACGCATGTCATATTTTTAGATTACATCAATATCTCCGAATTAATCTTTTTTGGGTTGACACATTATTGCTTATCAGCATCCATCTATGGTTCTAAATATTGTTATTCACCTTAAAAAATATTGACATAACCTTTTATTATGTAAATTATGTAATACAAAAATACATAACATTTTTTATCAACGATCGACAAAATTTCCTATAATTCTATAACAATGGAATATTAAACCAAGTACCACCTCGACATCAAGAGAAAGATGAAGAAAGAAATTTGACTAAAATTTCAATAATATAAAATTGAAAATTGTAATAAACCCCCAACAATGTATCTTAATATATATAATTTAAAGGTGCCTGACTGACTGACTAACATAGTGACATAGTGACTATCAACGCACAGCCCAAACCACTGGACGGATCGGGCTGAAATTTGGCATGCAGGTAGGTGTTATGACGTTGGCATCCGCTAAGAAAGGATTTTGATTAATTGTAACCCCATGGGGTTAAAATAGGGGATGAAAGTTTGTATGAAACTTTGTCAATTTTAAACCGATCGGGCTGGGACTTTGCATGCATAAAGCTACTATAACGTAGGCATCAGACGTCGTAGAAGACGTCGCGAGCACCACCTAGTTCATTAATAAGAATATTTCAGCGAGCCCCAATATGATACTTCTGCTATAAGTCGGTGAGGAGTTGTGTATGGTGCTGATACCAGATGATGCAGCATCAGTTGGTAGCGTAACAATGTTATTATAATATCATTTCACATCATCACAATTATTATCACAGTATTGTAAATTTCAATTCAATTAGACCAGTAGAATTCCTCGCCAATTTACAGCAAAAGTATCGTGTTAGTGCTCGTTGAAATGGTCACAATGAATTAGATGCTGATAAGCAATAATGTGTCAACCCACAAAAAGTCAAATTCGGAGATATTGATGTAATCTAAAAATGCATCATGTATTTAAGATTATTAAAAAAAAAAACAATTGATCCAAATTATATCAGTACCAAAAAGTTCATACATAGAATTTCAAGTGTTCCATATTTTCCAATTTATACAATAATGCCATATATTCGAAAAAAATATTATTCGATAAAACTTTTCATTATTCTTTATTGCTTTAAATTCTTTATACTGTTTATTTAAATAGAAAAAAAAGATGGATATATTCATCATCAAACAAATCGGTTAAGAATAGGTTTGACACCTTCAGACGCCATTTTCTCAAAATGAAGTTCGTGTGACACAGTATTGCTTATCAGCATCCAACTAATAGTCAGGGATTTTTATTTTAGATTATCTCCGATTACTTAAGTACATACATTACCTTGATATACAACTATTAACGAGTATTAATCTTGTAAAATTTGATCTGTTTCATTAATATTTGCTTATTTATCATTGCTTTACACTATAAATTATCTGTCAGTGACTTTTGACAGTGACAGCTCTAACCGAGCTGTCACTGTCAAAATGTGACATTTGTTTTTTCTTATAGTATGGCGTATGGTGACCGTTACCAGGTAACAGTTTTTTTTTATCAGTCATGAGAGTAAAACAAACACAAATAAAGACTTATTCTCGCCTCATTAACATTTTTAACATTCTTCAAAAAAGTAGGTTCTCATTTCTTAATATATTTCTTTATTTAACATTTGTTATCTCATAAATCCGCCATGTCCTAGCCCATTTTCTTTTTTTATTTTAAAGGGTTTTGTTTCAGATTGGTCCCACAGATCAAAATTGGTTCAGAATTTGACCTTTTGTGGGTTGACACATTATTGCTTATCAGCGTCCAACTATAACTTAGATTTAGTTTCATCGAAGTCT
The DNA here is from genome assembly GCA_037950945.1 of Hypolimnas misippus. Lineage (NCBI taxonomy): Eukaryota > Metazoa > Arthropoda > Insecta > Lepidoptera > Nymphalidae > Hypolimnas > Hypolimnas misippus. The sequence goes on from JBBEEQ010000002.1 coordinate 4,711,360, forward strand.
TTATTTAATAACGCACTAATATCATCACTAATACTTTCTGGGTTTATAAAATGTAAATCATGCGATCCATCAACGTATGAGACTGTAAAATTCTTAACATTCTTCGCCACTTCCAACATTAATTCGTTCATAATTTGCCTTTCCTTCGTCATTTCGTGTCGAAAGCTTTGATTGGCGATGATAAATAGAGTTGGGGGTGAGTTTTTTGTGAATAGTCTATAGCAGAAATCCGGCGTGTAGTTCATGAGGGGTAGGTATTTTGATCGTTTGTCCCATGATAACCTGAAAACAGAAAAAAAAATGATAAAGTTGAACATTTTTTAAAAACGTTTATATCTTAAAATTCGCAATTAAGCATGGAGAATGAAATTGGATAATTTGTTTTATTTGGACGCTGATATGTAATACTGTGTCAAGCCACATGGACTTCATTTCAAGAAAATGGCGCTTAAAGGTGTCGAACCTATTTTTAATACATCTGTTAGAAGAAGCATATATCTATCTTTTCTTTTCTATTTGAAATACAATTAATTAATAGCAGATACGCCAGTTAAGAGTTTTATCTAATAATAAGTTTTTCATATATATGCAATTATTGCATAATAAAAATTATGGAACTCACTTCAATATTCTAGACATTAGATTAAGAAACTTTCCGTACTCATTTGACTCAGATATCTTGAATTTTTTTGTATACTGTTAAATACGAAATGCATTATCGGAATACATTAATATCTCTTAATTTAACTTTTGGTGGGTTGACACATTGCTTATCAGCATCCATTTATTTCACTTACTTATATTGGTCTTCGCCAATTTTGATGAGGTTTCTCGATAATATCAAGTCAGCTTGTGATTCTGTCATGCCTCTAGCTTGCATCACAGCCTGCAGCGCTTGTGACTTGGTGTAAACCCGGTATGTACCGCACTTTTCATAATTATTATAATATCTCTCGTAAGATGCATAGAATCTTGGGAAATCAAGAACGATCAGGTGTTGCAGAGCTGGTCCGACGTCTATTAATACCATCTTCTTTATCTTCCCCGGGTAGACGGCGTTGTAGAATAATCCTGTAATTGAAAAGCGAAATATACTTTATTCAAGAAGGCTAAGCCGGCTGGATGGTATCGTTTTTTTCGCATATAAGTAGCTTGGAGCCTAAACGGCTTTACCGGTAAAGTGTCGTTAGATTCGTTTTCTTTCCTAGAGTGTTATATAGTTGAACATTTTTAAAAAACGTTTGTATCTTAAATGAGAATGGAAATGGATGGAAAATTTGTTTTATTTGGACGCTGATATGCAATACTGTGTCAAGCCACATGGACTTCATAAAGCAATATGGATGTTGTTCTTAATAAACACATATATGGATGCTGATAATCAATAATGTGTCAACCCACAAAAAGTCAAATTTAGATATATCGATGTATTTTGATACTGCGTTTAACATTATTAAAAATAAATTCAAGTCGTCTAAACTAAATAAGTACAGAAAAAAGTTTCTTAAAGTAATGTTTCGAATTTAAAGTGCGTTCCATATTTTGCAATTTTTACAATAATCTCAAACATTTGAAAAACTTATTATTAGATAACACATTAAATACATAAATCTGCTTTGAATTCCTTTTAACTTTCATAAAAGTAGAAAGGATATATATGTCTTCAAATAAATGGATTAAGAATAGGTTTGACATCTTTAGACGCCATTTTCTCAAAATGAAGTCCGTGTGGCTTAACACAGTATTGCTTATCAGCGTACATTTTACGTTATTTCCTAGCTCACCTTGTCCAGCGCCCATAGAATGTCCTATATAGGTAAACTCGGTCCATCCTAAATGCTGTACTGTGATATCAATAACATAAACTCCGAAGAACCTCGTCAACGCTGGCCCTGAAATTTAACCAAAACAGTTTGTTCAGTTCAGTTTTCAGTTTTTTGAGAAAATACCGACAGTTTGTGACATGTTTTTAACTACCAAAATAATAAATTTATAGTTAATTTTTAATTACAACTTTTGTTATGATTTTAAAGTGAATAAATTCTTGTGAAAATAGCCTCATTTATTTTATGACTCTAAAATACAATCGAGCCGAGATGATCTACTGATTAGAACACGTCGATCTAAACAGTACTAAATCTAAATAAATCTTGAAATAAAACGGATTTAAATCGCGTATATTAACTATTTTTATCATCCCGACGTTTCGAGCACTTTGTATTTAAATCCGTTTAAAATAGTTTTATTTTAATGAGTCATCGCGAATCGAACGCGAAAATCTAAGACAAAGATAAATAAATCTTGGCTAGCTCAGCTGAGTTTACAAATGGTAAATTTGTGTCTAAATTCATTTTGTGCTTGACGGTGAAGAAAAACATCGTGAAGAAACCTACGTGTGTCAGGAACAATTCAGACAAATGTAATTCCACCAACAAACAGTGGAGAAGCGTGGTGAAGATCCTAACCTTCTTAATAGGAGAGACTTTGCCCAGCAGTGGGACATTTACAGGCATTTCCTTTTTACTCAAATACAATATTAAACATATTAAAATATATACGTTCATACTATTTGATCCATTTCCAAGTTTGGCAAGCTCGTGAATTGACTTGTTTGTATTCCAAAATTTATTATAAGTAAGGTGAAATTGCAATGCCTAGGTTACAGCTATCTAATCTATAATATAAAAATGAATCGCTGAATGTGTTGATATGCGCAAATCTCGAGAGCAGGTGAATCGATTTCGCTAATTATTTTTTTATAATATTCCTTGAAGCACGAGGATGGTTCTTATGGCACCAAAAAATTTTAAAAAAATCTGAAAAAGTCTTAAAACAACACTTATACTATATTCCCATACACGAGTAATAATAATGAAAAGAATTAAAATGTTTTATACTTTTCATTTTTTTTGAGATAGTGTTAATGTTGACAGAATAAGTATTAAAAACTAAAAATTAAGAATCGGTTGTTAGGCGATACTAAGTTCGCCGTTGTCACGGCTGACGTGATTTAAAAAAAAATAATAACCTTAAAATCTATGTTTGTGTTATATGTAAATTTTTTATTATCATTGTCTCTCTCTGCAATTGAGTATTTTGTGCAATAAAAGCTTTTTGTTATATGTATTATGATTTAGTTGTCTAGTGTGTAGTTTTTTGATAAGAAAAAGATGGAATGTTGGGTCACCAGAACAGGTCTAAAAAAGGGACGTTGATTTTATTGGTTTTATGTTTAATTCGTGTTCTAAATAATATAAGTTGTTTGTAATGCTCCATCCTCGTGTTGTGTTACTAACTACAGTTTCTCTAAATAATCTGCCGGTGAGTTTCTATGAAGAAGGGCACAGGATAATTAAACTAACATAACAATGTAGACTTGGTGAGAAGACTCTCTTACAAGACACTACAGACTCGGCCCTGAAGTCTATTGTCTACATAATCTGCAGAATTTTGGTTATTGTAAATATATATTTTGTTGCATATGGACACTGATAAGCAATCATGTGTCAACCAACAAAAAGTGAAATTTGGAGATATTGATGTATTTTGATACTGCATCCCTTATTAAACATAATTAAAAAAAAATTCAAGTCATCTAAACTAAATAAGTATGGAAAAAAAGATTCTTAACTCAATGTTTCGAATTTCATGTGCATTCCATATTTTGCAATTTATAATATAATCACAAATATTTAAAAACTTATTAATAGATAACATATTAAATAAATCTATCTGCTTTTGATTCATTATACATTTTACCAAAATAGAAAAGATGAATATATATGTCCACAAACAAATTTATTAAGAATAAGTTTGACATCTTAAGACGCAATTTTCTCAAAACCAAGCCCGTTTAACTTGACATAGTATTGCTTATCAGCGTCCATATATATGTTTAGTTCCCATGCTCAACGTAACACCTGGTCATCTAATATAATATAAATATTTCTTACCCATAGGCAATTGATCTGATTTCCCATGACCTGGCATGTCGAGAGCGACATAATAATAATCCTCTGGTAGACGTTCCAACAGAGGTATAAAGGTAGCCGCACTGTCTTGACGACCGTGAACGAGCAACACCGGTTTACCTTGTTGATTGCCCCACGATATTACTGGAAATAATTTAATAATTATTATTATTGTATTGTTTATAACCTATACCCTATTTTATAGTATCAATAATACTAAAAATATGTATATAAATTTCTTTTACACATGAATTTGCTAAGAAATTAAAGACTAAAATAGTTCCTTTGAAGCAATTTCTCAGATTTCTCCTGACTGCCCATCTGAGTGAATCATCTGGTATAAATTTATCTTTTAAAAGGAAAATTATTTACAAAATATCTATATAAACAATTCAAAGTTGAAGAGTTGTTTCTTTGTTTGTTTGAATGCGCTAATTTCAGGATCTCAAGAAAAATTCTTTTTGTGTTAGATAGTTTATTAAGGAAGGCTATAGGCTATATTACATCACGTTAAGACTCATCGAAGAAAAACAGTAACAATAAACATGAGTGAAACCGCAAGGGGCAGCTTGTAAATAATAAATGGACTATTGAGTGAGAAACAATTTTCCTTTTATAACGTAAAGGAAGGTTACAAACATAATACATTGCATTTGTAAATCTGATTTTTTTTGAATTATAAAAACAATTTAAAAAATTTTATCCAATTATTAAACAAAATTAACAAATTAATAGTTAAAGAGAGAACACAATTTTAATATAAAACGAATTATAAATTATAGGTAAGTAAAAAATAATTAATTAAAAATTAACATCTTACATGCCACTTTACCCCACGGCGCCTCAACGAACCATTCTTTTATAACTTTCATTTCAATTAAAATTTTCAATGCACGTCACTTAGAAAATTTAAAATATTGCTTTGTTAAGAATATTTTTTTTTCATTATAACACAAATGTTGTTACCATGAGATTACATATCTTTTTTTTATTACAATACAAAGTCTAGCCAGCTGATTATGAATATTAAATATTTATAATTGAGTTACGTATATCAGTCATAAGGTGATAGATAAAAAACAACAAATTAGAATTGATATCATTTGACAAGACAATAACCTGCCTGTGCTCAGTAATATGAAATAATTAAAATTCTCCACTAAGTTCATTAAAAGATTTAGGCCGAATCTAGATGTACCTTTTTCAAATTTTGCGTGGCTCTACTTTTGACTAAAAATTAAATACTATGATTTTTTATTTCAGATTTTGTTAATAGTAGATATTTTTTTTATTTAATCACATCACGTAAGTATATGGTGTTACATCAAAATTAATAAAATATGTATTCAAAGTAAATATTCTATTTCATTTTGACCTTTTCTAATAAGACAATAAAACAATAAGTACTTTTATGTAGGATTTCGAAGTTTTTGCTTATTTAGAGACTTAAAAATAACATTTTCTCCCACGGTAAAGTATCCATTATAGTGCTTCCGTTCTGTTACATTTTTTAGTCTATTGTGAGTTCACGTCCGTTCGGGTGCATTTTACGGCGGCCTGTATCAAAACATTGTCAACCTCTGACAGATACAGCATAGTGTTGCCAGAAGCAACCCGATTTGTTTCAACGTATATCTATTGCTATAAATAATATTTTATAAGTATCTCGTAGTTGATATATAACAACTCTGTAACCTAGTAATAGAAACGTCGTAGTTGTTACGAAAGCTGTGAATGTCAAAAATAAGGCACTGACAGGAAATTCTTTAAGGTGTAAAGGAATTAGAAATAACTAATTAAAATCTTTATGACACTCTGAGAACTAAACTTATAAATGTATTTCTCGCCGAATAAATATTAATAACACACATTTATTTAGTTACATACACAACCAAGGTAAGGCAAATGAAACGAAAATATATCCAACAATTTTTAATATTATAATTTAGCAATTGCAACATTTTTAATGTCCCTATTTAAAAAATCGATAACTTTATCGACAAACGACTCGGGGTTAGTGATGTGAACGTCATGAGGCCCAGTAATGCTAACGACGGTAAAATTAGGTATCGATTCTTGCAATGTCTTCATAATTTTCGCGCCTTTTTTCTTGAAATACGGTATGGTATCGTCTTGAGATGCAACTATATTCAACATAGGGGGCGCGTTTTTCGTTATTATAGTTATCAACATGTCCTCAGTTATTGCTATTCCCGCGATTTTCTTCATACTGGGCTCCCAGGATAATCTGTCATAAATTAAATATATATTGTTTATAAATATTTGGGGTTATCCGTTTATAACATGATGATTTTTACCAACTTTATAACCCCCGATTGAAACTAATTGGTGACCCCTGACATAAGTTATTTGAAATAATTGTATACAGGTTGTTTGACTTATAATTACACATATATACATTATTTCACTGACGGACGAGTTGGCGCATTGGCCTGTGCAACTAACTGAAGTGCTTATGGCCGTGGGTTCAATCCCAGCTCACATCGAATGTCTATATTAACCATATGGGTGATTATTGTGGTCTGAAATTAAGGTCCTTCAAATGGGCATTTCTAAAAGTTTAACATATCACATTTTGCATTAAAAATCAGTTTTATATTTACTTATTTATAAAGTACTGTAATGTTCAAGCACCAATGCTTTCGCGTTATACACTATCCAATACAAGTGGAGAACACACAAGAAACGAGTCGAAAGACAAGCAAACAAAATAAAAAAAATTTGATTGTCTTATGAGGAATGTGATGTGTTAAAGCTTATGAACCCTGCCATTTGAAGAGCCTTAATAAAAGTCGCACACCTGTATAGCTGATTGAGACAGACGGACAGTGGGTATGGTAGTCTATTATAGATTAGTTTGGGGTTTTTGAGGCATTTCACTCTATAGCGTTCATCCTGTTCCTAAATTCTGCATATCCTCAAAGATTTTCCTTGTAATAAGCCTAAATCTCAATTTCTTTTTTAACCGGCAGCACACATGTCTCCTCTGGTGCTGTAAATGTCCATGTGCATGTTATTGACACATCAGGTGTCCCATCTACTTGTTTGCGTTCAATTTTTTGTATAAAAATCTATCCTCACCTATATTTACCATCACCAGTCGGCACCAACGTCCTGGACAGCAGCACGGCTGACTGCTCCTTTGTCAAATTCCTACTTCTCACCAGAAGATTAATCGCTTGGTCGTAAGTGTATTGCTTTGTACGTTCATACTCCCATCTGAAAACAATAATAATAATAATTAAATTTCAAAAAACCCCTGACAGTCAATGAATTTTCTTTCAGAAACTGGTATAAAAAAAAATATTAAAATCGGTTTAGTAGTTACTTTTAAAATCAAAATAACAGGAATAAGTGTCACCCAAGTTAATGAAATTACGTTTTGCATTCGAAGTTGGTTGTTTTCTAGTCTTAATTGGATACTGATAAGCAATAATGTGTCAACACACAAAAAGTGAAAATCGGAGATGTTTTTTTTTGATAATTCATCACTTAATTAATATTATTCAATAATAAATACAGTCATATAAACTAAATAAACACGGAAAAAAGTTTCTTAATGAATTGTTTTGATTTCAAGGTTGTTCCATATTTTGTACTTTATACAATAATCTCATATATATAATAAACTTTTTATTAGATAATATAATAAACATATCAGTCTGCTTTTAATTCATAATACCTTTTATCAAAAAATAAAGGAAAATGGACGAGGAAAATGAAAAGGTTAGACATCTTTAGATGCCATTTTCTCAACATGAACTTCGTGTGGCTTGACTCAGTATTGCTTATCAGCGTCCAATTCTGCATCTAAAAGTTGTAGTAACGGATACATATCATACCTTGAATAATTCTCATAATAATCTTCATACAAGTGTTTGTACCATAAATGTGGTAAATATTCTTGAGTGCAATATGTGGAGAGTGGTGGTGCGGGATCCACGTTTACCATCTTTGATATCCTAAACGGATAGACGTAGTTGAAGAGTGCCCCTGAAATCAAATCAAGATTTTTCTTTCAATAATTATAATATAATTGGATGCTGATGAGCAATAATGTGTCAACCCACAAAAAGTCAAATTTGGAGATATTGATGTATTTTGATACTACATCACATTATTCAAAAAAATTTTAAGTCATCTAAACTAAATACCTATGGAAAAAAGTTTCTTAACTCAATGTTTCGAATTTCAGGTGCGTTCCATATTTTGCAATTTATAAAATAATCTCAAATATTTAAAAACTTATCATTAGATAACATATTAAATAAACCTGTCTGCGTTTGATTCATTATGCATTTTATCAAAATAGAAAAGAAAGAGGTTTGACATCTTTAGATGCCATTTTCTTCAAACGAAGTCCATGTGGCTTGACACAGTATTTCTTATTAGCGTCCAATTATAGTTCAATAATTTAGCTTCAAAATCAAAATAACTGATATAAGTGTTTGCATGGACAACGAAATTGCGTATTTTGCGTTTGAAGTTGGTTTCTTTTTTTTTAATTCTTAACTATTGCTATGGACTCTGCATAGGAAATACTGGTTCCATTTGAAACATTCTCCTATATTAATATTATAAAGCTGAAGAGTTTGTTTGAATCTTTAATATCAGGAACTACTGGTTCAAATTGAAAAATTCTTTTTGTGTTAGATTTATTGAGGAAGACTGTAGGATATTACATCATGCTAGGACTCACAGGAGCGAAGTTTGACCATAAACACGAGTGAAACCGTAAGGGACAGCAATTTTAACATAAATGTAGAGAACAGAATGAATAGTTTAAATCCGTTTTTGGATTACGTTCTTTACAATACCTATTATAAATCCAACCGAATGTGTCATACACACAAATGTGTCCCATCTCAAATGTTCAATCACTCGATGTATAGCCACTACTTGGTGTGCTTGTGTTATGAGGGGTCCCACTGGAAACGGATCTGATTTACCATGACCTGTAAAACGAAATTGTTCTGTTAAAATACATCTATACTAGAATGTTAAATAATCTTCGTAGTTAATGATCAATTTTTGAAAAACTTTGCGTTGGATTGATATTAAGGAAGGTTATATTACATCACACTGCGACCCATAGGAGTAACCATGAACATTGTGCAGCTAGTGTTTTACGAAAAGATTTACCGACCATTTAGTTCTTATGAATATTCGATATCGACTTTTAATTAGAGCCACTTATTATGAATATTCGTTTATCAAGTTTTCTTTTAGTTTAGATAAAAAACCCAAGTCTTAACAAACATCTTTCTCGACTTTTCGAAAAAAAACTATTCTTAAAATAACTTACCAGGTAAGTCAATAGCGACATAATAGTAGGTGTCAGGTAAATGCTTCAAAATTGGTATGAAGGTTGCAGCGCTGTCCATGTAACCATGAACTAATAATACTGGTGAATTCTTTGGATCGCCCCATGATACGCCTTAAAAAAGTTGTACAAGTAGGTTTTCATAAAAGGATAACAGAAAAAAGAAATCTTTTTTGCTGAATGCTTTAAACGTTTAATATGAAAAAATTTTAAACAATATAAAAAAACTTAAATGGTGGCACTGTTATTGATTTTACGTACACAATTAATTTAGTTTTTATACATATTTTTTAATGTATAGTATTTACATAGTTCAAGGTACAGAGGAAATGTATAACCTCAACAATAATTAGGTTAAATTGAATTCAATGGCAAATTAATTTAAAATGGGTTAGAAAATGATAATATTTCAAGTGAAAGGTGAATTTGTGAATGTTTACAGACAAAAGTAGTTGTCATTTTGAAATCGATAGATTAAAAATATATAACAATAAAATTTACTTACAAGCAATTCTGCCCCAGATTGCATTAACAAACCATTCTTCGGTTTTACACATCATAGTTTTATATCTTTTTAGTTGTTACTACGAAACTTAAATGGAAAAGGAAAATTATGTTAATACTCAATATAAGTATATACGTACAAATTACAAAGGTCGCATTTTTTTACAGATTATCTGAATACAATGTCCTTTGAATATCTTAGTTTCCTTATCTGTCAATGAACGAATACAATTGTATTTCTTATGAACTTGTAAAAGTCTTTATTTATTCCCTTTTTGAAAATAACAATCATAATTATATGTTATTAAAGTGCTAGGGTCACACGTGCGTTTGTGTCTGACAATAATATAATTATTTCTCAAATTTATTCAATAAATAATCAAAAAGTTTTAACATAGTATAAAAATATAAATATTTTAATCTTAGAATAATAACGCTATTATTTTAAAGAATTTCGGTTTTTTTTTTACATTTTCTTTTAGGTTTTTAAACATTATCTATATGAGAGCGTACCACCGTACAAAGTATACCTATGTACTTTTTATATATTTTTCTAAAAGAAACAATAGAGGCAGTAAGATAATATGTAAAAAAGACACCTTCCGTTTGCCCGACATTATTATATATTATTATAGCGGCAATAGAAATACATTCTGTGGAAATTTCAACTGTTTACATATTACAGTTCAAGAGATATATCCCGTTGATAAACAGACTGACAGTGAAGGCGTAGTATGGTCCTTTGGCACTCTTCAAGTTCAGAATCCTAAAACATATGTTAACAATAACGTTTTTAATATATTATGTTACTAGCAGCGATCCCGACGGAAGTTGTCTTTTCTAAATTTAATAATTACCGTATCCTTTATCTTCCTGGAAAGTCAACATTACGTTACTATGATATCTGCATTTCACTCAAGTTATAGTATAGTAAATTTCGAGTAGATCAGACAAAAAGTTGTCAGACCATTTCAACAACCATAAAAGAGGTGATAATCTTTAAACCATACCGATTACATAAGCTTTCAAACAAAGAATATTAACAGCATCAAAATCGGTCCATTCGTTCGTTAGCAGGTACGATACAGACAGACATATACCATACAACCGATACACGTCAAACCTATAACACCCCTCTTTTTGGGTCGGTATTTAAAAAAGAGAAACTAATCTTCGCGCTTTTTCCTTTCGAAGTCATATTCATTTATTGGATACACGATATTCTATTTTATATTCAATTAATATATAAAAAAATATGTTAATAAGAATAATCGCATTCATAAGACAAAGACGAACGACGGGCCGTCATTAAAATGTAATAAGGCGAATAATTACATTTTTCCTGTTAAAACTTACGTCAGAAAAAGAAAAATTATCATTTGTAACTTTATTTTATTAATGTTTAAAGTTATCATTTGTTATTATATATATATGTAAAATACGTATATTTTTCTTTAGTCTCCTGTGCTACACGGAACTCTCCTTAAACGGAAACTGATTTTGATAATACTTTGCATATATTGAAATAGATCCTTAGGTCGTTGAGATTCACGTTGGAACATAGTGGTTTAGTATTAGTTGGCTCTACTATTGGGCTGAACAACATCTTTCAGGTAATTTTTACAAGAACCATTTAGCTCGCGGTTTCACTCGCGTTAATGTAGATTTTATTATGTCAGATCAATATCGATCTATTTATCGTATCTTTTCTGAATGAAGTTTAGTGAAATTCGCATTTATAATGTTACAATATTAATAATTAAGCGGGGATCGAACTCACGACCGTTAGTGCTTCAATTAATTGTGGTGACCATTGCTCCAATCTGTCGTCAATGAAGATAAGGATACAATTTAATTAAACTTAAAATCAAGTTTACATTAGGAGAAAAAGTTAATCCAAATTATATTATATCTATATAAAGCCTTTGAAGAAATAAGTCTATATTTAATGGTGAAAGAGAAGTTTTTGAATTGTCTTTAAAATGAATAACGGCTGCAAAATTTACTTGAAATTACACAAAAACATTCGTTTTCATATTGAAAATCATATTTACTGTACATTTTTAAGGCCATATTTTGATTTGGAAATTAATCTATTAGGTTAACCCGCGGTCTGCAGCCCTTCTCCTTGTGGCTCGTAGTTATTTTAAAAACTATGAAAGTCTCAAATATATCTTTCTTGATTTCCGATTATCTCTAAGCGTAATAAATAGAGCCCAATACAATATATTATTTCTGAAAACTGATTCTTGTCAATATAAAATAACTGCACCATCATTCACATCCATTTCGAAGGCCATTTTTTGTTTCAATGTCGAAAATTAAGTGAATATCGCAAAATAAACTTTTAATTAGTATTACCATTTTCTTAAAATGAATAATTTAGTAAATAGGCTTGCCCACGCATTATTCTCACTGTGAGCTATCAACGGATTTAAGCATAACGCATAATGAAGAAAACCCTTATCCTGGGCTAATAATTTAATATATAGCCTATTTCCTATCCAAGTGATGTCGCACAGCACAGTTTGTACTTTACTAATATAAAAAAGTATTATTTCTATAATGTAGTATGTAGGGCGGTAATCTCTGAAATTACTGATCCGATTTGAAAAATTCATTTTGCGTTGGATAGCCGGTTTATTGAGGAAGGTTATACAACTCACAGGAGCAAAGCAGTAAGCATATACGCGATTGAAACTGAGAGGGGCAGCTAGTCTACAATAAATTCTTCAAACGATCCTCAAATAAAACACAATAAAAGTTTTGATCTCGTATATTGATAAAAGTATTTTCCATCACCATTCATTAATTTTACTAAAATATAATCGTAATTTACGTAAACTTCGTTATCTTTTGTAATATTTAAAAAAGGACCTGGTGCCTTTTTAATAGAATTTCGACTTTTATTAATTTCATTCAATTTTTTTAATATAAAACCTCCAGCGATTAAGTCCTCTATAGAAACAACTTCTTTCTCTGTTGCTTTGTTTTGATGATGTGATTTTAGAGTATCTTCACTTTTTTCCTTTGAGCTCAAGTGTTGTGAAGACCTAAAAAAAGCAAAAAAAAAAAAAAAAGTGACAATGTATAACATTTTTATATATAGCTTGAGTCTATATGTTTTCATTTATTGTTATCAATAAGACGTCAATGTTTATTAAAATCGAATAAACGGTTTTATAGCCTACAGAATATGAAATAACTGGTCAAGTGCGAGTAGGACTCGCGCACCGAGGGTTCCGTACAAACTTATAGAAATCTATATAAGACTAACCCATCTACGCCATTTGTGGTCTTCATCATCAGTTCCAACATAAGTTACTATCAAAAATACCTAAATCGGTATACGCTTGCCTATAATATTTGAGGAGTTCCCTCAATTTCTCCAGAATCCCATCATCTGATCCTGACCTGAAGACAATGGGACCACCTTGGAAGTATACCTTTTCAAACAAAAAAAAATTTTTGAAAATCGGTACACAAATGGCGGCGTAATCGGCGAACAAACATAAAAAAAAAATTAAATACAAGGTCGAATTGAAAACACTCCTTTTTAGAAGTCGCTTAAATATAATCAAATATTATGTAAATATGGATCACGTCCCAAAAACTATTTTGAAACTATTTAGGAGCACTTTAATTTAAAACACAATCATGGATGCAATCCATGGAAACACAAAATTTTATTTTAAGTACTAATACATCTTATACTTACAAAAAAAAAAGTTATAGCGCGATTCAGGATACACCCAGCGCCATCTCTTGACAATTTCAATGAACTAACTTGTTGACTTTGACATTAACAACATAATTATATTATTCTCGTTTTATTTTTATTTATATTCTACTACGCTCCACTACCCCTGCACTACGTTCGTAAAATATTTAGATTTACATTATCAATCAAAATATCGAAATATAATATTAGTGTTGCCAAGACGAAAATAATTAGTCCTTAATTCGAACAAAACTAATTGTTTATTTATAAATAACTAATTATATTACTAATGACCAGAAGACTAATATGTGTAGATAAATAAGTAAATTAAATAACTCGATCTGTTTGAATTTAATTTTAAAATTTTCGTACTAAGTCAATACGAGTACTTAAATCAAATCGCGTGAAGCTCTTATATTGAATGTTAATTACGTAATGACGTTATAAATCGACGATAAAACTTTTAAGTGAAAAGTTTATTTTATAATTTTTAGCGCGTTTAAATAATAATTAAAATAAAAATTTTTATTAATCGAGCAGAATTATATCACAGTTAATGTCATAATGTTGTCATAGATGGCATTAGCTGTACGCTGCATCGCGCTATCATTTTGTTGGCTGCGATATATAGATTGCATTGCGTTGTTTATAAAGGTTTGCTGCTTTTTAATGTTTTCGTATTGATACAAATTTCTTCTCAGTGTTTGTAAAATTGTTTTTTTGACCATGGTCAACTTCTATGTTAATTTGTTACAAGTACATATAATTTTTATTCTAAGATTAATATATTTTCCGCTTGATCAATTTACAACTTGATACATTTACGCGTACCTGAGAAAAAGGTTGAAAGACAGACGTACAGACTGACAGACACACGAACAGAAATTTACAGTTTTCGGATTTTTTCCTTTATGTATACTAAAGGACCTTGCTCCTGGCCAAATTTCATAATGCTTGGTCAATGGGAAGTACCCTATAGGTTTTGATTCCCTTGCGAAAACGTTAAAAACGCTATCATACTTAAAATATGTGATATAAATGACCGTATCTTTTGATTGCGTTAACTTAGAAGTTTGATTTTTTCACAGCTCTTAGTAATTACAACTTTGAGTACTTGACGTTGATAAAAATTTGTTACCTTCACGCGTTTCTGAGAAAAAGGTTGAAAGACAAACTTACAAACAGACAAACATACATACAAAAATTTACAGTTTTCAGATTTTTTCCTTTATTTGTACCATAAGATCTTACTTCTTACCAAATTTCATCGTGCTAGGTCAATGGGAAGTACCCTATAGGTTTTGATTCCCTTGCGAAAACGCTAAAATGGTCAAAATATACGACATATTTTCCATTATCTTTTGATTGCGTTGACTTAGAACTTTAATATTTTCACGGCCGCATGTCATCGTAGACTTGAGTATATGATATTAATTTCAACATGATACGTCTATGCATTTCTGAGAAAAAAGGGTTGACATCCCGACAGACAGACAGACAGACAGACAGACAGACAGACAGACAGACAGACAGACAGACAGACAGACAGACAGACAGACAGACAGACAGACGGACAACAAAGTGATCCTATAAGGGTTCCGTTTTTCCTTTTAAGGTACGGAACCCTAAAAACAAACAAATAAAAATATGAATTGTTAAATATCAAACGAAAGCCCAAATACATGCTGTAATCAATAGACCACAACTTGAATCTTTTCTATAATCTTTGATTAGAGACAACTGGTGTCCGGATTTGCATTCGTGACTATCCATTTAAATTATTGCAATGGGGCATATAGATTTCTTGACCACTACTTCAAAACTAATATTTATTATATTTTATATGAAAACAACGATCAATCTGGGAGCGGGTCACCCGACCCAAATAGAAGTGATCATCGCTGTCAATAAAAATTTGCAGCATCAGAGTAGCCACAAATGCGTTGTGGACTTAAAAAGTGTTAATAGATAAAGGGAAATCGGAAGTTAGAGAAGAGACTATACAAAATTACGCTACGCGTCATCGAAATATCTATATTTGATGAGAGAAGTAAAATGGCGAAATACATAATTTATATTAAAAGAATTGTAAATTCTAATACACACTAAGTTCTGAAAATCAGTCCAGCAGTTTATGACAATTTCAGTGTTCAGTACATACAAGTGGACAGGAGCAATTTATGTATAAATAATGAGAAAATATGTTAGTGTACGTTAAAATGTTACCTTCTATACCAATATTTGCTTAATTTACATATCCAGCCATCAAAATCTGTATATATTTCTTGCCAGCCATTGAATGGTAGAGGATCATCATCTGAAACATATACATACATAGATAAGCAATAATGCGTCTCCCACAAAAAGTCAAATTCGGAGATATTGATGTATTTTGATACTGCATCACCTATTTAATATTAATAAAAAAAATAAAGTCATATAAACTAAATAAGTACGGAAAAAAGTTTCTTAATTAATTGTTCCGATTTCCAAGTGCGTTCCATATTTTTCAATTTATACAATAATCTCAAATATTTGAAAAACTTTTTATTAGAAAATATATCAAATATTTCAATTTTCTTTTAATTTATTATACCTTTTGTCAAAAAGAAAAGAAAAGATTGGTTTATGCTTCTTCAAGTAAATTTGTTAAGAATATGTTTGACATAAGACGCCATTTTCTCAAAATACGTAATTTTACTAGTGTTCGTGTGGCTTGACACAGTATTGCTTATTAGCGTCGTACTGTTACGCTGTTTATAAAAAACCAAGATTGAAAAAAACCTTTTTTTTAACATACACGTTATAAAAAATTATTGAAGGTAAATCTAATATAAAAATCATTAGTTGTTTAAATTTATATTCGTTCGAATTTTATTCGCTGAAATACTTTCCATCAAATTGCGATAAAACTTCGTCAGAATCTTGTTTGGACTTGCTAGAAGATTATAGGCATTGTACAATTTTCTTACTAGGTGGCGCGCGTGTCGTTTCGAGTGAAGGATATGTTATAGATGGACGTTTGACTTAATAAATTCTACATTAACGCGTGCGAAGCCTCGAACAAAAGCTAGTAGTTAATGATATATTTCACCAATATCGGCTTTTTTTTGTTTTATAATCTTTAACTTCTATAAAAGTTTGTATGCTTTCAACAAAGAGCAAAGATGTGGCCGTGGCTTAGTAATAATTAACAAACAAGCAAAACATTTACAATATAAATTTAATTAACTAAAATTTTACTTTAAAATGCGTAGAATTAGTTATGCATCATAATTATGTTCTTTTTTTATAATTTTCATATTCATAAAAACAATAAAAATATAATTAGTAGGTATACGACTTAAAAAATTAGGTGTGAATAATATAAAAAAAGAATAATTCAAGTCAGTTGCTGACCAGCAAAGATATTGCGTAACATATGTATATAATATTTGGATGCTGATAAGCCGCTTGACGACCGCTCTGGTGTAGTGGTGCTGAATGTACCTCTAACGCCGACGGTTGCGAGTTCGATCTCCGCTCGGGACAGATATTTGTATAAATATTTGTTCCTAGGTCTGGGTGTTTGCCCTTGTGGGTCTCCCCACCGTGGCTCGGAGAGCACGTAAAGCTATCGGTCCCGGTTGTTATCACAATCACCTGATAATGATCGTTACTCGTAGTAGGAAAATTATTTTAGTCTAAACGGTTACCGGCTTGCCCTCAGGGGTTGCGGAGTTCAGATGGCAGTCGCTTTGTGTAAAAATCAGTAACTCGTCAATATCTGGACTAGAATAGAACACAGACCCTGATATAACCGGGAAAAATGCTAGGTAGATGATGGATGCTGATAAGCAATAATGTGTCAACCCGCAAAAAGTCAAATTCGGAGATATTCATATATTATGCTACTTTGTCAACTATTTAATATTATTAAAAAAATATATCATGTAATATAAACTAAATAAGTACGGAAAAAAATTACTTTCAAGTGGGTTCTATATTATGCAATTTATACAATAATATCAAATATTTGAAAAACTCTTTCTTAGATAACTCATCAAATATATCAATCTGCTTTTAATTCATAATACCTTTTATTAAAATAAAAAAGAAAAGATGGATATATGGGTCTTCAAACAAATTTGTTAAGAATCGGTTTGACATGTTTAGATGCCATTTTCTCTAAATGAAGTCCGTGCGGCTTGACACAGTAGGCATATCTTATCAGCGTCCATTTAATATTTATAAAATTATATTTGTTTCTTCCGTAATCCGAATGTGATAAAACTCTGTTAACTTATTGTTTGCACTCGCGAACAGCCATAGTACAATTACCGTGGCAGATATTGGCTGCTTCATAATTTTAGGATTTTTATTTTTGCTTCTCATTATACTTATTTCAACAAAAAAAAAGCAACAAAAAAGAAAACGGATGCTAATTTGTACTCTGTGCATGTTTTTATGGTAAAACATCATTTTGACAAAAACTTCTAATTAAGATTCATAGTTATTGCGTTATGTAAATTTGAAAATAATATATTTAACTATTTAATTTCAATTATTATTTAACCATAACATATTGTAATAAAAAAAAAGTTGACAGTGACATTTCGATTTAAGACTGTATAGAAAAATACGTTTGGCTATATTTTCTGGTAAGAGTTTAAAAAGTTATATTACTAAAAACGCGGGAATGGAAGAGAATTTGTCATAGCCCATGTACGCATATTTTTTTTTATTTAACTTGTTTTACGGCCCTGGGTTCAAGCCCTTTTGAGCCTCCCATGTACGCACTATTAATAAAAATACAAAAAAAAAACTTGTGGAATCCGTGTAATAACTTTTCAGACTGACAATATGTCATATTTTTACCTAATAATTGACAAAGAGGTTTAATACTCATTTTAAAATACATTCCCTTAAGTAAATCACACAAATAGCCCCATATAAAACATTGTTTCATAATATTTTTCGTTTATGTATAAACTAGAAAGTTATTTCCTTATAGATAATCTGTCCGAGTCGTAACGATTTAGGTAACCTATTACGTCACTTCGTGTTTGTGAAATATACGAACATAGAGCACGCGTGCTATAATATATATATAACGTAGGTCACGTGACATGACTTTATACTCGCACAAGTATTGAGTTTTTTTTTACGCAGGAGAAATCTTCGAAAAGATATCCAATTCCTGGGAAGAATATAACGTGTTTATAAAATTTCGTGCTACAAATTTGTGTCTGAGGCCTGTTATGATAGCCACACCAGCGCCCGGGGCAGAATAAATAGAGCGCGCCTTCGGGCCGTGGGTGTGTGAGATAGGGGTCACACGCATCCGTTTTCATACGGCCCCGAGGAGGACGGCAGCCGGGATGGCCTCGAACTGCCGTACGCACCAGCGAGGGGTGCGGGGAGGGCAAGACGCAGGGTATACGCAAGCGATCCCGAAGCCATTTCCGTGCTCAGGAAGGCCATCCCAGGGGTTTTAGTGGGTACATATCTCCACATAACCCGATCTCCCCAGAATCAGGTATCTTCACGAGGATTTCCCAAACAAGAGAAAGGACTGTTTTGAGTTATAACCGCTTCAGATTGTTAGATGCTGATATGCGTTTATCCACAAAAAATCAAAGTAAGAGTAAAAAGTAAAGAAACAGCCTGTTCATATCCCACAACTGGGCAAAGGCCTCTTCTCCTATTAAGGAGAAGGTTTAGAGCTTAATCCCCCACGCTGCTTCACTGGGGGTTGCTGGATATACATGTGTCAGAATTTATCGTGGCACATGCAGGTTTGCTCACGATGTTTTCCTCCACCGCCGAGCTCGAGATGAATTTAAACACTAATTTAGCACTTGAAAAACCAGCGGTGCCAGCCGGGGTTTGAACCCGCGATGATCGTTTGAGATCGACGTGTTCTAACCACTAGGCCATCTCGGCTCCTTAAAAAATCAAATTCGAATATATTGATCTCATCTGATAATAATGCGTTACATATTTAACATTATTCAAAAAGGAACGTTATAACCTTCCTCAATAAACAGGCAACGCAAAAAGAATTTTTCAAATCGGATAAGTAGTTTCTGAGATTACATCCTACATACAAACATATTGTCATAATCTTAAAAATAATAAATTTCATGTTTTTAGACCCAGCGGTTCCACCTCTGCGTTAATCGATCGGTCAGTGAATAAGCCAGCCGGTCAGTTTTGATTTTTACATATATAGATTACGATTTCCCCTTATGTAATCAAACACAACGGCTCCCATTAAGATCTTCTGACCTGGTATCGGGGGTCCGGAAACACACACAAATCTAACACAAACACCCAGACCACGACAAACATCCGTATGGCCAATACATTTGCCGTGAGCGGGGATCGAACCCGCGACCGTTACAGTCAGTGACCACTGCGCCAACGTGTATAAACAACGATTTTTTTGTCATTAAAAATATATTCAATATAATTAATGATATAAAATGTACAATTTGTAGTATTTATTAAAATATAATACTTATAAACAAATTTTACCACTATATAAAAATAAGTATACATCAATTTCGAATTTTATAAACAAAAAATGTAACGCAAATATAATTTGAATTCAATAACAATTTTTTATCAGTGCAGTGACCTTTACAACGACACTGATATGGTATATAGGTATCGTTATGTTAATAAAGGTATATAGGTAATCTTGTACATATGGACGCTGATATGCCATAGTGTGTCAAGCCACACGGACTTCATTTTGAGAAAATGGCGTCTAAAGATGTCAAACCTATTCTTAATAAATATGTTTGAAGAAGTATATATCCACCTTTTCTTTTATTTTTTGATAAAAGGCATAATGAATTAAAATTAGATTGATATATTTAATATATTATCTAATAAAAAGTTTTTAAATGTTTGAGATTATTGCATAAATTGCAAAATATGGAATGCACTTGAAATTCGAACCAATTAATTAAGAAACTTTTTTCCGTATTTATTTAGTTTATGTGACTTCAATTTTTTAAATAATGTTAAATAGGTGATGCAGTATCAAAATACATCAATATCTCATAATTTGACTTTTTGTGGGTTGAAACATTATTGCTTATCAGCATCCATATATTCTTTTGTTTTTCTCGTTTAGGTTTAACTACCTGCTTCTCCTTTGTTTGTTATTTTTATATATTTAGTAATACCTATTGTCGAATTTTAGGGTTATCGATGGAAAAAAATCTAATTACGTTTATTCAAATGACATACATTCTAACTTTCGACTTTAAAACCGAACTCCTGAAACGATTTTAATGAAAATTTTATTGGACGAATAGGAGGGTTTACTCTTTTAACAATAAAAAACTAACAAAATTCGTATACCCATTACCGAGAAATCAGCAAAAATAAATAGATTAATAAACAAACATATTGAGAACCTTCTTTTTTTTTGGAAGTTAATTATGACTATGTCCTAAGGAAAATCCTTTTCATACTCAGATATGGTCGCGAGAGGCTGTTCGCTTCTTGTTCCGGAAACCGTACTTAAAACCTTGGAAGTAAAAATAGAATTGTTCATTGAGTATAAGCTCGTACTGCACTTCATTAACTTTCCTTAAGCGTAATATATTTAACTGACTTCAAATATGTTTTCACTTCGTTCGAGACGTTTTTTATGTATGTTCCCGGGAAATTTGACGAGCTCGTCAATTGTCTTGTTGGTCCAAAGATACAGTCGCCTGCCGTAGTCGCTTGCTGGTTGCTAGGCAACGTCGTCCAAAGTGGTCGCAATTCTGGATGCCAAAACCCATATGTTTATAATATACCTGTATTTAGTTATTCATCCTAATTAGTGTTTGTGCTAAATTTAAAGTCAATCGGCTAAGAATACATTTTCTCCATACACTTCACTACCCCTTTACATATTTCACCTTTGTCATCTAAAAGTATGTGAGTTAAATTTTACGTTAATGCGACCACGGGATAAGATTATCCATACAAAAGTATTTTTAATCCTTTTAGGGGTGGACTATCGAAAAACCCTTTCTTAGTGTTAAGTGGACGCTGATAAGCAATACTGAGTCAAGCCACACGGACTTCGTTTTGAGAGAATGGCGTCTAAAGATGTCAAAGCTATTCTTAATGAATTAGTTTGAACACCTGTACATTCATCTTTTTTTTCTATTTTGATGAAAATGTATATTGAATCAAAAGCAGATAGATTTATTTAATATGTTATATAATAATAAGTTTGTTAAATATTTGAGATTATTTTATAAATTGCAAAATATGGAACGCACTTGAAATACGAAACATTGAGTTAAGAAGCTTTTTTCCATACTTATTTAGTTTAGATGACTTTAAATTTGTTTGGATAATGTGAAATAGGTGACGTAGTATCAATATACATCAATATCTTAAAATTTGACTTTTTGTGGGTTGACACATTATTGCTTATCAGCATCCAAGTTATCTCTGGGGTTCTAGTCACTAGTTTACTTGTAATTATAAATATATTTGTGAGAGTGAAGACGAGCGATCTATCCTTGAGAGAGGGAGCGCACTGCCGATATATAATAATAACTAACTGATCAACGAGCTACCATAGACTAAATACAGTATTATTTACTTATATGATATATTCCTAAGAAGTAGATGCTTCCACCCTAAAAGACAATTTTCCACTAATTTTCACCTTAGGCGAGAATTACACTGATAAGTTTTACGCTCGTAATTGATATGAAACAAATCTTTAACTTGATAACACTTATCTAGATAGCCTAACAAAAGCTATGACTGTCAAAAATAAATGACGTGACAAAAAATTTATGTAAATCTAAATATATATAACTCAAAGGTGACTGACTGGCATAGTGATCTATCAACGCACAGCACAAACACTGGACGGATCGGGCTGAAATTTGGCATGCAGGTAGATGTTATGACGTAGGCATCCGCTAAAAAAGGATTTTGATTAATTCTAACTGCAAGGGAATAAAATAGGGGATGAAAGTTTGTATGGAACTTTGTCAATTTTAAACCGATCGGGCTGAGACTTTGCATGCATAAAGCTACTATGACGTAGGCATCAGATATCGCAGACGAAGTCGCGAGCTCCAGCTAATCTATTTTAAGTCTGAGAGCGTATGTGTAATTTTCGCCTAATAATTACGTATAATAATATATTATCAACTTATTTATTTCCATTGAAACGTAATAGAATATAATGAATAATTTATAGAAAGATAAATTAAGAATACAGTAATTGTTTCATTTACCTTGAAGCCAGAAGGAAGATAGGTATAAAACGAACAACACGATCCGGCTTTACACTTATATTTAATCGACTTCAAAAAGGATGAGGTTCTCAATTCATTGTGTGTTTTTTTAACTGCGCGATGCAATGTAATGTGTTTTTCAGCCTATGTATCTTTGTGGCAATATTTAAACCAAACTCGTTGGTCGATTTTATTAATGACTCGTGTTTTGATTCGTCATAACGACGCAAATGTCTTAGAAAGTCATAAAAAGTTGAAACAATCAAAATGGCCGATTTTAAATGCAAAAACGTGATAAAAAAAAAACAAATGAAAATCGATGAACTACGTCAAGTGGGGTATCGTTGAATAGGTATTTAAAAATCATTTTTAAATTTCCTATATAATTATTCAATCAGAATTACCATTTAGAATCTATAACGAAGTTGGTTAGTATTCTCTATGGTCTTGTTACGCAGTCGGATTTTTGATTTTTTTCAATAAAATACTTATTATTAAAAATCTTTGTTACCTCATATTTTCGTTGTCTCAATCGATTTTGAAATATTTTTATTTTAAAGGGCATTCTTTCAAATTGGTGCCATAAATTTTTAATCAAAATCGGTGTAATTAATTTAATGTGATATCGAGAATGGTATCGGTAAGTGTGTCCTCAACGTAAACTGCTTTGCATATTTTTCTTTTAAATCCGTTTATTTTTTTGACTGACCTCCACACTTAAGGGCAATAAACCTTTTATTACGAACTAAAATATATTCGCGGCTTCGCTTTTAAAAAAGATAATTTTATATAATCCTCAGGAAGTTTCATTCTGAACTAGCTTCTAGCTTTTGCTTGACTTCTGTGTAAAACTGTGTATACGTCGCAGCTGACTAGCTTAATCAGCTGATCAATTGGACGCTGATAAGAAACACTGTGTCAAGCCACACGGACTTCATTTTGAAAAAATCGCGTCTAAACATGTCAAACCTATTCTTAATAAGTATGTTTGAAGAAGTATATATCCACCTTTTCTTTTATTTTTTGATAAAAGGCATTATGAATTAAAAGCAGATTTATATATTTAACATATTATCTAATATAAAGTTTTTCAAATATTTGAGATCATTGTATAAATTGCAAAATATGGAACGCGCTTGAAATTCGAAATAATTAATTAAGAAACTTTTTTCCGTACTTATTCAGTTCATGTGACTTCAATTTTTTTTTAATTATGTTAAATTGGTGATGCAGTATCAAAGTACATCAATATCTCAGAATTTTGTGGGTTGACACATTATTGCTTATCAGCATCCAATTAACAACCTAGCCTTCTTCCTATACGGTGCTGTTTAACGAGCTTCCTAAATGATATTCAGACATGTTAATCATTAGGCAAATGACTTGGAAAAGTCACGTCTAGATTCTACTGGCTTCAAAAATCAAAATCAGCTTTTGAATCGTCAATACAAAAACAAAAGAAAACAAAACACTAATTAATTAATCAATTTACCACCGGTTCGGAATGTAGATTCTACCGAGAAGAACCGGCAAGAAACTCGATAGTTACTCTTTTTAAAAGTTTTACGATGGGTACGTACATTTATGAGTTACAAATATATTAAATACCCTATGTGAATCCAGCTTATACTAAATCCAAGCATCTTTATTGAACAGAATAATATGCTTTAGCTACTAAGGATTTTTTAATAGGTATTGCCTGCGACATGTAGATAATTCGGCTTCAAGACGATGTGTCACTATGAAACAGCCCAAGGGCGGATACAGTTTCGCCGCCAGGGGGGTCACCTAGTTCTGTTCACGTCACAAAAAGTAATAATTTAAGTTTGATAATAATCGATACAGGAAAAAGTTATCACTTCTACTTCGATGGGTACGTTTTTATGGACGTGGAGAAGTGCCAATCCGGTTAAACGTTCTTCAATCATACAAATTATATTAAATTAATTAAATATTAAAGGTACTTACTTAAAATCTATATTGTGATAAAAATATAAAAATCATGTTAATCATCGTTATCTTTAACAATTATAATTAGTGCTTCACCTAGGTTTTGGACCCAGCCCAGGAGGGGTCATGACCCCCATGACCCTCCCTCCTCCGTAGTTCCGTTCTTGAAACAGCAACCATATTATAAGTGAGACCAGTACTAATACAAGTGTAAAAAACCGCATAAATTTTCGTGGCATAGTTTTTGCGTGATGCGCAAAAAATTGCCAGTTTTATTTTTTAGATAGCGTAAATTAATGGCATCCTAAGTCCTTTTCTGCAATATTATGTGAATATAAATAAGTTGAGTTTTATTTTTTCAAAAGTGTCGGTCGGACATTTTTTCCCATGTAGGTACAATATACCAAAGCGATAAGAGGCTCGGTTAAAAATCGAGGAATCGAATCAGAGATTGTTTTAAACTACTTTCAAAAAACGATTCTCAATTCGTCTACGTTTTTTAATATATATTTTCACCGATTACTCAAAAAGGGCTGAACCAATTTGTTTGATTCTTTTTGGTGCAGTAGTCTGGTTTTAAAATCAAAATGATGAAATCATCTCATATATTAGAAAAATCTTTTATTATAATATAACTTTTTCATACCAATTTGCTTTTAATTCATTACAGCTTTTATAAACATATGTGAAGAGGATATATACATCTTCAAACAAATTTATTAACGCTTTGACATCTACAGACGCCATTTTCTCAAAATGAAGTCCGTGTGGCTTGACAAAGTATTGCTTATCACTTATCAGCGTCCAATTAAGAAATGGTTTGACATCTTTAGACGCCATTGTTTTCATAATGAAGTCCGTGTGGCTTGACACAGAATTGCTTATCAGAATTAGGTAATATATAATTTTACAAATGTGTTTTTTGTCGATATGAAATGTATTCACATCCATTTCGATGGCCATTTTTCAACGTCGAAAATTAAGTGAATATCTCAAAATAAAACTTTTAATTACTATTTTTATACTTTTATCTACTAATGGTGAGAAATGTTCGCACGAGTTACTTAATTTTTGGTAAATTTTATGACTTTTTAAAAATAGGAAAACCGCTCTTAAGAGCAAAGTACAAATTTCTTTTAATTGAATGACGTAATTATTCCACTTATTTTTAAATTTAATACCAAATTACTAAACCGATTTTGATAAAAATAATGTGGAACCAATTTGAAAGTATATCCTTTCAAACAGAAAATAAAGGATTTAGATCGGTAAAAAAATAGTCAACAAATTAAGAAAATCCTGCTCCTTTGGAAGTCGTTTAAAAACAGTTTTCAACTTTAGAATTATTTAAACATCCATAAAGTCTGTAATAACACTTGAATAAATATGGAAATTAAAGGTTTTGTAAAGACTACTATATCGTTAAATATATAAGTCAAATGTAATGTTAACAATTTATTTTAATCATAATCACTACAATTGTACTTTGCAATTTTTTTTAAATTGAAACAAAAGAGAAAATAAAAATTAATTAATATATATTTTTAATTAATATAAGTGTTGTTATTTATTATAAGTGTCTTTATTTAAAAAAATATTTGATAAAATAATATTAATAAAGGCACAATGCTGAACAAAGATCGTTCATGCTAATTTTTTTTTTAATTTACTGATAATTGGCATAATCTGGAATAATCTGGCATAAAATCTTTTGACTCAAAATTAAAAAAAAAAAAGTATAATAAAAATAACATACCACAGATTAAATTCATGACGTCACAAATCACTAACAACTGACAATCACAATACGTCCGATTTGTAAACAAAAACAAAAGTAAATGCCGTGCGTTTGTTTACTCGCGATATGCTTGTAAACACAGCGATAGCGGGTGTTGACGCCTCGGCTAGTGATGTGCGTTTATCGATATAGTTTAAACGAAGCGAGAACTTCTGAACTTAAAATAATAATTTTTTTTTTTTACATAATTAGCAAATTGAAATTAATTTTAATAACTATGTAACGTGGTTACAGTAACCTAAGTGATTACAGTAAAAAAGAACATAAAATGGATAAAAAGAAATAATAAAAAAAAAATTTATATAAAAATAAATTTTATTTTTCATATATTTACGTAAATTTATTTTTACTGTAATCTCTTTCAGATGTAAAGGTATTTTTCTACACATTTTTGCGGGAATATAGGTAAAGAAGCGTTGTCTTATTTATACTTCCTATTATAAAGAATAAGGTAAAATATGTCTGTATGTTTGTAGGTTTATACATATGTATATAATCTCTGAAACTATTGATTCAATTATAAAAAAATATTTTTGTTTCGGATAACCTATTTGGATGCTGATAAGCAATAATGTATCAACCTACAAACAGTTGAAGTTGGAGATATTGATGTATTTTGATTCAGCGACACCTATTTAATATTATTCAGAATGAATTTAAAGTAATTTAAATAAAATACAGAAAAAGTGTCTTAATTTGATGTTCCAAATTTCAGGTGCGTTCCATATTTTGCAATTTATACAATAATTTCAATTTTTTTTTAAACCTTTTATTGGATAACAGATTACACTTGTTAATCTGCTTTTAATTCATTATATCTTTTGTCAAAATGAAAAACAAAAGATGAATATATCCCTCTTTAAACAAATTGATTAGGAAAAGGTTTGACATCTTTAAACGCCATTTTCTCAAAATGAACTCCGTGTGGGTTGACACAGTATTGCTTTTCAGCGTCCATTTTTCGAGGAAGATTATAACAACAACGAAAAATACTCTTTACTGTACACCAATAAAATAAAACAAATAAAATAGATACAATTAAGGTTAAATGTACAAAGGCGGTCTTATTGCTAAGATAGCAAATTCTTCCAGACAACCTTTTTATATATTATAGCTATATTACATCACGGTACAACTCATAGGATGAAGTAGTAACCATAAACGCGAGTGTAACCGCGTGGGGCAGCTAGCTTATCATTAATTATTGGTCGTGTTAGTCGGCAGTCTTGCATAAATGTTAATTAAAAATGGAACAGCCAATTCGCTTGTGAATTTTTTAATAAAAACTTACTGTCATACTACAAAAGACGCATTAAAACCATGTTCAACACGTGTCTAACTAAACAGTGTTTAAACATTAAACATTGCTTAAACTATTATCTAAATTGCTTAACAGCGAATAAACTCATAAAGAAACTTAATGATAAAATGTTGTACGTTATATTTGACAGCTGAAATAGGTTTTAGGCATCTATTAAACTCACTTAAACCAATGTTAATCTATATCTAAAGCTTGTTTAACTCAAAACTGCGCTTAGACGCAGATTTGTAGTTCGGATTTTTTAAACACGCGTTTAACGTCTGTTTAAATCTTTTGTAGTAAGGGAGTTAGAGATTATGTTATTTGTAGTTGTCGCTAGTTATCTCATAAAAGACATATTTGTGAAGTCTGAAACGATTATAAGATTATCTTTATTTCTTGTGTTTATGTCAATGTCTGTTACGTTCGAAATTCATAATATCTTAAATAACTCTCTGTTTGTTACATTTTCACATTTTAGCCGTTAAAATAATTTTGATTAATTTAGATATAGAGAACGATTGGATCTTAGTGAAGATACAAGCTACATTTGACCAAAGACCAAAGTTGAGGATTTGTACAAAAAGTTTATACAAAGAACCCATCACATACATGGAAATTGATTATTAGTTATTTATATTTAGGTGAGTGTATTAAATATTGTCGTAAACATTCGATTCGAATCAGTTCGAAATATAATTTAAATATTTACGTGTGAGCTGATAAGTCTTATGACAAGATTATCAAAATAAGTTGACTGATAGCACATCTTGATAGCAACCGAAAGGACAAACCGAAAGAATGTTCAATTTTAAGATTAAATATTTATATCTGATATACGGCAGTTCGAATCTATACATATCTTTTTCCTTTTTTATATAAATTGACAAAGCGCAGCCAGATTTAAAGTGATCTCCGCCGTCCATAAACATTTGCAGCACCAGAACAGGAGCGGTTCCAGCCCTCAAAAAAAGGTACTGATCGAGTCGGAGAATGAATTCTGTGCCCATCGTGCCCACAACGGTGGTCTGCGCACCAGAACATCTTAATTCTCAATCCTTCCTAACACGATACCTTAATTCGCTTTCCAGTTAACTTCTATTTATAAACCTGCATAGAATCATACATCCTTAATTTTTAATTTAAAATAATTTTCAAAGGCCGGTAACGCACCCGCAACGCCCATGGTGTTGCAGATGTGCATGGGAGATAACCATTTAATATTAGGTGGTACTTTTTGCTCGTTTACCACCCTTTTTATAATAAAAAAAAACCTTCGCGTATGCAGTTTCAGGGGAGCCACAAATACGTTGCCAGCTTAAAAAAGAATAAACGAAAGGGTATATAAAATAAAGAAACAAATGGGATAGGGCGTCGGTCTTTCAACTCTCTCACTCACCGTACGAAACGCTACATTAGCTACTTGGCAATGATTTTCTGTAAGAGTGAGGTACTGACCCGGTTAAATTAGCCCATATATGAGCTGTAGTGAATAGGCTACAGGTAGGCTAGAGCCAAAGCAAAAGATCTACAGAAATGAATTTTTAGTTTTTTATTTATACTTTTTTTTAATATAAACATTAAAAAAATTAAAATATATACAGTAATATACGAAATTATTTCTGAAAATCGTATACAAGGGGTCTGTGGTAGCTATATGAACAATTATTCCTAATGACCTACCCACTCTTTTCATTTCTGCAATAAGAAGTAACATAATAAGAAAACATTCTTTTTAAATTACCCATTTTATGAGCCGAATCCGTCATTCCATTCCTTATATAAAAACCGTGACTGTTTTTTTTTAAATAATTGAACACACAAAAAATATCGATAAATTCTACCGACGCATCACTATTAACTGAGGTCGTTCCGTAACCGGTTATTACGGGCTCACTTTTACTATCAATTTAGTGAAATATCACAATCTGTTCTATATGCAAGTGCGCAGCGGCTTCTGTCATAATATTAACCCGGATTGCTATGCGAGATAACGCAATGCGACGCGACGCGGTGCGAAAATAACACACAAATGACGCCTATTGTAATGGCCTAGGTGATAGAACGAAGCACGGTGCGGCGCGACGCGAAATGTAGCGAACGCGATCACTTGGCACGATATTTTCCTGCATACAATTTGTGGTCAATTCAACTCGATTCTTTGGTTAACGGCGTTTAGCTGTCTCAGTTAGACACGTATTATTTCGATAATGTCACGTGGAATGGAGAAAACACGATGGAGATTGATCGGCGGGGTCGAGAATCCCACCTAAACTAAATTTTGGATACACCCTAAAAAAGTGTGATTTTAATTGTGAGTCCTTAACCGAAAACAACACAAAAATAATTATTAACATACATAATAGTAAAAAATATAAATAATTTTAATGGGACAATAACATTTTTTATTAATAACTTAATTTTATTACATTTTACATTTACATAAAAAACAGATTCGGAGGACTAAACACAAATATCAATAAACAATCAACATTTATGGGCAGAGGACATTAGGAGGGAGGATGTTATAGAGGGGATGAAGAAGTCTGGGGCAAGTAAACAGAATATGGGATGGGGAACCTTCGTCTAAACCGCATTCGCACAGAGAGTGGTCACGAATTCGAATTTTAGCCAGGTGCCTGGGAGTATATGCATGGCCAAGTCGCAACGCAAAAATGGTAGAAGTGACAGAACAGTCAGAACGTCTAAGAAGAAAGAACCAAGGGCGTCTTGGAATTTCAGGTTGCAAGCTAGCACAATATTTACCCTTGACCGATTTTGATGAAATCCAAAAAATGTCTAAGATTTGGACATACGAGTATTCGCAACAGCACAGAGATCTTGTGAGGAATTTTTAAAATGCTCTAAAGAAACAAGTTGGATGGCCGATTTGGCACACGAATCAGCAGTTTCGTTGCCAGGGATTCCGGAATGCATTATAAATAATTCATTTCAATTCTCTAGTTAATGGCTTTTAGTTGTGCCAATTAGACTCATGTTATTTTGCCAATGTCACGTGCAATAGAAAAAACACGATGGAGATTGATCGGTGGGGTCGTGAATCCTTATTATACATAATATTTTCAATTCTTTGTCTTGATAGCTTTTAGTTGTGCCATATGAGCACAGATTATTTCGCCAATGTCACGTGGGATGGAAAAGACAATTCAATTCTTTGGTTACTTGGAAAACGAAGGAGATTGTTCGACATAATATTTTAATTTTATTTTGACATGACAGTGACTGTGGAATGATGCGCGCGCACGTAGAATAATATGTCACGTCGCGTCGCTTTATTTTGTATTCGCCTGTGATTGCATGTGATACTTTTGACAGCTCGCTTTGGGATGCCCCGTTTCATATGACTTTTTTTTGTTCACGCAGGTGAAATCTTACGGTTTCAGATCTGTATTATCATTTCTTACAAGAATAAAATTCACTTCGGAAACAAAAGGATTGGGGGTACATCTTCTTTTTTTACAGGTTGGCGAGTGTAAGAGAGGGTAAACCAAAGCGAGTCATATATAGTAAGTTAATTCTTCGATAAGATATACGATTCCTTGGGGGAGAGATCGGGTTATGTGGAGATTTATACCCACTAAAACCCCTGCGGTGGCCGTGCACGGGAATGGAGAGGGCGCGGAATGGCTTGCTCGTACGCTTTGCTGCAGTTTCATATTCCTTAACCCTTAAGTGCATCTTGTTGCCAAATGTATACTTATTACGTTTCACGTTATTTTGTTGAAGTCATGTGGTATGTGGTTCCGAACGCACTTTAACGACCATAGATAATAAATATATTAAGTGCCAAAAAAGAAATTATGCAAGTTGCGGCAACAAGTCAATTTTTTTTTACATTTCTTTTTGGCGGTCTAACTAAGTTTAGAGTTATAAGAAGCGTCTCCGTAATTTTGTATTCATTAATACACGAGTGCTATTTCTTATAAAAATATATATTCTCAACTATTATAAGGTAAATACTTAAATATCTATAAGGAAACATTTTTTAGGCCGCAATAAAAAACCATGCATTTAAGGGTTAAGCTCAATACACATAGACACGTTACGACGACGTGCTTCATTATGATCTCGCATCGTGAAATATTACGACGCACCGTCGCATCGTGATTTTTATTTGACATTTTTTTGCTAGATACATTAAATTCATACTATTAGACGTTAAAAATCTGTACCTATTTCAAACTTTGACAAGTCTTCTGGGCGAAAAGTACTCGCGTCGTCTTACTATCAGTTAGTCGGCAACGTTGTTCAAGTAATCGGTATTTTGACTGACACCATATTATAATTGCATAATAACATAAGCTGTGTCAAGCCACACGAACCTAATTTTGAGAAAATGGCGTCTAAAGGTGTTAAACATATTCTTAATCCATTTATTTGAAAACGTATATATCCGTCTTTTCTTTTGTTTTTTGAAATAAAGTAAAATGAATTAAAAGCAGATTTATATATGAAATGTATTATTTAATAATAAGTTTTTCAAATATTTGAGATTATTGTATAAATTTCAAAATATGGAACGCACTTGATATTCGAAACATTAGATTAAGAAATTTTTTTTTTCGTATTTATTTAGTTCAGATCACTTGAAATTATTTTTAATTATGTTACTGTTAAGTTATCTCTGGGGTTCTAGTTACTTGTTTATTCGTAATTATGAATATATTTCTGAGAGTAAAGACGAGTAAGCTATCCGAGAGAGACGGAGGGTGCGTACTGCCGATATATAATAATAACTAACTGATCAACGAGCTACCATAGACTAAATACAGTATTATTTACTTTTATGATATATTCCTAACAAATACATCGGTGACGGAGTATCAAAATACATCAATATCTCCGAATTTGACTTTATATGGGTTGACACATTAGTATCTTATCAGCATCCATATATTATAATATCATTTAATTGAAAGATACACATAGTTATTTTCTTTTTGGTACGGACTGCGTGTATGGAAAATTTGAGTACTCGACTACTCAACGTAAAAAACAAACACACGTTCACAAATTGCGTTTATATAATTACTTAATTATTTTATTTTAAAAATAATTGCTACATTATTCGATACATTATTGGTCACGTCATTAGTTTAATATTTCATTATTTCTGTTACTTAAACAAATGTATGTAATTTTTAATCATAACTTCGTTACACAATTGAACGGTGATAAGCAATACTGTGTCAAGCCACACGGACTTCATTTTAAGAAAATGGCGTCTAAAGGTGTCAAATCTATTCTTAACAAATATGTTTGACGAAGTACATATATATCCATCTTTTCTTTTTTATTTCGAAAAAAGGTATAATGAATTAAAAACAGATTTATATATTGAATATATTATCTAGAAAAATGTTTTTCAAATATTTGAGATTATTGTATAAATTGAAAAATATGAAACACACTTGGAAATCGAAACAATTAATTAAGAGACTTTTTTCCGTTCTTATTTATTTTATAGGACTTTAATTTTTTTTTAATAATGTTAAATAGGCGATGCAGTATCAAAATACATCAATATCTCCGAATTTGACTTTTTGTGGGTTGACACATTATTGCTTATCAGCATCCAATTTACATATCAAATTAACAATTTTAAATTATACAAACTTATTTTCAGATATTTTTTTGTTTTAATATTTTTCAAACTTTTTTTTAAAAGTATTTTTTCGATTTTTTTTTAAGAATTTATTTCAGTCCAAAGAACATTACTTATTAGGTTTAATCTGTATCACAAATTATAAGCGAAAATTCGTTAAAGTTAATCTACTAATTTTATTTCTATGTTAGCTTGTATTTAGGGGATTATATCTAAAATTACTAATCCGATTTGAAAAATTTATTTTGCGTTGGCTATCCCTTTATTGAAAAGCTTTTAGGCTATATTATATAACCCTACGGCGCACAGGAGTCAAACAGTCTATATAATTATACAAACAATACTGACATGCTGAAATATTCACTGACTGATCGGTCAACGCAGAGCTGAAATTGCTTAGTCATGGTTATTACATTTTGCGCAAACGTTTCTTAAATATCGTAAGTATGCACTAATAAAGGAGTTTTGACAATCCATCCCCTTATGGGATGATGGAGTGCAATGAAAGTCTCTCGTCCGGTTAGCAATAGTGCAGTTAGTAGATATATTTTTGGCACCAAGAAGTACAAAATTTAGCTCTGAGCTGTTTCACACATTTTAGCGGGAAGAGGTAGTTACAGTGTTGTCACATAAAATATTATAATTTATACCATAACAATGTTGTCAGCATTAATAATAAATAAATTTTGCCGTATATTAATTACATAGTTAATTTTGGTTATGGGGTCGCCACACCCTAAAAAGTTATAAAGAGGGTTTAAAGTTTTTTAAGCATCAAATTCGTAAGTATACGTAGTTGAATAAACAATCAAATCAACGATTATAGAACGGAGTCTTGTTGTGATCTGTTGATTACAGCTTGTACTCGGGCTCTCGACCGAGGCATTTCATTTTTTTTTTGTTGTTTGATATTTAAAATTTCATATTTATTTGTTAAAGAGCCGAGATGGCTTGTGGTTAGAACACGTCGAACTCAACCGATGATCGTGGGTTAACCCCGTTTAGCACCGCTGATTTTTCAAGTGCTAAATTAGTGTTTAAATTCATCTCGAGCTCGGTGAAGGAAAACATCGTGAGCAAACCTGCATGTGCCGGGAGAAATTTTGACACATGTATACCCACCAACCCGCAGTTGAGCAGCGTGGTGGATTAAGCTCTAAACCTTCTCCCTTATAGGAGAGGAGGCCTTTGCCCAGCAGTGGGATGTTTACTTTACTTACTTTATTTGTTGGTTTTTTCGTATTCTATAGGCTACCAAAACGTTTATTCAATTTCGATAAACATTGTCGACTTATTGTTTACAATGAAAACATATACGAATTAATTCCAGTTATTTTGGTTTTAACACCAACTTACTAATCCGAATTTAACAGCCGAAGTATACATTTTTAAACAAAAAATAAAAAGAAAGAGAAATTAAAAATAACTA
This sequence comes from Hypolimnas misippus, assembly GCA_037950945.1. NCBI lineage: Eukaryota > Metazoa > Arthropoda > Insecta > Lepidoptera > Nymphalidae > Hypolimnas > Hypolimnas misippus. Next base: position 4,746,254 of record JBBEEQ010000002.1, read on the forward strand.
TATTAAACCTAAGTAACTATCGATGTCACAGTGAGGCAAGGTGCCCACAACACTGGCAGCATTACCTCTTTGTATGGCCAGACGAGTTTTAAATAAAAATGTTATACATTGTCTTTTTTTTTTTAACAAGAACTGCTAGTAAACGCAAGACAACCGCGAATGGCTAATAAGGAATGAAATAACACAAATCATTTTTCTTTTTAACACTTTTTATTATGATGCGCATATGTACAGTACAGACTAATTTTAAAAATGATATATTTAACATAACCAAAAAGTTTTTATATAAAATTTTTTTACCTTCAGAAAACAATGAATGTATTCATTGATAAAAGGTATGTAATTAATATGTTTTTTTTTTTTTTTGTATTTACTGCTGTTAGGCGAGAGTTATACTTGTAAATGCTTATAGACTGATGTAAGGTTTACGTAAGTTACTTACTTTATATACTTGAAATAATTTACTGTTATATTCAGCTAATTACATAAAAATAAAAATTTAATTTTTGTAAATTATCAATTAATTTAATTTTGTTTTAGTTAATTAAGCGCGTCGTGACATGTTTAAATTTGACTTACTTTTTGAAGCAGGTTACCGAGTTGTATAAATTAGTAAATTATTCGAAAGTAGCTTACGTAATTAAGTTACGTTAGTAAAACTTACAAGTATAAAGCTTGCCTTAAGCGAGAACTTACAACTTGTAAGTTTACAAGTGTATTTCTCGCCTTAGGACTAAAATTTGGGCCTTAGCTAGTTTCAATATCATGTATTCATTTTAAAAAAAGCATAATCGGAAAATGAATTAAACACTAATATGATTATTTTTATTTTATATGAAAAAAGCGGATTTCATTTTGTATTCTTATTTATCCAAGATTTATCTGACAAAAAAAAATTTCGTGCAAGAAAATGATTTGTTAACGAATGTGTTTTGAGTATTTCAGTTCTATAAAATAATGTAAATATGACTGATTTTAAATAAAATATATGTTTCTATACACAGTAATTGTATTAGGCGAATATTACTCTTGTAAGTTTTACTGTAATTTTAGAACATTTACATTACACCTAAAGAAATAATAAAGAAATTTACTGTCATTGATATACTTTTTAACCCGAGCAACATACGGATGGTAACAGTGGTAACTACTACACAGAAATACTACTCGTTACAGAGTCGTTTTATGTCAGTTACAAGTGTAATTCCCGCCATAATGACTGACATCTTTCAATTTCAATGTTAATAGTTCTGGTGGATGATTCCCTCTTTTGGTGAATAATTTGGGGTGGCTAAACAGAATCCTCCGTTGTGGTCATTACGCTGGATTGTCTTTTATTCAACATAATGACTTCATTGTAAGTTAAATTTTTGTTTGCAAAGTTTTTTGGATACTACTATCAAATGAGTTTAATAACCACGGAAATATAACTATTCTTTAGCTGTAAAATGCTACATTTAGGCCCCCTTAATAATATCCCTACAGTTAAAAATTAAAAAAAAAAACAATATATTAAAAATTGCGCCACAATTGACATCAACTAGCGACATCTATTGGTGTAGTATTAAGTTACAGTAGTAATAATTTAAAAATAAATTGTTTTAAACGGATTTTAAATTAACTGTATTTTAAAAACATCTACTGCCTTACTACAAAAGATTTAAACAGACGTTAAACGCGCGTCTAAGACAGTTTTGAGTTAAACATGCTTTAGACATAGATTAATATACGTTTAAGTGAGTTTAATATGTAATATGAGTCAAATGTAACGTATAACATTTTATCAATAAGTTTTTTTTATGAGTTGATTCGCTGTTAAGCAATTTAGATCATATTTATAGCAATGTTTAAATCTTAAACACTGTTTAGCTAGACACGTGTTCAACATGGTTTTAATGCGTCTTTTGTAGTATGACAGTTAATATTTTAATAATTCGAAATATGAAGATCTTTAAATGATATATTTTGCTGTTAATCCGTTTAAAATAACTTAATTTTATTGTGTAGTTATCACGAAAGTCTAATACTTAACTATTAGTGTATATTTTCTTTTAAATAAAAGTAGAATTGATAAGCAGATTATTGTGAGTCCCGAATAATAAACCTACTCCATTAAAAAATTAAAAAAAAAAAACACTTTTTTAATTGTCAAATGATTGAAATTTTAATGTACATAAAAAATCGACTGTTTCATACAAATAAGTAATTTAATTTCGTTGCCTAAAGTGAATATTCTACAATAATAATAAATTGTAAATTAAGAGTACCTATTTCAATGGAATAGGTTTAATTTATTATTGTATTATTAATAAACAATTGTAAGTAGTTCGATGGCTGTAACATAGATGGCGTTAGCAGTAGGTTCGACTAGCGACACCTTTTGACTAAAAATTAATATATTATAAATATTACTTAGTAATGTACTAAGGCGCTTCACCACCGAGAATTTTTGCTTGTAATGTAAGTTGTAATAGATTCTATATACGCCATTTTCTTAAAATGAAGTCCGTGTGGCTTGACACATTATTGCTTATCAGCGTTCAATTACAGATGAGAAATTGTTGATCTAATGATTGAACTGAAACGTTTGAAATGAAATATTGTTACCATTTATTTCGTAATGAAATATTGTCGTGGTATAGAATTGTTTTATAAATGTAACTGATTACGAAAGCAAAACTTACAAGTGTAATTTTCGTCTAAGACGACAATTATGTCTGTAAGTTTTAGGGCCTGTTTCACCAGTTACGACTAAAGTTGGCGATAATTTAATCTGAACTTATCCACCAAATTAATTGCAATTTTGGGTTTCAAAGGTCTTAATTAAAAATATAAAATGGATACATTTATAAACAAAGATTAATTAGAATCTGTTAGGAATATATAATAAAAGTAAATAATACTGTATTTTGTCTATGGTAGCTCGTTGATCTGTTAGTTATTATTATATATCGGCAGTACGCACCCTCCCTCTCTCTAGGATAGATTGCTTGTCTTTACTCTCAGAAATATATTCATAATTACGAATAAACTAGTAACTAGAACCCCAGAGATAACATAACAGAATCGTGTATTGAAACTTTTAACGGGAACGTTGCCGTTCCGTCAAATTATGAATGTGAAATTAATTTATTTATAAGTTAATTCAGCAGGGAGGTTGATGGTGAAACAATAAAAATATTTAACCAAACCTTAAACGTTAATTGTTAAACGTTTAACTACTTAAAATTTAACAGGAACATGTGTAACAGGCCCCAATACAAATGTAAATCTCGCCTACTGCTCAAAATTTTAATTTATTACATTCCCGCGTGAGGAAGCGCCTTTATTTTTATTTTTAATAATTTAATTATCTACACATCGCTCGTTTCGTCTGTCCTGTGCCTCTGCATCAACGCTAACCTCTGCTGGGTGACTTCCAGGTGATGTTTCCGCCATTTTATACGTCGATTTTGAAACCATACTTTGACCTGTAACAAATATTATCTTTTTAAACATCTTCCAAAAAAAGAGTCGCCCATTCGTCGGAACCTATTAGATTTTGAGCTGAATGAAGACGCGATCAAATTATAATATACATTTTATTAAGGGAGAAAAACAATAGTCACAATCTGCTTTACTACAAAAGATTTAAACAGATGTTAAACGCGTGTTTAAAAAAATCCGTACTACAAATCCGCGTCTAAGCACAGTTTTGAGTTAAACATGCTTTAGATATAAATTAACATACGTGTAAGTGAGTTTAATAGATATTTAGAACCTATTTTAGTTGTCAAATGTAACGTTTTACATTTTATCAATAAGTTTTTTTATGAGTTTATTCGCTATTAAGTTATTTAAATGTTTTAAGCAATGTTTAATGTTTAAACACTGTTTAGCTAGACACGTGTTCAACATGGTTTTAATGCGTCTTTTGTAGTATGACAGAATGTTCTTTACAATGGTTTATATCGATACCTCCCACGTAAGTTGTTGTAACCCCAAAATTACAATTTTACAGTAGACCACTTTAAATCTGTTTTAGTTTGAAAGTTACAACAAAATACGCCTTTTTCAGGCGTATTTTGTTGTAACATTCCTTGAAAAAAAAAAAAGATTTTTGGAATTTTTTCACATTGAATGCATTAAGCAATGCAAATTCGTGTAGTGTTCAGTAAAAACGCTAACGGCAATTTTGTGGCTTACAATAACTTACGTGGGAGGTATCGATATATTTGTCCTTGTCATGTTATCTCTGGGGTTCTAGGCACTATAGTCTATATTTCTTTATCCTTATCTGGTAACAATACTCCGAATAACGAATTGTCGAATTTTTTTTTCATGATAATTTTACATTATAAAATAATTAATCAGTTCAATAATTCAATCGATAAATTCTCATCTAACTCTTACGTATGGCTATATATGGCTTCGAATCATTTTGTGTAATTATATTTTTACATTATAAATAATGATTCAGTTCGATCATTCAATCGATAATTTCTTATCTAACTCTTATCTGTGGCTAGAAATACGCCATATTTTACCTGTAATTGTGAATATATTTCTGAGAGTGAAGATGAGCGATCTATTCTACGTACCCTACGTACTGCCGATATATGGACGCTGATAAGCAATACTATGTCAAGCCACACGGACTTCATTTTGAGAAAATGGCGTCTAAAGATGTTAAATCTATTCTTAATTAATTTGTTTTAAGAAGTACATATCCGTATTTTATTTTATATTTTGATAAAAGGTTTATCTGATAATAAGTTTTTTAAATATACGGGATTACTGTATTAATTGAAAATATGGGACAGTCTTGAAATTCGAAACATTAAATTAAGAGTTTTTTTCCGTACTTATTAAGTGCATATGACATATTTTTTTAATCGTGTTAAATAAGTGATGCAGTATCAAAATACATCAATATTTCAAAATTTGACTTTTTGTGGGTTGACACATTATTGCTTATTAATCCATTTGTCGTGTAACTAAAAAATGAAACGATCTAATACTCCGCGATATAGAAACCACAGAGGTAACTTATTAAAGGTTGAATATAAAATTCGAACTGGCTCATAGAAAGCTGTTTAGTGAAAAAAAATTACTTTAGCGCGTAAAAAACTATTGTTATTAATTGTTCGTCAACTTCGTAGTTGGTTTTAAATACATTTTAAATAAAAGTTCTGAATTGTACTGTTTACTTTAATTTCCGTACATTATTTGGGAAGAGTACTGTACAAGCCTTGGCTATAACTAAGCATTGGTTGACTTACTTCGATACCTCCCACGTAAGTTGTTGTAACCCCAAAATTACAATTTTACAGTAGAGCACTTTTAATCCGTTTTAGTTTGAAAGTTACAACAAAATACGAAATACTTTTATATACAAAATACTTTTTTCAGGCGTATTTTGTTGTAACTTTCCTTGAAAAAAAAAAAAGATTTTTGGTATTTTTTCGTGTAGTATTCAGTAAAAACGCTAACGGCATTTTTGTGGCTTACAATAACTTACGTGGGAGGTATCGACTTATGTTCACACGTTCGTCCATCAATGCCTCTCTTGCCGGCGGCTGCAGGAATGTACTATTTTTTATTTGAAATGATAATTCAAGTTTTGTTCCTTAGATTCATCGAAATCGATTTAGTACTTAGAAATTAGGTTGCTATTCGAGATGGTTATTTTAGAGTCTTGTAGCGTGAATGGCTATTTAAAACCGGAAGTTACCTGCGCCTCCGTCAGTTGCAGCGCATGCGCGAGGTACAGCCTCTCAGGCCCGACCATGTACTGCTGGCGTTCAAATTCAGCCTCCAGCCTTTCGAGCTGTTCCGGCGTGAATATCGTCCGTATACGTTTACTTCTGCCTGAACTGAAAACAATTTGATTAAAAAAATAAGTTTTTCCAAAAAATATATAATCTGATTGCTTTACAATATCACCTCGCACTTTAAATCGGTTAAACTGTTTAGTTTACAAGGGATTAGTAACAACGATTCGTCTATTTTGACAGTTATGATCCGCCATGTTGATTTTTTGCTTACGTCACATAGACTGTGACATTTCTGGGAATAAAACTTAACGGACACCTTACAGTTCAAAATGACTCAAGCCATTTAGCCTACATGAGTCACAATTGAATGGACTTACACACATGCATGTCGGGCAAAAGTTCCATATTATTATCTATACATATAAAATAATTTGTCCTGACTGATTCATCAACGCAGAGTCGGAACCGCTGGGGCTATTAGTTTATCAAATTATATAAACCATTATCATTTCCATTCGTTCAATGTACTAAGTATAAGTAAGTCGTATACTAATGGGGGTTCCGGACCCCCTAAACCCCTTATATACATAGCATCAAATTATCAATGGACCCTGATGTTGGTTGTGATATTATAAAATGTATAAATTACTCACATAAAAAATATCCTGGTATGAAATTATTAGCAAATGTTCCATATTATTTTGAATACAAAAAATAATTATTAAAACAACTTCAAAAACTTTTATATTTTACATGTTTCGCTTCGTGTTCAAAATTTTAGCAAAACAAGACATACAGCCGAACTTAGCCTTAGCCTTCTTTAAAGTTGGTTAAAAGTGCTAATGATCGAAGAATTTTAACTGAATCATATATTTACCTGTTGGAACATGTGACAGAATGTGTCCTGGACTTCATCTGACCCACTTGAGGCCTGAGCTCAGGCCTGGGACTGTCTGTAACAAAATATGATATTAGTAATCCATATATTAATATGTGAAGCAAAAACTTCCCATTTTTACGAATAGTGCGCGAACGAAAGAGTATGAATTTTCTTAGACATATAGCTTAAAATTGATTTTAGATGTATTGATAGACTAGCTTCCGCCCGCGACTTCGTCCGCGTGGATTGGTTACTTTAGGCTAATGATATAACTGTTTTGCATTACAACAAAACAGGTATTATGTGTTGAATAAAACTTTTGACGTTGACGCCGTGCCTTCCTCATCCTCCGAGGACGAAGATGACGATGAATCATCGTCACAAATTTGGTTCGATTGCCAATCTCCATCCGAAGCATCAGCTAACGAATTTTGTTCACCTCCCAAACTTACCGGCTCGATATCTTCCGGATTCATTTTAAAACACTATTTAACAATATGAAAACAAAATACGAATACGTATTTGACGCTGTGTGATAGCTTAACACAATATTCTAATGTATTTAATACTTTTTCTCAGTAAATTTAACTTTGAAGAAATTTGCAATGTTTTACCGGCAAAATTCACAAACGCTATGAAATATGACAGGCTTCTTTTCTGAGACAGAAGATAAAGCTCGCTGGTGAAAGAAAGAGACAGGTATAAACCAGAGGTAATTCGGTAAGTTTTATCATAGATACTTAATATAGGGCAGATTCACACAACAGCTTTCTTCATCGTAACGCTGTGTGTTTTAGAAAACAACATAATGCATTATTTTAGAACAAATTTGGTTAGCATAAAAAAGGTTATAGTGAGCTAACCTTAAAAGTTAAACATATGCTGTCCCTGACTTTTTTTGTAGAACTTTTAAAGGGGAACAATTCTGTCATACATAATTTTTGCGAAACTTTTACCGTTTACGCAGCGCACGCAGCGTAAACTCTCCCAATAGGAACATATCCCCCGATTTTGAAACATTCTTTATTGGAGCTCCGCTCCTTTTGGTCTTAGCGTGATAATGTATAGCCTATAGCCTTCCTCGATAAATGGGCTATCTAACACTGAAAGAATTTTTCAAATCAGACCAGTAGTTCCTGAGATTAGCGTGTTCAAGCAAACAATCAAACAAACAAACAATCTCTTCAGCTTTATATATTAGTATAGATGAAAAGGAGTGCAGAATGCTACTTAAATAATGCAAAAAACAAACATTAAATTAAAAAAAAATATTACACACACTAAGTATTTGACACACACTTGCATAGATAATACAATTTTGTTTATTGTTAAAGTCTATGGTCGAATTGAAATAGATTATGTGGACGCTGATAATCAATACTGTGTCAAGCCACACGGCCTTCATTTTGAGAAAATGGCGTTTAAAGATAACATACGTATTCTTAATAAATTGGTTTAAAGACGTATACATCCATTTTTCTACTGTTCTGAGACTTGGCCTTGAAATTGGGAGCCACCGTTGGGGCTCAGAATGGACGTCCGTGTCTAGTGAGATCGCACCTCGGCTTAGAACGTCGTCGTTATGAAGGATGGCGCTGTGCGGAGCGCAGATGACGGAGGTGACGGTCTCACGACGCGCCTAAACGTGTGCGAGCCGTCGCAAACCGGGGACCTCGTCTCCGCCGGCGGAGACGGTGTGTGGGTGGATGTGTGTTGTTCCTGTCTGTCCCTACGAATGGTGTGTTCGCGAGAGTGACTCTATCATCGGGGTCAGTCAAGACGTGCATGAGACGCCTTTGTCTGATCTGTAGGTTCTATCTCTAACCGGAGTAACTAAATGCGTCTTTTATAAAGGGGTTAGAGTGGCGGGTAGTGCTTATATATTTACCGAAATCCTCTTTAAGCATTCAGAAATACAAAACGATAGCGCGATTTAATCGCCTACTAACGCCATCTGTTGGCGAAACATATGAGTCCTATACAGCTAGGCCGGGAGACTGTTCTTAGTACCAGTAAACACTCTTTGGGCGAGGGTGGTTCGCATAAGTGGGTTAACCGTCGGGACGTTACGGGAGCATGCGTAAGCCATCCTGTGATTCCCCAGGAAGACGACGCTGTTGACACTCTGGGTGGTATGCGCCGTAATTATATAAATGGATGATGCTAAGCAATAATGTGTCAATCCACAAAAAGTTAAATTTTGAGATATTTTATTGATATATTCTGATAATGCGACATATAATTCACATTATTCAAAATTTGTGTAAAAATGTAAAGTACATGAGTAAGAAAAATTTCTTTATTTAATGTTTCGATTATTAAAGTGTGGTCCACAATTTTTCAATATAAAATAATCTCATGCATTAAAAAAACTTATTACTAGATAAAACGTTTATTATATCAATCTGATTTTAATCATTATAACTTTTATTAAAATAGAAAATAAAAGATACTTCTTCAAACAAATTTATCAAGAATAGTTTTGAAATCATTAGACGCCATTGTCTCTTAATTAAGTGCGTGTGGCTTAACATAGTATTGCTTATCAGCGTCCAAATAGGAACTAGCATACATGGATGCTGATAAGCAATAAAGTGTCAACCCACATAAAGTCGAATTAAGATATTTATGTATTCTAATAATGCGTCATGTACTTTACATTATTAAAAAAAAATTCGATGTCATATAAACTAAATAAGTATGGAAAAAAGTCTATTAATTTAATGTTTCGAATATTGAAGTGTGCTTATTGAAATAAAACTATTTTAAACGGATTTAAATCGCGTATATTGTTTATTTTTATCATCCCGACGTTTCGAGCACTTTGCAGCGTTCGTGGTCACGGGTAGACTGTCTACCCGTGACCACGATTTAAATCCGTTTAAAATAGTTTTATTTCAATGAATAATAATCGCGAAAATCTAAAACAACGAAGTGTGATTATTATTTAACAATATACAATAATCTTATAATTGAAAAACTTGTTATTAGATACAGCTTTTTAGTATACCACTCTGTTTTAATTCATAATACCTTTTATCAATATCGAAAAGAGAATATATATAGCTCTTCAAACAAATTTATTAAGAATAATTTTGACATCTTTAGACGCCATTTTCTCAAAATGAAGTCTTTGTGGATTGACACAGTATTGCTTATCAGCGTCCATGTATACAAAACTATATTTCCCAACGATAAAAAAGTACGATACGCGTGCCACTTACTGTGAGTTAATTATACTAAGCATACTGACGCGGAAGTGGATAAAAAGTTGACAAAATTTTATCGAATAAAATATGCCATCAAAAACAAGTTCGCAACTAAGTTCTTCAGAAGAATTTATTTTATTACTAGCTGTGCCCGCGGCTTCGTTCGCGTGGATCATAGAATACTTAGCATGTCTCATGCAAAGCAGGGCTGTAATCTACGGTGCTTTTTAAGGAAGTAGCTTTTTACTTTGGCTTTGGGAACTTTTTGGTTGTATTTATAAGCAGACACTAACTCAGATACGGTATTCCTCCACGGTTTTCACTATAAATGTTGAAGAAAAGTGTTTTGTGCCATTCTTCAAAATTTCGACTGTTAAACAGTATCTTACTACAAAAGATTTAAACAGATGTTAAACGCGTGTTAAAAAAAATCCATACTACAAATCCGCGTCTAAGCACAGTTTTGAGTTAAACATGCATTAGATATAAATTAATATACGTGTAAGTGAGTTGAATAGATGCCTAAAACCTATTTCAGCTGTCAATTGTAACGTGTAACATTTTATCAATAAGTTTTTTTATCAGTTTATTCGCTGTTAAGCAATTTAGATAATATTTTAAGCAATGTTTAATTTTTAAATACTGTTTAGCTAGACACGTGTGGAACATGGTTTTAATGCGCCTTTTGTAGTATGACAGCATGTTTCCGCGTACGTTCTCCTCGTATTATATAGGATGACTTTTTTAACTGGGTTTGGTAAATACTTAAAGGATACTCGTGTCCGATTTTGATAACCAAACCTAAAACCTAAACGAAACCTAAAACTACGTCATAAATATCGTTGTCTTAGATTTTCGCGATTATTATTCATTGAAATAAAATTATTTTAAACGGATTTAGTCTACCCGTGACCACGAACGCTACAAAGTGCTCGAAACGTCGGGATGATAAAAATAGTTAATATACGCGATTTAAATCCGTTTAAAATAGTTTTATTTCAATACATCATAAGTTTTTGAAAAATTCATTTTCCTAGCCAGGAATCAAACACGCTGATTTAGAAAAAAAATAACACACTGCTGCACGATATACAATTTTATTATTAGTATAGATATAGATGAAATTGCACTAAAATTTTTCAATTATATATCGATAATCATAATTTGCCAAGTTCATGAGATCAATGTAATACCAAGTCGGAAAATTTTAAGTTAGAAAACTTGGTTTGTGTATAATTACGGTATCGCAATAGGACACAAAGGTTGCCTGGAAGAAAATGGCCGCCTTTCGTGACGGACGTGGGCGGTGAAGCCGCGACGCGGGCAAGCCACCTGCTTTGGCGGCGATTATTATTTTTTTAAACGCATCACACTAAACGGCACCATGATCCTGTGTCGGGGGTCCAGAAAAACACAGAACACAAACACCCAGACCACCACAAACATCTTACTGTTCAGTCAATTGTAGTGACAACTACGCCAACCTGCCTGAAGTATTTTTTGATTATTATGTTATTTTATTGTATCTTTTTCCTTATTTTATACATTTTTAAATACATTTTGTATGCATAATATAAAAAAATATTTAAAATATAAAAAATAGCTGTCCACCGGTGGCAGAATGTGAGCCAGTCCACCGGCAGTTAGGGCTCCAAGTTGAGGAATCTCCTCACTATACGTGCCGTCTCAAGTAATACTGCCTTCTGTATTCTTCTGTTTCTGAAGATGTTGGTCGAAACTCTTCGCTAATAGCCCGTTAACCGAGACGACAACAGGTACAATTATTGTTGAGTCTACTCTCCACATGGCTGTAATCTCGTGGGCAAGATCTAGATATTTACTAATTTTTTATTTTTTCCTTCAGGAGATTATCGTTACGTGGAATTTTATTAGTACTGTCTTTCACGGCAATTTCGGGCAATTTGATCTACTTAATACTTTGCGGGATTTTGGTATAACTTCATGATACATGTCCCATTTTTACTCATGTCGTTGATTGACCATTTTACAAATTACCTTGGAACCAGGCGTGGTTTAAGAGGGGGGAGGGGGGAAAAAGGGGAAATGCCCTCTTCTGGCTATTAACCGAAACACTTTTATTTTGACTACCATTATCCATTTAACAGAATTATTTCACTTTTAAACGTGTTGTATTAAAAATAAGACATTTTTTTCAAAAACTTGGCGTAGCATTTACCCACGTCACGTGTTAGTGATTTTGTTTTAATTAAATTTCTGAAATATTCCCTTATATACAGGTACAGTACTACAAAATTTGTATTTCAGACTAGCGGGCCCTCGCGATTTAACTCGCGCTTAACATAGGACTTTCATACAAACTTCTAATCCCCATTTTTATTGTTACGTTCAAAAAAGAATCCTCATGCAAAATTTGAAACTCCTAGCACTTGTAGTTTTGAGATTTGATGAGTGAGCGAGTGATCTTTCGCTTTTTTCGCTTTTCGCAATAAATGGTAGCCTATGTCCTTTCTCAGGGTCTAAAGATTGTCTGTGCCGAATTTCATTTAAATCGGTCGAGAGGTTTCAGCGGGAAAGCGTAACAGACAGAGCTATTTCGCATTTATAATACTAGAAGAGGTTCTCCTTGACAATATACACTAATTTTATTGTATTTTAAATTTGAAGCTTCTATGTCATTCTGGAAACCTGAAACCGCGGGCTTCAGCTAGGTTCAGCTACCACCGGCTCCAGTTACTATAAAACTATTGATGTTAAAAAAGAAACTGTTTGTTCTTTTAAACAAAAAAAAAAAAGAAATTTAAAGTACATATTAAAAAATCCTTAGTAGCTAAAGCATATTATTCTGTTCAAAATTATATAGATGATAAACATGCTTGGATTTAGTATAAGCTGGATTCACACGGGGTATTTAATATATTTGTAACTCATAAATGTATGTACCCATCGTAAAACTTTTAAAAAGAGTAACTATCGAGTTTCTTGCCGGTTCTTCTCGGTTAAATCTACGTTCCGAACCGGTGGTAGCTTCATTATTGATGTATTTTTTTTGTTTTTTTTCATGTATGACAATTCAAAAAGCTCGTGAGAGCCTACTTGAATAAAGTATTTTTTGATTTTTGATTTTGATAACAGTCGGATTTCAAAAAAACTTTATATTATACTAATCTGCTTTTAATTCATTTTAGTTTTTATTACAATAGAATACTATAGACGGATATATACTTCTTCAAACAAATTCGTCAAGAACGAGTAGGTGTGACATCTTTAGACGCCATTTTCTCAAAATGAAGTGTGGCTTGACACAGTATTGCTTATCAGCGTCCATTTATGATATACCGCCAATAAGGTTCTAACAGAGTGAAAGTCAAAATTAGCAGTCTTAATGGAGCACGAAAAAACTGCACAGACAGCATTATGAATCGAAATCAAATTTTGATGTAAACGAAGTAAAAAATATATGATTTTAAATGGTATATTATTGAGTCAAAATGGTGTACATGAAAAAATATGCAGTTTTTTTTACTTAGGAAAGTAGAAAGGGGAGTAGATAGAACAATGACTGATTATCCGTATGCTTTATTGATTGACAGCTGGGCACTTCATTTGTTTTTATACTTTTATGACGAGTTTGTAAGTTGTAAAAGGAATATTGAGTCCGGTCTGACATTTCAGAAGGGTACACTTTTCGTGTATGAAAGAAAGTATACATAGATGTTGATAAGCAATTATATGTTAAACCACAAAAACTCAATTTCGAAGATATCGATGTATTCTGTTTAAGCGTCATGTATTTAACATTGTTTTCAATATTTTGCCGTATACAATAATCTAATATATTTTAAAAACTTATTATCAGATAAGACTTCTGATTATTATAATTTGCTTTTAATTCATTATACCTTTTATCAAAATAGAAAAAAGAAGATGGAATGATGTCTCGCCTCATATATGGACGCTAATAAGCAATACTTTGTCAAGCCACACGGACTTCGTTTTGAGAAAATGGCGTCTAAAGATGTCAAACATATTTTTTATAAATTGGTTTGAAGACGTGTATATTCATCTTATCTTTTTTATTTTGATAAAATGTATATTCAATTAAAAGCAGATAGATTTATTAAATATTTTATCTAATAATAAGTTTTTAAACATTTGAGATTATTTTATAAATTGCAAAATATGGAACGCACCTGAAATTCGAAACATTGAGTTAAGAAACTTTTTTCCATATTTATTTAGTTTAGATGGCTTAAATTTTTTTTGAATAATATTAAATAGGTGACGTAGTTTCAAAAACATCAATATATACAAATTAGACTTTTTGTGGGTTGACACATTATTGCTTATCAGCATCCAATTCTCTCTTAGAAATGAAAATTCGAAATTATGTCATTCAACAAATAAATAATCGTATACAACGACAGGTCACGATCAAAAACTAGTTCCCCAAATTTAATTGTCAGCAACATCGTCAACTCTAATAACGATTAAAGCGAAACGTTATAGAAAGGGGTGTTTTTAACCCTTGTAATTGAACAGTCCTGTCACTTTAACATTTGGATGAGCAATATTGTGTCAACCCACAAATTAAGTTAAATTAAATTGGATTAATTTCGGAGATATTGATGTATTCTGTGTTAAGTTATCTCCAGGGTTCTAGTTACTGGTTTATTCGTTATTATGAATATATTTCTGAGAGTAATGACGCGAAATCTATCCTAGAGAGAGGGTGCGCACTGCCGATATATAATAATAACTAACTGATCAACGAGCTACCATAGACTAAATACAGTATTATTAACTTTTATGATATATTCCTAACATCTGATAATGCATTACGTATGTAACAATATTAAAAATTATCTGAAGTCATCTAAAATAAATAATTACGGAAAAATAAAGTTTATTTATTATATGTATCGAATTGCAAGTGTCGTTCCATAATTTTAAATTTATACAATAATCCCATTTATTTGAAAAATTTACTATAACATAAATCTTTTAATTGTAAAAAATTACTTTTAATTAATTATATCTTTTATCAAAATAGAAAATAAAATATATATATGTCTTCAAACAAATTTATTAAGAATTGGTTTGACATGTTTAGACGCCATTTTCTCAAAATGAAATCCACGTGGCTTGACACAGTATTACTTATTAATGACTAATTAAGGTACCCCTGTAAATAACATCGATTCTTTCTCGAATAATAGTAGTCTGGCTGTAGTCTGCAGCTCGTATACGGCCTCAAGTCTATTGTCAGTACCACACGACCACAAAACAAGAAGGTGAAGGTGGGTGAAAGAAAGTTTGGTTAACTAAGCTTCAAATAAATAAATAAACGCATCACACTCAACGGCCCCCATTATGATCTCGTGGCCTTGTGTCGGGGGCTTGGAAACACTCACAACACTAACACAAACACCCAGACCACGACAAACATCCGTATGGCCAAAAAGAGACGTTTGCCTTTAGCGGGAT
Source organism: Hypolimnas misippus (assembly GCA_037950945.1). Lineage (NCBI taxonomy): Eukaryota > Metazoa > Arthropoda > Insecta > Lepidoptera > Nymphalidae > Hypolimnas > Hypolimnas misippus. The sequence goes on from JBBEEQ010000002.1 coordinate 4,761,565, forward strand.
CGAACCCGCGACCGTTAGAGCTTCAGTCAGTTGCAGTGACCACATAAAATTTCCTGATTTAATATCAAGAAATTTTGTTTCCGTACTTATTTAGTTTATGTAACTTTAAACGTTTTTAAATAATATTGAATACTTACATTATCAGAATACATCACTATCTCCGAATTTGACTTGTTACGGATTTAAACGTTATTGCTTATCAGTATCCAATTTCATGAGTAAAATAATGTATACAAATAATAACCGCGTCACTTCAGAAGAGCCACTCCTTTTTGGTTAATACTTATATACGTCAAAAAAGTTCATATTGTTTATTTTGAAAACAAACTATGTTACAAAAAAACTAGCCGTCCCTAGCGGTTTCCTCGCGTTCATGGTTACTGCTTCCTATGAGTCGCAGCGTGATGTAATATTACCTATAACCCTCCTCAATAAATAAACTATCTAACACAAAAACAATTTTTCAATTCGAATCTGTTGTTATTGAAATGAGCACGTTCAAACAAACAAACTCTTCAGGATTAATATTGGTATAGATAATAAAATTACATTAATTCACATTATTTGTTAATTTATTTTAGATTAAGAAAATCTTGTTAAAAGTGTCAGAATAGCTTCAAATACTTATAAAACGCGACAAAGCCATTTTTAATACGTGTGAGCATAAAATTAATAGTTTTTAATAAATAAATCATTAAATCGCGAATAATTCAAAAGATTCTAAAAAATGTTTATTAAATCTTTACTTAAGACGGTTTTGCCCCCTTTTAAAGACAAATCCGTCTAGTGACAGCGTTTTTAAAAAGTATAGTTTATACTATCACTGAAGAGAGCTAAACTAAATATTATAGGTAAAATTAAAAGTTTAGTGAATTCATATTTGTGTAAAGTTAAATTTATAATAAATCAATTTTATTTGTTAAATATGAACATTCAAATAAAAAAAACTATGCCGAAATTATGCTCCGTTACTATACTAATTCCGGTTATGTTAAACCGACTTTAAGAATGGAGATTCTGTTTTAAGCCTGTTCGTATGTATGTATGTATGTTATGTAGTTTGTATGGTCGCAATTATCTCAAAAACTACTGTTCTGATTTATTTTTATTATTGGTTTTCGATATGTAAATTTATATTTTCCAGGGAAGGTTTTAATATGTAACATCTGACAAAACTAAACAGCGAATGATCCACGATTACTTTAATCGTATATAACTAACTAAAACATTAACTTTAAAAAAAAAAACCTACCTTGCCGCAAAGGTGCAACCCCCATCGTCCTACAGAACCCGTCGTTCAATCTTTGCATGTCGTGGCCAGCGTACAAATAGCTTTGCAACTGCCTTTGATTCTGTTGTAGACGCTCTTGGACGCTCAAATTCATGACATCCTCCTCAGAATTCGTCAAGCCCAAGATGGCGGCGATCGTAAACGACTTGCCGGCCAAATTCGTCGCTTTCCCCGTCAAATCCACACCAAACGCCGACTGGCTGCTGTCTTCCTCCTCCAAAGTGGACGTCGGCGACGTCGGCGAAACGTCGACGCCGAAACGATCGCTGTCGGCGAAATTTTCGCCGAATTTCTCTTCATCTATATTCAATCTGTCAATATTTTGTTGATAATTAATTATGTCCGATAAATTCGGGTAAACAGCGTTCTGTCTTTGCTCCATCATTGTTTTTTTAATTCACTTTATAATCCATTGATACGCACTTGGTCATAATTAACACTGCACAGTTTAATTTTTTTTTTCTAAATTCGTTAAACTAAATTGAGTTAGATTAATTATGTTATCTGTATTAAGAGTTAATTTTGTAGATTTAGACGCGCGCACTAACTGGCTGTCGTGACGCGATTGCGTTGTGGTTTATGATTAAAAAGCACATTTTAAAATTGGCGCCCGGGGCGGGGCCAGACGTCAAACGATCCGTTTGGCGGGAAAAAAATGACATCGCATAAAGCGGTCAATTGAGGGTAGTTGATGGGGCATTTCTGGGCTTCGGGAGGGTGAGGGAGTGTGGGAGGGACGCGATTGGCGGTTGACGCGCATGCGTGGGCTGAGGCGTGGCCAGATTTAGTGGGAGTGGTCTCACTTTGATTTGCGGTCGGGAAAGCCTTTGATTGAGGCAGGGACGGATTGTGAATAATCATTTTGTTAATTGAAAATCGATCATATTTTTTATTGGTAAGAAAATATACTGTGAATTATTCTATAAAATATTTTTTGCGTTTTGTGTCCAAAAAATATAAATTTTTGAATTCAGTCACTTGAATATCTTATTATGTAAATTAATGAAAATAGTGAAATAAGGTGCTTTAGGTCACCTTATGTTATGTGATGTTAACTGCTTATTAACAAAACATCACCAGAAGAGCCACCAATGAGCTGCCGCTTAAAAAGGAAAACGACATAATTTAGAAAATTTTAACATATAGGAAAACGACATAATTTAGAATATTTTAACATAATTTTAACATATATATAACGTGCTTTTTAGTGAGAGTGATGTACTTACCTTGGCCTTTATACCAGCTGTAAGTATACAGTTAGGGTCTACCAGAGCAAAGATATACTATATACTTAGTAAGTTCGTTCTTATGTCTGCTCGTAGGTACTTAACGTCTTAATCGACTTTGATAAATAATGCGTCATAAAATCATCTAAATGGTATGAGTGACACTGGTATAAGATTCATTTTAAAAAATTGAAAATTAAAAGAAAATCTGTCAATCTATTGATACCATTTCAACGAGCTCCAATACGATACTTCTGCTGTAAGTTGGCGAGGAGTTGTGTACCCTGCTGATTGCAGATGATGAAGCATCAGGTCAAGGTTACGTAACTATGTTAATTTAATATCTATACATATAAAATCACTTGTCCTGACTGATTCATCAACGCAGAGCCTAAACCGCTGGGTTTACAAACTTGAAATTTTGGCTGTAGGTGCCTTTTAGGATGTAAGCATCCACTAAGAAAGGGTTTTTCGATTATTCACCCCTAAGATGGTTAAAAGGGGTGAAAACATTATTACACAAAATTAGTACACATGTAAAACTTATAACACCCCTCTCTTATGTTGGGAAATTAAAAAACAAAATGGCGGATTGTATGCGTTTTAATAAGAGAATCGGTTTTCTAATTTTTCTAATTTACTTAAGTCTTGTTAAGAGATATAAAATGTTTCGTTGTTGAGTCCGTCTCTGTTCATCTTGCTACGAGTGTAGCATGAAACAATTTAATATCATAATCCGATACAGCTACAGAGCTACGGCGTAGAACGTGAAACATCACGAATTGGATACGGCATAATTCGAAAATCATTTACAATTTGAAATTGTATCCGAAAAATATTAACTACTAGCTGATAATTCCGGTTTCACTCGCGTTTATGATTACTGCTTCGCTCCTGTGTTTTTGCGTGATGCAATATAGCCTATAGCCTATTAACCTACCTTTTTTTTCTCGCTGAGAAATGCTTTTACGCATCCCGCCCGGTGTGGTTAAGGCGGGTATGTGGGACTCCAGGCAGCGTATATACCAGACTACCTACTAAAACCCAGCGGTGCCCTAATCGCCTTAGTTGGACGTCACGGGATCGCTTACGCATTCTACCGTGGCGCCCAAGCGGCTGTTCTGCCTAAGCAGGCCTTCTTCACCTAAAAAGCGCTTTCAGGCACCTGATTCGTAAAGATTCTCACTCATAAGCTTTTAGACAGAACTGATATTGATATGGTACTGCTGACTGCAGATGGTCTGTGTTAAGTTATCTCTGGGGTTTTAGTCACTTGTCTACTTGTAATTATTAATATATTATTAGAGCCGAGATGGCCTAGTGGTTAGGACACGTCAATCTTTACCGATAATCGCGGGTTCAAACCCGGCTAACACCGTTGATTTTTCAAGTGCTAAATTTGTGTTTAAATTCATCTCGAGCTCGGTAAAGGAAAACATCATGAGAAAACCTGCATGTGGCGGGAGAAATTCTGACACATGTATATCCGCCCCGCAGTGGAGCAGCGTGGTGGATTAAGCTCTAAACCTTCTCCTCGATAGGAGAGGAGGCCTTACCCAGCAGTGGGACATATACAGGCATTTACTTCACTTTTTTTTATTAATATATTTGTGAGAGTAGAGACGAGCGATGTATCCTCGAGAGAGGGAGCGTACTGCTGATATAATAATAACTAACTGATCAACGAGCTACCATAGACTAAATACAGTATTATTAACTTTTATGATATATTCCTATCAGTCTTGTACACAGTCGAGATTTTGTTTAAATTAATTTTTCTTGTTGGCCAGTATTTAACCGCGTCCATTTCGATATTATTACCTAACTTTTGCTCGTGACTCCGCATCGTAAAGTTATTAAACACGCACCATTTTTGGATGCTGATAAGCAATACTGTGTCAACCCACAAAGTCAAATTCAGAGATATTCATGTATTACGATACTGCGTCACCTATTTAACATGATTCAAAAAAATCTCAAATCATATAAACTAAATACGTACGGAAAAAGTTAATTTAATGTTTCGAATTACAAGTGCGTTTATTTTGCAATTTATATAATCATTTCAAATATTTGCAAAACTGTTTATTAGATAACATATTAAATATATCAATCTGCTTTTAATTCATAATACCTTTTATCAAAATAAAATAGAAAAGATGGATATATACTTCTTCAAACAAATTTCTTAAAAATACGTTATGTCACCTTAAGACGTCATTTTCTCAAACACAGTCTGCCATACTACAAAAGACGCATTAAAACCATGTTGAACGCGTGTCTAGCTAAACAGTGTTTAAAAATTAAACATTGCTTAAAATATTATCTAAATTGCTTAACAGCGAATAAACTCATAGAAAACTTATTGATAAAATGTTATACATTACAATTGACAGTTAAAATAGGTTCTAAACATCTATTAAACTCATTTCAACGTATGTTAATCTATATGTAAAGCATGTAGTGTGGATTTTTTTTAAACACGCGTTTAACGTCTGTTTAAATCTTTTGTAGTAAGGCAGATTGCTTATCAGCGTCCATTTTAAGTTAGACAAGTACCAAAATATCATAAGCCGCATCCAATTTCGCGAAGTAGTTTTTTTGTAATGCGCGAACGAATTCGAAATTTTTATTATACACTAGTTGTCTCGTGGTTTGATTGGCGTTTATGGTTACTTCACAACTTTAAGTTGTGATGTAATAGCCCATAACCTCCATCAGGACGTAGGCTATCCAACACCAAAGGAACGTTTTTTCTAATTTTTTTTAATATGTGGATGCTGATAAGCAATAATGTGTCAACCCACAAAAAGTCAAATTCGGATATATTGATGTATTCTGATACTGCATCACCTATTTAGCATTGTTAAAAAAAATTGAAGTCATTTATACTAAATAAGTACGGAAAAAAGTTTCTTAAATAATTGGCTCGAATTTCAAGTGCGTTCCATATTTTACAATTTATACAATAACCTCAAATATTCGAAAAACTTTTTATTAGATAATACATTAAATATATTAGTCTGAATTTAATTAATTATGCCTTTTATCAAAAAATAAAAGAAAATTTGGATATATACTTCTTCAAACAAATTTGTTTAAAATGGGTTTGACATCTTTAGACGCCATTTTCTCAAATTGAAGCTTGACACAGTATTGCATATCAGCGTCCATGTATGGTCACAGATTTCTCTTAAATTCCTTGACAAATATAGTTAATTCGTTTTGTTTGAAGGGTAATTTTTATCAAAATCGATTCAGCGGATTAGATTCAAAATCAAAATAATTGGATTAAGTATGTAATTCAAATAAACGAAATCCTTATTTTGCTTTAAAGTAGTGTTGCCCAAATTCAGTCTTGGTCTTGCAGTCTTGGTCTTGTTCTTGCGTTTTTGCAAGACCAAGACCAAGAACAAGACCGCGTATTTTTAGCAAGACCAAGACCAAGACTGACCGTGCAAGACTTGAGCGAGAACAAGACATAGCCTGCAAGACTCTTGCGTCTTGCAGCTAGGACTTAGCGCTATTTCACTGAGTAGTTAGGTGTAACAGTTCGGTGTATAGGTAGGTACGCTTAGGAATTCTATGAGACGCAAAAAACTGTATCAAAAAATATGAAAAACTGGACCTATGCGCATTACGACTAATACCATAAACATATCTATTAAAATATCTATTAAAATCAAACTGAGTGCATGCATAGTTATGTTTTAACCATCGGCACTTTGATAATGCGGCATCAAAGGTTTTGTACTTACTTCTCAAAGAAATTTGCCGCTTTTCGGAAGTACATGGTTATGATACACGCGCCGGCGGCTTCTTTTGAAATCTAAAACAATCGTTGCCGCCACGCCGAAATCATAACATTTGACACTATTTGATTGCCGCCATAGGGCGTAGGTATACTCATGCAAAATAATTTCGAATTTTAAGAGTACCTACAGGTGTTCCAAAGAATAAATAAGTTTCAGAGTGCTTAGAATGAAAATGAATACATTATACTGATCACGCAAGTAGTATTATGATTAGGATAAAATGGTAAGGATAGGTAGTAGATGTCATATTAATTCATTCTAGTAAGTATATATTATAATATTGATTACTTATATGGTTTTAAACTAATTACTTAGGTACTATTATTGTACATTTAGTCATTATATTTCTTAAGTTTTTAAAAGAAAAAATAGCAAAAAAGTGTTCAAATATCACCCGTTTAATAAATATTGTAGCCGCTTTTAAATATACTTGAAACGTGTAAAAAAATTCTACAAAACTAATAAAATAATATAAAAAGCGTAGGTACTTATCTACTAATAAAATAAAAAGCCTGCGATAAGAGTTTTGTATTACTTATCAGCCCGAATATCTCTGAGAGAGATGATGAGAGTAAGTATTTACTAGCTGTGCCCGCGACTTCGTCCACGAGGAATAGTAACTTTGGAGGTATAGTGACGTTCAGAACTTATTTATTTATTTTAAAACTTCTGTCATCAAACATACAAACGAACTCTTTAGCTTTATAATATTAGTATAGATGTACGCCAAAACATTCACTTATATGTAAAGAATAGTGATTGGCACTAATTCTTTACATATATTTTATTCACGCGTCGCGTCTGTACAAGTAGGTAATATTTAGTGTGTGTTTGTACGCCGCACGCGGCATTGTTTCATTCGCGGCGGCATCCTTTTCATAGAGCCGGCACGTGGCGAGGCGGCGCGGTAGAAAGCAAGGAAACGTACTATAAATAAAGGAATTATTTTAATTCCAGTCATTTCCAATTGAGCTGTGCTTCGAGTCTAACTTAATAATTGTTTTTACTAATTCTCGTTGTTTTCTAAAAACGTATCACGTGTACAATTTAATATGAGTGACGAAGATTCAAATTATTCTAGTCCGAGTAACGAGAGTTTGAGTCACAGATCTAAAAGACCCAAAAGCAAATTTGAAGAGTTTTTCGAAATAATTCATGCATCCCAAACTGCCTTCTGTAAATTGTGCCAACATAAAAAGATTGAAATAAAAATGAAAAACAGAAACACTTCAGGCTTAAGGAAACATCTAATATCTTTCCACAAAAAGGAATCAGAAATATTTCTTCCTGTTAAACCAAAATTAAGTGGAGATATCACAAGCTTTTTAGTAACCGCTGGAAGAAGTGGACAGGTAAGAATATTTTTTTAACAGTTAAAAGAATTTTAACTCCGCGTAGCTATTCATGCGATACTTTCAAAAACGCCATTAACTTACGTAAGTATTTTTGAGTTAGTGGTGTTTTCATCTAGGGGTGCGACATATTAAGTATGTAATTATCGTCTAAAATATTTTTTAGACGATAATTACATACTTAATATGTCGCAACGATGAAAGATGAAGTTTCTAGATGAAAACACCACTAACACCCATATTTTCATTGAATCGGCCAGTAACAACTAAGTACTTTATTTTGGTAAATTACAGTACAGTGCAACCTTAATATAACAAATATCAATTTAACGATTTTCTCGATTTAACAACAACAAACCTCCTCCTCTTATACGCTCAAACCTAGTATGTTTTAAATAATAACACAAGATTTCTTGTTTTGTTTCAGTCGGAAAACAGCAGTGACAACATCACGACAGCTACAGTTGATTGGGTGGTGAAAAAATATCTTCCCTTCTCATTTTTCGATGACGAAGCTACACAAGTATATTTTCGACGTATTTGCCCTAATATGGTGTTTCCTAAAAGGTCTACACTTAGAAGGAAAGTCAAAGAGCGATTTGAAGAGCTCCAATTGAATCTCAAGGAACGACTTCAACAATTATCATCTAAAATGTCTTTTACCATTGATGGGTGGACGTCAATTGCTGGTAGGAGTTACTACGGGGTTACTATTCATTATATAGACAACGAATGGAAGTATCAATCTGTAGTTCTTGATTTTATACCATCACGCGGTCGACATACTGGGGAAGATATTGCAACGATTTTCCATGAATGTTTATTGGAATATGGCATAATTGATAAAATACAAGGTATCACGGTCGACAACGCAACTGCAAATACCAAATTTATGTATGAACTGAGCAAACTGCTGCCGCAACACTTTGATTCAGACAATCAACATTTCCGGTGCTTTGCTCACATTTTAAACCTTGGTGTACAAGATTTATTAAAGACCTTAGCATTACACTGTGAGTCTGACACTAACGCGCAAGATCAGCAGTACGAAGACTATGCAGACGAAACTGAGGATGAGGAAGATGAAGAATCTGCACCAAATATTGCTGACTCGCGTACATCTGTAACAAAGTTACGCAGCATTTCCAGTAAAATAAAAAGAAGTGAGATAGTGAAGAAGAAGTTTCAGTCTGCTTGTGAAGCAGCTGGCGTGCCATCAAATCTAAATGCCATTCTTGACTGTCCAACGAGATGGAATTCCACACATGATATGATTGGATTTGGTTTAAAAGTGAGAGCGGGCATTGACATATTGTGCAGTTCTGTCACCGAATTAAATGATTTTCAAATCACAGCTAATGAATGGCAGGTACTCGAAAAATTACATAAATTTCTAATAAATTTTAAACTTTTAAGTACAAAACTTGGTGGAGACAAATATGTTACATTACCGCTAGTCATTGTATCATTCAATCTCTTGCTAGATAAAATTGAATCCATGGTAAAACAGTTAGATGAGAAACCTAATCGATCTGAAGTGGATGAAAGGCTCATTCTAGCTTTCCAAGCAGCTCGAGACAAAATGCTTAAACATTACAAGAAGAGCAACTGGATTTATTGTACTTCTTTAATTTTAGACCCAAGGCATAAGGCTCAGACTTTTGACCTGACAATGTGGGGGAAGCAACTTAAAACAGAAAGTCTGCGCAAGTTCAATGAACTTTATGAAGAATATAAAAGTCTACACTCACTGAACAAATCTCTGGAATTACCAGAAAAAGAAAATAAAGTATGTGATGAAGATGAAGACGTAATAGACTTTGATAAACTCTATGAATGTCCCTCGACGTCATCTGGATCTTGTCTTCAAGGCTTAGTGATAGACGAGTTGGAGGAGTACCTGAGAAAACCAAGAACTGCCAGCTCGGAAGACATTTTAGATTGGTGGAGGACGCATGAGACAGAGTATCCGATTTTATCGAAAATGGCTCGTGATTTTCTCTCAATACCGGCAACTTCAGTACCTGCTGAGAGATTATTTTCTAACGCATCATTAGTAATTAGAAAACATAGAAATAGGTTAAGTGATGAGTCAGCCAGATGGTTACTTTGTATTAATTCTTGGTCAAAAAAATTGATATAAAGTATCATAACCTAATGATAAAGCTGTTGATTTGTGTTGTATTTTATTTTTTATTCAAATAAATGATAAATCGTAAAACTCTTTTATTAAATTTCTTATAAGTTGAGGGTTCAATCTCTTTCTAGACAGATAAGTATTGTTCTTTAAAATACAGTCAAGTTATTGTAATTAATTTTTTTTTTACATGTTGTAGCAAATGTAAGCTTATAAATCATAAATGTTTATTAAGAAACAGTAACTTCCATGAAAACGACATATAGGTCAGTTGATTTTTCGAATTTCTTATCAAATCTTCAGTTATTTATTAATCTGCTTGATCTTTACTATGGCTATGTTAATTCAAGCTCACAATGTTCCAAGTTCCAATTCTAATACGTTTTTCTAACATTTAAAGTAAACTTTAATAAATAGTAATAGACTAATAGGTAATTGCAAGACTTGCAAGACTCTTGCTGCAAGACCAAGACCAAGACCAAGACCGGGAGCGCAAGACCAAGACCAAGACCAGGTGTATGGGCGCAAGACCAAGACCAAGACTGGCTAAGTCTCGTCTTGTTCTTGCATTTGGGCAACACTACTTTAAAGTTAGTTCCCTATTTTTCAAGTCTTGTCTAGTAGTCTAATCGATTAAATGTGTAATATAAAGAACGCCCTTTCCATTAAAAAAAAAAAGATTTAGAAAATCGATTAAATTATGACGGAGTTATCAGGTTACAAATATTAAAAAAAATATATACATACATACGCTACGCTTTAAGAATCTCCTCCTTTTTTAAAGTTGGTTGAACAGGGCAATGCCAAATTATGGGCGTGATTGTAAAACTGCCTTATAGTTAAAAATACTCGAGTATATTATGTATAAATGATTTTAAAAGAGTTACTATTGAGCTTTTTGCAGGTTCTAGGTAGATACTACATTCCGAACCGGTGGTTGCTTTAAAAAAATCTTAAAAAAGATTACATATAACTTGACAATTCGAAAGTGCTTTAAAAGCCCATTCGAGTAAAGTATATTTTGAGTTTGAAATTGAGTTAAAATTATTTTAAAATTTAAAAGACATGTCGCACTATCGTCCGCGAAAGTAATTCGTGCATTTTTTAAAACAATTTATTAATATATTTATTTTCGTGACTTGAGCGATAAATGATCTACAAAATGGCGTATGAAAGGTTAATTTTTTATGCTGTATTAGGCAAGAATTACACTTGTGAATGTTACTCTTAATTGATATAACACAATTTTGTAACCTGATAATAGACAGGTAACCTTGTGAACTCTGTCAAAAGTAAGGTTCTGACACTAAATTCTTTCAGGTGTAAAGCAATGACAAAGAACAATGTAAATCTTGATGAAAGTTTGAACAAAAGCTATTAGTGTAATTCTCGCCTTAGAGCGAATAATGACTAAAATTAAAAAAAAAATCGACAATGTATTCATGGAGAGCATTTCAACGAGCACTAACACGATACCTCTGCTGTGACTTGGTGAAGACTTGTGAAGCCCGCTGATTGCAGCATCATGTCAAGGTTAACTATGTTTTTTTAGTATTACTAAAGTCACTATACAGTAAATATAATAGTTTTAAAACTAAAAACACACTTTAATGATGAAAGAAACAAAAAAGCGGAAAATAATTTTTGTAAATAAGCGTGAAGCGCTTCTTTAGAACTGACATATGGAGCGCTCCGCGCTTTTTTACAAAAATTATTTTCCACTTTTAAGTTTCTTTTATCATTATAGCGTGTTTTTTAGTATTTTAAACTATTATTTTTATTTTATACTTTTTAGTCTTCTTATTATTCAAATTTAATTTACTATAAGTCACGTGACTATTTTTTCGTATTCCTGACAGCAAATCCTTTCATTTGATACCCATATCATGGAAATGCATCTCAAACAGCCAGTCCGCCATATTGGATCGGTAAAGACGTTTCTTAGCTAGTCATGTATTGTCATCAGAACTCAGAACGTGTGCAAAATTTCATCCTAATCAAAGACCGGGAAGTGGGTCAAATTAAGATCAAGATTTTCTTATATAGTTACAACAAAATTCATAAGTGTAATTCTCACTTTGGATATGGAAAGAACTATATTCTCTGATAGTAATCTATACTTATAATAAATCCGTAGAAGTCAATTCTGTACATGAAATATATTTTCAAAATAACTATCAGGGGGTGATTAGTAATCGATACTGATGCCAAAAATGCAATCAGAAAATTTTTGTCTGTCTGTCTGGCTGTATGTTCCTTATAGAAACAAAAGCTATTCGACGGATTTTAACGAAACGTGGTACAATTATTCTTCATACTCCTGGGCAGGTTTTAGTATACTTTTCATCACGTTATAATCAATAGGAGCAGAGTAGTGAAGGGAAATTTTGGGAAAACGGGAGATGATACTCCAATTTTTAAGCTTCCATCGCGTATGCAGCCTTAATGGTTAAAGTTACATAGAAATCATGTAGGATAGAAATATTCTACATAAAATTTTCTAAAATATATCCCGCAACAGCATATGTCTATCTTTTATGGTTGATTCACAATAACACGTGTAACTCCTGATAGCTTAGCAGTTCGGAGCATTCTGCTCACTCATACCTAATTTTAAAAAGTTAACATTATTACCTATTCAATAAAAAAAAACATAGTAATCAAGTATTGTAGATTGACATATTATATTTCCCTACTAAAATACGATAGTTCTGTCACATCAAAACCAGTGAACCCTGAGGAAGGACATGTGCTACTTTTATGCGGAAAACGACGGAAACGCGGACGAAGTCGCGGGCAAGAGCAAGTATAAAATATCGAAACGTAATTTCAAAATTAATACGGTAGGCTTACAATAATTTAACTTGATATTGTATATATGTAGTTCACAGATTTTAATAATATATACAGCTAGTGATGTATTACATAGGATAAGATATTACCTAAGTTAACTTTAGTATCTTCACCAGGTTTTTCGACTTCGCAAAGTCCTTCTTGGGGAAAGTGTTACAGTTTACAAATAAAAAAAAATATTTTTAAAAAGACCTTAATAGCGAAAGCATATTATTCTGTTCAAGATTATATTGATGATAAAGATGCTTCGATTTAGTATAAGCTGGATTCACACAGGGAGTATAATATATTTGTAACTCTTAAATGTATCCATTGTAAATCTTTTTAAAAGAGTAACTATCGAGTTTCTTGCCGGTTCCGTAGAATCTACATTCCGCACCGGTGGTAAATTCGTCAATTTAATTTTTATTTATTTTCTTGTAAGTAAGACTTGCAATTGTAGTAACAGATTCTTAAAAAATCTATAATAATGTCAAGTTTAATTTGAGATCTGTTAGGGGTGAACTCATATGCATTGGGAGGTAGGAAGAAAGGTTGAGTACTATATCTAAAATTATAACCACTAATGATAAGCAATAATGTGTCAATCGACAAAAAGTGAAATCGGAGGTATTGATGTATTCTGATAACGAATCATATATTTAACACTATTCAAACATTTTTCAAGTTATTTTATCTACTTAAATGAGTACGGAAAAAAGTTTCTTAATATAATGTTTCTAATTGGGTCCCATATTGTCAATTTATAAAATAATTTATACAAAAACTTATTATTAGATAAACGTTTAACGTTAAAAAACGTTTTACGTCTGCTTTTAATATAGCGGGTATACTTTTTATCAAAATATAAAATAAATAAAATGTATGCACACTTCTTAAAACAATTGTATTAAGAATAGTTTTGACATGTTTAGACGCCATTTTCTCAAAATGAAGTCCGTGTGGCTTGACATATTAGCTTGACTTATTAACGTCCAATTGTTGAAAGCTAAGTAAAAAGTACTTTTAATCGACCGGAGATTCTCAATTCGTCGGGGACTTTTTGTGTATGTTCAGAGATCACTTGAAAACGGTTTGACCGATGTGGCTAATTCTTTTTTCGTTTGAAAGAGTATACTTTTAGATTGAATTTTGATCAATAACGGTTCAGTAGTTAGGTTTTAAAATCAACATAACGCATAAATTTTTGTTTTGACGACTTGTTATTTCATAAATAAATAAATAAACGCATCACACTCAACGGCTCCCATTAAGATCTCTTGGTCTTGTGTCGGGAGTCCGGAAACACACTCGACACTAACACAGACACCCAGACCACGACAAACATCCGTATGGCCAATACAGACGTTTGCCGTGAGCGAGGATCGAACCCGCGACCGTTAGCGCAGTGACCACTGCGCCAACGTGTCCGTCAATGATTTTTTCATTAGTTAAAAGTACTATTAATAGGATAAGACTGAAATATATAGTCTTTTTTTCATACTTGGCTTATTTGGTAACAATACCCGGAACGATAATCACGAATTTCAAACATTTTTTTTTTATATATAAAATGGTTCAGTCCAATCATTCGAAGGATGATTTCTCATTTCTAACTTTTATATGTGGTTAAACCTCCAGTATTTCTCAGTTGAACAGGCCCGCGCCAAGCCTAATCGGGGCCGTCACGCGACTGTGTAATATGCACCATTTTACCCAACTGGTAATACCCTGATATCCTCCCGTCCATTTTTGTTGTAATAAAAAGAAAATAGAATAAATAAATAAACTACCAAAGCGACAAAATATGTATAAGGGAGAGTTACACTGGCTTTCTAAAGGTAATTATTTCGTTTGAATTTTTTTAAGTGACTATATTCAACCGTCCATACGACTTTGCACGAATGGACGGCTCGGGCCTGCAGATATACATATACAAGTAAAGAAAATTAGACTGTACATACACCTTCGTTTACACCAATCGCGGGTCATGTGTTGGTTACTGAAGAGCAGGCCCGCGTCAAGTTTAATCGGCGCCGTCGTGCGACTGTCTAATATGCGCCTTTTTTATACGCAAAGGAGGGTAATGTGGTTATCAGTCTGTGTGTATGCTATGTATCAAATGGAATATCGTTGAATAGGTACTCGTACCGTTTTACAACCATGAGGAAGAGTTACATTGGTTTTTCTTAAAGTATTTTTTTCATATGGAATTTTTTAAGGTTATGGTTAGGCCGCGCGTTTCGGACTCTGCGCCGTCGTGCGCTGCACGACTTTGCACGCATGGACGGCAGAGCATTTAATGTATAATTACAAAAACCATCCCCGAAAAATATGTATTGAAATAACGAAAACTTCATCAAAATTATTTTTTTTTAGAAAATCGCTGATATATAAACTACATATAACGAATACAGAAACCTTCTTTTTTGAAGTGAGTTAGAAATAAGTATCAAAGACCCTTCGGTAGGGCGAAGTGTAAGCGAGGGCCCGCAATCCGATGATGCGCTTTTTATGCGCTCACCCTTAAAGTTAAGGGTTGGCAGTGATCAATAATATATTTTCATTTTTAGCAAATAAAATATTGGTATAACAAAAAAAGTATTATTTAAAATTACTAATTTTAGGCTCATACTTTAGTTACATGTATCTGTGTGTGTATTTACAAATAGGTCAATATACTAAAATCAATGAATAAAATGATAATTTATTTCAAAAAATTAGGCCTCGTTCAAGTTACTGCATCGAAAAATGATAAACTTATGTAAATCTTTATAAAAGTCTGAAAGAGGAGAGTCTAAACATGCATAACCTATGGTTACTAAATTTGTTTGAAAACGTATATATTAATCTTTTATTAATAGCTTTTTAAATATTAAAAATTATTTTATAAATTGCAAAATATGGAACGCATATGAAATAAGAAGCATTGAGTTAAGAAACTTTTTTCTATACTTATTTAGTTTAGATGACTTGAAATTTGTTTGGATAATGTTAAATAGGTGACGTACTATCAAAATACATCAATATCTTAAAATTTGACTTTTTGTGGGTTGACACATTATTGCTTATCAGCATCCAAATATCTTCGAATCCGACTTTTTGTTGGTTGACACATTATTGCTTATTATCCATTTATAGGCTGGCTCTTCGACAGCCCTGTCTCGGCTCTGTCAACCGTCGGTCTGGGCGTTGTGATTAAAATTCCTCGATCTAATAACAAACTCATATATATTATAAAACGGTGATCCTTGACGTCTGTTCGTTACGCACTTTATTGTTATTCCATTTAATTACTTATGGAATATTATCATGGTGTTTTTGACTCGATAAAGGTACTTAATTGGATTAATTTTTGAGGGTTTGTTTTGTGGTATTTTTGCTGATTGTTAATCGATTATAATATTAATTTTTATGCTGTACAAGTTTCATTTTTCATTAACAAATAATTAATTTAAAAAATCAAAAGCCCATCATCAGACCATCTGCAGTGAGCAGTTCTGCCTAAACCCATTCAACGATACCCAGTAGATACAGCTCGTCGATTTTCATTTTACATTACAGCGTCGACAGTCGCCATTTTAGCTTTGTCGTATTCTTATACTTTACATTCGGGCGGTTACAACGAATTAAACGACTTCTCATTTATCAAAACCCACGCGAACGGTCTCAATAATGCTACAAAGGTACGAACCCACATACATACATACAAATACATACATAGATTGATAAACACATTACCCCACCTTTCGTTGCCTGGTCGGGTAAAACATCAAGATCCACAAATGAACGCAGATAAGCAATACTATGATAAGGTACATGAACTTAATTTTGAGAAAATGGCTCAAACTCAAACTCAAAATATACTTTATTCAAATAGGCCTTTACAAGCTCTTTCGAATCGTCAATTTACAAATTCGTGATGTCAGTTCCACGTGAAGCTACCACCGGAGTGTGGACTCTACTGAGAAGAGCCGGCGAGAAACTCAGTAATTACTCTTTTAAAAATATTTTTGTACAATATTGTTAGATACAATTAGCTACAGTTATCCTGCGAGAATATCAACGCCCTATTATTCCACGCGGTTTTATCATTAATGTAATCATATACTGAATAGTATGCTTTTTCTATTAATGATTTTTGTTTATGTAAACTTTAAATTTGAGAAGTGGCAAATTTAATATTACAAGGCGTCTAAAGATGTCAAACATTTGGTAAATTTGTTTGAAGAAGTACATACATACATACATACATACATACATACATACATACATATACATACATGTTTTCTTTTCTATTTTGATAAAGTAAAGTGAATTGAAAACAGATCGGTTTAATAGAATGTTTTATTTATTAACTCAAACTCAAAATATACTTTATACAAATGGGCTTTTAAAGCACTTTCGAATCGTCAAGTTACGTGTCATATTTTCATTTTAGATTTTTATAAAGCTACCACCGGTTCGGAATGTAGTCTCTACCGAGAAGAACCGGCGAGAAACTCGATAGTGACTCTTTTAAAATCGTTTATACATAATGTATTTTTATTACATTTTAATTATGTTATCCGGATAGAAAATCAACGCTTGTCAAATCCACGCCTCTTTGTCGTCAAAATATTCTTGTATGGTATAATATGCTTTATTTATTAAATATTTTTTAACGTAGGCTTTAAACTTATTAAGTGGCAAATGTAAAACGCAATATTAGAAAACAATAATATCTCCGAATTTACCTTTTTGTAGGTTGACATTATAGACTAGACTTATCAGCATTGAAATTTCATCATTTCGCTGCTTTTCAAGAATATCGCGTGAAGAATCTCAGAAGGAAATCGTGTCAAAATAAATAAATCACTCTAATCACAAAATAAAATTTATTTATATACTTTTTTATTCACGTTTACAGTTTACAATTTAAAATATATCAACGTATTCCATGACAGTTTCAAAGTCATCTATGTTCCCGCCATTTTGTTTTTAAAATTAACCAATAAAAACCTGGTAGTGTGGCCAGCATTAAAACCGTTTTTACAATCGATGCAACTAAAAATGATGAATTTTAGGGTGTGGGGTTTTTAAATTTCTTTATTAATATGTTGGTGCATAGCTGCAAAATTTAAACGATCCCTTGATGTTATAACTTTATTGATTTAAAGAAAATTCATCATCGCAACTCTTTTCGTGATAAAACATCAAAGATTTATGGTCTTCTGACATACTTAGTTCTATTTGTTAGAATTTTGTGTTACTACGATTTTCTTGGAAACCAGCGATTTATTCCTAATATATATTCCTAAATTATATTTTTAGAATTAATTTGAAATAAAATAGTTACCAATACTTAATGTTCCGCTGAATTTTTGAAAAAAAATGGAGTATAATTGGATGCTGATAAGCAATAATGTGTCAACCCGGAAAAAGTCAAATTCTGAATTATTGATGTATTCTAATAATGCATCATGTATTTGAAATAATTCAAAAAATTTATAAGCCACTTAAACTAAATAAGTTTTTGTATTGTTGTAGATTTGTAGCAGTTTATCTACATAGTTTCTCATCACATCATTTGGACTATCAAAATTTTTTATAACTGTTTGGACTCCTTCGTGTCTTCTCCAACATACGTGACATTGGCAGAATATTTTGCGCATAAGTAGCGCGGATGCACGCCATACTATAAGAAAAAAAAAAAACTAAATAAGTTTGAAAAAAAGTTTCTTAATTAAATGTTTTGAATATTGCAGTGTGCTTAATATTTTGCAATATGCAATAATCGAATATATTTGAAAACATTATTATTAAATAAAACTTTTTAGTTTACCAATCTGCTTTTAATTCATTTAAAATGTTATCAAAATAGAAAATAGATGATTACGTCTTCAAACAAAATTACCATACTAATAGATTTGACATCTCTAGACGCCATTTTCTCAAAATGAAGTCCGTGTGGTTCGATACAGTATTGCTTATCAGCGTCCATATATTTATATATCTTTCAAACATTTTTCACTACTAAGTCCTATTTATTCATTGATATAAAACTAACTTTATTGTTAACTTTAATTAATAACTCCTTTATCCATACTAATAAATAAAATTGAAGAAGTTCTTAAAACTATTTTCTGTCTGTTTGTTTCCGGCTTTGAAATGGCTGGACCGATTTTGACGGGACTCACAGATAGCATATATAAGGAGTGACTTACTACTTCTATTTTTTTTTTAATTTTTCGCAGACGAATGCGGTCACCAGTCTGTGCTTGAAAGTTTAATGAATTATATTTTTAATGTTTTCAAAGTAACATAATTTTATAGTTAACGGCATCTTAGTTATTATAGAAGTATATACAGTGTATAAAGGATAATAACGCTTATTACCCCATAGCTCACTATCTCATTATGAGACATACCAAGTGAATAATGGAACAGAGTAATACATGAAGTAAGCGTGGATGAAAAATAATTCCATATACAAGACTTTTTTTATCAAACGAAAGGAATAGGTTCTCAATTCGTACAGAACCAAGATAGTTTATGGAATAGAACACGTCGATCTTAATCAATGATCGATTTTAAATAACTAAATTTGTGTTTAAATTCGACTCGAGCTCGGCGGTGAAGGAAAACATCATGAGATAACCTGTGATTAAGCTATAAGCCTTCTCTTTAAGGAGAAGACCTTTGCCCAGCAGAGAGATATTTACTGTCAATTCGTATTAAATGATTTTTCAAATGTTTATTACCTCAGAACTCCGTCATTTCTTAACCGATTTTAAAAATTATTTTATTAAAATCGGTTTAATAATTTGGTTTTAAAATCGAAACTGGTATAAATTCCTCGTCAACGTAAACGAAATGGCATATTTTACTATGAAAGTCTGTTTTTTTAAAGTTTTAATTTAAGCATATAGCGTTATATAAACATACGGAACACCAGATGGACACATATGGGGGGGGGGGGGGGTTTAGCGGATCCGGAACCCTGATTAGTATTAGTTACTTATAATTTGTTTTTTGTTTTTGCAGGGGAAATCTTCGAAAAGATACCCAATTCCTGGAGGGGTCGGGTTCTGTGGTGATTTATGTGGTGGCCTCCCTCAGCACGGAAATGGAGAGGCCTCGGGATCGCTTGCGTGTGGACATATGTAGCATCAGAGGCAGCATGCGATGCCAGCTTTAAAAGGATCAAGAAATGAAATTGAATAGGAAGTAAGGAAAGGAATGAGGGAAGGATTAGGCTTCCGGCTCTCTCACTCACCGTACGAAACCCAGCTGTAGTAGCTACTTCACCCTGATCTGCGAGAGTAGGGTACTACCGTATACGAGCTCTATCTTAATAGATTCATAGTATTTCAAAATGTTTAGGCTACAAGAGATCACAATGGTACGACAGTTTCGACAGTTTTCGTGCGCCATGTAGATTTTTGATGACGTCACATAATCCAGGGCACTCCGTGGAAAGTTATTAATCTAATGACACATTACAATTCAAAATCTTTTAAGCTGTTTAGGCTACAGGTCACAATGGAACGGACATATATAGCACATACATGCGCGTATAACATTATTCTCCTTCTGAATCAGTCTGGTAAAGAGTACTTTTAAAGTCAAAATATAATTTTTCAATTCGTCTCATGTATGCTGTCTCTCTTGATAGCAACACTAGGTAACGCTACTAGTTCCGTTCGCATTAATAGTAAATTTAATAATAAAGGAATTGAAAACAAAAAAAAATAAATAGTACAAAGACATCTCCATTCCAATCTTTATTTAACAAGCTTCCAAAGTACCCTCATAACGCCGGCCAATAAACCTGATTCCTTTGTCAACTACAATTTGTCATCTACTCCCGCTATCTCACTCGCTCCTACATCCGTCCTCGTCACACGTATTGGCTGAAAACATGTTGTTCGAGAGCCGACACGCGTCGAAAAAAACAATTAAATAGTTTATCTGTGCAAGTGTCATTGATATTTGAATTTGGAAGGGCGATTTGTGATCTTTTTTTTGGCTTTTCATTGCCATGTGATGAGGGACATTTGATGGTTGTTAATTCAAAATTTAATTCATTTGTTGACGTTTATTTCGAACAATCTTAAAAATAAGTTTATAAAGATGTATAAAGCTATAATAATTTATTGTATACTTGATTATATTGTATTCTAGCTTTTGTTTTAGATTTTGTCTTTAAACAATACTTGTATACACATAAATTTATGACCATATGACTACCTGGAATAATGTTTTTTTTTTTATTAATTTGATTACTGGCTCTGGATACAAGTCATTTGAAGTCGTTCTTTAAAATATTACAATACTTATCTATTTTACGTTGTATTTTCTAAGTTTTGCATACAAAATTATACTATTTTTCAAATGATATTCCATATGTTTTCATTGGTTTAGTGGTTCCGCAGTTACTTACCTAATACAAAATTCGCTCTTTTTTATTATATTTGTATAAAAGATATACTTATGTACTCGTATAATATATTCATACAAAATAAATAAAAAAAAAATGAGTTTACTGCTAGAAGTAAATAACGCTTTCATGCCACCTTAGGATGTGTAGAAGTGAACGTTTGTGTGTGCATAACAAACTTAATTAAAAAAAAGTCAGACCAGAAAAAAAAGACTTATAAAACTATATACAGCTTAGATAATATACATTATTGCAATTATATTTTATACATTTAAATAAAAATAAATTACATTCACACTCTAAGTAATTACCATTAGCAAATTCGCTAACTAGACTTTTAACTAGAAACAATGCAACGATACACTTTTTCGAAAAGTAGAAAACATTTTGTTTGCCAAAATTCATGCGTTAATACGTATAACGTAAGAAAATATAAATTTATAAAACATCGTTATTAATTGCGTTAAAAAAAAACTTGTCATTTGACAGTTCAAAACGATATTTTTATTCTGTGGCGCGTTCAATTGCCGCCATTAATAACGTGCACAGATTACCCTTTGTTATTAATCCGAACAACATAATAATTAATCAGACCTGACAAATGGGTGCTGTATTATATAAACAGAATTTCGTCGGAGCAGTAAATGAGAACGTCGAATGGGAATTTATGGAGGCGACATAATATATATTCAATTTTTAAAATTATAACTTATATATGGACGCTGATATATACTGTGTCAGGCCACACGGACTTCATTTTGAGAAAATGGCGTCTAAAGATGTCAAACGTATTCTTAATAAATATGTTTGAAGACGTATTGAAGAAGTCCATCTTTACTTTTCTTTTTCAATAAAAGGTGTAATAAATTTAAAAGCAGATTGATACATTTAATATGTTATCTTATAATATGTTTTTAAATATTTGAGATTATTGTATAAATTGCAAAACATGGAACGCATTTGAAAATCGAAACAATTAATTAAGAGGCTTTTTTCCGTACTTATTTAGTTTATATGAATTGAATTTTTTTGGATACTGTTAAATAGGTAATGCAGTATCAAAATACATCAATATCTCCGAAATTGACTTTTTATGGGTTGACACATTATTGCTTATCAGTCATCCATATAATCCATATATGGAAGCTGATATGGACGCTGATAAGCAATAATATGTCAAGCCACAGGAACTTCATTTTGAGAAATTGGTGTCTAAAGATTTCGAATCTATTCTTAAGACATCTGTTTGAAGAAGTATATATCCATCTTTTCTTTTCTATTTTGATAAAAAGTATTATTAATTAATAGCAGATAGGCTAGTAAAGATTTTGATCTAATAATAAGATTTTCAAATATATGAAATTATTGCATAATATGGAAGTTACTTCAATATTCTAAACAATTGATTAAGAAACTCTTTTCCGTACTTATTTAGTTCAAATGACTTGAATTTTTTGTTATAATTATATATTTTAAACTTTCGCGATTTATATTATTCATATTTAATATAACGGGTCTTATCGCGATAACTAATAGTAGTAATACCTTACACCAGTCAGCTCGTGACCACGGCGAATGTAACTTCGTCGAAACGTCGGGCAATAAAAAGGTATTACTACCATTAGTTATCGCGATAAGACCCGTTATATTAAATATGAATTTTTTGTTATAATGTTAAATTAGAAGTGCATTATTAGAATACATCAATATCTCTGACTTCTTGTGGGTTGACACATTATTGCTTATCAGCATCCATATAAACATATAAAAAGGCGCTGATAAGCTAATACTAAGTCAAGCCACACGACCGTTATTTTGAGAAAATAGCGTTTAAAGATGTGAAACTTTTTTTCGCAGTTTCCTGGGGAATATCGGGTTATGTGGCGATTTGTACCCACAAAAACCCCTGCGATGGCCTTCCTCAGCACCAAAATGGAGATATCTAAGGATCGCTTGCGCATACGCATCCGCTGCCCCTCCCGAGATGTCAAACCAATTCTTAATAAATTAGTTTTAACACGTTTACATCCACCTTCTATTTTCTATTTTGATAAAAGGTATAATGAATTAAATACAGATTAGTATAAACAAAAGTTTTATCTAATGATAAGTTTCTTCTAATATATAACATTTTTCTTATATTTCAAAATATGGAACATATTTAAATTTTCGCATCATTAAATTAAGGATCGTGTTTCCATACTTATTTAGTTTATATGACATTAAAAGTTTTTAAATAATGTTAAATACATGACGCATTTGTTGACACATTATTGCTTATCAACATACAATTTCTATACGGTGGAGGGGGTTCTTAATTCGGGGGAAATATTTGTGCATGTTCTCTGATGATTCAAAAACTTAATTCTTAAATGCATTTTTTTTTTATTTCATCAGAATAAATAATATTGTATTTATGTACATTGTATACGTATTTACATGTAGATATTTGTATGTAAGTGTAGTTATAATACTGCCTCAGCACCACCTACCCAACTTCCATTTAACCTCTCTCTTTATTGGGTTGTCTGGAAGAAATGGCTACCTAGCCATAAGGCCGCCCGTTGTACTCTACAATAATATCCAAATTTTCTTTGTAACATATTTTAATCTGTATCTTGTGGTGTACAATAAAGTATGAATAAATAAATAAAATAAAAAACATTTTATGTAAACAGATTAACCAATAGATTTACGGAATAGTAAAAAAAAAACAGTATAATTGTATTACAGGACACGTAGAATATAAACGTTAAGTGAGAAGTTTAGTAAAATTTTTAGTTGACAGTAGGCTTTGAATAAGTGTTTCATTTTTATACACCATGCATATAAGGGTTAACCGAATTTGCTAATTCTTTTTTGGTTTGAAAGGGTACACTTTTTCATAGGTTCCATAGAATTTTTATTTAAATTTATTATTGATGGGCCGAGATGGCCTAGTGATTAGAACACGTCGATATTTAATAAGATAATCGCGGGTTCAAACCCTGGCTAGCACCGCTGGTTTTTCAAGTGCTAAATTTGTGTTTATATTCGTCTCGAGCTCGGCTATGAAGGAAAATAACGTGAGGAAACCTAGATGTGCTGCGAGAAACCTTGACACATGTATATCCGCCAACCCGCAGTGGAGCAGCGTGGTGGATTAAGCTCTAAACCTTCTCCTTAATAGGAGAGGAGGCCTTGCCCAGCAGTAGGACGTATACAGGCTGTTACTTTTTTTTGTAGTGACGATATTAGTATAAAATGATTTAATCCAATCAACAAGTCTTTTCCGCAAACCTTTTACTACGAAATCCAATGTAAAAAAAAAGAAAGAAAATGAATAAATCGATACCTCCCACGTAAGTTGCTGTAACCCCAAAATTACAATTTTACAGTAGAGCACTTTTAATCCGTTTTAGTTTGAAAGTTACAACAAAATATGCCTTTTTTCAGGCGTATTTTGTTGTACTTTCCTTGAAAAAAAAAAAAGATTTTTGGTATTTTTTCACTTTGAATGCATTAAGCAATGCAAATTCGTGTAGTATTCAGTAAAAACGCTAACGGCAATTTTGTGGCTTACAATAACTTACGTGGGAGGTATCGAAAATGTAGACTTCAAAATGTAGACATTTTGAAGTCGGTGTCAAATAAAACCGTTTATACTTAGTCTATTTTTCTTTCTTTGTCTTATTTACCAACGATATGACGTAGGTATTTCATCACACATAAGAGTTAGTATCGATTGATTGTTTGAACTGAATAATTTTTTACGATGCAAAATTATAAAAAAAAAAACATTCTTCGAAAATTCGTTCGGGGTATTGCTACTAAATATTGACACTTCAAAATGTTGTAGGAAATATTTATTCTTCGCCTTTCAGTTTATTTGTATATGTAAAATTCGTTTTTGAAATCGGTTAAAAAATAAATTAATAAAATGTTACCACATGTATCCGTGTAAACTGCTACAAATCATATTTTTGCTCGTGAATACAGCGGTATGCAATAATTACCCTCAGCTCCGCCCCGCGCCGCCGGTGTTGCCACAACAATAAATATTACCTTTAATAAGATAATTTATTGCTTTAATTAACTAATATTTTGTTTGAAATTGTATTTTAAATCCATCATATCTATGTAATATATATAAATATGTGTTAATTTTTTAACAATTACAGAAGACAATTACATACATGTAAAATTATATACAGAGCGCTTTTTAAATTACAAATAATAAAAAAATAGCAATGAAAATTAAAGGAATAATATATTTCAACTAGAAAAAAGGTTTAGTTACAATAATTTTATTACGTTGCATTATTTTTAGTGAACATTAAAATTTGTGGTTAAAATTATTAATTTGAAATGGCAACACAGCAGCAGTATGCTTTGTACGGCGCGCCGATGTTATTGAATGTTTTTATTATTAATGCGGCAACATCAAAGGAGGTTTATGAAATTATTCCGCCGTTTGATGTCGAACTCCACAATAACTATGCTTTTAAATTAAATTGGGGACCGT
The DNA here is from genome assembly GCA_037950945.1 of Hypolimnas misippus. Lineage (NCBI taxonomy): Eukaryota > Metazoa > Arthropoda > Insecta > Lepidoptera > Nymphalidae > Hypolimnas > Hypolimnas misippus. The sequence continues at coordinate 4,787,144 of JBBEEQ010000002.1, forward strand.
TTGGGAACTTTTTCATATTTTGAATTTGGAATTTTGCACAGATTGTCCATGTATGTTGATGTTTTAAAGGTCGGAATTACAATCATCATTTTAGCGTGATGTAATATAGCCAATAGCTTTCCTAACGCAAAAATAATTTTTCAATTCGAACAAGTTCCTGAGATTAGGGAGGTTCAGACAAACAAACAAACTCTCCAGCTTTATAATATTAATATAAATAAGAAATTGTCGTATAGAATTTCTATCAAAATTGCTTTAGAAATTTGATTTTTTTCCATCCATTTATTTAGTATTGTTTTTTATTTAATAAGTCAACATTGTTTTATCGTAATGGTCGCGAAACGAATATTATTTTTTTAATATTTTTAACTTTATTAAAATAAAACTAGTTCTGTAATTTATCTTCAAAGATAAATATCGACACTTAAATGTTTATTAGAGCCATTAGGCACGTGTAGACACTTTATTAAAGCGAAAATGTAACGATTACCCGATGTATAATGTCGATAACAAATCTTTAATCCCCTCACTGTAATATAAATTTGTCTCTTGTGCAACAGGGACGGATTTGTGTTAGAAATTTTGAAAATTATTTGAAAATATCTGATTATTTTAACCGAATTAAAAAAAATCTTTTTAGTAAGGTTCTCACGTCGTAAAATATGGACGCTGATAAGCAATACTCTGTGGTCAGCCACGCGGACTTCATTTTGAGAAAATGGCGTCTAAAGATGTCAAACCTATTCTTAATACATTTGTTTGAGATATACTTATCTATATCTATTTTTTCTTTTCTATTTTGATAAAGGGTATATTGATAAAGGAACATTTTTCCGTTTATATGAATTTAAAAGTTTTTGAATAATGTTGAATACATGACGCATTATTAGAATACATCAATATCTCAGAATTTGACTTTTGTAGGTTGACACATTATTGCTTATCAGCATCTAATATATTTAAATGGCGTTGGCGACGCTGAGCCCCGCCCTGGCTATCAGGAATGTTGAGCATTCAAATTAAAGGGAAAGGGACGGATCGCTTTTGTACTCGTTTTTGACTTCGCGTAAAACTTTGTCAGGGGCTACACGCACACAGACGTACCCGCATTATTTAATATTGTGCTATTAATTTAATGACGCTTGAACGTAATATAATTGCTGATTTCGCGTATTGCTATACATAATTAAAATAATAATTGTTTCTCTAGAAAAATATAACCGATGTAAACAGGACTGCTGTTATATACAGACATCCGATGGCATCAACAATCATTATAGAATTACTTTGATTATCTCCGAAGATCTTTATCCGATTGTAATATGTTATTTACTAAAACCTACCTCCAAAATATGCTTTTAAATGTCGAAAAACCCATCCAAATCGAGGCATTAGTGTTTGAGGAAACCGCGAAACTTCCTGTTCTTGAAATCGGTTAAAATCCAACTTCAAAAACAATGACCAAATTATTCATGTCGCTTCGATTTAAAAACTAAACTACTGAAACGATTTTAACAAAAAAAAAAATGACATCAATTTGAAAAAATATTCTTTCAAATAAAAAAATAATTTTTAAATCCGTTGATAAATGATGGAGTTATGGTTGAAAAACATTTAAAAAAAACGCCTTTCGATTTTTGTAATCAGTTCAATATATAGACTATTTTTCTTAACGTGTCTTATTTAACGGACAAAAATGGCGGATTACTAACCACACATAAGAGATGAGAAATTGTCGAACGAATGATTGAACTGAATCATTTTTTATAATAAAATATTATGGAAAATAATGTTCGAAAATTCGTGATTATTGTTAGCGCAAGTAAAGAAAATTAAAAATAACTATATTAAACCTAAGTAACTATCGATGTCACAGTGAGGCACGGTGCCCAAAACACTGGCAGCATTACCTCTTTGGCCAGACTGATATGCTGGCCAAGGTAGCCAGCTCTTCGGTCACCTGTAGTTTCGACGAGGCGGGAAGACAGCTCTTTGAAAAACTTTTTCGCTTCCTCGCCCCATGACCCAATGGTTTCAACGGCAAACGGCACAAATACGATCCTTTCAATGTTTTCGTATTTGCGCCGCTTGACATTTTCAGCATTGAATGCCGCTGCTCCCACCGTTAAGGAAGTCCCTCGTATATGTGATGCAGCCAATGTATCGACACAGGTAGCATCCCATACAAGCGACCTCCCTAACTTCCACGGAACAAGCGTCATTCCATCAGCAAGGCTATTCTGTAAAAAACAAAATCACTATCGAGACTCACTCTAGTGAGTTTTGTCACTACGAAAGCAAACTCACTTAACCTTGAATTGGAATTCTCGAAGCAGTTAAACGTACAATCGATGCGAAGTGAGTTTCGAATTAAGTCACGTTTCACTTGGGATGTTCCGGTATAAAAACGGTAACCGGTAATATATGTTTTCAGCATTTTTTAATAAAATATTTATAAAATTAATAAAATCTCATTAATTTCTTGTTTTAATTTTAATGTTTAATATTATTTTGAATAAAACGTATTTTATTTATCGAATAAATAAATAATATTTCAATTTACTTCGGCTGTAAGGTATCGGACTTTTGCCATAAAGTATTTAAAAAAAAACTTTCGAATATTACTGGTTATTGTATTCTCTGATTACTGCAGGGCTATTCTGTAAAAATATTTCGACATTTTCACAGCTGAATCCGTGGTGAGAAACGAATTGGTATTCTATAAAACTATAAAAAGCCGGTGGCGCCTCAATTGTGAGCGCGGCAGTGAGGTGTACTACTGCGTCTGACAATTTGACATAAGATGCATACATTTGGTATTCTGAAACAAAAATTCGTCCCTCACGATCGAATTTTGTGTCGTGTTTCATCTGTCAAACTAAAAGTTACCCGAAACCGTTCGAGTTCGAAATCACTTTTAAGTTTTACCGAAAATATGGCTCGTTTATTTGTTTTAAAAGAATTATTAAAAGAAGAGCAAGCTATTGACTTGAATAGTAACAAGAATCAAGCAAATGAAATAAGAAAATTGGAGTTCTTTATTTCAAATAAAGATTACGTTTTTAATTTTCGGCTGACGGAGGAGCTGATAAACCAAGTTTTAGAAGACATAAAACATCTTCTAAAACCGACTCGACGTCCAAGTCGTGGTTTATCAGCCAAAATAAAGGTATATATGTATCTCTGGCCGATATATGCCGATTACAATAACTAAATAAAATGTAAATACTATCGAAATAAGAATTAAATATTATTAAAGTGTGTATATTCATTTTCAGTTGCTATGTGCACTTTCTTTTTTTGGAAACGGATCTTATCAGAGAGTTTGTGGGAGGAGTATAAATTCTTTTATTTCACAACCATCCGTGTCTCGCTGCGTGCACGCCATAGTAGAGGCCCTAAGCCACCCATCAGTTGTAAGAAAATACATACGGTTCCCTCAAAATTTTCAAGAAAGACTGAAATTGAAGGAGAGGTAATAAGATTCAGTTTCATTTTGCTCTATTAGTACCTTTCTGTAAATATTTATGGATATAAAAAAAAAATTATGTTTTAGATTCTATGAAAAATTTCAAATGCCAGGAGTGATAGGGTGCATTGATGGGACATTTGTTACTATGGTAAGACCATCACAAAATGAAGAACGGTTTTACTGCCGTAAAGGATACCACGCCAGAAATGTGCAATTAGTAAATTTCATTTTTATTATTTGATTGGTTTGTGAACTTAATTATTTATAAAAATAATTTCAATTTACTCACATCTATGACTTAAACAGTTATTTTTATCTATATTACAATTTATTAAAATAAAGTATGTAATAAATAGAATATTAAAATGCATATATGCAAAAACTTTGTTCTAGATAACAGATGCCGATCTTAATATTCTACATGTTGATGCAACCTACGGCGGAGCTACACATGATAGTTTTATTTTTAACCATAGTTGCATTCAAGAGCATCTCGAAGGTTTGACAAATGCTGATGAAATGGTCCATCTACTTGGTCAGTTTCAATTAGGTTTTCTTTTTACAACACTTAATCTTGTAATACCTACTCTGATGAAATTATGATTTATAATTGATTGTTATAGGAGATTCTGGATACTCGCAAAGGGCTTATTTAATGGTACCAGTGCCTATGGCAGAGGATGGAACACCAGCCCATTATTATAATACACTTCATGCTAGGGCACGAAATACAGTGGAGCGGGCAATTGGACTCCTCAAAGCTCGATTTAGGTGTCTGTTAGTGCACAGAGTGTTGCACTATGATCCTGACACGGTTACAAAGATTGTGATAGCATGTTGTGTGTTACACAATATTTGTAATCGTGCAGGTCTTCCTGCACCAATAATAGATACCTACGATCAGCAACAAGAGTCCAATTTCCACACTGGAATGCATTCGCATGAGGTACAAAGAGAGACTCTTGTCATAGAAGCTGCCATAGGACAGTCACAACGGCAGGTTTTAATTAATAATTTGTGGCGGGCACGGAATATTGTGTAATCCAAAATTCATATTTAATAGTAGTTTAGTATAAAGTATTTTAAAGTAAAATTAATGTCTTTTTTGGGGTTTAGTATTCACATCTATAATCAATAAGATCCTACAAACAATTTTGTATTTGCTCTAAATTTATAACTCGGGTTAAAAAATATATTAATAAATTTCGAATCTTTTTTTTTTTAATAATAATTTTTTATTATAAAAAATGATTCAGTTCTATCATTCAATCTATAATTTCTTATCTAACTCTTACCTGTGGCTAGAAATATGCTATATTTGTCTGCTAAATAAGACAAGTAAAAAAATAGACTATACAAGATTACATAAACTATATTTGATGTTTTACATGATATTTAAGCAAGCTATTACTATAATATAACACTGTACTAATTGATTTTATAGGAATTGTAAAATTTCTTGCTAGTTCTTCTAAGTAGAAACCACATTCTACACTGGTAATACAAATTTTTTATACAACTAGGTTTAAAGAATGTCTTGTAAATTGTCTAAATTGCTCCAAGATTTTTATTGGTATCTGGAATTTAAATAAAATGTTTTTTGATTTGTTTTTTATGTTTTATTTAATTTTTTTTTAAAATTTATTATTACTTGTGGAGTAGATAAAACTAAAACAAATTATTGTAGTAAAAAGAATTTTATTTTATATATAATATGTAAAAAAAATATAAAATATATAAAGAAATTATTTTTTAATTTAATTTCTCGTTCCTTCATAAAGTTGACCATATTGGCCAATAATTGCGAGTTGGTATGATCGATCTCAACTCTCTGCTCTTCTATTTTTAAAAACCTCTCTGTTAGTGAAGAGTTTCGCCTTTGAGACGGCGGAGATGTTAGTCGGCGTCGTTTTAAACGGCGACTTGATGTTTCTGAAAAAAAGAAAAAATTAAAATTAAAATAGGTAAATAATAAGTTTTTTCTTTTTTGTGATTCCAATGTCTTTACAATTGAGATGAAACAAAACAAGAAATCTAATACAAAAACTAATTATGTGTGTAATTATTTACTTAACAATTTAATAACTTTACTTAACATTTTAATACAAGACACCTTTAAAAAAAAAGATACAGAGTTCAAGAGCTTAAGCCATAATTTCGTTTACTAGTTTGTTTTGATTTTAAAACTAAACTGCTGCTCCCTAAATATAAGGGTTAGGGATTTATTTTTTTGATATTTCTCTTACTAGCTATGATAAACATAAATATCAGCCCATAAGGCTCTGGGTCCGATACTTAACTGGTTATACCCTTTGATAAATCGAAAAATTACCTGCAATTAGAGTGCGTGTTGCATTTGGGCTCAGCTCACAAATCCCTGATGGAGTGCGTGATAGAGACTGAGTCGTTGCCTGGGGATTTTCAGCAATCTAAAAGAGATTATCATGTTTATGAAATTGTAAACAAAGAAAATATTTATATAAGTTCAAACAAACCAGTTACAATTTGAACAATACTTGGATTCGTAGACAAGTAAGATGTTCCAGGAACACATTCCACATTTAGAGACCGTTGTGGAGTCTGAAAAATTAATTTTTAATTAATTGTCATTAAACTAAAACAATGTTTTTACTATACTAAAACATAATTTAGTTCACTTTAGATTGCCAAACCCACATATTCTTTGATGGTGAACAATATATTTTTTATTTTTTATTTAGGCAAAATAGTTTATATATATATATATAATATAGTTTTCAAATATATTTGTAATTATAATTTGAATATCATAATATCATGCTTACTTTAGGTTCTATGCTGGTAGCACCTATTTGGTTTTCCTAAAACAGAACATTACATTTTTCGTATTAATTATTCTGATTAAATATATATATCATACTCATAAGTATAACTATTTTGTGTAATATTAATCTTGTGTCAAATACAAGTAATACACGAAATTTATGAACTTGAATAATATGTTATTAATAACTATTTATAATAATTAAATAAGACGTCATTTTAATTCATTTGAGCAAAATTGTAAAGTTTATATTATATAAAATTCAATTAAATTTTTTAGCTTGCAAAGCAGAAGTTACTTTGTAAATATATGAAAAAACATTTTTATATAGATGAGAACATAATACAATGTTAAAAATAAATAATTACTTCTGTTACAATAATTCATGATTCATTTTAGCACTACATAGGTAATAAGAATGTACTTACATCTCTAGCAGGTTGTGATTCTACGAGCCTCACTATTTGAGAGTCCAGCAAGGAAGGGCTCTCCTCATCGTTTTGAACCTAAAAATATATTTAAGTTATAATAGCATTATAACCATGACTTTACGTGAAATTGCAAATTTACAAAATAAACAAAAATGTTATAATAATACTTACTTCATGTTGTTATAAAATTATATTATTATTAAAGATAAAGACAAACACCGAGTACAAGTATATTTCAATTTACTTCGGCTGTAAGGTATCGGACTTTTGCCATAAAGTATTTAAAAAAAAACTTTCGAATATTACTGGTTATTGTATTCTCTGATTACTGGTGTACTCGGTGTTTGTCTTTATCTTTAATAATAATATAATTTTATAACAACATGAAGTAAGTATTATTATAACATTTTTGTTTATTTTGTAAATTTGCAATTTCACGTAAAGTCATGGTTATAATGCTATTATAACTTAAATATATTTTTAGGTTCAAAACGATGAGGAGAGCCCTTCCTTGCTGGACTCTCAAATAGTGAGGCTCGTAGAATCACAACCTGCTAGAGATGTAAGTACATTCTTATTACCTATGTAGTGCTAAAATGAATCATGAATTATTGTAACAGAAGTAATTATTTATTTTTAACATTGTATTATGTTCTCATCTATATAAAAATGTTTTTTCATATATTTACAAAGTAACTTCTGCTTTGCAAGCTAAAAAATTTAATTGAATTTTATATAATATAAACTTTACAATTTTGCTCAAATGAATTAAAATGACGTCTTATTTAATTATTATAAATAGTTATTAATAACATATTATTCAAGTTCATAAATTTCGTGTATTACTTGTATTTGACACAAGATTAATATTACACAAAATAGTTATACTTATGAGTATGATATATATATTTAATCAGAATAATTAATACGAAAAATGTAATGTTCTGTTTTAGGAAAACCAAATAGGTGCTACCAGCATAGAACCTAAAGTAAGCATGATATTATGATATTCAAATTATAATTACAAATATATTTGAAAACTATATTATATATATATATATAAACTATTTTGCCTAAATAAAAAATAAAAAATATATTGTTCACCATCAAAGAATATGTGGGTTTGGCAATCTAAAGTGAACTAAATTATGTTTTAGTATAGTAAAAACATTGTTTTAGTTTAATGACAATTAATTAAAAATTAATTTTTCAGACTCCACAACGGTCTCTAAATGTGGAATGTGTTCCTGGAACATCTTACTTGTCTACGAATCCAAGTATTGTTCAAATTGTAACTGGTTTGTTTGAACTTATATAAATATTTTCTTTGTTTACAATTTCATAAACATGATAATCTCTTTTAGATTGCTGAAAATCCCCAGGCAACGACTCAGTCTCTATCACGCACTCCATCAGGGATTTGTGAGCTGAGCCCAAATGCAACACGCACTCTAATTGCAGGTAATTTTTCGATTTATCAAAGGGTATAACCAGTTAAGTATCGGACCCAGAGCCTTATGGGCTGATATTTATGTTTATCATAGCTAGTAAGAGAAATATCAAAAAAATAAATCCCTAACCCTTATATTTAGGGAGCAGCAGTTTAGTTTTAAAATCAAAACAAACTAGTAAACGAAATTATGGCTTAAGCTCTTGAACTCTGTATCTTTTTTTTTAAAGGTGTCTTGTATTAAAATGTTAAGTAAAGTTATTAAATTGTTAAGTAAATAATTACACACATAATTAGTTTTTGTATTAGATTTCTTGTTTTGTTTCATCTCAATTGTAAAGACATTGGAATCACAAAAAAGAAAAAACTTATTATTTACCTATTTTAATTTTAATTTTTTCTTTTTTTCAGAAACATCAAGTCGCCGTTTAAAACGACGCCGACTAACATCTCCGCCGTCTCAAAGGCGAAACTCTTCACTAACAGAGAGGTTTTTAAAAATAGAAGAGCAGAGAGTTGAGATCGATCATACCAACTCGCAATTATTGGCCAATATGGTCAACTTTATGAAGGAACGAGAAATTAAATTAAAAAATAATTTCTTTATATATTTTATATTTTTTTTACATATTATATATAAAATAAAATTCTTTTTACTACAATAATTTGTTTTAGTTTTATCTACTCCACAAGTAATAATAAATTTTAAAAAAAAATTAAATAAAACATAAAAAACAAATCAAAAAACATTTTATTTAAATTCCAGATACCAATAAAAATCTTGGAGCAATTTAGACAATTTACAAGACATTCTTTAAACCTAGTTGTATAAAAAATTTGTATTACCAGTGTAGAATGTGGTTTCTACTTAGAAGAACTAGCAAGAAATTTTACAATTCCTATAAAATCAATTAGTACAGTGTTATATTATAGTAATAGCTTGCTTAAATATCATGTAAAACATCAAATATAGTTTATGTAATCTTGTATAGTCTATTTTTTTACTTGTCTTATTTAGCAGACAAATATAGCATATTTCTAGCCACAGGTAAGAGTTAGATAAGAAATTATAGATTGAATGATAGAACTGAATCATTTTTTATAATAAAAAATTATTATTAAAAAAAAAAAGATTCGAAATTTATTAATATATTTTTTAACCCGAGTTATAAATTTAGAGCAAATACAAAATTGTTTGTAGGATCTTATTGATTATAGATGTGAATACTAAACCCCAAAAAAGACATTAATTTTACTTTAAAATACTTTATACTAAACTACTATTAAATATGAATTTTGGATTACACAATATTCCGTGCCCGCCACAAATTATTAATTAAAACCTGCCGTTGTGACTGTCCTATGGCAGCTTCTATGACAAGAGTCTCTCTTTGTACCTCATGCGAATGCATTCCAGTGTGGAAATTGGACTCTTGTTGCTGATCGTAGGTATCTATTATTGGTGCAGGAAGACCTGCACGATTACAAATATTGTGTAACACACAACATGCTATCACAATCTTTGTAACCGTGTCAGGATCATAGTGCAACACTCTGTGCACTAACAGACACCTAAATCGAGCTTTGAGGAGTCCAATTGCCCGCTCCACTGTATTTCGTGCCCTAGCATGAAGTGTATTATAATAATGGGCTGGTGTTCCATCCTCTGCCATAGGCACTGGTACCATTAAATAAGCCCTTTGCGAGTATCCAGAATCTCCTATAACAATCAATTATAAATCATAATTTCATCAGAGTAGGTATTACAAGATTAAGTGTTGTAAAAAGAAAACCTAATTGAAACTGACCAAGTAGATGGACCATTTCATCAGCATTTGTCAAACCTTCGAGATGCTCTTGAATGCAACTATGGTTAAAAATAAAACTATCATGTGTAGCTCCGCCGTAGGTTGCATCAACATGTAGAATATTAAGATCGGCATCTGTTATCTAGAACAAAGTTTTTGCATATATGCATTTTAATATTCTATTTATTACATACTTTATTTTAATAAATTGTAATATAGATAAAAATAACTGTTTAAGTCATAGATGTGAGTAAATTGAAATTATTTTTATAAATAATTAAGTTCACAAACCAATCAAATAATAAAAATGAAATTTACTAATTGCACATTTCTGGCGTGGTATCCTTTACGGCAGTAAAACCGTTCTTCATTTTGTGATGGTCTTACCATAGTAACAAATGTCCCATCAATGCACCCTATCACTCCTGGCATTTGAAATTTTTCATAGAATCTAAAACATAATTTTTTTTTTATATCCATAAATATTTACAGAAAGGTACTAATAGAGCAAAATGAAACTGAATCTTATTACCTCTCCTTCAATTTCAGTCTTTCTTGAAAATTTTGAGGGAACCGTATGTATTTTCTTACAACTGATGGGTGGCTTAGGGCCTCTACTATGGCGTGCACGCAGCGAGACACGGATGGTTGTGAAATAAAAGAATTTATACTCCTCCCACAAACTCTCTGATAAGATCCGTTTCCAAAAAAAGAAAGTGCACATAGCAACTGAAAATGAATATACACACTTTAATAATATTTAATTCTTATTTCGATAGTATTTACATTTTATTTAGTTATTGTAATCGGCATATATCGGCCAGAGATACATATATACCTTTATTTTGGCTGATAAACCACGACTTGGACGTCGAGTCGGTTTTAGAAGATGTTTTATGTCTTCTAAAACTTGGTTTATCAGCTCCTCCGTCAGCCGAAAATTAAAAACGTAATCTTTATTTGAAATAAAGAACTCCAATTTTCTTATTTCATTTGCTTGATTCTTGTTACTATTCAAGTCAATAGCTTGCTCTTCTTTTAATAATTCTTTTAAAACAAATAAACGAGCCATATTTTCGGTAAAACTTAAAAGTGATTTCGAACTCGAACGGTTTCGGGTAACTTTTAGTTTGACAGATGAAACACGACACAAAATTCGATCGTGAGGGACGAATTTTTGTTTCAGAATACCAAATGTATGCATCTTATGTCAAATTGTCAGACGCAGTAGTACACCTCACTGCCGCGCTCACAATTGAGGCGCCACCGGCTTTTTATAGTTTTATAGAATACCAATTCGTTTCTCACCACGGATTCAGCTGTGAAAATGTCGAAATATTTTTACAGAATAGCCCTGCAGGTCTCTTGCCATCACTGCGTACTAGTAACTTAGGTTTAATATAGTTATATTTAATTTCTCTTTCTTTTTATTTTTAGTAAAGAAAAATAGACGATAGATGATTAGAGAACTTAAATGATCATAACATATAAAATATTAAAATACTAATCTTTGACGTTTGCGTTTGGTTAACGTGAGGCGAGTATTATAAGTTTTGCTCTTACTTTCGTAAAGATTTACATAAGTTATTCCTACCTGAAAGGATTTACTGTCATTTATTTATTAGCTGTGGTACATAAACAGGTAAAAACTATTAAATACAATCAAATATAAATGCTCGTAGTTCCGTGACAAAGTTTCAACCCTAGTATGTACATATACAGACATTTTAAAGTGCAATTACATCACATGATTCTTACTTACACTTAATCACAGTTTAGTGAAGTTAATATGCATAACAATATCAAATACGTAAAGAGAATCTAAAGTAAAAATACAATGCATCAATAAAACAGTGAGAATTAATGTTAAAGTGGACTAAAAGTAAGGAAAAATAACAATAGATAAGCGATAACAATTGATACGCGTTGATTTTCTATCCGGATAACATAATTAAAATGTAATAAAAATACATTATGTATGTATCGAGTTTCTTGCCGGTTCTTCTCGGTAGAGACTACATTAACCGGTGGTAGCTTTATAAAAATCTAAAATGATAATATGCCTGTAACTTGATTCGAAAGTGCTTAAAAGCCCATTTGAATAAAGTATATTTTGAGTTTGAGTTTGAGTTTAAGGTTTTCAGTTTAAAAATGAACGATTATTTTCGAATTATTTTCTTACAATGATGAACGTTGGTACTGTATGTGCTGTGCCTTATGTGCCTTATTTTTTATTATTTTCACAACTATTTACGTTGCTAGGTTACTAAGTTGTTATACCTATATCGCTCGTGAGAGTACAACTTACAAATCGATACCTCCCACGTAAGTTATTGCAAGCCACAAAATTGCCGTTAGCGTTTTTACTGAATACTACACGAATTTGCATTGCTTAATGCATTCAAAGTGAAAAAATACCAAAAATCTTTTTTTTTTCAAGAAAAGTTACAACAAAATACGCCTGAAAAAAGGCGTATTTTGTTGTAACTTTCAAACTAAAACGGATTAAAAGTGCTCTACTGTAAAATTGTAATTTTGGGGTTACAACAACTTACGTGGGAGGTATCGAAATAAGCAACACTATGTCAAGCGATACGGACTTCATTTTGAGAAAATGGCGTTTAATGATATCAAAACTATTCTTAAAATATTTGTTTGAACGAGTATATATCCAGCTTTTCTTTTCTATTTTGATAAAGGGTATATTAAATTGAAACAGATTGGTATCATTAAAAGTTTTATCTAATAATAAGATTTTCTAATATATGAGATTATTGTATAAATTGCAACATATTGAGCGCACATGAAATTCGAAACATTAAATGAAGAAAGTTTTTTGCATACTTATTTAGTTAAGATGACTTGAACATTTTCTAAATAATGTTAAATAGGTGACGCATTTTCACATTACATTAACATCTCCGAATTTGACTTTTTGTGGGTTGACATATTATTGCTTATCAGCATCCAAATGTAATTCACGTCTTAGGCGACAGTTACATTTGTAAGTTTCATACTCGTAATATAAAAGCAATCAGTAACCTAGTCATAAGTACCTAGGTAATCTTACGAAAGCCATAGCTACCAAAAATAAGGCACTGACAATAAAATCTTTCAGGTGTAAAGCATTGACTAATAAGTAACATTTGTAAATATTTATTAAAGAGAGTAAAACTTGTAAGTATAATTCTGGCTTGAGAATTTTCCGTTATCAAAAAATCGGTCAACGCGCTTAAATAAGTTTTCACCTCAAAATGATAATACTTTTTAAAATAAATTTATTAACTACTTACCAATTGATTTTCTGACTCTTTTAGATATTCTCATTATATTACTTATTAAATTTACAATTATTTGTTGTCAAAATTTCATCAATGTTCATACATAGGTACGTTAATTCATGTAAATTTCCAAATTATGAATGTTTTTTGCGATATATAGGCAGTGGCGTCATCTAGCGTTCGTCATGATCATTGCTGTATCAAATAGTTAATTAAAATTTCTATAGATGGCAGCTCTAAACGTACGTTTTAAAATTTTGCATCGATGGCAGCACTTAAACGTAATACTTGATTGTAGTTTGACATTAAATTACTAGATGACTCTTATAGTAAATTTTAACTGTTTTTAATATATTCTTTATTAATTTAATCAAACGAATAATCCAATCATTGTTACCCGTCTCAACATCGTATCTATACCAATTAATATTATTTTCTCATTATTTAAATGACATTTTGTTCTCAAAAGTTAGTCCTCTATCTTTTGTACAATTTTTATATTTTTTTATTCATAATAATCTTGCATTATAAAAATGATTAGGTCAATCATTGAATCGATAATTTCTTATTTAACACTTATGTGTGGCTAGCAATACGCCATATTTTTCTGCTAAATAAGACCAGTATAAACTATAGCTAAATTGATGCAGCCGTCCTGACGTGATGCGCTTACATACGTACGGATCATATTTTAATAAAGGAATTATAGATTAAGGCTGAATCATTCATTCGCATAACATAATACCTTATTATGTTAGTAATTAAGTGACCGAATTCGAAATCTGTTTGAAACGAATTAATTAAAATAATATACGGTTAATTAAAATATTTAAAAAAATGGTCTGTCAATAAATTTGTGCCATCAAAATTTATATGGTTATTCACCATATTTCTTAATTAATTTCAGAATATTATGTAAGTTTGTTACAAATGTAAGGCCTGAAATTTGAAATTATATATAACTTTAAAAAAAATTTAACACATCATACACTTTTGATATAATTAAAAAAACAACATTATAAGAATAATATTTATTTCATACGTTATTATATCGGTAAAAATACAGAAATCACAACATTTTAATACTCGATTCCGACAGATGGCGTCACAGGTATTCGATATTACATCATTTAACTAGTCTAAAATAATATTTAACGAACTCCATTTTTTTATTGCTAACTAGCTACCCGCCCAGGCTTCGCACGGATATTATTAAGACTTATATAAGGTGCCATCTGGGCATGTGTTGGCTATTCTACCAGAATCGATATTTAAAATTTTTTTTTGGCTTTTTTTCTTTCGTTAGAGGTAAAAGGCAAAGGTATTACACCGTACAGCCAAGTCTTTTGTAATTTTTATTCATATTCAATTAAATTGTAAGGCATAAAGCCATGTCTTCCGTTTAATCGATATTTAAAAATAAACAAAACTTAACTATTTTTTTTTTTGTAGTGTAATTAAAAAGTTTCATTATCGTTTTTTTTTTTTTTTTAATTTTTAAATATCGATTCTGCTAACGATAGTAAAACATCCAACACATGCCCAGTTGACACTCTCTATATTAAGATGTTTTTAATACAAATTTTTTTGTTTTTTAAAACATTTTTTTTTTATCCAATACTTATTTATTCTATCACAAATACAACAAAAAGAAATTAACCGAAAAGGAGCAGCCGGTCTGAAGTGATGCGGTTATATACATACATTCGGCGATATATCATTATTTATATAGAAAATTGGACGCTGATAAGCAATACTGTGTCAAGCCACATGGATTTCATTTTGAGAAAATGCCGTCTAAAGATGGCAAACCAATTCTTAACAAATATGTTTGAAGAAGTATATATCCACCTTTTCTTTTCTATTTTGATAAAAAGTATGATTAATTAAAAGCAGATTAATGTATTTAATATATTATCTAATAAATAGATTTTCAAATATAGATTATTGTACAAATTGCAAAATATGGAACGCAATTGGAAATCGAAACAATTACCTAATTAAGAAAAAATTTTCCGGACTTCTTTATTTTATATGATTTTTTTTAATAATATTAAATAGGTGATGCAGTATTAGAATACATCAATATCTCCGAATTTGACCTTTTGTGGGTTGACACATTATTGCTTATCATCATCCAATTTTACTCCTGAAATCGGATACTGAGAAGCGATAATGTCAACCCACAAAATGTCGAATATATAATGACGTATTCTAATAATGCGTCACGTATTTAACATTATTCAAAAAATTCAAGTCTAAATGACTTGAATTTTTTGAACTAAATAAGTGCGGAAAACGCTTCTACGTTTAATATTTCGAATATTAAAACTTGCTCAATATTTTGCAATAATCTATAATTTCTTAAAAAATCGCTTTCAATTCATTATACCTTTTATCAAAACAGAAAAGAGAAAATGGATATATACGTCTTCAAACAAATTTGTTAAGAATATGTTTGACATCTTTAGACGCTATTTTCTCAAAATGAAGTCCGTGTGGCTTGACGCAGTTTTCCTTATCAGCGTTCAATTAGGACTAACGATATCTCATCGTGTTATCCATCAAGGCGTTAATGCTACAATGCGTATATATAAATAGACATACATTAAAAAATCATGCCATTATTTTTGGTCGGGTAATAAATTTTAATGTTAAAATTCTACGCAAATTGAGATATAAGTACATTTTTAAAACATAATAATTACCATATTACAAGTCATATAATACAAGAATTTAATTATATCAGAAAAACAACCCGACTACCAGATAAATGGTAAAAAAATCCACCATTTTGTTTTTCTTTTAAAAGAATTTCATTTAATTTAATATTTCGAATATTGTAGTGAGTTTGATATTTTGAAATTTATAAAAATCTCGTATATTTGAAAAACTTATCATTAGATTAAACTTTTTAATATACCAATTTGATTTTAATTCATTATTATTTTATAGAAACACAAAAGAAAAGATGTATACGTCTTCAAACAAATCGTTTAAGAATAGGTTCGACATATTTAGACGTCATTTTCACAAAATGAAGTCCATGTGGCTTGACACACTATTGCTTAACAGCGTCCACATACATAGACACATACATATATCCAAAAAAAAAATGTTTTTTGGCAGTCTGGTATTTATTTATTCGTCACAATAAAATTACTTCACCAATTCTGATGATGTTTTCTTTCTTTGACAGTTTATTAAAAATGACAAAAAAAAAATCCTACACAATATAAACAACCCTTATTAACAAATAACTTTTTTTTAATATATATTTAACAAAAAAATACAAATAAGGCAACATTATATATAATTGTCAATTCCTGTTTACTTACCAAAATAGCGCCTCATAATAAAGGTCATATGGACGCTGGTAAGCAATAATGCGTCAACGCACAAAGTAAATTCGGATATCTTGATGTATTATGCGTCTCGTATTTAACATTATACAAATAATTTTCAATCTAATGTTTCTCACTTTAATTTTGCTCAATATTTTGCAATACGCAATAATCTAATATATTTGAAAAAGTAATTATTAACCATATACCAATTTTAATGAAATGTATAATGAATTAACACTAATATTAATTAATGATACATTCGATCAAAATAGAAATAGATCGATATATAAATCTTCAAACAAATTCGTTAAGATTAGATGCGATTTTTAGAGACGTTATTTTCTCAAAATTTCCGTGTGGCTTGACACAGTATTGCTTATCGGCGTCCGTATAATAATGACCATTTGTTTCAAAATTATTTATTTCTACCTAATACATATAATATACTGATATATAATAAAGATAACCATAGACATGTTATGTGCAAGGGCGGATCCAGCTTCCAGGATCCGCCGCCAGGGGGAGGGGGGGGGGCGTCATCTAGTGTTGGTCAAGTTATAAAAAGTAATAATTTAAGTTTGATAATAGTCGACACAGGTTAAAAGTTATCACTTCTTCAATGGGTATGTTTTTATGGACGTGGAGAAGTGACATTCCGGTTAAACGTTCTTTAATCATACAAATTATATTAAATTAATTAAATATTAAAGGTATGTACATAAATCTATATTGTGACAAAAAATATAAAAATCATGTTAATCATCATCATGTTTAACAATTATAATTAGTGCTCTACCTAGGTCTTGGATACTGCCTAGGGGGGGTCAGGACCCCCATGACACCCCTCCCCCTGGATCCTCCATTGGTTATGAGCACCAATTGTAGCACCGAGAATGCCGGACAACTTGGACGGCGTCGCCTAGCAACCAGCGACTAAATGACAGGCGAGAATATCTTCGAGCCAACAATTAAACTGACGAGCTTTTCAAAGTTGTAAACGGGTGCTGATTTTTAACTTAACATATCTATGGTTAAAATAATATTGACTTTAACTCACAAATGGTCCAAATTTAAAACGAGAATGACGTTAATGTATTTTTGAAATATGTCATAACGAACACGCGATCCCTTCTGCGTAAAATAATTATTAACCGACTTCCATAAAGATATGAAACTTTCTGTGTATGTATGTAAGTTTGTATTACAGCGAAAACCTCAATAATATAATTGAAAAAAAAAATCTAATCCTCGAGGTTGGACTGTTGGTAAAACATATCCAAGAACCATCGGTAGAAAACCCCTTTTCAATGAATCAACGATAAATGCATTAATTTAATATTTCGAAACGTATATATCATTTAGACCATTTGCGATGTGAGATATTTTTATCTACATTTCACCCGCGGTAATCCGACAATCGTATTACATAGTGTTATTGAAAGTTTCGGAATTTTTTTTTTATCTTTATTTAAAGAGTTTTGTCACAGTGCTCTGGCTCTATCCGATAAAAGTTGATGTCGAACAAAAATATATGACCCAAAAGGTACTCACTGTACCTGCGCTTTTGAATTCTCACCAGCACTCAGTTGGACAGCTTACAAGTGATGGCATAGAGCCGAATCTTATTATTTTATGCTCTTATATCGTCCTATATACGTCACCTGGTGGTTCATATGACCCATACATTCTTGGACATGGGCCTGTAGTCTAATAGGCCAAGACACTGTTCACTCTACCGATTTCTCTAATTATGCTATGGGATATTGATACCGGAAATTTTCATTCCGAACGCATTCCATCAAAATGTGTCTTCAATTTTGCGACATTTATCACAATTTGGCGTGTAACTTTTTCGGATTAGAAATGCAAATTTATTTAACTCATTTAGTGATGCTGTACTCGTTTGAGTACAGTTACTTTTTGTTACCTAGCTTTTACGTACGGACGATTCGATAAGTGTTGCTGCTGTACTCATGCGAGTACACCCTTCAAAAACTCTCCATAACGGGAATTCCCAGATACATTCCTTTTTTCTTTTGTATTTAAATATGGCACCAATATTTAGAAAATAAAAGATTTCGCGCTTAATGGGTTAATGGAATGTGTCCGGAACGAATCCTTAAAGATATAACAATATCGGATCTCTTTAAGTGGTTATTATAATGTCGGAATATTATTTTGAATTAAAAAAAAAAACAGAAAAATTAGTCAAAAGTTTCTCGATTCCGCTAACGTTGATAAAATGTCCAACACATGTCAAGTTAACGCCCCGTATATATGGATGCTGATAAGCAATAATGTGTCAATCCACAAAAAGAAATGAAATTCGGTGATATTGATGTATTCTGATACTGCATCAACTATTTAACATTATTGAATATGATTTCAAGGCATTTAAATTAAATAAGTATGAAAAAAAGATTCTTAATTTAATGTTTCAAATTTCATATATTCCATATTTTGATATTTATACAATAATATCAAATATTTGTAAAACTTATTATTAGATAACATATTAAATATATCAATCTACTTTTAATTAATTATAACATTTATAAAAATATAAAAGAAAAGATGGAGATATACGTTTTCAAACATATTCGTTAAGAATATGTTTGACATTTTAGACGCCATTTTCTCAAAATGAAGTCCGTGGCTTGGCACAGTATTGTTCATCAGCGTTCATATATTATAAGTACCTCTGATTACAAGGAATGGCCGGATTACCGGGGATCAATTATAATAAAAAAAATATTTATTTCTAAAATGCATGGGAACCAAAAATTCGAGAACTCTATAGGCCCCTAAAAGAAAGGGGCCTCGTAATGTGTGTTTCAGGATTTTTTTCTATTGTCAGTCTCAATATATTTAAGTAGCGTTTTGTCCGTATGTCAAGTATCGAATGTACGTGGCATGTATCTGAAATACAAAAAAAAAATATCATACATCTTCACACATGTACATAATAAGATGGATACATCTATACTAATATTATAAAGCTGAGGGGTTTGTTTCTTTGATTGTTTGCTTGAACGCGCTAATCTCAGGAACTACTGGTCCGATTTGAAAAATTCTTTCAATGTTAGATAGCTCGTTAATCGAGGAAGGCTATAGGCTATATTATCACGCTAAGACCAAATTGAGCGGAGCACCAATGAAGAATGTTTCAAAATTGGGGGATATTTTCCTATTGAGAGAGCTTAAGCTGCGTACGCTGCGTAAACGGTTAAAGTTTCGCAAAAATCATGTATGACAGAATTATTCCGCTTTAAAAGTTATGAAAAAAGTCCGCGACAGCATTTGTCTTTTAAGGTTAGCTCACTATAACCATTTTATGTTAACTAAATTTTTTCTAAAATAATGCATTATTAGCCCAAAGTAACTATTCCACAAGGCAAGAATTACGCTTAACACACTTTCATACAAAGTTCCAACTCCCGTTTTACTCCCTTAGGGGGTGAATTTTGCAAAATCCCGTCTTATTGAGCACCCACGTTCTAAACAGAACCCCGATGCAAAATTTTAAACTCCTAGCTCTTGTAGTTTCAGATTTCGTGATGAGTGAGTGAGTGCTTATGAAAGCGACAGGTCACTCACTCACTCTCACCAGAGGCGTTGCCTGGTGCTGCAAATGTCCATGTTTGGGTGATCCTTAATATGAGGTGTATATTTTTATTAAAAAAAAAAACTAGTCGCCCCGCGCGGGTTCACTCGCGTTTATGGTTGCTTCACTACTATGAGTCGTAATGTCATACAATATAGGCTTTAACATAGTCGTAGCGTGGTGTAATATGGGCTATAAATATAGTTGTGTCGTGATGTAATAAAGCCTCCAATTATAGGCGTGGCGTGATGTAATATAGACTCTAAATATAGGCGTGGCGTGATGTTTTATAGCCTCTAAATATAGGCGTGGCGTGATGTTTTATAGCCTCTAAATATAGACGTAGCGTTTTGTAATATAGCCTCTAAATATAGACGCGGCGTGATGTTATACAGCCTCTAAATATAGACGTGGCGTGATGTAATATGGCCTATAATATAGTCGTAGCGTGATGTGGTATAGCCTACAATCTTCACAATTAACGATTTATCCAACTCAAAAAGGATTTATAAAATCTTATCGGTAGTTTCAGAGATTAGCCCCCACATACAAACTTACAGACCAAAATAACCTCATATAATATTAGTATAGAAAAAAAAATAGTGGAATACTCTCCCAGCAGTGGGTTAACACTTACTGAATACTGAAATCGTGTATCCGGAAAACGGCGTAGTGTTCGTTCCTGAAAACCGGATAGAAGTGATCTACCGGCTCGTTGAGCAAAACGTGACATAGTTTGGGGTTCGATTTTAATGTTGGTGCCTCTACGTCCCATATGCTCTCGAACGAGCAGCCCTTTCTGTAAAAAAAAAATTTCAAACATTTAATCTAGTTTCAAAACTGACTACAAAAAGCATAAAAACTTTTTGAAAAACACAAACCGACTTCGACACCGAAACAAGTGAACTAAAAAGTAAAAAATAAAATTATCATCATCAGATCCAGACTTCGTGACAATGGGACTAAACTGAAAGTATACCATTTTAAATAAAAAAAAAAGAGAATCGTTCCAAAAACGAGGAAAATATCGGTGAACAAACATAAAAAAAATACGTACAGCCGAACATAGAACCTCCTCCTTTTTCGAAGACGGTTAAAAATAAGTTATTCCGTTTACTAGAATGACATACATAACCCAGTTATTTTTATTTTTAAACTAATTTACTGAACCGATTTTGATACGAAAGGATAAACTCATAACACCAAGCTTTCGACTTCGCAAAGTAAATGTTTCCATTCTGGGGCAAGGTGTCCGTTTTTATAACAAAATACCCCAGAAATTTTTGCAATTTTCAATAAATAAGTTTAAATTGTATATTAAAAAGTCTTTGATAGCTAAAGCATATTATTCTGCACAAGATTATATAGATGATAATGCATGGATTTAGTATAGCTGGATTTCATACAGGATGTTTAAAATACATATTTGTAATTTTTAAATGTATATACTTAAAAACATCATTTTAAAAGAGTACCTATCGAGTTTCTTGGCGGTTCTTCTCGGTAGAGTCTACATTCTGAACCGATGGTAGCTTTTCATTAATTTAAGCAAATTGTTAATTTGTTTTGACGATTCAAAAAAAGCCTACTTTAATAAAGTATTTTTTGATTTTGATAAAAAATCGTTTTTTTATATATATTTAACAAAAAAATATCAGCAATAATGTGTCAACCCACAGATCTATATATATATATATATATATATATATATATATATATATATAAGGATAGATTCGACATCTTCAGACGCCATTTTCTCAAAATGAAGTCCGTGTGGCTTGACACAGTATTGCTTATCAGCGTCTATATCAACTCCCGCCTGACATAATCGCTCGTTGCTATCCAACATCGTCCACATCGATCAGCACTTTGGGTGCCAAAACCCATGAGCTTATGACATGATAAAGATGCTTGTATTTAGTATAAGCTGGATTCACATATTTGGATACTGACAAGCAATAATGTGTCAACCCACAAAAAGTCAAATTCGGAGATATTGATGTATTTCGATACTGCGTCCTATTTGACAATATTAAAAAAAATAAGTCATCTAAACACAATAAGTACGGAAAAAAGTTACTTAATTTAATGTTTCGAATTTCAAGTGCGTTCCATATTCTGCATTTTATTTCATAATATCAGATATTTGAGAAACTTTTCATTGGCTAATAAATTAAATATATCAATCTTCTTTTAATTCATTATACCTTTTATCGAAACAGAAAAGAAAAGATGGATATATACTTCTTCAAACAAAATTAATTAAGATAAGTTTGACATCATTAAACGCCATTTTCTCAAAACAGAGTCCGTGTGGCTAGACACAGTATTGCTTATCACCGTCCATTTAATATATTTGAAACTAATAAATGTATTGTGTAACTGTTTAAAAGAGTAACTATCGAGTTCCTTGCCGGTCCTTCTCGGTAGAATCTACATTCTGAACCTGTGGTAAATTAATTAATTAATTTCTTTACTTATTGTTTCTGTATTGTAATCAAAAGTGCTTTTAAAAGCCTACTTGAATAAAGCATATTTAGATTTTGGATATAGTAAAATGAGACTCACTTGCTCCGTCCGTAGCAGTATTTGTATTCGACTATCAAATACGTCGCTCGGAGTTTATTCAACTCTTGATAGAGATCTGTCAAAGAAAACTTTCCGTACACTTTGTACACCGCATAGGCTCGCTGTCTGAAATATTAAATTATTTATTTATTAAAGCACATTTAGAATATACATATCTAAAATTTTAAGTTTTTTAAGGCATTAAATCTTTAAGTGTTGATCATTTCATTGAAATATTAAGTTAAGTACTCACTTAAGGTTTAATTAATCTATGAATTTAAAGCATTTTGTAAAAAATATGCATTTTAGTAGCGCTATCAGATAGTGCAACAATACATGATGGTATATTTTTTTTTCCAGATATCGAACCCATTGAGGGTTCGATTTCTGATCGAACCCATTGAGGGTTCGATTTCTGGCTAGAAAAAATAATTTAAAAAAAAAAAACTAACTAGCTAGTTATAGTTTTTATTAAAATCAAACCCGAGATTCTTTTAAGTATATTTCACAATTCCTTATAGTTACCGATTTGAAAAATACAGCCTGTACAATCGTTCAATTGCAAAAATCACTCCGTATAATCATACCTAGCTTCCAAATGCTCGTAATGCGGATGGGCGACGATGGGTCTCCTAGTAGAAAGCATGACAGTGGCCGAGATGGGCATCGAACCCGCGAACGCGCCACCGCCAGCCTCCTTCGATATCCACAGCAACAACTGCTCCTGAGGGTAGTCGTTGAATTCACCTGAAAACGAAATGTTACTGTGTCAAGCCACACGGACTCTATATTATCGGATCTAATATTCAGTTTTTCAAGTACTTGAGATTGTTGTATCAATTGCGAAATATGGAACGCACTTGAAATTCGATACATTAAAGTAACTTTTTTCCGTAATTATTTAATTTAGATGACTTTAATTTTTTGAATAGGTAACGGAGAATAAAAATGGATTAATATCTCAGAATTTGACTTTTTGAGGGTATTTTTTTTTTTTTTTACGCAGGGTAAATCTTCATAGATACCCGACTCCTGGGGGGGGAGACCGGGTTATGTGAGATTGTACTCACTAAAACCCCCTGCGATGGCCGCCAAAGCACGGAAAACTGAGAGGCTACGGGATCGCTTTCGCAGGCACGTCCGCGGCCTCTCCCGTGCGTTGCTCCACTCGTGGCTTGCGGAGCCCTTCTCAGGAGGGCGAAGATGGTCTCGCCCTCCCCGCACCCCTCGCTGGTGCGTACACCGGCAGTCCGGGGCCATACCGGACTGCGGTCCTCCTCTCGGCCGTATGAAAACGGATGCGTGAGACCCCCATCTCACGCACCCACGGCCGGAGGGAGTGCCCTACTTAATCCGCCCCGGGCACTGGGGCTTGGAGGCCGTAAAGGTGACCCGCAGGTCGCCTCCGCCGGGTGGGATCGGCCCTCTCCCGAGCCCGCCCCGCAGTCTCCTTCTGGACCATGACGGTCTCACAGAAGTTGACTACGGCCTCCCACGCCGATTCCCTGCGTAGCATCGCCGACACGACTGCTCGCAGGGAGAGATTTCGCCCGATTTGCTGGACCAAGACTTGCCTTTCCGCGGTCCACGCGGGACACGCCTCCAGCGTGTGTTGGGCATCGTCTTGGTCCGCCCCGCAGTGGTGGCAAACCGCCGTCGCCTCGCGTCCGATCCTATACAGGTACTCTCCAAAGCAACCGTGACCGGTCAGTACCTGTGTAAGTCGGAAGGTGACTCGTCGCTTCCGCCGTATCCAGGCCTCGAAGGCTGGCAGGATCGCACTCACGACGCGGACTTTTTGAGGGTTGACACATTATTGCTTATCAGCATTCAATTGTACAAATTAAAACTAAACCCGACAATCTACTCATCGGGACCATTTTAACGAGCCCCAACATACTTCTGCTGTGAGTTAGCGAGGTACGTATCCTGCTGACTCCAGGTCATGCATCAGAATCAGTTCAAGGTTACGTAACTATGTTATTTTAATATTTATTTATTTACTAGCTTCCGCCCGGGACGACCGCGTGGAATAGTTACTTTGGGCTAATAATGCATTATTTTAGAACAAATTTGGTTAGCACAAAAAAGGTTATAGTGAGCTAACCTTAAAAGATAGATATGCTGTCGCGGACTTTTTTTTAGAACTTTTAAAGGGGAACAATTCTTTCATACATGATTTTTGCGAAACTTCAACCGTTTACATATTACACATTGTTTACATATTGCTGTATAGATATATGTTTTGTATTTAATTTGCGGAAGTATGATCACGTTTCTTCTTACCGCTCGCAATTAAATTGGCTCTCGATACGTGATCGTAGGTCATGCAGAATTCTTTGCACGCTATACTCAATTCTGAATGACCCAAATTATCCCGAGTATTTGGTATCCAAATTCGCGCTAAGGGCTGACGCTCATGACAGATCGCTTCGCTCCACGGAAAACCTGTTGTTGTCATTTCCACCGCACCATTCAGGCTTTATGTCGAAGTCGTTCAATGTGACTGCTATTCGTTTATGGAACAGCTTACCGGAAAAAATTAGGAAATCTCCTTCGCGAAACACTTTTAAAATTGCTCTAAAAAAATACTACCTAAATCAAAGCAATAATGGTTGATTTGGAATCTTCATTATATGTACTCATATTATATTGTATTGTACTGTATTATATTATATTATACAGTATTTTATTATCGTTTCATTATTTAACACTATGTTTTTTTTTGTACACCTACATCTTTCTTTCTTGTACATCCTAAGGTTGGCTGGTAGAGAATGCAGTAGCATTAAGCCCGCCTTTTGTTAATACTTTTGTATTGTACAATAAAGCATTGAAATAAAAATAAATAAATAAATATAGTCTATGTTTCTTAACTTGTCCTATTTAACACACAAATATGGCGTATATCACACGAGATTTAGAAAATAAATTATCGATTGAATGATTGAATTGAAGCATTTTTACAATGCAAACTTATAATTTAAAAAAAAAATCTTCGAAAATTCGTTATTTTCGATCGACTATAAATAACCTTCAAACATCAGATTTCAAACTAAAAAAAATCAGACGAAACCAACAGAACTGATTTGGGCGATGCGTTAGGGAGCTACATACACACGTCAAACTCAGCACCCGTCTTTTTTAATCGGTGGTTAAAAACTTCGACACAGATAATAACTATATAGTGTTTGTGATTGTTTCGCTGTAATAAAGTCGTGGGGTGATGTAATATAGCCTATCATAAAACCGCTGTTAAGTAAATTGACAAACATTATAGCTGCAACGCGATGTAATATAGCCTATAACCTCTATAAACGGGTTTCCAATTCAAAAAGGATTTACGAAATTGATTAGTAGTTTCAGAGATATGTAGGGACATACAATGTAACAAATAAATTTTACATAGTACATAATGCATGTACTATTTAAACTCTCTTTATAATGAGATCAATCACAAATTGTATTAAAACGAACTTCTAACGAACATTAATTAAAATATATTAATAAAAATAATTCGAGTCTAATTGTTCGTTAAACTTAATAAAATAATGAAATATTTAAATATTTGTATCCACGGGTATACATTTTTAACGATCCAGCCCATTAAAAACAATCTCCGAATTTCATTTTTTGTGGGTTGACACATTATTGCTTATCAGCATCCATTTTATAATGGGGGTATTAAATATCTAGACACGCGGTAGTGTGTCAAGCCAAGTTCAAGAAACAGAACTTTTCATTTATGAATTATAGCCTTCGCAAGTTTTAAACCTACAAAAATTTATCGGTTCTTATATTATAATTCCGAAAATTTGCATTGTTGATAGAAACTAGCGATCGAACATAATAATTCGTTGGTAGGTTTATAAAAACTAGCCAAGACAGACCTTAGGCTACAATACATTATCTTGTGTTATAAGAAGAAATGATATGTTATACTGTTACTTATAAATAAATTTCAGGACTGACCATTGAACTTGGCACCCATTTAGATCTCACTTCTTTTGTCATTGAAGTCAACAACCAAGGCATTTATCATAATATTGAACTTGGCTCTCATTTCACATTTATGTTTTGGATTGGATACAAAATACGTACCTATATGTGACATTTCCTTATTAATATTCTTAGACAGCTCACTCAGTACCGGTACAATTGCTATCGCCCACACAATTGGTAGATATTTAGTAAAAGATTTAGGAACACTGCAATAAAAACATAATTATATTATCAATAATATAATCTTATATCGCCGGGAATAGTGAAAAACCGCATAACTAGCTTAACATAATTAAATTTTGACATATCCTCGGTGACACTACAGATAAAATTCACCGCGTAATGCAAAATGCCCATAAGGCCTTATTATACAGATGCTGGTAACCAATATGTCGACTCACAAAAACTGAAATTCGGATTTATTGATGTATTCTAATGATGCGTCACGTATTTAACATTATCCAAAAATATTAAAGTCATATAAACTAAATGAGTTCCGGATATTGAAGTAAGTAGAAAACTTAATATTAGACATAAATTTTAATTATACCAAAATGTTTTTAATTAATTATACCTTTTATTAAAATACAAAACAAAAGATGGACGTAAACTTCTTCAAACAAATTAAGGACAAGTTTGACATCTTAGACGCCATTTCCTCACAATGAAGCCTGTGTGGCTTGACACAGTATTGATTACCAGCGTCCATTTATCAATAAATTACATTTCATATTCAGTTCAAATTTAGACTTTGTAGGAAAAACTAGATACGTGGTATATAAAGCTAAATAGTTCACCGTGAATAGTCAACCAATTTCAGAAAAAGAAAGTTCTCGATTTGTTATGCATATTTTCGTTTGTTACCTCAAAACTCCATCATTAACTAATCATTTCTAGAAATATATATATCGTGACAGACACATTGGCGCAGTGGTTACTGCAACTGACTCAAGCGCTTACGGTCGCGGGTTCGATTCTCGCTCACGGCAAATATCTTTATTGGCCATACGGATGTTTGTCGTGGTCTGGGTGTTTGTGTTAGTGTTGTGTTTCCGGACCCCCGACACAAGTCACGCGATCTTAATGGGAGCCGTTGAGTGTGTTGCCTTTATTACATATTATTGTAATACAAAAAAGCCGAGATTTTTCAAGATTTGTACATATGTGATTATATTTGTAGAAATAACTTTTTAAACTTAAAATAATGAAACCTTACAATGGGTTCCATATGATTTTCATCAAAATCGGTTTAGTAGTTGGTTTTTAAATCAAAATAAAAAAATGTATTTTGCATCTATTTACATTTTCCTTAAGTTATATATTTGAAGTTTAAAACACAATATAGAAATACTCACAAATAGTATTTCTTATTAACTATCAACGACGAAACCAAACACATCTGCGTAGAAAACAATAGCTTCAACCGCATCACAAGCGCCGCCATAATTCCATAAACAACCATCTGTGCTATATTATAAAATATGGCGGACTCCACATGAAAATTCCTTAAATACACCAGCAAAACATCAACATCCTTTCCCACGGACACAACTTCTGAGTTTTCAATACCGCTATCTTCATCATCTTTTGCACTCTTCTTAAAAACATCTTCCATTTCTTTCTTACATACTCTCATCGCTTGATTCTGCCAGTAAAATGCTATATTGATGCAACTGATTACAACAGACGGTATCAGCAAGCTCTTCATCATGTTAACCACCGAGCTGACTTGTAGAAAGTCAAACACCTCCGAGCATGTATATATCAACGTGTGAAACGTTTTGTAATCTGTGAACTTCGAATAAAGTATATCCCACACGTGAGAATCCTCTTCGACTTCTAGATATTCGCTGAAGAGCTTCTTTAAATACCAAGATATTAATACCGCTAGTAAAATTCTCAAAACAACTAGCCAAGCTTCAACGAATAAGTCTAGACTATTCTGTATCTTAATCCGTAGATAACTTAAGAAGAGACAGTATGTAGAAATTGTTATTAGGAAAGTTGTGTACAGAGAACACTTTAGCATATCGTTCCCTTGCAGTAAAAGTACAGCCGTATGTAGACTACAAAAATGTGAATACAGAAACAGCGAAAATGTTTTAATATCTATAATTTTAAGCTGTTCCATTATGAAAAATATTGCCAGCTGTGTTAGGAATATGAACTGAGTGAATTGCCAAAATAGTAAACAAAGTATATTGACGAAGAACGTTACGATCTGAAACAAACATTACTGTAATTAAGATTAAATTAATATTGTATAACTATAGATATGTTATATGGATGCTGATAAGCAATATTGTGTCAACCCACATAAAGTCAAATTTAGAGATATTTATGTATTCTGATAATGCGCCACGTGTGTAACATTATTCAAAAGTCATCTGAAGTAAAGAAGTACGGAAAAAGAAGTTTCTTAACATAATGTTTAGAATATTGAATTGTGTTCCATATTTTGGGTTATGCAATTATCTCCTATATGTGAAAAACTTATTATAAGACAGAATTCATTAATACACCAATCTGCTTTTAATTCATTACACCTTTTATTAAAATAGAAAAGAAAAGATGGATATATACTTCTTCAAACAGATTTATTAAGAATAGGTTTGACATCTTTAGACGCCATTTTTTCAAAATAATATCCGTATAGCTTGACATAGTATTGCTTATCGGCGTCCATATGTACTTTTGACGACGTTGCTTAGCAACCAGTAACTGAGTATGACAGAAGTATTATTTTTGTATGTATAAATCTAACATTTTATACACTAGCTGTCCCTCGCGATTTTTTTTTTATGGTTACTGCTTCGTTTCTATGAATCGTAGCGTGATGTAATATAGCCTAAAGCCTTCCTAAATAAATAGACTACATATCTAACACAAAAATAATTTATCAATTGTTCCTGAGATTAGCGCGTCCAAACCAACAAATAAACTCTTCAGCTTTATGATATTAGTATAGATATAGTTACGAATTATCATTGATAAAAATCAATATAGCGTGATGTAATATAGCCTATAACCGTCCTTAATAAATAGACTATCCAATGCAAAAAATAATTTTTGAAATCAGTCCAGTGGTTACAGAGATTAGTACACTAACTCAGTCCTACTTCGCACATGTTCAAAATAATTTTTTTATGACATCACATTAGAAATTTTTGAAATTCTCAAGTTTTTTCTAGTACAATATGCATGTGTTATACATATCGACACCTCCCACGTGAGTTGTAACCCCAAAACTACAATTTTACAAGAGAGCACTTTCAGTCCATTTTCATTTGAAAACCTCAACAATATACGTCTAAAAAATCCTTAAAAAAAAATTTTTGGCATTTTTTCCCTTTGAACACATTAAGCAAAGCACATTAGTGTAGTATTCAGTAAAAAAGCTTACGGCATTTTTGTGGCTTCCAATAACTTACATGCTAGGTAACGAATTTTAAACCTTCCTCTTAAATTAAAAGGAAACCGCATTACATCCATTGTGTAGTTTAAAATATTAAAGCTTACAAAAGCCAGGAAATTTGTTTTACACTATAAAAGAAGTAAGTATGGATTAGGACATTACCTCAAGCTTCAAGACCCTGTTCTTGCTGGTCTCCCTAAGCCTTAGGGTCAAGAGCCATGACTGCAGTAATAGCAATGGTGCCGCCAGGTTCTCTCTCTCATTCGGTGCCCACTGCACTCGGGTACACTCGGCATGGTTCGCAAAATACTGGACAACCGCGAGGAAACCACCCAGAACTGTTTGACTGGAATAAATTATGAATATAATAATTATGGTTAAAAAAAAGGTATCTGAAACTAATGATCCAAATTAGAAAGTTGTTTTCGTTTGGATAGCCTGTTTATTGAGGAAGGTTATAGACTATATTACATCACGGTACGACGCAAGAGTAAAAATAGTAACCGTAAACATGAGTGAAATAGCGAGGGGCAGGTTTACATAAAAATAGCTGATAAGAAACAAGGGGGACACATAATTTAAAATGATCACCCGCACATAGACACCTGCAGCACCAGAGGAGAAACATATGCGTTGCCGGGTGAAACAGGTATGAGAGATGAAAGGGGCTAGGAAGTGAAATACCTAATAAGAAAATATGTTACGCTTTCACAATACTCAGCTATATGTGCATGTATGTGTTATTGCTGCAGTCGAGCCAGCTTGTATACAAGCAACTGTGTTCTACCACAGTGACAATTAGTTCGTTACACAATTAACATGACAATTACCTTAGGCGTGATAGACTACAGGCCCATGTCCAAAAATGGATGGGTCATATGAACCACCAGGTGAAGTATATAGGACGATATAAGAGCATAAAATAATAAGATTCGGCTCTATGCCATCACTTGTAAGCTGTCCAACTGAGTGCTGGTGAGAATTCAAAAGCGCAGGTAGAGTGAGTACCTTTTGGGTCATATATTTTTGTACTCAGGCCACTAGGCCTCAAGATTTTCATAAGGGAAAAGACATCCTATAGGACCGCCTATATGCATTTATAAAAAATTTCTTACCTAAGCACAGTAGCGTGTAAGAACAATGCAGCGACGGTGAGTCCTGACAACCACCAAATAGCCTCCAAGTAGAAGAACACTGGCTGTCCAATACCGATACAGCTCTCTACCGGGCTGTGACCAGGGCCCCTTTCCACCATGTGGCATTCTTTATACTGTGTACTGTTTAGCCATGGCTCAAAATAACGGTACACCGCTCCTATGATCACCTGAAAATATGTTTAATTTTCAATTAAGTTATTGTTTAAATAATATTTAATCACTAGCTTTGCTCTTAAGTCGTAGCGTGATGTAATATAGCCTATAACATTCGACAAAAATGCTTTAAGTATTTTTCTAATCAGATCAGTAGTTACAGAGAGCTATGTGTATAGGTAACTTACAAAAAAATTAGCTCCCTACTGTTCTGAAAATCATTTTACCCTCTTTGGACAATAATAAAGCACATTTATCAGTTTTAATGTTTTCATAAAATAATTTCATTTATAATTTTTATGTATGTAACTTATTATTATAACACAGTATTCAGGTCACCTAATTTTGATTTTTCTATTAAACTACTTTACTATTCTACTTTAGAGCTTATTTTAAGAGTACTGTAGTTAATACACTAACCTCAGGAATAATATTGAATCTATTAAAAGCGTTAATATCTTTAGGATATTCTGCTAGTCTATCGAATACGATTTTGTATATTCCAGCGAGGAACGGTCTCTCCTCGACGACAGTTTTATAGTATGAATAGTAAAAACCCATTTCAGTCCGGAAGGACATTTCACGCTCCAATTCGGAGAGATACAAGAAATTTCTGTCATTTTCGAAAAGATGTGAGACGTACTTGTAATGAATATAGCCCAGAGAATATGCTGAAATGAAAATGATGAATTTTTGTAATATATGTCATATGAAAAATAATTCGTTTTTCGTTAAAAAAATTCGAAATGTCCTTTTTTCTATTTATCGTTATATTTATTAAAACTGACGAGTGTTTAATAGAATTGACTTAATATAAAATATTTTAAATTATATAACTTACAATTTAAACTTTCAATTCGAATTTTCAATTTTGAAATAAATTCGTTTTGCAGTACACAATTACTTGTAACAATTGAAAAACAAATTTCAATTAATTGAAAACGTTCGTTTCATTTATACACGTTTTATTAAATTAATTCTTACCAAGGCCTGTTAAGATTGTAAAAATTAAAACTTTTTTTCCGAAAGATTTACGCGGTTTTACGTTTTCTTGCACACTCTCTGGACTTTTTTCCATGTTGGTCATTTACATTCTTTTTTTTAATAGAATATTTAAGTTTTTGCAGGTTTCTAATTATTGTTTTTAACTGTAAATTAATAACAGTAATGGAATTAACATAAACAGTCTTTCAGTAAGTCAACGTTGACAATTTGACAGATTAAGTAGCGGCAATGACAGTTAACATTGACAGCAAAAAGTAATGTGATAAGGCTACGATTCGGTGTGTATTTTATATTAATTAAAAAAAAATTACAATCCTATAAAAATTAAATAGCTTTATGGTATTCCTATGACTTTTTATTTTACGTTTGTGAGTTTTACTCTCGTAACTGATATAAAACAAATTTGTCAAATATAAAGGAACTGATAGCATACTTTCACATGTAAAACCATGACAAACAACCTTTGTAAATCTTTATGAGGATTGGAGACAAAACTTTTGAATGTAATTCTCGCTTTATATCTTAAAATAATTATTTCACTGGAGTGTTTGGTATTATACAAAAAAATAATAAAATAGGTTTTAACTTTGCTTTATTTTAGTTTAATATAATATAAAAATAGTCCCACCCCATTTTTCAACGTCTGTTTATTTTTTTGCCACCTACCATGGTACATGGTATTTATTGTAATATATTGGATAACATGGTAAAGATGTGACGTGATTGCAATGGCATTATGTTAAAAAGTTCCTCCTCCCCATTGTACAAATTGTAAAAACACATAGAGAGCCAACATCCCTCTGTTCATTGAAGGCTTCTAAACCGTCTATGAGTCAGGGATCGTCGACGATGCGAATTACCCGACGTTGGATTCACTCAAGGGGATGAAGGTAGTATTGGGGGACACCTACCCAGAGATGCGAACAGTCTCTCTACTCCATATGAGAACGGCTTACTCCATATCAGAAGTTTCATGAAGTAAAAGCTGACGACAAAACGTGAAGCACTGTGTTGCGCTGTTTAGAACCCAGAGCATCTTAACAGCCAGTTTGCTATCCAAGTGACTTAGGAATTGGAAGTTATTCGTAACTCAACTCGTAATAAAATAACGAAACGAATCCAAGAATCCTAATATTCTTACTGATATTCAGAGCATTATTGTGGAAATCAAGAAGTAGACATAAAATTTCTTAAATTATGTTATTTATCGTTAAATCGCATTTGAACAATTTAGACATGTTTGAAGTTCAATTTTTTTACCTTTGTTGATTCACGTCTGTTAAATCCGCGACGAAATTATATGACCTTACACATATAACAACTGCACATTGTGGTAGACAAACTTATATAAATTATATACGAAAATATATTTTTAGCTTGTATACAGGTATTATAAGGTATAAATACACACTTTAAATAGTTTAATAAGATAATTTACATTTATAATCATAGTATAAACCAACTAAATCACGGAACTGAAATACTTTCCTGTTAATCGTGGTCAAATCTTCATAAATTTTGACCTCTTGTTATAAATCAATTAGATGATAATATTTCATGTCAAAGGTTTTTATTTTAAGGCCCAAAGTTCTACATTTCTACGGAACGACATATAAAAAAGAAACAATAATATTTTTTCCATGTTAAAGTAGTCATTATAGCGTTTCCAATCTGTTACATTTTTTTAGTCTGTTACAAGTTCGCAAGTTAGGGTACACTTAACGTGAGCCTCTAAGATGTGGGCGAAGGTTTTTTACCAATTAAAGAATATAGAAGACTTGGCTGTACTGTGTAATACCTTTGCCTTTTCCCTCTAAGGAAAGAAAAAATAAATCAAAGAGCTGATGAGCAATACTGTGTATATCTGTAATGTTTGGCTACTCTGTGTGTTCTGTCTCTCTGCTTGTGGCTCGCTAATGTTAACAACGTGTGTAAGTAAAGCTCAAAATTAAAAACAAGAAATATCATTTCTCCTCTCCTACAATACCGTTTTATTGCGTAATGCCCAGATAAAAAATACTTTATTTTTGCACACGGACGTCCAATCTAAGCCCCAACGGGGGCTTCCAATTTCAAGGCCAGTCCCAGTACCCCAATGAGACGCGGTCAAAGCCAGTAGGACCACCAGCAATACAGATTTCAGAAAAATAATTGTACA
Organism: Hypolimnas misippus; assembly: GCA_037950945.1. Lineage (NCBI taxonomy): Eukaryota > Metazoa > Arthropoda > Insecta > Lepidoptera > Nymphalidae > Hypolimnas > Hypolimnas misippus. The sequence goes on from JBBEEQ010000002.1 coordinate 4,821,798, forward strand.
TTTTGGACTTACAGGTCCCTTCTACCTTTCCCCCCCCTCGGACTCCCACCATATAGAAGCTATAGCTACGCGCGTGTCCTCAATTTACAAGAAGATTTTTTAAAGAATAGAAAATGTTATTGTTAGTGTTAATAAATTAGTGTTAATCTTATTAATCCCTGACGCGAAAAGGGGGGTGTTATACAGTTAACCGCTATGTCTGTCTGTCTGTGGCACCGTAGCTCCGCGACCCGATTTAAACTGTAAGGGGGTTTTCCAGCAATGGTTCCTTAGACGTATTCTACCAAAATCGGTCGAGGCATTTCAAGATCATGAGCTCTTTTCTTCTTAGCTGCGGTAGGTATCCTAAGATTCCTATTCCGAGCATGTAAATGCACAATAAGTGTTTGTTTGATAATATTCTCATCTATTAGAAAAAATGATTATTAGATAAATCTTTTTATTATACGAATATGCTTTTAATGCGTCAAACCTTTTATCAAAATAAAAATGAGATGATATACTTATTAGACACCATTTTCTCCGTGTTGCTTGACATAGTATTGCCAGTGTAAAGCTTACAAGTCTAATTCTCGACTGAATCGAGTTACACCTTTTGCTTACAATTAGCTTACATAAATTGCTTATTGTATTTAGCCCTGAAAGAACTTACTGTTATCTAGGTAACCGTTGCTAGGTTACAGAGATGTTTTACATCATTCACAGATAAAAGGGAACCACGATTTTAAAAGATTTCGTCTGTCTGTCTGTCCGTCTGTTTGTTCCGGCTAATCTCTAAAACGGCTGGACTGGTTTTGACGGTACTCTCACTTACACACTCTCACTTACTCTCACAACCTAATGTTATAACTTATAAGGAATAACTTAGGCTACTTTTATTAAAAAATATATTTATTTTAATTAATAATTACGCGAAAACAAAATTTTAACCAATGAAATAGTGAACAATATCCTAAATTAACGCGGATGAAACGGCGACGCACAGCTAATATAGTATAAATGAAAATTGGCAACCCTAACGCAGGTGGCGCCAGCGCGTCGCACAGTCGAGGTCGGCCGCCGAGTCGAGGTCGGGAAACCCGTTATGAATATGCGCATGCGCACAATCAATATGAAATCCATTACTTAACAATCCTTGCATATGATAGTACGATATTTGGGTTCAGTAAGCCTAAGGACGCCATTGCTAAGCGTTCGTAGGCAATGGCTTAGTAATGGCGTCCTGTTACCACCAACTGACTGACTGACTCTTTGTGAGTCAGAATAAATAAATAAATAAAATAAACGTATCACACTCAAGGGACCCCCATTAGAGTCTTATCATCCTGTGTCGGGGGTCCGGAAACACACACAATACAAGCACAAACACCCAGACCACAGCAAATATCCGTGTGTCCAATACAGACGTTTGTCGTGAGCGGGGATCGAACCCGCGACCGTTAGCGCTTCAGTCAGTTGCAGTGACCACTACGCCAACCTGTTGTTAATAATTTTTTTTTCATCAACTTCATACATTATATTTTTTCAATTTAAAAATCAGAAATAGAATAATATAAGATGCGTCAATTTTTTTGATTAGTTTCCGATTCTACGTATATTTTATAACAGGATGAGTCGCCAATGTTAGGTGATGTAAAATATAATTTTTTTAAGGACATGTAAGACTTGGAGTTTGCAATCTTTTCTTATTTGATTACAAAGCTTTTCAGATACAAAATACCATGAGCAGCGCAAAAGTAATGCCATAGTTTGAATTGGCTACTATTTTGCTAGGAATGTATTTTTTACATCATACACAGTCGGCAGCCGGAGTGGCCTCGAACTGCTGTACGCACCAGCGAGGGGTGCGGGGAGGGCAAGACCACACTTTGCCCTCTTGCGACGAGCTCCGCCAGCTACGAGCGGAGCGTCGCACGGGAGGGGCAACGGATGCGCATGCGCAAGCGATCCCGAGGCCTCTCCATTTCCATGCTGAAAAAGGCCATCGCAGGGGTTTTAGTGGGTACAAATCGCCACATAACCCGATCTCCCTCCAGGAATCGGGTGTCTTTTCGAGGATTTCTCCTGCTAAACCATGTAAATTACGAAACATTTTTCCGTGCTTATCTAGTTTAGATGACTTAAAAATATTTTGAATAATGTTTAATAGATGACGCATTATCACAATACATAAAAATCTCCGAATTTGACTTTTTGTGGGTTGACACATTATTGCTTATCAGCATCCAAATGTAAGTCGACTAAAGAAGTCATTCTTGATACTTTTCAGAAAAGGGCTTCTTCTACCTCCGAAACCAAAAGACTTTTACAAAGTTTTTTTGTAATTTTGGTCAGTAACGACTTAGACTATTACCCTCTTTAAGGTAATCGTTCACTTTAGACATATTCCGTATATAAATCTTTAGTTAAAAGCTATTAAAATGATGGCGAAAAATACTTCAAAATTCGTTGCGTGGTTAAGTTATTTATTTATAATGTATGTACTTTCGTAACAATTCTACAGTATTATGAGTGTACATTTTAATGTCATGTGAGTCAATACAATATGATCACCGGATGTTTTGGTAATTGAACGCTTCTAAAAAGACCGTACTATAATTAGGGTTGCCAACGTTACAAATCTGAATTTTTTTTTTACAGATTTTGCTCGCGGCCAGAGGTGTATAGGTTGAGTAGGCTGGAGCCTAGGGAGGTGGATTTTAGGGGCAACAAATCTGGGGCCCTTTTTATGTCCTATACAAATCCTCACGGCAAAGAAATTCATATTTGGACGCTGATAAGCAATGCTATGTAAAGCCACACAGAAATCATTTAGAGAAAATTGTTGTTGAGTTGAATAGTTAATGTGGACCTAATATCATATGGAATCTAATACTAATATTATAAAGCTGAAGATACTAATATTATAAAGCTGAAGAGTTTGTTTGAACGCAATAATCTCAAGCACTACTGTTTCAAAATGAAAAATTCTATTTTTATTCTATTTGTATTAGATAGTTCATTTATATAGGCTACATCACGCTACGACTCATAGGAGCGAAGCAGTAACCATAAATGGACGCTGATAAGCGATACTGTGTCAAGCCACACGAACTTCGTTTTGAGAAAATGGCGTCTAAAGATTTCTAACCTATTCTTATTAAGTTTTTTGAACAAGTTTTTATCCATATTTTCTTTTATTTTTTGGTAAAAGGTATAATTAATTAAAAGCAGCCTGATATGTTTTATATATTATTTAATAAAAAGTTTATTAAATATATGAGATTATTGTATAATGTACAAAATATGGAACGACCTTGAAATGCGAAACATTTTTCGAAGACTTTTAGTATTGAATAATATTAAATAGATGATGCAATATAAAAATACATCAATAATTCCAAAATTCACTTTTTGTGGGTTGACACATTATTGCTTATCAGCATTCAAATACGAATGAAACCGCAAGGAACAGCTAGTGTTACCATAATTTCTAAAACAAACTCCAACTGAGTTTGTTTTAGAAATATATTCCCGAGTTTACTTCGCACATACAATTTTTTTTTTAATATAAATAGGGAGGCAAACGAGCAAACAGTACCGCCTGATTAAGTGATTACCATCGCGCAGACATCTCCAAAACTAGGGGCGTTGCGGGTGCGTTGCCTTTGACGGAAAGGTGTCGATACACTCGACGCTTGAAATCCTCAAAATACACTCTCTCTTTATACTATAAGTAGAGACTTGATAATCGAGATTTGTGTACCAACATTTCGATCGTTCGCTTTGACCTTGAGATGTGGAAATAAAAACTTACTCATTTATTTATTTTATTTATTTATTTAAATTCTCTAGCAGTTGTTATATTTTATAATACAATTCAATTTCATTTAACACATTAATTTATAATGTACAACTGTTTTTAAGAGAACACGACATAGATAATAAATTTTACACTCTATATCATCTTAGTTAAATCAAAATAAAGTATGATAACATATTAACAATATTCATTAAATAACGTTTAAACAAATTTAAGAATACTTCCAGTAAATAATTATTAATAAAATTTTAAAAATATAACGGACCAATAATCATGCCTACCAATTGAAGGTTTGTAATATAATAAAGACTTTAAAAACTGACTCCCAAAGCATAATTCGTAATTTCATTTAATTTTTAAAGTTTTAAAATCAAAATTTTCAATGCAAAATCACATGAAGGCACGAGCAAAACTAGCAAGAGTTGTATACTTAAATAGTTTATTGGTCAACACCGTCAAACTTTAAAAGATCCACGAAACAAATTCTTTAAAAAGTAGAGAAAAGAGCTTACGATCTTGAAATGACTAGATCGATGTTGGTAGAACATGTCTAAAATCCATCGCTAGAAAACTCTTTTTTCAAATAAAAAAAAACACATACAAAACCGCATTCAAACCGGATCACGTGTTTAGGCGCTACGGTGCCACACAGAGACACATAGCGATCAAACTTATAATCTCATTTCGTCCGAAATTAAAAAAAACAATAATTAGAAAATATAATTCAAATCTCTAACGTGAGTCAGAGAAAATGATACATTGAATAAAAAAATATTTATTTCTCATCTATACATAGATCGTAATACTGGTTATGATTTATATTAAGACCAAAAAAAAAACTCTTAGCTGCTTAGTTGGCAACAGAAATATATATATGTATTACAATAACATCCAAATTAAAAATATACTTTATTCAAGTTGGCTCTCATGAGCACTTTTGAATCGTCAATACACAAAAAAATAATTATAATATTATTACACTAATAAGGAAGCCATCATCGGTTCGGAATGTAGATTCTACAGAGAAGAACCAGCAACAAACTCGATGGTTACTCTTTTAAAATTAAATTCTAACAAATATTCATATTCTATAAATTACAAAATCATTAAATATCCCGTATTAAAATCAGCGTATACTAAAACCACGCATTTTTATCGTCAACGTAATCTTGAATAGAATAATATTCTTAAGCGATTAGAGAGTTCTCAACATGATTTAAATGTATTCACTAAAAACAGCAAAAATTTCTGGGGTATTTTATTATTCAAACGAATACCTTGCCCCAGAAAGGAAACATTTACTTTGTGAAGTCGAAAAATAGATGTTACAAGTTTATCTTTCTTTCTCGTATAAATATTATGTTTGTTCTATAATCATTGATTAGATTCCTTTATCATATATTTGCGCTCAATCGGCGTAAGGTTTATGGGCTGTCAAGTGACTGTATAGTCTGTGACATTCGTGACATTGTTACTCTGTGGCGTTATCATATATTTGCGCTCAATCGGCGTAAGGTTTATGGGCTGTCAAGTGACTGTATAGTCTGAGACATTCGTGACATTGTTACTCTGTGGCTTTATCATATATTTGCGCTCAATCGGCGTAAGGTTTATGGGCTGTCAAGTGACTGTATAGTCTGTGACATTCGTGACATTGTTACTCTGTGGCGTTATCATATATTTGCGCTCAATCGGCGTAAAGTTTATGGGCTGTCAAGTGACTGTATAGTCTGTGACATTTGTGACATTGTTACTCTGTGGCGTTACTATTGGGATCCGTTTTCCAGCCCGCTCTCTGACGTGACTTCGATGTGCGCACACTATAAACAACAGTTCCTGAAAATCATCGTGTTTACCAACAACAAAGCAATTAAACATTGCCAATCACAATTTATTTTAATTAATTAATATCTTTGTGAATATAAACAATTTTGTTATAAATATCCTATACTCCACCGCTCAATTATACAAGGATTGCAAAGTTCTCAGTGTGCGACAGCTATTTATTTTAGATATCATACTGCAACAACATCGCCGAACGCCTTATTCAATAGTAACAAAACGCCGTAATGACAAAATTTGTACCATACCATGCCCTAGGTTCTCTTTCACCAAAAAATAATTTTACTTTCTAGGGCCATTTTTATATAATAAAATAAATTCCGATAGATATATTTACAACCTCCCACACAACAAGTGTAAAAAGCAAATAATAACGTTCATTTTAAAGAAAAATTATGAAGAAACAGAAAATTACATTACTATGAATAAATAACACACACACACATACACACTCACACACACACACATACACATACATACATACACACATACACACACACACACACACACACACACACACACACACACACACACAAGTCTAACAGTTTTTTTATATACATATTAAGTCTTTATATAGATGCAAGTGCTATAAATCTTTATACTGTGTAACATTATTGTTCTCTTTGGTCTATCGCTAGGGGGTGGGCTGTTTTATCCTTACACAGGTTATTATAATAACCCACTTAGGATAAGCAGTTGACTCATTTAAAATATTGGTTTTCAATAATGTCAAAAATTCTAGCATATTGTATAAAGAATATATAGTATATCATGTAACATTTACTTTTCAGGATTTCATGTAACAACCTTTATTCTTTATGAAATAAATGATTATGATTATGATTATGAAATGTATTGTGACGCAACAGGAAGTTGGTAGTCTAATTGGCAAGTGCCTGATGGGGCAGAAAGGTTCTCGAATGGGCCGTCAAGCGCAGCGTGGGACGTCCTACAAGATGGACAGACGTGCTTGTTAAGGTCGCCGGAAGACGCCGAATACAGGCCTTTTCGAACAGATCATTTTAAAAGTCTGTGGGAAAGGCCTAGATCCAATATTTTATTCCAAAAACGTTTTCTTTTTTTATAATATTCCTTAAAGTACGAGAATGGTTTTTACGGCAAGGAAAATTAAAAAAAAAATGCGTTACAATTTCGAGAAAAAAATATATTAACTAATATAAAACATCTCTCTAACCTAGTAACTGACACGTGAATTCAATTCAAACTCAAACTCAAACTCAAAATATACTTTATTCAAATGGGCTTTAACAGCACTTTCGAATCGTCAAGTTACATGTCATATTTTCATTTTTAATTTTTATAAAGCTACCACCGGTTCGGAATGTAGTCTCTACCGAGAAGAACCGGCAAGAAACTCGATAGTAAGTCTTTTAAAATCATTTATACATAATGTATTTTTATTACATTTTAATTATGTTATCCGGATAGAAAATCAACGCTTATCAAATCCACGCCTCTTTGTCGTCAAAATATTCTTGTATGGTATAATATGCTTTATTTATTAAAGATTTTTTAACGTAGGCTTTAAACTTATTAAGTGGCGAATGTAAAACTGTTTGCGGGATTTTATTATAGATGCGAATACCAAACCCCAGAAACGATGAACTGACTTTATGAAGACGAAAGTTTGGTATGAAAAGTTTATTTTTTAGGGTTCCGTACCTTAAAAGGAAAAACGGAACCCTTATAGGATCACTTTGTTGTCCGTCTGTCTGTCTGTCTGTCTGTCTGTCTGTCTGTCTGTCTGTCTGTCTGTCTGTCTGTCTGTCTGTCTGTCTGTCTGTCTGTCTGTCTGTCTGTCTGTCTGTCTGTCTGTCTGTCTGTCTGTCTGTCTGTCTGTCTGTCTGTCGGGATGTCAACCCTTTTTTCTCAGAAATGCATAGACGTATCATGTTGAAATTAATATCATATACTCAAATCTACGATGACATGCGGCCGTGAAAATATTAAAGTTCTAAGTCAACGCAATCAAAAGATAATGGAAAATATATCGTATATTTTGACCATTTTAGCGTTTTCGCTAGGGAATCAAAACCTATAGGGTACTTCCCATTGACCTAGCACGATGAAATTTGGCAAGAAGTAAGATCTTATTGTACAAATAAAGGAAAAAATCTGAAAACTGTAAATTTTTGTATGTATGTTTGTCTGTTTGTAAGTTTGTCTTTCAACCTTTTTCTCAGAAACGCGTGAAGGTAACAAATTTTTATCAACGTCAAGTACTCAGAGTTGTAATTACTAAGAGCTGTGAAAAAATCAAATTTCTAAGTCAACGCAATCAAAAGATACGGTCATTTATATCACATATTTTAAGTATGATAGCGTTTTTAACGTTTTCGCAAGGGAATCAAAACCTATAGGGTACTTCCCATTGACCAAGCATTATGAAATTTGGCCAGGAGCAAGGTCCTTTAGTATACATAAAGGAAAAAATCCGAAAACTGTAAATTTCTGTTCGTGTGTCTGTCAGTCCGTACGTCTGTCTTTCAACCTTTTTCTCAGGAACGCGTAAATGTATCAAGTTGTAAATTGATCAAGCGGAAAATATATTAATCTTAGAATTAAAATTATATGTACTTGTAACAAATTAACATAGAAGTTGACCATGGTCAAAAAAACAATTTTACAAACACTGAGAAGAAATTTGTATCAATACGAAAACATTAAAAAGCAGCAAATCTTTATCAACAACGCAATGCAATCTATATATCGCAGCTAACAAAATGATAGCGCGATGCAGCGTACAGCTAATGCCATCTATTACAACATTATGACATTAACTGTGATATAATTCTGCTCGAATAATAAAAATTTTTATTTTAATTATTATTTAAACGCGCTAAAAATTATAAAATAAACTTTTCATTTAAAAGTTTTATCGTCGATTTATAACGTCATTACGTAATTAACATTCAATATAAGAGCTTCACGCGATTTGATTTAAGTACTCGTATTGACTTAGTACGAAAATTTTAAAATTAAATTCAAACAGATCGAGTTATTTAATTTACTTATTTATCTTCACATATAAGTCTTCTGGTTATTACTAATATAATTAGTTATTTATAAATAAACAATTAGTTTTGTTCGAATTAAGGACTAATTATTTTCGTCTTGGCAACACTAATATATATTTCGATATTTTGATTGATAATGTAAATCTAAATATTTTACGAACGTAGTGCAGGGGTAGTGGAGTGTATTAGTATATAAATAAAAATAAAACGAGAATAAAATATAATATAATTATGTTGTTAATGTCAAAGTCAACAAGTTAGTTCATTGAAATTGTCAAGAGATGGCGCTAGGTGTATCCTGAATCGCGCTATAACTTTTTTTTTGAAAGTATAAGGTGTATTAGTACTTAAAATAAAGTTTTGCGTTTCCATGGATTGCATCCATGATCGTGTTTTAAATTAAAGTGCTCCTAAGTAGTTTCAAAATAGTTTTTGGAACGTGATCCATATTTACATAATATTTGATTATATTTAAGCGACTTCTAAATAGGAGTGTTTTTAATTCGACCTTGTATTTAATTTTTTTTGTTTGTTCGCCGATTACGCCGCCATTTGGGTACCGATTTTCAAAATTTTTTTTTTGTTTGAAAAGGTATACTTCCAAGGTGGTCCCATTGTCTTCAGGTCAGTATCAGATGATGGGATCCTGGAGAAATTGAGGGAACTCCTCAAATATTATAGGCAAGCGTATACCGATTTAGGTATTTTTGATAGTAACTTATGTTGGAACTGATGATGAAGACCACAAATGGCGTAGATGGGTTAGTCTTATATAGATTTCTATAAGTTTGTACGGAACCCTCGGTGCGCGAGTCCTACTCGCACTTGACCAGTTTTATTCTTCTAGTGTTTACACAATGCCTGTCACTGTTCTTAGGAAAACCATCACTATTTTGAAAGATATATAAAATATTAACGTAAATGTATTGTGACGCAACCGTGAGAATATCTATCTTCTTAAATACATCCCTAAGGGAGTCTCGAGCTCCGAGACTATATATTGCTCGAATAGCTCTTTTTTGTAAAACAAATACAGTCTCAATGTCTGTAGCATTACCCCAAAGTAATACACCATAAGACATACCACTGTGAAAGTATAGTGTATTCAATTGAATTCTTTGGATAATGGCTTTTAGTTGTGCCAATTAGACACATGTTATTTTGCCAATGTTACGTGGAATAGAGAAAACACGATGTAGATTGGTCGATGGGCTTGAGAATCCAATCTTAACTATATTTTGATAACACTCTAAAATAGTGCGAATTTCATTGTTAGTCCTTAACCGAAAACAACACAGACACGTCAGTAGTGACGAAAATTGACAACGTCAAAAATAAGTCACTGACAGTAAACTCTTTCAGGTGTAAAGCAATGAGAAACAACATATGTTTCAACGTGACATTGGCGAAATTACATGTGTCTAATTAGCACAATTAAAGCCATAAACCAAAGAATTGAATTGAAATTGAATTGAACAACTTATGTAATTCTTTATGAAAGTCTGAGAGTAAAATTTAAAAGTGTAATTCTTGTTACTAAGGGCTATCGTATTAAGGGCTTGTTGTTTAACCGTTTTGTTTTTTTTTTTCTAAAATATTTCTATTATTTATCTGTGGAGTACAATAAAATTATAAATAAATAACCGTAGCAACAAATGAATCACCACGCGTATTCATATATTATTAATATTACGCGTAGCTTGTCAATCCAGCGGAAATGACATCCATGTCACTTCCGCTACTCAGGTAAAGGTCACAGCGACTTTCATTTGAAGTTTTAGTTTTACTTTTTTAACTAAGTTCAAAGAGGTTCTTTTTATGTTATGACTGTGGTTTTCGTCTATAATTTAAATGTAATTATGAATATATATGGTTGCTGATAAGCAATGATATGTCAACCCACAAAAAGTCAAACTCGGATGATGTATTCTGATAAAGTCACGTGTTTAACATTATTCAAAAAAAATTCAAGTCGTTTGAACTAAATAAGTACGTAAAAAGTTTTATAATTTAATGTTTCAAATATTAAAGTGTGTTCCATATCTTATTAATTGTTTGAAAACCTTAATATTAGATATAACTTTTGTAACATACTAATCAATGCTTTTAATTTATAATACCTTTTAGCAATATAGAAAAGAAAAGATGGGTATATACTTAAAATAGGTTTGACATGTTTAGACGCCATTTAGATGCTACCAGCAATAATGTGTCAACCCACAAAAAGTCTAATTCAGAGATATTGGTGTATTTTGATACTGCATTACCTATTTAACATTATTCAAATAAATTTAAAGTCATGTAAGTTAAATAAGTGCGAAAAAAAGTTTCATAATTAATTGTTTCGAATTTCAAGTGCGTTCCATATTTTGCAATTTATACAATAATCACGTGTATTTAAAAAACTTTTTATTAGATAATATATTTAAAAATATCAATCTGCTTTTAATTCATTATTACTTTTATCAAACAAATTTATTAAGAATAGGTTTGACATCATTAGACGCCATTTTCTCAAAATCAAGTCCGTGTGGCTTGACACAGTATTGCTTATCAGCGTCCTTATTATATTTATGATATAAAACCCCAAAAACATCACGCACATTCAATCTCGTAGAAATTGAAATAAATCAAATTTATATTTTGTTCTATTATTGACAAAAATATCAACTTCACCAAAGGTTTCTTTATAATCTTGGAATAAGTGTCTTGTGAGGTTAAATTTGAAATCAAAATTAAATGGTCAAGTGCCTTTTTTAGCTATAAATGTTGCAATTTGACAGACACGTTGGCGCAGTGGTCAATGCAACTAACTAGAGCGCTAACGGTCGCGTTCGATCCCCGCTCACGGCAAACGTCTGTATCGGCCATACGGGTGTTTATCGTGGTCTGAGTGTTTGTGTTAGTGTGAGTGTTTCCGGACCCCCGACACAAGGCCACGAGATCTTAATGGGGGCCGTTGAGTGTGATGCGTTTATTTATTTAATTTAAAAAGCTTTATCATTAATATAAGATCCACTTTCGTGTGGCTATATACTTGTAGTATTACTCATACGCCGAACCGCTGATGCGTGAACGAACTTTGTTCAAAACATAAATGAGATCTCTCATTAGGAGTAATCTATACTAATATTATAAAAAGGTAAAAAATCTTTGTTAATTTGTGTATAACCTCTGAAACTACTAATCCGATTCGATAAATTTTTTACGTAGTATAGCCTTTTTATTGAGGAATATTATAGGCTATATTACATCACGCTGCGACACATAGGGGCGAAGCAGTAACCATAAACGCAATTTTGCTGTCGCGTATTATTTTTTTTTAAATAAAAGTAGCCTAAATAACTTCTCATAATATGAGCTATTTAAGAGGAAAAACCCCTGTCGAAGTCGACTATGCCGTTGAAAAGATTAGCGGAAACACAGACAGACAGACAAAAATTTAAAAATTAATTTGACGTAAATACCGTGTATACTTTTTACTTTAACATAGTATTACTTCAGCGTCCAGTCAAAAAGAAAAGTTCGCCGTTAAAGATAAATATTACGCAATCAGCTGAGCGTCGAGTTCGTTGACATCGACCAACATGGCGGCGAGGCGCGCGCGGCCTTGGCACACTTCAAGAGCAAAAAAAAAGTAAAAAAAGCTGGTAATTTGACATTACAATCAGACACTACCATTCTATTTATTTATATAGATTTTTGACATATGCTCCGAGTGAGGCACCGCCTTTAACGTTCTGACGGCATTTCAACTTAAGTTTATGCGTGAGAAATGTCAAGGTTGTACGGAAAAGCCAGCGCACAAAACTCACTGCTTTAGATAAGTTTACATCGAGATTTAGGAATGTTAGAAATATTGACGCTGGTAAGCAATATTATGTCAAGCGCATGAACTTCATTTTTAGAAAATGGCGTCTAAATATGTCAAATCTATTCTTAACAAATTTGTTTGAAGACGTATATATCTTCTTTTTTTTATTTTGACATTAGGTTTATTGAATTAATAGCAGATTGGTGTAATATAAAGTTTTATGTAACAATAAGTTTTCAATCATATTAGGCTGTATATTGCAAAATATTGAGCCTTTAATTTTCGAAACATTAAATTAAGAAAATTTTTTCCACTCATTTAGTTTAGATGACTTGAAAATATTTTGAATAATGTTAAGTACGTGACGCGTTATCAGAATACATCAATATCTCCGAATTTGACTTTTTGTGGGTTGGCATATTACTGCTTATCAGCGTCTATGTATACTAATATATTCATCCGCTTTCAATAACTATTTTTTCTCACAGTCAAGGATATTGGCATAAATCTCTTATAGGAATGAGTAATTTTTTTTGTACACTTCCATCTTTTATGTGTCATATAAAATAGTCTCACATGGTACAAAGATAAAAAAAATAAATTCAAATTATGTTTATACTTTACATGATTTTTAATTACATACTGATTTTTTATATTATCTTTTCATGGCGCCGTGAGCCATATATCGCTGGTTTGCCAGAATATCGTAGTTTATTAACTCAAAATACTCGAATAAATATGTCAAAAAATCATAAATGATGTTTTATTATGAAAAGAGTTGCGATGATGAATTTTATTTAAATCAATAAAGTCATAACATCAAGGGATCGTTTAAATTTCGCAGCTATGCACCAACATATTAATAAAGAAATTTAAAAACCCCACTCCCTAAAATTCATCATTTTTAGTTGCATCGATATTCTTTAAAAGCAGCGATCTGTGTGCGTAACTAAGTATGTTCACAGTGCGATCACGGTATAGTCTATTCTTCTTTACGTATCTCATTTGGTAACAATACTTGGAACGATAATCACGAATTTTCGAACATTATTTGTCATTATAATTTATCATTATAAAAATGATTCAGTTTAACTATAAGTAAACAGACAGACAGACGGACGGACGGACGGAGAGACAGACAGACAACAAAGTGATCCTATAAGGGTTCCGTTTTTCCTTTTAAGGTACGGAACCCTAAAAACTAGGCGATATAAGTATCTTTCTTGTATTCATATTATGTTTATCACTATTTCTCTCAAAAAAGTCAATATTTTTGTGAATATGAATAATATTTACTTTTAAAACAGAATTAACTATAAAGTCACTTTACAGTTCATACTCAAAACGGTTTAGTATTGCGTTTTTAGCCTATGTGCGTCTACAAACGAGGTTAATGTGTTTATCACCCTATGTATGTATGTGGGTTTGTACCTTTGTGGCACTATGTAGACCAAACGCGTCAGTCAATTTTGATAAATGATGCAATATTTGATTCGTCATGGCGACGCGATTTTCATAGAAAGCATAAAGATTTGGACAAATCAAAATGGCTGATTTTGCACAGCGTTGTGTGAAAAAGAAAATTAGGTAAAACAACGAACTATACCAAGTTGACGTCGACGATATCGTCGAATGGGTATTTAAAATCATTTTTACGTTTCATATATTGTTTTTCAATCAAAATTACCGCTTATCATTGTTAGGAATATATCATTAATAAATATAGAACGTATTTTGTCTACGAAAACTCTTTGATTAGTTACAAGTAAACTAGTGACATGAATCCCAGAGATAACTTAACAATGATCTATAACGATTTAAAGATGATTAGTAACGATTCATAACTGCTGACTGTACTGCTGACTTTTTTTTAATTGATTATTTATTACGTGATCATATCAACTAGCAAAACTACTAAATACATAAGTTTAGGTATAATAAATTAAATATAAAAAGTTTTAAAAAATAATTCGCCGTTTAAAACGCATATTATGCAATCAGCTGATTGTCGAGTTCGTTGACATTGTGCACTAAGCAACATGGCGGCGAGGCGCGCGCGGCCTTGGCACACTTCAAGAGCACTGGTTATCAATTCGTGCTAATATTGTAACACTGAAGCGATTATTTGAACGCACTAATGTTAGAAACTACTAATTTGATTTCAATAATTCTTTTTGCGTTCGACAAACTGTTTATTAAGATTTTTTTTTTTTATACTAATATTAGTGACGTGAATGTTATTTTCTAAAAAGTATTTAATGAATCTTGATATATACTATCACATTATACGTATTATCTTATATGTGTATATGTATTTTGATATGTATATATGTAAGGTATATGTTTGTATATATATGTATGCATGTAGGTATGTATGTTTATTAAATATGGCTTTATGCTTGCATCTACTGAACGCTCTTTCTAGCACGCCCTAAGGTTGGCTGGAAGATAAAACTGTATAACTTTAAGCTCGCTTTTTGCTCAATGTATTTATAATAGTTGTGCAATAAAGTTAATAAATAAATAAATATATTTATAGATTGTAATAGGAATGTAACTTACAATTTTTTTAATATTAATTGAGATTGTGTTTATTAATAACATTCGTATGTTTATAGCAAGTTCGTCTTTCTGGGTTTTTCCATCACCTGATAGAATTTACTATGACCTTGACGCATGACCCTTCTTGCTGATGTACTGCCTCACTACAAAAGATTTAAACAGACGTTAAACGCGTGTTTAAAAAAAATCCATACTACAAGTTTTGAGTTAAACATGCTTTAGACATAGATTAATATACGTTTAAGTGAGTTTAATAGATTTTTAGAACCTATTTCAGCTGTCAAATGTAACGTGTAACATTTTATCAATAAGTTTTTTTATGAGTTTATTCGCTGTTACGCAATTTAGATAATATTTTAAGCAATGTTTAATGTTTAAACACTGTTTAGCTAGACACGTGTTCAACATGGTTTTAATGCGTCTTTTGTAGTATGGCAGTGATCTAATCAAAACTCATCCACCTAATAACCTACAATTTTGGGTTCCAAAAGTCACGATTAAAAATATAACATGGATACTGTAGTGTATTGTGTCAAATATTGGTTGTCTTATGCGCCTACGTCATACGTGTTGCACGAGGTGTTGTTGAGCCGTAAAATATTCCAATAAGTGTGGTGTATTAAGTGTGTTAACTCCAATAAGCAGGACATTACAGATACATTTTTAAATAAAGATAAATTGGACGTTGATATCCGATACTATTAGCTTCCGCCCGCGACTTCGTCCGCGTGTTAAGGGCAATTTTGTTTTAAATGAAATATTTGTTACGAATAACATATTTATTTGGATATCATATTTATAAAAACACATTCGCAAATAATGCATTATTTAGAACAAATTTGGTTAGCATAAAATATAGTGAGCTAACCTTAAAAGATAGACATATGCTGTCTCGGACATTTTTTTAGTACTTTTAAAGGGGAATAATTCTGTCGTAAAATTTAATTAATTGTTTTGTTTTTCATGTGCCATATTTTGCAATGTATACATTAATCTCAAACAAACAAATAATTTTATTAAAAATAAAAATAGTTTTCAATAAATAAATTTTAATTGTATAGTAAAAAATCGTAATTACCATATTATCCTGTACAAGATTATGCAGATGAGACTGAGTGTAGCATGGATTTAGTGTAGCTAGATTTCATACGGGATGCTTAATATACATATTTTAATTTATAAATGCAAGTATTGGACAGACACGTTGTCGCAGTGGTCACTGCAACTGACTGTAGCGCAGACGGTCGCGGGTTCGATCCCCGCTCTCTGCATATGTCTGTATTGGCCATACGGATGTTTGTCGTGGACTGGGTGTTTGTGTTAGTGTTGTGTATGTTTCCGGACCCCCGACACAAGGTCACAAGATCTTAATGGGGGCTGTTGTGTGTGAATCGTTTATTTATTTATGTATTGACAAAATTTTTAAAGAGTACCATCGAGTTTGCTGCCGGTTCTTCTCTGTAAAATCTAAATATCGAACCGGTGTTAGCTTTATATTAATTTTAATATTTTTGTTAGGTTTGACGATACAAAAGTGCTTGTAAAAGCCTACTTGAATCGAAGTATATATAAGGTGACTGACTCACTGACTGACATAGTGATCAACGCACAGCCCAAACCACTGGACGGATCGAGCTGAAATTTGGCATGCAGGTAGATGTTATGACGTAGGCATCCGTTGAGGATTTTGATTAATTCTACTCCCAATGGCATAAAATAGGGGATGAAAGTTTGTATAAAACTTCGTCAACTTTAAGCCGATTGGGCTGAGACTTTGCATGCATAAAGCTACTATGACGTAGGCATCAGACATCGAGCATCAGCTGGTTAAGTATATTTTGATTTCATTTTATTTGCAAATTGGCTTCTTAATATGTAAAAGATCAGCGAATCTTTATCATTAACTCATTTTTGTACACAATGCGTCAACCTCTGAGGCAGGCATTGCATGAAAAAAACGCGCCAGTGCGAAAGAGATAACCGTATATATAAGAATAGGATGGGTATATTGTTGATGGTACCGTCTGCTACGACCAGTCGTGTTTTATACTCGTTGCTAGCTATTATTTAGCTTGCAATGTGTTTGTTAAATCTTTCCAGCTAAATTAAACCACTTCCTCTTAATAATGACAATTCAGAATCCATGATCTTGGTGAGGGTATTATGATAGCATATTCTATTATAAAGTCTGGTATCACTTAGTGAGTGGTCCTGTACCAGGCGGGAGGGGGGGGGGGGGGGTCATAGGGGACACGAAACGTCCCTTCCCCCAAATCAGCCATACTAAGTTTAAAAAATTATGAAAATTAAACTTATATATGGATGCTGATAAGCAATAATGTGTCAACCCACAAAACTGCATCTGTATCATCATCACTGCATCACCTATTTAATATTATTTAATAAAAAATAATGTCATATAAACTAAATAAGTACTGAAAAAAGTTTCTTAATTGTTTCAAGGTCGTTCCATATTTTGTCATTATACAATAATCTCGTATATTTAAAAAACAATTTTTAAAATAATATATTAAATATATCAAGATGCTTTTAATTTATTATATCTGTCAATCCACACAAATTCCATCGTTCGAAAATGGCGTCCAAAGATGTCAAACATTTTCGTAATAAAATTTAAAGAAGTATATATCGATCTTTCTTTTCTAATTTGATAAAAGGTATGACGAATTAAAATCAGATTGGTATAAAAAACGTTTTATTTAATAATAATTTTTTTTTTAATATACGAGATTATTGCATTTTTCAAAATACAGAGCACACTTCAATATTCGGAAAGTTAAATTAAGAGACTATTTTCCGTACATATTCGGTTTAAGTTACTTAAAAAATATTTGAATAATTTAAAATACATGACGCATTATTAGAATACATCAACATGTCCGAATTCAACTTTTTGTGGGTTGACACATTATTGCTTATCAGCGTAGAGTGATGTAATATAGCCTACAACCTTCCTCAACAGTCGCTTCCGTTGTTTTAAAGATTACATACCAACTTACAAACAAATTTAAGTTGAACGCGCGTTTAAAAAAATCCGTACTACAAATCCGCGTCTAAGCACAGTTTTGAGTTAAACATGCTTTAGATATAGATTAACATACGTGAGTGAGTTTAATAGATGTCTAAAACCTATTTCAGCTGTCAATTGTAACGTATAACATTTTATGAATAAGTTTTTTTATGAGTTTATTCGCTGTTAAGCAATTTAGATAATATTTTAAGCAATGTTTAATGTTTAAACACTGTTTAGCTAGACACGTGTTCAACATGGTTTTAATGCGTCTTTTGTGGTATGACAGTTATAGTTTATATAGAGAAGGAGAAAGAAATGCTAATACATTTTTACGCATAATAATATATTAAATCAATAAAATAAACATCTTCGAGAAGATATCCGAATCCTAGGGGGGAGATCGGGTTATGCGGAGATTTGTACCCACTAAAACACCTGCGATGGCCTTCCTGACCTGAGCATGGAAATGGAGGGACATCGGGATCGCTTGCGCATGCGCATCCGTTGCCCCTCCCGTGCAACACACACGCGTATATACACTTTTGTTTATTGTCAAAGTCTATCGTCAAATTGGGAATAGATTATCTGGATGCTGATAAACAATAGTGTGTCAACCCACAAAAAGTCAAATTCGGAGATATTGATGTATTTTGATACTGCATCATCTATTTAACGTTATTTTTCGATTCGATTATGATTCGAATTTCATGCGTTCCATATTTTGCAATTTATACAATAATCTCAAATATTTGAAAAAACTTTTTTTAGATAATATATTAAATATATCAACCTGCTCTTTCTTTATCATACCTTTTATCAAAAAATAACAGAAAAGGTGGATGTATACTCCTTCAAACATATTATTAAGAATAGGTTTGACATCTTTAGACGCCATTTTCTCAAAATTAAGTCCGTGTGGCTTGACACAGTATTGCTTATCAGATTCTGTGGTCAATCTTGAAATCTGTTAAGCATTTAATCAACTACGGATGAATTCCGACCGCTAGGCGATCACTAATACATGTAAACATTTCTATACATTGCCATGTCAACGAGTTTAGTATTTTCGTGTGTAACAGGAAAAAACGAGCAGAAAAACTCGATTTGTTTATGACAGTGGCTCCCAAATAATGTGTGTACCTCCAGGGGTCTAGTGAGTTTGCTCACTGTATTCTGTACCGTTTTGCGTTTTTACCCGACTGCGCAATGTGAAAGAGGGTAATCAGTCTATGTTTTTATGTATGTATGTGTGTTTGTACCTTTGTGACACTATTTAGACCACTTTGTATAAATGATAGGTCGTTTGATTCGTCATATTATGCTTTTCGTCGTCTGAACTCTCGTTGACGACGTCGTCTGGATGGAATTCCATTATATGCTCTTTCTTGACCCCTCGCTGATGCATGCCACAGTTCCAGACCGACCTGGCTGCCGTCCTTCTCAGGGCCGTATGAAAACGGATGCGACCCCACCTTACACACCCACTGCCCGATTACGCTCACACCTTGATTCCATGCCCACTGGGACCCTACATTTTTCGAGATTAAAAGTAACCTAAGTCCTTTCAAAGTATGTAAATTTTATCAGTGTAACATTTTATTGAAATCAGTCCCAAATTAACATATAAATTATATTAGTATACTTGCGATGGCGTACGCTAGATTGAGGTGTTTCTTGAAGTGGAGCGCAAGAAAAACAAGTTGAGAGCCACTGGTCTATAATTTTACTGGTTATTAAAAGAATTGTGACTAATCTTTATTCGTATTGGAAACTCCAAAAATATCGCTCAACTACTAAAATATATATGACCCAAGAAACAAAATTGTTTTATATAATTATGAGTCCAATTCATGTTTTCATTAATAATATAAAATCTAAACGATTGTCCTAATACCTAATTTCGTGTTTGCGCAGCCTGGTGCGCGCAGTTCAGACAGTTAGGTAACAATTGTAAATTTTAATCTCGTGAGCGCTATAAAACAACTCTGTAACCTAGCAAGAGATACGTCGTAAATAGTTACGAAAGCTGTCAATGTAAAAAATAAGGCATTGGCAGTAAATACTTTCAGGTGTAAAGCAATGAGGAATAACTTATATAAATCTTTATAAAAGTCTCAGAGCAAAACTTTTAAATGTAATTATCGCCATAGACTTAGTTGAGTCGAGGTTATATAACACACACCCGCGTTGCGTGTGTCATCAAGCATCAGCTGTTGGGTACAATGACATTCAGCATTCCGCCAAGATGGCGGCGCGACGCGGAGACCTTGAGATACGATATGATTTTTAAACACTTTTGCATGCCCTGTATTTATTTGGATCAAATCAACTATATTATATTCAGGTGGGGCTAATTTTGTCTGTCGGGTTTAACCATCTACTCAAAATACAAGACTTTATAATTTACTACAAAAGGTCAAATACGGTAATATATTCTTATAATGCGTCACGTATTTAATATTATTCTTTTTTTAAGTCACCTAAACTAAATATGTACAGAAAAATGTTTTTTCTTCAAGTGGATTCCACATTTTGCAATATATTATTATACAATAATTTCAAATTCTATATATTTTCAACTGTCGCGATTTATACGATCTATCTTATCGCGATAAGACCCGTTACATAAAATATAAATACCTTATATTAAAATAGAAAAGAAAAGATGGATACAAATCTTCTTCAAACTAATTTATTAAGAATAGTTTTGACATGTTTAAACGCCATTTTCAAAATGAAGTCCGTGTGGCTCGACACATTGTACTGCTTATCAGCGTCCAGATAGCTTTAATATAGTACACATATCAATATACACTGTAGCGCCCGTGACTGTGACCTTCGTGTCGAGTCAGGCTCGCACTTACCGGTTTTGAATGAGCAATCGGATCATTCGATATTACGTTTTCGCCTAAGCAAAACAACAGCAGAGGAGCCAGAAATGAACGATGATATATGTATAAATGTTTTATATAATTTTAACATAATCAGAAACAAATAGACAGACAAATAAATACACATAAATACAATCGAAAAATGAAAATTAGAATTCTGAAATTTTCGTCTATAACCTACGTAATATAAAATTAACTATTTATAATTAACATGGTGAAAAGAGAAAAAAATACAAAAAAAAATATTAAAAGAAGAATTAAACAATATAAAATCAACAAATCTGTATTTAAAATCATTCATATTAATATAAATGATTTTAAATACGTACTCAACGAAAGCGTACAATTACATCGCGCAGTTGGGTACACGTAAAAGGTTTTACTTAGCGCCGGCTTCGAATGTCTTACTTCGCTGAACTTCAAAATTTTATAGATTTTGTTTTCTTTTTAATTTACATATTTCGTTTTCGTCAGTTAACTTTTTTTTAAAGTTTTTATTTAGCAATATTTTTAATATTCCATACGCAAAACAACATCAAGGCGTGATGTTAGTCATATGACCTTCGGCAACAGAGCGATTTCGCTGGACTTACCCGATAAATTCAATGTTTCTCATAAGCGTTAATATAATACACTCGATTAATATTATTAAGAAATTAAACCTTTATAACTGTACGCTAATAAGCAATACAATGTCGAGCCACATAAACTTCATTTTGCGAAAATGGCGTCTAAGATGTCGAACCCATTTTTAATAAATTTGCTAAAAGAACTATAATATAGTTCTATTATTTTTATTTTCTATTTTGATAAAAAATGTGAATGAAAGAATATTGATACGATACATTTTTTTATCTAATATTATATTTTTTTACAATAAGATTATTGCATACTACAAAGAAAAGATCACTTCTTTCCGTACTTTTTTAGTGTCACATTATTAGGTACATCAATATCTCCGAATTTGACTTTTTGTGGGTTGACACATTATTGCTTATTAACATTCAAGTATATAGTTAACCAAGAATATAGTAAATTAAATAAGTTAAGACGTAAAAAAAGCCTGCTTCAAAAGCAAAATAAGCAATTTGATTTGTTTGGACGAGATACTAATCCCAGTTATTTTATAACTAAACTACTAACCACATTTCGATGAAATTTCTATGAGATCAAGAAAGTATACCCTTTCGAATGAAATAAGAATTTTAAAAATCGGTTACAAAACGACTGCTTTGTTGGGTAAAAAAATCGATCTTATTTGAAGGCGATTGAAAAGTTACGGAGTCTACTGAGCACTGCCTCATGCTGTAGGAGTAAGCTACAATTGGTTCTACCTGAGTTATAATTGGATGCTGCTAAGCAATAATGTGTTAAACCACAAAAAGTGAATTTCGAAGATATTGATATATTTAGATACTACATCACCTATTTAACATTATTCAATAAAAAATAAAGACATATAAACTAAATAAGTAGGAAAAATGTTTCTTAATTAATTGTTTCGAATTTCAAGGTCATTCCTTATTTTGTAATTTACACAATAATCTCATATACTTTAATGGCTTTTTATTAGATAATATATTAAATATATCAACCTGCGATAAATTAATTATAATTTTTATCAAAAAAGGAAAGAAAATATGGACAAATACTTATTAAAACAAATTGATTAAGAATAGGTTTGACATCTTTAAACGCCATTTTCTCAAAATTAAGTTCGTATGGCTTGACACAGTATTGCTTATCAGCGTCCAATTATACTCTTGACTTAGCAAAGCTATGTAACTAGACTAATCTGTTATGAAATGACTACATTTTCTTTACCTAAACTACGAATATATTATTTAAATTATATAAGCTTCTGTGACGTCATAATACATGATACATCATGACCGGATGTCGTCCTCACGCGAACTTATTATATTCATTATATATTAAAGATTACACCCTATATATACACTTAGAAACAAATTTAACCTCTTTATAATATTAATATACTTAATTGCGAAATTTAATACTAACTTAAAACTGGACGTTAATAAGCAACATCATATAATAATCAACATCAAGCCACACAGACTTCATTTTGATAAAATGGCGTCTAAAGATGTCAAAGTTTGACATTCTTAATAAATTTATGTGTAAAAGTATATATCCCTATTTTCTTTTCTATTTTGATAAAAAGTATAATTAACTAAAAGCAAATTAATATAATAAAAGTTTTATCTAGTGATAAGTTTTTCGAATATATGAGATTATTGCACAATCCAGAATATGGAACAGACTACAGTATTCCAAACATATAATTAAGAAACTTTTCGTCGTACTTAGTACGTAGTTTTTTTAGAATCATGTTAAATTCATGATGCATTGTCAGAATACATCAATATTTCTAAGTTTGAATTTTTGTGGGTGACACATTATTGCTTATCAGCATCCATATAGTAAAGCGAAAGGTCACTTACTCATCATGAGACATAAAGAAATCTCAGAAACTACAAGTGGGAGTTTTAAATTTTGCATGGGCGTTTTTTTGAGGGCGAAGGTACTAAGGCGGGATTTTGTAAAATTTATCCCCTAAAGAGGTAAAACGGGAGTTGGAAATTTGTATAAAAATCCCATGTTAAGCGCTAGTGAAACTATAAGTAAAATACATATCAAAAGTTATAAAATATTAATGTATTTAATTAATATTTATTTAAATATACTTTTTAAAATAATGATTGCATATACGGTCAAAACAATCGGCTTTAGCGATCCACCAGCTAATAGCAATCCACCAGCTGATCAGTCGTGACCTTGGATCGATATCAAAAGGACAAGGTCATTATCAAAGTCATTTATCCTCCGGCCTGCCCAACATGCTCGGAGAGCACGTGAAGCTGTTGGTCCTGATTGTGATATAAAACAACTCTGCAATCGGGTAACGGGCACCTAGGTAATGCGTATGTTGTGTTTCAATAAATACGTCACTGATTGTTGGACGCTGATAAGCAATACTGTGTCAAGCCACACGGACTTCGTTTTGAGAAAATGGCGTCTAAACATGTCAAACCTATTCTTAATAAATATGTTTGAAGACGTATATATTCATCTTTTCTTTTCTATTTTGATAAAATGTATATTGAATCAAAAGCAGATAGATTTATTTAATATGTTATCTAACTAATTATAAGTTTTTAAATATTTGAGATTATTTTATAAATTGCAAAATATGGAACGCACCTAAAATTCGAAACATTGACTTAAGAAACTTACTTTCATACTTATTTAGTTTAGATGACTTGAATTTTTTTTTTGAATAATGTTAAATGGGTGACGTAGTATTAAAATACATCACTCTGATAAGCAATACATATTATTGATAAATGAATATGAAGTCCGTGTGGCATGACATATCAAGCCACACGGACTTCATTTTGAGAAAATTTTTATTAGAAGAAGATTCCATATCAAATATTCTATTTTGATAAAAGGCTTAACGAATTAAAAGCAAATTGATATAATTAAAATTTTTATCTAGTAATATATTCTACAAATATATGAGATTATTATATATTATCATTATTGGTTGCTACTAATTATACCGGACACCTGTTTAATGTAAAGTAAGTAGGAAGTAAGAGAATAAAAGGTCGTTAGGTTTCCGTACTCACTCACTCACCGTGCGAAACGCATCTATATTAGATTCATCACGATATCATCGACCAAGATTTGATCTGGTTTGACCCTCTCTCCCTCCAACCATAATCCTGCGTCCGCTATTGCACACACTGATAATATTACGACCTCGAAGGAAAAGTTGCAATACTACAGCGATGACGTAATCCGTTACGGCGCCCGTCGCCGTAGCGAATTCGCTGCTTAAGTAATAAATTAAAAATGACTATAAATTTAGCAGTCTATGTATGTATATTATCTATATATTGATGCTGATAAGCAATAATGTGTCAACCCACAAAAAGTCAAATTTTGAGATATTGTATTTTGATGACGCGTCACGTAATTATCATTATTCAAAAAAGTTTCTTAATGTAATGTTTACAATATTGAAGTGTGTTCCATATTTTGAAAACTTTATTATACCTATCTGCTTTTAATTAATTATCCCTTTTATCAAAATAGTAAAGAGAAGATGAAAGTAAGTGTCTTAAAAAAATTGTTCTTCTTAACAAGGTTTGACAAGTTTAAACGCCATTTTCTCGTCTCGAAATGAAGTCCGTGTGGCTTGAAACAGTATTGCTTATCATGGACCATATATAAAATGCTTTCTCCTGAATGACTGTCTGACGGATCAACGCACAGCTTAACCGCTAAACATGGACTTGAAATTTAGTTCACTTTTACTTTTAAATATCGATTTTGCTAACGCTGTCAAAATATCGAAATTCTTTAAAAAAATATTTGTCTGTTCACTTCGTTTAGTAACAATCATAATATTAGTGTGGTATTTGATGTATTCAGTTTCTCAATTTTGTATTGAAACCTTTTTATTTGTAGAAATTCTTTATACGTAGATGTCTATTAATAGTTTTCCTCATTCTGATTTCCGGCGTATCCTCAGCGTGTTGCGTTATTTTTATTGTATATTTGTCACACATTATCTGTATAGTCTTTGTTTTCTTTACTTTTCTTATTTAGAAAAAATGGCGTATTTCTAATCACACCTAATAGTTACAGGCGGGAAATTGTCGACCGAATGATTGAACTGACTCATTTTTTGTAACGAAAAATTATTAGGAAAAATAATTTTCGAATATTCGTGATTATCGTTCCAAGTAGGGTTGCCATCTATAAAATTCGTCAACCAGGACAAGACGCGTAAAAACCTCGGATTTTAGAGCCCAGAACCCGGATATGTCAACAGGTTTTTTTAATATAGTCAGTTAAATCAAAAACATTTGAAAGTGAAAATTAAATTTAGTCATCTTTTATCATTTTAAATGTATCTAAGAAAACAGAATCTTATTAGAGTTTGTTACAAACATTTTAACAATCTGGTCTACAAATGAAGTTCTCCCCGGACGCGCCCCGGATGCCCTTTAAACAAGGACAGATCCGGGGAAACCCGGACGGATGGCAACACTAGTTCCGTGTATTGTTACCAAATAGGATAGGTAAAGAAAAATAGACTAAACTTATACTGCCTCACTACAAAAGATTTAAACAGACGTTAAACGCGCGTCTAAGACAGTTTTGAGTTAAACATGCTTTACACTTAGATTAATATACGTTTAAGTGAATTTAATAGATGTTTAAAACCTATTTCAGCTGTCAAATGTAACGTGTAACATTTTATCAATAAGTTTTTATGAGTTTATTCGCTGTTAATTTAGATAATATTTTAAGCAATGTTTAAATCTTAAACACTGTTTAGCTAGACACGCCTTCAACATGGTTTTAATGCGTCTTTTGTAGTATGACAGATATTGTAGAGAGGTATACTTTGTATGTAAGTTTATATGTAGGGGGTGATTTCTAAAACTACTAAGGCGATTTTAATAATTATTTTTGCGTTGGGTAACCTATTTTTTGAGGAAGGTTATAGGCTTTATTATGTCATGCTACGACTCATAAGAGCAGTAACCATAACCAAGAGTGAAAATGGGGGGTATTTATTTAGTTTAGATGACTTGAAACATTTTCGAATAATGTTAAATACGTGTTGCATTATCACTAGCATCAATATCCCCGAATTTGACTCTTTGTGGGTTGACACATTATTGCTTATCAATATCCAATTATAAACTATTAACTAACGCTAAACGTTTTCACAGTTGGACGCTGATATGTAATACTGAGTTAAGCTACACGGACTTCATTTTGAGAAAATAGCGTCTAGAGATGTCAAACCTATTCTTAACACAACTGTTGGAAGAAGCATATATCCATGTTTTCTTTTCTATTTTGATAAAAAATATAATTAATAACTAGCAGATGGGCTAGTAAAGAGTTTTATCTAATAAGTTTTTCAAATGTATGAAATTATTGCATAATCCAAAATATGGAACTCACTTCAATATTCTAAACATTTGATTAAGAAACTTTTACTTATTAAGTTCAGATGACTTGATTTTTTTCAGAATACATCAATATCTCTAAATTTGACTTTTTGCGGGTTGACACATTTTGGTATGGTAGGGGTTTTGGTACAAAAACAATCGATCAAAAACAGCCATATTCCAAAATTTTGTGATAATGATCGTTTACACCTTATTGTTTACAACTTGATCGGCAAAGGAATTCCACATTTTCATGTTAAGAAATAATATGCGTGAGACACACTCCAAAGTCCACCGTATCGCCTGATGTTTCGCCCACGCAATAAAATAATTTATTTAAAAATGAACTCAAACACTATCTATAATAAAGTTTACTTTACAATGTGTAATAAATGCATCTCAGGAATAAATTTTCCATTCACGAATGTTTGGAGGCTAAATGGAATTTGCAATACGTTACCATTTTACATTTGAATGACGGAAACAATTGGGTAAACACATTTGATACGTGTAAATATGAACGGGATCGTGTTATTTGATTCTCTGAAAAACTGACCAATCGGCTAAAATGATGATGTAATTCGAAGAAAGAAGAAAGAAAGTATACTTTATTGTACACCAAGGATACAAATAATAATATAATATTATACAGTATTACATGTACAATTGGCGGCCTCATCGCTGAGCAGCGATCTCTACCAGGCAACCATGTTGCGAAGGAAATCATGACCAGTGATTAATATGTATTGGGTGTACGTACAACAGAAGAAAATTATAATAATAATATATATTTTAAATAAATAAATAGATACAAGTAATTAAAATATAAACCTATACATACATAATATATACACGTTTATACTAATATAATAAATACACATATAAGCCAGAAAACATCAGGAAAAAAAAATAATTGGTATGATTCTTAGCCATAATTTACGAAGATCGTTTCAAGGTTTGCCCTCAGCAAATTCTATTGGTCTGATCGAAGCGAAGTTTACTATACTGTGACTTCTATGCAAGGGCGGATTCGGGAGGGGGACATGGGGGTCCTGACCCCCCCTGAGCTGGGTCCAAGACCTAGGTAGAGCACTAATTATAATTGTTAACCATGATGATGATTACCATGATTTTTATATTTTTTGTCACAATATAGATTTTATGTAAGTACGTTTTATATTTAATTAATTTAATATAATTTGTATGATTGAAGAACGTTTAACACACAGTTTGAGTTAAACATGGTGTAGGCATAGTTTAATTGGACGCTGATAAGCAATAATGTGTCAACCAACAAAAAGTCAAATTCGAAGATATCGATGTATTTTGATACTGCAATATCTTTTTAACATTATTCAAACGAAATCATACAAAGCCATAAATAAGTATGGTTAAAAAGGTTCTCAATTTAATGTTCGGAATTTCAATTGCGTTTCATATTTTGCAATTTATGCAATCATCTCAAATATTTGGAAACTTTTCATTAAATGATACCTTAAATATATCAATATGCGTTTCATTAATTATACCTTTTATCAAAATAGAAAAGAAAAGATGGATATATACGTCTTGATACAAATTTATTAAAAAAAGTTTTGACATCTTTAGGACGCCATTATCTCAAAATGAAGTCCGTGTGGCTTGACACAGTATTGCTTAACTTCCAATTATGTATAAACATACGCTTAGGTGTTTTTAATATATGCTTTAAATCTATTTAGCTATTAATAATATAATAATAATAATAGTTTTATTTCAGATCATCATTTCATACATAATATATCGATACCTCCCACGTAAGTTGTTGTAACCCCAAAATTACAATTTTACAGTAGAGCACTTTTAATCCGTTTTAGTTTGAAAGTAATACGCCTGAAAAAAGGCGTATTTTGTTGTAACTTTCCTTGAAAAAAAAAGAGTTTTGGTATTTTTTCACATTGAATGCATTAAGCAATGCAAATTCGTGTAGTATTCAGTAAAAACGCTAACGGTAATTTTGTGGCTTACAATAACTTACGTGGGAGGTATCGATATATAAAAACAGTTAATAGGTAATAAAAAAAACGTGTAATATTTTATTTATACGTTTCTATATAATTTTAAAAACATTAAAAGTAATATCTAATTTTAAACTCGCGCACGTAAAGTCAACGACCTACAGCTGGGCGATGGAAGTTACGTCACGTTCGTGATGCTATTACAAGTTCACTGTGTCAGTGAGGCGACGTACTGTGTGATACTAGTGATGTGCCAGATCGTTAAATATGCATCCGCGGATACGGAATACGGATATTTGGTATCTAGATCCGCGTACACGGATTTTATCTTAATTAACTTTTTATTAACTTAACTTTAAAAAGTGCCGAGATGGCCTACTGGTTAGAATACGTCGATCTCAACCGATGTTCGCGGGTTCAACCTCCGGCTGGCACCGCTGATTTTTCAAGTGCTACATTAGTATTTAAATTCATCTTGAGCTCGGCGGTGAAGGGAGACATCGCGAGGAAACCTGCATGTGCCGGGAGAAATTCTGACACACGTATATCCGCCAACCCGCAGTGGAGCAGCGTGGTGGATTAAGCTCTAAACCTTCTCCTTGATAGGAGAGGAGGCCGATATATAATAATAACTAACTGATCAACGAGCTACCATAGACGAAATACAGTATTATTTACTTTTATGATATGTTCCTAAAAATTATATGTTTCTAACCACACTAAATGTATGAAAGACTTGACGACTTGCATTGCGTGCGTATTTCTTTTGTTTTGTTGATAATTATGTATGACACTTACTGTCCAGTAAGTGACATACATATAAGTACCTACATACAAAATTTTATCTATTAATTGAAAATTATTAATTTTAATTTAGGTAAAAGATCCGCCAAAAAGTAACAGTATCTTTCTTATCCCTCGGATATCCGCGGATACGGTAACGGATATCCAGCACATCACTATTACGCAGGCGATTGAAAGCGAACGCGATTGCGATGGCCAGCGCATTTAAAACGATACGACGCGGACGTTAAGGTCATATAATCAACGCGTGATGTAAACAAACATGGCGGCAAGCGCTCGACGATAACATCCGAGCTACACCGGACGGAACCGATCGTCTCGTAATAGCTCATCGCTATCATACACAACGATTATTAATGTATTACTATTATATGGACGCTGATAAGCAATAATGTGTCAACCCACGAAAAGTCGAATTCGGAAATATTGATGTATTCTTATAATGCGACATATATTTCACTCGCAAGCCGCGTTAAAGAACTAAGTTTCAAAATAAAGTTTGTATTATCTATTTAAAATTATCACTTTAAACGTTAACAATGAATTTTATATTTTATTTATACACATGTCGTCGGGGATACTGCAAAACCGCGTATAAATTTGAACTAGATATTAAATTACATATATACTTAATATTATAAAACTGAAGAATTTGTTTGAACGCGCTAATTTCAGGAAGTACTGGTTCGAATTGAAAAATTCAACAATTTATAAAATATTTTTATGTTATGTTTTATCTAGCTATGAGTCATAGCGTGATGTAATATAGCCTGTAACCTTCGTCAATAAACAAGCTAAGCATCGTATAAAGAATTTAAAATTGGGCCGGTATTGGAGCCTATTCAATGCAAACAACAAGTCTTTCCCCTTTGTATATATGTTAAAAAAAAATTAAAGTATTACGATACAATAAATGGATGACTTGAAACATGAGTATCAAACCTTATTTATTAGGTAAGTGTAAACCGAAGTTATGCGGCGCGCGTCTTAGATAGTGTAACGCGTGCGCGAGACCAGTGGAGCTCCAATATCTAAATATTAACTGCCTTACTACAAAAGATTTTTTTTTTTTTGTTTACGCAAGGTAAATCTTCATAGATACCCGACTCCTGGGGGGGAGACCGGGTTATGTGAGATTGTACTCACTAAAACCCCCTGCGATGGCCGCCACAGCACGGAAAACGGAGAGGCTACGGGATCGCTTTCGCAGGCACGTCCGCGGCCTCTCCCGTGCGTTGCTCCACTCATGGCTTGCGGAGCCCTTCTCAGGAGGGCGAAGATGGTCTCGCCCTCCCCGCACCCCTCGCTGGTGCGTACACCGGCACTCCGGGGCCATACCGGACTGCGGTCCTCCTCTCGGCCGTATGAAAACGGATGCGTGAGACCCCCATCTCACGCACCCACGGCCGGAGGGAGTGCCCTACTTATTCCGCCCCGGGCACTGGGGCTTGGAGGCCGTGAAGGCGACCCGCAGGTCGCCTCCGCCGGGTGGGATCGGCCCTCTCCCGAGCCCGCCCCGCAGTCTCCTTCTGGACCATGACGGTCTCACAGAAGTTGACTACGGCCTCCCACGCCGATTCCCTGCGTAGCATCGCCGACACGACTGCTCGCAGGGAGAGATTTCGCCCGATTTGCTGGACCAAGACTTGCCTTTCCGCGGTCCACGCGGGACACGCCTCCAGCGTGTGTTGGGCATCGTCTTGGTCCGCCCCGCAGTGGTGGCAAACCGCCGTCGCCTCGCGTCCGATCCTAAACAGGTACTCTCCAAAGCAACCGTGACCGGTCAGTACCTGTGTAAGTCGGAAGGTGACTCGTCGCTTCCGCCGCATCCAGGCCTCGAAGGCTGGCAGGATCGCACTCACGACGCGTTTGTGCGCGTACCGGTCTCCGCGGAGACGGGCGCACCACGTCGTGTGTGCCCTTCTCTGCTCCTGCCGCCTGAGCGCTTCGAGGACGCTAGCAGGGTAGGACGCACTTCCGCCGCTTTGACGGAGGGCGCGAGTCTGGTCGTAGACCCTCGCGTCCCTCTCCGCCAGGATGTCCAACGGCGGAAAGCACGCCAGAAGGGTCGCCGCCTCAAAGGATATCGTGCGATACCCCCGCACCATGCGGATGGCCACTCTCCGCTGCAGACTCAGGATCTTAGTCTTGCAGCGGCGGGTGCCCGTCAGTCGGTGTGACCAAACGGGTGCCCCATAGAGGGCCATCGATCGCACGACACCAGCATAGAGGCGGCGAACCTCCTCCCTCGGTCCCCCGAGAATAGGCAGCAGTCTGTGCAACGCACCCACTTCCTTCTCGATCCGGGGGACCAGGAGCTTGAAGTGCTCTTCAAAGCTCCAGCGACCGTCCAGGACAAGGCCCAGGTATTTCATGTACCTGGACACCTGGACGTTTGAGTCACCTACGCGAATGATCTGCGAACGGGGTGGTTCCCGGCCCACCGGCCACTTGTGGAACCATAGCGCCTCCGTCTTATGCGGCGCTATCCGAAGACCCAGTTCGCAGATTTTCGCGACGACGAGTTCGACTCCGAGCTCGGCTCGCCGTCTGGTCATCTCGAAGCTCAACCCGCATGCCAGCACCAGCGTGTCATCTGCGTAGCAGATCACGCTGACGCCTGTGGGGAGCTCGACACGCAGAACCGCGTCGTACGCGAGATTCCACAGGAGTGGTCCTAGGACCGATCCCTGTGGAACCCCGCAGTACACTTCCCTCCGGGTCCTCGTACCGTCCTGGCCCACGTACACAATGTACCTGTCGCACAAGTAGCTCCCGACAATTGCCTGCAGGTAGAGAGGCACACGGTGGTACACCAGGGCCTCCCTGATGGCAACCCAGGGTAAAGCGTTAAAGGCGTTGACGATATCCAGGCTTATCGCCAACGCCACGCCCCCCTGAGCCACCGCCTGACAAATCCGCGTCTAAACACAGTTTTGAGTTAAACATGCTTTAGAAATAGATTAACATACGTTTAAGTGAGTTTAATAGATGTCTAAAACCTATTTCAGCTGTCAAATGTAACGTATAACATTTTATCAATAAGTTTTTTATGCGTTTATTCGCTGTTAAGCAATTTAGATATTATTTTAAGCTATGTTTAATTATTAAACACTGTTTAGCTAGACACGTGTTCAACATGGTTTTAATGCGTCTTTTGTAGTATGACAGTAAAAGTTTAAAAACTACTTTTGTGATTTTTTTATGTGGGATGTGATGTGTTACACTTACCGAACCTCCCATTTGAAGGACGTTAGTATAGAGTCGAACTCCTTATATATATGCATATATAGATATAGATTTCGAATCGGTTAAATAAATACAAAAGATAACATAATTATTTAAAGAGAATACAGCAGAACTGTGTGTTGATCTTTAATACGTGTCGCGAATGATATGTGGTGACGTAACGAATGATTAATACAAAAATATACCTAAACTAGCTGGTGCTCGAGACTTCGTCTGCGATGTCTGATGCCTACGTCATAGTAGCTTTACGCATGCAAAGTCTCAACCCGATCGGTTTAAAATTGACAAAGTTTCATACAAACTTCCATCCCCTATTTTATCCCCTTGGAGGTAGAATTAATCAAAATCCTCAACGGATGCCTACGTCATAACATCTACCTGCATGCCAAATTTCAGCCCGATCCGTCCAGTGGTTTGGGCTGTGCGTTGATAGATCACTATGTCAGTCAGTCACCTTTGAGTTATATATATTTATATATTAATGTATTCTGATAGTGCATCATGTATTTAACATTATTCAAAATAGTTTCAAGTCATCTAAAGCAAATGAATACGGAAAAAAGTTCTTTAATCAAATGTTTCCAATATTGGAGTGTGTGCCATATTTTGCAATATAAAATAATGTCATGTATTAGAAAAACTTATTATTTGATATAAATTTTTATTACACCAATCATCTTTTAATTCGCTACACTTTTAATCAAAATAGAATAGATGATCATCTAAAGTAAATAAATGCAGAAAAAAAGTTCTTTAATTAAATGTTTCAAATATTGAAGTGTGTGCCATATTTTACTATATAAAATAATTTTATGTCTTAAAAAAAAACTTATTATTTGATAAAACTGTTCATAAGACCAATCTGTTTTTAATTTATTATACATTTTATTAAAATAGACAAGTCAAGACGGATATATATGTCTTCAAACGAATTTGTTAAGAATTGGTTTGACATCTCTCATCATCTTGACTCCATTTTCTCAAAATGAAGTCCGTGTGGCTTGACACAGTATTGCTTATCAGCGTCCAAATAATTTAACTTTTTTTCATGATATAAACTTTTTTATTCATAAAACATTTGAGAAATAATATAATTGTATATTTCCAAGAAACATTGTTGTAGGTATAGCATGCCGGAGTTTCCTGAAGGACCGGATGCGTCAATGACTTGTATTTTTCTTTTATACTGTAACTAGCTGGCGATCGCAGCTTCGTCTGCGATGTCAGTGATGCCTACGTCATAGTAGCTTTATGCATACAAAGTCTCAATAATCAAAACCCTTTCTTGACACGTTGGCGCAGTGGTCACTGCAATTGACTAAAGCGCTAACGGTCGCGGGTTCGATCCCCGCTCACGGCAAACGTGTGTATTGGCCATACAGATGTTTGTCGTGGTCTGGGCGTTTGTGTTAGTGTTGTGAGTATTTCCGGACCCCCGACACAAGGTCATGAGATCTTAATGGGGGCCGTTGAGCGTTATTATTTATTTATTTATTTATTATTTCTTAATGGATGCCTACAGCCTAAAAGCCACCTACTGCCAAAATTTCGAGTTTGTAGCTGCAGCGTTTTAAGCTCTGCGTTGATCAATCAGTCAGGAGAAGTGATTTTATATGTATAGATTGACATGAAACAAACATAGGCCCCACTTGTATTTCTAGTTCCTCGGGTGCTTAAAATAAACTCACTACCAGGATTAACTGGATGCTGATAAGCAATAATGCGTCAACCCACAAAAAGTCAAATTTGGAGATATTGATGTAGTTTGATACTGCGTCACCTATTTAATATTATTAAAAAAAAATCGTTCCATCTAAACTAAATAAGTATGGAAAAAAGTTTCTTCACTCAGTGTTTTGAATTTCAGGTGCGTTCCATATTTTGCAATTTATAAAATAATCTAAAATATTTAAAAACTTATTATTAGATAGCATATTAAATAAATGTATCTGATTTTGATTCAATATACATTTTATCAAAGTAGAAAAGAAAAGATGAATATATACGTCTTCAAACAAATTAAATATGAATAGGTTTGGCATCTTTAGACGCCATTTTCTCAAAAGGAACTCCGTGTGGCTTGACACAGTACTGATTATCAGCGTCCAACAATCAGTGACGTATTTATTGAAACACATCATACGCATTACCTAGGTGCCCGTTACCCTATTGCAGAGTTGTTTTATATCAGTTAGGAGAGGAAAACTTACAAGTGTAAATTTCACCTTAAATTACTATGTAGCAATTTATATATATTTTTATATATTATATTTTTTTTTTCACACAGAATGCCGACATTTTCGGACGTTGCATAGCAACCAGCACGGATCCAGGGAGAGGCAATCACCCCCTATCTCATAGCGGAAACAAAACGGCGTAGTACCAACCTTGATTCCTAAATCCCACAACATTGACCCCCCCCCCCCCGTTATGAAAAATCCAGTCTGTAATATAACTCATAATTGTGAAAATTATGCAATATAGTAATAATTACACTATTGAAAAAATACAATTTTAACAAATCTCTTTTTTTAAAGTAGACATTTTTGTGAAATTTTTAGTTCCATCAGCCATTTTAAGTAATTCTTATAAACGCTTTATTTTTAATACATTATTCAGTCATTCTTATTACATATATTATTATTATTATAAAATTAAATAACAAATAATATCGTCTATCAAAAACGGCATCATAAAATTTTTAAGAGATTAAAAAAAATATTAGTCGCTTTTGTTTGTATACCGCTATAAAAAGCCGGCTCTTTCAAGACCTATTCACCCGGCTCTTTCATAACTTATTCTCAAAAAAGATAAAACCTTCAAAATAACAATAAAATCAAAATTTTTGTTGTTTAGTTTTTACATAGCTGCAAGGCCAAATATATGCTGAATCTAAAAAACATTTACCTATATTTGTTTACAATAAAATACAAAAAAATATCTTTTTCTTCTTTATTTTGTTTTGTGGCTTTTAGAAAAAAATATCTTAAACATAGTAAAATGCTTACTTTGTAGTGCCAAAATCTTTGATTTGATGTACCGGCTCTGATTTTTTCGGCGAATTGTCAAATGTTTGTGGGTAATGGGAAATAATTTTTTTGAAGTAGTAAATCATTACTACTTCAAAAAAATTACCGACCAAATCCGTTCGTAAACTACCAAAATATTGAAAATGGCTCTTTCAAAACTTGGCTCCTTCATGCCACTTTTCCCCTAAATATATATTAAGACGTATTAATTGTCAATATACATAATTCTTGTGAAATATTAGTCATTCTCGTAACTAACGATAACTCTGTAACTACGCAGTAAATTAAAAAGGTATGTCGTTGCTATAAATATTCATACGCATGTCTGTGTGCACACATATACGGTTGTGCATGTCATTTTTTTTTTCGCTTTTTTCTTTCCTTAGAGGGAAAAGGCAAAGGTATTACACCGTACAGCCAAGTCTTTCGTAATTTTTATTCATATTTAATTAAATTGTAAGGCATAAAGCCATGTCTTCCGTTTAAAGTTGTGCATGTCACTACTGCATCTTATACGTAACGTAAGATTAAAGAAAATAATGTATATATTATTTTGTGAAGATTAATGAAATGGCTCTCAAAAATTATATTTTATTTTTCTTTACTTTCTTATTTCGCTGACAAATATGGCGTATTTCTAGCGACACATAAGAGTTAGATAAGAAATTATCGATTGAATTATTGAACTGAATAATTTTCTTATAATGTAAAATATTGTTACCAGATAAGGACAAGACACTAAAAATAGACTATACAGATTATATTTAATTAAAAATATAATTAAATTGAGGCGCGAAAAAGTACTTTCTTAAGGGAATATTCATGTTTATGTTGCGTTCATAGTATCTGACGTAAATTAGTGCTGATTTCCAACATCGATAATAACGAAGTAATAAATGTTTTCAAAATTATTGTTTTTATTACAAAAATATACTGTAAAACGGCTACGTCATTGCGCGAAATATTCGCACGAGTCACATAGCTAATGAAAAAACGTCCAATGACTAGGCTGTATCGTTTAAGACTCTAGTCTATCCCGAATAGGGGTAAATTAAAAAAATGATAATAAACGTTTGATCATAAATGTCACCTTTTTATTTATGACTTGCTGCTATGTATCGTGTAGTAATCTACATAAGACCGTCTACAATAGCAAAACATGAATGAACTTATCGTAAACACACACGGAAATTCATTATCATGCACACAATGTTTACGTAAGGTATTAGTGTGTGTAACTAAGGTGGCCAGATCTCCGAAAATCCGGGATTGTCCCGGAATTTCACGTCTTGTCTCGTGTTCAGGAAATAAATTTTTGCCCCGGATTTCGTATACTTTATAGACATTCACAAAAAAAGGTATCTGTCGTCTAAATTACTAACTTCTCTGTATAAAAGGATTTAAATTTTCATTATTATGACTAAAATCTATATACTAATAATAAAATTCTAGCGGGTCGCTGTCTGTACATGGAAGATATATGAAAAAAAATCTTACTGGGGGCCTTTACCAACGCAATAGAACCCAAAACTATGATTTTTAGAATTCTTATCTGTTTGTCTGTGCGTTTGTGCACGCTAATCTCGGAAACGGCTTATCCGATTTAGATGCGGTTTTCACTAATATATTGTGGTAAGCTTCACTTAACATTTAGGGTTTGTTTCATGTCAATCGGTTCATAAATAAAAAAGTTATGTCAATTTAAGGGTTCACGTCGAACATTATTTTGTACTTTTCACTAAATGCATGAAAGTATATACAGTACTTATATCAAAAAATACATTTTTAAATTTTTGTCTGTCAGTCTGTCTGTCTATCTGTTTGTTCCGACTAAACTTTAAAAAGCCTGAACCAATTTTGATGGTACTTTTACTTGCAGTTAGCAAATGTTATAAGGAGTGACTTAGGCTAACTTCTATTTTAGATATTTTTAATCAATACTTACAAAAAAAAATCTAACGGATCGCTGTCTGCACATGACAGATATATAAAAAATATATATATTATTGGGGGTCTTTACCTACGCAATAGAACCCAAAACAATAATTTGTCTGTTTATCTGTGAGTTTGTGTCCGCTAATCTCAGAAACGGCTTATCCGATTTAGATGTGGTTTGCATTAATATATTGCAGTAAGCTTCACTTAACATTTAGTGATTGTTTCATTTCAATCGGTTCATAAATAAAAAAGGTATGTAAATTTAAGGGTTCACATCGAACATTATTTTGTATTTTTCACTAAATGCATGAAAGTATACACAGTACTTACATCAAAAAATCCAATTTTTTAATTTTTTGTCTGTCAGTCTGTTTCCTACAACTAATCTCTGGAACAGCTGATTCAAATTTGATGGGACTTTCACTTGCAGTTAGGGGATGTCCATTAATCACGTGAGGCCCAGCGGAGGGAGAGAGAATGGAAGAAAAAAAATTACGAAATATCACCAAGCCTAAAAAGTTCTTAAAAACATTACTTGATTAATGAACAGCCCCTATACCTAGCTAATATTATAACTTAGGCTACTTTTATTAAAAAATATATTTATTTCAATGAATAAGTAAAAAAGAGATAATTCTCTTAATATTTTGTTATTGTGTAATCGCGGTAACAAAATATTGTAGAACCCAATAAAATAGTGAACAATTTCTGATTTAAAAAGGAAAGGTTATACATATAAATGGATGCTGATAAGCAATAATATGTCAACCCACAAAAAGTCAAATTTAAGATATCGATGTATTTTGATACTACGTCACCTATTTAACATTATCCAAACAAATTTCAAGTCATCTAAACTAAATAAGTATGGAAAAAAATTTCTTAACTCAATGTTTCGTATCTCAGGTGCGTTCTATATTTTGCAATTTATAAAATAATCTCAAATATTTAAAAACTTATTATTACTATCTGCTTTTGATTCGATATACATTTTATCAAAATAGAAAAAAACATGAATTTATACGTCTTCAAACTAATTTATTAAGAATAGGTTTGACATCTTTAGATGCCCATAAATTCTTTCACCAATTTTGTGCTAATGAAAACTAAAGCTCACCCTATCTACGAATATGACTTTTTGTGGGTTGACACATTATTGCTTATCAGCATCCATATCACTTGATTTTTTTTTGTTTATGTGTGTGTATGTATTTATTATTATAATTTCATGCGCGCCTACTAATAGCTTTCTTACAAGATTCTGGGTTGGCTGGTAGAAAATGGTATAGCATTAAGTCCGCCTTTTGTCCATTTTCCTTTTCTGCAATAAAGTATAATAACAATAGTGTAATTCGATTCGATTCGATCAAAAATTCCGCGCGCAAAAATTATTCTTCTGACTTTGCTAAAAAGGTTTGTTTAAATTTATGGCTAGACAAAGAAATTAAACATTTTTGATTAACAAATCCACCAATTACACCAATTTTTCACTGTATATTACAGACAGCCTTTCGAAAATAGCTAAAATTGTCTAAAAAAACATTTTCTTTATTATATATTTTCAACTTCCGCGATTTATACGATTCATATTTAATATAATGGGTCTTATCGCGATAAGACCCGGTATATTAAATATGGACATTTTTTCTATGGACGTTTTTATAGTAATACTAACTGTCCCTTGCAGTTCCACTCGCGTTTATAGTTACTTCTTTGCCCCTATGAATCGTATTGTGATGTAATATAGCCTATAGCCTAAGTAAATAGAATAACTCAAAAATATTTTTTCAATTTGAACCAGTCATTCCTGAGGTTAGCATCTTTAAACAAACAAAAAAATCTCTTCAGCTTTATAATATTAGTATAGATTTCGTTGCCATCGTCCGACTTAGTCACCCAAGAATTAATAATAATAAATAATAAACGCATCACACTCAACGGCATTAAGATCGCGCGACCTTGTGTCGGGGGTCCGGAAACACTTACAAAACTAACACAAACACCCAGACCACAACAAACATCCGTATGGCCAATACAGATATTTGTCGTGAGCGGGGATCGAACCCGCGACCGTTAGCGCTTGAGTCAGTTGCAGTGACCACTACGCCAACATGTCTGTCTTGAAAAGAGAGAATTGTCCCGGAAATTGTTTATATCTGTCCACCCTAGCTGTATTACATACAATTGTGTGAAGCAAGTGCTATTTTTGTGTTATGCAATATAATTTACATATACGATATATGAACGCTGATAAGCAGTACTGTGTCAAGCAACACGAACTTCTTTTTGAGAAAATGGCGTCTAAAGATATCAAACCTATTCTTAATACATTTGTTTGAATAAATTTTATTTCCATATTTTCTTTTCTTTTTGGATAAACGGTATAATGTAATAAAAGCAGGTTGATATATTTAATATATTAACTAATAAAAAGTTTTTTAAATATATGAGATTATTGTATAAATTACAAAATATGGAACGACCTTGAAATTCGAAACAATGAATTATGAACCTTTTTTTCGTACCTATTTAGTTTATATAACTTTATTTTTTATTGAATAATGTTAAATAGGTGATGCGCTATCAAAATACATCAATATCTCCGAATTTGACTTTTGGTGGGTTGACACATTATTGCTTATCGGCATCCATATGTAGTACCTTCTAGCGAATGATCCATATATGGAATAATATGTCAACCCACCAAAAGTCAAATTCAAAGTTATTGATATATTTTGTTACAGCATCACCTATTTAACATTATTCAATAAAAAATAAAGTCACGTAAACTAAATAAGTACGGAAAAAAAATCTTAATTCATTGTTTCAAATTTCAAGGTCGTTCCATATTTTGTAATTTATACAATAATCTCATAGGTATATTTAAAAAACTTTTTATTAGTTCATGTGTTGAATATATCAACGTGCTTTTAATACATTATACCTTTTATTAAATAGGAAAAGAAACTTTGGATAAATACTTATTCAAACAAATGTATTAAAAATAGGTTTGATATCTTTAGACGCCATTTTCCCAAAAAGAAGTTCGTGTGGTTTGACACAGTATTGCTTATCAGCGTCCATATAAATGCAGATAAGCAATAATGTACCACAAAAAGTCGAATTCGGATATATTGATGTTTTCCGATAATCACGTATTCTTAACATTATTCAAAAAATTCAAATAAATACGAAAAAAGTTTTCTTAATTCAATGTTTCGCATATAGAAGTCTTTTCGAAGTCTTGCAATAATTTTATTTACTTAAAAATGGAAATTAATGAAGCCTTGTTAAAACGATTAAATGGCTATCAAAGAACAGTCTTAAAGCTATTGTTATAATATAGGTAGACTATACTATATATATCACGCTACGCCTGAATTAGTAGGCTATACTACATCACGCCATGTGTGTACTGTAGGCTATATTACATCACGCCATGTTTGCATTATAGCCTATATTACATCACGCCAGGTTTGTATTGTAGGTCATATTACATCCCACTAAGTTTATATTGTAGGCTATATTACATCACGCCATGTTTGTATTGTAGGCTATATTACATCACGTTACGACTCAGGAGCGAAGCAATAGCCATAAACGCGAGTGAAACCGCGAGAGGTAGCTAGTTTATTATGTTAGTATGTATTTAGGTCAACGTAGTGGACGTTTATTTACGTATATATCATAATATAGTTAAAAGCCGTCATGATGACGATTTGAATTCCAAGAACCAAAGTACCTAGTACCTACCGTTTGTGATAAAAACATACTACTCTGTCATACTACAAAAGACGCATTAAAACCATGTTCAACACGTGTCTAGCTAAACAGTGTTTAAACATTAAAACATTGCTTAAAATATTATCTCAATTGCTTAACAGCGAATAAACTCATAAAAAACTTATTGATAAAATGTTACACGGTTCATTTGACAGCTGAAATAGGTTTTAGACATCTATTAAACTCACTTACACGTATGTTAATCTATATCTAAAGCATGTTTAACTCAAAACTGTGCTTAGACGCGGATTTGTAGTACGGATTTTTTAAACAGGCGTTTAACGTCTGTTTACATCTTAAGGCAGACTAAGTTTTAGCATTGATTCATTGAATATTGGTGTAATACCGTGCGCTTTTATAATATTAATATTACAGAATTAAAAATGTAATTAAAATTAATTAACTAAAGTGCTATACGTCTGGTCTTATTTCACAACATTCTGTAGATCAGAATATATAGATTTTGAAAGAAATAGTAATTGTTCTATCTCATAATTCAAGCAATATAAGCAATCGTTTACTCGGACGACTCACATGTATGTTATTTCGATTTTAAAAACAAGTTACTGGTCCGATTTCGATGAAATTTCTACGGGATCAATCTAAGGCCATTTCCTTTCAAACAAAAAAATAATTTTCAAAATCGGTTTATAAATAACTGAGTTATGAAATAACAAACATAATAACAAACATTTTTATAAAATCATATACTATAAATTGAGAACTTCCTCTGTATTTAAACTCGGAATTTGAAAATTTTATGATACTTTGAAACAAAAAATAATGAAAATAAAAAAAATGAAAAAGCTTAGACAGACACCAACGTGTCTTCAGTCAGTTACAGTGACCACGGGCCAACGCCCAGTGGTCACTGTAATCACTGGGCGTTGGCCCAGTGGTCACTGTAACTGACTGAAGCGCTAATGGTTGCTTGTTCGATCCCCGCTCACGGCAAACGTCTGTATTGGCCATACGGATGTTTTTCGTGGTCTGGGTGTTTGTGTTAGTGTTGTGTCTTTCCGGACCCCCGACATAAGTCCATGAGATCATAATGGAGGCCTAAGTTTGTAATGCGTTTATAAAAAGAAAAGTACACATGATTTTGGGTAAGAGGGAGGGGGGATCTAAAATCTTACCACAAATGACTAGGGGGAGGGGTGGTTGCCAAAATCATCAGGTGATTAATGGATGATCGTTTTAGAACAATTAACAATAACAAAATGACGTTAACGACTGTAGCACTCGTTATAATTATTTATTTTATTCTCAACGTACAAAATATTTCCTTCTGATAACAGTACATACTAATACAATACAATTTATTTTTTACTAACGAACACGAATATTGTAGAGTTGTTTTATCTATACTAATGTTATACGCTTAAGCATTTTGTTTAATTGTTTAAACGCGCTAATCTCAAGAGCTACTGGTTCGAATTGAAAAAATCTTCTAGTGTTACGTTTTTTCCCTTTTGAGGGTTAACACATCATTGCTTATCAGCACCCAATTGTTGGTTATCGTTAATTATCGTTTAACTATTTTAAAACACAACAGGAACCAGTGAAACGGCTATTTTCGACTATATCCATC
This sequence comes from Hypolimnas misippus, assembly GCA_037950945.1. Taxonomy (NCBI): domain Eukaryota; kingdom Metazoa; phylum Arthropoda; class Insecta; order Lepidoptera; family Nymphalidae; genus Hypolimnas; species Hypolimnas misippus. The sequence goes on from JBBEEQ010000002.1 coordinate 4,865,174, forward strand.
GTTTCCGGCTATTAAAGGAAAATGGAAGAATGATTAATCGGTGTATAAGTAAATAATAATTATTCATGGGTTTTTTACGGTATTTATGTGTATTCTATATATCTTCTTACTAATAATTTGTTTTTAGAACATTCTCTAACTAATATTTTTAATAAACTTTCTCTTAATGATCACTGAAACTGACAAAGATGTCTGAATGATATCATTATTATCGTGCTATCTATTTAATACATAATAATGAAATTTAACACTTGATTCAAATGTGGGTCTTATTATAAAAGCCAGTTACGCAATTTTGCACTATCCCCTACGAAATATAAGTGATGCCGATGACCCACAGCGATATAACTCTATCGAGACGATGGGACAAGTGATTATATTTTAAAGGGGGGCCATTATGGGTGTAGTGGCATTATCGCTTTATTAAAAAAAACTTACACTTACTAACACATATTTGCGATGTAATTCAATGAAACCAAATGTTGTATTGTTGACAATATTGATAACGTACAGTAAAATAGTTATTTTTCCTTCATTAATTATAGCTTTAAAAGGCCCTTATTAATAATGTGACGTCTTACGTAAACGATAACTTTTTTTTTTTTTTTACGCAGGGTAAATCTCTTCATAGATACCCGACTCCTGGGGGGGAGACCGGGTTATGTGAGATTGTACTCACTAAAACCCCCTGCGATGGCCGCCACAGCACGGAAAACGGAGAGGCTACGGGATCGCTTTCGCAGGCACGTCCGCGGCCTCTCCCGTGCGTTGCTCCACTCGTGGCTTGCGGAGCCCTTCTCAGGAGGGCGAAGATGGTCTCGCCCTCCCCGCATCCCTCGCTGGTGCGTACACCGGCAGTCCAGGGCCATACCGGACTGCGGTCCTCCTCTCGGCCGTATGAAAACGGATGCGTGAAACCCCCATCTCACGCACCCACGGCCGGAGGGAGTGCCCTACTTATTCCGCCCCGGGCACTACGTAAACGATAACTGGCGAATTCATGGATATTCGGTGCAACGTGGCGCTACGCGGCACGATGAGGCGTAACGTGGTACGATGAAGTACTACGCGGCACGATGAGGCGCTACGCGGCACGGCGAGGCGCTACGCGGCTAGATGAGGCGTTACGCGGCGGCTTGTCTTACGCGCACTGTCACTGTTATGACAAAATAAAATGAAAATAGATCATTAAATTTTCAACAGATTTCAAGATTGATTATATAATTATAATCGGAGAATAAATTATAATTTAACAACATAATATATACCTATGCGTATCAAAGACGTAAGTGTGGTTTTTTTTATTGATTTAATGTATTTCTTATAGTAAACTAAAGTAACAGTAAGTATATGTCCCACTGCTGGGCTAAAACCTCCTCTTCTATTAAGGAGAAGGTTTATACTTAATTCACTGCTAACCGGGATTTGAAACCGCAATAATCGGATGAGGTAAACCACTAGGCCCATCTCGGCTCATTTTTCGATATTTTTTAAGCATTATTGGACGCTGATAAGCAATACTGTGTCAAGCCACACGGACTTCTTTTCGAGATAATGGCGTCTAAAGATGTCAAACCCATTCTTAATAAATTTGAAGACGAATATATACATCTTTTCTTTACTATTTTTATAAAAGGTATAATGAATTAAAAGCAGATTAGCGTAATGAAAAGTTTTATCTTATATATAATAAAATAGTCTAGTACATCGGATTATTTTGTATTTTTGAAAAATATGAAATTTTTTAAATAATATCCGAAACATCAAATTAAAAAACTTTTTTACGTACTTCTTTAGTTTAAATGATAATATCAATATTTGAATAATGTTAAACAAATGACGCGTTATCAGAATACATCAATATCTCCGAAATTGACTTCGTGTGTGTTGGCACATCATTGCTTATCAGCATCCAATTGAAACAGAAATCAGCACTACTCTATCCTTCTCTATGTAAACTGTAAGTATGCGCATTTTCATACACCTCCGTCCGTGCAATTTTCGTAAAAAGCTGTAAAAAGTTTTTGCTTCACGTATTAATATGTAGGATAACATAATTAATTAAAATTTAATTATATATTTTAAACTTTCGCGATTTATACTATTCATATTTAATATAACGGGTCTTATTGCGATAACTAATAGTAGTAATACCTTTTTATTGCCCGACGTTTCGACGAAGTTACATTCGCAGCTCGTGACCACGGCGAATGTAACTTCGTCGTAAATAAAATCGTAAATAAAATTTAATTATTTTCAGTACCACTAGCTCGGCCTACAGTCGGGGCTTGTTTTGTTCTATCTTTCAGTCTTAACAATAAACGAGCAAACAAAATCCCCTCATACATAATAACTTTCGTGTATAGTTTTCGTAAAATCTAGGGAAATGGGACAATACCATCATTGTTCTCACTTATATTGAGTTACTTCGCTTAAAAAAGATACCGAGTTCAATAACAAATAAATATTTCGTTGACTTGGATGACAACACTAGTTATGTTTCATTGTGTTAGAAAATAGTTGATTGAAAAAAATCAGATGATCTACAGTCTAAAATCCTATAAGTTAGAACTAACTGTACTAACCAACTTAAAATCATTATAGACCCTAAACAGTTATTCTAATTGAAAAACGGTTTATGAAGAATAATTTTTAAATACATATTCAAATAACTTTTTTCTTTTTTACATTATTGCGTCCGAAATCGGCCATTTTAATTTTACTAAATTTTTATGCTTTGTTCGCGTTAGGACAATGACGTTCCATAATTCGGCCCACGCGTTTGGTCTTAATAGTGCCACAGAGGTATAAACAGACGTACATAGACTGATAAACACATTGCACAGGTAAAAACTGCCTTACTACAAAACATTTAAACGTACGTTAAACTCGTCTCTATAAATTATCGTGTGTAGTACACGATAATTTATAGACAACAAACAATAACAAAGCCGCGTCTTGAGGCAGTTTTTAGTTAAACATGGTTTAGACATAGTTTAATTATGTTTAAACATATGCTTAAATGGTTTTTTTTTATTTGCTTAAAACCTATTTTAGCTAAATATAACGTGTGATATTTTATAGATATTTTTTTAATTTGATAAGATTTTAAACAATGTTTCAATTTAAACTCTGTTTAGCTAAACAAGTGTTGAGTACAGTTATATTACATCTTTTGTATTAAGGTCGTAAGAGCCTAGCTGCAACCCACTGACTACAGAATTTTGGCTCTAAAGCTGCAGTATCTCACTCTCACAGAAAATCGATGTGAAGTAGCTAACCTAACCTCATCATCATCCTCTCTGTCTCCTCTTGCCGTCAAAACCGATCAAAAGAACTGACAAAATTAGTCAAAAGTAAATGACCGCAGGTTATGACGAAATTTTTAAGATAAATAACAAATGCACGCTGATAAGCAATACCACGAGCCACACGGACTTCATTTTGAGAAAATGGCGTCTAAACATATCAGACCTATTCTTAACAAATTGTTTGAAGACGTATATATCTTGTCTTCTCCATTTTAGTAATAGGTATTATATATTAAAAAGAGATTTGTATAATAAATACGTTTATTGTATTATATTTCTTTAAATATTAGATAGAATTGCAAAATATCGAACACATTTAAATATTCGAAACATTAAATTAAGAAACATTTTTCGTACTTATTTAGTCAAAATTGAATTCCGTTAAATGTGTTAATAATTATAAGAATACATCAATCTCCGAGTTAGAATTTTTGTGAATTGACACATTATTGGTTATTAAGATATATGTATTAGCTTATACAAGAATATTTTGACGACAAAAAGGCGTGGATTTGATACGCGTTGATTTTCTATCAGGAAAACATAATTAATTTTAATAAAAATACTTTACGTATGAATGATTTTAAAAGAGTTACTATCGTGTTTCTTGCCGTTCTCGGTAAAAACCAAAATAGAAATATATGACATGTAACTTGACGATTCGAAAGTGCATTGAAAGCCAATTTGAATAAAGTATATTTTGAGTTTGAGTTTGAGTTTGAGCATCCAAAGATGAATGGGAAAACGTCGGCAAAAAAAAAGATAGCTTAATATTTTTGGAACTAAGTTTTGGACTGTTATTTAAATCAAAGCTAATTTTGTCGAAAATATGGTGTTAAAAAAAAGCATTTTAAATATCGAAAATCGGTTCAGTATTTATTCAGAAAATTGCGAATAAAAAATTTATATACATAAACACATGTCGATCAAATACAGAATCTCTTTGGTTTTGTTGGTTGTAACGTGATGTAATATAGCCTACTTTAAAGATTAAAAAAAGATACCAAGTTCAAAAATAAAATAAATAATACAGAATCTCTTTGGTTTTGTTGGTCGTAACGTGACGTAATATAGCCTATCATATATCATATATACGTAATGTAATAAAGCCTAATTTATAGACACGAGATGTAATATGGCCTTTATGGCTAAATAGCTGTGGTATAATTTAAAATGTCCATCAGCATTGTCGAAAGTCTGCGTTTTAAAAAATATTCATTTTCGAAAACCGCATCAGTATTTATTGTTCTCAATAAAAACTTAATTGCGAAGAAATAAGTAATATACATAAACACGCGTGGATCAAATACAGAACCTATTATTGAAGTCAGTTAATAACAAAATAATAATAAAAACAAGTCATGGGACAGCAAAATCCCTTCGACGCTGTCCTCCAGCGACCTTTGAACCTTCATAAAAAAGTGTCGTTATGATGTCGTGTTATTCAAAACATTACTATGACCTAACTACCACTTGCGGTTACACTCACGTTTATGGTTTCTGCTCCGCTTCTGTTGGTCGTAGCGTGATGTATTATAGCTTATAATATAGAGGTGTTGTTATATAATATGGCCTACAGTATAGTCTTACAGTGATGTAAGATGGCCCCTAATAAAGCTGTAACGCAATATAATATAGCCTACAATATAGTCATGGTGTGATGTAATAAAGCCTACAGTATATTCGTTACGTGATCTTTATGACCCGTAATAAAGCTATAACGCGATGTAATATAGCCTATAATATGGTCGCATCGTGATGTAATGTCGCCTATAACCTTCCGCAATAAGCTATATAACACAAAGAGAATTTTTTCGAATTTGATCAGAAGTTTCAGAGATAAGCCCGTACATACAAATAAATTTTACATCTTTATAATATTAACATGGAATTTTCCTTAAATACAATGTTTGTATATTATTATTATACCTTACCTCGCAGGTGTCCGCGACTTCGTCTGCAAAAAATTAGAACAAAAAATTTTCTGAAAGAAAAGTCGCCAAGTTACTCCTTGTACCACTTTCACTAGCAGACTTCTGCTAGTGAAAATCCCGTCACAGCTGAACGCTGATATGCAATACTGTGTCAAGCCACACGGACTTCATTTTGACAAAATGGCGTTTAGACATGTCAAACCCATTCTTAATAAATTTATTTCATAACGTATATTTCTATTTTCTCTTTTCTATTTTGATAAAAGTTATAATGAATTAAAAGCAGATTTGTATAATAAAAAGTTTTATAATAAGTTTTACAGATACATAAGGTTATTGCATATTGCAAAATATTAACAACATTCCAATATTAAGAACAATAAATTAAGAAACTTTTTTCCAAACTAATTTAGTCTAGAAGACTTGGAAGTTTTTTGAATAATGTTAAATACATACACAATACGAATTCGATTTTTTTGTGGGTTGATACATTATTGCTTATCATCATCCATATAATCCAATCACAAATGGACGCTGATAAGCAATACTGTGTCAAGCCACACGGACTTCATTTTAATAAATATGTTTTAAGAAGTATATATAATTTTTTTCTTTTATTTTTTGATAAACGGCATAATGAATTGAAATCAGATTGATATATTTAATATATTATCTAATAAAAAAAAGTTTTTCAAATGTTTGAGATTATTGTACAAATTGCAAAATATGAAACACACTTGAAATTAGAAACAATCAATTAAGAAACTTTTTTCCGTACTTACTTAGTTTCTATGACTTCAATTTTTTTAATAATGGTAAATAGGTGATGCGATATCAAAATAAATCAATATCTTCGAATTCGACTTTTTATGGGATGACACATTATTGCTTATCAGCATCCAAATATGAACTCACTGAAAACGCTTATATCTTTACAAATAAATAAAATTGAAGATATAATTATATGTGTCATCAACACATAATGTTTGTTAATATGTTTATGTGTATACTTTTGCTTAATGATATAAAAAAATAAAAAAAGATACATACCGATCCCCAGTGATGGATAGAAAAAAGGCGGGAAGACGAGAAAAAATGGGCAGCTTGATGACGAAATGAAAACAGAATAATATTATAATCCATGACTTGTTGTCGATTTATGGAAAATTTTTAATAGCTAGAAGAATATTAATAAATATAATATTATATTCCAAGAATATTATATTCCACATGATGACAATCTCGTGAAGGCCGAAAAAGAAAAATTAAGTAAATATTTAGACCTTGCCCACGAGATGACCGCCATGTGGAGTCTGAACTCAACAATAATTGTTCCTGTTGTATCGGTCAATGGCCTCTTAGCGAAGAGTTTCGATCAACACCTTAAGAAACTCTCACTAAGCAATTGGAGCAAGGGTCGGATACAGAAGGCAGTATTGCTGGAGACAGCACGCATCGTGAGGAGGTTTCTCAGCCTGGAGCCCTAGCTGCTGGTGGCCTGGGACTTACTCTGTTGCCAGTGGATTTCTACTTTTTATATTTTTAAATGTTTTTATATTTTATTTGTAAATATATTTAAAAATGTAATTAATAAGGAAAAAAATAAATAATAGATAAGTGTAACAATACTGTAACATATGTTGAAGATATACTGTCATACTACAAAAGACGCATTAAAACCATGTTGAAGGCGTGTCTAGCTAAACAGTGTTTAAACATTAAACATTGCTTAAAATATTATCTAAATAGCTTAGCAGCGAATAAACTCATAAAATAACTTATTGATAAAATGTTATACGTTATATTTGACAGCTGAAATAGGTTCTAAACATGTATTAAACTCACTTAAACGTATGTTAATCTATATCAAAAGCACGTTTAACTCAAAACTGTGCTTAGACGCGGATTTGTAGTACGGATTTTTTAAACACGCGTTTAACGTCTGTTTAAATCTTTTGTAGTAAGGCAGTATATAAAGTTTTAAGAGCAAGTGTTGTTTTGTTTTTATTGCATAAAGCTTTAAAACTTAATATATATAACAGATTGAACCAAGTTACAATAAAAATACATTTTTTTTTTAATTTTATATGTCTGTTTGTCCTGGCTAATCTTTGAAACAGGTGGACCGATTTTGACGGGACTTTCACTCACAAATGGCTGAAGTTATAAGAAGTAACTTAGGCAACTTTTATTTTTAAATTTATATTTATTTTAATTAATAAATAAAACAAACTAATAGAAAACAAAATTGAAATCAATGAAATAGTGAACGATATCCGATTCAAATAGGGAAGATGAACATATAAATATAATTTTTCCTTAAATTAACGCGGGTGAAACTGCGGGGCTAAGCTAGTTAATTACATAATATTCCCAGCTATGTTGTTAACGCTAATAACGTACAGAATGATTCATTCTGATGGGTCAGTAGGTAGAAATCTGAAAAAATAGGAATTAGAAAAAAAATGTTGGGAATTACGTCACAGATCATGCAGTTTTTCTACTGACCAATACTATGTCAAGCCAAACGGATTAAGTTTTTTTTTAAAAAGCGGTCCATTAATAGGGAGCCACATTGCCACAGACGCACACGTAAAACTTATAACACTTCTTTTTGTCGGAGGTAATAAAATAAAAGTAGCCAACATACATTCGGGATTTAATTTTTAACTGACTTCGAAAAAGGAGAAGGTTCTATGTTCGGCTGTAGTTAAAAAGATATACTTTCATTGTGGTCCCATTGTCATGAAGTCAGGATCTGATGATGGGGTCCGGGAGAAATCGAGGGAACTCTTCAAATAATAGGCACAATTATACCGATTTAGGTGTTTTTGACAGTAACCCGTGCATTTGCTCACGAAAAGCCACATTCGGTGAGGTAGAGCTGATGATGAAGACCACAGATGTCCACCGGAACTACTCAATAACATGTATTTAAATTACACGTAAAAGGTTTTACTTACTTGGCGCCGACTTCGAATGTTTTACTTGGCGCCGACTTCGAATGTTTTACCTGGCACCGACTTCAAAAATGTGGTAGAAAATATTTTCTTTTTACTTTTTAGTTTATTTGACTCGGTTTCGAAGTCGGTTTGTTTTTTTTTTCAAAAAGTTACTTATTTACGTTACTTTAGAAAGTTATTCAGTAGTAGGAAAAGCGTTATCGATGACGAATGAGTGATGTTTACATTTATATAATATAATATAGGTTTACGTATGCATCGTGTCTAGAGTGCTAGACTCTAACTGCCTTACTACAAAAGATTTAAACAGACGTTAAACGCGTGTTTAAAAAAATCCGTAATACAAATCCGCGTCTAAACAGTTTTGAGTTAAACATGCTTTAGATATAGATTAATATACGTTTAAGTGAGTTTAATAGATGTTTAAAACCTATTTTTGCTGTCAAATGTAACGTATAACATTTTATCAATAAGTTTTTTTATGAGTTTATTCGCTGTTAAGCAATTTAGATAATATTTTAAGCAATGTTTAATGTTTAAACACTGTTTAGCTAGACACGTGTTCAACATGGTTTTAATGCGTCTTTTGTAGTATGACAGTAAGTCACTACACTACGCTCTTGCATTAATTTATAAAATTCGTTGCATTTATATTATCCTTGCAATTGAAGGAAAAATATATAAAAGTTATATTATTAAGTATATTAACATTTTGTACTTTTATAAATGTAGTTATCTAATTGTCAATAAAGAACAATATTTTTTATGTCTATTCCCCAATTACACGAAAACTGCCCGGCCCCGATGTGGTGAATTTAAAATCGAAATCGAAATTAAAATATACTTACTTTATTCAAGCACTTTTGAATCGTCAATACTGAAAAAAAAAATATGATTTTACCACTGGTTCGAAATGTATATTTTACCGAGAAAAACCGGCGAGTCGAATTGAATAGATCTTAATAGTCTCAAATATATTTAACACCCTGTGTGATTCCAGCTTATACTAAATCCAAGCTTCTTTGTCATCTATATAATCTTAAATAGGATACTTTCGCTATTAAGGACTTTTTAACCCTTAAATGCGTAGTGTATCAAAAATGAAACGCTTATTTCGAAAATTTTACTAAACGCCTAATTTGGCTGTATTTATTTATTGTTAGTTTATTATATTTGACATGACCTGTAATTTTATTACTATTTTTCCATGAATCTACTTGTTAGTCTGTTTATATAAATTGTATTTTGTTTTTTTTTTTTTTTTATAATAAAAATCATGCATTTAAGGGTTAAAATTGTTAATTATTTTTTGTTTGAAATTATATACTCTTTTGTTGCTCTCAGAGAATTTTCATGAAAATCGGTTTAGTAGTTTAGTTTAAATTAAAATAACTGAAATACGTATGTCTTTCAACGAAATAACGTTATTAATTACTGGCTGGTGCTCGCGGCTTCGTCTGCGCAGGATTTGTTTTGACGGTAATGGCTTACACGTAAAAGATGTATCTTGTCACGGCTTTTTCGTAGGAATATTTAAGATAAACATTTTCATTGTACATTACATATAGTCTATTTTTTCTTTACTTGTCTTGATTTTTATAATAAAATTCCGCAAAAAGTGTTACAGTTTACGAAAAATAAATTTAAAGTACATATTAAAAAAATCCTTAGTAGCTAAAGCATATTATTCGGTTCAAGATTATATAGATGATAAACATGCTTGGATTTAGTATAAGCTGGATTCACACAGGGTATTTAATATATTTGTAACTCATAAATGTATGTACCCATCGTAAAACTTTTAAAAAGAGTAACTATCGAGTTTCTTGCCGGTTCTTCTCGGTAGAATCTACATTCCGAACCGGTGGTAAATTAATTAATTAATTAGTGTTTAGTTTTCTTTTGTTTTTGTATTGACGATTCAAAAGTGCTTGTAAAAGCCTACTTGAATAAAGCATATTTTGATTTTTTGATTTTTTTTTATTTGATTTGGTAACAATAACCCGAATGAAAATCACTAATTATCGAACAATTATTTTTCATTATAATTTTGCATAATAAAAAATGATTTAGTGCAATCATTCAATCGATAATTTCTTATCTGACTCTTATGAGTGGCTAGAAATATGTCATATACGACTACTAAATAAGACAAACAAAAATAGGCTAAAGGTGTAACTCTAATGGTTTTTGCAGCGCACGCCAGAATTGCTCGCCAGAATTGCTTATCTGTACGTTTTGTACAATTCATTGAAATTAATCGAAATCTTTTCTTAAGGGATGCGTAGGTCTTAGTAGCTTTATGCATGCAAAGTCTCAGCCTGATCTGTTTAAAATTGACAAAGTTTCATACAAACTTTCGTCCCCTGTTATATCCCCGTGGTGGTAGTATTAATTAAAATCCTTTCTTAGCGGACGCCTACGTCATAACATCCTGCATGCTAAATTTCAGCACTATCCGTCCAGTGGTTTGGCCTGTACGTTGATAGATTACTATGTCATTCAGTCAGTCACTTTTGAGTTTCATATATTTTGATAATTATTAGAAGCAAACCTTTAAGGTCGGGTTACTATTTAAAGTCTTGTTTTTTTTTTTTTTATTTTTTTTTTATTTTAGGATCTCTAACAAAAGATACACACCAAAGAAATAAAAAAAAGAAAAATGTTACTTTAACACAATATCCTTCAATTATAGGAGACCACAGCTTGCTCATATAAATTATTAACATTTTATAAATAGAAATGAAGAAACGTAAAATTAATAAATTGCTAACTTTTAAACATATTATATTATAAATAAGTAATAAGTTTTAATAAATAAGTTAACTAAATTACATTTAAAATTGCATCATATTATTACTTATATATAAAATTATGCAGCCAGTCCGAGTTATAAGCGATGTAACATTACAATTTAGTGCATAATATAAAATTTAAAAAAAATTTAAGAAAACATCGACAATATACTCATTGAGAAGCTGATAAGATCCTGCTGATTCCAAATTCTCGCACATCAGATGAAGTTTACGAAACTATACTATTTTGATATAATTCCCAGTATTGTATATGGATGCTGATAATGTGTTAACCCACAATAAGTTAAATTCGTACATATTGATATGCCTTGATAACGCATCACGTCGATTTTCAAGTCTACTAAACTAAATAATTACGGACATTTAGTGAAAAGCTGGTAATGTTAAATTACAATACAATTTTATTTGGAGGCTGATAAACAACTGTAGGTGGTCTTGCAACGCAGTAGGGTGTTTTTTTTCAATTAATTATTTGTATAGAAATCGAAAATTTTCCTCAACTACGAAGTGAGGATAAGTAGTATGTGTTCTATAATCTTTGATTAGATTATTTATCATTTATTTGCGCTCAATCGGCGTAAGGTTTATGGGCTGTCAAGTGACTGTATAGTCTGTGACATTCGTGACATTGTTACTCTGTGGCGTTATCATATATTTGCGTTCAATCGGCGTAAGGTTTATGGGCTGTCAAGTGACTGTATAGTCTGTGACATACGTGACGCTGTTACTCTGTGGCGTTACTATTGGGATCCGTTTTCCAGCTCTCTGACGTGACTCCGATGCGCGCAGACTATAAACAACAGTTCCTGAAAATCATCGTGTTTACCAACAACGAAGCAGTATGTATCCATTCAGCGTCTAGACGAACGTTGTAAATGTATTTATACTACAAATAATTAAAACGTTTGATGATTTATGCGTCACCTTATGAGTTATATTAGCTAGTGGTTTAACACATTTAAAAATAAGTCATAATTTAATACCATAGAATAAAAATTAAAAAAATAATAAAAAAAAAACTAAAAACAAAACATAGACAAAGTTGTTACATTTGCAGTCAGTTATTATCCTTAAATTTTATCGAAATCGATTCAGTAATTTAGTTTTTAAAATAGAAAAGCAATTACGTATTTTCATGAAACGGTTGTTTTATTTTAGCTTTATATGTAGGGAGTGATCTCGCAAAGTACTGATCCGATTTGAAAAATTATTTTTGAGTTGGATAGCCCTTTATTAAGGATGACCATAGGCTATATTACATCACGCTACACCTCTCAGAAGTGAAGCAGTATCAATAAACTTGAGTGGTACCGCGACGGGCAGTTAGTTACAAACTGTCATACTACAAAAGACGCATTAAAACCATGTTGAACGCGTGTCTAGCTAAACAGTGTTTAAACATTAAACATTGCTTAAAATATTATCTAAATTGCTTAACAGCGAATAAACTCATAAAAAAACTTATTGATAAAATGTTATACGTTACATTTGACAGCTGAAATAGGTTTGAAACATCTATTAAACTCACTTAAACGTATATTAATCTATGTCTAAAGCATGTTTAACTCAAAACTGTCTTAAACGCGCGTTTATTGTCTGTTTATATCTTTTGTAGTAAGGCAGAAAATGTTTACCTCTTTTGGTATACGCAAATGAAGTAACATAATTACTAATATTATAGTTACCCATGAAAATGATTCGTTAAAAAGCTGAAGCCCATAACGGTAGCACCCATTAAGGAAATTAATCAAAAAACCGCTGTGTTAAGTGAATTTTCTTATTATGAATACAAGTAATCATAAAAAGGTAATGTCAAGCCACACGGACTCCATTTTGAGAAAATGGCGTCTAAAGACGTCAAACATATTCTTAACAAATTTGTTTGAAGACGTATGCATCAATTTTTTTACTATTTTTATAAAGGGTATAATGAATTAAATGCAGATTGGTATAATAATTTTTTTTTTATCTAATAATAAGTTTTCTAGATATTGATGTTATTAAATATCGCAAAAAATGTAACACACTTCAATAGTCTAATCAATAAATTAAAACACTTCTCTGTACTTATATTTTTCCATACTTTTTTAGTTTAAACTACTTAAAATATTTTTGAATAATGTTAAACATGTAATGCATTACCAGAATACACCGATATCTCCGAATTGGACTTTTTGTGGGTTGACACATTAATGCTTATCAGCATCCATTAATGTTCGTAAGTGTGTAAGACTTCTATCTAAAATTTTGTGTCGAACAGTCCGTATATTCGAGAGGGTTATTACATCACGCTACGGATCAGCCCAGCAGTAACCATAAACGCGAGTGAAACTAAAAGTTCCAGTATTATACAAGTCATACCACGACAATTAAAAGCCAAGTTCATGTCATTGTTCCTGTCAGCTATGTCGTCACTTTCCATCAGCGGGATCCGTGGGACTTCAATATAACTTGTACTATATGGGTTTTATTAGGAAAATAGTGGTAATCCGGCCAGGAGAGACACCTGATGTTGAGTTGTGTAGCTACAAGGGAGGGGTCCGTCCAAGGGAAAGGTCCGAGGGACGGAGTTCATCTATACATATAAAATCACTTGTCCTGACTGATTCATCAACGCAGAGCCTAAACCGCTGGGGCTACGAACTTGAAATTTTGGTAGTAGGTGGCTTTTAGGTTGTAGGCTTCTACTAAGATACGGTTTTTTTTTATTATTCACCCCTAAGAGGGTGAAAGGGGTTAAACGTTTGTATGCAAATTCTTATTTCGTGGTCGTATTAACTTAAAACTTAATACACATACTTCTGGGTGATAGTAATGAAATGTAAAATAGAAAACGGGGTACTTTTATTCCACACTGGGGTGCAAGGGGGTAGTAAAGTTTGTATGGAGCAAATGTATTTTTTAGCGGATTATCCTTAAATTCAGCACAAACATTACTTAGGGAGAATAACTAAATATATGTATTCCAGCATTTCAAAATCATAACTTTTAGTGACGCTAGGGGTATTAAATCCTGGAACGGTAACGTTTTCACTGGTAGATTTATTTATATTTTTTGATATTATTTATGTACAAAGGTAAACTAGTTTTCATCCGGAAGTCACGCATTTAGAAAATATACAATACAGTAATACCTCGGACTTACACGATAGGTGGGACTGAGCGTAAGTCGAATTCGCGTAAGTCCGAGGTACAATTTTGCATATAAAGACACACAATGTATTTTTAATTGGGACTGGAGACTAAATATAACAATAATATAGGAAATTATTAGTATCTAATTCTCGATAATATGACAATATATTAAAAAACTACGGCGTTAAACAAAAAACGAATAGACGAGAAAATTAAATCGTGTAAATCCAAATTCGCGTAAGTCGAGGTAGCGTAAGTCGGGGTATTACTGTAGTCACAAAAATGAAGGAATATAAAAAAGTAACCTAAATTTTTATGTGATTTTCAATTAAAAAAAAAAAAAGTAAATTAAAGCGCCAAATCTCTAGTTTTTTGTGAGTTTGTTCTAGTGCGAAGCGCGCCAAAGATTAACCATTACACAGATTATATAAGCATCGTGAATTAATCCCATTCACAACTTTTTTTTGAAGATTTATTATTGTATTTGATTATGTTTGTGTAAGATGATTAATAAGTCATAATTTCAACAAAGGTAATATTTTTAGGGAAAAATTAAGAAAACGTTGTTATAATCAGTCTGTCTATATTTTTTATCTTTAAATTACATAGCTATGGCAGTCTTCGACGTTTTACTAATCAATGATCAACATAACAAAACACTTAAGATTAAAATGTTAATTGCACCTTAAAAATACTGAAAGTAAGTGAAGTGTTTAATTGTTTTTTTTTTTTTTTATATTAATTTTTTTAAGTTGTGATCTAATATAGTATTTGTAAAACTCCGTGCTACAAAACCGCATCTAAGCACTGAGTTTGACATGGTTTAGAAATTCAATTTAAATGAGCACCAAAACTTAAGTTTAACAGATGTCCGGAACATATTTTAGCTATTAACGTGTGACATATTATTAATAAGTTTTTCATGATTTTACTCGCAGTAAAACAATTTAGACAAGATTTTAGGCAATGTTTAATTTTTAAACACTGTCTGCCTTACTACAAAAGATTTAAACAGACGTTAAACGCGCGTCTAAGACAGTTTTGAGTTAAACATGCTTTAGACATAGATTAATATACGTTTAAGTGAGTTTAATAGATGTTTAAAACCTATTTTTGCTGTAAAATGTAACGTATAACATTTTATCAATAAGTTTTTTATGAGTTTATTCGCTGTTAAGCAATTTAGATAATATTTTAAGCAATGTTTAATGTTTAAACACTGTTTATTTAGACACGTGTTCAACATGGTTTTAATGCGTCTTTTGTAGTATGACACTGTTTCGTTAGACGTGCTGAACATGGTTTTATTACACACTTGCAGTATGACACATAAAATTTGAACTTCAAAATGTAATTTTCGCCTTACGTTAGTTATAGCTCACCGTAATTAGCCTATTAATTGGACGATGATAAGCAATACTGTGTCAAGCCACAGGGACTTCGTTTTGAGAAAATGGCGTCTAAAGATGTCAAACCTATTCTTAATAAATTAGTTTGAAGACGTATACATATATTCATCTTTTTTTCTATTTTGATAAAATGTATATTGAATCAAAAGCAGATAGATTTATTTAATATTTTATATAATAATAAGTTTTTAAATATTTGAGATTGTTTTATAAATTGCAAAATATGGAACGCACCTGAAATACGAAACATTGAGTTAAGAAACTTTTTTCCATACTTATTTAGTTTAGATGACTTGAAATTTGTTTGGATAATGTTAAATAGGTGACGTAGTATCAATATACGTCAATATCTTAAAATTTGACTTTTTGTGGGTTGACACATTATTGCTTATCAGCATCCATTTGTGTTTTTGATGAAGTAAGAGTAAATATCGTCGTATTCAATTCTCGTACAAAGAATAGCGACGTTTCTGGGTATCGTTATAAGAAAATAATAATACATTGGAATTCTTTTATTTTTATATGTATTTATAATTGTAGTAATAAGAGTAAATATAATAATTAAATAAAAAATATATATGTAAATATCCCACTGCTGGGCAAAGGCCTCTTCTCCTATTAAGAAGACTTTACTCCACCACGCTGCTTCACTGTGAGCCGGAGATACATGTGTCAGAATTTCTCCCGGCACATGCAGGTTTCCTTATGATGTTCTCCTTCATCGAAGACGAGGAGAATTTAAATACAAATTGCATCGTGTTGTGCATGACAATTTTGGGTAGATTGTAACGTCAATGACTATGTAATATTGACAGACGCGTTGGCGCAATGGTCACTGCAACTGACTAAAGCGCTAACGGTCGCGAGTTCGTACCCTGCTCACGGCAAACGTGTGTATTGGCCATACGGATGTTTGTCGTGGCCTGTGTGTTTATGTTAGTATTGTGAGTGTTTCCGGACCCCCGACACAAGGTCATGAGATTTTAATGGGGGCCGTTGAGTGTGATGCGTTATTTATTTATTATTAATAATCTAACATTCTACTTAATGTGCTATAAAGAAGTTTAATTAAATGAGAATTTATTGTGAAATGGTCGTTATCAACACAGATAAAAAATCAGTACAAATGGTCAAAATCCCATTTTATGTCGAGTACCTAAATACATACTTGACTGCTTATCATTACACCGCCAGCTCATGTCGAGACAATATAGCAATAAATATATACCATGTAATTACCATTCATACCGTAAGTATTCTGAATTATAAATATTTGTTTAGTTAAGTTTTTCTTTAATATGTTTATTGTGTATGTTATTTTCTATTAGCTAGCTACCTAAAGTAGTTTCTTAGCCAAGAAACTCTCTTGGTCATTCACAGAACACCTTACCAGAATTTCGTCTTAATGCGATCAATGCTTTTGAAACGCATAGAGGACAAACATACAAACATTAAATATTTTTATATAGCCAAATGTATTCAATTGTATAAGGCGATAATTACAGTTTTTTTTAAGTAAAGAATAGTAAAGTAACAGCCTGTGAATGTCCCACTGCTGGGCAAGGCCTCCTCTCCTATTAACAAGGTTTAGAGTTCCATCACGCTGCTTCACTGCGGGTTGCCGGATACATATCAGAATTTCTCCCGGCACATGTAGGTTTCCTCACGATGTTTTCCTTTACCGCTGATGTCGAGGAATTGGAACACAATATCACTTGTAAAATCAGCGTTGCTACCCGGTGTATGAAATCGCGATCACCTGTTGAGATCGACGTGTTCTAACCACTAAACAAGCTCGGCTCTTTTTAAAAACTGTTTTTTTTTTTTACCTGACGGGTGTAATACTTTAGTTTACTTGTTTTTAAGATATACTTTGGCACAACTAGAAGCCATTAACCAAAGAATTGAATTGAAGAATTTACTAACCGTGTATTTATATTTGAGGGTAACACTCTTCGGAAGGTCACCTAGATAACTGTTACAGAGTTGCCAATTACGAGGGTAAAATTTACAACGGTATTTCTCGCCTACCACATTGTAGTCTATTTTTTTACCTGTCCTTATTTAGTAACATTACCATGAACGAAAATCGCGAATTTTAAAATATTTTTTATTTTCATTATAATTTTACATTATCTAGTTCAATCATGCAATCGATAATTTATATCTAACTCTTATGTGTGGTGGAATACGCCATATTGTTGCTAAATAAGACAACTAAAAAAATATAGTGTTAGCAATAAGCTAATAATTAATTTAAAAAAATAATAAATAAAACTACTTCAAATATAAAGGTTTCTCATTTATAATCAGTTTAACAATTGAACTTAAATAAGAATAAAAACAAAACTATTAAATCTCTCTTAAGAATATCTTTAAATCAACAAAACAAAACTTTACTGAAATGCTCTAGCAATTATTCACACAAAAAAAAATAGGTCTCGTCAACGTCCGCCCGCTCCGAGTGCTCAAGAAAAAGTGTCCGATCCCTCTTTTTTTTTTTCGAAATGTGTATTGCTGTTGGCCCTACTGGCCTTGACAGCGTCACCGGGGGAGGGGGGGGGGGGCGAGTACTGAGACTCAGCCTTGAAATTGGGAGCCCCCGTTGGGGCTCAAAATGGACGCCCGTGTCTAAGGGTGTCTCCTAGTGAGATCGCACCTCGGCTTAGAACGTCGTCGAAGTGGGTCCGATCCCTCACGTGTTCAATTAACCATAATATATTGACTTGGATATCTCTAATACAAACAGGTAGGTAACAGATAACCTGTTACGTACTGTACCTGTAAGTTTGACCGGAATGCGCGATAGTTCTGTGACTGCACGCGCCGCTAGCTCAGGGAGTAGTGAAGTTCGTCGATCATGTCTGGCGCGCGCTTACACAGACTCCATCGAGTGCCACTGTCGTTCCGGAATCGGTTCAATGACGCAATCTTCGAGAAGAACCACTAGATGGTGCTGTCCGAAATAGTTCGGATGCGACGTATATATCATTTATACATGAAATGTTTCTTCTTTCAAACCGTCTAAAAATCATATTCAATTGCCTTGTGTAAAACCACTCTTGGGTGATTCATTCATTCACTTGTGCGATTTCCGTTTCGATTTTTACACTTTAAATTACTATTTTTCTGACTTAAAGCTTTATAAAAACAGACTATATCGTTTAAGATTGGACGCTGATAAGCAATAATGCGTCAAGCCACATGGACTTCATTTTGAGAAAATGGCGTCAAACCAATTCTCAACAAATCTGTTCGAAGACGTATATCCATCTTTGCTTTTCTATTTTGATAAAATGTATAACGAATTAAAAAACAGATTGGTCTAATGAAAAGTTTGATCTATACTAATATTATAGAGCTGAAGAGTTTGTTTGTTTGTTTGATTGTTTGCTTGAACGCGCTAATCTCAGGAACTACTGGTCCGATTTGAAAAATTCTTTCAGGTCCGGTTTTATTATTTATAGTAATTATTTTTTCGTTTAAATGGAATATTATACGGTGACAAGCAATATTGTGTTAAGTCACAGGAACTCCATTTTGAGAAAATGGCGTCTAAATCATACCTATTCTTAATAAATTGGTTTAAATACGTATATATCTATTTGTTCTTAACTATTTTGATAAAAGGTATAATGAATTAAATACAGATTGGTACAATAAAAAGTTTTACTTAATAATAAATTTTTCAGATATATGATATTATTGAATATCGCAAAATATGTATTTTTCAAACATGCCCGATGTGGACGTTTCGAAAAAAGGAACAGACGTATTTAAAGCGTTCATTAAGAAGTTAGACGACTACTTCGTACCCTAATACAGCAGAAGGTTTGAATGACACATTTTTAGAGAATTTAATCAAGAAGAAAACGAGAAATTTGAAATTCATTGTACGATTACGGCATGCGTCAGAGTATCAGTTTGTGGATCTAGAAGACCAACTTCTTGATCAAGTAACAGAGAAATATAGTTCAGACGCATTGAGAAATAAAATACTGAAAGTAGGTGCTTTGTTGTTGGTAAACACGATGATTTTCAGGAACTGTTGTTGTTTATAGTGTGCGCGCATCGGAGTCACGTCAGAGAGCTGGAAACCAATAGTAATGTCACAGAGTAATACTGTCACGAATGTCACAGACTATACAGTCACTTGACAGCCCATAAACCTTACGCTGATTGAGCGCAAATATATGATAAAAAAACTATCTAATCAACGATTATAGAACAGTAGGAGACAATAGGACCCTTGACGAAGTAGTAGAAGCAAACGCATTGGAAGTAACAAGTAGACAATTAGAAGATTACAATCAGAAAACAAAAACAAACCAGGAAAAAACCAAAATAGAAGAAGAAAGGAAAAACAAAAACGCAAGAGGAAGAAAAGAGTATTTTAGATGCGGCAGCTGAAACCATTTAGCTATTGATAAGAAATGTCCGGCGAGAGGAAGGAAATGTATAAAATGTGGAAAAATAGGACATTTCAAGTGAAGATAACAGATCACATATATATAACAGAACCCCAACAAGAGCCAAAAAACCAAGAACAGATACAAACAACATAGGAGAGTAAAAAAATACAGAGTCCGGCGAAGAAATAGATTATGATTTTAATGCTGATAATGACGATACAGTTATATAATGGGCGGAGAAGAAGTCGATATGCTGATTAATTCTGGTTGCAAATATAATTTAAAAACTAGTAAAGCGTGTATTTTATGAAGGATAACTAAGAAATCAGACTAATTAGAGTGATTTTTAGTAAGTTAAGATGTCCCGTATTATTAATAACTGATAACGGCAAACAGTTGGTCAGTTGGCCTCATCAGAATGGAGAAGTGGAGACTAAGAATATATCGAGCGGAAAAGAGAATTAGCTGGAAAGAAGCCCTGGATTGTCTGACAATGTACAATAATACGCCTCATAAGGGGACGGGTAAAACACCTGCAGAACTATTTTTCCAGAAAAAAATAAGGGAAAAAATTCCAATGACTGATCACATAACTCATAGAACTGACACGCATATTCGAGATAAGAACAGAGAACGCAAAGAAAAATGAAAAAATAACGCAGATAAAAAAATAAGAGCTCAACAATTAGACATAACACCCGAGCTAAAACTGCATGTAAAGGATATGAATAGATCAAATAAACTGAGCACAAATTTTGAACACAAACAACATACAGTGAAATTACAAGTGGGAGGTGACGTAGAAGTGCAAAACGATGAAACAGGACAGCAACTAAGACGAAATATCGTACATTTGTAAAGATTAGAAAGAGAATGGAAAATAATGAATGAGAAAAAGAGAAACAAAATTACAAAAGAGGAAGAGGGAGAGAGAAAACAGACAATTAATAGTGGAAGGTAAATAAGAATAAGAATAAGCTTTATTTGCAGCAGTTCATAACT
Organism: Hypolimnas misippus; assembly: GCA_037950945.1. Classification (NCBI taxonomy): domain Eukaryota; kingdom Metazoa; phylum Arthropoda; class Insecta; order Lepidoptera; family Nymphalidae; genus Hypolimnas; species Hypolimnas misippus. Next base: position 4,886,156 of record JBBEEQ010000002.1, read on the forward strand.
GCTAGACAATAGAAAACAAAATATAAAAAATACAATAAAAAAAACAAGAACGTAATGGTAAACATATAAAGCAAAAAGAAGAAGATAATAAAGTGAACAAAACAAAATTATTGCCTAAACAGCAGTATGACGCCACAAATAGGAGGTCACTCAGCTTCGCTGCTGTCTTAGGAGTCTCACAAACGAAATAAAAAAAATTAATAAATAAGAAAGCAAATTCTTTTTTATAATTATAATCGTTTATGCGACTCCTGGAGACCACAGCACTGATTTTCAGTGACCACTTTATTTGTTAAGTCATATGAACGACATTGACAGCTATTATATGATGTAAAACTTAACATGTTACAATACAAATTCATTAAAATGTTAATTATATTCGTAAAAAAAAGAATGAAAATAAATACAAAACCTATTTTTATATTATAATTATAAAACAAAAAAAAAATGTAAAATTAGTTGAAAGAAACAGTAATCAGCAGATATCTTCTTTACATTGTAGCCATAAATGGATGCTGATAAGCAATAATGTGTTAACCCACAAAAAGTCAAATTTTGAGATATTGATGTATTTTGATACTACGTCACCTATTTAACATTAGTCAAAAAAATTTCAAGTCATCTGAACTAAAAAAGTATGGAAAAATGTTTCTTAACTCAATGTTTCGAATTTCAGATGCGTTCCATATTTTGCACTTTATAAAATAATCTCAAATATTTAAAAACTTATTATTAGATACAATATTAAATAGAAAAAAAATAAATGTATACGTCTTCAAACTAATTTATTAAGAATAGGTTTGATATGTTTAGACGCCATTTTCTCAAAACGAAGTCCGTGTGGCTTGACACAGTATTGCTTATCACCGTCCAAATAAACAATTGAAGTAAAGGGTTGTGACGTGGGAAATGGAAAGAAACAAATTCTGTTTAATTTGGTCATTGCAATGGTTAAATTAAGTGTACTTTATTTTTCTTTGTCTTTTCTGGTAATAATACCCAGGACGATAATCACGGATTTTTCGAATATTATTTTTCATGATAATTTGTCATTATAAAAATGATTCAATTCAATCATTCTTCTGTGTGTGTAGTTAGAAATACGCCATCTTTGTCTGCTGAATAAGCCAAGTAAAGAAAAATAGACTAGGAAGCCATAATGGTATGGGGATGTAAAGGAAGACTTGAAGATATAAAGTAGTGGAAAGCGAAGCAAGAATTAAAGTATATTAAATAATAATTATTAAATAATAGTAAATAATATAAGAAAAGTTATTATAGATTTTTATTTTTTATAAAACAAGGAAGAGATGTAGCATATGCAAACGAGATGGTTCTGTCGCTCACCAGTGCGTGGACCAAGATATTAGGCTTGGGTAGTTCGCGAACGACCTAGGTGGGAAGAGCGCTCTTTTAGGTGAACTATGCGAACTAGTTCATTGAAAATCCCGCTCTTACTTCTTTTTATATTTCTTTTAGCGTCCACTTTACTAGACAGTGGCGCTATGTGACCAACCGAGTTATTTAATTTTTTTGTACGCGCCTAAAATTTTCATGTAATACTTTGTATTTTTTACTTAAAAATAAACAAAACTTGCAATAATCATAACTATATTTTTTTCTTTATTTATTGTTCTTATTAAATTATTTCAAAAAAAGAACTAATGAACTAAAAGAGCGAACTAGTTCATCCTTGGATTATGAACTAAATTGAGCGCTCTCTGTGGTGACCGATTAGGCCCAAGACTACAAGATATGTGACAGACCTGTGTGAGTGAGTGAGCTGATAAACAAACAGTACATACTTGACTTATTGAAGTGTTCGGACTTGGCGCTATAACCGCGAAACTGCTCCTCGGTTGTGTATACCATGTGACGAAATATTTTCATTCAGTTCCTCAGTAACTGTCGTTCAGAGCGGTCGTACGTCGCTCCTCTTGTTATGTGAATCATAAAATATTAAATTTTATCGTAAATTTCTATAAAACAGAGTGATATTTACTAAAAAAACGGTTATTTAGAGAATACCTATATTGATTTTTTATATTAAATGACAATTAATAGTGAGTTACAATGAATGTTCTTCAAATATTTGGATTATTAGTCGGTAAGTGATTTTATTTATTAAAATATAAACATTATTTGTAATAATAATAATTATTATTTATAAATAAGCAAGAAGTTCAAGCGGCAATTACAGACCAACAATTTGAACATGAAATACTATATCCAAAAATATTTTGTAATGTTGAAATATTGATAATACTCGCGTGTTTAACTCTAGGATTTCATAAGAAAATAATAAATTTGAATAGTTTCCTAAATTAAAATCGATAGCGCATCCATACATATAAAATCACTTGTAATCGCATATAGTCAAATCTCATTAACACATCTCTTATCAATAGCTTTCTTTGTAAAAAATGTATGTTGTAAGTCGAATTTTCCTAACTTGCAAAGTTGCGAGTTAGAGGGCGCTGAATTCAGTCAAAATGGCAGGCCAAAAGTTGTTATACACGGGAGTACTAATTTACGAGGAATATTATATTGGCGTATTTGTTTTAACTAGTAGTTTTTATTTAACACGTACATATAGACTGCTACAGTTATTTCTAAACTAAATCATATTAATGAAGTGTCGAAATGTGCTTAAAATGTGAATTTGTGTTAACGGTACAAAACGTCCATTTGTAAACCTTTCATTAGTGTTACGTGAAGTTTTTGTAGTTTTTACAAATTGAAAGTGAAAAGAAAACACGAAAATAATTCATAACCTCGATATTGTTACAATTACACCCCATCGGTAAGTTGACAAAATGAAAAATTTTTAATTACACACACATACACGAAGTACTTCAAATGTTCCATACAAACGTATAAAGTGTATAATAATAATCTAGCGTGGATGCACTACTTATGCACTAAATAAACACGTTTGTTGGAGACACCTCAAACTTATATTTTGCACCATTTCAACTGCCTGGGTTATAACCTCATACCTGATGGTCGATCTTCATTCCCGAGCATATTAAGAGAGAAAGAGCGAGTCTGTCCCACACATCTCGTGTCACGTCATGTCAGCCAGCATCAATTCGATCATTTTGAGTTGTCATTATTATAATCATTAGATTGATAAAAATTTTTTTTTTTTTAAAACTTTTATTATAGTTTTAATTTTATATATCTAGATTGAATGTAGTGTAAATCAGTTTAATTAAAAACTTATAGCAAATGGTTATTTTCAAAAAAAGAAACTTTTTAAGAATTGTTTAGGTGACAAACATCGTATTTTCCAAACATATAATTTTATATAACAGTAGTCTAGTCTTAAAGATGCTATTACCATGAGTAACATGTTTTTGTAAATTAATTATATTCTTATTGAAAAGTATATGCTATTATTTTTACATGTAATATATGGATTTATGCGCAACTTAGATTTTAAGATTAGTTTTTAAAAAATGTATGTATATAAAGCATAGTCTATGAACATCTGGAATAATGTACGCAAACACCTTTCAAATAGTATCACTATTTATATAATGGGCTCTGTTGATCCAATGTTTACTTAATACGTACAATATATAAATACTCTCTATTATATTAGTATAGATTAAGGGATAGCTATGTGTTATCACTGGGGTTCTAGTCACTTGTAATTATTAATATCGATACCTCCCACGTAAGTTGTTGTAACCCCAAAATTACAATTTTACAGTAGAGCACTTTTAATCCGTTTTAGTTTGAAAGTTACAACAAAATACGTCTTTTTTCAGGCGTATTTTGTTGTAACTTTCCTTGAAAAAGAAAAGATTTTTGGTATTTTTTCACTTTGAGTGCATTAAGCAGTGCAATTTCGTGTAGTATTCAGTAAAAACGCTAACGGCAATTTTGTGGCTTACAATAACTTACGTGGGAGGTATCGATATGTTTGTGAGAGTAAAGACGAGCGATCTATCTTAGAGAGAGCGAGCGTACTGCCGATATATAATAATAACTAACTGATCAATGAACTACCATAGAGGAAATACAGTATTATTTACTTTTATGATTCCTAACACTATGAATGAAACTGATTTAAAGAAGCTTACAAAATGTATGCTTAAGTGTTCGTTGTATTACATACAATTTCCTTATTTTACAATATTATCAAAGTTATAGTATGTAATACACTTTTTAAAACCAAATAGATTAAAGATTCTACTTTCTATAATTTAATTTTAGAGAATATAAATGAATATATTTAACTATCTTGTGACTGTGACTTATACTTCAACTCACTTGCCATAAATCGCTATATTTTGGACAAATTGCATATTATCGTTATATATTAGTCTGTTTTATTTTCATGTATAGGTTATAGTATTGTAAATTTTCATTAAAAATTCATTTAGTCGTTTTTCATGAAAGGGTTAAAACATCCGTATTTACTTAAAAACTTTCGGATTTATAATATTAAGGAATTTAATGTCATTTCTTTAGATCTTGCGAGTTTTGTTGGCAATGTTGGCTTTTAGATAAATATCTACAGTCTATTTTTCATACTTGTCTTATTTAGCAGAAAAAAATCGCGTATTTCTTGCCGCACATACGAGTTAGATAAGAAATTATCGATTAAATGATTTTTTTCTTTCTTTATTTTGTTTTGTGGCTTTTAGTTGTGCCAATTGTGCACATATTATTTCGCCAATGTCACGTGGAGTGGAGAAAACACGATGGAGATTGTTCGGTGGGGTCGAGTATCCAACCTTAATTAAATTTGGAAAACACCTTAAAATAGTGTGAATTTTATTATTAGTCCTTAACCTAAAACAACACGAATATAATTAAATAAATTAAATACACGTCATTATATAAATATTTATAATTTAATTAAGACAATCACACACTTTATTTACAACTTAATTTTATTACTTTTTATAAATTTACACAAAAACGGACACATTGGACTAAACACAAACATTAATAAACAGTCTACATTGATAGGACGAGGGACTTTAGCGGGAAGGACGTCATAGAGGGGATGAAGAAGTCTAGGACAATTAAATAAGATGTGAGATGGGGAACCTTCGTCTAAGCCGCATTCGCAAAGCGAGTGGTCACGTACCCTAATTTTTGCAAGGGATTAAATGATTGAACTGGGTTCTTTTTATAATGTAAAATTATAATTAATGTAAAATATTCGAAAATTCGTGATTTTTGTTTGGGTATAGTTACCAAATAAGGAAATGTAAATAATAATAATAATAACAACGCATCACACTCAACGGCCCCCATTAAGATTTTATGACCTTGTGTCGGGGGTCCGGAAACACTCACAACACTAACACAAACACCCAGACCACGACAAACATCCGTATGGCCAATACACACGTTTGCCGTGAGCAGGGATCGAACCCGCGACCGTTAGCGCTTTAGTCAGTTGCAGTGACCACTGCGCCAACATGTCTGTCAAAAAAATAAAAAGAGACTAAAGATAGGCGACTCAGAACGTGCGACTTGTGGCTCAGCGAACGACCATAAGAGATGACGATCGGAGACCCAGCTGTTTTATTACTTACAGCTTGCAGACTATCCGTTTATTTTTATGACGTAGCTCTACATCAGTGGTCAAGCTAACACAGCCGATATAAAATCATTGATTAAGTCATTTCACTTGACGAGCTTATAAAACAGTCGGCCGCTGTCCGCCCGTCCCCCGCCCGTTCCCGTATTGTCTTTGTTCGTTCGTGTGTGTAAATGTCTCAGAAGTGTGATGCACTTGTTTACGCGCACATTGCATCGCGTTTTCGTACTCGCTCTCGCCGAGTCCTTTCCGCGGCGTCTGACGTCATTTAACGTTCCCACAAAACCCGCTTACGCCGATCTGCGCGGACGCTCGTAACACTTTATTTTCTAATCAGTTGCGAACCGGTCTATTTTATCGTGGATCTTTATGAAATAGTGCAGTTTTAATGTAAAAAATTGTCTGAATATTTTGTTTTGAACTATAGACTAGTAGCGGTGGAGTTACAATGATTGTTCCTCAGCTGTTTTGTTTTTTAATCGGTAAGTAACCTTTTTTGTTAATGTATATAGATGTGTAGACTATTTCTTTATATAATAAAATCATTCATATATTTTTTTTGTTTATAAGAAAGACAGTTTAATTGTTTAATATTACACATTCATGGGTGCAAATTGTTAGATACCGAAAATAAAATTGCAATGTCAAGATCAGTGACAATGATCTATTTAATTCTAGATTTTCTTGAGACATGACTTCTATTTTATCGTTTTCTTAATTACAATCAATAGCGCATAATCACATTGAGCCAAATCGTATCTAAACAACTCTTATCAAAGCTGTCTTAAAAAAAATACACAAATTAGCACGTTGGGTTTTCTTGGTGGCCGACAAACGAACCAGAGGGCGCTACTGGACGTAGCGATTAGTCAAAATGGCGGTCTAAAGCAGTGATAAATAAATTGCTAATTCGCGATAAATATCCATCATAAAAGTGATAATTTCGCTCAAATAACTATATTATATCTAGAATTAAGTTCAAGTGATCATTGAAAATAATTTAGAATTGTATTATATTAGCGCAGTAGTTAAATAATGTAAATGCGTACAAATTTCAGTTATTGATAATAACAGGTACAAAAGTGCATCATTCGTTTTATCTTTATTAGTGAAGTAATGTGAAGTTATTGTGTTGTTAAGAAATTAAAAATAAAGAGAAAAATGAACAGTGGAATTCATAACCTCGAAATTGTTACGATTACATCTCATTGATCGGTAAGTTGACCAACGGAAATGGAACGATATCTAGTGACATGATACATATAACATTTACGTATGATTAGTATTTCGATAGATGACGTTAGGTGACCGTTTCAAACAAGCGAAAAGAGGTAATGATGAAATCATTCTCTTTACATACTCTTTTTACGGTGTTTAATAACACGATTATTATATTATGTGCAAATTTTACAATAATATGTTTATTTTGTATTTACTAGGTTTTTTTTTTTTTTTTTTCTTATAGTATGGCGTGCATCCGCGCTACTTCTGCGCAAAATATTCTGCCAATGTCACGTTTTACTACGTTTATTATTACTTTAATGAAAACACAACAACACAGGTTGAATCGTTACGTCACAGATCACAGAATGCGCATACTAGAAAAAGTTGTGGAAATTAGGGACTGCATAGATCAATTGGACGCTGATAAGCAATACTGTGTCAAGCCACACGAACTTTATATGCCTTTATTTTGTATTGAATAATGTTAAATAGCTGTTGCAGTATCAAAATACATCAATATTTCAGAATTTGACATTTTGTGGGTTGACACATAATTGCTTATCAACATCCAATTATAACTGCTAAACGTTAAGGTTAAAATGTATTGAAATTCAATATAATACAAATATTGCAATCTTCAAAAATTCTTATAACTATAATATTTTATCCATATTTAATTGCTATTGAAATTTTAAAATAGTTATCACCTTTATTTTGTTAAATATATTATTAAAATTCTTTTTTTTTTTTCTGGTAAATGCACTTGAAATCAATGTTGTAAATTTTTGATTCGTTACATTTCGAGGATAATATAATTGACTCTCATAGAAAAGGTAAAATCTTAAAGTTTATAAATATTTGTTCAGTTGAACTTTTGCATGAAATAGATAATTATACACAAATAATAATATTTATATGTCATAAGACATCTGAGATAGCTATTTTTGAGACTGATTTAAAGCAGCTTAATCTAGAGATTGATTTCTCGTGTGCTTATATGTACTTATATGATATAGTATTGATTTCCAAGTTCAAGATTGAAAAATAAATAATACACTTTGTGTCTATCATTACATCCAGTAAGCACATCTTTAAAAAATATGTCGAAATAGTAGTTCTGTAAAAAAAAAAAATCTGCTTGATTAGGAGATTTTTTATCTATTTCGAGTCACAAAATCGTTGAAACATTAAAATTTATACCAAAAATCTACTCAATATCTATAATGCTATAAATATCCATAGGGCTTTCCGTGAAAATGATGTCACAACCCTTTGCGCTGGACCGCTCGTAGGTAAACACTTAACTGCTCTCCGCCGCACTCCGCGTCATTTCACATACGTCGGTTACGCAGGACTCGCGCCGTCGCCCGCGTCGATCGACGTAAACTTCTATCCATTATTCCGTATATCATCGGTTATTAAATTTTATCCTGAATCTAAAATAGTGTTGTACAAATACAAATAGCTGTAAGGATATTTCATTTTAAACAATTGTCTGGTTCGAGTTAAAATGATTGTTCTTCAACTGTTTTGTTATTTTATCGGTAAGTCACCCTATTTATTAACATATAGCAGTTTAGGCTATTTATTTAGATAATAAATTCATTCATAAGATTTTTTGTTAATAAGATCTTAAGTTTAATTGTGTACATTATTACTATTACACAAACGTCCTAAAATACAGCGAAAAAAAAATTGCAATGTCAAGGTCACTGATAATGTTCGATTGAATACTAGATTGTCTTGAGAAATGACTTCTACGTTTTCTTACTTCAAATCAATAAGGCATAATCGAATTTAGTCAAATCGTGTAAAAACAGCTGTTATCAAAGCTGCCTTTGCAAAAAATACACAAATTAGCACATGGAGTTTTCTTCTGGCTGACAAATGAGCCAGAGGGCGCTACTGGCTACGATCAGTCAAAATGGCGGCTTTAAGAAGCGACAAATATATGACTGATTCGCGATAAAAACGTACTTTATTAGTGACAAATTCATTGCAAAAGGTGAAATATATCTAGAACTAAGTGTAAATAATTAGCGAAGTGAATTTAAAAATGTATTATTTAACTAAGTATTAAATAATATAAACACATGCAACAATTGCAGTTAGTGAATCGTTTTAATATAACAAACATGGATTTTTATTTGTAAACATTTTATTAGTGTTACGTGAAGCTTTTGTGTTAGTGATTAAAAGTGAAAAAACGATTTGATAACCTCAAAATCGATATAATTACATCTCTTGTGGTGAGTTAATGAAATTGATACATAGCGACATCTAGTAAACTAACTTACGTACGTAGTACTTGTACTTTTCAAAAGATGGCATTCGACGATCATTTAAGATGACCGAATAAATGCAATGCTCTAATTTAAATTTGCTCTAATATTCAATCAAGATTCTTATAATATAATAAATGACAAGTTTAACACATTTTTGTATTAAAAAGCTTTTTTTCGTTAAATTTAATTTCTAAATACGTTTTTAACGTTTATAGAAGATGGCAGACAAAAATTTATGATATTTCTCTGACGTCACAGATCATTGAATAGAATTTCTCAAACGAATTAAACAGTTAAAATTTTGATATACTCCTGTAATTGTCAAAATATCAATATTTTAAACGGGTGAGCTTTAGTTTTCATTAGCAGGAAATTGGTGAAAAAATTTATGTGGCTTGTAAGCTTGACATTAGGAATATAGCAAAATTTAACTACCAACAAACACAGCGGGCATTCAAATGACTGTCTTAGATTTTCGCGACTATTATTCATTGAAATAAAACTATTTTAAACGGATTTAAATCGCGTATATTAATTTTTTTATCATCCCGACGTTTCGAGCACTTTGCAGCGTTCGTGGTCACGGGTAGACTAAGGTGACATTTGTCTATTTGAGGTTTTAGAAAATATTATTTACAACTACCGGCAACGGTTTCTTAGTTGGTATCTTGAATAACGTTCCGGTTATGCAGAAGGAGAAGGCACTAACTGTATCTTTGGGTCTTGCAGTTGCAAATTTTTAATGAGTGGATCCCAGGTGTTCGAAAGTCTCCAACCATATTCTCTATAGAAGTTCGGATGTTTTTGAATTTCAATAGCCTCGCGTATTATTCTAGGAATGAATGCTAGAGAACACAGATTCATAAATCCGTTTAAAATAGTTTTATTTCAATCAAATGACTGCATATGCATAACCAAATAATTATTTATTAACTAGTGGAAAAATAGTAGACAAATAAGTTATGAGTATTTTGATTATATATTCTATAGTGTCTATTGATAATAATAATAGTCCTAGTTACCAGAAAGTTCAGTTAAAGAGATTTAAAATATATAAAATCTAAATTAAATTCCCAGACAAATGACTGCTCCCATATTTCTAGTGTTTAGGCTTAGCTTTAAACTAATCATAGTTTTAATTAAGTTTTTTAATTTATTAAGTTCTTTTCTTTATTAATTATTTTTATCGAAATGTCCATTACAAAGCTTAGTTAGTAAATAACAATCCTAAATTTGAAGTATCTTCTAATTCCTTGGATTTATGAGGAACTAATTTGATAGGTTATTAAAGATATCGGCAAAAATGTTTGTCCAACACACTTTCTTCCTTAATTCAATCTTAAATATATATTGGGAAAGCAGTTTGTTAGATTTAATACATCCATGAAAGTATTTAATATGGTGGTTTAAAGAAAAATGCTTTAAAACAAGTCACAATTACTGAAAGACAATGGTCTAAGTTTGAGGGTTATGTACCTTTCTTTTGAGAGAGAGGTGCTGCTCCGGGCAAGCTAAGCTGTATACAATATGTAGTAAGTAGGCCACAGCTAGGCTCTACATTACTTTAAATACTTAAGTATTTAGTTTTCTTTACGTTAAAAATCATTGCAAACCATAAAATAGGAGCTGAAAGCCTCAAGTCATATAGAACCTCACTTTACTGAAAACCATATGTAAATCTATAATGTATGTGTGATGTCTCGATTTTAGTACTATTTGTGGGTCCTAATAAGTTCCATTTGATGGTATTTTTCGTTTCATTCGATTTTGACTCTTCTTTCTCGATTCAATTAGAATCTGAGGGGAGAAAATGTCATAATTTGTGTATTTGTGTATTAATATAAAATGAAAATCTATTACTTAAATAAATAACAATTAAGCTAAATAACAACCAATAACTCATAAAACAATTATACAGGCTATCAACTAGGAACGTCTTAGACATTTTACCAGTGTTAGGAGAATTGATATTTAAAAGTAAAAAAGCGGAATAATTTGTTTTTATTTAAACGTTGCATTTTGTAGCCTCATAGATATGTGTAAATAGACATTATTTATGAAAATAATTAAAAAAAAGACATCAGTTTTTTTTTTACTTTTAAATATCGATTCTGCTGACGCTAGCAAAATGTTCAAGCACAAGTGACCCCCTGTACATCACAGAAAAACATTTCCAACCGAAAACTAGTCTAAAAGTTGTAACATATGGTGTGAGTTGCTGGAGACTCATAGGCAATTAGAGATTTGTATAAAAACACATTTTCATACTAACCCATCGCCTCTTATTAACCGGTTCAACTTATGATTCACATTTTGACAACTAAAACACGCAAAAGACATCTTCAAAGATCCAGTTCTGTTTCACATATTGGCTGTAAAGTAAAGAACACCTTATTGTAATGGAGTTAGGTTTATATTGAATTCGTTTAGAAACATTTACGAGTGTCGCTCGTGTGCTGTGATTGTCGCGTACGAGGTCTCGCACCGAGTGGACGTGCGTCGTTCTTCCTTCGATATCAGCAACAAATTAATCAATTCTATTTCAGTTTTCGTTCAGATTAAGGATAGGTTCTAGTGAATGAACGTTTTGTTTTAAATATTTGAGTATTAGTGCACGCACAATGATTATTCTGCAATTTTATTTCATTTTAAGCGGTAAGTGATTTTTATTTATTAATAGACTTAGATCATTTGTTTTAAATCAATCGTAAAATTATAGTTATATTTTTTTAATGATATGTAACACTAGAATCGTAGATTTTATGTATATGAAAATTATTTCGCAATATCGAAATGTCGGTGAAAATGATCGTATGTGCGCCATTTAATTCTAGAAGTTCTAAGAAACTATATTTGTTCCATTGATTTTTTAACAATTATCGATACTATAGTATCTAATTGTAGCAAGTTATATTATTAAATTCAATTAAGATATTTCTTTTAAAAAAATACGTAAATTAGCACGTTACATTCTTCTCGGCTCACTTGCGAGGTAGAGGGCGCTACCAGTCAACATGGCGGACTGAAAGCAGTGATAAGGTATATTCCTTATTCACGTAAAAAACTATTTAACAGTGTAATAATATCTTAAAAATTTAAATCTACCAAACAACTGGAATTTATAAAAATTTATGTTCTGAATATTAAACAAAATAAATATATAGTATAATGATTTTTATTTGAAAAATTATAAGCACATAACGTGAATTTCTTTATTAAAACTTTTAGCATTTATATGATAACTCTGTGTTTATTTCTAAGTGAAAATGAATTTAAAGAAATGAAGAATCGAAAACAACCTCGAAATATATGTAATTACGTATTAGTCATATGTCGGTAAGTCGATAAAATTAAAACAGCGACATCTGTCATTAGTTGCGTGCAATATTATCGACATTTTAACATGGTTGGCTTTCCGATAGGTGACGTTTAGGTGCGTTAAATACAAGCAAAAATTTTACGATGACATCATTATCATATGGCTATACTGAATTATAAACTAGTTTGGATGCAAAAAAAAATATAACTTACTATTTATTTCGATTCTTTTTATTTGTTCGTATAGAAAAATTTCGGTACACGTTCTAATGAACTGAATGAGTATGGTAGGAATTCCAAGTCTTGGCTTATAGATTGTGATTTAAAAAAAAATGAAAAATGTCAAGGTTTAGCCTTCTATATCTTGTCATCACAGTGCGATAGAAATTATTGAAATAATATCAATCATTGGCAGAATATTTTGCGCTTAAGTAGCGCGGATGCACGCAATACTATAAGAAAAAAAAATCTATGTTTTTATATATAGATATGCTATACTTCGTGTCTTCACCAACATACGTGACATTGGCAGAATATTTTGCGCGTAAGTAGCGCGGATGCACGCCATACTATAAGAAAAAAAAAAAAAGATATATAAGACACTGCTACCAACTAGCTAGACTGAGTTTCTTTGCGCCAAGAAAACAATCGTAGTTAATTTGAGAAAAGGATAAATTTTTTTAATTAAGCGACTTCAAAAAAAGGAGTTTTTTATTTTTTTTTTATGTTTGTTCTTTAAAATAGTATTAACGTAATATATATTTAATTTTCATTCACTAATACTTGAATATTAAAAAATAATAAGATACAATAAATGAAGGAGCTAGGTTAAGAAACAATTGTGTCGACTTCAAAATACCAAAGAGCTCACCGTAACTGATTATAAACATTATCAATTCAATGGAAGACATTATAATGATCAACAAAACGTAAACCGCAACACAAAATTACTAATCAATTATTTTCTTATTTGTTTTAATCAATATATGTTTAATGAAATTTAAAGCGTAAGTGTTAACTATTATATTATTTAATAATATGTTTTAGTATTACCTAGACTTTAGTCTGAAATTCACTTACCTACAAAATAGGCCAGTATCTTGAATGCAAGGAACTTTCTCGTAAGTTCACACCATATGCATGGGAGATATGTACGAGGCATCTCATAGCAAGCTAGCTAAAAAGTTAGTCGAGAAAGTGCAAAAGTAACCAACACAATGACAGAGTTCTTTTCAGAGTTCGGCTGCATTACCGATCCTAGGTTTGCAGAAAAGAAAAACATTGTCGCCTTACTTCTTTTACCTCATTCCACAGTTTGTTCGATTTTTGTGGGCTTTATACCCTGTCCTTATTTTTATGTCTATGATTCACATGCTTAAAGGCTTGTCGCTTAAATTAATTCTTATGAAATCCTCTTGCGTGCTGTACTGGCTAGCTTGTGTGATAGCTACACACATGTGTATTTCGAATCTTGACATTATCATTGCCACTTAATAAATTTATAATTAAATTAAAAATTCTGTAGTTGTTTTTTTATATCAGTATATTACAAATATTAAATGAGCATCTGTTTATATGTTTAAGAAAATAAACAATAATATTTTTCACTACATAAAAAACGTTTCTGAAAACCATAGTGTGTATTCACGTTTACTTCAGATATAGAACAAAATATTATTACGAAGCCTGGGATTCATATTTCTAATACTAACAATTAATTGTTCTATTTACTTAATGTGATAAATATTTAGTATATACATTTTATAATTTTGCTTTTTTTAAATTATATCATATTTCCATTTCAGTTTTTATTTGTTTTTAAACTAAGAACTCTTGTTAATTAATTTAAGAATAGTAATGTTGGAAAAAACATTAGTTACAAGATGTAGATTTGTATTATACAAAACAAAACTTAGTGATTTTCTCTGATACTATTGTAACATTTGTTCTTATTAAACTCATTTTAATTTCAAACACAGCTCAATTTTAAGAAGCATATAGCACAAAATTTAATTGCAGCTTAAAATGAGTAGATTTCTATGATGAGAAGTATTTTAAATGCTAGTTTTAAGTTATTATGTAAAATTAATATGTGTATTTTCACGATATTAATATTATATTTCAATATTATTGTACCTATATATTAACTGACAATGGTATTGAAAAAAAATAAATTTACTACATTTTTTCATGTTTATTAAAAACATCTTGTTGTGTTAAATTTAATGGTAAAGCATATTTCTTTTCTTTAAGGGATTTTTAGTGTGTAAACTACATACATCTTTATGTATTAAATTGTGAAATAAACTTACGTGAATAAGTTAGTAAAAATATTAGTAATAACAGACTTTTGTATTAAGCTTGATAATAATTTTTTAATTTTAATTTTACATTTATTATTTATAAATTATTGTAAATTATTAAAGCATTTATAAATGATCTTATATATTATGATATATTCCTATTATTTAAAAGACTATTTTTAAGGAAATAAAGCTTGTCTATCGTAACATAGTTGACACATGTGACCTCTTATGCGCATTATAATATATGTTGTATCAACAGTGATTCATTTATAAACTTGTTTTTGAATAAGGTAACATAACATGTGTAAAATGTAAGATCATTTTTGTGTATGATTACACTATTTATATATTATACAATTTAAATCTTAACATAGTTTAAAACTTGTATAAAAATATCCTAAAATTGTGTTTCTAAATGAATAAACGAGTTACATTTATATTTCTGTTTTTTTTTTCTATTATTTCTAAAAATTATATTTAAATCATTACCTCTAACTAGCTTTTTAGCAATAAAATTTTGTCTTCAAATTTTAATATTTATAAACACGTCAAAATAAAAAGCAGATTCACATAAACACTTTGGAGACAACATTTCGATTGACCAAACCTAGCCGATTTACATGTAGAGTTTTTCTGTCAACATTGCCTAGGGACTGCTTCTCTTTTGTTTCTGTCAGATGGTATGTGATGATAGTGTGAACGGTTAACAATAAAACAATCGAAATGGTTGATGGAATTGTTTAATGTTTTTATTTTTTTAAGACTAAATTAATATTCATATATTACATGCAGAATGTCTAAAAGACAAATTAAAGTTACCAGCATTTCTATTATTATTAAAATGTAGCCTCTAGTATTAATAAAACAAATAGTATTATTAAAGGATTATGTTATTTAAACATCTTTACAAAAAGCTTTACTTCATAGTCTTAATCATAAATACAAATAAAGCACTGCTGTTGCAGATGTTTAAAAGTTTTAAACAATTATTTATACAAGAATATTTTTAGTGTTCAATTCAATTTTTAGGTTAATGATTTAGTTGGTCAATATTTGACCTCTGAACTTATGCCCATTTCCAACTTTGACAAGCTCGTCAATTGTCTTGGGTCTCCTACTCTCCTGTCAAACCCATCATAATCTAATCATTCTTCATTGCCCTAACCCTTTTATATACAAATATAAAAAAGTTCATCATTTTTGTTGCTCTAAAGTAAGTATGCCAAATGAGAGTATTGTTATCACTCATGATTAAATAATTTTGTCATTATTGTCTTAAATTAACGAATGTTATAAAAATAATATATACTGACATTTGTATCAACGTCGTAATTCATATTTTATAAATAAAATATCAAGTATAATAATATTAAAAAATAATATATAATCTATGAGTATGTATGTATCTGTTTTTAATCTGTGCTTCGATATTTTTTGCGACAGTTTTCAATTGTAAAATTAGTGTTTTTCGTAGTACTTTATATTCTCTGATGTTTTATTGGTAGATTATGCGCATTCGTAGGACGCGTCATATTATAATTAAAAAAAAATGTTTTGTTGTTTAAAATATATAACGTTTATCCTCGATCGCAACACGATATCTAAACAACGTTAAAAACTGAAACATGCCTTTATATGGTCATGTATGCAAAATGAATCGTTAGTAAGTACATAACGATAACGTTGCAGTCTTCTTGAAGTAGCTTACGATAGTTTGAGCCACTCGAATTGAGGCGCTCGATGTTTATTGGACATCAAAGTCCAAAGCATTATCCTTAAGACAAGGTTTTTCTTCCTGTAATTCGATTGTACAGTTTTTCAATAAGCTTTTTAAACTCAAATGTCGTTATTGAAAAGTATTACAATTATTAAACAATAGAAATATTGTTTTTACTTATTTCTGTAGTGGATATTAATTTTAATTCTTTAATTGTAATAAAATAATTTAAAATATCTAAATACTCATTCATGATCACAACTGGAGAACTTGTATTTCAAATTGTTAGTGCCTTTTTATTCAATTATTTATATACAGTGATGCAAATATGTTTCTTAAAGTGTCCCCGAACAATTTTTTGTTTGTAACAATAACAACGTAATTTAAATAAACAAACTAATTTTATGTATTTGAGTATTATTTGAGCTAATTATTATAATGTTAATTAAAAATTTACTGTCATACTACAAAAGACGCATTAAAACCATGTTCAACACGTGTCTAGCTAAACAATGTTTAAAAATTAACATTGCTTAAAATATTATCTAAATTGCGTAACAGCGAATACACTCATAAAAAACTTATTCATAAAATGTTATACGTTACATTTGACAGCAAAAATTGGTTTTAAACATCTATTAAACTCACTTAAACGTATATTAATCTATGTCTACAGCATGTTTTACTCACAACTGTCTTAGACGCGCGTTTAACGTTTGTTTAAATCTTTTGTAGTAAGGCAGTTATTTCTTTTGTTATTATATGGCTCTGGTACTTTTTTGTTGTGTTGTTCTAATGAAATTAAAATTTATAAATATGATAATTTGTGATTGATGATTTCCCTACCCTTTCCTTACTTCCTACCCTGTTTTCTTCCCTTATTTCTTTATTAAGCTAGCGATGCATCGATGTCTCTTGTGTTTCAAATGTTGATGGTGAAAGGCATAGGCAATTGTGAGCCCATGGATGTAGTTTCATTATATATAAAAAAAAATGTTCATGGTGATGATTACTATTTATGGATGCTGATAAGCAATAATGTGTCAACCCACAAAAAGTCAAATTCGGAGATATCGATATATTTTGATAGTGCATCACCTATTTAACATTATTTAATAAAAAATAAAGTCATATAAACTAAATAAGTGCGGAAAGAAGATTCTTAATTCATTGTTTCGAATTTCAAGGTTGTTCCATATTTTGTAATTTTTACAATAATCTCATATATTCAAAAAAAAATATTACATAATATATTAAATATAGCATTTGCTTTTAATACATTATACCTTTCATCAAAAAGAAATAAAAATATGGATATATACTTATTCAAACGAATGTATTAAAAATAGATTTGATATCTTTAGACGCCATTTTCTCAAAATGAAGTTCGTGTGGCTTGACACAGTATTGCTTATCAGCGTCCATTTAATAAATGTGAGTGGGTGTGTTTGTTTTTTATACTGCTACAGATTAACAGATTTAGGTGGTATTTTATAATGGAATATTACATATTTTTATCCTGTATTGTAGAACATAACTAGTATAAGTTAAACTGTTATAGTTTTAGAAGGTTAACTTTAATTAAGAATATCTAATTCTAAAGAAGCATTAATCTCTCCATTATATCTTTAAATATATTTGTTTTTAATTAATCTTACTGAACTTCTAAACAGTAAATTTTGTGTGTTTCTTTCCACGAGTACTTTGATAATTGGACGCTGATATGCAATACTGTGTCAAGCCACATTGAATTTATTTTGAGAAAATGGCGTCTAAACATGTCAAACCTATTCTTAATCAATTTGTTTGAAGACGTATATGTATATCCATCTTTTATTTTCTATTTTAATAAAAGGTGTAATGAATTAAAAGTAGATTGTTATATTTAACGTGTTATCCAGTAATAAATTTTTCAAATATTTTAAATTATTGAATAAATTCCTAAATATGGAACTTAAATTCGAAACATTAAATTAAGAAACTTTTTCCGTTCTTATTTAGTTCAGATGACTTCAAAACTTTTTGAATAATGTTAAATAGGTGACGCAGTATCAAAATACATCAATATCTCCGAATTTGACTTTTAGTGGGTTGACACATTATTGCTTATCAGCATCGAATTCAGATTGGATCTGGTAGCTATTGGGCAGGACAATGTTTGTGCAGTTAGTTAGTTCTAAAACTATATAATATTCAAAAGTCTAATGTATTTTCTCGTTGCAGGTATCTCGCCCCTTCTACAGGGTGCAGTCAGAGACGCAGTTGGGCATGGGTAAGTCGATTCATATTTAAATTAAAAAATACTTTCAAGTAGGCTGTTAAAGAACTTTGAATTGTTAATTTAGATTATGTAGTTTTAAACAGTACACTATGTTTCTCGCTTCAACATCCATAGGCTGACTGGAAGCGATCTCTTTAAGTGATAAATTCGTCTTTGCCTATGAATTTACTATGTTATTTAATATTATAATTCCTTAGTGCAATAAAGAATATACTACTAAACAGTCCAGAAGTAATAATAAGAAGTTAGATTCATAATTAACAATTTTTATTTTCAATTAAATTCTTTGGTTTATGGCTTTTAGTGGGACGCTGATAAGCAATAATGTGTCAAGCCACATGGACTTCGTGTTGAGAAAATGGCGTCTAAACATGTCAAACCTATTCTTAATAAATTTGTTTGAAGTCGTAATAATGAATCAAACGTAGATAGGTTTATTTAATATGTTATCTAATAATAAGTTTTTAAATATTTGATATTATTTTATAAATAGCAAAATATGGAACGCATCTGAAATTCGAAACATTGAGTTAAGAAACTTTTTTCATTACTTATTTAGTTTAGATGACTTGAATTTTTTTTTGAATAATGTTATTTAGGTAACGTTGTATCAAAATACATCAATATCTACAAATTTGACTTTCTGTGGGTTGACACATTATTGCTTATCAGCATCCAGTTGTGCCAATTAGACACATGTTATTTCGCCAATGTCACGTGGAATGGAGAAAACACGATAGAGATTGATCGCTGGGGTCGAGAACCCAACCTTGACTACATTTTGAAAATACCCTAAAATAGTGTGAATTTCATTATTAGTCCGCAACCAATACTGTTAGTAAATACGATAAACAATAAAAAAAAACTATTTTCACAGTGAATACACAAAGAAAAACGAAAAAGAATTAACTAAATCTCTCTAACACGTGTGTCAACCAGAGCCAACGCAAGCGAAAAAAAAACCTTTTTATTTTCTATTTTCTATGATAATATATCAACAGCCTGTTGCTAGGTTACTTACGTCACGTGTACATGAGTCCCATTAACAGCGAACCCGTAACGGCTCAGTGGTTGGAACTTGTGCATGGTACATGGATCATGGATTTATATCCGGGCAAATAATATTATATTTAAAATCACATTTAGTTACATTTTATAATAAACACATTACACTCTTTTAAACAGCGCGGCGAGCGAGTGCTACAGGTGAGTCATCATTGTAAAAATGTACCTAAAAGCTCCTTCACACTAGTGTTTGTCCAGCGCAGTCTGTTGATGAGTTACTGTTGCGTCATGTACAATAAGAAACTGATAAGCAATAATGTTTCAACCCACAAAAAGTTAAATTCGGCAGTTGATGCAGTATCAAAATACATCAATATCTCTGAACTTCACTTTTTGTGGGTTGACACATTATTGCTTATCAGCATCCAAATATGTTAATGTTTTTAAATGATTCAGACTTAGTCTTTGACAGAGACTTTTTGTTTTTGAATGAATATTTATTGCCGTACGGAAGCGTAGCCGTGTGAGTGCACGACGACCTTACGGCGAAGATTAGGCTTAAAAATTTAGCTTTTACGACTTAAATAAAGATTTACATAAGTTTCTTGTAATTGACACCTGAAATAAATTCTTTTGAGGGCCATATTTAAACACTGTAGGATTGCCTAGATAAATGTTACCTGGCTACAGACAGACCACTCTTTCTCACTTGGCAAAAAAAAACTTATTATTCGACAAAGCTTTTAATTATACCAATCTAATTTTAATTTTTGCCTTTTATAAAAATAAAAAAAGAAAACATAGATAAATAATTCTTTAAACAAATCGATACCTCCCACGTAAGTTATTGTAAGCCACAAAATTGCCGTTAGCGTTTTTACTGAATACTGCACGAATTAGCATTGCTTAATGCATTCAAAGTGAAAAAATACCAAAAATCTTTTTTTTTTCAAGGAAAGTTACAATAAAATACGCCTGAAAAAAGACGTATTTTGTTGTAACTTTCAAACTAAAACGGATTAAAAGTGCTCTACTGTAAAATTGTAATTTTGGGGTTACAACAAATTACGTGGGAGGTATCGAAATTTATTAAGAATAGCTTTGACATGTTTAGACGCCATTTTCCCAAAATCCGTTTGGCTTAACCTAGTATTACTTAGCACCGTCTATATATAACTATGATTCACTCAATGAACCAAAGTGAACAGTATATTGACAAGTATTTGAACCTTCAAGGAAAACAAATTTAACGATTTATCCAGAGCCACATAAGAATATTCGTTATTAGCTGCACCTCACCGTTTCACTCGCGTTTATGCTTTCAGCTTTGCTCCTATGACTCGCAGCGTGATGTAATATGGCCTTCAACATGGTCATGGTGTGATGTAATATTGCCTACAGCACGGTCGTAGCGAGACGTAATTTAGCCTACCGAACGGTCGTGGCGTGATGTAATATAGCCTATAGCCTTTCTCGATAAACGGGCTATCTAACTCGAATAAAAGTTTTCAAATCGAATAAGTAGTTTCAGAGATTACTCCCTAAGTATAAACTTACCAACAAATTTTACCCTTTTATAATATTAGTATAAACTAGCTGACTCTTTTGCGCTTATGGTTATTGCTTCGCTTCTATGGATTGTAGCGTGATGTAATATAGCCTTCAACCTTAATAGACTATTTGACGCATAAAAGCCGAATCAGTAGTTTCACATATAAACTTTACACCTTATAATATAAGTTATTGAAAAAAAATATATGGATAACGATAATGTGTAATATTTGAAATTTTAAGCGCGTTCCATATTTATACAATAATCTTATATATTTTTAAAATTCATTATTTGATAAAACTTTTTAATTTACCAATATACAAAAGTATTACATTATACCTTTTATCAAAATAGAAAAGGAAAGAGGAATATAATTTTTTAAACAAATTTATTAAGAATAATTTTGACGTCTTTAAACGTGTTTTCGTCAAAATGAAGTCCGTGTGGTTTGACATAGTATTGCTTATCAGCGACCATATATGTGGAAGAACAACACATTTTGTAGTGAGAATTCTTTTAAACATAATTGGATGCTGATAAGCAATAATGTGTCAACCCACCAAAAGTCAAATTCGGAGATATTGATGTATTTTGATACTGCATCACCTATTTAACATTATTCAATGAAAAATATAGTCTAATAAACTAAATAAGTACGGAAAACAGATTCTTAATTCATTGTTTCGAATTTCAAGGTCGTTCCATATTTTGTAATTTATACAATAATCTCATATATTTAAAAAACTTTTTATTAGATAATATATTAAATATATCAAAGTGTTTTTAATACATTATACATTTTTATCAAAAAAGCAAAGAAAATATGGATAAATACTTGTTGAAACAAATGTATTAAGAATACGTTTGACATCTTTAGACGCCATTTTCTCAAAATGAAGTTCGTGTGGCTTGACACAGTATTGCTTATCAGCGTCCAATTATAGGTCTTGCTATGCCTAAAATATGCGGCGCTCAGGTTCCAGGCTACTCAGCGTACTAGTGAAAATAACTTCACGTTAATATTCTGTGAGTGTAGAGACCTGACCCGACCGGGTCCGTATACGTTGTGTAGTAGTCAAAAGTAGTAATGTTTAAAAAATATATTAAAATTGTTGATACAAAGATGACGACCGTTTTTTGCGAAGTCGGTTAAAAATTATTATTTAGATCGTTATTGTCATATTTCGCTGCTTTGCAAGAATATCGTAGTAACTCAAAATTCTAACAAATAGAACTAAGTATGTCAAAAGATCATAAATCTTTGATGTTTTATCACGAAAATAGTTGCGATTATGAATTTTCTTTAAATCAATAAAGTTATAACATCAAGGGATCGTTTGAATTTCGCAGCTATGCACCAACACATTAATAAAGAAATTTAAAAACTCCACTCCCTAAAATTCATCATTTTTAGTTGCATCGATATTCTTGAAAAGCAGCGATCTGTCTTGACACTGTGATGACGTAATCATTTCAACAACTATAATGGAAATTTACAAAACATGACATTTCCGTCTTCAATTGTAGGTATTTTCAACAAAAAATAATTTTTGACTTCGAATTTTTATGAGATTAGCTTATAAAAACAAACAAAATGTTCATCCTTATATGGACGCTGATAAGCAATACCGTGTCAAGCCACACGGACTTCGTTTTGAGAAAATGGCGTCTAAACATGTCAAACCTATTCTTAATAAATTAGTTTGAAGAAGTATTAATACATTTTTTGTTTTCTATTTTGGTAAAAGGTATAACGATAGTCGGAAAAATATCTAATAATATATGAGATTATTGTATGTTTCAAAATATTGAGCACATTTCAATATTCGAAACATTAAATTAAGACACTTTTATATGTACTTATATAGTTTAGGTAATTTCGAATTTTGTTTTGAATAATGTTAAATACGTGACGCATTATGAGAATACATCAATATCTCCGAATTCGACCTTTTGTGGGTTAACACATTATTGCTTATCAGCGTCCATATATCTATCCAAACTGTATTGTTTTATTTAGCAGTCGAACAGTGTTAACATTTTTATATAAAAGTTTGATTATATAAGGCAATAATAATTTCCAAAATAGGATTACACTAATACAATTTCAATTAATTCTTTCAACGGGGTAATGCTGCCAGTATTTTGGGAACTTTACCCAGATGCAGTGGCTTAGATGAGGTCTACAATGTTTTGTAAAAAATAATCCTTTTTTTTTTATTTTTTGTATTAATTAAGATGTAAATAGTTTAATATATATTTTCTTTAGCTAATTTTGATTTACTTTATGTTAAAATTCATTAGTATATTAAATATCATTTCAATTCTAAAAAAAAGTTATAACAATGTTTTACTATACTTATATACTAATGGGATACCATGTTCCACGTAAGTGTAACAGTCTGAAAAGGAGGCGAGTCCGAACTCGCCTCGTGTTCAGGCTAACACAAACAAGACTTTTTTCAAATTCTTTCAGATGTAAAGCAATGAGAAACATACGGTAATCATTATGAAAGTCTAAAGCGACTTTCAGTATTTCATAAAAATTTACAGAAGTTTGTCATTGCTCTAGACCTGAAATTGTGCCTTTATTTGCTACTAGCTTTCACTCGCGACTTCGTCCGCGTGACATAGTAAATGTAAATCCAAGATATAAACCATCTTAATTTCAAATTTCAGTCAAATCGGTTCAGAAGTTTTTGTGTAAGAGTTTAAATTATTCCTGTGGATAATTTTTCGGGATAGTCTATGTGTTAATTTAAGATATAAGGCACGTTCATTTCAAATTTCAGCCAAATCGGTTCAGTAGTTTTTGCGGGAAAGAGTAACAAACATCCATCCATCCATACAAACTTTCACTTTTATAATATTAGTAGGATAGGTTCAATGATAGAGTTGTTTCATCTAAATTACGTGAACGAACTTTTTTTCATTTAGGAAAACAAACAGTACGATAAATCTTTGATAATTATTACATACACTAATCAAGTTTCCACTTATAATTGGACACTGATAAGCAATAGTATGTCAACCCACACGGACTTCACTTTGATAAAATGGCGATTAATGATGTCAAAGCTCTTATCAACAACGTTTTTTTAAAACACATATATATATATATCCGTCTTCTCTTTTCTATTTTGATAAAATGTATAATTAATTGAAATCACATTGGTGTTTTAAAAAGTTTTATCTAATAATAAGTTTTTCAAATTGCCTATTGCAAAATATTAAGCACACTACAGTATTCGAATCATTAAATTAAGACACTTTTTTATGTACTTACTAGCTTTCGCCCGCGACTTCGTCTGCGTGGAATAAATAAATAAAATAAATAAATAACGCATCACGCTCAACGGCCCCCATTAAGATCTCATGACCTTGTGTCGGGGGTCCGGAAACACTCACAATACTAACATAAACACACAGGCCACGACAAACATCCGTATGGCCAATACACACGTTTGCCGTGAGCGGGGATCGAACCCGCGACCGTTAGCGCTTTGGTCAGTTGCAGTGACCATTGCGCCAACGCGTCTGTCCACACCACTAGTTACTTTGAGCTAAAGCTGACTTTAACTTGCGACTTAGTTTATGTGTTGGTGAGTAAGTGCTTTGCACATTGTGCGCGCAGTACTCGATCATTATTTTGCTGAGATGTTATTTTAAAATTACAATATTTCTTAAGATACTCATTTAAATCGGATGATGTAAAAGGCAATTTTGTTTTAAATTAAATACTTGTTATGAATAATGTATTTATTTGGATAAAGATTAATATCATATTTATAAAAACACCTTCCCAAATAATGCATTATTTTAGAACAAATTTGGTTAGCACAAAAAAGGTTATAGTGAGCTAACCTTAAAAGATAGACATATGCTGTCGCGGACTGTTTTTTAGAACTTTTAAAGGGGAACAATTCTGTTATACATGATTTTTGCGAAACTTCAACCGTTTACGCCGCGCACGCAGTTTAAGTTCTCTCAATAGGAAATTATCCCCCGATTTTGAAACATTCTTCATACGTGCTCCGCTCCTTTTGGTCTTAGCGTGATAATATATAGCCTATAGCCTTCCTCGGTAAAGGGGCTATCTAACACTGAATTTTTTTTAAAATTTTTCAATTCGGACGTGTAGTTCCTGAGATTAGCGCGTTCAAGCAAACAATCAAACTCTTCAGCTTTATAATATTAGTATAGATTTGGTTAGGATGACTTGATTTTTGAACAATTAACCGACTTCGAAAAAGGAATGTAGTGTTGTGGAAAAAAATAATTTTTACTCTTACTATGCTTATTTCAGTTTCGAAGTCGGTTTGTGTTTTGAAAAAGTTTTTATGTTTAATACATTATGCATTATCAGAATACATCAATATCTCCGAATTCGACTTTTTGTGGGTTGACACATTATTGCTTATCAGCATTCAATTAAGTATATTAAATATTACATCAGTTAAAAAAATTTAATTCGTTTTATAATTTACAAAAATAAATCTCGCATAAAAACAAAAATTACGAGCGATTCTCGCTTTACAGTTATTAATAAACTTACATTAAAACGAAATAAATGTTAGATTTGTAGAAGTATTCCCTTTCCAAGTATTCACGAAATATAATGTTTTCGTTTCTCGATCACCTGTCTCGTTCCCACAATAACACATGATGCCTATGACGTAAGCACAAACACGAACATTTTCGATTTCACGTCAAGACTAACACATTCACTCGCGTATGAAAACGAACTAAAACCCGATTGAGAACGGTGCGCATTTTATACGCTCGAAATGTCTCATTCATGTTCCGAGAAATATCTCGAATATAACTGGGTGACGTCATTCGATGACTCACGATCAACGAACGAATGAATAAATATACGAATACAGATAAGCTATAATATTTTTTCTCGCTGGAAATGTATTTACGCACCCCGCCGAGATAGATGGGACTCCTGGCGCGATATAGGGTCTCAGACTACCCACTAAAACTAGTGGTACCTTTTTTTTTACTTAGGGAAAATCTTCGAAAAGATAACCGATTCCTGAAGGGGGGGGGGGGGGAGATGGGGTATGTGGAGACTTATGCCCACCAAAACCTTATGTGGCCTTCTTTAGGATGGAAATGGGGAGGCCTCGCTTGCGCATTCGCTGCCCCGTAACCCTTATAATCTTCGTTGGGCGCCACGGGATCGCTGACGCATGCTACCGTGGCCTGATAAGCTTTAACGTGTCAACCCACGAAAAGTCAAATTCGGAGATATTTGATATATTCTGATACTGCAATAATTATTTAACATTATCCAAAAAATTGCAAGTCAGATAAACTAAATAAGTACGAAAAAAAAATCTTAATCAATTGTTTCGATTTTCAAGTGCGTTCCATATTCAATATACAATACTCTGAAATATTTGAAAAACTTTTTTATTAGATAATATATTAAATACATCAATCTGCTTTTAATTCATTTTTTTCCCATTATCAAATAGAAAAGAAAAGATGGATTCATACTTCTTCAAATGTATTAAGAATACATTTTATATGTTTAGACGCCATTATGTCAAAGTGAAGTCCGTGTGGCTTGTGTCCAAATGTAGTTACGAAATACATACGTAACGAAAACGCCTAATCTCTTCATATAACAAAATTTTTATTTTTTAAATTAAATTTTAATGTTTTTTTTTTTCTTTCGCAGAAGGACCACCTACAATGAACGTTCAGTTATACGCCGTCACAGACGCGACACAGTCTGCGGGTAAGTTGCACGATTTATTTTAACCGACTCCTAAAAAGAAGGTGATTCTATTTCGATTTTTGATTAATTCTTCGGGGACGTGTAAAGTTGCTAAAAAAAATGCTTTTAATTCATTAATTTGACTTATATAATATTACATAAGAAGTATTTAATAATTATTAATTAATATTGTCTAAACGACTGTCCTGGTCGTTTTAATTAAAGGTTCTGCTAAAATCGTCCGTTTGTTACAGATACTGGGCGAACGAGTTTGAGTGCAGGGACGGGACGTGCATCACGGCGGACAGGAAGTGTGACGGGACGGTCGATTGTCCCGACGGGACGGACGAGACGCACCATTTATGCCGAGAGACACAGTAAGACCTCACTAGTTCTCTTTGACCATTATACAAAAAACCCTCACTAAAATCAGAATATACTAGTTGATGGTCGATGTCTTGATGGTCGATTGTAAAGGTGAATTGGTTTCGATGTTGCTGGCTACAATTGATCGACCGTGACGTTGACTGGTATTACTGCTGACTGCAGGTAGTCTTTGTTATGTAGTCGGGATTTTGATTAATTTTATATTAATTACTTGTGTCATTATTTATTAATTAATTGAAATAAGTATAAAAAAACATTAGCCTAAGTTACTCTGTATAACATTAGCTATCTGTTTTTGAAAGTCTCATCATAACTGTTAAATTTCTCAGAGGTTTATTTCGTTTCAATCGAGACAAACAGAAAAATTTAGTTTTTGATGTAAAATTACCGTATATATGTTTAGTTAAAAGCTGTTAATTTGGAATTACAAACAGACTCTTAAATTTTATTTATTTATATAGATTTCCTGTTATTTTTTTCTATAAATCATATTAGACAACTGCAGACGACCGCTCCGGTGTGGTGGTGCTGATTTGACCTCTAACGCCGACGATTGCGGGTTCGATCCCCGCTCGGGAGAGATATTTATATTCGTATAAATATTTGTTCCCAGGTCTGGGTATTTGTCCTTGTGGGTCTCCCCACTGTGCATCGGAGAGCACGTAAAGCTGTCGGTCCTGGTTGTTATCACAATCACCTGATAATGATCGTTACTCTTAGTAGGGAGATTATTCTAGTCTAAACGGTTACTGGCTTGCCCTCAGGGGTTGCGGAGGTCAGATGGCAATCGCTCTGTGTAAAAATCAGTAACTCGTCAATATCTGGACTAGAATAGAAAGTCGAACCTGGTATAACCGGGAAAAAATGCTAGATAGATGATGATATAAGACACCCCATGTAATTCTCACCAGATGTCCCGAGTACCTGTTCCGATGCACGTACGGCGCGTGCGTGGACGGCACGGCGCCTTGCAACGGCGTATCTGACTGTGTCGACAACTCCGACGAGTTACAGCCGAAGTGCAGCAACGAGACCGTCGTGATAGGGTGAGTTTGCATACCCTTCACCCGACATCACGGAAGGAGTACTTAATGATTTGTCGGGTACCCGTATTTTGTCTTATTAATTTTCAATGATGATATTCTATGTACAAATGTAAAAGTAAAAAAACGTATTTTTTTTAATTCGTTTTTATAATTTACACCTTTACCATATGAGATCCAACGTCTAAATAAAAAAAATCGTATAGTTTTTTTATATCTATTCTGTTAATGTTGGTAAAATGTCCAACACATGCCCAGTTGACACAAAGTAAAAAGACGGAATAATTTTTTTAAATTCTTTTTCATAATTCAAACCTTTAGTATACGAGATCCAACGTTTTAATAAAAAAAATCGGGATTTTTTTTTTATATATTTTCTGTTAATGTTGGTAAAATGTTCAACATATGCCCTATTCATTTGAAATCAGATTATTTATGATTTATTAAAATTAAACATTTGCTGCCTCACTACAAAAGATTTAAACAGACGTTAAACGCGTGTTTAAAAAAATCCGTACTACAAATCCGCGTCTATGCACAGTTTTGAGTTAAACATGCTTTAGATATAGATTAACATACGTGTAAGTGAGTTTAATAGATGTCTAAAACCTATTTCAGCTGTCAAATGTAACGTGTAACATTTTATCAATAAGTTTTTTATGAGTTTATTCGCTGTTAAGCAATTTAGATAATATTTTAAGCAATGTTTAATGTTTAAACACTGTTTAGCTAGACACGTGTTCAACATGGTTTTAATGCGTCTTTTGTAGTATGACAGTTGGCTCCTTATATTGCAAATATTTGCCGTAGTGAGTTACCATTCTTATAATACTTCAGCAAAGGTATTAAACATCTTTATAATCAGATCAAATACAAATCACATTAATGTGAAGGCTTTTTATAAAATATTAATTAAAATATGTTAATAAAAAAGATGAAGAGGTTTAAAAACTTGCTGAAAAACATCACGTAATTGGACAGCCTCTCACTGAAATAACAATCAATACTACTAAAAAAAAAGTTTAAAGTATTACTGTCTTAAGATTCTGGTCAAACTGACTGATTTTGCTCGTTAAAAGTACTACTTACTGCTTAAGAGTTTGACTATGACACTATTGGATGTTGATAATTATGTGTTATCCCATAAAGTCTTAATGTAACGTTTCGAATATTAAAGTGTTTTCCATATTTTGGAATTTTCAATTACCTCATATATTCGAAAAACTTATTATTAGATAAAACTTTTAATACATTAACTGTCATACTACAAAAGACGCATTAAAACCACGTTGAACACGTGTCTAGCTAAACAGTGTTTAAACATTAAACATTGCTTAAAATATTATCTAAATTGCTTAACAGCGAATAAACTCATAAAAAACTTATTGATAAAATGTTACACGTTACATTTGACAGCTGTAATAGGTTTTAAACATCTATTAAACTCACTTAAACGTATACTAATCTATGTCTAAAGCATGTTTAACTCAAAACTGTCTTAGACGCGCGTTTAACGTCTGTTTAAATCTTTTGTAGTAAGGCAGTATATGTTTTATCAAAATAGAAAAGAAATGATGGATATATACTTCTTCAAACAATTGTATTAAGAATTTTTTTGACATCCTTAGACGCCATTTTCTTAAAAATGAAGTCCGTGTGGCTTGACACAGTATTGCTTATCAGCGTCCAATTATATTATATTAACGGACCTGACCTTTAACCCTTCTTGCCCCACAGCGACCAGTTCAAGTGCCAAGATGGAAGCCTCATAGAGCTGTACCGGAGATGCGACGGCGTCAAGGACTGCCGTGACGGCTCCGACGAGACGCTGAAGTCCTGTGCCGGTAACATCTGCCCCACGAACCTGTTCCAGTGCGCGTATGGGGCATGCGTCGATGAGAGGGCAGATTGTAATGACGTAAGTTAACCATAACCATGGTAATAATACTCCGAACGATAATCACGAATTTTCGAACAATTTGTTTTCATTATAAATAAGTAAAGATGCGCCGAATATTCGTTTGGTATTCGGTATTCGGCGTATTCGGCATCTTTTTTACTATTCGTATTCGGCCGAATTATTCGGCATTGATGCCGAATATATTCGGTCTGATTATTTCTATTTTGTAGACTACACGACATAGTATAGAAATGGAAGACAACTCGTCTTATATAAGATTTATGTGATATTATAAATCAAAGACATTTTATGAAGAATAAGTTGAACAAAAGCTAATAAAACAAAGTAATCAAACTTTAAGTCAACATTTGTTTCGAAGCCTTGTTTATTTGTATCCTAATCATGCGATGTTTTGAAGCAAAGTGATAGCGCGGTGCGCGGGGGTGGCGAGCAGTGCGTTACAGCTCGTTTGTCATCTAGCTAGCAGAGACATGTAGCGTACATGTTATAACCTGTTTACGCGGCAAAACAATAAAGTGGTAAATCAAATAATTCGGCCGAATATTCGGTTCGGTAAAGGTTAAACCGAATAGTATTCGGTATTCGGTTATTCGGTGAAGTGACTATTCGGCGCATCTCTATAAAATAAGCAATATTTGTCTGCTAAATAATCCAAGTAAAGAAGAATAGACATGAATTTATCATTGTTTTACGAGTATACCATTGACAGGATTACCTATGGTCATCGTTTGCCAGAGTAAAAACTTACAAGTGTAAATTTGGATGCTGATAAGCAATAATGTGTCAACCCACAAAAAGTCAAATTTTGAGATATTGATGTATTTTGATACTACGTCACCTATTTAACATAATTAAAAAAAATTCATGTCATCTAAACTAAATAAGTATGGAAAAAAGTATCTTAATTCAATGTTTCGAATTTTACGTGCGTTTCATATTTTGCAATTTATAAAATAATCTCAAATACTTAAAAACTTATTATTAAATAACATATTAAATAAATCTATCTGCTTTTGATTCAATATGCATTTTATCAAAATCGAAAAGAAAAGATGAATATATACGACTTCAAACTAATTTATTTAGAATAGGTTTGACATCTTTAGACGCCATTTTCTCAACACGAAGTCCGTGTGGCTTGACACAGTATTGCTAATCAGCGTCCATTTAGCCTTAACTTGACTCGGACGGTAATAAGCAATACTGTGTCAAGCCACACGGACTACATTTTGAGTAAATGGCGTCTAAACATGTAAAAACGATTCTGATTACATTTATTTGAAGAAATATAATTCTCTAATTCGATAAAGGGTAGTTTTATCAAATAATAAATTTTTCTAATATACGAGATTATTGTGTATTTCAAAATATGGAACACATTTTAATATACGAAACTTTTTAATTAAGGAACTTTTTTCCGTACTTCTTTAGTTTGTATGACTTATAATGTTTTTGAATAATACGTGACGCATTATCAGAATCCATAAATGGATGCTGATAAGCAATAATGTGTCAACCCACAAAAAGTCAAATTTTGAGATATTGATGTATTTTGATACTACGTCACCTATTTAACATTATCCAAAAAAAAAATCAAGTCATCTAAACTAAATAAGAATTGGAAAAAGTGACTTAACGCACTGTTTCGAAATTCAGGTGCGTTCCATATTTTGCAATTTATAAAATAATCTCAAATATTTAAAAACTTATTATTAGATATCATATTAAATAAATCTATCTGCTTTTGATTCAATATACATTTTATCAAAATAGACAAGAAAAGATGAATATATACGTCTTCAAACCAATTTATTAAGAATAGGTTTGACATCTTTAAACGCTATTTTCTCAAAACGAAGTCCGTGTGGCTTGACACAGTATTGCTTATCAGCGTCCAAATATGTCCGAATTTGACTTTTCGTGGGTTGACACATTATTGCTTATCATCGTTGACTTGTGTGTAATCAAATCTTGAACGGTTCACACCTTCTCCTCTATAACTATACATATTTTTTATTTATTAATAAATGAAAATTATTAAATAAAAAATAAAGACACAATCTGTTTTCTTATCATGCATTATTTATTATATGAAAAAACTGGTTGTCCCTATAGAACTAACTGTTTATGGTTACTGCTTCGCTGCTATGAGTCGTAGTGTAACGTAATACAGCCTATAGACTCCCTCAATAAATAATCTTTCTAACAGAAAATATTTTTTTCAATTCGAATCAGTAGTTCCTGAGATTAGCGCGTTCAAACAAACACTCTTCAGCTTTATAATAGTGGTATAGAGCATATTTGGACGCTGATAAGCAATACTGTGTCAAGCCACACGGACTTCATTTTGAGAATGGCGTCTAAAGATGTCAAACGTATTCTTAGTAGATTTGTTTGAAGACGCATATATTCATCTTTTATTTTCTATTTTGATAAAATGTATAATGAATCAAAAGCAGATACGTTTATTCAATGTGTTTTCTAATAATAGCTTTTTAAATATTAAAAATTATTTTATAAATTGCAAAATATGGAACGCATATGAAATACGAAGCATTGAGTTTAGAAACTTTTTTTTCATACTTATTTAGTTTAGATGACTTGAAATTTTTTTAAATAATGTTAAATAGTTGATGCAGTACCAAAATACATCAATATCTCCAAATTTGACTTTTTGTGGGTTGACACATTATTGCTTATCATTATCCATTTGTTAAATGCAGCCTATATTATATGGATGCTGATAAGCAATAATGTGTCAACCCACAAAATGTGAAATTCGGAGATATTGACGTATTTAGATACTCACCTATTTAACATTATTCAGTAAAAAATAAAGACATATAAACTAAATAAGTAGGAAAAATGTTTCTTAATTTTTTCGAATTTCAAGGTCATTCCTTATTCTGTAATTTATACTATAATCTCATATGTTTAAAAGAGTTTTTATTAGATAATATATTAAATATATCAACCTGCTTTTAATTCATTAAACTTTTTATCAAAAAAAGGAAAAGAAAATATGGACAAATACATATTTATTAAAACAAATTTATTAAGAATAGATTTGACATCTTGAGACGCCATTTTCTCAAAGTGAAGTTGGTGTGGTTAGACACAGTATTGCTTATCAGCATTCATATAAGATAACATACAAGCTACATTATTGGACAGTTTCAACAAAATCCGTTCAGTGGCTCTAGCATGAAAGAGAAAGAAATAGTCATCCATACATCTATCCTCATGGACAACTCATTTTTTTTATTCAATACATTAGTTATATAATTGTAAATTAAAATTTGTATGATAAATTTTCAGGTAGACGACTGTGCTGATGGCTCTGACGAATCGGATATACTCTGCAGGCGGAGAACACCCCGTATCACAACTACCACGACAACCACTACCAGTACTCCCAGTACCACTACTGTCGAGTAAGATAAAAATTTCACTCTTTGTTATATGTTAAACTTTCGCGATTTATACCATTCATATTTAATATAACGGGTCTTATCGCGATAACTGATGGTAGTAATACCTTTTTATTGCCCGACGTTTCGACGAAGTTGCATTCGTCGTGGTCACGAGCTGAGTCAGTCAGCTGACTAGAAAACATAAGACGTATTTATACTTCTAATATTATGAAGAATTGGTTTGAAATGTTTAGCCATTTTCTCAAAATGAAGTCCCTGTGGCTCGACCCAGTATTGCTTATCAGCGTCCAATTCTAATTTCCGGAAAAAATTTGCTTAAACACTCGAAAACGTATTAAATAAGGTTTTAATTTTTCGTATACATATAACACTTGTATCCGTGCGTTGAACGGCGAAAAATCCAATATACGACGCACATTTTTTACTCATGTTGATTACATGAGTAAAAAATTATTTACTATTCTGCCCCGATGCTGACATTGTTAACGATAATGTTAAATCTTTACGAGACTACAAGATTTAACGTTTACATTTTACAGTTGTTCTTTTTTAACTAGAAAAAAAATCAGTTCAGGCTTTTAACATTTAAATATCGATTCGGTACAGTGGTCAATTGAAATCCTATATTCGATATTTTTCCTACACGAGCCGAGCTCTACCATACATGGATGGTGATTAGCAATAATGTGTCAACCTATGAAAATTCTAATTCAAGACTAAATAATGAAGTCCATCATTAGACACAGTATTGCTTATCATCGTCCGCTTGTACCCAGAAGTGGGATAATCGCTAGTGTTATTTGTTACTAAACGACACAATCATTTCCAGGGCGCCAACGCAATGTATACTACCGCCGCATCCCAAAAACGGTCTGTTCCTGAAAAATGGCGACTCCGCTGCTTATAAACCCGGGGAGATACTGTCGACTGTGTTCTTGAACATCACTTGTATGCCTGGCTACAAAGTGATCGGTGAGAAGACGGTCATTTGCTTTGCGGGAATGTGGTACCCCTACAAGCTGCCGTCCTGTGTCCGTGAGTAATACTGACGTATTCTAAACCGACTTCCAAAATGGTTTTGAAATTTGAATTCGCTTTTTTTTTTTAATTTATGTTCGTGTAAATGTGAAAATCAAATACTTTATCCAAGTAGGCTTTTACAAGAACTTTTGAATCGTCAATACGGTAACAAAAATAAAAATTAAATCGATGATTTTACCATCGATTCGGAATGTAGATTTTACCGAGAAGAACCAACAAGAAACTCTATAGTTACTCTTTATAACTTTTACAATAGGTACATGCATTTATGAGTTACAAATATATTAAATACGACGTGTGAATCTAGCTTATACTAAATCCAAGCTTCTTTATCATCTGTATAATTTTGAAAGAATAATGTGCTTTTGCTAGTAAGGACTTTTTAATATTTATATAAAGTGTAACGTTTTCTGCAGGATTTTATTATATAAATAAATACTTTGCTCCAAGAAGGTAACATTGACTTTGCTAAGTCAAAAACTGCTGGACCGATTTGGTTAATTTTGTGTGTATAATTATCTTCTGCAATGTTCCGCTTCGATTTAGAAGAGAGTTTAGAGCCTAGTCCACCAAGCTCTACTGCAGTTTGATGGAATACATGTGTCATAATTTCTCCTGGCACATGCTAGTTTTATCACAAGATTAATTAAAACACAAATTTAGCACTTGAATATTCAGCGGTGCTAGCGATGCGTGATGTAATATAGCCTATATATATGTATATTTTTTATGCACACAGGAGCCTGTAAGCTCGAGGAGTCCGAGAGCGTGGTGTATCGCTGCATTATGCGCGATCCCGGCGCGGAGGGTACCCGAGATTGCGAAGCCCTGGAGCCCGAGGGTACAGCCGTCCAGCCAGAGTGCCGCCGCCCCAACTACTACAGCCCCACTGTGCTGCCGTACATGTTCTGTGTGGACGGACACTGGAATCACCAGCCTGTATGCCAGCCTGGTGAGTTGAATGAATATCTATAATAATAATAAGTAATATGACAATAATCGTGATAAGATCTATCCCACGATATTACAGCCATGTGGAGAGAAACTCCTGCTTGGTTATCGGATCAAGGGTCAAATACAAAATACTATAAAATACTTACTTGAAACGGCAAATATGTCGAGGAGATCCCTCAGCCTTGAGCCCTAGCTGCAGGTTGACTTACACTCCTATTTTTTATTTATTTTTTTTTTTACTAAAAGTTTTATAAACTCACAGGCGGGTCCCCTGATGTTAAGTGAGCCGAGATGGCCTCGAGGTCTTTTTTTTTTTCAAGGAAAGTTACAACAAAATACGCCTGAAAAAAGGCGTATTTTGTTGTAACTTTCAAACTAAAACGGATTAAAGTGCTCAACTGTAAAATTGTAATTTTGGGGTTACAACAACTTACGTGGGAGGTATCGATATATATCCGCCAACCCGCAGTGGAGTAGCGTTAGTGGATTAAGCTCTAAACCTTCTCCTTAATAGAAAAGAAGGTTGGCGGCCCAGCTATGGCTGTTTACATATTATATTATATTATTAACAGGCTGTTACTTTAATACTACCACTTGTGATACAGACTCGTGTGGGCGACAGCTGTGTAAATGAATCTTTCGCCATGTCCCCCAGAGTGCGGCACGCCCACGCCCCGCGCGGAGCCGCTGGTGGCGGGCGGCCGGGTCGCGACTCGCGGCGAGTTCCCGTGGCACGTCGCCATCTACAGGGCGGAGGGCGACGCGTACGCGCTCATCTGCGGGGGCTCCATCGTCAGCGAGCACTTGGTCATATCCGGTGAGACTTTACTCCATTGAAAAATTGGGCTGTTAATTTATGGCATCGTCGATCTATAACGAATGGAACAATTTTGGTCGAAAGTTGATGTAATCGAAATGGTTCTCTGTTATAATTTATGATACAATAAAATGAAACTCCTTAATAAATGGACAATGCAAACAGAGTTTCAAATCAGATCACACCCCTACTTAGAAAGTTACAAATTTATTTCTTTATAATATTAGTATAGATTATCACAAAGCCTCTATAGTGATTATATAATCGAGTAATAAGATTCCATATATACATTCTTCGCAGATTAGTCAGAAATAAATTTATATGTATAGTCAGGGGATCTTATTGTATCTGTCAGGTTTCAATCGGTACAGAATAGTAATCTAAGCTGTAAACTTGCTTTTTTTGTAATTCCATACCAAGGACATTTATTTCTTACGACATCTATTAATTTTTAGGAAGTGTAGGGCCTTTTTTGCAAATCTTTATACACTAATACTGTGTATAGCATGGAATTAGGCTCATACATGTCATTACAAGGGCGTGCGAACTATACGTGGGTCAGATTACCGGGGGCGAACAACACTATAGTCGTACTTGAATATGAAGATTTCTTCATATACTTATGCTATACCGGCGTAAGAGCTGGCTAGTTGATTGGATAGTCTGTGGCATTAGCGCTATTCTCTTTCTCACTTGTGTAAATATATCGTGTAAATGGTCCACAGCGGCTCACTGTTTCTGGCTGGAGGGCTACGGGCTGCTGCAGGCGAAGGAGTTCGCGGTGGCGGCCGGCAAGATCTACCGCAACTGGACCGACCCGCGCGACCGCCCGCACTCGCAGCACACGCCCGTGAGTACTCGCACTAGCTACTGCGCGGCGTGAGGTTCTACAGCCTAGTGGTGGTACCGCCCCCACTATCTTCTATAAATATATAAATGAATAAAAAATATTATTTAACTTTTTTCAAAGGATGATTTTAATCATTATCAACCGTTTCAGGTGAAGGAGATCGTGATCCCGAGTCACTTCGGCGGAGTCGATTTGCTGTATCAGGACGACATCGCCGTGGTCATAGTCGAGAACAGGTTCTCCTACCGGACGTACATCCGGCCGGTCTGTTTGGACTTCTCGCCTAATTTCAACGAGTTCCAATTGCAGAGCGGCAACATCGGCAAAGTAAGAAGATAGTAACTTGCCAATAACCAGACTAGAGTAATAAGCAGACCCTGGTATAAACGGAAAAAATATATGGACGCTGATAAGCAATACTGTGTCAAGCCACAAGCCAGGCATCTAAAGATGTCAATATCATTCTTATTTATTTTTTTGATAAAGTATATATCAAATGTTCTTTTCTATTTTAATAAAAGTTATAATGAATTAAAAGCACGTTGATATATTTAACGTATTATATAACAAAAAGTTTTTTCGACTATCAATATTATTGTATAAATTGCATGATACATGGAACGCACTTAAAATTCGAAACATTAATTTAAGAAACTTTTTCCGTACTTATTTTGTTTATATGACTTCATTTTTTTTTAATAATGTTAAATAGATGTCGCAGTATCGAAATTCATCATTATCTCCAAATTTGACGTTTTGGGGGTTGACACATTATGGCTTATCGGCATTTATACATGAAGTGTTTTAAAATGTGTCACATCAGCATTGCTGACGTCAAAATTGATGTATTCAAGATGATACTCAATATTTCTTAAGGATCTTCTGAATAAAAATTCCACCAGTGTATTGTAGTTCTCGTTAATTTAGCGTAACGACTTCTTTAAGAGGTCTGCACTGTACGAGCGTTCGAACACGAATGACCAATCGTCGATAGTGCAGTCGTATTTATAGTGAACGCACAAACACTTGTTTAAAAATTTATAAAAATAAAAATGACACGTTGTTTAACGTTGGCTCTACATTACAATTAACTCAAAATGATGAATTTACGTTTTATAAACTTATTATAGATTAATAATCATATTGATAATAAAGTCATTTCTTGTATTTGCGTCAATATATATAATAGATACATAAAATAGACAGATATAATAGCAAAGCGTCTCTATCAGGTGCCGGGCTGGGGCCTCACGACGAGCCAGCGGGGCTCGGAGTCCGAGGAGCTGAAGGTGCTGGACATGCCGTTCGTGACGTGGGAGGACTGCAAGCGCCTCACGCCGCCCGAGTACCGATCCTTCATCGTGGGCAAGAAGTTCTGCGCGGGATACGGGAACGGTACAGCCTTGTGATACTAATAAATAAAATTAATGTGTCCGTTTGTAATTTCAAATTAATAGCTTTTAATTATATGGATATGACAGTATATATGGTACATATATCAAAAATACAATTTTTAAAATTTATGTCTCTCTGTCTGTCCCGGTTAATCTCTGAGACGGCTGCATTGATTTTGACGGGACTTACACTTACAGATAGTTAGATAATGGATTAACTTAGGGTACTTTTATTTAAAAAAAAAAAATCATTAATAAATAAGAGTGTGAATAATATCGGATATAAGTGGGAAAGGTAAATGTTAAATAAATATAATTTTTACTCAAATTAACGCGGGCTAAAACCGCGGGGCACAGCTAGTCTTTACTAATATCGTAAACAGGTCAAGTTGTTTTCAACTATACTTACGTCCGCCCGCAGGCACGACGGTCTGCAAGGGCGACAGCGGCGGCGGGCTCGTGTTCTCCGTGCAGGTGGCGGGCGTGCTCCGCTACTACCTGCGCGGCGCCGTGTCCACCGCGCCGCACGCGCCCGACGGCTCGCCGTGCAACCTGCACGCGCTCACCGCCTTCACCGAGCTGCAGCCCTACCAGGGGCTCGTGCGCCGCTACCTGCCCTGACGCGCCCGCCCCCGCTCGCCCCGCTCACTGCCGCCGCCTCCGCTGCCAGCGCGCGGTGACGCGACTCGTGCCACCCGGAGACGTCGCGACCCCTGCCGCTCGGAGACGTCGCGACCCGTGCCGCCCGGAGACGTCGCGACCCTGCCGCCCGGTGACGTCACACCGTGTACACCTACATATTCATTATGTCATTCGTCAAGAACAAGTGCTCGCTAACATGCGACAGTGCAGTGGACGGCTTCCGAATTAGCAATAATTAACTTAACAGCTGTGATAGTTCATTTGAACGGGGCCTTAGTAGCTTAATTGCGGTGAGGGCGTGCGACGTTACCAGTGAGAAGGTCTCGTTAACGCGTTTACGGAACGTCACCAGCGTGCACCTCCCCGATTGGAATGGCGGTGCCGTCATATAGCGGAGGTAATAACGTATAAAATAACGGGTATATCAAAATCACTAGGAAATCACGCCATAATGTTGCCATAAAAACGGCCGCGATTTGACGCCGACGTATAAAATATTACAAAAAAAAAACTCAACTTTGAGTTAAAAAAAAAAAATAGAAATGGTGACGCTTAATTTAGATATATGAATACATTCTAGTGACAAGTTCCTTAAGAACTTTTAATCTTTCAATAAGAAACTCCGTAGCGCGTTACCGATTAATCTATGTGATAGAAGTAGTTTAAAATAATTATGACATATATATATAGACTTTGACGTAACATATAATATATACCTCATTTTGTAAACAATCGTTGTATCATAGAAGACAAGGGCGCTAAGAATCATTAAATATAAGTTAGGTAACAGATTGTTTACATGAGAGTACTTATTATGCAACATTAAGATACCCGGATAAAAGATTCAACGGGTAATTTACCGAATAATTCGGATAAGTTGCCCAGTTATTTGCTAACGAATAACTGGGCAACTTATCCGCCGAGAGTTTAAATTTTAAATATCTAAAAATGCGAGGGCGGCCCATAGCTTAATTGGCAGAGCACCTGCACGGATGCAGAGGGTGCGGGTTCGATCCCCGCTGTGTCGTAGTTTTTAGTATCATATTTAAAATTTAAATATTATTTTCTCACACAAGAATCGACACGAGAAAAAACCAAACCAAATTTTTAGACAGTGTACTTACCAAATCGTCGAATTATTTGGCAACTTACCCGGCGAATGAATCGTCCGCGTATCTTAGTGTCGCAATACGTGCAACGAGGGAAGGGAAGCTAGTCGTGATATCATCACTAACGAAAGATTATATCGATTTATTATTGACTTATTTTTCGTTTTTTTTTTTTGTAGGTTTGTTTTTTTTTTCATTTCGAATTATTGTTGTTTTATTCGGAATTTAGAACAGGAAGTATTATTGAGTCTCTACGAGTTTGTTAGAATTGTTTTGGACTAATTTATGTTTTTGATAAGTTATTTTATTATTATTATTTTTTTTTTTATAAAATCTCTATCGTCTTCAGTATAAACTTGTCCAGCAAAAACGGCCAGTAATCATTTCTAATGTGCAATAATCAATAATGGTTTATAACTATAGAAAGTGTACCCATTTCCTGACTTGGGCCCAAAGATCATACTCAGCCGCTAGCTGGTTGCTAGGTGACGTCCAAAGTGGATGACGTTCTGGTCGACGAAGTCCATGAGCGTATAACTTAACCATAGTTATATAACATCATTGGTAATCTTGTCAGTCAGTCGATATTGTCTTTCCTTTAGAAACGGCTTACAATATAATTTAAGTTTCATTTATTAAGCGAAATAAGGGATGGGGATTCAAATCATTTGCAGGTTAAGGTAATAACGATACTTACATTTTGAGTCAGTCGAATGACGAGTAACATTAGACTCAGTAATGTCTCGTATCCCGTTAGGTGTGCCACTGTCGTGAACACAGTCAATATGTTGTATGAATTCCCCCTAATGTGTCTCCTGGTGCCTCCTAACGGCTCACACCCACTGAGAATGCTTTTGACCACCCATCGCTAACTTCAGACAGTTTCCTAAATAATTGTACGTAATAAGCACATAAAAAAAAATATCAATTAAAAAAG
Organism: Hypolimnas misippus; assembly: GCA_037950945.1. Classification (NCBI taxonomy): domain Eukaryota; kingdom Metazoa; phylum Arthropoda; class Insecta; order Lepidoptera; family Nymphalidae; genus Hypolimnas; species Hypolimnas misippus. Next base: position 4,927,670 of record JBBEEQ010000002.1, read on the forward strand.
TAGATATTACGTAATGCACAAACAAATGAACAAATATATGTAAAGATAGATCGATTTGACACTAACATAGCTGAAATGTTGCTCATTTCATTACTTAAGTTAGTACTTAGTTAAGTTTACATTTGAGGTTCCGGTAAATTAATAACTTGAGAGAGATAATCTAAGGCTTCATACATACTAATCGACATTCGGAATTATCGGAAAGAGGCTGTCCACTAATCACGCGAGGACCAGATGGGGGGGGGGGGGTATGGGACAAGATCACCTAACTTCGAAATTTTGAAACTTTTGTAAGCTATATACATCACGGTTGCATAATTTTTCATAATTCAATGCGATTATATCAGTTTTTAAAGTTAATTATTTTTTTAATATTCATATTTAGGAACATAAAAATACGTGGTTTTAGGTGGGCGTGAGTACCAGAACTCATCGGAGAGGGGGTCAAAAAAAGTTGCTTAAAGACATCACGTGATTAATGGACGGCTCCAAAACAGTTTCTCGGTATTTAAATTTATCATGTTGGCACTTTGTCTAATCGCCATTTTGACAAATAAATTTTTTTTATGACAGTTCGTCAAAGTAGCATTGCGACAGATTGTACTTTTTTTTGTCATATTGGCATTTGGACAGACGTTTTGACGTGTCAGATAATAAGGATTCGACTCGGTGGTGATTATATACAACGAAGTTACGATAAAGTACGGAACTCTTTATTCTTAATTCCTTCGCCTTACAGATTCATACAATTATATATTATTATTAAAAACTGATGAGCAATACTGTGTCAAGCCACAGGGACTTTATTATGAGGAAATGCCGTCTAGAGATGTCAAACCTTACCATAATAAAATTGTCTATGAAAATATCTTTACAGTCAATCCTATAACGCGGTGAGTGTGTACCGCGTTATATGGAAACCACGTTAGAGTTACCTCCTAGGGTTGACTGTATTTCTATTTGATAAAAGATATAATGAATCAAAAGCAGATGAGTATAATGAAAGGTTTTATCTATTTTTTATATGATATTGCATATTGCAAAATATAGAACATATAAATTAGCAAACATTTTCGTAGTCACTTTAGAATGACTTGAAAATTATTTGAATAATGTTAAATTATCGGAATATCGATATTGACTATCGACGTATCTGGCTTTGTGGGTTGCATCGATATAATATATATTAATTTTCCCTAAAATTAGGGCTTAGACGAATGTCTTCCAAGGCGAGAATGTTGTTATTAATTACTAGGAATAATAAGGAGTAAGTCGTATGGCCACTGTGTTTTATAATTATGTAAATATCAGCTTTTCGTCGGCATAGAATAACTTTTCGAAAAAGCTTATTATTTTGAAAACTCGCGGCTTCTCCGTGCATAATATCATTCCATAGTTCATCAATTTGGTGTTTTCAGTCTGATGTGTAATCTATATTTATACCAAACTTTATTAACATTACACGGACAGACGGAGACACCTTCAGATTATGTTAATAGTTGCAAAGATTCCAGTCGTCAATGATAATAATAATCAGATTCATAGTCCGTCTTTATTTTCCAACTCTTGACGTCAACAGCTCGTTGCTAGGCAGCCCAAGTCACGTGCACATCAGCCCCATCAACAGTAGGTATTTATATAAATAGAGAACACTGATAGGCTTAAATATGTCCATTTATAGTTATTAAGAAACGTTATATTATCACTTGTTCTTCCTTGTGGCGGATTTACACATTTACAGTCCGAGGGCTATTATTTGCGGCCTGGAGGCTATCCTTTGCGGCCTGGAGGCTATTCTTTGCGGCCTGGAGGCTATCCTTTGCGGCCTGGAGGCTATTCTTTGCGGCCTGTAGGCTATCCTTTGCGGCCTGGAGGCTATCCTATGCGGCCTATAGGCTATCCTTTGCGGCCTGTAGGCTATCCTTTGCGGCCTGTAGTCTATCCTATGCGGCCTGTAGGCTATCCTTTGCGGCCTGTAGTCTATCCTTTGCGGCCTGTAGGCTATCCTTTGCGGCCTGTAGTCTATCCTATGCGGCCTGTAGGCTATCCTTTGCGGCCTGTAGTCTATCCTTTGCGGCCTGTAGGCTAACCTTTGCGGCCTGTAGTCTATCCTATGCGGCCTGTAGGCTATCCTTTGCGGCCTGGAGGCTATCCTTTGCGGCCTGTAGGCTATCCTTTGCGGCCTGTAGTCTATCCTTTGCGGCCTGTAGGCTAACCTTTGCGGCCTGTAGTCTATCCTATGCGGCCTGTAGGCTATCCTTTGCGGCCTGTAGGCTATCCTTTGCGGCCCGTAGGCTATCCTTTGCGGCCTGTAGTCTATCCTATGCGGCCTGTAGGCTATCCTTTGCGGCCTGTAGGCTATCCTTTGCGGCCTGTAGACTATCTTTTGCGGCCTGTGGGCTATTTAAATTTCGCCGCTTCTACCGACACCTACAACTCAATTATACTCCGATAATACATATCATTCAAGAGCCCCAAATGTGCCATACTAGGCTTCAGACTACTAGACCTGCTGGTAAATCCGCCACTGTTTAATTTATAATTATCCGCTCTTCCTGTTAGAGTTATCACGATGTAAGAAAATAAAATAATTAAAAAAATAAAATAAAATTCGTTACTTTTTGTTGTAGACTTGCTTTGTTACGGCGGGCGTTTCACTTGCTAGTCTTACTCTCGTAACTGATATAAAATAGTTCTCGAAGCGGGTTACCATGGTAAACTTACGTAATCAGTGACTGACAATGTCACTGAGTGTGGTCTTTCAGGCGTAAACGCAATGTTAATAATAAACGCATCACACTCAACGGTCCCCATTAGGATCGCGTGACCTTGTGTCGGGGGTCCGGAAACACAACACTAACACAAACACCCAGACCACGACAAACATTCGTATGGCCAATACCGACATTCCGTGAGCGGGGATCGAACTGTTAGCGCTTGAGTCAGTTACAGTACAGTAGTGATAAATAATATTATCTGTAAAGCTACTTCCGAATAGCGTTAATGCTTAATTAGGATACGGGAGAAAACTTAAAAGTGAAATTCTCGCCTTAAGGAAGTATTTTAGCGATTAACTAACATGTTTTCCGAAATTAAAGTTAAAATTTATAATTAAAAAAAGTATATAATAAATAAACAACTTATTAATATTAAAAAAAAAAAAAACATTCCATTTACAATATCATATAGTAAAAGATTTGATGTTCTTTTTTATTATAAATTTTAACTTGATTAATTTATATATTTCGGTTTTATTATTAGACAAAATTTATTTAATTTAAAAGAAAAAAAAAAATCGTATCGGATATAAAAATAAATCTTCGTTGATGTAGATGTAAATCTACATACATTTTTAATCTTTTTTTTTTAATATATTTTTTCTTTTTTTTTACCTTTTGACGTTTTTTGTTCGACAGCTACAACGGTATCTGTTGATAGCTCTCTACGTACGAGGTTATTATTTAAAATTATTATTAAAATTAAGCAACGCTTAAAATATTAATATCGTTAGATATTATTAATTAAATCACAAATTGATATTCGAAGGGATTTCAATGAAAAATGATTAGATATGTTTATAGTGATGGGACAGTTTCACACAATTCGCCATTATGGCAATTGCTCTTGTAAATTTTACTTACAAGTTACATAATATTTATATAGCTGACTTATTTATTGACAGTCACAACTTATGTAAGGATACCCACATAACTTTTACCAGCTATATAGAGCTGTTATATCGCGGTATAACAACCAGATGAACGTATCTACAAAATATCGAAAATTTTTTTTTTGAAATAAAATCGTTTAAAATGTTTTCTATGAAATGGCAAAACAACGTAATTTAAGATTTCACTAATTCCAAAAAAACGTTATATTTATTATTAGAACAACTTTTCTATAGAACAAAAAAAAAACTATCTCTTTTTCCTAATATATTTATATTATGAGTACTGCCAAATTAGGAAAAAGTAAAATTTTAAAACGTAAATACGTTTATCTGACTCTTATACCGCGATATACCAGTTACGACGGTAAACTTACAATTTGTACAGAACGATATCTAGAACAGACGCACAAATTAATAATAATAAGAGGTGTGAAGAAACTACAAAAACAAGTGCATTAATCACGTGAGGTCCAAATGGGTCTAGGGAAAAATCACCAAATAAATCAATTTAAAAGGTTTTCTAAGATTTCACGTGAATATTTGCAACTTTTGTTAGCTATATATACACTGCAGGCCAAAAGTTTGAGACCACCTTGATTAAAGTAGAAAAATTAAAGAAAACTCAAAATATAAGGCAAGATATTTATTTATTCATTGAAATATGTATACGGTTGTATGATTTTTCAGAATTCAATGCGATTACCTGTTTTAAAATAAAAAAAAATATGTATTTTTTTTAATATTCTTATTTAGGTATTAAAATACACGTGTTCTTAGCTGGGGAGTAGTACGAAACACCATCACGTATCACTTTGGGGAGCTAAAAAGTTGCTAAGATCATCACGTGATTAATGGACAGCTCCTAAATTATTAAGAAAGATATTTAATTAAATCAGGCGTTACAAAACTACTCTGCTCCTACATACGCACACGCAAAGACTCTTCAACTGACTGTTGTAGAGGCTAGATCTCCTGAGGATGCTCCGGTGTCGGAGTGAAGTGCGTAGAGTGCCTGTGTGGTGTCTTGTGTTGTCGACGCTTGCCTGCTTGTGCGTTTGCATGTGTGGGGAGGTGTGCGATGCTTGCCTGCTTGTGCTGCATGTGCGAGTGCGTATGTGGGAGGGCGGGTGGTGTTCATACTCCATGATACCGGACAGCTGTAGACGGTTTCGCGGATTACAGCAAAGTAGTTTTGTGATTAATTTAAAACGAAAGTTAGTCATTACCGTTTGGTACCGTCCTCAGATTGTTAGAAGATGGTCGATAAACTCCGCCTAAACCTTGCCATGTTAGGAATAAGATTACTTTAAAATGATTAAAACAATCGAAGCTTCATAAATACTTGCTAAAATCTAATTTTTCAAATTTCTCTACCCATAGCGTAGAAAACGCATAATTCAACATTAAAAAAATGTTTTCATGCTATAATATAAAATAAAAATACTTACAAGGAAATTTATTTAAAATATAGTTATTTTACCCATTATTACTTTTTGATATATATTTATTGAATAAAGGTCTCAGAATATTCGTTAGGATATAAAAATGAATTACTTAAAAAAAAATTCTGTAATTTTTTTTTACAGAAATGTCCAAAATCTTGTCTCCTACAGGATTTGATTGAAAGTAAATTTATTCCTAATGGTAAAATAAGAGAATAATTAACGGAACGAACGGAGGAAATCATTCATTGTTATAAAATATTTATCATAACATAGATATTTTAATTAATTTATAGACAAAAGTGACTGGGTCGCCCCATCGAAAAATTTGGCCGAAAAATTGCGAAAGAGAGCAACAAATTTGGTGGCAATAATTGTCTCGGAACTAGCTGCATCTTTAAAGTGGTCAATTTTTAAAAGCTTATATCCAGTTTACATCTCTCTCTATATTTTTAAGTGCCTTAAATAGATAATTATGTGCCTTATATGGGTAAGCTGTGTAGGCTGAACAGCTCACTTTGTGCGATAACTTTAATGCTACTAACACCTATACATAAGATCGTTGTTTTCATCGAATTTAAATAAGACTGCCGTACCAACATCTTAGTAAAATGTTTTTCTTTTTCGACGGCATTTATGTGCATTTATTGTATTTTTTATATTTTCGCTTTTAAACTCCTATAAAGTGAAATTCGATTTTAATCACAAGCCTGTTTTTGTTGATAAATAAAAGTACTATTCGGTGGTACATTGATTTACATTTATTCATACTACAATTTCCAATTACTTAAAAAGAATTAAGATATGTTCAGAAATCCGATATCCGCTTTTTTCTTTCCTTAGAGGGAAAAAGCAAAGGTATTACACTGTATAGCCAAGTATTTTGTAATTTTTATTCATATTCAATTAAATTGTAAGGCATAAAGCTTCTGTTTAAATATGCGCGCCTTAATGTGACAGCGATTTTTTTTAAAGGTTGTCAGATTGTCTTTTTTACGGCCTTTAACAATAAAAGATGTAAGTCAATTTAGTATCCAAGATGAAACTTATATTGTATATTTTGTTACCATCGTTCACATTTTATAAATTAACTCGATAATTTATTTATTGTTATTTTTTTAAAGTATAAGCCAAAAAATCTTCGCCAAATACATGGAATGTATAGAAAAAAAAACACGAAACCATGCCATTAGATATCTGGTTGTGTATAATGATGTTATATAATTATAGATATGTTATGATTATTCTATGCTACGTTGAAAATCTGTGGCATTTTCCGTTAGCTGGTTGCTAGGCAACGTCGTCCAAAGTCGACGGCATTCTGTGTGCCAAAATCCATGATCTTATAACATATCCGTATTTATATAATGTCATTGGTTGTATCTATTAAAAAAATGAATTGTTAAAAAGTAAAATCCCTTTTAGACTTGTATATTATATATGTAAATATAGCAAGAATTGTAATAACTTATTTTAAAAATACTATTTAAATTAATAATTTAATATAAATTTTCTCTTCGACAGTGAGATTGTTATGAAATTATAATTATTGTATTTTAAAAATGTTCCTTAGAGTCCACTATTGAGTAAAAAAAAATATTATTATTTCTTTAATACTCAATGTAGTTTGTACTTTTTTTTTATAATCAGAATGAACAAAAAAAGATCACAATAAAATAAATAATATTTACTCTATGGTAGACTCGCAATCAGTTGTAAAATTTATGTACATCTTTTCTGTGCTTATTTTGTACAATTTTTATATTAAATTAGTGAAAATGAGAAAGAGAAAAGAACGAAAACCAAAAAAAAATTTTTATTATATTTTCTTAAAACGTATTTCTTGTTTTATTTCACTTTTTGACATCTGGCTTCATATTAAGATCTTTTTTGACAGTAATGTAAAAAAATCACGTTTATCGATTCCTGTCTGAAAATTTTGACCGCATTCTATCGTAGCGTAGTATTATATGAACGCTGATATGCAACACTGTGTTAAGCCACACGGACTTCATTTTGAGAAAATGACATCTAAAGATGTCATGAACCTATTCTTAATACATCTGTTTGAAGAAGCATATATCCATCTTTTCTTTTCTATTTTGATAAAAAGTATATTTAATAAATAGCAGATAAGCTAGGAAAGAGTTTTATCTAATAATAAGTTTTTCAAATATATGAAATTATTGCATAATCCAAAATATGGAACTCACTTCAATTTTCTAAACATTTGATTAAGAAACTTTTACTTATTTAGTTCAGATGACTTGATTTTTTTGTATAATGGTAAATACGAAATACATTATCAGAATACATCAATATCTCTAAATTTGACTTTTTGCGGGTTGACACATTATTGCTTATCAGCATCCATATGATCTATAACCTACCTCAATAAACAGGCAATTTAACCCAAAAAACAATTATCCGCGCCACTTTACTAGATTCTAGCAAATGTACTTATTTGCGTTAAGTAATAACTAGAAAGTCCTAATGTAGATATTGTTTTAAAATATTATGCATATATAGATAAAGCCTATGATCATCTAGAATAATGTACCTTTCATGTGGTATCAGAATTTTTAAATATAGATTTACTAGTTCCGGAGTTTACTTCGCTCCCTGTTTATAATATTGGTAAAGATCTCATTTAGTAATAATATAGTATATATAATACACATAAATTTAAGAAAATATTAAAAAAAGTAAACATAAATTCTAATAGAAAATAAATATTTTACATCTTCCTTAACAATTTTAATTTGAATGATAAAAATGTTTGTTTATAACGCCATCTATTATTGGTCATGGCAAGTACTTCAAAGATACTAATGTCAAAGTTAATTAGTTGAACGTTCAATAGATGGCACTAGAACAATTTAGTTTTCTGAATTTATTTTTGTTCTACGCTAGAATTGTTTGATTATTAATCAATATACACATAATAATTTTAATTATATAGGAAACAAAACAGTTTAAAAAACCGTATTTAATATTAAGCCAAAGCATTGCGAGATTTAGGAAATAACTGAAAAATGGACCAAATATCGGAATTATTGTCGTCAGAAATAGTCATACAGAAGCAGAATAATTAATTCAAATGGGTCCGGAGTAAGAAATCTGAAACTATGAGATTAAAAAAAAACCACGTCACCGATTTTGAAGTTAAGAAAAATAGCATTATAAGTTTTACAAAAAAATTCTACACGGCTCGCGAATCTAACCCTTTATATTATTCTATATCGTTTTTAGGGTTCCGTAGTAAAAAACGGAACCCTTATAGTTTCGCCATGTCCGTCTGTCTGTCTGTCTGTCTGTCTGTCTGTCTGTCTGTCTGTCCGCGGCTTTGCTCCGAAACCCTTAATACCAGAAAGCTGTACATCGGTATGAGTATACATATGAATTACGCCGAGAAAGTCGTACAATAAAATCTTTAAAATATTTTTTTTTCAGGGTGTCTTCCCTATGTGTTAAGAGAGACCAAAAATTTTTTTTCTGATTTATCCCATGTTGTGGGGTATCGTTAGATAGGTCTTTTAAAAATGTTATTGGTGTGGGTAAACCATTTTTCCGAACGACGAACTGTTTCCGAAATATTAAGCTTTGAAGTGTCAATTTTTCTTAGAGTCAAGTGTCCCCCCCCTCTACCCACTAAACTGCTGCGTCTAAAAATCTGAAAAAATTCTCGATAGTGGTACATATAATGAATTTAAAAGGAAAATTGTCACGGCTATGTGGGTTCTTATGGTTATCGAGATATAGATGATCTAAGTAAAAATAAATATTTCACTTTTTAAAGCATCACATTATGTAAAGATTAATAATTTTAAATTAATATATGAATTTAAATGAATAAATAAATAAATATTTAATAAGTTTAAATTAAAATAAAATATAAAATAAGGTATAAAACAATGTCTCATTAAAACATGTCGCGAGTGATTCTGAATCGCGCTAATGAAGTTTTCAACCAAATCTCCATAGATTTCATAGGCGCTAATCAGGAAGGAAAATTATCGGCGCTAAGTATATTTTACAAGTGTTAGAATAATAAATAATCGACTAACATATAAAGTTCAAAATCGTTAGTATAATTCACATTCAAACATTCATTTTACATTTAAAAAAGTACGTATATTGTATAAACTGACTTAAAAAAGGAAATTCCCAGTTCGTCGTACACTTTTTTACGAAAATAGGTACTCGAAGATTGCTTGACCGATCTTGACAATTCTGACAACTACGGAACCCTACATTGTGCGTGGCCCGACACGCACTTGGCTGATTTTTTATTAAATTATTTTATCAATTAAAATAGGTTGTGAGGAATAAACCTTAGTATGGCACCTTCAGTGTTTATTTATATATATACAAGGCGTTGAAGTAATGTTATAATATAAGTTGGCTGCTATTTTGTTATAAATGTAAAAAAGATCTCTGTTTTCATCAAAAAAATATTTGAAAATGCACTATTGGTTATATTAGTTGGAAGAAATTATATCGCTCTAATGGCCACGTCCCGAATTGAGGCATTTTGAAATGTTGCTCGCGAAACATCTGACTCCAAATTAGCGATTTTTTCTTCAATGTTAGCTTTGAGGCTTGCAAGGTCTATGGTTTTGTTGGATTCTTATTAATTTGAAAGAAATAAAACGTGTTTTCTAGAATGTTGAGTTAAACGGGTTTATATTGAAACTCCACATATCAGGAGTAGGCGTATTTCAATTTACATGATGAAAAGTTTACTCCATAGCTTAATCATACATATATTCTAAAGAAACAAGCAGTAACACTAACCCTTATCCTCTCCAGCAATTTTTATACCATTCAATCAAACCACTTAAATTATTTTCCTCCCACGCTTAATCTCGCCTTCGTTGTGCCGTTTGGCGCGAAAGATGCCAAAAGGCTAACGAAATAATTTATACAGCCCAAAAATTGTTTAAAATTATGATCTAAATCTATTGATATTTTTTGATGAGGATTTGATTTTAATACATTTAGAAAAGTAATAATAAATTAATGTGACATATTATATTGCTTCCTAACACATTATTGACAGTTTTTTACTATACATCTACATCATAAATGGACGCTGATAAGCAATACTGAGTCAACCCACACGGACTTCATTTTGAGAAAATGGCGTCTAAAGATATCAAAGTTACTTTTAATCAATTTGTTTGAAGACGTATATATCCATCTTTTCTTTTATATTTTGATAAAAAGTATAATGAATTAAAAGCAGATTAGTATATTTATTATGTTATCTAACAATAAGTTTTTCAAATATTTTAGATTATTGTATAAATTGCAAAATATGAAGCGCACTTGAAATTTGAGATGTTAAATTAAGAAACTTTTTTTCGTACTTATTTAGTTCAGATAAATTAAAATTATTTTTATAACGTTAAATAGGTTACGTATTATCAAAATACATCAATATCTCCGAATTTGACTTTTTGTGGGTTGACACATTATTGCTTATCAGCATCCAAATGTCAAAGCACACTTACATTTGGCGCCATTAGCCAAAATTGCGTTCAATTCAAACTACGCCCTTTAAAATGGGGCAAAGGTAGTAAACTAGTTCCCACAAGTTGATCCATAAAAGTATAACTGACATGGTGCAATAATACAGGTTGGATGACTAGGAAAAAAAGTTATGCAGTTTTAGTTTTCTTAAAACGTCTCCGAGGGTCCTTTCAGTATTTTTCGCTACTATATAGTTTAGGCCTACCACGGCCCGTTTAAAAACTTATTCTGTAGACTTACTCTTGTTCGCGTTCAATCGTCGAATTTCGACCACTGAGCGACCTCTAGTATTTTTAAATAATCAATTTTAATCTTCGAACAATAACACATTCGACTATCAATTTATATTTTTTAATTCTAAGTTCAATAATTTTCTTCATTCTAATATCTAATCCACTTACAAAATTATTTTAAACACTTTTATCGCTTCAAAATACATACAAAAAAAAAAAATAATTTTATTAATTCATATTAATCATATAAAACATTTTAACAATTGTTGATCGGCATCCATATTTAAATATATAACTCAAAGGTGAATGACTGACATAGTGATCTATCAATGCACAGCCCAAACCACTGGACGGATCGGGCTGAATTTTGGCATGCAGGAAGATGTTATGACGTAGGCATCCGCTGAGAAAGGATTTTGATTAATTCTACCCCCAAGGGGAAAAAATACGGAATGACAGATCGTATGAAACTTTGTCAATTATAAACAGATCAGGCTGAGTATTGTATGTATAAAATAATCTACTATGACGTAGGCATCACAGACATCGCAACATGGTTCTCACTTATAGGATTAAGACAGAACTCATATTGATACGGTACTGACTGTGGATAGTCTTGTTACGCAGTCGTTTTTGATTTTGTTAATTAATTTCTTGTTTTATAAAAATATACGAGCCGAGATGGCCGAGTGGTTCGAACACGTCGATCACAACCGACGGTTGCGGATTCACACCCCAGCTAGCACCGCTGTTTTCAAGTGCTAAATTTGTGTTTAAATTCATCTCGTGCTCAGCGGTGAAGGAAAACATCGTGAGGAAACCTGCATGTGTCGGAGAGATTCTGACACATGTATATCCGCCCGCAGTGAAGCAGCGTGGTGGATTAAGCTTTAAATTCCTTAATAGGAGAGGATGCCTTTGCCCAGCAGTGGGACATTTACAGGCTGTTACTTTACTTTACTTTTTTTATAAAAATTAGCTGGCAAACGAGCAGACGGGGCACGTAATGTTAAATGATCAGTCGCACATGGTTGTAACATCAGATGTGACACAATGCGTTGTTAGCTTGAACCCCATTATACCCTATAAGGGATACAAGGGAATAGGAAGTAAGGAAAGGGAGGGAGGAGGGATATAGGCTTTCATTCTTCTTTTCATTACCTACTTTATATGGACGCTGATATGCAATACTGTGTTAAGCCACACGAACTCCATTTGGAGAAAATGGCGTCTAAAGATGTCAAACCTATTCTTAATGAGTTGGTTTGAATAAGTATTTATCCATATTTTCTTTTCTTTTTTGATTAAAGCTGTAATGAATTAAAAGCAGGTTGATATATTTATTATATTATCCAATAAAAAGTTTTTAAAGATATAAGATTATTGTATAAATTACAAAATAAGGAACGACCTGGAATTTCGAAACAATTAATTAAGAAACTTTTTTCAGTACTTATTTAGTTTATATGACTTTATTTTTTAATGAATAATGTTAAATAGGTGATGCACTATCAAAATATATCGATATCTCCGAATTTTACTTTTTGTGGGTTGACACACTATTGCATATCAGCATCCATATATTCATTACTTATTTTATATCTTCCATGGTAGGTACCGCCCTGTCGAGCGAACTCTACCTCAGTAAAGCTCTTTTCTGTTTTATTTTATTAAGCAAGAATTACAATTTCTACTCTCGTAATTTGTATACATATATTGGATTCTTATTAATTTTAAAATAAATATCACGATGATTTTTGAGTGTTTAGATTAACAATTTGTCAAAATTTTCTTTCAGGAGTAGGCATATTCTAATTTACATACTCGGTAATACTAGCTGGTGCTCGCGACTTCGTCTGCGATGTATGTGATGCCTACGTCATAGGACAGTCAGTACCGTATCAATATGAGTTCTGTCTTAATCCTATAAGTGAGAACCGCAACTAACCAATTTTAAATCATTATATATTCTAAACGGTTGATATACGAATGTATTAAAAAACGATATGACCCCAATTGACATAGTTTGTCTTTTTCCGTTTTTTTTTTCTTTTTTAACATAATGGCGTCCAAATGCAGCCATTTTGGTTTCAAACTGCGTGACATTTTTCAAAAACGGTCCGCGCGTTGTTTTTATTAGAACAACTTACAATATGGATGCTGATAAGCAATACTGTGTCAAGCCACGGACTTAATTTAATGAAAATGGCATATAAAGATGTTAAACCTATTCTTAATAAATTTGTTTGAAAACGTACATATATGTATATTAATCTTCGGGAGAGGCCGCGGACGTGCCTGCGAAAGCGATCCCGTAGCCTCTCCGTTTTCCGTGCTGTGGCGGCCATCGCAGGGGGTTTCAGTGAGTACAATCTCACATAACCCGGTCTCCCCCCCAGGAGTCGGGTATCTATGAAGATTTACCCTGCGTAAACAAAAAAAAAATTGTGTAAAAAAAAAATGTATATTAATCTTGTCTTTTCTATTTTTACTTATTATTACATTATTGCTTATAAGCATCGAATTGGCTGTTATTTACAAATTATTTTTATATGTGGCACCTTTCCCCGCCATGAAATGAAAAGTATAGGACCGGCCAATTAATTCTCTTTGCGTTGTTAATATTTTTTTCTATTTCAGTAACTTCAGTATCGTTTCGACTGTCGTACAGAACCGACGCGTTGAAATTAATATTTAAGTTTATATTTACGATTCGTGAACAGTACGGTTTTTATAATTACAGATAAAAAATGTGTTGAACTTTTTAAATAATATTTTATTTAAAATTATTTTTCGCTCGTGGCTTCGTTCGCGTTAGTATAAATTTGGTACTATAATTTTTGAATTAGATTCAGTAGTGCCGGAGTTTATTTTGCACATAGAAAATTCGCTCTCTTTATTAGTTTTAGTATATAAAACGAAGTTTTTTGTTATTATCTTATTGTTTGTAACTTGTGAGTGTCTATGTCGATTTTAATGTAATTGTTACTAAAATATAGAATATTTAGAGATATATTTATATAGGTATAAAACATCTATACTAAAATTATAAAGAAGTAAAATTTATAAGTTTGTATGAAGGAGGCATTCTTTTAAATTGGTGATCCTATTTGAAAAATTCTTTTGCGTTGGATAGCTCGTTAGCTGAGGAAAGTTACATACATCAAGCTATGGTCATCACGACACGGCACATAATTTGACCAAGGTATGTAAGACTCCGTCCATTACGCTTTGATTTCTTAGCAGCTGGTCAAATTACGGGCGCAATTCTAAAGGCGTCTATAAATTGTTAGGCGTAAATTAACACTCATGATTTATTACTGACTCGATTTTGATGAAAATTTCATGGGAATAATCGGAGAATACTTATTTCAGTTATATTAATTTTAAAAGTACTGAAACGATTTTAATAAAAATTAACTTACTTAAGGGTACTTACAAACGAAAATAGAAGAAACCAAATCGGTCCAGCCGTTTTTGAGTAATCGGTGATCATAAGAGAAGTCCCCGACGAATTGCGAACCTCCTTCGTTTTGGAAGTGGGTTGAAAAGGTAACCATTTCCGACTGATCTATCAACACAGCTTAAACTGAACGGAATTAACTGTTTGGCGTGTAAATAGTTATTATAATGTCGGCATCTGTTAACCCGAGATGGCCCAGTGGTTAAACGTCGATCTCAACCGATGACCGCTGGTTCAAACTCCGGCAAGCACCGCTGAGTTATCACGTGCTAAGTATTTATATTCATTTCGGCGGTGGAGGAAAACATCGCGATGCATGTACCGGGGGAAATTATGACACATGTATATCTGCGTCGCAGTGGAGCAGCGTGGTGGATTAAGCTCTAAACCTTCTCCTTAATAGAGAGGAAGCTTTAGCTCAACAATGGAACTTTTACAGATTTTCCATAATTCATGGGTTGAAGGTTTGTATGAATCAGACTCGTGCGAAGCCATAGACAAAAGCTAGTTTACAATTTTTTTTTAAATGGAGGCGGACAAAATAGCGCCCATAAAGTACTTATTCAAGCAATTACATTTTAAATAAATAAATAGGGGTGAACGCTCTACCAAGTAGCATGTATTCAATAATGTAAACGCCACGTCTCCTTTCCCTTGGGAATTTCACAATTCCCTTTATAAATATTAACTAGCTGTTTTCTTTTAATATCTGACATTTTTAAACCGACTTCAAAAAGAGAAAGTTATCAGTTCGCTGTGTTTGTTTCTTTTTTATCAATTAATTTTTTTTCTTTTTGTTTGAAAGAGTATACTTTCGAATTGTGTCATATAATTTGTGAACAAAATTGATTTCTAGTAGTTTCGTTTTAAACAAAGAATCACAGGAATATTGATGTCAGCCAAGTAAACGAAATTTACATAATTTAGCGTTTGAAGTGGTTGCTTCTTTATCGTAATAATTAAGATTCTAGAACAAAAGCAATCGAGTTAATAATAATTATTATAGGTATAATTATTTACGTAAGTACCTATAATGTATATATTATTTTGAAAGAAATAGAAACTTTTAAAACCTTGTTTTCGACTTTAAAAAGTAACTGCCTTACTACAAAAGATTTAAACAGACGTTAAACGCGTGTTTAAAAAAATCCGTACTACAAATCCGCGTCTAAGCACAGTTTTGAGTTAAACATGCTTTAGATATAGATTAACATATGTGTAAGTGAGTTTAATAGATGTCTAAAACCTATTTCAGCTGTCAAATGTAACGTATAACATTTTATCAATAAGTTTTTTATGAGTTTATTCGCTGTTAAGCAATTTAGATAATATTTTAAGCAATGTTTAATGTTTAAACACTGTTTAGCTAGACACGTGTTCAACATGGTTTTAATGCGTCTTTTGTAGTTTGACAGCAAATGTTTCCTTTCTGGGGCAAGGTATTTGTTTTTATAATAAAATCCCCCAGAAATATTTGCAGTTTTCGATGAATAGATTTAAATCATATGTTAAAAAGTCTCTAATAGCTAAAGCATATTACTCTATACAAGATTACGTTGACGATAAAGATGCGTGGGCTTAGTATATGCTGAATTTCGTACAGGACAAATAATCAATTTGTAATCATAAACTGTATTGTATTTACAAAAATTTAAAAGAGTAACTATCGAGTTTCTTGCCGGTTCTTCTCGGTAGAATCTACGTTCCGAACCGGTGGTAGCTTTATTATTGATGTAATTATTTTTTCATGTATTGACGATTTAAAAGTGCTCGTGGGAGCCTACTTGAGTAAAGTATTTTTTTATTTTGATTTTATAAATTAGATATACATAAAAAAATACAATAAAAAAAAATTACGCGACTGACTCACAAGAATGTTTTATGTCACGTATTTATGTGGTTATGTGTGTCCGTTGCATTCTGATCTATAGCCTAAACGGCTTTACTGATTTTGTAGCGAAATGAGTTATTAGATTTATAATCTTTCCCAGAGGCTATGTGTCGTCATCAAAAACCAAGATGGCGGACGTAAACTGTCAAAAATGGCAAACCATTTTTTGTCCAAACGGTTTGACCAATTTTAATTGCGAGGGGTTGGTTTTTTATTACTTAATTATTATATTTTTATTATTTTACAGGTTTTCAACATGTGTGGAAAATCTGGAATACTGTCGAAAATAATAGCCTTCGTTCTGACGTCAACTAATTTCATTTCTATGGTTAGTTTGAAATATTATTTATACAAATTACCTATATTATAAGCTTTTATAAGATAATTGGACGCTGATAAGCAGTACTGTGTCAAGCCACGTAGAGTTCATTTTGAGAAAATGGCGTCTAAAGGTGTCTTTATTAATTTATATCTATCTTTGCTGTTCTATTTTGATAAAAGGCAAACTGAATTAAAAGCAGATTGATATATTTCATATGTTATCTTATAAAGAGTTTTTCAAATATTTGAGACATTGTATAAATTGCAAAATATGGAACGCACTTGAAATTTGATACGTTCAATTAAGATACTTTTTACCGACCTTATTTAGTTTATATGACTTAAAGTTTTTTTTTTAATAATGTTAAATAGGTGATGCAGTATCAAAATCCATTAATAACTCCGAATTTGACTTTGTGGGTTGACACATTATTGCTTATCAGTATCCATATATAGTATATTTAACGCATTAACGTAACATCAAATCGCTGCTTTTCAAGAATGTCGATGCAACTGAAATGATGAATTTTAGGGAGTGGGGTTTTTAAATTTCTTTATTAACGTGTTGGTGCATAGCTGCGAAATTCAAACGATCCCTTGATGTTATAACTTTATTGATTTAAAGAAAATTCATCATCGCAACTATTTTCATAATAAAACATCAAAGATTTATGGTCTTTTGACATACTTAGTTCTATTTGTTAGAATTTTGAATTACTACGATATTCTTGCAAACCAGCGAAATGTTTGCGTAGATTAAAGCGTACTGCAAAATTTAACTTTAAGTTCGCGTGTCCGTAAATATAGGGCGAAAATTTGCACGAAGCAAACGAAGCACTTGCGCAAATACATTAGGACAATGCTTCTAAACCATTATGTTGTAGCTACATCTACGGGTAATTTAAAATAACAATTAAACTTAAGTGGGTCAAAATAATTAAATGTTAATTGGACGCTGATAAGCAATACTGTGTCAAGTCACACGGACTTCATTTTGAGAAAATGGCGTCCAAAGATGTCAAACCTATTCTTAACAAATGGATGCTGATATGCAATAATGTGTCAACCCACAAAAAGTGTAATTCGGAGATATTGGTGTATTTTAATACGGCATCACCTATTTAACATTATTCAATAAAAAATAAAGTAATATGAACTAAATAAGAATGGAAAAAAAAATCTTAATTAATTGTTTCGAAATTCTAGGTCGTTCCTTATTTTGTAATTTATGCAATAATCTTATATTTTTAAAAACTTTTTATTAGATAATCTGTTACATATATCAACCTGCTTTTAATTCATTACAACTTCAATCAGAAAAGAAAATTATAATATATATATATATATATATATATATATATTTTATAAACCTTTTTTTTTTATTTTTGAAGTATAGTGTAATAAATTCCAATAAAAATCTTTAAAAAAATCTCTTACATCCAAATTTTGTTGTCCTGGCCACTGGCCCCTCGTGGCTCTAGAGCAAATCTAGGACTATATCCGAAGATCTTCTTCAGATAGTAATACTAAAACCTCCCTTGAAAAATATGTATTTAAATAACAAAAACTCCATGCAAATCTGACTCGTTCTTACTGAAAATCGCGTCCATACAAACTGGCATACAAACGAATATAGAACCTCATTTAATTAAAGCCGGTTAAAACTAACGTCCTTCGAAGAAGGTCAACTTAACAATTAATTAATAACCTTCCTGTAAATTCATAAGTATTTTATTAATAAGTTAGTATTCAAAATATAGTATTACAATTAGTGTCAAGGTTAGGTTTTCAAGACCGCTTTCTCTCAAGGGCAGTTTAATTACATTAGAATACTAGCTGGTACGCGACTTCGTCTGCGAAAAATTAAATTAAGGAAACTAAAAAAAAGTACCTTAAGTTACTCCTTATAGCTTAGCTATATACTAGTGTAAGTCCCGTCAAAATCTGTCTAGCCATTTCTGAGATTAACCAAAACACACATGGACCGAATGTCAAACATTTTAATATTATATGTTAGTACCGTACATACGTGTACATTTAGGGAAAAGCTGTCAATTTAGAATTACAAACGGATATTTAAATTTTACTTATTTGTAAATATGATATTAATTATTGTTCTTAATTCAACGGAATTTCTTTGTGTGTATGCTACAGGATAACTTCGCCGATTTTAATATATTTGCCATAAAAGACGCAGTAAAACCATCTTCAACAAGTGTCTAACTAAACAGTGCTTACAAATAAAACGTTACTGGCTACCTAATAACTGTCAACTCGACTATTCACACAAATGAAACACCACTATCAAGACCGAACACTGTATTAATGACAATTTTTATTAGGGTTCCGTAGTAAAAAACGGAACCCTTATAGTTTCGCCATGTCCGTCTGTCTGTCTGTCTGTCTGTCTGTCCGTCTGTCTGTCCGCGGCTTTGCTCCGAAACCCTTAATACCAGAAAGCTGTAATTCGGTATGAGTATACATATGAATTACGCCGAGAAAGTCGTACAATAAAATCTTAAAAATATTTTTTTTTCAGGGTGTCTTCCCTATGTGTTAAGAGAGACCAAAAATTTTTTTCTCATTTATCCCATGTTGTGGGGTATCGTTAGATAGGTCTTTTAAAAATGTTATAGGTGTGGGAAAACCATTTTTCCGAACGACAAACTGTTTCCGAAATATTAAGCTTTGAAGTGTCAATTTTTCTTAGAGTCAAATGTCCCCCCCCCTCTACCCACTAAACTGCTGCGTCTAAAAATATGAAAAAATTCACGATAGCGGTACATATAATGAATTTAAAAGGAAAATTATCACGGCTATGTTGGTTCTTATGGTTATCGAGTTATAGATGATCTAAGTAAAAATAAATATTTCACTTTTTAAAGCATCACATTATGTAAATATTAATAATTTTAAATTAATATATGAATTTAAATGAATAAATAAATAAATATTTAATAAGTTTAAATAAAAAAAATATAAAATAAGGTATAAAACAATGTCTTAATAAAACATGTCGCGAGTGATTCTGAATCGCGCTAATGAAGTTTTCAACCAAATCTCCATAGATTTCATAGGCGCTAATCAGGAAGGAAAATTATCGGCGCTAAGTATATTTTACAAGTGTTAGAATAATAAATAATCGACGAACATTTAATGTTCAAAATCGTTAGTATAATTCACATTCAAACATTTTTACGAAAATAGGTACTCGAAGATTGCTTGACCGATCTTGACAATTCTGACAACTACGGAACCCTACATTGTGCGTGGCCCGACACGCACTTGGCTGATTTTTAATTCTACTTCGAGATAAATATTATTATGAAAAAATCTAGCCAGCGCGATTCAGGATTATACCTTCATCTTAACAGCGCCATCTCTTGACAGCAATCGGAACTACACATTGTTCCTAGGTCTGGGTGTTTGTACCTGTGCGTCTCCTTCTAGTCTAAATGGTGACTGGCTTGCCCTCAGGGGTTGCGGAGGTCAGATAGCAGTCGCTCTGTGTAAAAATCAGTAACTCGTCAATATCTGGACTAGAATAGAAAGCAGACCCTGGTATAACCGGGAAAAAGGCTAGGTGATGGTGTCGCGGGCACCAGTTAGTTATATTTTCATTGGTGGCAGGCCCGCGCCAAGTCTAATCGGCGCCGTCGTGCGACTGTCTAATATGCGCCTTTTTTATACGCAAAGGAGGGTAATGTGGTTATCAGTCTGTGTGTATGTTATGTATCAAATGGAATATCGTTGAATAGGTAGGTACTCGTACCGCTTTACAACCATAAGGAAGAGTTACATTGGTTTTTCTCGCCGCACGACTTTGTACGTATGGACGGCGCGGGCCTGATTGGTGGTATTAAATCGTTTTTTTTCTTTCAGGTATTGTGTATAGTGGTGTTCGCGTTCAGCCTATGGATAATAGCGTCCCCTCAAACCCTAGTTAACACGATACAATTATTCGGGAATTCTACATTTAATGTAAGTAATTTTAAAGAGTAAACTGGATATTATAATATTACAAGACTTTTTAAAAAAGGTGACATATTTTTTCCAGTTATTTTACTAGTTTGCTAGTTATAATTGGACGCTGATAAGCAATACTGTGTCAAGCCCTACGGACTTCCAGAAAATGGCGTCTAAGCATGTCTATTCTTAACAAATCTGTTTGAAGAAATATTTTATTTTCTATTTTGATAAAAGGTATAACGAATTAAAAGCAGATTGATATAACAAAAAGTTTTAACTAACAATTAGTTTTTCAAATATATGTGATTATTGCATATGTCAAAATATGGAACAGACTTCAATATTCAAAACATTAATTTAAGAAAATTTTATTCTTAGTTATTTAGTTTAGTTGACTTGAAAGTTTTACATCAATATCTCCGAAGTTGATTTTTATGGGTTGACACATTATTGCTTGTCAGCGTCCAATTAACAAAATCCGTCCAGCCGTTTTCCGAAATGAGAACCTGTTCTTGTTCTGTTCTTTCGAAGTCGGCTAAAAAAGTAATTGAAAAAGTGTTTAGCAAAAAGTTACAAAAAAGTAACAGCCTATATATGTCCCACTGCTGGGCAAAGACCTCTCCTATTAAGGAGAAGGTTTAGAGCTTAATCCCCCACGCTGCTCCACTGCGGGGCGGATATACATGTGTCAGAAACTCTCCCGGAAAATGCAGGTATGTTTTCCTTCACAGCTGAGCTCGAGATGAATTTAAATACAAATTTAGCACTTGAAAACTCAGCGGTACAAGCCGGGTGTTCTCACCTTGGTTCAGCAATGTCATTACTAATAATATAATAATCAACGCAAGATTTTCGAAACGAAATGGAATGGTTAAAATCTTTATAGTATCAGTGTCATCGGAAGACGTCAGTAGGTCACGACGGTACCACCTCGTGTTAGTCACGGCGGCCATCTTCAGTTACTCCTGACTGGGGTTAGAAACAAATCCATTATTTCCGGGACAATAATACTATTTATATATACTAGTGTAAAACATACAAAAAAAATCAATTGTTTTTTTTTTTAATTGCATTTGTTTGTCGAAAGACCATATGTATTTCAGTCGAAAATGTAAAATAATAATAAAAAAGATAAAAAAATGGAACTATAGGAATCTATTCATAATCCCAGAGAGATGAAAATTTAATTACATTTAATTAGAATTCTAGTAATCTTTTTAAGAAATTGATTTAAAAATGTTAAAAAATAACTAAAACGTTTATCGTTTTACATTAAAGAAACAGAAATGTAAAAAAAAATCTGTAAAAAATTAGTCGGCGTTGAATTTTAAAATAAACCTTGTCAGATATTTAACTAAAATACACACAATATTATTATTAGTTTTGGGTTCGTTACAATTACGTTATAACGTTACAAAGCAATACTCTGTAAATGGTGATAAGCAGTAAAATTTAAGCTATTATAACTTAGGTGCGACTTTAAGATACTTGTAACTGAAAAGTGTAAAATAAAAACTTTTTGACAAAAACAAACCGACTTCGAAACCGAAATAAGTATACTATAAAGTAAGAATTAATATAAAGTAAAAAATAAACATTTTGAAATAATTTACAACATAATATTTATATAAAAGAAGGTTTAGCTTCACATATCAATCAAGCTCTAAATTAATACAAAAAATAAAAAAAAGGATTATTTTTTACAAAACATTGTAGACCTCATCTAAGCCACTGCATCTGGGTAAAGTTCCCAAAATACTGGCAGCGTTACCCCGTTGAATGGCCAAGCTGATCCTTTGACCGAGGTAGCTGCCAGCTCTTGGGTCCCCAGTTGACTCCCAAAGCCTCTTTGAGAGGTCTTTAAAAAGAGAACGAGCGTCTTGGCCCCACGGACCAAGAGTTTAATATTGTCTACAACTTTTTGAAGTCGGTGCCAGTCAATAGCACGTGAAAGCTTTATACTTGGCGCCGACTTCATACGATTAACTAAGAATCGATTAAAAAAAGTTTTAGATAATATTTATTTTTATACTTTTTAGTATACTTGTTTCGGTTTCGAACTTGATTTGTTTTTTTTTTTCAAGAAGTTTTTATTGTAGTATCGGTTTGGTGATGTGTGAAAATTTCCAATGAAGAACGGTAATCACGAGTTTTTGAATATTTTTTTTTCGTTATAATTTTACATTATAAAATGATTGATCAAATCATTAATTCGATAATTTCTTATCTAACTCGTGTGGCTAGTAATGCGCCATCTTTGTCTGCTAACAAAAATAAAGAAAAATATACTTTACATAGATTTTCGTAAATTTTTGAACTTATTGTGGCTGAATTTGGGGGTCATGTAGGTGACTACCCCTTAGGACTGCGCCTGACACCAATATATGTCTCATATAAAAAGTATTCATTGAAAAATATTGATGTGTGTGTTATTAACGCTCGCGTGTCGCCTCGTATTGATGCAGTGACCTCTTTACCTATAAATAATATAATCGCGTACTATTACGATCTATAATAGATAAACTAATTTCTGTGGCTTTATATTGACGGGTGTATTTTGTTAATTAACTTCGAATAACTCAAATAACTTAGGTTCTTTACTCAAAGTGTACCAAATTTACTTTGATTTCGTTAAAAATGTTCTTACTAAATCAATTCATTCTATCTATAAAAATAAATAAATAACAACGAAAACATACTTGTAAAAAAACCAAGTCTCGCAACTCAGTTCTTTTATCGTAAAAAGTTGTGAGATCCATGTTTTACCGAGTCGGTTAATTTATTCAGTTCTTACTTTAGGGACATTCTCTCTTAAGTTATTATGTAATAAGCTAACATAACCACAATTTATCGTAAAAAGTTGTGAGATCCATGTTTTACCGAGTCGGTTAATTTATTCAGTTCTTACTTGAGGGACATTCTCTCTTAAGTTATTATGTAATAAGCTAACATAACCACAATTTAAAGTGACCATATCGATATTAATAGTATATTAACCAAAGCAACAAAACAGGACATTTTTGTCCGGGTTTTTTAACCGTGAAACACCCGTGCAAAGATCGCAAAGATCTCCTGTTTGGCTTCAGAGGTTAAAACGTAATTATACATATTTTTACTACCACACCTGTGTCGAAAAGAAAATAGATTCTTTTATAATGCATACTTTATTTATTTTCATTATTTGGGAAACAAACAATGTTTAAATTACCTTAATGTTAAAAACTAAAATAAAACATAAATCAACGAAGTTTCCACTTAAAACTAATACAGAAAAATATAAACATAAAATAAAAATAAAAACAGTAAGCACAATATTAATAAAAAACCGTAAAAAAAAACAAAAACAAAACAAAATTCAGCATTTCAAGATAATACGAAGTTCTCTTTTAAATTTACCTATTTTAAAATTAAAAATATCTAATTTCTGACAATATTATACCCACTTATAGCACATTGAATTATAAAAATATGAATTAATTTCCTTAGATGATGTAAATTTGATAAAAATTTGCTGTTTTACTACAAAAGATTTAAACAGACGTTAAACTCGTGTTTAAAAAAATTCGTACTACATCCGCGTCTAAGCACAGTTTTGAGTTAAACATGCTTTAGATATAGATTAAGATACGTGAGTGAGTTTAATAGATGTTTAAAACCTATTTCAGCTGTCAAATGTAACGTGTAACATTTTATCAATAAGTTTTTTATGAGTTTATTCGCTGTTAAGCAATTTAGATTATATTTTAAGCAATGTTTAATTTTTAAACATTGTTTAGCTAGACACGTGTTGAACATGGTTTTAATGCGTCTTTTGTAGTATGACAGATTGTGTTTAAACATGATTTTTTTTTTTATTAAAAAGTGGGGTAATTTAATGTATTTTCAAATAAAATGCAACCACCTAGGAGCAGATAATGGCGGTTATATATACATATAATTATGTACTATTATTATATTTGATATAAAACCAAATGTGTTGCTCTGAAGTACTCTACATTTTTATTAACATTTTTTTCTAAGTTTTTAACATTATATTATTTATAGTTTTAAATAGAAACATCAATAAATCTTTCTATTTTATTATTTTATATTTCAAAACGACTCTCACTTCGTATCTTCTGTCATTCCCATCATATTTAAACATATATCAAAACGGCCTGTACTAGAAATGAAGTACAATATAGAACTTCTTTACACGTATATTAGTCTCGAGGGACCAGCGTGGTGGATTAAGTACCTAACCTTCTTAATAGAAGGCCTTTCCTAGCAGTGGGACATATGCAGACTTTTTTTTAACTTTAAGCTACTGTTCCTTAAGGAGTTCGTCCTGGATGTAACTGTGCAAGCTGGGATAATCTGCGCTTTGATCGCCGGGTTCGTTTTCTTCATATCAGCCATGGGCTTTTATGGTGCTGTCACTGGGTCCCAGTTTTTACTGTTCATGGTGAGTTTTGGTATTAAGCGAGAAATATAATAATATAATAGTAATAATAGTAGCTCATATGACTTTACCAATAAATAAAGAGTATATATGTGTGTGTGTGTGTGTCATGGTAATGTATGTAATTAAGTATATATAATAAATTAGTCTGAAGACGTATATATTCAGCTTTTCTTTTCTATTTTAATTCATCTATCTAGCATTTTTCCCGGTTATACCAGGGTCTGCTTTCTATTCTAGTCCAGATATTGACGAGTTATTGATTTTTACACAAGAGCGATTGCCATCTGACCTCCGCAACCTCTGAAGGCAAGCCAGTAACCATTTACTGCCTTACTACAAAAGATTTAAACACACGTTAAACGCGTGTCTATAAAATCCTGTACTACAAATCCGCATCTAACGATAGTTTTGAGTTGAACATGGTTTAGACATAGTTTAATTATGTATTAACATACGCTCAGTTATTTTTAATATATGCTTTAAACCTATTTTAGCTGTCAAATATAACGTGTGACATTTTATCAATAAGTTTCTTTATAATTTTACACGCAGTATAGTTTTGACAACATTTTAAACAATGTTTAGCTAGACACGCGTTGAACATGGTTTCAATGCGTCTTTTGTAGTATGACAGTTAGAGTAGAATAATTTCCCTACTACGAGTAATGATCATTATAAGGTGATTGTGATAAAACCCCGGACCGACAACTTTACGTGCTCTCCGAGGCACGGCGGGGAGACCCACAAGGACAAACACCCAGACCTGGGAACAAATATTTATACAAATATAAATATCTGCCCCGAGCGGGGATCGAACCCGCAACAGTCGGCGTCAGAGGTACATTCAGCACCACTACACCCGAGCGGTCGTCTTTTCCATTTTAATAAAAAAATATATTTTTATTAAAAGCAGATCGGTATAATAAAAACTTATATCTAGTAATAAGTTTTTCAAATATATGAGATTATTGCAAAGTATGTAACAATATTCAATATGCGATATATTAAATTGAGAATTTTCTTCCGTATTTATTTAGTTTAGATGCTTTGAAAATTGTATGAATAATGTCAAATATGTGAGGTTTGATCAGAATACCTTAATATCCAGTAACCAAGGTATTGAATTGAGTTACGTCAATATCTCCGAATTTGACTTTTTATGGGTTGACACATTATTGCTTATCAGCATCTAATAATGAATGACTGATTCGCAGTTCGAAGTCTATTCTTTTAACAGAACATTTGTGAATAACTGTGCAAATATTTGAAAATATAATAATAAATAAATAAACGCATCACACTCAACGGCCCCCATTAAGATCGCGTGACCTTGTGTCGGGGGTCCGGAGACACAACACTAACACAAACACTCAGACCACGACAAACCATATGGCCAATACAGACGTTTGCCGTTAGCGGGATTGAACCCGCGACCGTTAGCGCTTGAATCAGTTGCAGTGACCACTGCGCCAATGTGTCTGCCATTATATAATTTGTATTTTTATTTATTTATTTTGAAACATCGGTAATTTAAAGGTTTTCCCAGTTCCTTTGAGTTTTAAATTATCAAGAGTTCACTGTATATAAAGAGATATATAGAATTTTTTTTTCTTGTCGTTTTTAGTAGACTACTATGACGTACTTCTAACCATGCATAAGATTTAGAGATGAAAATGACCGAATGATTGAACTGAATCATTTTATATCATGAAAAATTATAATGAAGAATAATGTTAAAGAAATTGTCATTTTCGTTTCTAGTCTTTATTTGGTAATATTACTCCCAAAGAAAATCACGAATTTTCGAATATTATTTTTTCATTATAATTTTACATTATAAGAAATGATTCAGTTCAATAATTCAATCGATAATTCCTTATCTAACTCGTATGTGCTAGAAATAGGTATCTGTGTGCTAAATAACATGTAAAGAAAAACAGACTATAAAGAAAAATAGATTATATTCAAGTTATGGCTCCTTGTATATCATTTAGCTTTTAAAAGACGTACAGTTGGACGCTGATAAGCAATACTGTGTCAAGCCACAGGAACTTCATTTTGAGAAAATGGCGTCTAAAGATGTCAAATGTACTCTTAATATATTTGTTTGAATCAGTATTTATCCATATTTTCTTTTCATTTTTGATAAATGGTTTAATGCATTAAAACAGGTTGATATATTGAATATATTATTTAATAGAAAGTTTTTTAAATATACCTATGAGATTATTGTATAAATTACAAAATATGGAACGACCTTGAAATTCGAAACAATTAATACTTATTTAGTTTATATGTCTTTATTTTTTATTGAATAATGTTAAATAGGTGATGTAGTATCAAAATACATCAATATCTTCGAATTTGACACATTGTGGGTTGACACATTATTGCTTATCAGCATCCAGTTATTCTTCACCTATGAGTAGACTCATTCGAAACGTAATCATATTTTCATTTCACAGTACGCAACCCTGGTGGTACTTCTGTTGCTTCTAGAATGTTCTCTCATGTACTACTTTTCATCGAGTATTGTTGAGGTAAAAACACAGCCGGGTTTTCCTTGTCTTTGTTACATTCGTTACTTATAAAGAGGTAAATTAGTTTGTTAATATGTAGTTTGTAAATCTGAAACAACAGATCCAATTTCAAAAATATAATGTTAGTCAATAGTCTTTTCAAAACGGTATACAATCGCTGGTTTCCAAGAATATCGTAGAAATTCAAAATTCTAACAAATAGAACTAAGTATGCCAAAAGACTAAATCATTGATGTTTCATCACGAAAAGAGTTGCGATGATGAATTTTCTTTAAATCAATAAAGTTATAACATCAAGGGATCGTTTGAATTTCGCAGCTATGCACCAACACATTAATAAAGAAATTTAATAACCCCATTCCCTAAAATTCACCATTTTTAGTTGCATCGATATTCTTCAAAAGCAGCGATACGTACCTTTGTGGCGCTGTTGAGTCGATTTTAATAAATGACATGTCCTTTTCAAACGGAAGACATGGCTTTATGCCTTACAATTTAATTGACTTGGCTGTACGGTGGAATACCTTTGCTTTTCTTTCTAAGGAAAGAAAAAAGTGAAAAAAAATGACATGTCGCTTGATACGTCATTACGACGAGAATGTCACAGAAAACATAAAAAATTTGAAAAGATTATGGACGTCAAATCGTCGAGTAGAGTTGAATAGGTCTTTAAAAATCATTTTTAGTTTTCTCATATCGTTTTTCAATCAGAATTATCGTTTCGAATGTATAACGATTTTAAGTTGGTTAGTAACGTTTCTGTATGGCCTTGTTACGCTTTAATTGTAGTTATTTTATTTATGACATTACAGAAAGGTCTTCGAGAACAAGATAGTATCATCAACCACGCTTTGCGCGTCGCTTTCCACTGCTGCGAAAGAAATTATACGTAAGTTTAGAATTGAACTACTTACTAGCTGTGCCCGCGACTTCGTTCTCGTGGACTGGATGGCATGTCTCATATAAAGCAAGACTCTGTGATGCCTCTCAAGGGAGTAACATTTTACGCGCATTAATTAATAGTTTTTGACTAAAAAATTATCTTTTCCTTTAATATGCCGTATACTTTTACTTCCCAGAATTTGATCCTTATACGTGACACTATGAGATGGTGCAATAATACAGAATGTTTTTTTTAATTAGCGGGTGCCATACCTGGGTAACAAAATAAAATTTCCTAAATAAAAGTTGTCTAAGTTACTTCTTATAAAATTAGCTATCTGTTAGTGAAAGTCTTGTCAAATTCGGTTCAACCCTTCCAGGGGTTAGTCGGAGAAAATAGACAGACAGACAAAATTTTTTTTATTATTGTATTACATCACGCCCCGACTGCATTGTAGGAGATATTACATCACGCTACGACTTAATTGTCGGCGATATTTTATTACACTATGAATACATTATAGCTATCGTTGTCTTAGATTTTCGCGATTATTATTCATTGAAATGAAACTATTTTAAACGGATTTAAATCGCGTATATTAATTATTTTTATCATCCCGACGTTTCGAGCACTTTGCAGCGTTCGTGGTCACGGGTAGACTAAGGTGACATTTGTCTATTTGAGATTTGAGAAATATTATTTACAACTACCGCCAACGGTTTCTTAAATGATATCTTGAATAACGTTCCGGTTGCACGCAGAAGGCACTAACTGTATCTTTTGGTCTGGCAGTCTGTTGGACTTGGGATTTTAAATTTTTAATGAGCGGATCCCAGGTGTTTGAAAGTCTCCAACCATCTTCTCTATTGAAGTTCGGATGTTTTTGAATTTCAATAGCCTCGCGTATCATTCTAGGAATGAATCTGTGTTCTCTAGCGAGGATCTGTGGTTTATCAAATCGGATAAAATGGTTAGGTTTATCCAAGGCATGTTCACAAACTGCAGACTTTGAAGAACGCCTATTCTTGACATCTCCTATGTGTTCCTTGACCCTAGTACCGATGCTTCTTTTTGTTTGGCCTATGTAAGATAAACCACACTCACATTCGAGTTTGTATACTCCCGCAGTCTGTAAAGGAATATTACTCTTGATAGGTCTCAAGAACTGGCTCACTTTCTTATGAGGCTTGTAGATAGTTTTAATCGAAGCTCGCTTCAAGATGTTGCCAATTCTGTCTGTAACTCCCTTCACATATGGTAGAAATGCAGGTTGTCGCTCAACTGTGGGTGGCTTGATACGGCTTCTACGATGCTGGCGAGGCACGGGCAGCTTGTTCTGGTGGAGTGCAAGCTTGACGTGGTGTAGCTCGTCCTCTAGGTGTTCAGCATCGCAGAGATGGTGGGCTCTCTGAAACAAAGATTTGCCAACGGTAGCTAACTGACTAGGGTGGTGGTGTGAGTCACCATTGAGGTATTTATTAGTGTGTGTGGGTTTCCTATAAACCGTGTGACTTAATGTGTTGTCAGGATTCTTGATAATAAGAATGTCAAGAAAAGCTAAAACATTATTTGCCTCTAATTCCATAGTAAATTGAATGTTATTATTAATAGAATTAAGATGTTGTAAAAATGCAGACGTCATATCACTAGGTAATATTGTGAAAGTGTCATCTACATACCGCTTGTAAAACCGAGGTGTGATTGGTCCGGAGTGAAGAGCCCTCTCCTCCAGGTCTTCCATGAATAAATCGGCGACCACGGGGGATACTGGAGAACCCATTGCAACTCCGTCGACTTGCACATAGAATTCATCATTCCACAATAAATATCCAGATGTCAGGCAGTGATGTAACAGCTCTGCATACTCAATAGGCATGTTTTTTGTTTGTAGCTTCCTCTTGACAATTTCGATGCAGTCTTGTATGGGTAGGTTGGTAAACAATGACTGGACATCAAAACTAACCATTGTCTCATTGTTGGCTAATTTGAGATCTTTGATTTCACCAACAAACTGGTAAGAATCCTTCACATAAGCTTCCGTGTGTCCTCGGAGTGGTGATAATATCCTTGCTATGTGTTGAGCCAATCTATATGTTGGTGTATCGATTTGGCTTACAATAGGACGCAACGGAGCACCAGTTTTGTGTATTTTAGGTAACCCATACAATTTTGGGGGCTTAGCACATGTAGGCACGAGTGATTTTTTATCCAGATTTAACTTTTCTTGATGTTTAGTTATTAACGCGGATGTCTTTTTGAGAATAGTATTAGTAGGGTCTTTTGTTACTTTTTTATAAGTTTTTTCATCCGATAAGATCGCGGTAATTTTCTGGTTATAATCACACGTATCCATCACAACGGTCGCGTTTCCCTTATCTGCCCGGAGGACTGTAATGTCTTTATTATTGCGTAAGTTCTTCAGTGCAATAGATTCATCACGAGTAAGGTTTCTTTTCGGTGGCCGGCTTCGACGTAAAACACTCGAAATGTCCTGTCGAATTGCTTCCGAGTCTTCCTTCGTGACATTATTCTTAAAAAGACACTCCTCTACGTGGCAAATAATGTCTTCAAACCACGAACGCTGCAAAGTGCTCGAAACGTCGGGATGATAAAAATAATTAATATACGCGATTTAAATCCGTTTAAAATAGTTTCATTTCAACATTATAGCTATTTTACATCACGTGAAGACTCAAAAGCGCGAAACATTAACTAGTTATTTTTATGACCATTTTTCACTAAAATATTCACAGCCTTTTGATAATAATCATTATAAAACTGTCATTTTGTTATTTCTTTCATCTCTCCGGGTTTTTTTGGAAAATCATATTGGATTTTAATTAAATAAAACTCAATTTTTTTATAGAGCATCGGAAGCAATGCCCCGCTCGTGCTGTGACGTCACACTCTCAACGAACTGCACCACAGATAACATCTACAAAAAGGTGAGTTCTCACACGAGGGATTCCTTCACGGAGTGATGGTCTGGGGTGTTAACTCAGGTTTATACTTTATTCGCGGATGCTGATACTGATATAAAAAAAATACTTAAATAAAACGTATCTAAATGTATATAACTCAAAGGTAACTGACATAGTGATCTATCAACGCACAGCCCAAACCACTGGACGGATCGGGCTGAAATTTGGCATGCAGGTAGATGTTATGACGTAGGCACCCGCTATAAAAGCATTTCGATTAATCCTACCC
Organism: Hypolimnas misippus; assembly: GCA_037950945.1. NCBI lineage: Eukaryota > Metazoa > Arthropoda > Insecta > Lepidoptera > Nymphalidae > Hypolimnas > Hypolimnas misippus. The sequence continues at coordinate 4,959,271 of JBBEEQ010000002.1, forward strand.
CCAAAAGGGAAAAAATAGGGGTTGAAAGTTTGTTGAAATATTGACAATTTTAAACCGATCGGACTTAGGCTTTGCCTGCATAAAGCTGCTATAATGTAGGCATTACAGATATTCGCGAGCACCAATCGTCCGGCATAACAAAAGTTATAATAACGCGAGCGAAGCCGCGAGCAAAAACTAGTTCTAGTATTAAATGATAAGAATATAACGCATTATTATTAAAGGGACCAAATTCGAAATCTGTGTGAAACGAAGCTTAATAAATTAGGTTGTGTTTCATAATCTATGATTTTTAAAAAAGAAAATAACTTTTCTATCAACATCTTGTGATATTATATTATTATAATATTTTTTTGCTACAAAACACATTAATTTTGTTTCACTCGCGTTTATGGTTACTGCTTCGCTCCTATAAGTCATAGCGTGATGTAATATAGCCTATAACCTTCCTCGATAAATACATTATATACACAAAAAGAATTTTTCAATTCGAACCATTTGTTCATGAGATAAACGCGTTTAAAAAAATAAACTCTTTAGCTTTATAATATTAGTATAGGTGTGTACATGTTTTTAATCCCAGACTCAAAAATAGGGGTGTTAGAAGTTTGTCATGTCTTTATCAGTATGTCTGTTTGTGACGTCGTAGCTCCCTAAGGGATAGATCGATAATAATGCGTTTTTTTTTTTAAAGAAATTTGAGTGAAATTTCATGTAATCGAAATAGTTCTTGGTTATAATTTATGAAAATCTACTCAGAAGTTTTCTAGTGTTTGAATGGATCTGAAATTCTAGTGGTCTAATCAGCTTCAAATTTATTATATTACCAGTTACTCGTGGCATTGCCCGCGTATACTTTATTTCCTTTGAATACAACTATAAGGGATGATTTTTGAATTCGGGGATATAGGTATTGATTTATTCATCCTATGGAATATTTGGATGCTGATAAGCAATAATGTGTCAACCCACAAAGAGTCAAATTTGGAGATATTGATGTATTCTGATACGACATCCTATTTAACATTATTCAAAAAATTTTCAAGTCATCTGAACTAAATAAGTATGAAAAAAAGTTTCTTAACTCAATGCTTCGAATTTCAGGTTGTTCCATATTTTGCAAATTATAAAATAATCTTAAATATTTAAAAACTTATTGTTAGATAACATATTAAATAAATCTATCTGCTTTTGATTCATTATACATTTTATCAAAATAGAAAAGAAAAGATGAATATATACGTCCACAAACAAATTTATTAAGAATAGGTTTGACATATTTAGACGCCATTTTCTCAAAACGAAATCCGTGTGGCTTAACACATTATTGCTTATCAGCGCCCATTTATGCTAAGCTTAAGGATAATCGGCCAAAAAAATAAATTTTGCCCATACAAACTTCACCAACCCCTTGCAATTAAATAGGGGATGATATTCGTGCGTTTTATGGTTCACATTTCATTACTATCATCCAGAAGTATGAGTATTAAACTTTAAGTTAATATGACCATGGAATAAGATTTTCCATACAAATGTTGTTTCTCCTTTTAATCCTCTTAGGGGTGAAAAATCGAGAATCCGTTCTTAGTGGATGCTTACACCCTAAAATTAATCTACTGCCAAAATTTCAAGTTCGCAGCCCCAGCGGTTTAGGCTCTGCCTTGAATCAGTCAAGACAAGTCATTTTATATGTATAGATGAACGATATTAAAACAACATCGTTTCGTAAACTTGATCTGATGCTGCCAGCAGGATACACAACTCCTCACCAAATTACAGCAGATGTATCTTGTCGGGGCTCGTTCAAATGTTCTTAAGCAGATTGTCGGTTATTTTTATTATTAATTTTAGGCGAAAACTACACTTATAAGTCTTGCTCTTAGACTTTCATAAATTTAAAAAGTTATTTCTCATTGCTTTACACTTGACGGAATTTACTGTCTTTTGTAACTTGCGACGTACCTGTTCCAGAGTTGTTTATATCGCTCTCGAGAGTAAAACTTACTAGTGTAATTCTCGCCTTATGTTATGATCCTCAGGATTGCAAACAAGAATTCACCTCATGGTTGGATAAATATCAAATATTGATCTATGTGATGCTCGCCGTCATCCACTTGGTATTGTCGTCCTGCTCTCTCCTGCGACGTGCGTACAGTGCGTCCCACTCGCACACCTAACGATCGCAGCGCCGATCTGGCGGTGAGTTTTTAGTTTCACTAACGTTTAGGGTTACTGCTTCGTTTAGGAGTTGTAGTGTGATGTTTAATAGTCCATAATATAGTCCCAATGTGATATAATATAGCCCACAACACAATCTTGCCATGATGCAATATAGGCCACAATTTAAGTTCTAGCATGACGTAATATAGCCTAAAATCTTCCACAACAAATAGGCTGTCCAAGACAAGAAGAACCTTGCGAATCTGCTCTGTTGTTTCTATATTATCTCTTAATTGCGACACAAATTATCCAATGCTAAATCTATATTTGTAGCAAAATTAATGAAAATTGGCTCAGCAAATGAGACTTGAAAGCATAAGAAATAGACAGAGCTAGTTTTACATTTTAATCGACTTCCAAAAAAGGAGGATATCAATTCGTCGGGGTTTTTATGTATGCTCCCCCATTACTCCAAAATGGCTTTACTGATTTGGTTAATGTTTTATTTGTTTAGTAAAGTTCTCATTGGTCGTTTAGAATTTTTATCAAAATCGGTTCATCAATGGTCAACGTCATCGGTTTTATCAAAGTAGTTTAGTTTTAAAATCAAAATAATTGGAATAAATATATCATTTAAATAATCAAAATTACGTATTTTGATTTAAAAGTCATTTTTCCATATTTTTTAAAAGTTTTGTCTATTTTAGCATCTCCTAAACGTTCTTGGAAGAACCGTGTATCGCCGAGCATAGAACCTGTGACCGATGACGTACTTATGCTTGTACTAGGCAGAGGCAGGCTTGGTTGGCTCGAAAAAACATGAAAAGATGAACAATAAAATTTGTAATTTTTTTATTAAAAATAAAACAATTTTGTTTTAAAAAACATACTTTATTTAAAACCACGTTACACACATACAGATATTAAAATTGCGAGCCCTTTATGAACCGAATGTATATTTTAAATTTATAAAATAATATATTTTATTGATTTTCTTCAAAAATGAAAATCGGTAGTAAACTTGGAGGTATAAAAATATTTATATGCAGAAACCTCAGTCTTCGATTGGACGCCGTGAGGTGTGGTTGTCAAAAGTGTTGCATATTTAAAAAAAAATATCAAAAAAAATATATATAATTTTTATATAAGAATTATGATATAAATTCGGTTCATAATTTTAATTTTGTAATAAATTACGCAATCACACGCAAATATAAAATTTAATACATTTATTAAATACAAAAAAAAAGTGTCAAATATTTTGAATAAATGCAATGCAGTGTCATAATTATTCTTAAGCCTAATAATTTTGTAAACGAATAATATCCCGCTAATAGGATGCATACTATAATTATCAGGATGCCTACTTCTAGGTTAGGGCAAGAATTCTGTATGGATCGATTACACTGAAATTTAAATGAAAATGTGTTTTAATAAATCACTGATTTTGTTTTGTGTTATTTATTAAACGCTAGAAACATTAAAATAATAAAGAAAATACTTTACAAAAACAAAACTAAATTCTAACCTAATTTTAAACGAAAATTTGCCATATTTGAAAAAAAAAAGTTATAAGTTTTTACATAATATGAAACAATAATAATTACAACATGAATTCATACGAAGAATAAACTGATTTAAGCTTAAAAAAAAACTTATAACTTTTTTAATCACAAGACAACCTACAACATAAGCACACGCGCCATCACAGACGCGACAATCAAAGTCGCTAACGAGAAGAAATTCTTCGTCGCCAATCCTGGCAACGGGGCAGTTGACCCCGTACACGATTCAAGATGGCGAAACAGAGCTGTGTAATCCTTCGATTGTTCATTGATGGTTCCGATTGGCTCCGAGAGGCCGACGGCGGTGTCTCTAAACAGGAGGTCGTTGATCCCGTCGAATGGTGAATACATTTCTAAGTTGATCAGCTGCGAAACTGTCGCAGCGTTGTAGCCGAAGTATAGGTCGAGGGTGTCGAGTAATGTGTTTAGACTGTTTGTTAGCGGGTCGTTGCTGGAATCAAAATTTTTTTTTTAGAAAATGCGTGTTTTTTTTTTATTACATAAAAATAATAAATAAACGCATATTAAACGCATCACATTCAACGGCTCCCATTAGGATCTCATGATCCTGATTCGAGGGTCACGCACAACACAACCACAATCACGACAAACATCGGTATGGCCGATACAGACGTTTGCCGTGAGCGGGTATCGAATCTGCGACCGTTAGGGCTCCAGTCAGTCCAGACTACTGCGATAGCGTCTCATATACCGTTAATGAATATTATGTGTCTGTACGTCACTCACCGTCTAGTTATCACCTCGGAGTCCACCACGAAGGCGAGTAAGCAGTTCTGGTCAGTGGGGATACCAGTTGTGGCTGCGAGAGTGTTGTTCCGACACAGGGCGCGTACTTGTGATGCTTGTAGACCAGCCGCACGAAGATGAGCTAGACGATAGTAATAAGTAAGTAACAGCCAGATAGTGTCCCACTGCTGGGCAAAGGTTCTCTCCTATTAGAGAAGGTTTAGACCCTAATCCACCACACCGGTCCTTCGAGCCGGATACACATGCGTCAGAATGTCTTCCGGCACATGTCGTTATCTCACGATATTTTTCTTCACTGAACACGAAATGAATTTTAACATTTTAGGGGGCGGTTAATAATCACGTGATGTTTTTTAGCATTTTTTCAAACCCACCACCCTGGTGTTACTTAGTGAGATTTTGTACCTTATGACTTAGGTACACCCCTTGTTATATTTGGTGATTCCCAGACTTCTTCCTCCCTTTGATCCTCACGTGATTAATGGTCCATAGCACTTAAAAACTTAGCAGTGCTAGCCGGGGCTTAACCTTCGATTCTCGATTGAGATCGACGTGTCCTAACCACTAGGACAGATTCTTTTTAAATTTTTGTGTCCAGTTCATAACTAAACCTTACCTTCGATATTGTACAGTTCTACAAAAGCGATGTCTGTGTCGGGGTCAGCGAGACACGCCACGGTCCCGTTGTTGCCATAATACATATTCGAACTGTGGTCGAAGCCGCACGTGACTGGAAATTTAATTTTATGGTTTAAAATCTGAAATCTAGAATAATAAGTGTAATAAGATCTTTATTAATTTCTCAAAAAGAAAAAAAAATTACAAAATTAGTCATGCGCGGGATGGTTGAAAATGTGGATACTCGGATACGAATCCGAATACGGATTTTTGGTATCAATATCCGCGGTTACGGATTTTAACAAGTGAAGTTCCGGATCGTTAAAAATGTATATTCGCAGATATTCGAATACGAATATTCGCGGATACAGATGCGGATCTTATATTTCTTATTTAAAATCTTACTTCTATAACTTTGTAATTTTAAACGATAGTTGACGCCAGTTGACACTAGGTCATAGACAAGACATGTTACGACGTGCATTGCGCGGGTTATTCTTTTGTTTTATTAATAATTCAACATCACACTAAGTAATATGTACATATGGACACTGACAAGCAATAATGTGTCAAGCCACAAGAACTTATTTGTGAGAAAATGGTGTCTATGTATGCCAAGTCTATTCTTAATAAATTTTTTTGAGCATTTTGATATATCCAATATATTATTTAATAAAAAGTTTTTTAAATGTATGAGATTATTGTATAAATTACAAAATACGGAACGACCATGAAATTCGAAACAATTAATTAAAAAAACAATCCGTAGTTATTTAGTTGATATGACTTTATTTTTTATTGAATAATGTTAAATATGTGATGCAGTATCAAAATACGTCAATATCTCCGAAATTTATTTTTTGTGGGTTGACAATTATCGCTTATCAGCATCCATATATAACGTGTGTTTCCGGACCCCCGACACAGGATCATGAGACCCTAATGGGGGTCCGTTGAGTGTGATGCGTTTATTTATTTACTTACAGCTGTTGTTAGCACCCACGGACGAGGCTGGTGGTCTGCACACTGAGCACAAGTTGGTGGCGTTGTATGACTGAAAGATAAAGGTTCTTTTCAGTGTTGATGTTATATAATATGTCAGAATTAAAAACGGGAATATTGCTAATAGTATGCTTTTTACTGTATACAATCTACTGACTACATTTGGACGCTGAGAAAACGGCGTCGAAAGGTGTCAAATCTATTCTTAATAAATTTGTTTGAAGAAGTGTATATCTTTTCATTTCTACTTTGATAAAAGGTATAATGAATTGAAAGCTGATTAATACATTTAATGAGTTATCTAATAATAAGTTTTTCAAATATTTAAGATAATTGTATACATTGCAAAATATGGAACGCACTCGAAATTCGAAACATAAAATGAAGACACATTTTTCCGTACTTATTTAGTTTAGATAACTTGATTTTTTTTTAAAGATGTTAAATGTCACCTATTGAACATCTTTGAAAAAAAAATCAAATAGGTGACGCCATAATAAAATACATTAAAATCTCCGAATTTGAGTTTTCGTGGGTTGACACATTATTGCTTATCAGCATCCAAATATGTTTGAAGAAGTATATTCACCTTTCCTTTTATTTTTTTTAAAAAGGTACAATGAATTAAAAGCAGGTTGATATATTTAATATATTATCTAATAAAAAGTTTTTCAAATTTATAAGATAATTGTATAAATTGCAAAATATCGAACGCACTTGAAATTCGAAACAACGAATTAAGAAACTTTTTCCGTACTTCTTGTTTATATGATCTTACATGTTTTTGAATAATGTTAAATAGGTAACGTAGTATCAAAATACATCAATATCTCAGAATTTAACTCTTTGTGGGTTGATACATTATTGCTTATCAGCATCCATATATGGATGCTGATAAGCAATAATGTGTCAACCCACAAAAAGTCAAATTTGTAGATATTGATGTATTTTGATACTACGTTACCTATTTAACACTATTAAAAAAAATTTCAGGTCATCTAAACTAAATAAGTATGAAAAAAAGTTTCTTAACTCAATGTTTCGAATTTCAGATGCGATCCATATTTTGCAATTTATAAAATAATTTCAAAAATTTAAAAACTTATTATTAGATAACATAATTAAGAAATCTATCTGCTTTTTATTCATTATACATTTTATCAAAATAGAAAAGAAAAAATGAATATATACGACTTTAAACAAATTTATTAAGAATAGGTTTGACATCTTTAGACGTCATTTTCTCGAAACGAAGTCAGTGTGGGTTGACACATTATTGCTTATCAGCATCCAGATATAACATAAGCAGGAGACTCACGCTTTCGGCGAGTAGGTGCGAGTTGTCGAGCGCGCCGGGCGCGCAGGCGCTGTCGAAGAACTCGCCCACCGCGCGCGCGTAGTCGCACTCCGAGCTGCTGATCACGCCGCGCTCGTGCGCCGCGCGCACGAACGACACGTACGCTGCGCGCGCATTGTGTACGTGATTATAATATATTTAAAGTACATATTACAAAAGTTCTTAATAGCGAAAGTATTCAAGATTACATAGATGATAAAGATGCTTGGATTTAGTATAAGCTGGATTATATATTTGCAACTCATAAAAATGTATGTATTGTAAAACTGTCTTGCTTCTTCTCGGTAGAAGCTATGTTCGAACCGGTGGTAAATTCATTTAATTTTTTGCTTTCTTCTTTGTTTGTGTAGTGGCGATTCAAAAGTGCTTGTCTACTTGAATAAAGTACATATATTTTGATTTTGAAAGTAAGGTAACACCCTGTAAATATCCCACTGGAGGGCAAAGGTCTGATCTTCCATTAAAATAGTTAAGAGCCTAATCCACCACGCTGGTCTTTCGGGCCGGACCTCACGATGTTTTCCTTGACATGAGATGAATTTAAATATTTTAGAACTTGATAACTAAGCAGTGGGATAGAGATTAGGGTTGCCAGATGGCCGGGAAATGCGGTATTGTCCCGATAGCGAAACGTAAACGGGCATAATAATACGTAATCCTAGGAAACTAAAAAAGTAAAGTAAAGTAACATCCTATAAATGTCCCACATCTGGGCAAAGGCCTCCTCTCCTATTAAGGAGAAGGTTTAGAGCTTAATCTAACACGCTGTTCCACTGCGGGGCGGATGTACGGCATGTACAGAATTTCTCCCGGTACGTGCAGGTTTCCTCACGATGTTTTCCTTCACCGCCGAGCTCTAGATGAATTTAAATACAAATTTAGCACTTGAAAACTTAACGGTGCTAGTGGGGATTGAACGTGCGATCATCGGTCGAGACCTGTTCTAATTGAATTAGGAAACTAAATCATAAGTGACATTAACTCACACAATCCTCCGAACTCAGGGAAGCAAGCCTTCCTCCCGCGGAGGTTCTCGAAGCGCGTGACGGTCTGCGTGGTGGTCTCCTTCATCAGCGCGGCGACGCGGGTGAACGCGGCGGGGTCGTTGCGGGAGTTCTGCACCAGCTTCACGGGCGAGAGCCGGTAGTGTCTGCGGATGACGATAGCTTTATTAATGACTAGCTGCCGCCCGCGCCTTCGTCAGCGTGGAATAGTTACTTTGAGCTAATAATGCATTATTTTAGAACAAATTTGGTTAGCATAAAAAAGGTTATAATGAGCTAACCTTAAAAGATAGTATCGTAAGCTCTCTCAATAGGAATATATCTCCCGATTTTGAAACATTCTTCATTGGTGCTCCGGTCCTTTTGGTCTTAGCGTAATAATATATAGCCTATAGCCTTCCTCAATAAATAAACTATCTAACACAAAGAGAATTTTTCAATTCGAACCAGTAGTTTCTGAGATAAACGCGTACAAACAAACAAACAAACTCTTCAAGTTTATAATATTAGTATAAATCAAAAACTGAAGGTTAAGAAGACATCTACGTTTTACACGATTGCGTGATTCAAGGGAGGGTAATGTATTTATCAGTATGTATGTGTGTGCCACTATTTAGATCAAACTTGTGGGTCGATTTTCACAAATGACGTTTGATTCGTCATAACGATGCAAATGTCGTAGAAAGTACAATAATTTTAAAAAATCAAAATGGCGAAAAAAGAAAAAAATTAATTAAAATTTAAATCGACGAACTACGTTCAATGGAGTTGAATGGGTATTTAAAAATCATTTTTAGGTTTCTTATACCATTTTTCAATCAGAACTACCGTTTAGGATCTACGATTCTCTATGGTCCTATTACGGAGTGGGGTTTTTGACTTTTTTCAATTTATTGCTTGTTGACATTCACAGCTCGTAACTATTTACGTCTTATCTGTTGCTAAGTTACAGAGTTCTTTCATAACTCTCTCGAGAGTAAAACTTAGAAACGTAATTCTCATATTATAATAGCCTTTATATTTTTCGAATATTAAATCGACTTCTCCATTCTCGATGTTCCTTGAATACGTATTGACCGATTAGTTAATTCTATTCTTATTTAAAAGCGAATACTTTCCGATTGGTTCTCTGAATTTTCATCAAAATCGTTTCAGCAGTTTAATTTTAAAAACCTAACTTAACGAAACTACGTCTTTCGCTTTAGTATTTGTATTTTTCTATCAAAATCGGTTTAGTAATTTTGCTTTAAAAATATTTATCATCCAAGCAAACGAAACTGAACTTAGGGATTGGTCCGTTTTAAAAAATGAGTTTTCTCTGAGAGTTTTGGTCACATTCAGGCATTGGTCCTATTTAGAAAAAAAAGGTTACTTAAAGCCTCCAACGGAACCACCACACACCGGAAGTAATCAATGTTAAGTTATCTCTGGGGTTCTTGTCAAAAGTTTAAGAGTGTGAAGACAAGCGATCTATCCTAGAGAGAGGGAGATACTGACGGTATATATTTACTAACTGATCAAAGAGTTTTTATAGACGAAATAATCTATATTTAATAATGACTAGCAGTTTCACGCGGCTACGCCCGCGTATAGTTTGGATCATAGCTAAATAAATCTACCAGCGAAATTGTTACCGTTCCAGGATTTATTACCCCCTAACGTCATTTTAAAGGATGATTTTGAAATTCTGGGGTACATATATATAATTATTCTCCCTAAGTAATGTTTGTGCTGAATTTAAGGATAATCGGCCAAAAAAAAATATTTTCTCCATACAAACTTTACTACCCCCTTGCAACCCAGTGTGGAATAATAGTACCCCGTTTTCTATTTTACATTTCATTACTATCACCCAGAAGTATGTGTATTAAGTTTTAAGTTAATACGACCACGGAATAAGATTTTGCATACCAACGTTTTTAGCCCTTTTCACCCTCTTGTGGGGTGAATAATCAAAAAACCATTCCTTAATGGATGCCTAAAACCTAAAAGCCACCTACTGCCAGAATTTCAAGTTCGTAGCCGAAGCAGTTTAGGCTCTGCGTTGGTGACTCAGGACAAGTATATATAGATGTATTCCTAACAATCGGTTACCGAATAGCCATTTAAAAAACACTCACTGTCTAGACAAATATCCATAATTAGCAGGAGCGGCGACAAAGTCGACCGTGTTGTCCCGAATGCCGGCCAAGCAGTCGAACATGTTGCGACGCATCTGGCACGTGATGGCGGGCTCGATGCCGAGCGCGTGCGCCGCGCCGCGGATCCACGCGCACTTGGCGAGCTCCTGCGCCGCGATCACGCACCAGCGGCGCGCGGGGATGCAGCTGGGGGACGAGTCGATGTTCGGGATGTTGCGGACTGGGGGGAGTTATATAATAAACTTATTTAACGCTGATAAGCAATACTGTGTTAAGTCACGCGGAATACGTTTTGCGAAATGGCGTTAGGTTAGAAGTTGGGTTTGAAGAAGTATATATTTTACAATACACTAGATAAACGAAATTAAGTAAAGCGATGACTTGTTAAGGTAACTGTATTCAAGTTACAGAGTTGTATACGTTAGTAGATATGAACGCTGATAAGCAAAACTGTGTCAAGCCACGCGGACTTCGTTTTATGAAAATGACGTTTAAACATGTCAAACCTATCCTAATTATATGAAGTAAATTTCCATCTTTCCTTTCTGTTTTCATAAAGGTCAGTATGATGTAATTTCGGGGCACGGGTCGAGACGCGAAATTTCGGGACGATCTCGGATTTCCCGACACCCTAGCCTCACTCATTCTTTCCCATACTTCCGAATTCCCTTCCCTAATTCCTCTCACTCCTCTGATGCTGCAAATGACCATTTACCAAAATTTTCAGTAAAAAAGTATACTTACTCGATTGTGTGTAGTTCTGAACAGTGGGAAGTCCACTCTCGAAAAACACTCTCGGGCTGTTCGTGCCAATGATTTCGGTAAACAGCACCGTTTGCCAGGAACTACTGCTGGGGTTCACGCCGTTCGGCCACCACTCCTGCAAGCTGGCCAGGACTGATGCAGCGTTATTTCTGAAAAATAATTATTATAATGTTAGATTTCCAATAATTTTGTTATAAAATAGCTGATGCTCGCGACTTCGTCTGCGATGTCCGATGCCTACGTTATAGCTTTATGCATACAAAGTATCAGCCCGATCGGTTTTAAATTGACAAAGTTTCATACAAACTTTCATCCCTTATTTTATTCCCTTGGGGGTAGAAATAATTAACCTTTGTTAGCATATGCCTACGTCATAACAATTCATCTTAAAAAGTAAGGAAATATGGTTCTTACTGGGAGGCGATGATGGTGCGCCATGGCTGCTTGACGAAGGAACAGGGCGCTGTTAATGATGATAGAGCCTCAGTCGTCAACACTCTGATGCTGCCGTCTTCGCAGAGTGCGGCAAACGACGTCGCGTCTTGAGGGTTACGGACCTGATGCGGAAGAGCATTGGGTAAAAACATATACAAATTTTCTAAATTCTATTATTTTTAGCAGACTTCCACAGAAAGGCCTGTTTTTTTATTTTAGTTCACCTTTAGCTCGAAAGCGGCTGAGTTTGTTAATTTATAACTGTATTTAGAACAACGTGACGAAATTAGATATTCCCTGATACATATATCCGGCTCGAAGGATTACCGTTATGGATTAATCAATAAACCTTTTCTTTAAAGGAGAAAAATACTCGTGTACTCTCAGTGAAGAATTCTCGAACGTATTGCCATGTGACGTACGCGAGGGTGTCATTGTGAGGAAAGTAAATATTTCATATTGATAAACATATAACGCCGAATTTTCGACTCCGCATAGTCAATGTTACCTTCTTGGGGCAAGGTATTCGTTTTTATAATAAAATTCCGCAGAAAGTGTTACAGTTTACAAATAAGAAATTTAAAGTACATATTAAAAAGTCCTTAGTAGCTAGCTAAAGCATATTGTTCTGTTCAAGATTACATAGATGATAAAGATGCTTGGATTTAGTATAAGCTGGATTCACACAGGGTGTTTAATATATGTACCTATTGTAAAATAATTGTAACTATCGACTTTCTGGCCGGTTCTTCTCGGTAGAATCTACATTCCGAACCGGTGGTAAATTAATTAGACTTATTTTTCTTTTTTGTTTCTGTATTGACGATTCAAAAGTGCTTGTAAAAGCCTACTTTAATAAAGCATATTTGATTTTGATACGTATATATCCGGCTCGAAGAACCAACACGGTTGATTAAGCTCGTTAATAGGAGAGGAGAATTCCCATCGACTCACAGTAAAGAATTCTCGAACGTGTTGCCAAGCGACGTACGCGACGGCGCCATTGCCGTTACTCCTGAGACACTCCAGGGCTTGGATGTGTCGGTTGGTGTTCAGAGCGCCGGCAACCGACACGCCCATGTTGATGGTGTAGCCGGAACAGTTCGCGTTCGGGCCGCACAGCGAACATAACGATGGGTAGCGGTTTCCTATCAATTGTTATCATTGTTAGTCTATTGTATTCATTTATCACGCTACATAATTGGACGTTGATATCACTGTGTCAAGCCACACGGACTTCATTTTGAGAAGATGGCGTCTGAAGATATCAGATCTATTCTTAATTTGTTTGAAGAAGTATATATCTTTTTTTTTATTTTGATAAAAGTTATAATAAATTAAAAGCAGATTGGTATAAAAAAAGTTTTATCTGATGATAAGTTTTTCAAAATTTGGAGCACGCTTTAATATTCGAAATATTACATACTAAAACTTTTTTCCATACTTATTTAGATTGGATGTTTGAATAATGTTCAATACGTGACACATCATCGGAATACATCTCCGAATTTCACTTTTTATGGGTTGACACGTTATTGTTCATCAGCATCCAATTATAATCTTATAATCGCAGTAAACATTAAAATTTATATAATTTATAATTTCGTTTTATTCTGCGGCAATACGCCACGCTGTTTGTATATATTAAAGTTCACTCTCAACCAAATTTTTACATGCCTTAGCGTAGAAAATTTCAGAAAAAACTGCATACAGCTAAGGTCAGAAAGTGGACGACTTAAATGGACGGTTACGTCTCTTCTTACACCTGTGTGTGTCCCCTTTCGGATGATTAAGATGCTTGGATTCACATTGTGTTTAATATATTTGTAACTCTTAAATGGACGCTGATAAGCAATACTGTGTCAAGCCACACGGATTTCATATTGAGAAAATGGCGTCTAAAGATGTCAAACCTATTCTTAACAAATATGTTTGAAGAAGTATATATCCATATTTTCTTTTATTTTTTGATAAAAGGTATAATTAATTTAAATCAGACTGATATATTTAATATATTATCTAATAAAAAGTTATTCAAATTTTTGAGGTTATTGTATAAATTGTAAAATATGGAACGCACTTGAAATTCGAACCAATTAATTAAGAAACTTTTTTCCGTGCTTATTTGCTTATATGATTTCAATTTTTTTTAAATAATGTAAAATAGATGACGTATAAACAAAATACATCAATATATCCGAATTTGACTTTTTGTGGGTTGACACATTATTGCTTATCAGCATCCAAATATATGTATTGTAAAACATTTCAAAAGAGTATCGAGTTCCTTGCCGGTTCTTCTCGGTAGAAATTCCGAATCGGTGATAAATTCATCAACAATTATGTTTCTGTATTGACGATTCAAAAGTGCTTGTAAAGGCCTACTTGAATAAAGCATATTTTGATTTTGATTTTGGATCGCGCCTGAATATAGTGTGGTGGGGAAGAAGTAAGGAAAGTGTAGGTTACCTAACCTTCTTACTTACTACTTCTAGAAGAAATTCTAGAAGAATAACATAAAATTACTCACTGAGATCGGCATCGACAGTAACGTTAGCGCTCCAAGGACCAGGCCGGCAGCCGCTCTCGAAGAACTTGCTCAGGGTGTCGACTTCCATCTCCTCAGCCGTTTTCCTGTCGGTGCTCGCGTCTGGACAGCGGTCAGTGCGAGCGACCTGAAAAGGGAGTTTATTGAGTAGGTGTCTCTCTATTTATCACTAGCAGTACCCGCGGCGTTGCCCGCGTACTTAAATACCCCTAGCACAACTATAAGGGAGGATTTTTGAATTTTGGTATACAGACATTTATTCTCCCTAAGGAATATTTATGCTAAGTTTAAGAATAATCGACCAAAACGAAATTTTTCTTCATACGAACTTCACAACCCCCTTGCAGTTCAATAGGGGATGATATTCGTTCTCGTATCTTTCTCATTTCATTCACGCGCGTTAATTTGAGGAAAAATTATATTTGTATAATGTATATTTATATAAAAATAATAATTTTAATATTTCATTGGTTTCAATTTGCTGGGTATAAATATAAGTAAGCTTACGTTACTCCGTATAACATTAGCTATCTCTAAGTGAAAATCCCGTCAAAATCGGTTCAACCGTTTCGGACATTAGTCGGAGCAAACAAACAGGGAGGCAGACAAAAATTTTTTAAATTGTGTTTTTAATGTAAGTACCGTTTCGTTTAGCATTTAGTTAAAAGCTGTTAATTTAAAATTAAGAACAGACACTTCAATTTTATTTATTTATATTGACAAGCATTTCATCCCGACTTCTCACGGGTAGATATAGGTTTTTATGAGAAAAAAATTAAAAATATAAATTTCTACAGCTTTTGATCATTAGGGATAGTGGTGAAAGAATCTTTCAAATCGTGTAATTGACTAACATACGAATTCAACAGCATTTTGTAAAAATAAGCCTTATATAATATAGTATGTATATATATATATATGTGTGTGTGTGTGTGTGTGTGTGTGTGTGTGTGTGTGTGTGTGTGTGTGTGTATAAAAGGTCACTCACTCACTCATCACGAAAATACTATAAAAAGACCTACATACAAATACAAACTAAAAGTTACAAATCGTACACATATAAAATGAAATACGATATATATAAATATAATAGACTAATAAATACTTCTCATAATATCATAAAATGTATTATTTAACAAAAATTAACTTAGGTCGATTAAAAAAAAATTGTTTTAGTGAATTTTTGAAAATAGAAATAGTTTTCGATTTTTTTATACTTACACGTAAGTTATTCTACAATTTAATTACCTGGATGGTAAGAGACTGTTTGAAAATTTTAGAATTATGTACAGGAATCTTGAGCAAAAGACTTCGCGAAGATCCTAATAGGGAAGGGTCCCCAAGAAATTCAAAGTCCGAGTTATTAAGCGCGTGTGAAGCCGTTAGTACTCAAAAATAGTAAAAAATAACTCACCGCCCTCTCGAAAGTCTTCAAGACACGTGGTGACCAGCGCTGATCGGTCTGGTCGAAGCCCGGATGGCAATACTTGCCCCCACGAAGACCTTCAAGGCCACCGGTGTGGTTAGCTGGCACTATTGCTACTGCTTCGAAGGCGAATGGTTCTAAAAGTTGTAAAGACAAAAAATTGTATTATTTCGAGCCCTTAAATATACATATTCCACTTTAAGATCCTAAAAATGGAGGATCTACAAGTCTACCGTGACATTTCGCATTTTAATAAATCAGACTTTATTTCGTAACCTGTTCAGTGTTTATTTTACTCTAATTTATTAAGATTAAACGGATAGTTCGAGCGACTATAATGCTGTTCAAATATGGCAACTGCAGGGCAAACCATTTTTTCTTTGACCAACGTAACTTCATTTTTAACTAACCATTAGTCTATACATATAAAATTACTTGTCCTGACTGATTCATCAAATGCTATGGCTACGAACTTGAAATTTTAACAAATAAAAAAGTACCGCTGAGTTTCTTTCGCGGTTTTTTCTCAAGCTTGGGGTTATACTTTTCCGAAACCGTGATAGATTCGTTTTCTTGACGTTCAAGATGACAATGTAAATTCCTATTTTTAATAAAAAATACTTTCATTTTGATTTTGGGATCATTCTTAATAAATTAATTAATTTTCTATCGATAAAACGAAGAATTTAATTGTATTTGTAAGAACGGCGAGGAGGCGACGATTCGTTCGAGTCTGCGTATAATAATGCTAACACAATATCGACGCTCTATATGTGACACCTTGTAACTAACATTTTTTTATGGATTTTCTCACTGAAAACGGCATTCAAATAATTAACGTTTATAATAATAATATTTTTCATATTTAATATAACGGGTCTTATCGCGATAACTAATAGTAGTAATACCTTTTATATAATAACGGTAAAGACAATATTAATATTGTGAGGGTAGGCGAAGAAAACTCGCGCCGGAGGGCGCGCGGTACACCAGTCAGCTCTTGACCACGGCGAATGTAACTTCGTCGAAACGTCGGACAATAAAAAGGTATTACTACCATTAGTTATCGCGATAAGACCCGTTATATTAAATATGAATAGTATAAATCGCGAAAGTTTAAAATATATAATAATAATATTTATTCAAATAATTAAGTCTAAATCATTTAAAAATGAAAACATATTTATTACAGTTAGTTCTAAAAATTTTTTTTTTTTTTTTTTTTTTTTTTTTTTTTTTTTTTTTTTTTTTTTTTTTTTTTTTTTTTTTTTTTTTTTTGTCTCTTCAATAAAGTTTGGCAGTTTCGAGCTATCACATGTAGACAGACGATATGTAGATCTAACAATATTATTAATAATAGAACTTACCTGTTCTTGATACATCTCTGATGGAAGCCACCACACGGTTCTGCAGGGGCATCTGCTGTGAGAGCAGCAACGTTTCCTCCTCAGTAAACACTCCAAAATCAGCTTCACCTCGTGCCAATTTAAAGGCACAATCCACTCTAGAGAAGAGGATCGCTTTTTAGCAGGATACTCAATAGTTTCAGTTTTTTTGTAATTTTTTTTTTTATATAACGAGCTTTAAACAGATTTCTTGTTGTATATGTCTCAGCTAACTTAATTGGACGCTGATAAGCAATACTGTGTCAAGCCACACGAACTTCGTTTTGAGAAAATGGCGTCTAAAGATGTCAAACTTATTCTTAATAAATTTGTTTGAAGACGTATATATTCATCTTTTCTTTTCTATTTTCATAAAATGTATAATGAATCAAAAGCAGATAGATTTATTTAATATGTTATCTAATAATAAGTTTTTAAATATTTGAGATTATTTTATAAATTGCAAAATATGGAACGCACCTGAATTTCGAAACATTGATTTAAGAAACTTTTTTCCATACTTATTTAGTTTAGATGACTTGAAACTTTTTTTAATAATGTTAAATAGGTGACGCAGTTTCAAAATACATCAATATCTCCAAATTTGAATTTTTGTGGGTTGACACATTATTGCTTATCAGCATCCAATTAGCCGTTCAATTAACAGTCTAGCCTCTTTAATTTACGGCGTCAATTAGCGGCTTAAATGATTGTAAGACCGAGCGTAGACTACAATCAATTTTTGTATCTTTGTAATGAATAAATTCAAAAACTACTAGGCCGATTTCAAAAATTGTTTCACCATTATAAAGCTAAGAAACATAGACTATATTTAATGCTAGAGACAAATTGGGGATCTTTACTAAAATATAAAACAACAAAAAAACATAAATTAAAATTAAAAAGAGTTCAAGAACGAAGCCGCACGGGCCGCTAGTGAATGAGAACCGGAAGCCTAACCCACCCCACCACCCCCCACCCCTGCAATGTCTTATTCAACTCAACTCAAAATATACATTATTCAAATAAGCTCTTTCGAATCGTCAATTTACAAATTCGTCATGTCAGTTCCTCGTCAAGCTACCACCGGCTCGGAATGTGGACTCTACTGAGAAGAGGCGGCCAGAAATTCTTGTAAAAATTCCTTTTCATACTTCATTCGTTCATGAAGTTGGCGAAGCATGATTCTTCTAGTGATGTCCATATCCGATTGATCACTTAACGTAAGGTATCCTGCCTATACGTTAGCTAGTTTTTTTGTCATAAAATAATACTTACTTCGTTTCAACTGGTGCACATACCGCTGAACTGCCAGCGTTGTCTAAGTTTCGACAAATATGCGTGCTAACAGTCGGCATACAGACGCGTACTGGGGAAGAAATAAAATTAAGACATCAAAAATATATCCAAACCAATGACAAAAATTCATAACTAAATTAACTTAACGACTAACGCAACTTACTAACTTATTAATTAATGAATTTATAAGCGATAATTACATTAGTAAGTCAGTAAGTCACGAGAGCGATATGAAACAACTCTGTAACATAGCATCAGATACGTCGTAAGTAGTTACGAAAGCTGTGAATATCAAAAATAAGGCGTTGACAGTAAATTCTTTCAGGTGTAAAGCAATGAGTACTAATGTAAATATTTGGACGCTGATAAGCAATAATGTGTCAACCCACACGGACTTCATTTTGAGAAAATGGCGTCTAAACATGTCGAACCTATTCGTAACAAATTTGTTTGAAGACGTATAAATCCAACTTTTCTTGTCTATTTCGATAAAATCTATAGTGAATTAAAAGTAGATTGGTATAATGAAAAGTTTTATCAAATAATATTTTTTTATAATACAGGAGATTATTTTATATTGCAAAATATGGCCCGCACTTCCATATTCGAAAGGTTTCATTAAATAACTTTTTTCCGTATTTATTGACTATAGATGACTTGGAAATATTTTGAATAATGTTAAATACATGATGCACTATCAGAATACGTCAATATCGCCAAATTCGACATTTTGTGGGTTGACACATTATTGCTTATCAGCATCCATTTATGAAAGTCTTAGAGCAAAACCTATAAGAGTAATTCTCGTCTTAGAGTTAGAAATTTAGTAAACTAATTACTTATTAACTTATATAATTATATCAATCTGCTTTTAATTTTTTACATTTTATCAAAATAGAAAAGAAAAGATGGATAAATCTGTTTCAATATGTTATGTATTATCAGAATATATCAATGTCTCTGTACCGGACATTTTGTGGGTTGACACATTATCAGCCTCCAGTGTATATGTTTCAAAAATCAAAATTAAAATGGCCATTCAACGGGGTAATGCTGCCAGTATTTTGGGAACTTTACCCAGATGCAGTGGCTTAGATGAGGTCTACGATGTTTTGTAAACAATAATCCTTTTTTTATTTTTTGTATTAATTTAGAGCTTGATTGATATATTGAATAATAAATAGTTTTAGAATGAGAGTAATTTATAAATATTAAATTTTTTGATAAAAGATATATTTAATATATTTTGTAATAAAAAGTTTTTTTAAATGTTTGAGACTATTGTGTAAATTACAAACTATGGAACGACCTTGAAATTCGAAACAATTAAGAAACTTTTTCCGTACTTATGTAGTTTGTATGACTTTCTTTTTTATAGAATAATGTTAAATGGGTGATGCAGTATCAAAATACATCAATATCTCCGAATTTCTCTTTTTGTGGGTTGACACATCAGCATCCAAATGTAACTTTTTAATGCTTTCACGTTTGAATTACTAACGAACTTAATCGATTATCATAAAATTTCTACGCGATTGAGTCTCTAGGATGTAATATTGGTGATGTGTTGGATATTAGTATCCGTATCCACGGATATTTGAAGTAGAAGAAAGATATCCGTATCCGTATCCTCATTCGTTACTTTTTGGCGGATCCTGTAAATTAAAATATACTCGTGTCGTCGCCGTGGTCTGGGTGTTTGTGTTAGTGTTGTGTTTCCGGACCCCCGACACAAGGTCACACGATCTTAATGGGGCCGTTGAGTGTGATGAGTTTATTTATTTAATAAAACACCAGTGTTATTATTTAGGTAGGTGTAGGTATTTATTATTATGATTCTACCGAAAAGAACTGGCAAGAAACTATAGTTAGTTTAGACGAGTCTCCAATACACTAAGCTGTTTTAATAATTCGTTAAATTTTATCTTTTAACCCGTCATGTGACTCGCGTCAATTATTTTTACATTGATAAGCAAAGTAAGGCGGGCCGCATGATTCATAGCTTATGTCCATTTAATCTCCTACAAATATTATGTTTAACCGACCTAAAAATGAAAGTCACGGATAGGTTTTTCATTATTTAAATGAATATTTTCAAAGGAATGTTTTTGTATATAATATATGGACGCTGATAAGCAATACTGTGTTAAGCCACACGAACTTCATTTTGAGAAAATGGCGTCTAAAGATGTCTAACATATTCTTAAAAAGTTTGTTTGAATAAGTTTTTATCCATGTTTTATTTTCTTTTTTGATAAAAGGTGTAATGAATTAAAATCAGGCTGGTATGTTTAATATATTATCTAATAAAAAGTTTATTAAATATATGAGATTATTGTATAAAGCATAAAATATGGAACGACCCTGAAATTCAAAACAATTAATTAAGAAACTTTTTTCCGTACTTATTTAGTTTATATGACTGTATTTATTATTGATTAATGTTAAATAGGTGATGCAGTATCATAATACATCAATATCTCCGAATTTCACTTTTTGTGGGTTGACGCATTATTGCTTATCAGCATCCATATTAGCTGTGCTCGCGACTTCGTCTGCGATGTCTGTGATGCTTAAGTCATAGTGGCTTTATGCATGGAAAGTCTCAGCTCGACCGGTTTAAAATTGACAAAGTTTCATACAAACTTTCATCCCCTATTTTATCATCTTGGGGGGAGAATTAATCAAAATCCTTTCTTAGCGGATGTCTGCGTCATAACATCTACCTGCATGCTAAATTTCAGCCCGATCCGTCCAGTGGTTTGGGCTGTGCGTTGATAGATCACTATGTCAGTCAGTCATATATTTAGATTAGGATTTGATGTAGATCTTCGGAGACAAACAAAGGAACTCTTCGACTAACAACAAATGTCCCGTAATTACTGCGATCATTTTTATATACAATACTAGCTGTGTCCCGTGGCTTCACCCGCGTTAATTTAAGGAAAAATTATATTTACCATTTTACCACGGACAATTTACATTTTAACATAGACAATTTGTTTTTGAGTATTGTATAAATGGATGCTTATAAGCAATAATGTGACAACCCACGAAAATTCATATCCGTAGATATTGATGTGTTTTGATACTGCATCACCTATTAAACATTATTGAAAAAATTTACAATTCATATCAACTAAATAAATACTGAAAAAAGTTTTTTAATTACTTGTTTAGATTTGCGAGTGAGTTCCATATTTTGCAATTTATAAAATAAACTTAAATATTTGATAAACTTTCTATTAGATAATATATTAAATATATAAATCTGCTTTAAATTCATTATAATTTTTATCAAAAAAGAAATGAAAAGATGGATATATGCTTCTTCAAACATATTCGTTAATAATAGGTTTAACATCTTTAGATGCCATTTTCTCGAAATGAAGTGCGTGTGGCATGACACAGTATTGCTTATCAGCGTCCAAATATTGACATTAATATTAATACGATACTAGCGTCACTCAATTGTTTTGCTTTCACGGAACGCCTCTACCAACACTTAAACGTTAGGGTATGGTATTAAAGTAAAAATTGACTTTTAAATATTATTACGACCGATTATCCTTAAATTCAGCACACATTACTTAGGGAGAATAAATAAATTAATGTATCCCAAAATTTCAAAATCAACCCTTATAGTGACGCTATGGGGTATTAAATCGTGGAACAATTTCTCCTAAATAAAAACTTTCTTCTATAATTACGCTGGTAGATATATTTAGCTGAAATTTCAAAATATACATATGCCGCGAGCAACTGCGAGTATATTATAATTTTAATAATTAATTATAATTGCTCTTACACGTGAAATTATTTTCTGTCAATGCCTTAATTTTGACAGCCACAGCATTCGGTTACCTGGGTAACCGTTACCGTAAAGGAATATTTTATATTGACTCTTATGAACAATTCAAGGGGATTACGAAGAATTTGTTAAATCGAGGAAGTTATATTAAGGTTGCACTATACCATGAAATAGAAACGGACAAACTGACATTCTTAGTTGTTGCATTTATAATATTAATATGGATTACTAGAGTTTAATAACTAAGACTTTTAAAAAAATCCACTTCGAAAGAGCGTTAATTTATTTGCCTAAACGCCATCCATATACCAGTTATTTCGAATTAAAAATATTTTTTAATATATGTTTAGAAATAAAAACATAAGAATTAAAAAAACCTTTTTTTTTTAAATCTGAAAGACGCATGGCAACCATGCAATTCCCTGGAAACAATACCCCAGTAAAGATAACATTAAATTAATCAATCAATAATATCATAACACAAGCTTGCAGAATTTAAAATGATTAATTTTTTTAGGTGCTTGCAATGATATTATATAACTTACTACGTCACGTTCATCCTAGTGATGTGCCGGATCGTTAATTATTATAATGTATCCGGAAAAACGGATATTTTGTATCAAGATATACGGATACGGATCCGAATACGGATATTTTGTATCAAGATATACGGATACTGATCCGAATACAGATATTTTATATCAAGATTCGCGAATATGTATCCGAATACAGATATTTTGTATCTAGATATGCGGATACGGATCCGAATCCGGATATTTTGTATCAAGATTCGCGGATACGGAATCGGATCTTAACTATCTTACGAAATCAGTGTCGGTGTGCACGACCTTGAAACGATAGTTGACGCTTTGCATGACAGACACGATATGTTTCGACTTGCATTGCGCGGGTAATTCTTTCATATTATTTATAGTTTAACGTGACGCTGGACTTATATATAAAATTTCATTTATATATTGAATATTCGTAAGTTAAAAGTTACAGATACGGATCTTTCTTCACCTTGAATATCCGCGGATACGGATACGGATATCCGGCACATTTGATGTTAAACATCTATATTCGTACCCAACTTTATCATGCTCGTCTTGTCGGCCCAAAGATACTCCGCATATCATATCAGGACCGGCCCTAAAGCCGTGGACACGTGATTCCTTCGGCGCCCTTTTAACCGATTTCCACAAAGAAGGAGTTCTTAATTCGTTGGGTAATTTCTTATCTATATTCATGTGTAATATCATTGCTTTTGAATATATGATTTTTAATTTTTAGATTGAAATAGATAGTTATTAAGATTAAATAAAGATTGAAGTGAAGTCGATGCGTCCGGCGCTCCATAAGCCTCGGCGCCCTAGTTGCCCCACCCTTGAGCCGGCTAGGGTCATACTCAAGTTACTAGCTGGTAGCTACGCCGTCCAAAGTGGTCGACATTTTGAAGCCAAAATCCAAGCTTTTAACATAGTTATTAATAACACTGGCCACTTTATATAATTATACTTATTGAGAATCCCATTTAAATTTGACTTATAAAAATAATCAAGTTGCGACATCACATCGTGAAAATTTATAACGTGCATCGTAAAACATAACGATACGATCGCTATTTTGCGTTTCACGGAATCGTAATGTACCATAACGCGGCATCGTAACGTGTGTTTTGGCTGTTTGATAGAAATCAACCTAAAGATTACATTTTAACGATCGTTTACGTTTTATTAAATTCATCAAAATCGCTTCAGCGGGATAACGCAACAGTTATTTTTCACATTTATAATATTGGAGAGAGAAAGAGAATATATTTTATTGTATTCCATTTTCAATGCATTTACAATTAACTACAATTTAACACTAAACAGTTAATGTGAAAAAAGGCGTTCTTATCGCTTAGCGATTTCTACCAGGCAACCTTTGAATTATGTAGAATGTGCAAAGAAAATATGATACGAATATTACTATGGATTTTGATTGAATACACGTTATGAAATACAAGATTAAGTTAACCTAAATCATGTAATATAAGAATAAGAACTTAATCTAATTTGAACTCAATGCCAAAAGATTACATAACGTTTAGTACTCACCACTTTGCGCCATCGCACAGCCGACGAGGAGAGAAACGAGAAATATCTCCTTAAAACCCATGCTGCACAGAATTCCACAGACAAAAAAAAACACAAAAACAGGAGCAAAACTCCCGCCACGCCCTTAGTACAGACGCGATCGGCTTCTAACGGCTTTGGTTTTATTTTAAACCGTCGTTCTAGTCATGAAATCTTATCAGTATTTCGAAATTCAGTATATATGTGATAACTGCTGATATGACGATAAGTGTCTGATAATTTTGTATAGGCGTCCCTTAGGGCGCTATTTTCGATCCTGTACTATTGACGGTATATATCTATAATATTGTCATGTTGATTCGTAAAGTGTTCGACTGATTTAATTTTTTTTAATGACATTAAACACTGCATCGTTTTTAAATAATTTTATGTGTTAAAGAAACAAGATAGGGGTTACAATAATGTGTAGTATAGAATGTGTTACCGGGCATGATTTGGATATTTTTCCATCGTTAGCATAATCGATATTAAAAAAAACTTCATCAACTTTTTTTTTCAATAAAAAAAAAACTTTTTTTTTTAATTCAAATATTGGATCTGGTAGGTTCATGTAGCCATACCGAAAGGCTTCATTTGTGAAAAAAATATTAAATTATTATTTAAAAATTTAGTTCGTTTTTTTTTAATAACGATCTTTTGACGGTAATGCTGATACATTGTCCAATACGTGACCAAGTAACACCGTGTGTAAGCCTTCTCGTACGATCCCGACTCGCACTTGACCGGTTTTTTTGTTATTTTGTATAATAGCAACAATAGTAATACACACTGGGAAAATTTCAATAATTTGCTTATTACGGTTCATGAGATACAGCTGACTAAAAGACGGATAAACGCACGGACTCATACTTGACCGTTTTTTTCTTATATTTACTAAAGGTTTATTAACCGACTTCCAAAAAAGGAAGAAGTACATAACTCGTAAAATGTTTTACTCGGCACCGACTTCAAAATGTTATATTTAATTTTTGCCTTTTTGTTTATTTATATTCAATAAATTCGTTTATGAAGCCGTTTAATTTTATTTGAACTTAATAAGTTATTCACGGTCTCAAAATAAAAATGGCGGCGGCGAATAAAAAAATAAATTATGTCATAAATATTATTGGAAGGTTCGTTATCATTGATAAGATTTCTGGGTACGTTATCAAAGTGTACATATCATAATAAATTCATATAGTGACGAATTCCTTTCGTGAGTGAAAATTACGCGTAACATTTTTTTAATGTAGTTTTAATTTTATAGGAATCTAGCTGAACCAGTTAACTTCGTACCGCCTAACGGTCGATTCTTTATATTTTCAATACTTATTCTGCTATTCTCGACACCGAATCAGCTACTAAGATAAAAAAAGTTAATAAGTCAACAATTTTTGACATAATGCTAGGTGCAATTTATGTCAAAATTTTTCTAGGCAATTTTTAAAATTTTTCTCGCCGTAAGAACCGAACCATCCTCGTACTTCAATGAATATAAAAAAAGAATTAGCGAAATCGTTTCAGCTGCTCTCGAGATTTGCGCTTAGCAACACATTCACCGATTATTTTTTATTATAGATTACGTTATGGATTATGATATTTTATAAGTGGGCGCTGATAAGCAATACTGTGTCAAGCCACACGGAATACATTTTGAGAAAATGGCGTCTGAAGGTGTCCATCCTATTCTTAACAAATTTCATTAAAGACATATATATGAATTTTCTCTTTTCTGTTATGATAAATGTATAATTAATTAAAATAGATTCGTATGATTATCACGTCTAAATAAACGTATCACACTCAACGGCCCCCAGTAAGATCTCATGACCTTGTGTCGGGGGTCCGGAAACAATCACAACACTAACACAAACACCCAGACCACGACAAACATCTGTATGGCCAATACACACGTTTGCCGTGAGCGGGGATCGAACCCGCGACCGTTAGCGCTTTAGTCAGTTGCAGTGACCATTGCGCCAACGTGTCTGTCAAACGTGTCTGTCGTCTATTCTTAATAAACATTGTTAAAAAAGTATATATCCATCTTTTTTTCTATTTTGATAATAGGTAAAGTGTATTCAAAACAGATTGATATAATAAAAAAAATATCTTTTTATATGTGTGTTTTTAAATATATGTTTACTGATAAGCAATAATGTGTCAACCCACTAAAAGTTAAATTTGGAGATATTGATGTATTTTGATACTGCGTCACCTATTTAACATTATTCAATAAAATTTCAAGTCATCTTAACTAAATAAATACGGAAAAAGTTTCTTAATTCAATGTTTCGAATTTCAAGTGTTTTTCGTATTTTGCAATTTATAAAATATTCTCAAATATTTAAAGAACTCATTATTAAATAACACATTAAATATATCAACTTGCTTTTAATTCATTATACCTTTTATCAAAATTGAAAAGAATTGATGTATATACGTCTTCAAACGAATTTATTAAGAATTGTTTCGAAATGTTTAGACGCCATTTTCTCAAAATGAAGTCCGTATACCTTGTATGATATGGAACATACATTGAAATTAAAACTATCAATTAAGAAACTTTTTAGTATTCTATTAAAAATCACGTAACGCTCGTTTTATAAACATTAGAGTTCGATTTACGTAAATGTGCCGATCTGAACTATGCGCGACGCTGCGCAGAACACTAAATTAGACAGGACAGTCGTTTAGACATTTCTTTCGCTTTAATTATTAAATACTTCTTATATATTATTATATATGTGGAATTAATATATTTTAATCGTTAATTAATAACAGTTTTTGTTATAAGACTACTCCCGTGGGCATAGTACAATAATAACAGGTGACGCGCATGTCAGAGTAATGAATTTCAGTCGTTCAACCGACATAACAAAATTTACACTACAAGCTAGTTTATAAATAAAAAATGATTCATTATTCGCGAAAGAAGTCTAGGATGAAATTTTATCAGCTAAATATTTTGTGACATTAGTCATATCATTTCGAAATATTCATTTTACTAAGAAGCATTATGAAATGGGTTGACGGAGTGACGAACGAGCACTTCCGATGACGCCCGGATATAATGACGCGAGGCCTTGATGCGTTATCAATAATCTAGACTAATTTTGATAAAATTTATTTTTTACGGTACATGGTAAGCGTTACGAATAATATGGTTAATTTCAACAATCTACACTAATATCATAAAAAGGAAAGATGTGCATTTTTGTGTATTTGTAATGAATAAATTCAAAACCACTGAGCCGATTTTAAAAATTCTTTTACCATTGAAAAGCGACATTCACGCTGAATAACATAAGCTATATTCAATGCTAAAAAAATTTAATATAAAAAAATTACAACGAAAAACATAAGTGAAAATTACAAAGATTATTGGGACGGACCCTAACTGTTATACTACAAAAGACGCGTTAAAACCATGTTGAACACGTGTTTAGCTAAACAGTGTTTAAACATAAAACATTGCTTAAAATATTATCTAAATTGCTTAACAGCGAATAAACTCATAAAAAAACATATTGATAAAATGTTACACGTTACATTTGACAGCTGAAATAGGTTTTAGAGATCTATTAAACTCACTTACACGTATGTTAATCTATGTCTAAAGCATGTTTAACTCAAAACTGTGCTTAGACGCGGATTTGTAGTACGGATTTTTTTAAACACGCGTTTAACGTCTGTTTAAATCTTTTGTAGTAAGGCAGTTAGTGTTTTACAACTAAAAATACGTTACGTTCATACTATTTAACGTTAAAAATCAAATTCCAAATTTGACAAGCTCGTTCATTTATTAGTCCAAATAATGATAGATCTACTAGACTATCCTGTCTTACCAAATCGCTAGAAAGTTATGAAATGTCGTCCACAGTGGCCGGCATTCTGGGTGCCAAAAAGCATAAGCATTTTTGTTCGGGTGCATCGGGTTATGTGGAGATTTATACCCATTAAAATCCCTGCGATGGCCGTCCTCAGCACGGGAATGGAGAGGGCGCGGGATCACTTGCGAGGCAGGAGCACTTTAACCTATTTTAGGCCATTACGAAAATGGGGCCTTATGACTGTGACGGAGGACAATTTTGTTAAGATAGGTTTAAAGAGTAAATAGACAAAATTTTAAATGTATTTAATTGTAATGTTTATTTATAAATAAATAAATAAATCGATACCTCCCACGTAAGTTATTGCAAGCCACAAAATTGCCGTTAGCGTTTTTACTGAATACTACACGAATTTGCATTGCTTAATGCATTCAAAGTGAAAAAATACCAAAAATCTTTTTTTTTCAAGGAAAGTTACAACAAAATACGCCTGAAAAAAGGCGTATTTTGTTGTAACTTTCAAACTAAAACGGATTAAAAGTGCTCTACCGTAAAATTGTAATTTTGGGGTTACAACAACTTACGTGGGAGGTATCGAAATAAACGTATCACACTCAACGGCCCCCATTAAGATCCTTGTGTCGGGGGTCCGGAAACACTCACAAAACTAACACAAACACCCTGAACACGACAAACATCCATATGGCTAATACAGACGTTTGCCGTGAGCGAGGATCGAACCCGCGACCGTTAGCGCTTGAGTCAGTTGCAGTGACCACTGCGCCAACGTGTCTGTATTTCTTTACGATCACATTAAATTACGATAATTTATATAAATTTAAGAAGAAAGCTATCTTTAAAATTTTAAAAGAGGACAAATGAATCACTTTCAAAAAGATTGTAACGTTTGTGAATTAGAGGTTATTATAATATTAAAGATTTCGTAGATTATGACACACTTTGGGAATGCGATCGGTTCCAGGCTGTCTCAATACATTTTACGTATTGTAACCAATCTAGACGTTGTTAAAAAAAATAACAAAAAAAAATCCGCTGAATTTCTTTCGCGGTTTCTTCGGCCTGAGGTTATACTTTTCCGAGACCGTGGTAGATTCACTTTCTTGACGTCGAAAAAGAGAATGTAAATTCCTATTTTGAATAAAAATACATTGTTTTTGATTTTGACAATCAATCGCGGATCAGTGGGCAAGTGCTCAGAACGCCCAGTGGGAAAGTGGGACCTGCGCATAGGGTTGCCTCCCGCACTTTATTATATTATATTGTACGTTATTTTAGCTTATTTTACTCTATGCTTTATGTGTACGCGAAAATATTATTCATATTTTGTATAGCGGGTCTTATCGGGTCGTCGTGGTCACAAGCGACGACGACGACGGATGCAACTTCGTCGAAACGTCAGACATTAAAAAAGTATTACTACCATCAGTTATCGCGATAAGACCCGTTATATTAAATATGAATAGTATAAATCGCGAAAGTTTAAAATATATAATTACGCGAAAATACTTTATTTCGCATCACTTTATTTTTTTTTGATTATTTCATGTATATATATCTCTCTTTCTTTATCTTCTATACTTATAATAAATCTGTGGAGGGGTCAATTCTGTACATGAAATATATTTTCAAAATAACTATCAGGGGGTGATTAGTGATCGATACTGATGCCAAAAATGCAATCAGTAAAATTTTTGTCTGTCTGTCTGTCTGTCTGTATGTTCCTTATAGAAACAAAAACTACTCGACGAATTTTAACGAAACTTAGTACAATTATTCTTCATACTCCTGGGCAGGTTATAGTATACTTTTCATCACGTTACAATCAATAGGAGCAGAGTAGTGAAGGGAAACTTTGGGAAAACGGGAGACGTTACTCCAATTTTTAAGCTTCCGTCGCGTATGCAGCCTTAATGGTTAAAGTTACATAGAAATCATGTATGACAGAAATATTCTACATAAAATTTTCTAAAAAATATCCCGCAACAGCATATGTCTATCTTTTATGGTTGACTCACAATAACACGTGTAACTCCTGATAGCTTAGCAGTTCGAAGCATTCTGATTATATTTGTTTACTCTTACGTTTATAAGACTCTCACTCATTTAAAAAAGTTAACATTATTACCTATTCAATAAAAAAATCATAGAAATCAAGTATTGTGGATTGACATATTATATTTCCCTACCAAATTACGATCTGTCTGTCACATCAAAACCACTGAACCCTGAGGAAGGACATATGTACGCTACTTTTTTACGAAAAACGACGAAAACTCGGACGAAGTCGCAGGCAAAAGCTAGTTAAGAATATAAGTGTCAAAACATGTTTAGACGCCATTTTCTCAAAATGAGCTTGACACTTTATTGTTTATCATTGGATTTAAATCGTAGATATTTGTCGGCGTCGTAATAACTTATAACATCGCGTCATGACACGGTAAGACATGATATCGTATTGTGATTAAGTGTATTGTAAACTCGTAACTGAAACACACAAAAAATTGAACGCTGATAAGCAATACTATTCATTGAAATAAAACTATTTTAAATAGTGTTGCCCAAATTCAGTCTTGGTCTTGCAGTCTTGGTCTTGTTCTTGCGTTTTTGCAAGACCAAGACCAAGAACAAGACCGCGTATTTTTAGCAAGACCAAGACCAAGACTGACCGTGCAAGACTTGAGCGAGAACAAGACATAGCCTGCAAGACTCTTGCGTCTTGCAGCTAGGACTTAGCGCTATTTCACTGAGTAGTTAGGTGTAACAGTTCGGTGTATAGGTAGGTACGCTTAGGAATTCTATGAGACGCAAAAAACTGTATCAAAAAATATGAAAAACTGGACCTATGCGCATTACGACTAATACCATAAACATATCTATTAAAATATCTATTAAAATCAAACTGAGTGCATGCATAGTTATGTTTTAACCATCGGCACTTTGATAATGCGGCATCAAAGGTTTTGTACTTACTTCTCAAAGAAATTTGCCGCTTTTCGGAAGTACATGGTTATGATACACGCGCCGGCGGCTTCTTTTGAAATCTAAAACAATCGTTGCCGCCACGCCGAAATCATAACATTTGACACTATTTGATTGCCGCCATAGGGCGTAGGTATACTCATGCAAAATAATTTCGAATTTTAAGAGTACCTACAGGTGTTCCAAAGAATAAATAAGTTTCAGAGTGCTTAGAATGAAAATGAATACATTATACTGATCACGCAAGTAGTATTATGATTAGGATAAAATGGTAAGGATAGGTAGTAGATGTCATATTAATTCATTCTAGTAAGTATATATTATAATATTGATTACTTATATGGTTTTAAACTAATTACTTAGGTACTATTATTGTACATTTAGTCATTATATTTCTTAAGTTTTTAAAAGAAAAAATAGCAAAAAAGTGTTCAAATATCACCCGTTTAATAAATATTGTAGCCGCTTTTAAATATACTTGAAACGTGTAAAAAAATTCTACAAAACTAATAAAATAATATAAAAAGCGTAGGTACTTATCTACTAATAAAATAAAAAGCCTGCGATAAGAGTTTTGTATTACTTATCAGCCCGAATATCTCTGAGAGAGATGATGAGAGTAAGTATTTACTAGCTGTGCCCGCGACTTCGTCCACGAGGAATAGTAACTTTGGAGGTATAGTGACGTTCAGAACTTATTTATTTATTTTAAAACTTCTGTCATCAAACATACAAACGAACTCTTTAGCTTTATAATATTAGTATAGATGTACGCCAAAACATTCACTTATATGTAAAGAATAGTGATTGGCACTAATTCTTTACATATATTTTATTCACGCGTCGCGTCTGTACAAGTAGGTAATATTTAGTGTGTGTTTGTACGCCGCACGCGGCATTGTTTCATTTGCGGCGGCATCCTTTTCATAGAGCCGGCACGTGGCGAGGCGGCGCGGTAGAAAGCAAGGAAACGTACTATAAATAAAGGAATTATTTTAATTCCAGTCATTTCCAATTGAGCTGTGCTTCGAGTCTAACTTAATAATTGTTTTTACTAATTCTCGTTGTTTTCTAAAAACGTATCACGTGTACAATTTAATATGAGTGACGAAGATTCAAATTATTCTAGTCCGAGTAACGAGAGTTTGAGTCACAGATCTAAAAGACCCAAAAGCAAATTTGAAGAGTTTTTCGAAATAATTCATGCATCCCAAACTGCCTTCTGTAAATTGTGCCAACATAAAAAGATTGAAATAAAAATGAAAAACAGAAACACTTCAGGCTTAAGGAAACATCTAATATCTTTCCACAAAAAGGAATCAGAAATATTTCTTCCTGTTAAACCAAAATTAAGTGGAGATATCACAAGCTTTTTAGTAACCGCTGGAAGAAGTGGACAGGTAAGAATATTTTTTTAACAGTTAAAAGAATTTTAACTCCGCGTAGCTATTCATGCGATACTTTCAAAAACGCCATTAACTTACGTAAGTATTTTTGAGTTAGTGGTGTTTTCATCTAGGGGTGCGACATATTAAGTATGTAATTATCGTCTAAAATATTTTTTAGACGATAATTACATACTTAATATGTCGCAACGATGAAAGATGAAGTTTCTAGATGAAAACACCACTAACACCCATATTTTCATTGAATCGGCCAGTAACAACTAAGTACTTTATTTTGGTAAATTACAGTACAGTGCAACCTTAATATAACAAATATCAATTTAACGATTTTCTCGATTTAACAACAACAAACCTCCTCCTCTTATACGCTCAAACCTAGTATGTTTTAAATAATAACACAAGATTTCTTGTTTTGTTTCAGTCGGAAAACAGCAGTGACAACATCACGACAGCTACAGTTGATTGGGTGGTGAAAAAATATCTTCCCTTCTCATTTTTCGATGACGAAGCTACACAAGTATATTTTCGACGTATTTGCCCTAATATGGTGTTTCCTAAAAGGTCTACACTTAGAAGGAAAGTCAAAGAGCGATTTGAAGAGCTCCAATTGAATCTCAAGGAACGACTTCAACAATTATCATCTAAAATGTCTTTTACCATTGATGGGTGGACGTCAATTGCTGGTAGGAGTTACTACGGGGTTACTATTCATTATATAGACAACGAATGGAAGTATCAATCTGTAGTTCTTGATTTTATACCATCACGCGGTCGACATACTGGGGAAGATATTGCAACGATTTTCCATGAATGTTTATTGGAATATGGCATAATTGATAAAATACAAGGTATCACGGTCGACAACGCAACTGCAAATACCAAATTTATGTATGAACTGAGCAAACTGCTGCCGCAACACTTTGATTCAGACAATCAACATTTCCGGTGCTTTGCTCACATTTTAAACCTTGGTGTACAAGATTTATTAAAGACCTTAGCATTACACTGTGAGTCTGACACTAACGCGCAAGATCAGCAGTACGAAGACTATGCAGACGAAACTGAGGATGAGGAAGATGAAGAATCTGCACCAAATATTGCTGACTCGCGTACATCTGTAACAAAGTTACGCAGCATTTCCAGTAAAATAAAAAGAAGTGAGATAGTGAAGAAGAAGTTTCAGTCTGCTTGTGAAGCAGCTGGCGTGCCATCAAATCTAAATGCCATTCTTGACTGTCCAACGAGATGGAATTCCACACATGATATGATTGGATTTGGTTTAAAAGTGAGAGCGGGCATTGACATATTGTGCAGTTCTGTCACCGAATTAAATGATTTTCAAATCACAGCTAATGAATGGCAGGTACTCGAAAAATTACATAAATTTCTAATAAATTTTAAACTTTTAAGTACAAAACTTGGTGGAGACAAATATGTTACATTACCGCTAGTCATTGTATCATTCAATCTCTTGCTAGATAAAATTGAATCCATGGTAAAACAGTTAGATGAGAAACCTAATCGATCTGAAGTGGATGAAAGGCTCATTCTAGCTTTCCAAGCAGCTCGAGACAAAATGCTTAAACATTACAAGAAGAGCAACTGGATTTATTGTACTTCTTTAATTTTAGACCCAAGGCATAAGGCTCAGACTTTTGACCTGACAATGTGGGGGAAGCAACTTAAAACAGAAAGTCTGCGCAAGTTCAATGAACTTTATGAAGAATATAAAAGTCTACACTCACTGAACAAATCTCTGGAATTACCAGAAAAAGAAAATAAAGTATGTGATGAAGATGAAGACGTAATAGACTTTGATAAACTCTATGAATGTCCCTCGACGTCATCTGGATCTTGTCTTCAAGGCTTAGTGATAGACGAGTTGGAGGAGTACCTGAGAAAACCAAGAACTGCCAGCTCGGAAGACATTTTAGATTGGTGGAGGACGCATGAGACAGAGTATCCGATTTTATCGAAAATGGCTCGTGATTTTCTCTCAATACCGGCAACTTCAGTACCTGCTGAGAGATTATTTTCTAACGCATCATTAGTAATTAGAAAACATAGAAATAGGTTAAGTGATGAGTCAGCCAGATGGTTACTTTGTATTAATTCTTGGTCAAAAAAATTGATATAAAGTATCATAACCTAATGATAAAGCTGTTGATTTGTGTTGTATTTTATTTTTTATTCAAATAAATGATAAATCGTAAAACTCTTTTATTAAATTTCTTATAAGTTGAGGGTTCAATCTCTTTCTAGACAGATAAGTATTGTTCTTTAAAATACAGTCAAGTTATTGTAATTAATTTTTTTTTTTTACATGTTGTAGCAAATGTAAGCTTATAAATCATAAATGTTTATTAAGAAACAGTTACTTCCATGAAAACGACATATAGGTCAGTTGATTTTTCGAATTTCTTATCAAATCTTCAGTTAT
The DNA here is from genome assembly GCA_037950945.1 of Hypolimnas misippus. NCBI lineage: Eukaryota > Metazoa > Arthropoda > Insecta > Lepidoptera > Nymphalidae > Hypolimnas > Hypolimnas misippus. The sequence goes on from JBBEEQ010000002.1 coordinate 4,994,354, forward strand.
TTATTAATCTGCTTGATCTTTACTATGGCTATGTTAATTCAAGCTCACAATGTTCCAAGTTCCAATTCTAATACGTTTTTCTAACATTTAAAGTAAACTTTAATAAATAGTAATAGACTAATAGGTAATTGCAAGACTTGCAAGACTCTTGCTGCAAGACCAAGACCAAGACCAAGACCGGGAGCGCAAGACCAAGACCAAGACCAAGACCAGGTGTATGGGCGCAAGACCAAGACCAAGACTGGCTAAGTCTCGTCTTGTTCTTGCATTTGGGCAACACTAATTTTAAACGGATTTAAATCGCGTATATTAACTATTTTTATCATCCCGACGTTTCGAGCACTTTGCAGCGTTCGTGGTCACGGGTAGACCCTACCCGTTTAAAATAGTTTTATTTCAAGCAATACTATTTCAACCCACACGAACTTCATTTTGAGAAAATGGCGTCTAAAGATGTCAAACGTATTCTGGATAAATTTGTTTGAAGAAGTATTTGTCCATCTTTTCTTTTCTATTTTGATAAAAGGTGTAATTAATTAAAAGAAGATTGATATATTTAATGTATTATTTGATAAAAGGTTTACAAATATTTGAGAATATTGTACAAGTTGCAAAATATCGGGAGAGGCCGCGGACGTGCCTGCGAAAGCGATCCCGTAGCCTCTCCGTTTTCCGTGCTGTGGCGGCCATCGCAGGGGGTTTTGGTGAGTACAATCTCACATAACCCGGTCTCCCCCCCAGGAGTCGGGTATCTATTAAGATTTACCCTGCGTCAACAAAAAAAAAAAAAAGTTGTAAAATATGGAACATACTTGAAATTCAAAACATTAAATTAAGAAACTTCTTTTCCGTACTTATTTAGTTTGACTTGATCTTTTTGAATAATGTTAATAAATAGGTGACGCAGTATCAAAATACATCAATATCTCCGAATATGACTTTTTGTGGGTTGACACATTATTGCTTATCAGCGTCCAATTATTTAACTCTATTGGTAGCCTTTTACTCGACTGCGGTAAACTAAAACGAAGGATACTGATTTTGGCAGTCTATGCGAGTTTACATTTGTCATGTGTATGTTCCATAGTGCCTAAACTACTAAGCCCATTTTAAGTAGGGTATTAATGGATTGAGCTGAAATAGTCTATATAATTTATTGACAAGCGTTGATTTTCTATCCGGATAACATAATTAAAATGTAATAAAAATACATTATATATAAATGATTTTAAAAGAGTTACTATCGAGTTTCTTGCCGGTTCTTCTCGGTGGAGACTACATTCCGAACTGGTGATAGCTTTATAAAAATCTAAAATGGAAATATGACACGTAACTTGACGATTGGAAAATGCTTTAAAGCCCATTTGAATAAAGAATATTTTTAGTTTGAGTTTGAGTTTATTTACATAGTCGGGTTTTTTATACTTTATACCTTATTTTAAAGTCGGTAACAATATTTAACTATTTAAATCAGTTAAATAATATAATTTCCTAACACAATAACGCAAACTGTCGTGAGCCGAGTAAAAATATAACACGAAAAATCCATTAGATAATAAACCTTAATATAAGTGTATCGTGTTGCAAAACAATTGATAACCTTTACATGGTAATTAAATCTCTATCCGCTGTCTGTGCGTTTAGATCTTTTAAACGCAACCTATCATGATACGGTTTACATAAATAAATAGAGTGATTCAATTGCAAGTATTATTAGATTCAGTAAATAGACTAACAAAAAAAAATATATATAACAAAAAAAAACAACTAAAAAATAAAACTCAGACTAAAACTAAACATTTACAAAATGACTATTAGTACTGTAGTATCGTAATGAGTAATAATTAAAATAAAAATAATATTTAAAAAAAAATTACAAATAATAATAAATCAGTTTAAAGAAACGATTACAAAAATAAAATTACTTATTTTAATAGTGACAAAGAATTATAAAACGACCAAATAAAAAAAATATATGTATAACATATAAATAAATAAATAAACGCATCACACTCAACGGCCCCCATTAAGATCGCGTGACCTTGTGTCGGGGGTCCGGAAACACAACACTAACACAAACACCCAGACCACGACAAACATCTGTACGGCCAATACAGACGCTTGCCGTGAACGGGGATCGAACCCGCGTTAGCGCTTGAGTCGGTTGCAGTGACCACTGCGCCAACGTGTCTGTCATATGCATATTATAGTAGTGAACACCGTTAATTACAAAGATTTGTAATGTAATGTCGTAAAGTTGTAATGTCCAAAGTATGTTTGTCTTTTTGTTTTTGTTGTTACAGGGGAAATTTTCGAAAGATACCCGATTCCCAGAGGGAGCTGTTATGTGGTGATGTGTTCCCACAAAAATCTCTTGCAATGATCATCACCGGCCTAACGGTTAGTTCGAAATGGGCATAGATTTTTAACGTCAAATTTCAAAGTTCTTATCATGTAGAGGGCGTTGTAACTGCGACTCAAAATTTCAATAATAATTACATTTTTGATGCAAATAACTTTTAAAATAGTCATTATTATAAAATTCGAATTTCTGTTCAGGTAAATCGTGGACGAGAACTAGTGTATATTTAAAATTTTACGTATTCAATTAACTATAGGTATTTCTGTGTGGAAAAATTAACTACTAAATCAAATAGAAACAAGCCGCGATTCGCCTGGTCGATACAAGAACAATTCTTACAAAACTTATAACAAATAAAAAACAAAGATACTTAAATATTAATTTTTTACACTCATAAAGGTTTTCTTATTATTTTTTGTTTAAATATTCGTTCAATTGTTTCGTTATCTTAATCATATCCCAATATAATATATACTTAAACTGTCCTTTAAAAATATACTTTTAAATAACGAAAACCCCATGCAATATAGATTAGTAGTTTTTGAGAAAATTACGAGTATAAGCCAGAGCTATTTCTAAGTAAAAAATGATCAAAGCCCACCAACCACGAATTCATGATATTATCAAGTCTATAATTAACTCCAGTAAGTCGTATTGCTTAAAGACTAGTATACATGGATTCAACCACATCGCCGCTCCTAGAAGACACTGGTCTGAGAGGTAACTTATTTGAATTTTTACCATATTTTTTTACAATGTATGCAGATCTTTAAGTTATTGGAGGCTATTACAATAATAGAGGCCGATGGGGCCTCACATGCGTAAGAGTAAAAAGAGTAAAAAGCTTTCTAGATTTAACAGAACCCTATAAGGGTTCTGTTAAATCTAGATCTGTTAAATCTAATTTTAAAGAGGGAAAAATATCACCTTCTTCTCCTGTATCTGGTAGGTAGTTCCTGGGGCCCCTATCGATCAGGGGGCCCCATACACTTGCCAAAGTGCTCTGTGCGAAAGAGGGGTTTGAATTTTTTGTATGTATGTACTATGTTTTGTTCGGGTGGGATCTTGCAACTAAGTTTTGAAGCAGATATCTTTAACAGATTGAGTGAAAAGTTTGGATGACAATGCGTAGTTAGGTGTGTGACGTCATGTTACATCCAAAATGGCGAAATGTCTAAGATGGCGGACTAATTGGAGGTGAAATTTTCACAGAATGTATGTATCTATTGCCTCTATAAAAAGAAATAAAGGAAACTGGTCAACGCGAGTTCGATTTTACAAATTTTACATATTTTTACACAGCCTTTTTTATTTCTTTTACAAAAATATTTAATTAAAATATTTATATTTTTTTGTGAAACTAATTAGCTAAGTTAGTAATTAAAATATAGTATCATATAATTCTGTGGTTCATAATCTACGAATATGATAAAAAAATCAATTCTATCAACATTTTGAGACATTACAATCTGAATAAATAGCCGAAGTTCCAACTGTAGAAAGTTTTTTGTATTTTGCTGACAATTTTTTTTAATAAGGTCATTTTAACTAGCATGCAATATATAGATGCTGATAAGCAATAATGTGTCAACCCATAAAAAGTTAAATTCTGAGATATCGATGTATTCTGATAATGCGTCATATAATGTAACTTTATAAAAAAAAATTAAAGTCATCTAAATTTTTAGATTAAGAAAGCTTTTTAGTATGCGAATCGGATTTTAATTAATTATATCTTTTATCATAACAAAAAAGAGAAGACATATACGTGTTTAAAGATGTTTGTTAAGAATAGATTTGACATCTTTAGACGCCATTTTCTCAAAATGATGTCCTTGTGGCTTGACATAGTATAGCTTACCAGCGTCCATTATAATTGAAATTTCACCAGACTCTTATGGGTGGTGGTAACGTCAGTGGCTGTGTGGGGTGTGGTGGATATTTCCCTTGGTCAATGGCAGCGGTACAATGAAAACCCCACCGTGGTCACCCTGGAGAAGGACTTCAGGACCTGGAGGTATAACTTGCCGGCTGTTACAGCTTGCGATCGGGTAAGACTCTTTTTCTGTTCTTATGTCCTGGTAGCTTTACCTTTAAGGCGTGTAAAATAGAGATTCAGGAATCTAGGAGCATCTTAACGCTATTGGGGTCCTGATTATATTAGGAAAATGAGGCCTCTTTGACATTGACAGAGGACTATTTTGTTAAAATAGGTATAAAAAGTAAATAAGCATTTTTCTATTTATTTAAATGTTGTTTCTTTCATTACTGTCACAATGAACAGACGTATAATACTCACAGAAAATCTTTATTGATAGAAAAGGTATTCAAATTGACGATTCAAAAGTGCATCAAAAGTCTACTTAATTAAAGTAAATACTTATTAACCAACTTCCAATAAAGGAGGTTTTAAATTCGTCGGGAACTTTTTTATGAATGGCTTATGAATGGCCGATTAATATTCGACCGATATATTTAATTTTTTTGAAGCAATCTCTTATGGGTCCCATAGAATTTTCATAAAAAACTTTTCAGTAGTATAGAAAGACACGTTGGCGCAGTGGTCACTGCAATTGACTGTAGCGCTAACGGTCGCGGGTTCGATCCCCGCTCACGGCAAATGTCTGTATTGGCCATACGGATGTTTGTCGTGGTCTGGGTGTTTGTGTTAGTGTAGTGTTTCCGGACCCTCGACACAAGGTCACAAGACCTTAAGGGCGGCCGTTGAGTGTGCTGCGTTTATTTATTGATTTTAAAATCCAAGTGTTATAAATACGTCAATTGAGTAAAATATGACGTAGGGGGTGCCTCCGAAGTGTTTTTAAAATATGTGACATCAGCATTGATGTCTCTAAAATAAAGTAAAAATTCCACAATGTTTTGTAAATCTCGTATAGGTCAGTGAAACGGCTTCTTTGAGAGGTCAGCACTGTACGAGCATTCGAACACGAATGAATAATCGCCAACAGTGCAGCCGTATTTGGATGCTGATAAACAATAATGTGTCAACCCGCAAAAAGTCAAATTTAGAGATAGTGATATATTCTGATAATGTATTTCGTATTTAACATTATACAAAAAAGATCAAGTCATCTGAACTAAATTAGTACGGAAAAAAGTTTCTTAATCAAATGTTTAGAATATTGAAGTGAGTTCCATATTTATGATTATGCAATAATGAACTTATATATTTGAAAAACTTATTATTAGATAAAACTCTTTACTAGCCTTTCTGCTATTTATTAATTATAGTTTTTATCAAAATAGAAAATAAAAGATGGATATATGTTTCTTCAAACAGATGTGTTAAGAATAGGTTAGACTTCTTTAGATCACACGGACTTCATTTTCTCAAAATGACGTCCGTGTGGCTTGATACAGTATTGCTTATCAGCGTCCAGTTATGTTATATGCATAGGTGTTTGAAATCTTGGGTCAAACACCCTCTGTGTTTGTGTCAGAGACGTAACTATACCATATGAGGCCCGTGGCAAAATCTTTGGATGGGGCCTCCTAGTAAAAATCGTCACGTCGTAAGTTAATTTTAATGAACCACTTAAGTAGTTACCCAAAACTATCAGCTTCCATTTATAGTAAACGCGTGATTACAAATCTTTAGGTTAAGTTTCCAAATAACAAGAGTGACACCAAGGGCGGAACCAGCTTCACCGCCAGGGGGGGGGGGGTCACCTAGTTGTGGTCAAGTCACAAGAAGTAATAATTTAAATTTGACAATAATCGATACAGGTAAAAAGTTATCACTACTTCTACTTTGATGGGTACGTTTTTATGGACGTGGAGAAGTCCGGTTAAACGTTCTTCAATCATACAAATTATATTAAATTAATTAAATATTAAAGGTACTTACATAAAATCTATATTGTGACAAAAAATATAAAAATCATGGTAATCATCATCATGGTTAACAATTATAATAGTGCTCTACCTAGGTCTTGGACCCAGCCCAGGGGGATGGGTCATGACCCCCATGAACCCCCCTGGATCCGCCCTTGAATGCCACGTTGTTTAACGCTGACTCCACACGACAATCAGCTCAAAATTATCAACTGACGTTTCATGAACCCATTTTAGACCAACAATCAGCTTAATAATAAGGTCGTCTACAGGCCCGCGCCGTCCATACATGCAAAGTCGTGCGGCACACGACGGCGTCGAGTCCTAAAGGCGCCCGGCCTAAATGATCCTTAAAGAAAAATTCCATATGAAAAAAATACTTTAAGAAAAACTAATGTAACTCTTCCTTCTTCCTATAACATATGTACATCCATAGACTGATAACTACAACGCCTTTTTTTTGCTCCTCCCCTCGCCCTCCTTTGCTTCGCGCAGTCGGGTAAAAAAGGCGCATATTAGACAGTCGCACGACGGCGCCGATTAGGCTTGGCGCGGGCCTGGTCGTCTATTACATTCGCACCCATAAATACACATCATGTTGGTTTTAAAGTCGGTTCCATTTTGAAAAAAAGTATCATTAAATTAAAATTCACTCAAACACTTTGTTGCCAGGATCGAGTGAACTCAGATAAGCTGGCAGTCGCTATAAAATCTCGTTGGAACGTTAATCGTGATGAAGAAAAATTTGAATATTATAAAAAATTCGTGCACACTGTCGCCAACTCAAATCTTTACAATCTGAAAGGTTATGGCGACTTCAAAGACGACCCAAGCTTGAACGTCGATTTGTTTAAATTAGCCGTTGAGGTAAGTGTCTAACACTCGGGAGGGGCAGCGGATGCGCATGCGCAAGCGATCCCGCGGCCTGTCCATTTCTCGCGCTCAGTAAGGCCATCACAGGGGTTTTAGTGGGTATAATTTTTCACATAACCCGAACTCAAGCCAGGTCAGTAAAGTAAAAGTAAAATAACAGCCTGTAAATGTCCCTCTGCTGGGCAAAGGCCTCCTCTCCTATTAAGGAGAAGGTTTAAAGCTTAATCCACCGCGCTGCCTCAATACGAGTTGGTGAATATACACGTGTCAGAATTTCTCCCGGCACATGCAGGTTTTCTCACGATGTTTTCGTTCACCTAACCAATCTGTATACACATCACAAATTTAACAGTCTGTATGAAAAGGGGTGGGGGGAGGGGGGCAAAAGAGCCAATAGTAACACCTGATGTTAAGTACTCACTATCGCCCGCCACGGCTTGAACTACGAAATTATAGTAATCTGAGAAAACCTCAGGAGGAAAACCACAGCCTGCACGTACGCGGGAAAAACAGTAGTCAGTGAATTACAGCTACCACAGTACTAAATTTAATATGCAGGTAATGCCAGAGCCTCGGATCAAAACTGATTCATCCGAAACTTTATCAGCGAAGTGGACACCAATAATGACAGAATTGGGTGCTTGCCACACGATCAATTCCGTCGCCATTTTGGATATTTCTATCGAGTAAGTAATGATACTAATAATATTATTTATGCTACCTAATTGTGGACAAACAAGCCGATTTACCTAATATAAAATGATCACCGTCGCCCATGAACATACAGCAGAGATTTTTTTAACATTGTTTTACGGACCTTGGTTCAAGCCAGTGAGCCTTACAGCAGAGAGCAACAAATGTGTTGTCAGCTAAAAATTAGTAAGACTATGGTATAGAAGGGTGTTAGGACAGAAGGAATAGGGATAGGGGAGTTACGCTTCCGGCTCACTCACTTACCGTACGAAACGGATTGGCGTAGTTGTTACTGCAAGTGACTGAAGAATAAAATGCTGGGCACGTGTTGGTTATTTTTCCAGCGTTACTAGAATCGATATATGGATGCTGATAAGCCATAATGAAATATAGAGCCGAGATGGCCTAGTGTTTCGAACACGTCTATCTCAAACGATGATCGCGAGTTCAAACCACGGATAGCACCGCTGTGTATTCAAGTGCTAAATTTGTGTTTAAATTCTCAAGCTCGGCGTTGAAGGAAAACATCGTGAGGAAACCTGCATGTGCCGAAAGAAATTATGACATATGTATATCCGCCAACTCGCAGTGGAGCAGCGTGGTAAATTAAGATCTAAACCATCTCCTTAATAGGAGAGTAGAACTTTGCCCAGCAGTAGGACATTTACAGACTGTTACTTTACTTTTACTTAAGCAATAATGTGTCAACCCACAAAAAGTCACATTTAGAGATAGTGACGTATCTGATAACTTATTTAACATTATCCATCCAAAATAAATAAATACGGAAAAAAGTTTCTTAATAATATAATGTATAATTAGTAACTTATGATTAATATCAATATTAATATTTATAAAGTGACTAAGTATTAAATATATAAAAATTACAAATCGAGAAATGATAATTTAAAACGAAATAAAAATAAATTGTTAATTTAAATAATTTCGCAGGAAATCGCATTGGAACGATACAAACGAGCCCATATCCTGCAAGTACTCGTCCCACAGTTGCTACATCATACTCCACAGCAGTTACGTCGTCGATGTCAGTAGATTTTTGGATACAGACGTTTATCTATTACTAATATTATAAAACTAGAAGATATTCGCCGGTTCGCCTGCGTATACATTAAATAAATCTATCAGCGAAATTGTTACCGTTCCAGCATGTAATACCCCCCAGCGTCATTATAAGGAATGTTTTTTAAATTCTGGGATTCATATACATATGATTCATATTTATTTTTAATAGAATTATTTGTTTAAATAAGTGTCTCTACTAATATTCTTATTGTATTTCTTTTCCCATTATTTTTATCGATAAATAATTTTATAATTGTTTAGTATTAACATCAATGGCGCGCGATATTTTTCTTTTTCACAATATGAATTATTAAAAACCAGCCAGCATTAGTCTAAATACTTAAAAGAATGCGGTTAATTTTTTAATTTTATATTTATTCAGGTTTTATTATCTTTACTAAAATGTATACATATGTAGTTATTCTTCCAAAGTAATGTTTGTGCTGAATTAAAGGATAATCGATCAAAAAAATACATTTTCTCCATAAAACTTTACAATCCCCTTGCGTCCCAGTTTGAGATTATAGTACCCCGTTTTCTATTTTACATTTCATTACTATCACCCAGAAGTATGTGTATTAAGTTTTAATTTAATACGACCACGGAATAATATTTTTCATTCAAGGTTTTTACCCCTTTTCACCCTATTAGGGGTGCATAATCAAAAAACCCTTTCTTAATGGAAGCCTGCAACCTAAAAGCCACCTACTGCCAAAATTTCAAGTTCGTAGCCCCAGCGGTTTAAGCTCTGTGTTGATGAATCAGTCAGGACAAGTGATTTTATATATAGATTTATTTGTAAGTTTGTATGTAGGGGGAAATTCCTGAAACTACTGATCCGTTTTGAAAATTTTCAGTGGATAGATATTATATTCAAGGAAGGCTATATCACATCATGCTACGACTCATTCTTATTTCATAGCTTAAATTATTTTATTTAATCTTAATTTAGTCCTGTCCTTTTATAGAATTAAGTCTGTAGCAGCACTTCATTTGCCGCCAAATAAAACAACATATAGATGCCACATGCGTGACGTAATTATTTATTAACACAAATATGCGTTATGCAAGCGACGTCATTTGAAACATGATATGCATAACACAAGAGCAACGTCATCGTTCTTAGAAACAGGATTTGCATGCCGCAAGCGTGACGTCAGCATTTTGAAACATTGAAGTTCTGATAAGAACTATTTAAGACGCGTTTTTATGAAACAGAAGCAGCATGCAAGATTGCCATCGCTCTGAAAAGTGCAAGGACAAAGTAGTTCTGAAAAGAACTGTTTTGTTTTATAATCTTCAATCTTCAAATCTTCGTCGGGTGACGTCACACACACTACACAACTATAACACTATATACGGCGAGTCGACACGGCGGTAATGCAGACGTCCTCACTTCGCGCGGCGCTGGAACCAAATGGCCGGCGCGACGCGCGCGGGGCATCTTTATAGTTCAACGGCGGTAAACGATTTCTCGTAAACAAGATTTACGCGGCGAATTGTCTGCACCAATAAGAAGGCCCAGACTAAAAGTGGGACTTGCTATTGGAATCTGTTTTTACTATTTTTGTACATATTTTATTTGCTATTTTTTTATTGGTTGATTACTTTTACATTTTTTGTATATATACTAGAACATTTTTAATAAATTATTCATTCCTTCGTCAACATCAAGAAGTCTTTTATTCAGCAGCCTCGACACGCTCGCCTCTAAAGTGGTGACCCCGAACAAGAACATCCTGAAGAAGAACATCTGGAAGAAAAGAATACAGCAAGCAAGGAAAATCTCTGCCCGGCTACATTCAGAAAATCTCTGCCGGTGAATCCCTGCTCGACGAATCCCTGCTCGACGGATCCCTGCTCGACGCATCCCTGCTCGACGGATCCCTGCTCGACGGATCCCTGCTCGACGAATCTCTGCCCGAGGAACCTTTGCTCGACGAAGAAAAATGGAGGACCAGAGCCAAGCCCAGCCACAAGCCTTCACACCCACACCAGATGTAGCGAGCATTGCGCTGTCCATGCGTATCCCTACATTCTGGCGCGAAAACCCACGGCTGTGGTATATTAGCTTCGAGGCCGCGACCGAAGAATTGAAACGGAGTCAAGCTCAACTCACACAGATGGTACTCGTCCAGCTCGATAAACCGGATATCGAACAAATATCCGATATCCTGTTCAACGTACCGAAAGAACAACAGTACCAGGCTATCAAAGCACGACTCATATCCGTCTACGAGGAATCTGACAGTCGTCAATTTCAAAAGCTTCTTGCTGAGATGGAGCTAGGCGACCAGAAACCTACACAACTACTACGTCGCATGCGTAACCTCGCAAGAGACAAAGTCTCAGAGTCAACATTACGTATGATGTGGACTAAGTTGCTACCAGCTCACGTTCGCTCAGTCCTGGCTGTCAGCGAAACCTTCAGCTCGAAGACCACGCTTGAAGACCTGGCGCTGCTCGCTGACAAAATGCTTGAGCAAACCCAGGAGGTAGCAGCTGTCTCTACGCAACCGCCACCACCGACGACGACTACTAGCCAAACTGAAACTCAATACCTCATCAATGAAATAAGAAAATTATCACTAGAAATCGCCGAGTTAAAAGCAACACCGCCACAACACTATCATCGTCAACGTTTCCGATCTCGTCATCGAAGTCCATCTCAACATCGATCCCGCACACGCAGCGACTCAACGTCATCCTACTGCTACTACCACCGTCGATTCGGTAGTCAAGCGAGACGCTGTACTACACCCTGCAGCTACAAAAATAAGACATCGGAAAACTAGACCGAACGTTGGCTGCGGCGGAATCCGGCGTTCCTCATACATCATACCGCCTATTTGTCACAGACAAAAAAACAAGATTATCTTTCTTAGTAGATACCGGTGCAAACATATCCGTCCTACCTAGAAAGCAAGGCAAGACAACAACGCCGCTACCATTCAAACTATATGCAGCGAACAATACTACTATATCAACATATGGCGAAAAAACATTAGAACTCGATCTTAACCTACGACGACCGTACAAATGGAAGTTCATCGTTGCCGACGTGTCAAAACCTATACTAGGCGCCGATTTTTTAAATCACCATCAACTCATCGTAGACATGAAAAATCGAAGATTAATTGATGCAGTAACAAATTTAAAAATCAACGCTCCAGTGACATCCACAACTACGCCTACAGTACGCAGTATCGACATACACAACTCGTACCACGAAATTCTATCCGAATTCCCCGGTACTACGAGACTGACAGCGATGCAACTTGAACCGAAAATTAACGTCGAACATTACATCGAAACACAAGGCCCGCCTATACATTGCCGTGCACGACCTATACCGCCACATCGATATGAAAAAGTAAAAAAAGAATTCGAAAACATGATACAGCAAGGACTATGTAGACCCAGTAAAAGTCCATGGTCATCGCCACTGCACATAGTACCTAAGAAAAACGGCGATATAAGAGTATGCGGCGATTATCGAAGATTAAACTCAATAACAAAACCCGACCGCTACCCCGTCCCGCGCGTCAAGGACTTTACACACCACCTGAGCGGGAAAACAATTTTTTCTACAATCGACCTCAACCGAGCTTATCAACAACTAAGCGTACGAGACGAAGACATTGAAAAAACCGCAATCATTACACCTATGGGTTTATTCGAATTTCCCCGTATGTGTCCCGGTTTAAAAAACGCGGGACAAACATTTCAACGCTTCATACATGAAGTACTCCGAGGATTAGACTACGTCTTTCCGTTCATCGACGATGTTCTTATTGCCTCATCAAACGAGACCGAACATCGTGAACACCTAAGAACCGTACTACGAAGACTAGAAGAAAATGGCATTACTATCAATCCCGCCAAATGCAACCTAGGCCAGTCACAAGTCAAATTCCTCGGATACATAGTTTCACAAGAAGGTATTAAACCGCCTGAAGAAAAAGTAAAGGCAATAATCGACTACTCTAAACCTAAAACCATTGAAGAATTACGAAGATTTCTCGGTATGTTAAACTTCTATCGCGATCACATACCGAACGCCGCAACAATTCAAGCACCGTTAAATGCGTATTTACACAACGTAAAAAAGCGAGACAAAACATTAATTGAATGGAATGACGAAGCGACTCAAGCATTCGAAGCGTGTAAGAAAAGCATCACCGAAGCTACCTTACTCGCTCACCCATCACATCAAGCTACTCTCGCAATATTCTGTGACGCATCTGATAATTCAGCAGGAGCCGTACTACAACAATACATCGACAATAAATGGCAACCACTCGGCTACTTCTCAAAAAATTCTCAGATGCACAAAAGAAATATTCAACATATGACCGTGAACTCTTAGCTATCTACATGGCCGTGAAACATTTCCGCAAGACATTTGAAGGACGCCAACTAATAATATTCACCGATCATAAACCGCTTACATTCGCTATGAATAAAACTCAAACATCGAGCGAAACGCCACGACGAACACGGCAGCTATTGTTTATAAGCGAATTTACTACAGACATACGTCACGTGAGTGGAAAAAACAACATCGTCGCCGACGCATTAAGCCGCATAGAAACAATAACATGCCCGTCTACAATAAACTACAGCGAGATAGCTAACGCGCAAGAGAGAGACAGCAACATTCATCAATTACTGCAACAAAATAATTTATCATTCAAGAAAGTCAGTATACCGAATACCAATACAGAAATATACTGCGAAATATCTACATCTCATATACGACCTTATATACCCGAAGAATACCGACGCGAAGTCTACAACAGCGTACATAACATAAGTCATCCCGGAACACGAACAACGCGCAAGCTACTTACAAAAAAATTCTTTTGGCCTTCAATGAACTCCGACATCGCTAAATGGACAAAAAGTTGTATTAACTGCCAGAAAAGCAAAATACAACGGCATACGTCAAGCGAACTACAGTCATTCCCGCCAACCGACCGCTTTCAACATATACATATAGATATAGTCGGACCGCTGCCTACTACCGCGCAAGGACATCGCTATCTACTTACAATGATAGATAGACATACTCGCTGGCCAGAGGCGATACCCATAGCCGACATATCAGCTGAGACAGTCGCACAAGTCATCTATACACATTGGATAACACGATTCGGATGTCCCGCCACACTAACAAGCGATCAAGGTCGACAGTTTGAAAGCAGTCTATTCAACAACTTAATGAAAATATTAGGAATTAACAAAATCCGTACTACGCCATACCACCCGCAAAGCAACGGAATCGTTGAACGCTGGCATCGTTCATTGAAGACTGCACTGCGCGCGAAACTATCGAACACCTGTTCGTGGAGCAATGAACTCGCTACAGTATTATTAGGACTGAGAGCCGCACTACGCACCGACACCGGCGTAAGCGCAGCCGAATTAACCTACGGCTACAATCTACGACTGCCTGGCGATTTTTTTGACGCAAGCACATCCACGTCTACTATGGATTATACGTACGTCGAAAAACTACGCGCTAACATCGCAAAAAATAGACCTCAGCCCTATAATACACATCGAAATAATAAACACATCTTCGTGCATCAAGATCTACGCACATGCAGCCACGTGTTTATTAGAATCGACGCAATACGAACGCCATTGCAAACACCATATGAAGGTCCATATCGAGTTGTAAAACGAACAGACAAAGTTTTTACAATTCAATTACCTGAACGTCAAACAAACATATCTATAGACCGATTAAAACCTGCATATGTGTTACAAGAAATAGAAAACCATACTGAACCTGTTACCAACCTTACCGTACCTTACCTCAAGAAAACCGTTACCGTTGAAGAAACCAAGTTACCTGAAACCACGAACAACTTGAAGTCACAGCCTGTTAACAACAAAACAACACGATTAGGCCGCAACATCAAGTTGCCGGTACGTTTCACTTGAGGGGGACTCCTGTAGCAGCACTTCATTTGCCGCCAAATAAAACAACATATAGATGCCACATGCGTGACGTAATTATTTATTAACACAAATATGCGTTATGCAAGCGACGTCATTTGAAACATGATATGCATAACACAAGAGCAACGTCATCGTTCTTAGAAACAGGATTTGCATGCCGCAAGCGTGACGTCAGCATTTTGAAACATTGAAGTTCTGATAAGAACTATTTAAGACGCGTTTTTATGAAACAGAAGCAGCATGCAAGATTGCCATCGCTCTGAAAAGTGCAACGACAAAGTAGTTCTGAAAAGAACTGTTTTGTTTTATAATCTTCAATCTTCAAATCTTCGTCGGGTGACGTCACACACACTACACAACTATAACACTATATACGGCGAGTCGACACGGCGGTAATGCAGACGTCCTCACTTCGCGCGGCGCTGGAACCAAATGGCCGGCGCGACGCGCGCGGGGCATCTTTATAGTTCAACGGCGGTAAACGATTTCTCGTAAACAAGATTTACGCGGCGAATTGTCTGCACCAATAAGAAGGCCCAGACTAAAAGTGGGACTTGCTATTGGAATCTGTTTTTACTATTTTTGTACATATTTTATTTGCTATTTTTTTATTGGTTGATTACTTTTACATTTTTTGTATATATACTAGAACATTTTTAATAAATTATTCATTCCTTCGTCAACATCAAGAAGTCTTTTATTCAGCAGCCTCGACACGCTCGCCTCTAAAAGTCGTTGATATAGTCAGCCGTGTTGCCAATAATAAAGGCACCTTTTTAGAAATGTATAATGCTTTTTTTTTATTTATGTAACGAATGTGTGCTTTGATGGTAGCCTTTAATAAAAAAATATATGTCGGAGAAACACCATTCTCATCGACTTCATCAGTAATTAGCAAAGTTCTAGTGGGCGTCATGAGGGTTAAATGCGAGCACAAAACAACGTATTACTATTTCACACAATTTTATTATAGTTTTACAATGTTGAGGAGGTCACTTTTGAATAGAAAGACAAAATAATTATTTCACGATTAATAATTTAGAATATGAATTGTACCTATTTTATACGAGCAGCGGGTTCGTGACACTAATCTCACAACACCAATATCTCCACCACAACTGTCTTAAATCAATACAATAATTTATCCACTTCGATCTACAGCTATTCTCATATTCCCGCGATTCGCCATTGTTGTCAAGATGGCGCCTCGACCCCGCTCGAGTCTTACGCTCTGATTGGTCAATGCAATCCACAGAATAAAGAACATTTAATTCAAATTTAAAAAGAATTTACAAGCAAACAAAATGAAATAAATTTAACATTATTTTTAACAAATTGTATTTTAGTAAATAATTAATAACTCATGATATAATTAAAAGAACTATCAACTTGACGTCTTCCTCCGATATATATATATTTTGGTATTTGAAAATGGGGGAGTCTTGAGCCCCCATTGATCTGCTAATGAATCTGTTAAATGACATAACAATTCGACAGTTCTACGTACATTCACCATACGACATCCCGAATACTATGCTTGAACCCTGCACCACATTCCCATCATGTAACCTGTTCTCGGAGCTGACGACCATGGAGACCAGAGCGGGGCCAGGTGTCAGAGAACTGTCGCCGCGCACCAGACACTGTTTGTACACTGATGAACCTACGAGGACGTCTAGAAAGGTGAATTAGAAATGGTTACAAGCTATTCACGTAACGTCAGATTTCATCCAAGTTTTCTTCAGCAAAAGTTAAGATGCTCTATCGAAATGAAATACGAATTATATGTGGTCAGCAGACTAAATCTAAGATCTACATTAGTCTTCATCATTTACATATTTCCTAGTTATACCATATATGGTCAGGTTACTGATTTTTACAAAGAGCGACTGGCCATCTGACCTCTGCAACCCCTGAAGACAATCGTCCTTAAAGATTTCCGTCCTTTAGATTCAGTAACAATTTAGACTAGAACCATACTACTAAGAATAACGATCATTATCAGGTGATTGTGATAACCGGGAACAGCTTTACGTGATCTCCGAGACACGGTGGGGAGACCCACAACGACAAACACCCAGACCTAAGAACAAATATTTATACAAATATAAATATCTTCCCCGAGGGGGGATCGAACCCGCAACCGACGTCGTTAGAGACCCATTCTGTACCTCTACACCAGAACAGTCGTCCATAGGATCTACCCCAAGTCAAATAATAGGGATTACAACTAGAAAGTAATTGGATGCTGATAAACAATAATGTGTCAAACAATAAGTCAAATTCGGAGATATTGATGTATTTTGATAATTCGTCATCTATTCAACAGTATTAAAAAAATCGAGTAATTTAACTTAATAAGTACGGAAAAAAGTATCTTAATTTAATGTTTCGAATTTCAAATGTTAAATTTATACAATAATCTCAAACATTTAAAAAAATTATTATTCGATAAAACTATTTTACCAATCTGTATTTAATTCAATATACTTTTTATCAAACAAACAAACAAACAAATTCATTATCATTAGGTTTGGTACCCTTTGACATGTTTAGACGCATTTCTCGAAATGAAGTCCGTGTGGCTTGACACAGTATTGCTTATCAGCGTCAAATTAATACAAAAAAATTACCAGATCTATAGCACCAACATGTGTCGTCAAGACTGCAGGAGTCGCCTCACGATGCAGCTCTGTGGCTGCGTACCCTTCTATTATTTCTACGACGGTTAGTATTCTTCGTTTTATATTTAGATGCTCTCGGTGGAATTGTGTATCCTGCTTCCAGATGATGCTGCATCATCAGATCAAGGTTACGCAATTATGTTTTATTATACACCATACTGAAGACGATCTCTACATGATCATGATAGACATGCCCCCGTACCAATGCCGGAGAGAAAGTACTTAAACTTGAAACTCCTATCACTCGTAGTTTTTGAGATTTCGTGATGAGTGTGTGACCTTTCGCTTCTATATCAATCTATAGATAAAAGCTGTAATACAGGTAACCTCGATTCAACAAATCGAAGGGGAACAAGAAATATTCGTCATGTAATTCGTTGAACTAAGATTTGTTTTTGAGGTTAGGTTGGTCTAAAATTCGTTTTAAAGAGGTACACCATTACGTTTCTGATATATTTTAACTTAAATCTTTAACAATAGTGACGAGCAGAAGTGTACATTACTTTCCATCAAACAACAATGATTGTTGTACGAACAAAAGCGCGTCGAAACATGTCGCGACATGAATCACATACTATAGATTAAGAGTTTATATTGGTGGGAACTTCATATTAAGGGTTTGAGTTGACAAAATTCGTTGATTAGAGGCATGAGTACTTTTCTTGATAGTTGAAAATTCGTTATAAAGAGGTTGTTCGCAAAATTGTTCGCATTGTAAAGTTATATTTTATATCGACTCTTATGGACAATTCAAGGGGATTACGAAGAATTTGTTAAATCGAGGAAGTCGTTATATTGAGGTACGTTATATTAAGGTTGCACTGTCTCACACTAATATAATAATAATGATATTATCTCCTCAGATGGTCCTCCATGCACACTAGAAGGAATGTTCTGTTTATCTGCGCACGCGCACCGTCTGGCCACCTTCGACAGCGTCAAGTGTATTTGCAGCCAGCAGTGTCTGGACTCCGTGTTCAGGGAAGTGTCGAAGGATGAACAGATATGGTCAGTTACTCATAAATTATTTTCAGACAAATTATTAGTAATATTTATTCATATTGGGACGCTGATAAGCAATACTGTGTCAAAAATTCAAAAATCAAAAAATACTTTTTTCAAGTAGGCTCTCACGAGCACTTTTGAATCGTCATATGAAGCTACCGCCGGTTCGGAACGCAAATTCTACCGAGAAGAACCGGCAAGAAACTCGATAGTTACTCTTTTAAAATATTGTCAATACAACACAGTTTATGATTACAAATTGATTATTAATCCGGTACAAAATTGAGCATATACTAAGCCCACGCATCTTTATCGTCAACGTAATCTAAAGTAAAATGCTTTATTCATCGAAAACTGCAAACATTTATGGGGGATTTTATTATAAAAGTGAAACGAATTCAAATGCGGAGTAGGGATGTAACGGAGGTAGTTTTATCGAAACTGAAGGCGGAGTCGGAGTTTTTAAATTTGATTTACCGGAATCGGAATCGGAATCGGAGGGATTCCTCGCAAGACATGTATAAACCCATTCATAACAATCGACACAGGCCGCCCGCGCGCCTGCCGTTATGTTATGCTTCGAACTTCGATTAAAACCTTCGATATAAAAAGTGTCGCGCCGAAGTCGAAACCGAAGGTGTAATAATAATCGGAAGTTCCGACTTAACGGAACCGGAGTCGGAGCTCCGTAACATCCCTAATGCAGAGATATTGATGGATTCTGCTTATGTGTCATGCATTTAACATTATTCAAAACCTTTTAAAGTCACGAAAAAAATTTTCCTAATTTAATGTTTCGAATTTCAAGTGCGTTCCATATTTTGCAATTTATACAATGATCTCAAATATTTGCAATAGTTATTATTTGATAACACTTTAAATATATCAATCTGCTTTTAATTCATGATACCTTTTATCAAAATAGAAAATAAAAGATGGATAAATACTTCTTCAAACAAATTCATTAAGAATAGGTTTGACATGTTTAGACGCCATTTTCTCAAAATGAAATCCGTGTGCCTTGACACAGTATTGCTTATCAGTGTCCAAATATTGAATGGTTCATGAAAACATTTTGCATTTACCTAATTTTTCGGGAAGTTAGTTTATTTTCTATTTTTATTTCTTGCGCTAATTATGTAATTTTGTATAATTTTTAAACTACTACCAAAACTGATGAAGGTTCAATCGTCGGGGACTTTTTTATGTTTCCGATTACTTGAAAACAACTTTTACGATTTGGTCAATTCTGTTTTTGTTTTAATAGGTACACTCTCCCATTGGTCCCATTAAATTTTCACCAAAATCGGTCTGGTAGTTTGGTTTTAAAATCCGTATGGCTGAAATATGTATTTCATTCAAGAAAAAGAAATTACGTATTATGAGATTGAAGTCGGTTCCCCTTTTTATAAGAAGTTCCGAATCTCCTTCCATTTCTCTACTTCGTATCTTTTCCGTTCGCGCCGCCATATTAGAAAAATGGCGACTAATAATGTTTTAACTATATGTCCTTTCCTATTCTAAAACTAAGAAATGACTGTACCAAGGTTTTACTTGTACCGACAGACGAGTTGGCGCAGTGGTCACTGTAACTGGCTAAAGCGCTAACGGTCGCGGGTTCGATCCCCGCTCACGGCAAATGTGTGTATTGGCCATACAGATGTTTGTCGTGGTCTGGGTGTTTGTGTTAGTATTGTGAGTGTTTCCGGACCCCCGACACAGGGTCTAGAGATCTTAATGGGGGCCGTTGAGTGTGATGCGTTATTATTATTTATTTATTACTTATACTTTACTAGCGTTAGCAGAATCTATATTTAAACATAAAAACTGACATCAACTTTTTTTTGTTTAAATATTGGATCCGGTAGGTTCATGTATCGACTCGCACTTGACGGGTTTTTTTGTTTTTTGTCGTTATAGCAACAATAGTAATACACACTCTGTGAAATTTTCAACAACAATATTTCATGAAATACAGCTGATAAAAAGACGGATAAACGCACAGACTCATAATTGACCGTTTTTTTTTAATATTTACTAAAGTTACCGAGTTATAAAAAAGGAAAAAACAACTACGTTTTACGTGGCACCGACATCAAAATGTGTTAGGATTTTTTTTTTTTTGCCTTTTAGTTTATCTGTATCTACTTAATTCGTTTGTCATTCAGACATGTTGACGCAGTGGTCGCTAGGTCGATCCCCGCTCACGGCAAATGTCTGTATTAGCCATACGTTTGTCGTAGTCTGGGTGTTTGTGTTAGTGTTGTATTTCCGGACCCCGACACAAGGTCACAAGATCTTAATGACCGTGGACTGTGATGCGTTTATTTATTGATTTTAGTCAGATCATTTTTGTTAAAAAATTATATATATTTGTAGGGATAAGGGCCCCTTTCACGAGCAAGGCGCGTTGCGTCTCACCCTGCGACCGCCGCGCGCGCGGTACTCGCGCTACATCGTCTTCCACTTACAGGACCTTATCGGTAAGGATTATTATAAATACAAGCTACGCCAAAATTTCCTGAATGTTTTTTTTTATAGAAATAGCTAGCGAACGCGTAGACGGGACCTGATGCTAAGTTCAGAGCTTCACGCTGATCTGTGCGAGTGAGGTACTGCCCTGATCGAACTAATCCATATAAAAGCTGTAGTTAGTGAGCTGGGCTCTACCCAAGGAAGGATCCAGGAGGGTGGGGGGGGTCATGCGAGTCATGACCCCTGACTGATCTGGGTCCAAGACCTAGGCAGAGCACTAATTATAATTGTTAAACATGATGATGATTAACATAATTTTTATATTTTTTTCTTACAATATAGATTTTATGTAAGTACCTTTAATATTTAATTAATTTAATATAATTTGTATGATTGAAGAACGTTTAACCGGACTGGCACTTCTCCGCGTCAATAGAAACGTACCCACCGAAGTAGAAGAAGGGATAACTTTTTACCTGTATCGATTATTATCAAACTTAAATTATTATTTCTTGTGACTTGACCAAAACTAGGTGACCGCCCCTCTGGCGGCGAAGCTGGATCCGCCCTTGGCTCTACGTCACTATAACAGCCTGTAAATGTACTACTTCTGGGCAAAAACCTCCCCCAATTTAAGTTAGGAGATTAATCCACCACGCTGCTCTAAAGCAGGTTGGTGCATACATAATATATGTTACACTAAGAGACGATATCACCTTGAGCTTAGATCACGTCGATATCAACCGATGATCGGGGGTTCAAACTCCAGCTAGAATCGCTTTTCAAGTGCTAAATTTGTGTTTAAATTCGTCTCGTGAAGGGAGACACCGCGAGCACAACTTGTGTTGGAAGGTATTTTCACACATGTATATCCGGCTCGAAGGACCAGCGTTGGATTAAGCTCTTAATCTTCTCTAATAGAGTCCTTTACCCAGCTGTGATATTCCCAGATTGTTAATATGTTACAGTCTGAACAACAGTCCAAAATAATATTGCAAAAACATTTGCCTAAAGTTTTTTCTAATGTTTTGTCATATTCGTTATTTATTTATCCGTTTATCCAAAAGCCATCGATCAGAAGTATTTTTGACTGATTTTACCAGTTAAAAGTAATACATATGTATATCATGTGGCAGAGTTTCTCTCGACCGTTTATTTATATTTCTTTATATTTCTCACGATGTTTTCCTTCGCCAAGCGCGAGATAAATTTAAGCAAATCATACAAACTCATTATGCTCAAAATTAATATATCAATATTTTATGTACAAAATAGTGTCATTCGGTGGCGCCGCTGGTCTGTTCCTCGGAGCCAGCTTCATCAGCTTTGTGGAGATTATTTATTTCGTACTGGAGTGCATTTTACGATATAAACGAAACGACGCGACAGACGTGCCTGTAAGTTTATTATTAATGGTATCCTATAATATAGTGATAGGACGTGGTACTAAAACGCTGTTTACTTCAACACTGTTTTTAATGATTGATATATAGACTCAGGGTATTCGGTAATTCGACGTTTTACAAGTACGCCATCTACATTCAAAGTTTCAAAAACAGTACTAATTCAACGATTTACAACCAACGCCATCTATTATTACGTTTACACAATCACATTTATATTTTTAAACAATATCATTCGCATTTACAGATTTACAAAAATTGATATAATTATTATAGACTTAATTACGGCATAATATTAAATAACATTATATATTTTAAACTTTCGCGATTTTTATTATTCATATTTAATATAACGGGTCTTATCGCGATAACTAATGGTAGTAATACCTTTTTATTGCCCGACGTTTCGACGAAGTTACATTGTCGCGAGCTAAGGTCAGCTCGTGACCACGACGAATGTAACTTCCTTTATTATTAGCATTAGTTATCGCGATAGTACCCGACCGAAAGTGGATTAACGACGCCCTAATACTAAATTACCGCTGCTCATCCATCAGTCTGTAAAAATTTGT
The DNA here is from genome assembly GCA_037950945.1 of Hypolimnas misippus. Lineage (NCBI taxonomy): Eukaryota > Metazoa > Arthropoda > Insecta > Lepidoptera > Nymphalidae > Hypolimnas > Hypolimnas misippus. The sequence continues at coordinate 5,017,329 of JBBEEQ010000002.1, forward strand.
AAATTTCGTTAACTTGAATCTACTTATTACAGTTATTTTGTCTTTAAAACTGAACCGATTTTGATAAAAGTTCCACGGGATTATATTTCAGTATACAATTATACGGAACACACTTCACTATTACTTATTTATACTTATTTAGTTAATATTACTTCAAAAGTTTTGAATAATGTTAAATATATGACGCAGTATCAAAATAAGTCAATATATCCGAATTTGACTTTTTGTGGGTTGACACATTATTGCTTATCAGCATCCACATTAATTATACAAGTAGTATAATAATTAATTATATATTTTTATCAACAGGTGAAGAGACAAACCGAGCCGTATCAAAATGAAATCAACGAACTTAATCATATGTTAGAAAGGATTTAAAAGAAACGTGTTATCAAAATTATTAACACCATTTACGAAGAGAGCTATGGTTTATCTTTTTAACCGCCTTAAAAAAAGGAGGTTTTTCAATGAAGACCTTCTTATATGTTCTTTCTTTCTTTCAAATACTTTATTGTACACCACAAATTAAAAACAGATTAACCTTAGAGGAAGTACATAAGAAAATATGGCTCATTATGTTCATCGATTTCTCGAAAATGGCTTGAACGATTTGGTTAATTCTTTTGTTTGAAAGTGTTTTCTTTCCCACTGGTCCAGTGATTTCATCAAAATAGTCTCAGTAGATTGGTTTAAAAACAAAATAATGGAATAAGTGTGTTAGGAATATATCATAAAAGTTAATAATACTGTATTTAGTCTATGGTTCCTCGTTGATCACTTATTATTATATATCGGCAGTACGCTCCCTCTCTCGAGGATAGATCGCTCGTCTTTACTCTGACAAATATATTCATAATTACAAGTAAACTAGTAACTAGAATTCCAGAGATAACAACAAAATGCTTTGTTGTTGGTAAACACGATGATTTTCAGGAACTGTTGTTGTTTATAGTGTGCGCGCATCGGAGTCACGTAGCAGAGAGCGAGCGCTGGAAACCGGATCCCAATAGTAATAATGTCACAGAGTATCACTGTCACGAATGTCACAGACTATACAGTCACTTGACAGCCCATAAACCTTACGCCGATTGAGCGCAAATATATGATAAAGAAAACTAATCAACGATTATAGAACAATAAGTACGACTTTCGAAATTACGAATTTTGCTTTTAAAAGCGGTTCTTTTTTCAAAAATCGTTAGGATTATAAATTAGCTAGCAGGATTTACAGCTCCTCACTGATAGCAGAAGTATTATGTTGGGATTCGTTAAAATGTCTTAATATTACATTGACAGATTTTTTTTCAATTTCATTCATTCATACAGAGAAAATCAAATAATTAGTTAAGGAATATGCTGTATTCATTGAAATAAAACTATTTTAAACGGATTTACATCGCGTATATTAACTATTTTTATCATCCCGACGTTTCGAGCACTTTACAGCGTTCGTGGTCACGGGTAGACTTTGAATTCGTTTAATATAGTTTTATTTCAATGAGTAATAATCGCGAAAATCTAAGACAACGTTATATGCTGTATTATCACTGGAATTCTAGTCTCTAGTGTATTTGTAGTCAGAGACGTAACTATACCATCAGAGGCCCGTGGCAAATTCTTTGGATGAGGCTTCCGTGTAAAAATCATCACGTTATAACAATTTTAATAAACCACTTAAGTAGTTACCCAAAAGTAATAATAATATTGTGTGCATTTTAGTTAAATATCTGATAAGTTTTATTTTTAAGAGCATAGGTTTATACATATTTATAATGAAATTACAATTTTAATAAGATTTTTATGAATAAAATTCTTTTAGGCCGGTCTCTCTCATCTGTCACCATATAGTTACGCCCCTGCTTGTAATCCCTACTAATATTATAAATGCGAAAGTAACTCTGTATGTCTGTTATGCTTTCCCGCTTCATCAACAATCTTTAGACCCTGAGAAAAGACATAGGCTACCTTTTATTGCGAAAAATGAAAACGGCGAAAGATCTCTCTCACTCACTCATCATGAAATCACAAAAACTGCAAGTGCTAGGAGTTTCAAATTTTGCATGAGGATTATTTTAAAACGTAACAATAAACATGGGGGTTAGAAGTTTAATAAATAATAATAAATAAATAAACGCATCACACTCAACGGCCCCCATTAAGATCGCGTGACCTTGTGTCGGGGGTCCGAAAACACCCAGACCACGACAAACATCCGTATGGCCAATACAGACGTTTGCCGTGAGCGGGGATCGAACCCGCGACCGTTAGCGCTTCAGTCATTTGCAGTGACCACTGCGCCAATGTGTCCGTCAGTTTGTATGAAAGTTCTATGTTAAGCGCGAGCGAAACCGCGAGGGGCCACGGGTATGAATATATTTATGAGAGCGAAGACGAGTCTATCCTAGAGAAAGAGAGGTTACGTGCTGACGATATGGACGCTGATAAGCAATACTCTGTGGTCAGCCACACGGACTTCATTTTGAGAAAATGTCGTCTAATAATATCAAACCTATTCTTAATAAATCTTTTTGAAGAAGCATATATCCAACTTTTCTTTTATTTTTTGTTAACAGGTATAATAAAATAATATCAGACTGATATATTATTTTTTTTTAATAATAAAAAGTTTTTAAATATTTGAGATTATTTAAATAGCTCATGCGGTATCAGAATACATCAATATCTCCGAATTTGACTTTTTGTGCGTCGCATTCATATATGAAATTAATTAACGAGATATAATTGACAAAATACAGTAAGATTAACTTAAATTCTTAACACAATAAATACACTGTGCGACATTTTATAGCGCAAGAACCGTCAGCGCCATCTATTGACAGCCAATGTAACTACATATATATAACTCAAAGGTGCAGTCACTGACATAGTGATCTATCAACGCACAGCCCAAACCACTGGACGGATGGGGCTGAAATTCGGCATGCAGGTAGATGTTATGACGTAGGCATCCGCTAAGAAGGATTTTGATAAAACATACCCCCAAGGGGATAAAATAGGGGACGACAATTTGTATAAATCTTTGTCAATTTTAAACCGATTGGGCTAAGACTTGACATGCATAAAGCTACTAAGACATAGGCATCAAACATCGCAGACGAAGTCGCGAGCACCAGCTAGTGTGATATGTTTTCTCAGGCAGGATTGCGATTTAAATGAGAAACATCGCTAGCACAATTCCACGCGAACATTCTTTACACAGTAATTATTATGCTTTGTAAATATATATGCTGCTAATTTTTCCTCTTGAATAATATAACACATTAGTAATTATTATTTTTAAAATAAATGTATGTTTTAAAAGAAAAAAATGTGTTTAATTTGAGTGTAATAAATTTGTTTGTATTACATGCGCTTCTACACCGTTGATCTGATAAATGATTAGACGTAGATGCAATTAAGTTTCACTAGGTGACGTGCGTGTTGCTAGACAAAAAAATAAGTTTTCGACGGTCGTACGAACAAAATATATATATACCAATATTATAAAGAGGTAAAATTTGTTTTAAGTTTGTATCCCCTACATACTAGTAATCTAAGATAATTTAAGAAACTGTTATACCGATTTGATAAATTCATTTTGGATTTTATAGCCTGTTTATTGGAAATTTATAAACTCTATTAAGTCAAGCTGCGACTCATAGAAGCGAAGCAATAAGCATAAACGCGAGTAAAACCGCGAGGAGCCGTTAATACTTAATAAAATCTACATTAAAGCGAGCGAACCAAAGCTAAAGAAATTAACAACTCGAATTTTTTTAAATAAATGAAGCCACAGTTAACCTTTATAAATTATAAAAAATGTTTCATAATATTATTTATAGGAAATAAGTCGCTTTTTTAAACTTTATAATATTATCCGATATGGTCTAGTGGCTAGGATACCTGGCTCTCACCCAGGAGGCTCGGGTTCGATTCCCGGTATCGGAATAGTTTTTTATGTACCTTTTTTTTTAGAAAAATATACATAATTAGTTGTTTTTACTTTTAAATTTTTTTTTTTAAATTATTTTCTAAAAACACTAGTGATATGAGTTATAATGTTGAGAAAGTAAAAGAAAATACTCTTAAAAACACAAATGACAATACATTTAATAATTCAATTATTTATGTTAATGGCGTACTTTAAAAAAAAACGTCTTTTTTTCTCTTTATTATTTCTAGAAAAAGCATATACACCATACAGCCAAGTCTTTTCTTGACAAATATTAAACAATGAAATTTATGTTTGTTCAAAGTAAAAATAATGTTTAAGATCTAAAAAAACGAAAAAAAAAATACAGAACTAATCCTATTCCATTTCATTTGTTGTAACGTTTTTAAACATCGATTTCAGGGTAATTGTGCGGTTTGCGTGACGAAAAACAGGGATATTAAAAAAGTAGGTCGCGAGGGAATTCATGCGCATGACTCATTATTTCAATACGTGTGTAATTTAATTTCATATCGTTCGGAGCGTTTACAAAAGAATATGAATTAATGTAATTACTTTCTTTTAGATGTTTTGACATTTATTGACCCTATAAAGTGTAAATTTAAACAAAATATTAAATGATATTATTGATAAAATAAGCTATACTCATTCAAACAAAAAATAATTCACAAAACGGTTCAGCCATTTATGAGTTTGGTGAACTTACGTAAATAAGTCCCCGACAAAATGTGATCTTCCATTTTGGGAGCTGTTTAAAAACTATGGAAAAAGATTCCTTAGAGGCGAAAATTACAAATATAAGTTTTGTTTTCAGCCTTTCATAAAGATGGGTACATCCTAAATTGTTTGTCATTGTTTTACAGTTGAAAGAATTTTCTGAGTGCCATATATGGATACTGATAAGCAATAATGTGTCAACCTACATAATGTCAAATTCGGAGATATTGATGTACTTTGATACTGCGTCACCTATTTAACATTATTCAAAAAAAATTGAAGGTATATAAACTAAATAAGTTTCTTATTAATTGTTTTGAATTTCAAGTGCGTTCCATATTTTGCAATTTATACAATAATCTCAAATATTCGAGAAACTTTTTATTAGATATTATATTAAATATATCAATCTGATTTGAATTCATTATATCTTTTATCAAAAAATATAAAAAAAGATGGATACATACTTCTTCAAACATATTATAGATTGTACATCTTTAGACGCCATTTCCTCAAAATGAAGTCCGTGTGGCTTAACACAGTATTGCTTATCAGCGCCCATATATATCAAGTAGTACAATTCTCAACTAAAATAAAAGTAAATCGTCTGTTAAGTAAAAAAAAAAACAGATTATTTAAAAATTTTATTTAAGGCCTTTTGCCAGTCTTTTTACACGTGCAGCCTCTGGACCAGTTACAGCTTGCGTGCATATAGCGATCTTCGTGTACAGTATAATAACGCACTCAGGATACTGTTAGGGCTGCCGTGGCGCTACAGTGCTTCAACGATGTTTACAGAAAGACGTGTAGATGGTTTTAAAGCCATCATACGCAAAAGGTGCGCGTCGTTACTAACGCGTGTCCGCGGCAACAACAACATTATTCTGAGTGTATTTGCAGATAGATAGGAATGTCCAATGCTGCGCCATTGGTTGTAACTGCATGTACAATATTGAGTTCATAAAATATATAATAAATGTCTTATCAATTTCTACTAACACTAGCTTTTAAGAATATTGTTATCACTATATGGGCTTGGCCTGAAATAAATGATTATTATTATTAATAATAATAATAATAATTCGTTATAAATAAAACAAAAATTTCAACTTTCACCAAGTTTATTTCATACAATATTTATAAAACTTCATTAATCTAATATTAATTATCTAGTTAATAAGTTATACATATAACCTATGTTTAGGAATAAACGTCTGTATAATAATTCACTAGTTTTTTTTTAAGAAATAAAAAATCGCAATATCTTTCGTGTCTATGGCCATAAATCACTACTCAGTGTATCCATGTATGAAGTACGGACTGTGGGGGTCATACAATTTGACGTTAAAAATCTGTACCCATTTCAATTCAATTCAATCCTTTGTTTTGTGTCTTTTAGTTGTACCCATTTCCAAGTTTGACAATCTTGTCTTTTTGGCGCCAAGATACTCTCGCCTATCATACTCAATTGTTGCTAGGCAACGTCGTCCAAATTTTTTATGCAATCTATATAGTTATGTAATATCATTGATTTGAGGTCTCGAAAATAAAAACTATGTATAAGGTCAAAAATAAACATACTAAGCGATTCACGATATATCCGGTTAGAATTAAAGTTAACGAATTCAAAATTGATATTTTCGAGCACAAAACCCAAAAAAACGTTTTACACTTGGTAATTCGGCTTTTTTAGATTTTAATGTCACAAAATGTTGACAGATTCGTTATTTATTTGCTTCAAAATCATAGATTATGAACCACAGAGTTATATGAAACGAAATTTTAATGTAACTCGTTTCATACAGTTTCAGTGTTCGGTTATTTTAATACTAAATGTGCGATATAAAAATTATTTGTCGATTTAATATCATTACCGCAGACTCATTAGCTGATACAGAAATGGCTTAAGGGCTCCCTCACCACCACAAGTTTATCTGTCCGAATCCTAAGGTGAGAATCACACTTGTAAGTTTTACTCTGTAACCTGGTAAGTCACCTGGGTAACCTTACATAAACTGTTAGTGTCAAAAACATGACACTGACAGTATTCTTTCAAATATAAAGCAATTAATGAACAATTTATGTAAATCGTTATGAAAGTCTGTGTCAAAACTTACAAAAGTAATTTTCGCTTAATGATCGATCGCGTGAATTTAAACGTTCGACACATTACAAATCTTAATAGCATCGTAAAAATTTAATAATCATTAGACGAGTATATAAAAGAACTTTTTAAACTAGCAACAGATACGTCGTAAGTAGTTACGAAAGCTGTGAATTTTAATATAAAGCAAATTCAAATATAAGGCATAAGGCAAGTCAATTCTTTCAGGTGTAAAGCAATAAGAAATAACTTATGTAAAACTTTATGAAACTCTGAGAGGAAAACCTATAAGTGTAATTCTCGCCTTCGATTATAATTTCTCAATTCAATTCTTTGGTTAATGGCTTTTAGTTGTGCCAATTAGACACATGTTATGTCACAAATGTCACGTGGAATTATAATTTCTCTAGCAAGTTTTTTTTTGCGCGGATGCACGCGATACTATAAGGAAAAAAAAGTTTTTTTTAGCTAGATTAAATTATTACTAAACTGTCAACTCCATGCAAACGTCAAGTTAGTTTTTTTTATTAAGTACTATTGTTCCGCTCTGATTCACGTTCTGATACAATTTAGTTTTTTTTACATCAAATTACAAATCTTTGAAATTATCGACTTTTTCCTATGATGAGCGTGTATTATGGTTATAAACCTTCTTGATAGCTTAGTCTATTAATTAAACCTGCATTAAAATCAGACGACGCAACGCGATTTGTATTATACTATGTATTATTATTAAGTTGCTTCAGTTTAGGTTTAAACTTAATATTAACAATATATTATAGTAAATTATAATTGCTTTTAACCCTTTCATGCATGGTGTATCAAAAATGAAACGCTTATTAAAAGTTCACTATCAACTAAAAATTTTACTTAAAATCTAACTTAGCTGTATATTTTCCATGTCCTGTAATACAATATTATATACGGATTTTTTACTATTTTTTACTATTCCATAAATCTACTGGTTAATCTGTTTACGTAAATTGTTTTTATCCTGATGAAATAAATAAAAATCATGCATTTAAGGATTAAACTTAAAAGAATTTCCTGTCAGTGCCTTAATTTTGACAGCCACAGCATTCGGTTACCTGGGTAACCGTTACGAGGTTACAGAGTTGATTTATATCAATTACGAGAGTATAACTTATAAGTGTGTATCTCGCCTAACGATATTCACTTTCACGATAATATATGGATGCTGATAAGCAATAATGTGTCAACCGAAAGTAAAATTCGGAGATATTGATGAATTTTTATAATACGTCACCTATTTAACATTTTTAAAAATAATTTCAAGTTATTTTAAACTAAATAAGTACGGTAAAAGTTTCTTATTTTAATATCTCGAATTTCAAGTGCATTCCATATTTTGCAATTTACACAATAATCTCAAATATTTGAAAAAGTTATTGTTGGATAACACATTAAATATATAACTCTGCTTTCAATTCATTATAACTTTTATCAAAATTGAAAAGAAAAGGTGGATATATACGCTTTCAACAAATTAAGAATAGGTTTGACATCTTCAGACGCCATTTTTTCAAAATGAAGTCCGCTTGGTTTGACACAGTATTGCTCATCAGCGTCCATATACAGCGCTTAAAAATAAAACAACATGATACATTCAAAGTCAAGTCTTACTTTATTATATAAAATAACTTATTTACACATGTAATACATAGAATAACATTTTTTACGTGTTTCTATAACAAAATACGCAAATTATTAAGGTTCCCACATCAATTTTTTGACGGACACGTTGGTGCAATGGTCACTGCAGTTGACTGTAGCGCTGGCGGCAGATTGATGTATTGGCCATACGGATGTCTGTCGGGGTCTGGGTGTTTGTGTCAGTGTTGTGAGTGTTTCCGGACCCCCGACACTAGGTCACGCGATCTTAATGGGGGCCGTTGAATGTGATGCGTTTATTATTAAAAAATATATATTATTAATATTTATATATATATATGTATGTACGTGTGAGTGTGTATGTATATATGCATGTATGAGTGTGTGTGTGCACGTACGGTCAGCATCAAAAATAACACATGCCCAGTTAAATAGTATTAACTGGGCATGTGTTGGGCATTTTACCAGCAGAATCGATTTTTAAAAAACCTTTTTTTCATTAACATTCATTTTTCATGTCTAAACGTATATCTGTAAGAGCCTACAAGATCCAACGTTTAAATTAAAAAAAAGTTTTTTAAGAATTTAATTCAGTTTTTTTTTAACTTTAAAACGGCCGTTGATAAGCTATACTGTGTCAAGCCACACAGACTTCGTTTTGAGAAAATAGCGTCTAAAGATGTCAAAAATATTCTTAATTTTTTTTTTTTGAAGACGTATATATCCATCTTTCCTTTATACATATATTAATAAAAGGTATAATGAATTTAACGCAGATTGGTATAACAAAAACTTTTATCTAATACTAAGTTTTTCAAATATATTAGATTACTGCATATTTCATATATTGGTCACACTTTACACTCGGAACATTCCATTAATTAACTTTTTCCGTATTTATTCAGTTTAGACGATTCGAAAACTTTCAAAACAAACAACTCAATATTCGATTTCCTGTGGGTAGATATTATTGCTTATCAGCATCACAATATTGTGATATAAGTATTGCCATTCTGCTAACGTTCGTAAAATGTCCAACACATGTCCAGTTGACATCCCGTGTGTTATAATTGTCGATCTGTCAATTTAATGAAAAAAGTATCACAATACAAAAAAAAAAAACAATCTTATAATCTACATTTATTGCTTTTATTTAGCCTAATTATTAAAAAATATAACGAGCCATAGACATTTACGAGGAATTATTATCTGGATGCTGATAAGCAATAATGTGTCAACCCACAACAAATTAAATTCCGAGATATTGATGTATTTTGATACTGCGTCACATATTTAACATTATTCAATAAAAAATAAAGTCATATCAACTAAATAACTACGGAAAAATTCTTCTTAATTGTTTCGAATTTCAAGGTCGTTCCATATTTTGTAATTTATACAATAATCTCATACATTTAAAAAACTTTTTATTAAATAATATATTGGATATATCAAAATGCACTTAATTCATTGTACCTTTTATCAAAAAAGAAAAGAAAATATTGATAAATAATTATTCTAACAAATCTATTAAGAATAGATTTGGCATCTTTAGACGCCATTTTCTCACAAAGAAGTTCGTACGGCTTGACACATTATTGCTTATCAGTGTCCATCTATGGACCGATTATAGCATACAAAGTTTTTTTTTTACATTTTTACACAACCAAAGTAATCAAAAATCTTCCCAATGATATTCTATAACAAAAAAAAAATGTTACGTTTAAAACTGTACCCGTTATCAACTTTGACGAAAATTGAATGCTGAAAAATATTCTGCCTTACTACAAAAGATTTAAACAGACGTTAAACGCGCGTCTTAAGTTAAAAATGCTTTAGATATAGATTAACATGCGTGTAAGTGAGTTTAATAGATGTCTAAAACCTATTTCAGCTGTCAAATGTAGCGTGTAACATTTTATCAATAAGTTTTTTTTATGAGTTTATTCGCTGTTAATTTAGATAATATTTTAAGCAATGTTTAATGTTTAAACACTGTTTAGCTAGACACGTGTTCAACATGGTTTTAATGCGTCTTTTGTAGTATGACAGATTGAGTTAAATTTACTTTTTGAAACGGTCGCTTGAACGGAAATATTTCTGGATTTCAAAATGGCGAAATTGGTCTCTAGACAATATATGACTTATAAGCAATAATGTGTCAACACACAACGTAAAATTCGGAGTTATCAATGGTTTCTGATTATGCGTTATTTAGGTAAAGATTATTCAAAGAAAATTCAAAGTCATCTAAACTAAATCAGTACGGAAGAAAGTAATTTAATTTAGTTCTCTATATTTTGGAAAACGTAATAATCTTATATGGATGCTGATAAGCAATAATGTGTCAACCCACAAAAAGTCAAATTCGGAGACACTGATGTATTTCGATACTGCATCACGTATTCAACAATACTCAAAGAAAGATCAAGTAATATAAACTAAATAAGTACGGAAAAAAGTGTCTTAATAATTGCGTTCCATATTTTGCAATTTATAGAATAATCTGAAATATTTGAAAGACTTTTTATTAGATAATATGGACGCTGATAAGCAATACCGTGTCAAGCCACACGGACTTCGTTTTGAGAAAATGGCGTCTAAACATGTCAAACCTATTCTTAATAAATTAGTTTGAAGACGTATATATTCATCTTTCCTTTCTATTTTGATAAAATATATATTGAATTAAAAACAGATAGACTTATTTAATATGTTATATAATAATAAGTTTTTAAATATTTTGAGATTATTTTATAAATTGCAAAATATGGAACGCACCTGAAATTCGAAACATTGAGTTAAGATACTTTTTTCCATACTTATTTAGTTTAGATGACTTGATTTTTTTTTTGAATAATGTTAAATAGGTGACGTAGTATCGAAATACATCAATACCTCGAAATTTGACTTTTTGTGGGTTGACACATTATTGCTTATCAGCATCCATATATGAAATATATCAAGCTACTTTTAATTCATTATACCTTTAAAATAAAAGAAAAGAAAAGATGGATATAAAGTTCTTTAAACAAATTAAGTGAGAATATGTTCGACATCTTTAGACGCCATTTTCTCAAAATGAAGTCCGTGTGGTCTGACACAGTATTGCTTATCAGCGTCCATATATTTAAAAATCTTAGTATGAGATCAAACTTTTAATACACCAATCAGCATTAATTTATTATATTTTCTATCAAAATAGAATAGAGAAGACACAATCGAAACAATTAATTAAGAGACTTTTTTCCGTACTTATTTAGTTTATATGACTTGATTTTTTATTGAATAATGTTAAATAGCTGATGCAGTATCAGAATACATCAATATCTCCGAATTTGACCGTTTGTGGGTTGACACTCAGAATACATCAATATCTCCGAATTTGACCGTTTGTGGGTTGACACTCAGAATACATCAATATCTCCGAATTTGACCGTTTGTGGGTTGACACTCAGAATACATCAATATCTCCGAATTTGACCGTTTGTGGGTTGACACTCAGAATACATCAATATCTCCGAATTTGACCGTTTGTGGGTTGACACTCAGAATACATCAATATCTCCGAATTTGACCGTTTGTGGGTTGACACTCAGAATACATCAATATCTCCGAATTTGACCGTTTGTGGGTTGACACTCAGAATACATCAATATCTCCGAATTTGACCGTTTGTGGGTTGACACTCAGAATACATCAATATCTCCGAATTTGACCGTTTGTGGGTTGACACTCAGAATACATCAATATCTCCGAATTTGACTTTTTGTGGGTTGACACATTATTGCTTATCAGCATCGATATATAGTATGAAATATACTTATGGTTTTTATATTACGTTATCATACTATAGTTGTAAAATTAGTAATAATCCAAATAAATGAATTGGCGATGCCGATTTAATTTTTTTTTCTCGACAAATAATATAATAAAATCTTTCGAACGAAAAATAAATCACGCGTTTAAGGGTTACCATATAAAAAAAGCGGTTAAGTCTGTCCGGATCGTGTTTATCGGTTTTAATATTATCAATTTATGTGGGAATCTTAATTATTATTTTACATTAGCATAACCCAAAACCAACAACATTTTATAACTATAGATAATATTATTTCCAACTTTGACACTGACGATTGTCTTAATTGTTACACATGGACGCTGATAAGCAATACTGTGTCGAGCCACACGGACTTCATTATGAGAAAATGGCGTTAAAGTTGTTAAACCTAATTAATTGTTTGAAGAAGTATACGTCCATCTCTTTACTATTTTTTAATTAAGTTTTAACAATAGTACGTTTTTTAAAATGGACGCTGTTAAGCAATACTGTGTCAAGCCACACGGACGTCATTTTGAGGAAATGGCGTCTAAAGATGTCGAAGCTATTCTTAACAAATTTGTTTGAAGACGTACATATATCTTCTCTTTTCTATTATGATATAAAATATAACTAACTAACTTTTGCCTGCGACTTCGTCCGCGTTGCGTATGTCCTCAGGGTTCAGTGGTTTTGATGTGACAGACAGATCGTATTTTGGTAGGGAAATATAATATGTCAATCCACAATACTTGATTTCTATGATTTTTTTATTGAATAGGTAATAATGTTAACTTTTTTTTTTAAATTAGGGATGAGTGAGAGTGTTATAAACGTAAGAGTAAACAAATATAATCAGAATGCTCCGAACTGCTCAGCTATCAGGAGTTACACGTGTTATTGTGAGTCAACCATAAAAGATAGACATATGCTGTTGCGGGATATTTTTTAGAAAATTTTATGTAGAATATTTCCATCATACATGATTTCTATGTAACTTTAACCATTAAGGCTGCATACGCGACGGAAGCTTAAAAATAGGAGTAACGTCTCCCGTTTTCCCTTCACTACTCTGCTCCTATTGATTGTAACGTCATAAAAAGTATACTATAACCTGCCCAGGAGTATAAAGAATAATTGTACTAAGTTTCGTTAAAATCCGTCGAGTAGTTTTTGTTTCTATAAGGAACATACAGACAGACAGACAGACAGACAGACAAAAATTTTACTGATTGCATTTTTGGCATCAGTATCGATCACTCATCACCCCCTGATAGTTATTTTGAAAATATATTTCATGTACAGAATTGACCTCTCTACAGATTTATTATAAGTATAGATTGGAGATCGGTACAATAAAAGTTTTATCTAATAATAAGTTTTTCAACTATACTATATTATTGTATATTGCAGAATATTGAGCACACTTCGATATTCCACATATAATTTAATGACAGACACGTTGGCGCAGTGGTCACTGCAACGGACTCAAGCACTAGCGATGCGGGTTCGATCATGGCAAATTTCTTCATTGGCCATACGGATGTTTGTCCTAGTCTGGGTGTTTGTGTTGTGAGTGTTTCCGGACCCCCGACACAAGGTTACAAGATCTTAATGGGGGCCGTTGAGTGTGATGCGTTTATTAATTAATTTATTTAAATACTTGTGTAAACCCAGCGACCACCTACGTTACAGGAACACCCAGTGTTGGTACCATCGGTATATCGAATATGATGTAATGCTGTTTTTTGTTAATAAAATTATTCAATTAAGAAACTCTTTTCCGTACTTATTTAGTTTAAATGACTTAAACAAATTTTGAATAATGTAAAATACATGACACATTACATGAATACACTGATAACTACAAATTTGACTTTGTGGGTTAACACATTATTGCTCATCAGCATCCATACATACCAGATTATTGTATAAATTGTAAAATATATAACGCACTTGAAATGCGAAATATTAAATTAGGAAACTTTTTTTATGTACTTCAAAGTTTTTTAAATAACATTAAACACATTATCAGAATACACCAATATCTCCAAATTCGACTTTATGTGGTTTGACGCAATATTGCTTATCAGCATCTGCTCAATCGCTGGTTGCTAGGCAACGTCGTCCAAATCGATCGGCATTGTGCGACAGAGCCCACGAGCGTTTATCTACAGTTATAATACACCATTGCCAAAAAAACCCACCATAATATCATAATCAAGAGCATTTTAATACCACCCGACAACGCTATGGTACGGTGAGAATTACACCTATAACTTTTGCTCTCAGACTTTCATATAGATTTACATTTCTGTGCCTCATTTTGACATAAACAGATTTCTTAATGCAATTTAGTGTAATTGTCGCCTTCTAGTGTTGTATGGATACTGATAAGCAATAATGTGTCAAGCCACAAGAGGTCAAATTCGGATGATGTACTCCGATACTGCGTCACGTGTTTAACATTATTCGAAACAATTTCTCATTTTTTTTAAACATACGATAAATGCATCACATCACATAGACTTCGTTTTGAGAAAATGGCGTTTAAATATGTCAAACCGATTTTTAACAAAATTGTTTGAAGACGTATCCATCTTCTCTTTTCTATTTCGATTAAAGTTATAATGAATTAAAAGCAGATTGGTATAATTAAATGTTTTATCTGATAATAAGTTTTTCAAATATATAAGACTATTGCATATTGTAAAATATCGAGCACACTTCGATATTCGAAACGTTTAATTATGAAACTTCTTTCCGTACTCATTTAGTTTAGATGACTTGAAAAATTTTTCGAATAATGTTGAATACGTTTTGCATTATCAGAATACATCAATATCTCCGAATTTGACTTCTTGTGGGTTGACACATTATTGTTTATTAGCGTCCATATATAAAGTACATAGTATATGTACATATGATGGTAAGACACCGAGCATGTGTAAATGCGACTCGCACTTGACTGATTCGTTTTCTTCTCGTGAAATTCGAAAATAGATAACCTCAACTGGTATCACCAATTGGTTGAAATGGGTTTAGCCGGTTGTAGTGGTAGGAACTGGTAGCAGTCAGTTGTCGTAGCGCCTGGTAGTAGTCAGTGGTGGTGGTGACTGGTAGCAGCCACTTGTGGTTGCCATTAGTACTCAGTGGTGGTGGTGACTGGTAGCAGTCAGTTGTGGTAGCGCCTGGTAGTAGTCAGTGGTGGTGGTGACTTGTACCAGTCAGTGGTGGTAGCCAGTAGAACTCAATGGTGGTGGTGACTGGTAGCAGTCAGTTGTGGTAGCGCCTGGTAGTAGTCAGTGGTGGTGGTGACTTGTACCAGTCAGTGGTGGTAGCCAGTAGAACTCAATGGTGGTGGTGACTGGCAGCAGTCGCTTGTGGTAGTGATTGGCAGCCTGGTGGCGGCCAGCGTGTCGCCGGGGGCGCGCTGCTAGTGGTGCAGCGCGTGGTGCGGCGTGAGCACGGCGCCCCCGGGCGGCAGCACGGAGGTGATGACGGGCGCGCCGCCGCCCACGCCCCCCACTCCTCCCACGCCGCCGCCGCAGAATATCACCTGGAAGACGAAACGTACAGTTTTAGTTTTACGCTTTTACTGTGCCGAGGTGGCTTTGTGGTTAGAACACGTCGATCAGAACTGAAGATCGCTTGTTCGAGCTCTAACTAGCACCGCCAAGTTTTCAAATGGTAAAACTCGGTGAAAACCTCGTGAGGAAACCAATCAAAATCAAAGTCGGTTAAGAAGTGACGGAGTTCGAAGGTAACAAACATTTAAAGAAACATTAACCGATGTCATATCCGACAACCGAAGCACCGAAAACCTCATCAAAACGGTCACAGCTTACTTGTGAGACTGGCGTCGCGGGCTGCCCGGGCGTCGCCAATACGTACTGCTGTTGCCTGACTCCGCCCACCTTTGGAAAAAAAACAACAAAAAATCTTTAAAAAAAAAAATAACAAAAATAAGGCGTGTTTTTACCCAACTCAGATGGTAGGGTAATGTTTTTCACGCGTATGTATATCGATATGTATATATGGACGCTGGTAAGCAATACTGTGTCAACCCACGAAATGTTATTCGGAGATATTGATGTATTCTGATAATTCGTTACATGTTGAACGTTATTCAAAAAAAAAAATCATTTAAACAAAATAAGTACGGAAAGAAGTGTCATAATTTAATGATTAGACTATTGAAGTGTGTTACATTTTTTGAGATATTCAAGAATATCATATATCTGAAAAACTTATTAGTGGATAAAACTTTTTATAATACTTATCTGGAATTAATTCCTTGTAATTTAATGTACCTTCTATCAAATTAGTACAGAATAATGGATATATACGTCTTTAAACTAATTTATTAAGAATACTTATGTTATCTTTAGACGCCATTATCTCAAAATGAAGTCCGTGTGGCTTGACACAGTATTGCATATCAGCGTCCATATATGGACGCTGGTAAGCAATAATGTGTCAAGCCACACGGACTTCATTATGAGAAAATGGCGTTAAGATGTTAAACCGAATTTGTTTGAAGAAGTATACGTCCATCTTCTCTTTACTATTTTTAAATTATGTTTTAATAAATAGTACGTTTTTTAAATGGACGCTGATAAGCAATACTGTGTCAAGCCACACGGACTATGTCAACCCACAAAGTCAAATTCGAATATATTGATGTATTTTGATAATGCGTCATGTATTTAACGTTATTCAAATAAAAATTTTAAGTAATTTAAATTAAACGAGTAGTGTACTGTCGGGTTTTAATTCATTTTAATTTTTTTCTAATTCTTGAATCTTGTTGCAGAAGATGCATAATTTTGCGAGGGGGGGCGAGAGAGGGGGGAGAAGAAATCTTACTTTTAGGTACTTGGTGCGACTTTTTAAATAAAAATAAGTGATTGAGGGGTCAAAAATCTTCAAAAAAAAATACCAATTTAGATAATTATCGGTGTCAGAACGTTCGTACCTGATGTATCTGCTGGGGCTGCTGGATGGTCTGCCGGTGGCCTTCGGTTTCCACGACCACTTGCTCCATAAACGTGCCGCCGCCGCTAGCTGTAAAGCGATATCAAATTACATTCTATATTTTAATTATTAAGAAAATCTCGCGTTAACAGGACATGATCATGGATTTTGGCACCCAGAGTGCAGACCAGTTTGGACGACGTTGCCTAGAAACCGACTAACGATGAACATCTATAGTTGGACGCTGATAAGCAATACTGTGTCAAGCCACACGGACTTCATTTTGAGCAAAATGGCGTTTTTTTTTTTAAAAAAAACGCATCACACTCAACGGCCCCCATTAAGATCTCATGACCTTGTGTCGGGGTCCGGAAACACTCACAACACTAACACAAACACCCAGACCACGACAAACATCTGTATGGCCAATACACACGTTTGCCGTGAGTGGGGATCGAACCCACGACCGTTAGCGCTTTAGTCAGTTGCATTAACCATTGCGCCAACGTGTCTGTCAAAGATGTTAAGGCTATTCTGAAGACGTGTATATCTTCTGTTTTCTATTTCGATAGAAGATATAATGAATTAAAAGCAGATTGGTATAATTAAATGTTTTATCTGATAATAAGTTTATTTTTTGGATATTACAAAATATTGAGCTTACTTCGATATTCGAAACATTCAATTGAGAAATTATATAATTAAATTATTTCCGTGCTTATTTAGTGTAGCTGACTTGAATTTTTTATGTAATGTTAAATAAAATACGTCATGTATTATCAAAAATTTCATTTCGTCAGTCGACACATTATTGCTTATCAGCGTTCATCTATATTTAATCTACATGAACCGATATGGCCTAGTGGGTAGAGCACGTCGATCACAACCGACAATCGCAAATTCAAACCCCCGCTAGCAACGCTGAATTTTAAAGTAACTAAAATGTTTATATCATGAAGGAGAACATAGTGAGGAAACCTTCATGTGTCGGGAGATATTCTGACACGTGCGTATCCGGCTCACAGAGGACCAGAGGGATGGATTACACTCATTATCTTTTCCTTAATAGGAGAAGACCTTTGCCCAGCTATGGGACATTTACAGGCTGTTACATTAAGCAAGCAATTATACTTAATTATCCACCAACCCGCAATGGAACTGCGTGTTGGATTAAACTCTAAACTTTCTGCTTAATAAGAGAAGATTTTTGCCCAGCTGTGGGACAATTACATTAAGTAAGCCCATTATAGATCAACTACACTAATATACAGGATGATTCATTTAGCTCATCTAAATCAGTAGGGAGAAATCCAAAATGATGAAAAAGTTAAGAAAACCTGCATTCAAAGATTTGCCAAAACTCTACACGGCCCGGGAATCGAACCTGCTAACTTAAGTAACAATTCTTATTCTGTTACTGCTTATTACTAGTGAGAAATTAATGTTAAAATGGCACCCTCAGTGTACTGACTCGTTGTGTTGTTCCCCGCTGTGTTGCTCGCTCCCTCGCAGCCGAACAGGCAGTGTTGGACGGTCCAGCGGGGCTCGAATGGTATGTGAGTTTTTACCTGAAAGTGTGAATAAATGCTTTTAATTTCCATGCAAATTGTTTATATTATATGGACTTGCGCAACATCCCGCCGCCCAACAACGGACCACACCGATCTTTCTTATACTTTCTGTGTCTCTTAGAATTACAAAAGTATTAACATAAATAATATTATGATATAAATAATATAATAATTAGTTAGGGCATCCTGTGTTACAACCTCAACACATGAAGTAGTCTAATTAAATTAAGTTCGTATTAATAAATAAGTTTGTAAATTAAAAAAAATTCACTTTTAAAGTACATTCGGTTTTTTTTTTAAGTCCTTCAGCTGCGAACGACGTAATTCAGCAATAATTTTTCAACCCACAAAAAGTCAAATTCGGTGATATTGATGTATTCTGAAAATGCATCATGTATTTGACATTATACAAAAAAAATTTCAAATCATCTGAACTAAATAAGTACGAAAAAAAGTCTCTTAATTAATTGTTTTAATTTCCAAGTTCGTTCCATATTTTGCAATTTATATTGCAATAATCTTAAATACTTGAAAAACTTTTCATTAAATATTATATTAAATATATAATCTGCTTTTAATTAATTATACTTTTTATCAAAATAGAAAGGAAAAGATGGATATATGCTTCTTTAAACAGATGTGTTAAAAATATGTTTGGCATCTTTAGACGCCATTTTCTCAAAATGAAGTCCGTGTGGCTTGACACAGTATTGCTTATCAGCGTCCAATTAATAGACATACCCGTAAACCTTAGTCTGAAGAAATAAATATCGATGTTTGTATGTTTGTCCTCTTTCTTGATTGATCAGATTATGATGAAACCTTGCTAGGATATTCTGGAGACGTCCACGAGGTTTCCTGACACAAACAATCTATATAATTCGTTACGGAGTCCTCGTGAATCCACTGACCTTCAGCTCCGTGGTCAGCATGAGGATATGCCTGCAGGGCAAACGGAACACCTTGCTGAAGAGGCACGAGCACTCCTGGGTTGAGGTTCCGTACTTGCATATCGCCGCGCTACTCTGCCTCCTGCGACAAACATTAGAGAGGGTCAAATATATACTAATAAATAAAATTTAAACGTCCGTTTGTAATTTCAATTTAACAGCTGTTAACTAAATGCATATGAAAGTATACACGGCACTTACAGCAAAAACACAATTTAAAAGATTTTTGTCTGTCTGTTTGTTCTTGCTAATCACTGAAACGGCTGGACCGATTGTGACGGGACTTTCACTCACAAATAGCTAATGTTATAACATTACCTTAAGTTATTAAGCTGCGGTATAGAATTTCATTATTTGTAAGTTTGAATTTCATAATTGACATAAAATAAGTCTGTAACTTCGTAAGAGTTACCTAGACAACCAACTTTTGTATGGACTCGACCCGGGGCAGTACCTCACTCTGACAGAGAAGATTAGCGTGAAGCAGCCAACTCCAAATTACAAACCTAACGTCCTGATCCCTTCATCTCATCCCTCCAGGGCCGTAACCTTTACCGGCTCATTAGGGCTCCCTTATAACTTTTACAGACTGTTAAATGGACACTGAATAGAATAAATGGACACTGATAAGCAATACTGTGTCAAGCCACACGGGCTGAATTCTGATTAAATGGCGTCTTAAGATGTCAAACCGGTTCTTAATAAATGTTTGAAGAAGTTCATATCCATCTTTTCTTTTCTTTTTTGATAAAAGGTATAATGTATTAATAGCTGATATATTTAATATATTATCTAAGAAAATATCTTTTAAATATTTGAGGTTACTGTCTGAATTGCTAAATATGGAACGCACTTGAAATTTGAAACAATTAATCAAGAAACTTTTCTCCGTGCTTAGTTTCTATGACTTGATTTTTTTTAATAATGTTAAATAGGTGATGCAGTATCAAAATACATCAATATATCCACATTTTACTTTTGGATGGGGTGACACATTATTGCTTATCAGCATCCAAATGGGCAACTTTATACATTTATTTAACTGTCACTCTTAATTTTTTACTGTCACATTAATTGGATAGATTACATAGCCCTAAAAATTCTATACCGATTGAAAAGGGTAATATTATTTGAATGCTGATAAGCAATAATGTGTCAACCCACCAAAAGACGAATTCGGAGATGTATTCTGTTAATGCGTCACGTATTTAACATTATTCAAATACTATTAAAGTCATTTAAACCAAATAAGTATGAAAAAAAGTCTCTTAATTTAATATTTTGAATATTGTATAGTGTGTTTCATATTTAACCTTTTATCTATAAAACCTTGCTTTGTACAAATCTGCTTTTAATTCATTATACCTTTTATCAAAATAGAAAAGAAAAGATGGATATATACATCTTCAAACAAATTTGTCAAGAATAGGTTTGGTCATCTTTAGACACCGTTTCCTTAAAACAAAGTCTGTATGGCTTGACAGAGTATTGCTTATCAACGTCCATTTATACCATTCGTCAATTTATGTGCCAACTATTTAAAAAAAGAACTTATAAGTGTGATTCTCGCCTTTTAATGGTAGGATTTGGATAATCTCGTGTATATTCCTCACCTGCCGGCTCTGTCATCGAGACACTTCTGTGCCAACTTCGTCTGGTGGCTCATCAGGTTGTACGCGTACTGGGTTATGGTGTCCGTGGGGGATTGCTTCAACGTCTCCGTGTCCTGGGGGGAAATACAACTTAAATCATTTAATAAATAAAAACGACTGTATCTTATTTCATATCAAAATTAAAACACTTTTATATCTACGAAAAAAATAAAAGTTACTTAAATCAAGGAAAAGCTACCACCGGAATGTAGATTCTACCAAGAACCGACAAGAAACTCGATAGAACTTATCTCTACGACGCTGCACTGTTTATCTGATTGCGTTAAATCTTTATCAATTCATTTGGTTTTACTTTCCATTAACAATTAACCAATCTGATCCGTAGACAGTTATTACAAAAAAAAATATATAATACGATAATAGAAATTATGTATGAGCTCGTGTCTGTTTGTGTGTATGTCTTCTTGCGTGTCGCATCAGCCGCGTAATAAAATCCCTTGGCTCGTGTGCTGGTGCTGAAGACCGAGGGAGCCATGAAGAAGGAGCTGGACTGATCAAGGCGCTGTGCCCTCCATCTTCCCCTATACAGTCCACTTAGCTATCTTGTATCTGAATATCGGAAACAGACGATCGATTTTCATGAAATTTAGCATACAGGGGATTTCTAATGACACCAAATACGACATATTTATCTTATATTTTTTAATAGAGTACTTTACGCCCGCTAGATGGCGCCACGTTAGGTTTAATGGCACGTAATATAGCTTATAACCAGCGGATGCTCAAGACGCTTCAAACGATATCCCATTCGATCAGTTCTGATAAGAAGTTCAGGAGATATGAAGGAACAGATGAACATACATACAAGCAAATCCTTTGGCTTTGCCATAGTATATACTAATATTATGAACAGGGAAAGTTAGTATGTAAGTGGTATCTCTGAACCTATAGAACGATTTAAAAAATTTCTTTTCCCATTCGATAGCCCATTATTTCGAGAACGTTATAGGCTATATTACGTACGTAGTCGGGTAACAAAATGAATCTGGGCTGATCAAACTCACCCGAAGCCTACTCACAGCGAAGCTCCGCCGCTCGTCCTCGAGCTGGTTGGCGACGTTGAAGAACAGCGAGACGAACTCGTCCGGCTGCATCTGGCTGCGGACGAGACCCTGGAACTTGGAGACGAGTCGCTCCAGACCCTGAAAGGACGGTTAAATGATTATTTTATAATCGTTTTTGTTTATAATATCTATGCGATGGATAAAATATAGTAGGATAAACAAAAATTTGCCTATGTTGTAAGCCAGCCTATGCTGATTAGCCTGTTTAATAACGCAAGATTAGCCTATGTAATAATGTAGAATTGTTTACATCGTAAATCACATTAAGTCTATGTGGTAATCCAGGATTAGCCTATGTAATAATGTAGAATTAGCTATGTAGTAATCCACAATAAGTCTTTGTGGTAATCCAGGATTAGCCTACACGGTAATTTAGGATTAGCCTATGTGTAAATACAGGAATAGCCTATATAGTAGTGCAAGATTAGCCTATATAATACAAGATTAATCTATGTGGTAATCCAGGATTAGTCTATGTATTAATTTAGACGTAGCCTTCGAGTTGAAGTGCCTTCCTCCCTGCTAACACAGACAGATTATCAGAATTTTAACGAGCAACACTGCCCATACCCCCAAAAAGAACTCCTACATCTGGCACAGTATATATTTATGTATTTTTTTTTTATTTAAAGCACACTTACAACATACGTATTAACATTTACAGCAAAAAATATAATAGTATAACAATAATTTACCTAATAAGCACGTCAATTACAAGTGTACATAGCATTCACTGTGATTCATAAAATTAAAAGTAACAAAAGATTAAAATAAAATTATAAATTAATTTAATTATTTCATTATTACAATTGGACGCTGATAAGCAATACTGTGTCAACCCACACGGACTTCATTTTGAGAAAATGGCGTCTAAAGATGTCAAACGTATTCTTAATCAATTTGTTTAAAGAAGTTTATATCCATCTTTGCTTTCCTTTTTTTAAAAAAAGTATAATGAATTAAAAGTAGATTGATATATTTAATATATTATCTAATAAAAAGTTTTTCAAATATTTTAGATTATTCTATAAATTGCAAAATATGGAACGAACTTGAAATACGAAACAATTATTAAGACACTTTTTTCCGTACTTATTTAGTTTATATTACTTGATATTTTTTCAATAATGTTGAATAGTTGATGCAGTATCAAAATACATCAATATCTCCGAATTTGACTTTTTGTGGGTTTTTTTTTTTTTTTTTTGTAAGCCGTCATGTATCTTTCTTGCTTGGCAAGAATTTGATTTGTCTTTTATTAAACAGTGTTTCTCTTTTGTACCACCATAATTTTTTTTGTGGCTTGAATGTCTTTTTTTCTTTCCGGGTCGATTTTTTCCCGTTTGTCTATTCTTTTATCAAATAATTATATTTACAATTTCTTACTTCTACTTAATATTTAAACTTATGACTATTTACATTAACTTTATATTTCCTATTCTTGCCGACGGCTTGAGGTTGCAGAGGTTGTTACAGAGCGTAGTTATTGAGCCAATAAACTTAAAACATCTACATTTCCATCTTATAGCTTTCCATTACAAATTTCCAATTTATATATATTTACAATTCAATACAATTAAAATAATTAAGATAATAATTTAATTAATAAATAAGTTAAAAGTTAAAATGTAAAATACAATTAAAATTATGAAGTCAAAATATAAAATACAATTAAAACAAAATTAATAAATTATATTAAAATGTAAAAAGATTAAATAATAAATTAATAAGTTAGATTAAAATAATAAAATTCACCTTGTTTTGTTTCGCTCTGTAACAATTTTGGCCGTCTTGAGGCAGAACCGCTCCAGATACGGCCTGGAGTGCTTATCAGATATTAAATCTGCGATGGTTGTCTCGGTCAGTCTAACCCCAGTACTTAATTCCAGGTCGTATCTGTCGCGGTCGTGCCTCGGGCATTCGAATAATAGATGTTTAATATCCTCTGCAACCTCGGGGTCGCACACGCAGCCAGCACTATCTCTCAATTTAAAGCGATGGAGATAGGCGGCAAAACCGCCGTGGCCCGTCAGCACTTGCGCCCACAAAGACGTCTTGTCGAGACCCTTCAGGGCCCGATAAGCGCGCCATACATCCGGGAAGAACATGCGGGTGACCTCGGCCGTGGTTCCACCGGTGTACCTCTCGTTCCACCGCCGGACCACGCCCTCTCTCACACGTCGTTTGACGTATGAGATTGGACACCTGGCATACGCTGGGGCGACCCTGGACTGAGCCGCCAGCCTCGCCAACTCGTCGGCGCGCTCATTGCCGGGGATCCCGACGTGAGCCTTCACCCAAAAGAACTGGAGGGTTTTACCCCTCCCCTGCAACTCCCTAATATTCCGACGAATATGGGTAGCGAGGGGATGGTGCGTGTCCGGGTTCCGGATCAAATCGAGCGAGGACCGGGAGTCGCTGAGCACGGCCGCACAGTCGAAGCCCCTCGCGACTACCAGGTCAGTAGCCCTGGCTATCGCGAGTAGCTCCGCCTGAAAGACGGTGCACACCGACTCCAGCCTCAGCCGCTTTGTCCGGATCTCGGTCCCATCCCGCCAGTAGGAATATGCCGCCCCGACCCCGTCATCCGATTTACTACCGTCTGTGTAAATCAGATGAACGGGGAGCTGCAGCTGAGCCACAGTTTCGGGGAGCATATTCTCCAGGCACCGGTATTCAACCTCTGGCTCACTGGCGGGGTGGGGGGCCTTGATAAAGGCCTCACGCTCCTCCAGTTCGAGGAATTCCAGCTCATCGATCGGGCGTCCCCGTTTGCACTCAAACAGCCGGGCCACCTCCCAAACTCGAAGATCGAGCGGCAGGAGACCCGACAGCGTGAGCGCTGCATTGAGCGACACCGTACGATGTGACTTGGCGATCTTCTGTGCGAATCCCCTCTGGACGGTTGCAAAGGTTTTCCGCACAGAGATCTTCTCGGCGGCCTTCGCCCAGGAGCTCGCGCCGTACAGGATCGTCGGTTCGACGACTGCGGAGTATATCGTCCGGATGATCTCCGGACTCAGGCCCCATTCCACCCGAGCCATCGTCGACAGTTTCCTGTACAGTCCCGTTGCCTTACGGCAAGCGTAGGCAACGTGACTGTTAAAGGTCAGTTTACTGTCGACGATGACTCCGAGGATTTTGAGCTCGGTCACCATCGAGATGTCAACGCCGCCCAGCTGCACAACCGGAGTGTCATACTTAAGCTTACGCGTGACTACCATCGCCTGAGTCTTTTCGGCGGAAAAGCGTAGCTTATTTATGACACCCCAGTCTCGTGCACAAGCCAGGGCAGCATTGGCTTCCCGCTGGATCCCGAGCGCCGTGTGCCCGGAGAACACCAAAACGATATCATCCGCAAATGCCTGCACGTACGCGCCCAGCCTATCCAGGTCGTCCAGGAGGGGGTCCAGCAGCATGTTCCAGAACAGAGGTCCACCGATGGAACCCTGGACACGGTGCAGAACTGGTGCGGAGGACACAGCCCTTGGTCTGTGTCCTCCGCACTGTTCTTCCCGCATAGTGCACAGCAACGCTTCGATCCCGGAAGTAGTCCTCGACAAGACGTCTAAGATTTACGGGGATACCCTTTTCCATCATTCTACACTTTATGGCTGGCCACCACGCGTTGTCGAACGCCCCCTCGATGTCAAGAGAGACCACGAGGGCGGTCTCCTTCCTGTGAAGGACGCCTCTGATGTGCTGCATCAGGTCATACAGCGTATCCTCCGTGCTCCGCTGCGGTGTGAAGCCGTACTGCCTGGGATTGGACCTGGGCAAGACGTGCCATCGGATTCGACGACACAGAACTTTCTCAAGGATCTTGCCCATGATGGAAAGGAGTCCAATGGGCCGGTACGACTTTGCGCGTGCATAGTCTGGACGCGCTGGTTTCCTGAGCACCACAACAGATGCCTCCTTCCACGGCGCTGGGAAGCACGCCAGGCCGAGGCATCGGTTCAGGATGGCCAGGAACAGCGCGATTTCCGCATATATGGCGTGGCAGCATATATCACTGGTAAATCCATCCTGACCCGGTGCCTTTTTAGGATTGAAGCTGTGCAGCGTCCGGACCAACTCCGCCCTGGTGATCGGGGGATCGTCGGTGTCCTGAGGCATGCGTACACTGACCAGGTCCGCACGGCTTCGGATGGCGGCGTGGACCTCAGAGTCCGTACCGCCATCGTCATCGGCGAAGAATGTCCTGGCCAGCAACGCCGCCGACTGGTCCGGGCTCTGCACAACCCCGTCCTCCACGAGGAGCTGGTCCTCGCGGTGACCTGTCGCCCTTCTCAGTACCCGATAGATACCGTCCCACATGGATTCCCTCTCTTGCGTCGAGGTGAACTCCTTCCAACTCTCCGTCTGGGCGCCGACAACCCTCCGCTCGTACTCCTCCTTGGCGCCCAGGTAGTCGTCAATCACATACTGTCTGCGACGCGGCGCCGCACACCGGATTCGGCGGCGTTTCGTGTTTACGTCGCGCCGCAGTCTTTCAAGCTCATCGTTCCACCAAGGAAAGCGCTTTTTGATACGAGGTGGTTTGTGCGGAGGTATGGCTTTGCCACTGGCCTCCTCCACACATTGGATGTAGGTCCGAACCACCTCTTCGAGTTGGCCTTTGTCCTGGATGTTGTTGACAATCTCCGGGGTTAGACCCCGGGCGGCCAACTCGCGGCGCATTTCCTCGGTGAAACGACTCCAATTAGCCTTCCGGGTGTTGAAGCGTCTAGTAGTCCACCGGGCGTTACCCCCAGAGGGCACCCTGAGACCTAGAACCACACGTATTGCCCTGTGATCAGAACTGGTCACGGAGTCGTCCACGGTCCACTCACGGACACTTCTCAACAATCCGTGGGTGCAGACGGTAACATCGACATGGCTCGTGTACCTCCTGCCCCCACGGACTGTATCGAAGGTGGGGACGACTCCTCTGTTCAATACGTGTAGCTCCAGGTCGTCAAAGAACCCCCTCAGGGCTTCGCCCCTGGCGTCCTCCTCTACGCTCCCCCACCACGGACTCCATGCATTCCAATCACCACCCACAAGGATCCTGTTGGTGCCGACGCGTCCCATGAAGTCCCGTATCTGCGCCAGGTACGGCTCGATATCCTCCGTGCCTTCGAGATACACAGAGACAACCGCCACGGTCCAGTCACCCGCCTTCAGGACGGCAGCCACGATGTTCTCAGTGACGATCTGGGGGTTCACATGAACCTCCAAGTCGTCATGGAAGACCATGACTGCCGCCTTGACGGGTTTGGTCCTAGCGGTTTCTCTCTGTATAACTCTAACGCCACGGAAGTTTCCGACCCGCCCCTCTGCGCCGACATAGGGCTCCTGGACTAGTGCGACACCAACCTTATCCCTGTGAGCGGCCATGACTAACTCCTGGGTCGCCAGGCGGGCGCGCTGGAGGTTCGCTTGACAAACCACAAAGCGTCCCACACACTCCTGGTCAGCTGCGGTGCCTTTAGCAGTAGCTCACCGAGGAGCGCGCAATACCATCCCACTTTTGCCGGACTGGGCAGTCGCCGCTGAAGGCGTTGTGTCCCGCGTCCTGCAGCCCGGCCCGGTCGCAGTTCCTGCAGACAGGGGCCCTTCCGTCCACTCGTGAGGGACACTCCTTACGGTCGTGTCCCCCCCCGCAGTGGCCGCAAAGGTCCACCGTTTCTTTGCAATGTCTGCGGCCGTGGCCGTACCCCAGGCAACGGGTGCACTGCACACTTTTTGTGGGTTGACACATTATTGCTTATCAGCATCCAATAATTAAAACAATATTAAAAATTAAAATTAGAAAAAATCAAATTAAAAACATCATCTACATCAACACAAAAACTAGTCATGCATTTTATAGTAATTAAAAAGTTTATTTCTAAACGCTGAGGAAGAATAAAAAAAAATATCGATGCCTGGTACCGATTTAATAAAAATAATGTATTCACCTTAAAATAATAATAATAGGAATCATGTTGACTGTTTCTCCATCACAGATATTCTTATATATATAGAGGGTCTTGTGTTATTGGACACCGTTTTTAAATCCCTGGCCAATCATTTTCGTTCAGAGGGTATACAGGCCGTACCTAGCCGAGCAGGTCCTCGTCCGAGGGGCCACGTGGCCTCTCGTGCGGTTCCTCACCTTGTGCAGGATGTTGGTGTAGTTGTCGGGCTCCAGCCACGCGTCGAGGCGCGCCACGGCGCCGCCGGCGCGCGTCAGCTGCTCCCACAGGCGCAGCGTGCCCGCGCCCGTGCCGATGATGCCGCGCTTCAGCACCTGTATTGTGCTTTGAATTAGGAACAATATTTTTCTTATAACATTTTTTCAACAACATCTATGAGATCTATGGAAAAGTAAACCCTTTTTAAGCAAACAAAGAAAAACCCAGAAAAATAGTCCTCGGCCAATTGAGATCATCCTCCTTCTTTGGAAGTCTGTTAGAAAATAGATATGGATTGATAAGTTAAAGAAATATGGGACAAGAGTTTTATTACTGTGATATTAACATTCTTAACAAGTGAATACACAGGTTTTACATAACCACTTTGTCGTCAGGTAACTTGTAATTTAAAGTAGGTTGTATTACATCATGCTATGACTAATTGAATTCGTTAATGCGTCGCAGTGCTGGTGGTAGTGCGGGTGGTAATGCTTTGTAATGCGGGTGGTGCGAGTAGTGCGGGTGGTGCGGGCAGTCCAGTAGTAGTGCTGGTGGTAGTGCGGTGGTAGTACGGATGGTAGTGCGGATGGTAATGCGTGCGGGTGGTGATACGGTGGTAGTGCGGTGGTAATGCAGATAGTGCAAGTAGTGCGGTGACAGTACAAATGGCGGTGCGGGTAGTGCGAGTAGTGCAGTGGTAGTACAGAGGGCGGTGCGAGTAGTGCGGTGCAGTACAGAGGGCGGTGCGGGTAGTGCGAGTAGTGCGGTGCAGTACAGAGGGCGGTGCGGGTAGTGCGAGTAGTGCGGTGCAGTACAGAGGGCGGTGCGAGTAGTGCGAGTAGTGCGGTGCAGTACAAAGGGCGGTGCGGGTAGTGCGAGTAGTGCGGTGCAGTACAGAGGGCGGTGCGGGTAGTGCGAGTAGTGCGGTGCAGTACAGAGGGCGGTGCGAGTAGTGCGAGTAGTGCGGTGCAGTACAGAGGGCGGTGCGGGTAGTGCGAGTAGTGCGGTGCAGTACAGAGGGCGCTGCGAGTAGTGCGAGTAGTGCGGTGCAGTACAGAGGGCGGTGCGGGTAGTGCGAGTAGTGCGGTGCAGTACAGAGGGCGGTGCGGGTAGTGCGAGTAGTGCGGTGCAGTACAGAGGGCGG
Organism: Hypolimnas misippus; assembly: GCA_037950945.1. NCBI lineage: Eukaryota > Metazoa > Arthropoda > Insecta > Lepidoptera > Nymphalidae > Hypolimnas > Hypolimnas misippus. The sequence continues at coordinate 5,047,094 of JBBEEQ010000002.1, forward strand.
TGCGGGTAGTGCGAGTAGTGCGGTGCAGTACAGAGGGCGGTGCGGGTAGTGCGAGTAGTGCGGTGCAGTACAGAGGGCGGTGCGGGTAGTGCGAGTAGTGCGGTGCAGTACAGAGGGCGGTGCGGGTAGTGCGAGTAGTGCGGTGCAGTACAGAGGGCGGTGCGGGTAGTGCGAGTAGTGCGGTGCAGTACAGAGGGCGGTGCGGGTAGTGCGAGTAGTGCGGTGCAGTACAGAGGGCGGTGCGGGTAGTGCGAGTAGTGCGGTGCAGTACAGAGGGCGGTGCGGGTAGTGCGAGTAGTGCGGTGCAGTACAGAGGGCGGTGCGGGTAGTGCGAGTAGTGCGGTGCAGTACAGAGGGCGGTGCGGGTAGTGCGAGTAGTGCGGTGCAGTACAGAGGGCGGTGCGGGTAGTGCAAGTAGTGCGGTGCAGTACAGAGGGCGGTGCGGGTAGTGCGAGTAGTGCGGTGCAGTACAGAGGGCGGTGCGGGTAGTGCGAGTAGTGCGGTGCAGTACAGAGGGCGGTGCGGGTAGTGCGAGTAGTGCGGTGCAGTACAGAGGGCGGTGCGGGTAGTGCAAGTAGTGCGGTGCAGTACAGAGGGCGGTGCGGGTAGTGCGAGTAGTGCGGTGCAGTACAGAGGGCGGTGCGGGTAGTGCGAGTAGTGCGGTGCAGTACAGAGGGCGGTGCGGGTAGTGCGAGTAGTGCGGTGCAGTACAGAGGGCGGTGCGAGTAGTGCGGTGCAGTACAGAGGGCGGTGCGGGTAGTGCGGTGCAGTACAGAGGGCGGTGCGGGTAGTGCGGTGCAGTACAGAGGGCGGTGCGAGTAGTGCGGTGCAGTACAGAGGGCGGTGCGGGTAGTGCGGTGCAGTACAGAGGGCGGTGCGGGTAGTGCGGTGCAGTACAGAGGGCGGTGCGAGTAGTGCGGTGCAGTACAGAGGGCGGTGCGGGTAGTGCGAGTAGTGCGGTGCAGTACAGAGGGCGGTGCGGGTAGTGCGAGTAGTGCGGTGCAGTACAGAGGGCGGTGCGAGTAGTGCGGTGCAGTACAGAGGACGGTGCGGGTAGTGCGAGTAGTGCGGTGCAGTACAGAGGGCGGTGCGGGTAGTGCAAGTAGTGCGGTGCAGTACAGAGGGCGGTGCGGGTAGTGCGAGTAGTGCGGTGCAGTACAGAGGGCGGTGCGGGTAGTGCGAGTAGTGCGGTGCAGTACAGAGGGCGGTGCGGGTAGTGCGAGTAGTGCGGTGCAGTACAGAGGGCGGTGCGGGTAGTGCGAGTAGTGCGGTGCAGTACAGAGGGCGGTGCGAGTAGTGTGGTGCAGTACAGAGGGCGGTGCGAGTAGTGCGGTGCAGTACAGAGGGCGGTGCGGGTAGTGCGAGTAGTGCGGTGCAGTACAGAGGGCGGTGCGGGTAGTGCAAGTAGTGCGGTGCAGTACAGAGGGCGGTGCGGGTAGTGCGAGTAGTGCGGTGCAGTACAGAGGGCGGTGCGGGTAGTGCGAGTAGTGCGGTGCAGTACAGAGGGCGGTGCGGGTAGTGCGAGTAGTGCGGTGCAGTACAGAGGGCGGTGCGGGTAGTGCGAGTAGTGCGGTGCAGTACAGAGGGCGGTGCGGGTAGTGCGAGTAGTGCGGTGCAGTACAGAGGGCGGTGCGGGTAGTGCGAGTAGTGCGGTGCAGTACAGAGGGCGGTGCGGGTAGTGCGAGTAGTGCGGTGCAGTACAGAGGGCGGTGCGGGTAGTGCGAGTAGTGCGGTGCAGTACAGAGGGCGGTGCGGGTAGTGCGAGTAGTGCGGTGCAGTACAGAGGGCGGTGCGGGTAGTGCGAGTAGTGCGGTGCAGTACAGAGGGCGGTGCGGGTAGTGCGAGTAGTGCGGTGCAGTACAGAGGGCGGTGCGGGTAGTGCGAGTAGTGCGGTGCAGTACAGAGGGCGGTGCGGGTAGTGCGAGTAGTGCGGTGCAGTACAGAGGGCGGTGCGGGTAGTGCGAGTAGTGCGGTGCAGTACAGAGGGCGGTGCGGGTAGTGCGAGTAGTGCGGTGCAGTACAGAGGGCGGTGCGGGTAGTGCGAGTAGTGCGGTGCAGTACAGAGGGCGGTGCGGGTAGTGCGAGTAGTGCGGTGCAGTACAGAGGGCGGTGCGGGTAGTGCGAGTAGTGCGGTGCAGTACAGAGGGCGGTGCGGGTGTGCGAGTAGTGCGGCAGTGCAGCGGCAGCGGGTGGGGGGCGGAGCGGCACCTGCAGCTGCGCCGGCGTGTGGTCGCCGCGCAGCAGCGCCAGCGCGTAGGTCTTGCAGCGCGCGGCCACGTCGTCGGCGGCGAGCGCGGGCGCCGGCTCGTCGTCGCGGCGCGGCGTGTCGGCGGCCAGGCGCGCCGCCGCGCGCGCCGCCTGCCACACCGAGCACGACACGTGCGCCGCGGGGAACGCGCGCGACACCTCCTGCGGACGCGGCGACACTCCTTAGAGCCGGCTTGGCCCAGTGATCGCAGGCTCAAACCCTGGCTGAGTTCTCAAGTTCTAAAATTGTGTTTATAAGCTCGGCGGTGAAGGAAAACATCGTGAGGAAACCTGCACGTGCCAAGAGAAATTTTGACACATTTATATTCGGCAACTCGTGAAGCAGCTCGGTGGATCAAGTTCTAAGCGTTCGTAACTCTAAGTCTTAATAGAAGAGGAAGCCGTTGCGAGTGGGACGTTTACAGACTTTACTCTTAATCATGACTACAAATTACATTAAATAGTAGTGTAGTAAAAAAGTTTTAACAACTACTTTGAACGAGCAATTATTTTATATAATCTGAATCTCGGTAATCGCTTCAACGATTTTCATGTAACTTAGTATGCGAGAGCTTTATCTGTGTTTTCAGACACTGAAAAACTTCTGATAATATTTATTATTTACTACTAAATCCATACCAAAAACACAATTTACTAAAAAAATAAATACACAAAGCACGGGCTTTTAGGTATTTAAAAAGAGATAGTGATATGCCAAATCATTAAAAATATATATATGTCGGAGAAACACCATTCTCATCGACATCATCAGTAATTAGTAAAAGTTCTAGTGGGCGTCATGACGGTTAAATGCGAGCACAAAACAACGTATTACTATTTCACACAATTTTATTAGAGTTTTACAATGTTGAGGTCACTTTTGTATAGAAAGACAAAATAATTATTTCACGATTAATAATTTAGAATATGAATTGTAACTATTTTATACGAGCAGCGGGTTCGTGACACTAATCTTACAACACTAATATTGGAGATATTAGTGTTGTAAGTCTTACTGTCCACAACTGTCTTAAATCAATACAATAATTTATCCACTTCGGTCTACAACTATTCTCATACTCCCGCGATTCGCCATTGTTGTCAAGATGGCGCCTCGACCCCGCTCGAGTCTTACGCTCTGCTCTGATTGGTCAATGCAATCCACAGAATAAAGAACATTTAATTCAATTTGTAAAAGAATTTACACGCAAACAAAATGAAATAAATTTAACATTATTTTTAACAAATTGTATTTTAGTAAATAATTAATAACTCGTGATATAATTAAAAGAACTATCAACTTGACGTCTTCCTCCGACAGATATATATTCGCGGATACGGATCCAGATATCATTTATTTATTTATTTTATTTAAAGACAATTGTCATTTATTTATTTATTTATTTATTTTTACAGAGTTGAACGACATTGTACCACTTACACTACTCAATAAAGATATTATTATAAAAAAAATACTTACACTATAAAGGAAATCAACAATCGTTATTCATCTCGCAAAACTTCAGACATTCCAACATGAAAAATCGCCTGTCACTTGATTCACTAGCAAATACATCACACTCTGGCTTTGAATCCAGGATTCGGTTTAGTGTTTTAAGTGTGCGTGGCAATGGAGACTTAGCCCTGCTTACTGTTCTACAGGGAGGTATTGCAAATAATTGATGTTTCCTATTTCTGCTATAATTATCAGGAGTGAAAATTTGTACATATAGTATCAGCGTACCTGCTGGCTCTTGTTGGGGTCGCAGACCACACAACGCACTTGTCTCCAGGCGGGGTTGCAGGACTTGAACGTCTCCAGCAGCCACGTCAGGTCCTCACCGATCAGGGTCGATATACCTAAAATAATTTTTAATTATTTAATCACACGTTGGCGCAGTGGTCACTGCAACTGACTGTAGCGCTAATGGTCGCAGGTTCGATCCTCACGGTAAATGTCTGTATTGGCCATACGGATGTTTGTCGTGGTCTGGGTGTTTGTGTTAGTGTGAGTGTTTCCGGACCCTCCACACAAGCTCATGAGATCTTAATGAGGGCCGTTGAGTGTAATGCGTTTATTTATTTATTTATTTTATTTAATCACATTTTTATGATAATGATAATAAACTTAACATACTCAACGGCCTTCATTAGGATCTTATATGATTTTGTGTTGGGGGTCCGGACACATACAACACAGACCACGACAGACACATGGCCCATACCGACCTCTGTCGTGAGCAGAGATCAAACTGGCTGCTCCAACCTGTGTGTTTTGGCTTATTATATTTTGTTGTTCATTTACAGGTTGACCAGCACCTCACTCTTACAAAAGATCAGCATAGGGTAACTATTATACCTAGCCTTATTTCGCACGGTGAGTGAGAGGAAGCCTGATAAGAGAGAGAAGCTATACATCTATTCCTTTCATTAAATAATTCACAAAAATATTCATTCTTTTGAAAGAAATAGTGATAAACATTATATTAACACGAGAAAGAGAGTTAAACTTATAACACCTTGTTTCCTTTCTGGGGCAAGGTATGCGTTTTTATAATAAAATCCCTCAATGTTTGCAGTTTTCGATAAATAGATTTAAATCATATGTTAAAAAGTCTCTAATAGCTAAAGCATATTACTCTATACAAGATTACGTTGACGATAAAGATGCGTGGACTTAGTATATACTGAATTTCGTACAGGATAAATCAATTTGTAATCATAAACTGTATTGTATTTACAATATTTTAAAAGATTAACTATCGAGTTTCTTCTCGGTTCTTCTCGGTCTACGTTCCGAACCGGCGGTAGCTTCATTATTTATGTTATTATTTTTTTTTTGTTTTTTTCATGTATTGACGATTCAAAATTGCTCGTGAGAGCCTACTTGAATAAAGTATTTTTTGATTTTCATTACTTCTATGTTCCTACTAAACCCGGCCACGGAATTGTGTATCCTCTGGTGCTGCAAATATCCATGTATGTGTGCTCACTTAACATCAGGTGTTACATTAGCCCGCTTTTATTTATAAAAAAAAAAAAATTGTCATGCAAACATCAAACATTGACATCCATGCAGTCGTAGTGGACAGTTAGTCCACGTAGTATTATAAAATAATATTCTGTTTCATTTGTAAAGGAAAAAATAAATTTAAAAAATTACCTGCACTAACGATAACTGACTTCCCATTGCCATCTTCAGCCAAGAACAGGGTGACGTTGTGTTTGACGCTGGGGCTGGACGTACCACCCACCGTCGGGATTGCACTATTAAACTCTATACCTGAAAATATAAAGGACAAACCGTTTATTATGGATTATTTGATTGAAGTTTCGACTCCGCAAAGTCAATGTTACCTTTGTGGGGCAAGGTATTCTTTTTTATAATAATATTCCGCAGAAAGTGTTACAGTTTACAAAAAAGAAATTTAAAGTACATATTAAAAAATCCTTAGTAGCTAAAGCATATTATTCTGTTTAAGATTATATAGATGATAAAGATGCTTGGATTTAGTATAAGCTGGATTCACACAGGGTGTTTGATTTTCTTTTTATTTTTGTGAAACCTAGCTGTCTGGACTACAGCTCGCATATGATCTGGCTTAATTGGAACAGTACCACACTGTTACAGAAAATTTGCGTTACATCATTTAACGCTACATTTAAGCCAATTTGTTTGGTGAGTGAGAAAGACAGAAATCTTCACCTCCAGGCCTGTCACTTAAAAAGAGGAGAAATCGAATCAAAATATTTTCACTCCAAATGAATTTATAACAGTTTCGAAATAGTTAAACTACAAACTTTAAAAAAAACCCATAAGAAACTCAGCAGGACTATATACCCTACTACGTATATAATATAAAAACATTTTGAAAGTTTTCTTTACTATTCACTCTTGGCCTCAGGACTTGATATCATTCACACCACCTGGATGCATGGACAGTATCCAATGTGCGATCTTCACGAGCTTTTCACGTACGTGCAGGCTGTGGAATGATCTTCCTCCTAAGGTTTTCAAGCGTCCAGTGTATATTCATATTTAATATAACGGGTCTTATCGCGATAACTAATAGTAGTAATACCTTTTTATTGCCCGACGTTTCGACGAAGTTACATTCGCCGTGGTCACGAGCTGACTGAATTATCGTTGTCATTTTTAGTTAAATGTCGCGAGTGTAACATCATACCTACTTGTGTGCGTATAAAACCACGGGTAGATATTGCGCGTTCGGAAGGAATTCTACGGGAAGCTAGCCTCCGGCTATTGAGACAGCAGTCAGCTCGTGACCACGGCGAATGTAACTTCGTCGAAACGTCGGGCAATAAAAAGGTATTACTACTATTAGTTATCGCGATAAGACCCGTTATATTAAATATGAATAGTATAAATCGCGAAAGTTTAAAATATATAAGTCCAGTATATCTTTCCGTCAAAGCATCAAAGTCAGGCAACGCAGGTGGTACTATTTCCTCATCTGTAATGAGGGTAAAACTTACCAGTCTCGATACATAGGAATTGTGGGACAGCATTGAAAGCCAACTGCATGCTCGGTGTTGTGAGATAAACGCACTGAATGCAACCGGACTGAGAGTGTAGGAGCTTGACGCCTGCGTCTGAAATATATAGAAATATTTTATTGAATATTAAATTAATATTAAAAAGACTCTTCTTTATCGACGATGTTCTGTCATATTATATTTTTGATTTAGTTACATTTTTAAATTATAATTCAAAAGAGTTTAATTGCAGAAGTTCGCAACATATTTCATTAGCTCACCTTCACATTAAGAGAATATGAAGTATTAAATGTAATTCATACTTTTATTAATTATATAATTGTTAAGTTTTATTGTGGTTATATAAATAAAGGCACTGCCAGTAAATTCTGTCAGGTGTAAAGCAATAACAATTAACTTATGTAAACATTTATTGAAATTATAAAAGCAAAACTTATGAGTGTAATTCTCACCGTAAACTTATGTTAATGTAGATAAAATTAAAAGTGGATAACATCTAAGTCATTAATGAAATTATTGTTTTGCATAATAAATAATTTGCAAAAAATTTCAAAATAAATTTGCAATATTGTTTACGTAGATACTATACTAATACACTTTTAAATGAAAATAATTTTCAAAATTGGTTAAGATATGACATATTATATAAAATTTAAAAAATAACATATGCTACGAATTAAGAACAGGAAGTTCTTAAAGTAGGTTGCTAAAATATACAAGATAGGTTGTTAAGATATAATAATACCATAATTAAGCTGCAGTTTTCTCACGACGAAATCATATTTTTGGTTAAGCCAGCGGACCGCGCCTGCACCTGATGCAACTAATTGAGCTTCTGTTGTTACAATTTGTCCTTCTGACCTGAAAATAAAACCATATTTTAAATAACACCTAGCTTTCGCTTCGAGATGGTCTAGTGGTTACGTCGATCACAACCGATGATCGCGGGTTCAAACCCTGGCTAGCACCACTGATTTTTCAAGGGATAAATTATTGTTTAACTTAATCTCGAGCTTGGCGGTGAAGGAAAACGTGAGGAAACCTGCATGTGTCGGGGGAAATTCTGACACACGTATATCCACTAACCCGATATTGAGGCAGCGTGGTGGATTAAGCTCTATACCTTCTGCAGACTTTGCCCAGCAGTGGGATATGTAGAGGCTGTTACTAGCTTTCTCTTCTTGCTCACCTATTAATACTAATAATATGAAGAAGTAAAATTTGTTTATAAGTTTATATGTATGGGGCAACTTCGAGAATTTTTTTTAATCAGATCAGTAGTTTTAGAGCTTACCACTTAATTACCTCTTTCTAATATTAGTATAGACTAACTGCCGACAAAATTTTCACTACCATTTATGGTACACCTATGAATCATAGTGTGACGTTCAAAATCAAAATTAAATATACAATACAATAAAATATAGGTCAATACAGAAACAAAAAAGTAATCAAAAAATTAATGAAATGAATTTACCACCGATTCAGAAGATTTTCTTTTACTGAGAAGAACCGGAGAGAAACTTGATAGTCATCTTTTAGAAAGTTTTACAAAAGATATATACATTTATGAGTTACAAATATATTAAATACCCCATGTGAATCCAGCTTATAAAGCTTATAAAAATCCAAGCATCTTTATCATCTATGTAATCTTGATCCGAATTATATAGTTTAGCTATTAAGGACTTTTTAATATGTACTTTAAATTTATTATTTGTAAACAGTAAAGCTTTCTGCGGTATTTTATTATTTATGTTTCATACCCAATATCATTCCTTGATAAATGTGCTATCCAGCACAACGACTTTTTTAATTGAACCAATATTTCCTGAGATTAGAGCATTCAACCAAACACAAACTCTTCACCTTTATAATATTATATACATAGACAAAATATCTATTTTTAAATATTTTAAGGACATAAGGATTAGTATGTAAGTACCTTTTTTTATGAAAATTGGATGGACAGAGTAAGAAATTTTTCATGCTTATAGTTTATATAGAGAACGAATGCACACTGCTAATGTTTTTTTTAATAAACAAAAAATATATAAAATCAATAAAAAAAAAACATTACACTACCATGTATTTAACGCACACACATATATATCGATACCTCCCACGTAAGTTGTTGTAACCCCAAAATTACAATTTTATAGTAGAGCACTTTTAATATGTTTTAGTTTGAAAGTTACAACAAAATATGCCTTTTTTCAGGCGTATTTTGTTGTAACTTTCCTTGATAAAAAAAAAGATTTTTGGTATTTTTTCACTTTGAATGCATTAAGCAATGCAAATTCGTGTAGTATTCAGTAAAAACGCTAACGGCAATTTTGTGGCTTACAATAACTTACGTGGGAGGTATCGATATACTCTTCTGTTTATAGTTACTTATGGTCGAATTTTGACACTGGGTGACCTCTACTACAACTAGAACGAATTAATACCTCTCTGAGGTGTCACCGGGGTTTTCTATGATAGCAACTTCGTATTCCTGGCCTTCGACCTGAGCGTTATTGCTTAGTTCAAACTGCTGATATGTATTACTCGTCTCTTCGACTGGTTGCTGAAATTATGTAAAAATTTTATGTTATTTATTTAATTATTTATCGCACATGCATAAAAAAAATACTATGTATGAATGTACAATAATGTTTTATAACTAAAGATATATGCAGGCTATATGACGTTGATAATCTTTTCTTTGTTGTCGTCTTCCAGTTCGCAATGAAGAGAATTAATATGCAGCCAAAAAGAATGTGGTCTTATGAACTTTCATCCATACCACACTCAGCAATGTGACGTTTATTATCAACACGTTTGTATTGTCCTTTAACAGGTTCTAAGACAAATATATCAAAAAGTTACAGAAGTATAAGTAATGAATGGACACAACCGATCAATCTCTACTGTCGTTTCCACTACGTTGACATTGGCAGAATTACTGCTGGCATAGACCACAGTACTAAAAGCCATAAATAAATAAATAATAACAATTAAACAAAAGACATGGCTTTATGCCTTACAATTTAATTCAATATTACAAAAGACTTGGCTATACGGTATAATACCTTTGCCTTTTCCCTGTAAGGAAAGAAAAGCGAAAAAAAAAATAACCAATCTGCAACCAGTGTTTCACTTTCAGCAGGTGTTTTTGAAGATTAAAAAAAAATATTAAATATTGACAATCTGTATCAAATTTGACAGGACTTTTAACTGATAGGCTGGTCTTCCAAAAATATATACTATTTTCAGTGCCAAAATTTATGGGTTATTTTAAATAGTATATAATTTTATTATAAAATATGGCTTTAAGTTCCACAATAGCATTTGAACTATTGAATTGATTTCAATTGTTTTGTTATAGTTTTTTAACCTGTTAATATGTTTTTAGTTCAGTATTGAACTGTTGCATATTAAATTTGCTGTTTTTAAAACACTTACTTTGAACTTATATTGAAAGTTGTTTCTTATTATTGTTTTTATTTACGTCAACTAAATTAAATGTATACAAACTTTTTACAAGTTTATGTGCTAGTGTGTATATCTTTAATATGATTTATATAAATCGTATATAGAATATGCTATTTTAACACAGACTTTACATACGTTGTTGACTTCCGCAGCGTTTTGAACGAAGGTGCTGCCTTCCTCCTCTGGTTCTCCCTTTACGTCATATATCGTTTCCGCCATCACGATCCGACCTGACGAGTCCATGCTCCACATGCCCCCGAAGGCGAAATTAGACGGATTCCCGCTTTGTTCATACAGTATCACCGTATTAGGACCAAGTTGCACTGGTTCACCCTTCATGTTAACAAAGACCGGCTGCTCGAAGTTCCCCTCGACCAGCTGTCCCGTGTGAACTATCTGCTGACCCTGCTCGACCGGCACTTCCACCACCTGGTTCACTTGGACCTCGATTTTGTCTTTCTCATCGTCGTTTTTCGCTCGGTTGATCATCTTCTGTTTTTTTTCACCCTCAGCTGGATCATCACTTTTCCGCTTAATCACAGTTTTCTTCTTGTTTTTCTTGTCCATTTTCACTATATTATATATCGGGTTGCACTAAAACGCGCATAAAATATGCCTGGACGAGGGAATTATACGAAATTTCAATGGTACGAAATATATCACAACGCCTCGCCCAGTGTTATTCATTGTCCCACTAATTTAAAATTAACCTAAATTAATCTATACTTATTAGTTAATGCTATAACACGACACACGGCCACATTTTACAACTTTTGTAAACACCAATTCTTGTTTTGATTGTAATAAAATGAGAATATCTTGTGCGAAAAGGACAACTCACAGAGACGCCATTTCTAATCGTGAAATTTGTATATCTATCCCACTCTTATGATATAGACATCTTTGTCATGTATTTCCTCACGTTTAAAAATCGTAATGAGGGGAACAAAAAAAATTAGAAAATATCTATGAAAGATAAGAAATTGACAGCAATTGTCATTGTCAAGAAAAATTGTCAAAATATGTTATTATGCTAGTTAATTTGATATATAAGTAGTTTAAAACAAAGTTATTTCAATTAAAGCTATAAGTGTTTTATTTAAATAAATTAAATATTCATTGCATTCCGAATTACGACTGGAACTGATATAACGAAATAGCGTGCAATAATCTGTACTTTCAAGGTCTTAACCTCGTAACCACAATTTTATAATGATAATATTGTATTTGTAGTGAAGTTTAAAAACCAATTATCTACATGCTCGTTCTCAATACGTTCACAATCCTCATTCAAGTCGCATTTATTGTTTTTATGACATTGTTGTCTATGAATATTATTCGACACTTTACTAGCGGTGTGAAAAGAATGGCTGTGATTGCGCCCGCGATTTTTGTGAACCACGGAGGTGGTCCTATGCCTTTATTGGGCGATGAAGACCACAGGGGTTTAACGGTATTCCTTCGAGACGAAGTAAAAAAACATGTAAATTTTAAGGACGTAAAAGCGATAATCCTCGTCACTGCTCACTGGGAAGAAAGTAAAGTGTCAATTTCTTCAAGCGAACACCACGATTTGTATTTCGATTACTACGGTTTCCCGCCAGAAAGTTACAGATATAGATATGACGCACCAGGAGACCCAGAATTAGCAAAACGCATTCACACAGCATTGAAGAAAGCAGGCATTGACTCTAAATTAGACCCTAAAAGAGGTTGGGACCATGGAGTTTTTGTGCCTATGATGCTAATAAATCCGAACGCCGACATTCCAATAATTCAAATATCAGTTCTCTCCAATCAAGAAGCTGAGCAGCATTATAAACTCGGACAAGCATTATACCAGTTCCGGAAAGAAGGGATTGCTATCATTGGTTCCGGCATGTCATATCACAACATGCGTGAATTTAGATTTAGTCGTAATACAGGGAAAGTTGTTAACCAGGAATTTGATGAATTTTTAAATAAAGCTTGCACTTCAAACAATGAGAAACGGAAAAAAGATTTAGTTATGTGGGATTCGCAGCCGGGGGCTAGAGAAGCACACCCACCAAGAGGTGCTGAGCACTTGATGCCGTTAATTGTGATAGCCGGAGCTGGTGGCGAGGGTTCAGGTGAGAGGATCTTTAACTGGGATATGAGTGGCACTTTCAGACTGAGTGGATTCATTTGGAAAGGCGAATAACGTTTAATCTAAATGCAATTTAATTTATTATAATTTTTTCTCTGTAAACTTTGTTTTTTTAAATGTAATATATTTCGGTTATTGTTGAATATATTATTTTAAGTATGGTATAATTTGTTTTCTCACTTTACAAAATTGTTTTTAATTTTTCTTTCATAATATTAATAGGTTTTTAAGAAAAAGTAGTATTAATAAAACTGTATTATGAGTCACAGTTGGACACATGGGTGAAATAAGGTCTTATGTCACATTTTGGCTTATTCATTTTTCTATGCATGAATAAGTGTTAACACATAACACTTATACAAACAATTTTAATCCTTAATACAATCGCATTTAGGTCCATTTAAGAAATAAACCATTTCTGGCTTTATTCATTTAATATGTTTTGTATGCTTAAGGAAAACTTTGAACTCAATTATCTCGAAATTAGAATTTTGCAATGTCATTGTCTTCATCGATTTTTGTACATTCATCTCTTCAATTTAAGGCATTATTTTTATTCATAGTTGATGCAGAATATGCATGTAAAATTATTTAAAATATATTATAATATACAGATATAAAGTTTACATTTATCAATACATTTTATCATTTTAAGGTTTGCCTTATCTAAGGCGAGAAGTGCATTTGTAAGTTTTACCCTCGATAGTGATATAATACAATTTTAAACTTTCGCGATTTATACTATTCATATTTAATGTAACGGCTCTTATTGCGATAACTATTGGTAGTAAAACCTTTTTTAGACGTTTCGACTAGGTTGCATCCTTCGTGCTGACTGCGATAAGACCCGTTATATTAAATATGAATGATATAATACATCTTGGAAACCTAGATACGTCGTATGTAGTTATGAAAGTTTAAATGTCAAAAGTAAAGCACTAACAGTAAATTCTTTCAGGTGTATAGCAATGAGAAATAACTTATGTAAATCTTAATGACAGCCTCAAAGCGAATCATTTTAAGTGTAATTCTAGCCTAATAAGATGAAGTTTTGCTATAATATACCTAAAAATTGACTAATGCATCTTTAAGCAATCGCAATGAACGTAAAAACAAGTGAATAATTTGTTATGTTAATCTGTATCGAATTTTCATTTTAATTGGTAATTAAACCATTAATTGATTAACATAAGCCCTAATTACAGAATTAGTATCATTTAATTAAGAAATATATCATCAGGTTTTTTTTTTCGTAATTTGTATTTGATACGTAACCAGTTATGTAAGGCGATAATTACAAAAGCAAAAGCAAAAATTTAAAAAGTCCAAGTGTGAGTCTGACTTGCATTGACACGACTAACTGAGGTATGTTTGTCCAGTTCAAATAATATTCTATATCTAGCACAAATTGACCTTAATTCGTAAGTAAATTACATTTGAAAGTTTTACTCTCGTAATTGATATGAAACAACTCTGTAACCTGGTAACAGTTACCTAGGTAACATTACGAAAGCTAAAGATGTCAAAAATAACGGTACTGACAGTTAATAACTTCAGGAGTAAAGCAATGATTAACTTATGTAGATGTTTATGAAAATCTGAGATCGAAACGTGTAAAGTGTAACCTGCTTTGGCATTTGTGTTAAAATAATCTAATATTGTACTTATAACCAAAAACTGGTTTATGATAATGTTGCCCGCCATTTAGCGTTGACGGGCATATATTCAATATGTTGTTGTCTATGGAAACTTCAATGATTATGGAAATGTGTTTCCTAATGCTTTGGTATCCTAGCAGGCTATCAAATTATGGGCAATATCACGGGTGTCTAAAAACCTCTTTGACTTTACGGTAATAGAAAACCCTTTCTATGTCATACTGTTTTCTTACAAAAGATTTGAATGACGTCAACTGACGACTAAGCGACCGCTAAATGACAGCCAACATCATCCTTGAAAACATTTGGGACGCTTCAAAAGCAATTTTTTTCACTAACCAAAGAATTTAATTATTATTTTTTTACATTGTAAATTCTAATTCATATAACGACGTTCGTGATATTGCGTCCGCTATGTGACGGCTATGCTAACTTGGGAATCCAGGTCTACGCTTTTTTCATATATTTATAATGGGACCATTACAATGTGTCATTTGCTATTGCAATAATATTTTGTATTTGCTGATTATATTGTTATTTAATATTAAGAATAAAATAATTATCGTTGAAGTTTTTTGTTTTGTTTCACACTTTTTTAGCAGATTGACAAATTTAATTTAAAAAAAAACATTTAGTTTTTTTATACTAATGTGAAATGATTATTTTTCCTAGAACTAGCTTTTCTAGGCGGCTTTGCCAGTGTATTATGTTCATTTAAATTAATCTATATGTTATTCTTTATTATGTTTTTTGGCTTCCGTTCCCACAAACTCGTTTAAATTAGCATTAAAAATTAAGACTTAATTAAAATAGAAACCTTCAAAAAAAATTAAATACTCATTTCAGTTATTTTAATTTAAAACTCAAAGTACTCTCAAAGAATGAGACAAATATGAAAGAATACTCTCTTTTTAATTAATATAATAATTTTAAAATCGGTTAATATATAATATAATGAAGATCCAAACAAACATTGAGAACGACATCCTTTTTTGAAGTCAGTTGAAAATTAATGAAACGACAGATAATAAATAATATTTATTCACAAATCATAGACAACACAAACAATTTCGAAAACAAATTCTTGACTACAGCACTGACGACGACACACTGAAAATACAAAAAAAAATATTAACAAGCCTTAACAAAGTCTTATAATAAAACAAAAGAACTACATACGTGGAAATTAGTTAAATATTTGAGTACATTTAATTTTCAAACACTACTGAATTAACATTATTTAATCTCCAACTACGTTAATTATGTATAATTCTGTTTAAAGGTCGTCGCGTATCTATACGAATTTACTTTTGCACACTAAATATAAACTTAAAAATAAACCTGACTTATAGGAAAATACATAATTTCTTATATTTGGATGACAGTTGTTTTGATTTTAAAACAAATCGTTGGGCTGATTTTTAATATAGTCTATGTGACCAATCAGAAATCGTCGTTGGTTCAATCGGTCAGAAAACAAGTCGTAGCATTTGGATATACTTTACAATGGTAAATACCCACTGTTATCGTTCGTTGGCCGCATGCTGTCTGAAATTGTATTTACCAATGTAAAATGTTTCTGAATGATACGCCTTTAAGCTTGTGTCTTAATCTTTATTCTTTTGATGTGGAGCGAAGTCGTGTGTGTGATGACTTTAATAGTGACAGGACTTATACTTTGGGTTCACGACCTGAGTTGTTTATAGTACTTTAATATGTATATTAGCAGGAACGGGTCGGGTATCCTAGAAATAGGAGAGAGCGTATTGATAATATTAGTAAAGTAAAATTCAACAGTGTATGTAGATAAAAAATAGCCTTTGTGTTATTCTGACCTACGCGTCTGTAAAGTTACATCGAAATCTGTTCAGTAGTTTTTGCGTAAAAGAATAACAAACATCCATACAAACTTTTGCATTTATAATATTAGTAAGAACTAATTAATAAATGACTTGAGTTTCTTAGACAAAATATGTTATACCTGTTAGGAATATATCATTAATAAATACAGACCGTATTTTGTCTGTAAAAACTCTTTGATTAGTTAGTAACTATATATTGTCAGTACGCACACCCTCTCTCTAGGATAGATCGCTTGTCTTCACTCATAAATATATACATAATTACAAGTAAACTGGTGACATGAACCCCAGAGATAACTTAACAATACCTAATATATACTTTTATGATATACTAGCAGTTGCTCGCGTATACTTTTGAATTTCAGCTAAATAAATCTACCAGCGTAATTGTGACCTTTCCAGGATTTATTACCCCCTAGCGTCATTTTAAGGAATGATTTTGAAATTCTGCGATACATATATTTAATTATTCTCCCTAAGTAATGTTTGTGCTTAATTTAAGGATAATCGGTCAAAAAAAAAAATATTTTCTCCATACAAACTTTACTACCCCGTTGCTTCCCCGTGTGGAATAATAGTACCCCGTTTTCTATTTTATATTTCATTGCTATCACCCAGAAGTATGTGTATTAAGTTTTAAGTTAATAGGACCACGGAATAAGATTTTGCATACAGACGTTTTTACCCCTTTTCACCTTCTTCGGGGTGAATAATCAAAAAACCTTTTCTTAGTGGATGCCTACAGGCTAAAAGCCATCTACTGCCAAAATTTCAAGTTTGAAACCCCAGCGGTTTAGGCTCTGCGTTAATGAATCAGTCAGGACAAGTGATTTTATATATATATAGATTACTAACAAAGACATCCACCCATACTAATAAAGATATACGTAAATAGTATGTAAGTCAGTAAACTAAACTGATTAGTGTAATTGTCACCTGAAAGGTTATAAACCAACTCACAGTAGTATCGGCTATGATCGCGACCTGCGCCTGAGTCGGTACCTCCTGTCGCAGTGACGACATCGTTTGAAGGTACCCGACCGTGACCGGCAACGCCATTGGTAGCTGTTAAAATAAAATTTAATTAAAAGTATAAACCATAAATTATATAATAATGTGATCACTATCCACGTAGCATTTTTCCCGGTTATATTAGGCTCTGCTTATTACTCTAGTCCAGTGAGTGATTTACACAGAGCGATTGACATCTGACCCCCGCAACCCTTGAAGGCAAGCCAGTAACCATTTAGATTAGAATAATCTCCCTACAAAAAGCAACGATCATTATCTGGTGATTGTGATAACAACCGGGACCGACAGTTTTGTGCTCCGCGAGCCACGGTGGAGACCCACAAGGACAAACACCGAGACCTAAGAACAAATATTTATACAAATATCTGCTCCGAGCGGGAATCGAACCCGCAACCGTCGGTGTTAGAGGTATATTCAGTACCACTACACCAGAGGAGTCGTATAAAGTAGAATAAATTAACTTAATATCGAAAGTAAATATAGACGACTGGACTGTTAGAATATATCATTAAAGTTAATAAAACTGTATTTAGTCTATGGTAGCTCGTTGATCAGTTATTATTATATATCGGCACTACGCACACTTCTTAATAAATTTGGTTGAATATCGTTTTTTTCTATTTTGATAAAAGATATACTGCATTAAAAGCAGATTGGTATAATCAAAAGTTTTATCTAATAATAAGATTTTCTAATATATGAGATTATTTTATATATCAAAATACGATTTCATTCAATTAAGGAACATTTCTCCATACTTCTTTAGAATCTATGACTTTAAAAGTTCTTAAATATTGTTAATTAGATAATGCATTATCGGAATACATCAATATGACTTAGTGGTTTGACGCATTATTACTTATCAGTATCTAAATATGGATGCTGATAAACAATAATGTGTCAACCCACAAAAAGTCAAATTTTGAGATATTGATGTATTTTGATACTGCATCACCTATCTAACATTATCCAAAAAAATTGAGGTCATATTTACTAACAAAGTACGGAAAAAAGTTTCCTAATTAATTGTTTCGAATTTCAAGTTCGTTCCATATTTTTCAATTTATACAATAATCTCAAATATTTAAAAAACTTCTTATTAGATATACCTTTTATCAAAAAATAAAAGAAAAGGTGGATATATACTTCTTCGAACATATTTGTTAAGAATAGGTTTGACATCTTTAGACGCCATTTTCTCAAAATGAAGTTCGTGTGGCTTGACACAGTATTGCATATCAGCGTCCATATATTTCTAGCGTTATACGTGTATTTACCGTCCCCTTCTAGACCTGGAACGACATCGCCGCCTCCTACCGCTAACCACGCGGTAACGACGATCACCCGACCTGCATCGCTTGAATCGACCCTGCCTGGTGCGGCAACGTCTAGAATTTTTTTTATTTTATTTATCATGCTTCATTATTTAATGACATACCCCAAATACATAGGATTCATAAAACTTACATTAATTACTAGAGATAACTCAATGAGCGCAGGGATGTTATATTTTATATAAACTACAATTAAATTATTTTTAAAATATACTAAATAAAACGATTACATTAATTATTACATGAAACTGTCCATTGGGTAGGTAATTAATTTTTTCACAGACTTCCAAATAGAAGTATTTTTAAGGCTCGACCCGAAAAGAGGAGTGTGTTAATAAGATCTGTGGTTCCGTAACTCCCTAACCAATAAATCAATTTCGATGGGGTTTTATTTTACTGATGCTGCTGCATTTGAGATGGTTCTTAGGTATAAATCCATGAAGATCTGTTCCGTTTGAAGGGTATCAGCTCTTTTATGGTATTACTAAACCGATTTGACGAAAATTCTATAGAACCAGTAAAAGAGTAATAAACGCTTTTAAACAAAAAAAATTACTCAACCGTTTAGAGTAATGGGAGAACATACATAAAAAAGTATCGGACAAATTGAGAAACTCCTCCTTTCTCGGAAGTCGGTTAAAAGAAAATCACTAAGTTGTTACCGGCTGACATTATATTTACTCCTTTAAACTTGCAAAGTTTCATATTTTCAAACAATACCAAAATATATAAAGGACAAAAATATTTCTTGTGACTTTTAATAGTCTTAAAATAATTTTTCGTGTAAACCTTAATTTTTTTACCAAAAATTTTACCTACAAACCTTTGTACGTTATTCTTTTAAATATATTAAAACTTACGTTTTACACATTCTGAAAAAGAAAATCAAATATTAAAAAAATATATATTTTTACCACTTAAAAAAATAATAAACTGAAAAAAAAGTTATCATACTTCCGTCTCCTACACCTCGCCATACTGTGCCTATAAAATACAAATTATGTTAATTATACAATGAGATAACTACAGATGTGTTATAAGCTCAAAGATTTTGACACCCAGTTTTCCGGCCACTGGACGACGCAGCCTAGCAACCAGCTAGCGACTTAGTAAGATAGAATCTTTAAGTCAACAAGTCATTTAACAAACTTGTTTAATTTGAAAATGGAAACAAATTGATTTTTATTTATAGGAATATGAAAAAAAAAAACAAAATAAAGTATTTGTTTATCTATACTAATATTATAAAGCTGAAGAGTTTGAACGCGCTAATCTTAGGAACTACTGGTTTGAATTGAAAATTGTAATTTTGTGTTAGAAAGTTTATTTAGCGTGGAAGGCTATATTGCGCTACGACTCATAGGAGCGAAGCAGTAAGTGTTTTGTTGTTGGTAAACACGATGATTTTCAGGAACTGTTGTTGTTTATAGTGTGCGCGCATCGGAGTCACGTCAGAGAGCGGGCTGGAAAACGGATCCCAATAGTAACGCCACAGAGTAACAACGTCACGAATGTCACAGACTATACAGTCACTTGACAGCCCATAAACCTTACGCCGATTGAGCGCAAATATATGATAAAGAAATCTAATCAACGATTATAGAACAGTAAGAATAAACGCGAGTGAAACCGCAAGGGACAGCTAGTAAAGAATAATCTTGTAAAACGATTAGATTGATAGTAAAAAAATCTGCTAAGAGCAAGTTACAGGCGATTTTAATTTAAATATCGATGATTTAACATTATAAATAATATAATAGTATTATCTTCCCACGCTCGTGAGTTCAATCAAAGTCAACTTGGCAAAGTATATAATTATTATTATAATATTTACTTTCTGGAACTCTTAGAAAAAAAATATCTACAGCTAATTGTAACATCAGCTGTTTTAAGGTATTTTATTGTATGTATGGTTGAATTTATATAAATATGTTATATAGCCTATAACGTTCTTATATAAACAAGCCGGGTAGCTAACCAACACGATTTTTTTTTATCGGATTGGGCGTGATATCAGCGCATTAGAATAAACTTATATTTACTACTTTAGCTCGCAGCTTCAATAGCGTAAATTTATAATAATATATACCTTTCAAATGATATTATAATTTTTAAAATAAATTTAGTGGTTCCGAAGATTAATTGGCGCATTAAAAATTCGTTCTCTCACTTTAATACATATATGTTTCAATATAAATTACATACATTTATTTTTCCAACAAACCTTGTCCTAATAATTACATCCAGAAAAAAAAAGCCAAATAGACGTTCTGAAGTCATACATTCGGCAATTTATATTTTACACATTTAGTGAGGACGGACGGAGGCTATATAACATCACGCAACGACTCGACAAAAGCAGATATAATGTGAGTAAAACACGCTCATCCATAATTACATAAGACTTACCTATTTCAATAAAAAAAATCTACTTCATAAATATGTCCACATCAGGAATTTTAAATATTCACATCGGTAAATTTATCAAAAATAAAGATTCAAAAACTCGATACTTATTTTTTGAAATGGCAAAAGTGTCATGATAGCCTTCTGTTTTTAAAAGTATTGTCAAATCTTCTTCTATAATGAATTTTCTTTTTTGTGTTGTTCTAATAAGTTTCTATAAATCCATTTTTTTATTATTAATTAGATTTTTTAACAAGCAATGATATGTTCTGATGTATACTACGTTACAAGCTCATAAATTTTGGCATTCAGAATAACGTCCATTTTGTACGACGTTGCCTAGTAACCAGCTAGCGAATGGGTTAACAAATCTATCGAAGAGCTTCTCGGAGTTGAAAATGCGTATAGATTTCTAGTTTCATACATGTAAGGTAAACTCTTTTGAGATTCATCTAAATAATGTGTCAAGTTAGACCTACTTGACAACTATCATTTCGCAATGTGCATGAATCCTTAGCAGCTTGTATTAAGCTCCTAAAACCTACTCCTTCAATGAAAAGGAAGCCTTTGTCCAGCTGTGTGGGACATTTACAGGGGGGGTACTAGATTTTCAAGCCAAATAGTATGAACATACTATAATTAACAAATATATTTAAAAAAAATAAAACAAACTCTTGTCCAGCTAAATATATTACAACAATATCACAAGCCACAACTTAATAATATATTTGGACGCTGATAAGCAATAATGTGTCAACACACAAAGGCAAATTTGAAGATATTGATGTATTTTGATACTACATCACCCATTTACCATAATTATTATATCAAATCATATAAACTAAATAAGTACGAAAAAGAGTTCTTAATTAATTGTTTCGAATTTCAAGTGCGTTCCATATTTTGCAATTTATATAATAAACTCAAATATTTTAAAAACTTTTGATTACATAATATATTAAATATATAAATTTAAATAATTATTTAATTAAATTATACCTTTTATTAAAATAGAAAACAAAAGATTGATGTATACTTCTTCAAACAAATCTTTCTTTAGATGGCAGATCTTTTAACGGCATTTTCATAAAACGAAGTCCGTGTGGCTTGACACAGTATTGCTTATCAGCGTCCATTTAAACGTTGGAAAAATATGAACAATCGTCTATTGCTTGAAGTTAATCTTGTAGCCTTTCGTGTCTGGGTCCTGGTCGAGTTGAAAGTTCTGCGTGGAAAGACCGAAAGGCTTCAATATCATGTTTCCCAGATCCTTTAGTTTATCCAACATTTCCGCTTTCAATTTTTCATTTCTTATTTCGATTAATGGCGGCAAACGGACCATCGCGATTTGTGCTTGCCTGTGGTTGGGGTCTAAGTCTAGGATCGTTTTGCAGTCTTCTAAACTTTCGTCCAGTTTCTCCATGGCCTCGTAGGCTTGTGCCCTCCTGTCAAATAAATACAGATAAGAAATATATTATCAACTACAAAATTTACAGTAAAACGTCTAGTCCGGAAATTGCTTTATAAGGTGCGTTATATACCTAGGAATTTAATAATAAAAATTAAAAAAAAAATCACTTTAAGATCAAAATATGAAATTTCGTTTACTTAGACAACTCACTCACTTACAAGTTATGTCGATTTTTAAACCAATTTACTAAATCGGAGTTAATGAAATTTCTATGGAATCAATCTAAAAGCACATCCTTTCAAACGAAAAAATAATTTTCAAAATCGGTTAATTAATAATGGAATTATAACTTGAGGTAAAAAACCTTTTTTTTTTAATTTATTACAATTTTTTTTTTATTATTATTAGAGTCTCCTTTTGGGACAAGCAGTATTAGTTTTGGAAATGGTGAAAATATCGGCATGCGCTATATGCATTATATATGTAGATTGCTTTATATATTTATTCCTTCTATTTATATTATTTTATATGTTTAACAAAGTATGTCTTGAGGCATTTTGCGCTTTACTCTGCGACTTAGGGTTTTCTTCATCAAGATTTTTGCCATTCTGTTTGGTTGGGAAGTGATTCTTTCTTTATAAATTGTTGTTTTTCGGATAATTTCCTGTCTGATAGTGTTATCTGTAAGTCTTGATGAAGCTGTTCGTTTGTCACAAACTATGCAGCATTGGTTATCATTACAAATTAACAACTTCCTGTTTTTAAAGTCAGTTTATTTAATAAACACTTAAAACTCGATAAAAAGTTTGATATTGACAATTAAACTGATTCAAAAAACTCTTTTCAGTAAAAGTTATAGGCTATAAAGCATCACCCTATGAAACACATGAGCGAGTTTAGACAATATAATCCTCAAATCATTACCTGAAATAAGCTTTAACATATTTGTCGTCCAGTTCCAAAGCTTTCGTGCTATCAGCTACCGCTTGTTTGTATTGTGCAAGCTTTAGCTTTGAGGCGCTTCTGTTACAGTAGAGTATCGCTCGCTGCTGATTGTAAACCAGTGGACAGATCCTTAATGCTGTAAAAAAAAAATAAACACATCTTACACGGAACCCATTAAGATCGCGTGACCTTGTGTCAGGGATACATACACAGCACTAGCACGAACACCCAGACCAAGACAAACATCCTTATGGCCAATACAGACATTTGCCTTGAGGATCGAACCCGCGACCATTAGCGCTTGAGTCAGTTGCAGTGACCACTGCACCAACGTATTACAGACACAAAAATAACAATCATGTTGTAATTATTGTGCCAAGTGTCTAAAAAGGCCTTATCTTACTGTAAACAATTCATAGAGGTTTGTAGGCTATAAAACATCACGTTATGGGCCTTAGATGCAGAACGGTAACAATATACACACATACATAGTATACCATTATAAAAACCAGAAAAGTTTATTTGTACACGCAAATCTTAAGAATGACAAGACAATTCCTTATGCTTTATATGGCATATATCTTAGCGAAAGCCATAAGTTATAAAACATCACCTATAATAACAGTAATGGTAATTCTAAATGAATTTGCAAAGTATCAGAATTGAACAGGATTGAAACTGCAGTTTAGATTGCAAGAGCTTTTGGTTCCGTTAATGTTGATTTTGTTGTATATAATAATAATAATAAATAAATAACGCATCACACTCAACAGCCCCCATTAAGATCTCATGACCTTGTGTCGGGGGTCCGAAAACACTCACAACACTAACACAAACACCCAGACCACGACAAACATCTGTATAGCCAATACACACGTTTGCCGTGAGCGGGGATCGAACCCGCAACCGTTAGCGCTTTAGTCAGTTGCAGTGACCATTGCGCCAACGCGTCTGTCAAATAATATAATATGTCTATTTACATAAAATATATCTTTGACTGTTAAGTTTATTGGTTTGGGTTCTTGTCCTTAGTTACTTAATATTATTGATATAATTATGAGAGTGACAATGAGTAATCTACCCTATAGAGAGGGTGCATACTGATATGTAGTTACAAACAGAACAAAGTTTTTCATAAACAAAATATGGTCTATATTTTCTTTTATGATATATTCCTAACAATGAACATCCTGAATAACGTATCTTTCAAATGGTACCATAATTATTATTATAATAAAACTACATCTTCAAGAGACATAACCGAAGTGACACTCTATTTCTTAATAAGAACACAACAATATTGTAACAGATGTTTTATATGTAATACATATTTTTATATAACCTAACACCACCACTATATCAAAATAATACAAAAGTCTAAAACAACTCAAACTGTTACAATACCCAGCAACTTCATAATATAATCTTTGTTAACACCTAAACTTTTTGTAAGTAAATCAGCTTTTATATTGGCTGTACTCAGATACTCCATTTTGACTATGTTATTAACTATACACATTCTACAAAAGTGATGAAACATACTCTTTTATTATTTCGCACATATGCTTTTATTCACTCTCTTTTCTCTCTTTCTGTTGCTTAGACTTTTCTGATGTGTGTATAAAAGTAAGTAAAATAAATAGATGTATACCTTCAGTATAAAACCTGGTGCACTCTTCGAATTCTCCAATTTTAAATGCCTTGTTTCCTTCGTCCTTCAGTGCCGCAGCGATTGTTTGTCTATGAGCTTTCTCATCATCTGTCAGACCGACTTCTGCATCTTTCAACGCAAGCTCATCTATGAAATCTGTATCGCTCTCGACTCCGTCTTCTTCGTCATATTTACCATTAAACTCTTGCTCGGTGAATGGAATGTCATCTGAAATATTAAGAAAATAGTTTTTTTTAAATAATATAATACTTTAAGTCTGAACTTTTACGATAGTAATGTTATGGACATTATCAAATTCATAGAGAGAAGGTTTTAGAGTGCTATGATACTATCCTTAATATAATCTCTACCAGATAGACCCCGAAAATTAGACAGTGTAAAAACTATAACCTACATATTAAATTTTCATTTCACAAAGTCGCTTTTGTTGTTTCATTAGCAGTTTAGGAGTGAAAATATAATAAAGAGGATAATAAACAGACAGAAACAAAGACAGAGAGTGTATCAATTAGTTTGTGTAGTTATTTGATGTTCGTTATTTAATCTTTTGTGTATATTTACTTCCAAATGTTGACTGAATGTTAAATGTATAAACACAAAGAGAAATTTATTTTTTTATTTGTTTGTAAAGATAATTATTAAATTACCTTTAAATAAAAATTCTTTTACTTAAAGATACATTAATATTGTAAAGATCTAAAGGTCTTAGTTTAGAATTCAATCAATACATTTTAAGTGCATAGGTTCAAGGTCAATTCGCTTCTTTAAAGATGATTGATCGTAATTTTGGCGGCGAAATTCATGCATATGTACGATATACGATTCGGAAACTTAATGATTGTTATTGTATTCACACTTAAATTTATATATACAGTAACACAAGAAACACGATTTGAGGTGTGGTACTGTTTTACCTGGAGGGCTTGTTGTAGCAGATTCGCCAAAGGCAGAATTCTCAACATGATCACCTGAATTCACAGACCCCTCCTCGGAACGTAGTGAAAATTCTAAGTCTTTCATTAAATCATCAATTACATCTTCATTTGAAATATTGTTTGTACTCTTCAATCTGTCAGACATTTTGATGTTTCCCTAATCCTATATGAGTATATTGTGCTTCTTAATTTGTTATAACAAAGTATTGCTGTTAATAACACTTAATGAATATACAATTTTATAATATTTTTTTGCAAGTGTTCTACATTCTTCGCGTTTGACACCTAAAAGTGTGGTGTTCCATTTCACTAAAATGCATTCGTTTTTAAATGTTAAAGAGACAATCGTATAATTTTTTTTTCTCGTTTTATTTACCACGTAACGTCATTGTATTAAGAATCATTAGAAAATTAAATATTTAGAATATAAAATAAAAATATAAACATATATATTATTAGTACGGCAATCGTTCTATTTACTTATTTATTTTAGAAAGCGTAAAACCAAACAGACGTCGACATATGACAATGATATAAAAGACATTCCATTTTATGTACGTCATTATCATAAACGGACTGTTGATTCTATATAGTTTTCATTTTATATTTAAATTAGAACGATAAATATATAATTTATAACTAAACTAAATACTTCAAAAATTTTTAATTTAAAAGGATTGCAAATAACATCTGTTATAATTAAAAAAAATGAAATTTAGATAAGAGTCTCTTGAGGTGACAGAAAGCTAACGTACAACGAAACTAAAACTAACCTATGCGTGTTGTAATTTCAGGGTCAGGTAAAAATATTTAAATGCTCTCGTAGTTGTATTATCATAACTTTTGGCCGTCGTGGACGTTTGTGAATTATTCATACTATTTCTTTCGTCATAGTGATACTAAAATTACTTCCTAAACGTCGTCGAAAAGATGCTTTATAGAAACATATTAATAACTTTCTTAAAATCAAGACCAACATATTTACGGACACATAACGGTGTTATCACGACTTTCGGCAATTATAGAAGTGTTATACCATTGTCAACAACTAGGCTCGCGTTAAAGGATGAAAAGTAAGTCTAGCGCCTCTTAATAAATTAAAAAAAAAAAATTGAAGTCGAAATTATTGTTCGTAGATTTGTTTTATATTCTAGAAAACAATGTTAATATTTTTGTTCTTTATTTTTCAATTACATTTCAGTGTATTTTTTTATAAATGTTTAATATTTAATATATAAAACATATTTAATAAAATCTCATTTACATTTGTGTAAAATAAATCTTAAGTGTAATTTAATGATAAGGCTGATAACATTTTTATCACATCAATTGTTAAACTAGTAACTTCATATTAATCTATGATACTCTACAAATATAGTTATGTTACATTCATATTTTTTGACGTTAAAAATCTCTCATTATTTGACTTAATGGCCCAAAGTTAAGTTTCGTAAAGGTGAGTCTACATACATAATAAAAACTCCAATAAATTAAGAACCTTTTTGGACTGGCTAAAAAAAAGGATTTTTTTTTAATATAAGCTTATAACAAGGTATATTCCTGAGCTGTGTATTTCTGTGAATCTTTGACCACAATTTTTCTTAACTTCAAAATTAGTGATCGGGGTTTTTTTTATAAATTTCTCTAGCTCTCATAGTTTTAAATTGCCTTTCAATGATTTATCTCTGTTAATCATTTTGAATAATATTAGTTTTGTTACAAACAATATTACAAATTGTCTTTAATTTTTATTATCATAAACTTAGATTGTATAATTATATGTTATCTTAACAATTGAAAGATGACTTGCTAAAACATTAAACATATCAACTTTACACTTCAAAATCATGCTGTGTAGGCTACAGGAAATCACAATGGAACAGACATACTTACATACCCACTTACACAGAAAAAATATAACCTTCTGGGGCAGTTAGGTGCGAAAATTTTTTTTAAATCAAAACTGTAGCCACCTTAATTTAGTAACTAGGCTTTACTAAATTTTTGGATATTTGCACTATTCATCAATTCCTTTGATGAGTAATACATTTTTATATACCTACCTACTAGTTATGTATAAATGCTTTCACAATTTAAAATACAGCGCCATCTATTATATTTTCAATTCTTCAAAAATTAGATTCTCAAATTTTTTATTTGAAAGTATATAATACTATCAGATTAGTGTAAATTTTGTCGTGGTCGGTTCTATTGTTTAGTTTTAAAATATAAATAACTGATATAAGTGTGTGTGTGTGTTACCCATGTAAACGAAATTGTGTATTATATTTTCAAAGTTGGTTGTTATTTTTTTTATTTTCTCAGACAATATAAGATATTTATAATCTATTTATCTTTATTTAAGTTATTTAGTAAAATCCCGAATTTTCAAATAATTACACTGGTTCATTATTACAGTGTTAGTCGAAAACAACTATTTGAGAAACAAATCCTATATTAATTGCACTAAAAACTGTTATTATTTAATTATATAGAAACATTAATTTGACATATATTTTAATTTTAATAATTAAAATTAAAGAAATATCTAAACTGTCCTGGTGTCTAATTTAGTGTTTTGTGCAGCGTCATCCGCAGTTCAGATCACACTTAAGTTAATTGAGGTATACTAAGTAGATAATTACTTTTCTAGGGTAAAGGTGACGTTTAATCTCTTCGATGGGAGAAAGCTAGAGGCCGAGGGGAAGGTCGGCGACAGCCTTCTAGATGTGGTCGTTAATAACGATCTCGATATAGAGGGCTATGGGGCATGCGAGGGCACCGTCACGTGTTCCACCTGCCATGTCGTTTTGAAGCAGGAAGACTTTGATAGGTAATTATGCCCCACATTTTTATTTTATACGCATCTGTGCTGTGACCATATACTGAAATAGGGGCTCAGCAAAAAAATTTAACATTCAAAAAAATGAAATTGCACATGACGCCATTTTTAATTATTTTGGCGGAAGGAAAACGCGTCTTAACTGTTTGGCGCGCTATATGTTCTGACAGTGGTTATCTGCGAATGCTGTAATTTCACTATATCTGCATTTTTGACATCTGAAACAAATTTATTAAGAATAGGTTTGAAGCCATTAACCAAAGTATTGACTGAAAATAGGTTTACATCTTTAGACGCCACTTTCTCACAATGAAGTCTGGGTGGCTTGACATAGTATTTCTTATAATGTCCATATAGTTAACTATAATCTTTTTAAATAAATGGACTAAGAAATTCAAAAATAATTTTCAAGTTAGTTGGTCTGAAAATAAATAAACTTTTCCTTGATTTAATAGTATAAATAAAGATTTTATTTATACTACACTTATTATACAATTAGGACGTTATAAAATAGATATAAATATAATAATTCAATGTATTAACAATACCACAGTAATAGTTAAAATTTTACTTAGACATTTTGCTATAGCAATTTTATGTCATTATAAAAACTTAAAAAAAAACCTATTTAGTTTCCTCGGATAACGTCGTGTGTTATTTTGCGGCCGGTTTTCAAATAGCGTCACTCAAAAAATGTATAGACACAATGAGGCACAGTTGACAAGAATGCGTTTAATGCGTTAAGTTAATATTTGAAAAACAATTTTTTTAATTCCAGATTGCCGGAAGAGGCTGGTGATGAAGAAAGAGATATGTTGGATTTAGCATATGGTTTGACTGACACGTCAAGACTTGGCTGTCAAGTCATTTTGACCAAAGACCTCGACGGACTCGAGGTCAAAGTGCCCGAAAGCGTCAACGATGCCAGAAGTTGATGACGTGACTTTTAGACTTTACTGACTGTAACTATGTAGATAATTGTAATAATCGAAATGACGTCGCTAGCGCAAAACGATCTAAGTTTTTTTTTTTTTTACAAATGGATAACTCATTTCAAAAGTGGTCTAAGTGACATTCCATAGATTTCGAGATAATAGACTAAATAAGATTATATGACTATTATTAAAAATTTTAAGGGTATAAATATGTGATAAGAAGTTACAGCAGACGCAAGGCATCTAGAATAATGTACATATCATATTTAGAAATACATAGTGACACCAATGAGACGAACACGATTTTGACCAATATATTATTTGGAACACTTAAGAATTGAGATATCTATAACATTGTATTCTCAATTTGCCATAAACGACAAACAGATGGCGAAAAAAACGTTATGCATATTTCTTGGATCACTAATTTGTTTTTTAAAAAATGTTACTTAGGTCATTTTTGCGCTTGTAGTAGATTATTTTTGAGTGTTATACCTTTAAGGTAAATAATATATATATAAACCGATTCTCTGTGGATGAGTTTAGCTTTATTTATTGATGCAGCTAATATTTTGATGTTGGCAACACTGACTTATAAACATGTCGAAAGGCATATTAATACGTAATTGTATTAAAAATAAATGTAGATTACGTACTAATAATATTATTATTATATACCTCAATTTATGAAATGTATCTATCTATGTTACGAGAACAAATTAAAAAATATGTCTGTATAGTTAAAAGCGGAATAGTTTTATTTTTATAACCTGTTAAAGAATTAGCAAATTTTAAGTATTGGGTGAGAATTACATTTGCAATTTTAGTCTCGTAATTGATGTAAAATCAACTTAACCTGGTAACAGTGGTCTAGATAAACTTAGGAAAAAGTGGCTATCAAAAATAAAGGCGATGTCAGTAAATTCTTTCAAGTAATGCAAATTGACGAAGTATTTTTCTAATATCGTGTTTTCTCCACTCCACGTGACATTGGCGAAATTATACGTGCATAATTAACACTACTAAAAACCCCAAAACAAAGAATTGAATTGAATTTTTATAATCTTTATGAAAGTCTGAGTTCAGAACTTACAAGTGTAATTCTCGCCTTATGATTGTTTTGTTAAACTTTCAACTTGTAGGTTTTAATTAAGAATTCTTTTGATAATGTTTATATATTGAATCACGTTAGAATAAATTATTACAAATGATAAATGTTTTTTTTTTCTACATCTGTTTAATTAATTCTGATTTAATTTTTATGTTGCTATTTTTTTGTTTAAACTAAACAAATAGAAATATTTTTATATAGAAAATTAGTCACAAATTTTAAGTTATATCAAAGACTGTATTAATGTTTTTTTACATCTTTACATTCTTTTCTTAGACAAAATATTTAAAAAAAAATTGAGCATCAGTACTTACACTATACAGACTTGCTCTTGATAATGAAACATTTTTTTTATTATATATAATTTATTTCTGTTATATTAATAGAAAAATCACAAACATTACAATGAAATAAAAAATATTATTTTTCTAATTGTAATTGAAGTTTATGTGTATATTTTATATTCATTAATTTAAATATTATAATTAACTTTCATCTTTTATAGAATACAATCACGTTTATAACTATAGATAACATTATTTTAATAGCTCACGAATTTTGGTGCCCGAAATATGCTTCATTTTTGTGCAACCAGAAAAATAGCCATTTCTTAACTGTCAATTAAAAGTGAAACTTGGAATAGGCCACAGATTTTTTAAATTGTATATATTTGTATGGAATATAATTGTAATCATAATAATTTCTGAAGATAAACAAAAAAAAATGCCTTTTTCATATATGGATGCTGATAAGCAATACTGTGTTAAGCCACATGGACTTCATTTTGAGAAAATGGCGTCTAAACATGTCAAACCTATTTTTAACATATCTGTTTAAAGAAGCATATATCCATCTTTTCTTTTCTATTTTGATAAAAGGTATAATGAAATCAAAGCAGATTGATATATTTAATATATTATCTAATAAAAATTCTTCAAATATTTGAGATTATTATTTATTATAGTATAAATTGCAAAATATGGAACGCACTTGAAATTCAAAACAATTGATTAAGTAACTTTTTCCGTACTTATTTAGTTTATATGACTTGAATTTTTTAAAATAATATTCTATAGGTTATTTAGTATCAAAATACATCAATATTTCTGAATTAGATTTTTTGTGGGTTGACACACTATTGCTTATCAGCATCCATATATCATACTTAATAAATAATAGTTATATCAGATTTTCACCATGGCTCACATAACTCATACTTTTCTAAACATTCAATCAACCAGCCAATAGGCAACGCCTTGAAATGAGACATATTATACATAGGTTCGTATATATCTTTGAAAATAATGTAATGAGAACAATTAACGAGTTTACCATCCTTCTTAGCATGATATGGAACTAATTTCTCTGCGTCTGGAATCAATTCGGGGTTCGGTACACGTCGTAACACGACGCCCCCTGCATCTGATATTAACTTTGTTAATATCGCTTTTGTTAAAACAATCGTTTTGGAAATTTCATACTTTGTATTGAAATTGTGTAAATAAAAATGACAGCCGTTGAAAATTCCCGGCAGCTGCTTGTATTTGTTATAACGAGAATTCTTGGGACCTAAATACGAACTGTTCCCGACTCCTTTAACCTCGTAATCTTTGAATGGTTCTAAATTTGTTTCCGATGATTTTGTTATCCATTCTGACGATATAATCCATATGCCACTAACGATACCCTGTAAAACATCTAAACTAGATGTACATATGCCGTCTTCTGTATCCACAACTAAATGGCTAACTTTTTTTGTGAATTTTGCTTCAATATGGACATTTGAATGATGTTTTGTCAATACTTTAAGTTTATTATGTACGGTACGAAATTGTGAAACACAGAAGACCCTTATATCATCTAAACCTAATTCCATATGTAGTTCAGATATTAAAGTTACATTAACCCCTTGTGTTTGTAAGACATTATCTGCGGCATCTTCAAGAACTCGTTTCATGTCATCTGATGCTAATTCTTCAGGAGTTTCACCTTTACAGTTTCTAGCTTTAATATTAGCACCATTTTTAACTAACTCTTCGGCTATTTCTGGATGATTATATCTTACTGCTTCATGGAGTGGTGTTTCGTTGCCTTGACCGGGGACATCGATAAGTGTATTATATTGTAACAAGAGCTTGACTAAATCTAAGCGGCCATTTTGTACAGCTTCGTGCAATGGGGTCCAGCCCGCATTGTCTTTAGTGTTTGTGTTTGCACCTTGTTTTAAGAGGTCTAATACAGTGTCAACTTTACCTAAACGGCAAGCTACATGAAGGGCAGTTTCTCCTTTGTTATTCCTCTTTTCTATGCCTTTGTTTATTCTAGAACTAGCAGTAGATTGAAATGTAGAATTTAAATTGTCAGTCTTACTTTCTGGCTTTTTAAATTTACTCGATTTCTCTGAAGCTGCGTTGGATTTCGATGTCTTTTCGTTTTCCTTATTAGTATCGACACTGTGTAATTCCTTATTTGCACGTCTTTTACTAGTACCATTGGAACTTTCGGCGTTTGAATCTTGTAAAATATTTTTGTTTCGTAAATCAGCGAAAATTTTGCTAAGTTCTTTTGTTGAGTTTATACAGTCTACCAGACGATCATCTGTGAATGTTTTGCAGCCGGCAAGCGGTATATTGCATGTAGGACAATTTCTTAAACTATCGAAATGTTCTGAACATATTAAGTGGTAACACGTACTTAAAGTGACCGGATTTTTGCATAATTCAGAACAATAACCACACGTGTAGTCTTGCTTGACAGCATCTAACGCTTTTAAAAACTTATTTAGCTTTTGTGTAGACATTTTTTAAATGTCATTGAAGATACTTATAAAATAAAACAAAACTTTTCGCGTTTAACCGCGTAAAGTTGATATGACATTGTTTGGCAACGTCAAATTTTTTTTTTTCACTTTTATCTTTCCTTAGAGGTAAAAGGCAAAGGTGTCATACCGTACAGCCATTTGACAACGTCAAAATCGTTTAAAATTTCGAATGTGAGGCAGATTATCATTTTATATTTACCAAATACTACTTACATTGAGATATGGACTGCACATAAGCCTTCAAAAATAAATCAATGCAAGTAATCATTCTATATATCTATACATTCGTTCATGCATCTTTTGTTGCCTCGAGAGACGACCAAAACGACGGAACGATAATCACGAATTTTCGCACATTATATTTCCTGATTTTTTTTAATATAAAAAATGATTCAGTTCAATCATTCGGTCGACAAATTCTTGTCTCCAACACTTTTGTTTGTTTAAAAATACGCTATTTTAGTTTGCTAAATAAGACAAGTAAAAAATAAATCAGCCAAGTGCGTGTCGGGCCACGCACAATGTAGGGTTCCGTAGTTGTCAGAATTGTCAAGATCGGTCAAGCAATCTTCGAGTACCTATTTTCGTAAAAAAGTTTACGACGAACTGGGAATTTCCTTTTTTAAGTCAGTTTATACAATATACGTACTTACAATTTTAAACCTTTTATTATTATAAAATTATTTTTAATTAAAATATTTTTAATGTAAAATGAATGTTTGAATGTGAATTATACTAACGATTTTGAACTTTATATGTTCGTCGATTATTTATTATTCTAACACTTGTAAAATATACTTAGCACCGATAATTTTCCTTCCTGATTAGCGCCTATGAAATCTATGGAGATTTGGTTGAAAACTTCATAAGCGCGATTCAGAATCACTCGCGACATGTTTTATTGAGACATTGTTTTATACCTTATTTTATATTTTATTTTAATTTAAACTTATTACATATTTATTTATTTATTCATTTAAATTCATATATTAATTTAAAATTATTAATATTTACATAATGTGATGCTTTAAAAAGTGAAATATTTATTTTTACGTAGATCATCTATAACTCGATAACCATAAGAACCCACATAGCCGTGATAATTTTCCTTTTAAATTCATTATTTGTACCACTATCGTGAATTTTTTCATATTTTTAGACGCAGCAGTTTAGTGGGTAGAGGGGGGGGGGGGGACACTTGACTCTAAGAAAAATTGACTTTTCAAAGCTTAATATTTCGGAAACAGTTCGTCGTTCGGAAAAATGGTTTTCCCACACCTATAACATTTTTAAAAGACCTATCTAACGATACCCCACAACATGGGATAAATGAGAAAAAAAATTTTGGTCTCTCTTAACAAATAGGGAAGACACCCTGAAAAAAAAATATTTTTAAGATTTTATTGTACGACTTTCTCGGCGTAATTCATATGTATACTCATACCGAATTACAGCTTTCTGGTATTAAGGGTTTCGGAGCAAAGCCGCGGACAGACAGACAGACAGACAGACAGACAGACGGACATGGCGAAACTATAAGGGTTCCGTTTTTTACTACGGAACCCTAAAAATGGACTATAGTTGTTATGCTTGAAAATTAGGAATTAGTACAGACTTTCTCTCGAAATACGTACGAAAGTAACACATTTATAAAAATAAAATATCCTCTGTAAGCTGATGCGAGTGTTTGAGGATTCTGATCGTTCAAGAATATAATCAAAATTTTGCGTCACATCAAAATAATTTATTGTTGACCAATCAAGATCCTGGCAAGAGACAAAATTGACAACTATTCTCAGAAACTTTCTGGTGGTCTCTTTGTACTTTTTCGACTAAATATTCGTTGTTTCACGTAAATTGTATTGGTCTGAGCTATGCGCATGACGCTGCGCAGAACACAAAATTAGACGTTTAGACATTTCTTTAATTATAATTATTAAATACTTCTTATATAATCGTATATGTCAAATTGATTAGTTTTAATCATTATTTAATTGTTTTTAGTAGTTTTTAGTTCAATACATACTGAATGTGTCGTGATTTTTCTTCTGGAATGTGGTTATGTATCTTATAAGTCAAATAAAGACAAATTACAAATGTCATATAACAGTTGAAAATATTCAATAACAATATACACTCGTATTATATAATATATTCAATGTTTTAAGCCTTGTTTACTCGACTGTAACATGCGCGAGTTCGGACTCGCCTCGTGTTCAGACCAACACACGTGAAACGAGGTATATTTTGGACAGCTCGCTATGGAAGACTCAGTCCAGTCCTCTATGTGAATACTAAAAAGCTAATAATTTAGAGCAAACTTTAAAATATATTTGATGCTAACATAAGCTACATAGTATCTATTAGTACAGGTTTACCCGCGGAGTTTCGATTTATTTGTTGTTATTGTGATAGCTAGAGCTTTACTGCGATTTACTGAGCTCTATGTAGTCCTAACTGTAGCCACTTACCAAATCATTCAAGTCTGATTGGTGCTCGTTTAGCTGGGTACCTCACTCTCATAGAAGATAGGCGTGAACTAATGAATATACTTACGTTACATATGATGACTGAGACAGCCATACTCTATATTTTATTTCGTCCCATATTCCTTTTAAGCTGGTAATACATTTGCGCTTTTCCAGTGCTGCAGATTTATATGGGCGGCGGTGATCATTTAACATCAGTCCAGCCTGCTCGTTTGCTACTTGACAGCTATTTTTATAAAAAAAAAAACGCTACATTACAAAAAGTTTTATCAAAATTAATTTATGTTTTTTCTCGAATATACAAACAGACAAATAAAAAATCTAAAAAAGTGATGATGATCGCATTACAGTCCAGGTTTTTCATTAATGGAAAATAATAAAAGCTCCTTATATGAATAATGTTCTTCCACTGTTGGGATCCGTTTCCCAGCCCTCTCTCTGCTACGTGACTCCGATGCGCTCACACTATAAACAATAGTTCCTGAAAGTCATATGTTTACCAAGAACAGAGCATACACTACACTGAGGTAGAGCTTAGCCGTAGCTTGACTACAGCTTGGCTCGACCGTAGCACTACCTCATGAGCACAGAACATCGACGTGAAGTAGCAAAATAATACATGTTAGCTGCATTTCATACGATGAATTAAAACCGGAAGCCTAACCCCTACCCCGTTTCTTTTCTTATTTCATATTTTCTTTCATTTCTTATCCCTCAGGCTTGCAAAGCATTTGTGGTATTTTTGCTGCAGACAACGTTTAAAACCATTAAATCAGAGGAACCCTTTGTTCGTTACTTTCATAAAAATTGAATTCTTTAACTAATGGATAAAATGGACGAAGTACATCCTTAAGTACTAAAATATTTAGGCAATAAAACCAAACAACACTTGAAAAAATATTTATTTCACATTTTATTTATAATACAAAATTATTCTAAATTAAAAAAAAAATCGCTAGCTATTAAAAATGTAAATGAACAAGGATGGTATTAAAATGAAGAACGTCGCCGCCATCTTGTAAGCGCTGTTTAGCGCCAAATCCGAAATCCGACAGCTATCACTTGTATTATTTAAAATGAAACGTTCGAAATTCAAACGCATCGAACCGTACGGGTGCATGTCTAGAATATTCTCAGTGGCGAGTATTTTTGTGTTATTATGAAATATCACATCAGGTTGGTGATTATATTGGCCATACATCGTGAACATGACGCTATGGAATGGCTGATGTTTGCCAAACAGTTGGTCGAGTTTAGTGAAAACTGTTATTATTTCGTGTCGTCTCATCGAAGTGATGTCGTTGGCGGCAAATATGTGGCCAATGTTCGACCAAGATATGTAACAGTATTTTTTGTTTTCTTCAGGACATATTGGAACTATGTCCACTTTGGTGCTGGCCCATGGTTCTATGATTTGGTTATCTGAAACAAATAATTAATAATTGATTATAGCTAGTTTCGTTTGTGTCGCATCTTTGCCCTTGTAGGTTAATTTTATGTAAAGAAAATGTTAAATGTTTTAAAGAATGAAACCTTTATTTCATGCCTATTGAGATTAGTTTTAGAGCCTAACCCACTAACGACATATTTTATCCGGGTTGGCTCGACCGAGTCAGTACTGCATTCTCACAGAAATTTAGCGTATAGTAGCAACGTAAGCGCTTACGGCGAGTATTAAAACTATATGTCTAGCCTCCCACATCGTCTTTAAGCTGGCAACGCATTTCTGTCTCTTCCATTGCAAATGTTCACGGATGACGATATTCACTTAACATCAAGTGACCCGATGTCTCATTTTCCCCAATTGTCGTAAAAGTAAAAATATTAGGTATGTTCCGAAATACAATCCAACTATCTGGCCATGTTTAATGACTCCTGTAGTTCTCTGTACTAGTTGACGATTCGGTTGATGGTCCGTATGTTGGATTGTATTTCGGAAAACACCTTTTATGTATGGCTGGTGTACACAGACTTTGAATTAAAAATCGGATGTCAACAACATTGACCATGTTACATGCGGTGTAACAGAGGACTGCTTCGTATCATATTTAACGCGTCAGTGTGACAGACAGACACATAGAAAACCGATGCCTTACTCACACTATCGGTTCCCACATCGAACCTTTAGCACCTACTTTAGGTTAATTTAGTTTTAAAAGTAGAATAAGTAAAAACGAATGTAAAATCTATTACATTAAATCTATTTTAATAAGTATACTTCGTACTTATTTTTGAACCTCCAGCTGTAGCCTACGTAACTACCACATAAGTAAGTTAGGAAAATATCATAGAAGTAAATACATACGTTATTTTGTCTATGGAAAGAAGTGAATAGAAAGTTAATTACTATATAATTAAATATAGCCAGTACGCACTCTCCCTCTCTATTAAATACTCATCCGTTTTATAAATATATTAGTAATACCAAGTAAAATAAAGACTAAAATCCCAGTCATAGCATAACACATTTCAAATAATATTATCAAAATTGGCCAAGTCGTTTAGAATGAAAACACACAATTTTGATTTTACATTTTACTAGCGGACCAGACAGACTTATTCCTGTCAAATAGCTACGTGCGATGATAGACAAAGTTGTGTGGCAGTCGTTATGTGTCTAACATTTCCATGTCATTCGATAAGCTAGAAATATGATAACGAAAAAATTAATCGCTTAAAAATATGGGATTGTCTATGAATTTATTTCCTCCAATCATTATTCGATCACGTGACTTTTCGAAGTCTTATGTCATTTTCCATATATTTTGTGTTTTCCACAATAAATTTCGATTATCGCTAAGCATTTTGACTACGCCCCCTGGTCCAATTGTAAATCTAAATCATGACACCCATACACACACAAAAATTTTGCTAAAATCAATCAAGCCATTTAGGAGAACTGCAGAAGTTCAGTGACACATCCGTATGGATGAAATATTATATGGATGCTGATAAGCAATACGGTGTCAAGCCACACGTCTAAAGATGTCATTAATATATTTGTCAAATATTTTAGGTTATTGTAGAAATTCCAAAATATGGAACGCACTTGAAATTCGAACCCATAGTTAAGAAACTTTTTTCCGTGCTTATTTAGGTTATATGACTTGATTTTTTGATAATGTTAATTAGATATTGCAGTATCAAAATACATCAATGTCTTCAAATTTCACATTTTGTGGGATAATGTCTCAATATCCTTAGATATTATTCAGATTAGTTAGTAGGGACAAGGATGCTGATAAGCAATAATGTGTCAATCCAAAAAAAGTTAAATTAGGAGATATTAATGTATTCTAGTAATGCGTTACATGATCAACATTATTCAAAGACAATTCAAGTCATTTAAACAAAATAAGTACGAAGAAAATTTCTTAATTTAATAATTAGACTATTGAAGTGTGTTATATATATTCAAATTAACACATATCTGTGTACTAAAACTTATTATTAGATAAAGCTATTTATTATGCCATCTGCATTAAATTAATTATACCTTTTATCAAAATATAAAAGAAAAATGGATATACATATACGTCTTTAAATAAATTTATTCAGAATAGGTATGATATCTTTAGACGCCATTTTTTCAAAATGGAGTCCGTGTGGCTTGACACAGTATTGCTTATCGGCGTCCAAATCTGAAACTATGAGACCTAGAAAATTTTCTTAATAGGAACCATGTCACCGATTTTGAAGTTTCGATTCTCGCGCGAGAAGAGTTTTTCTGTATATATTTTTATGGAGATTTTCTTCGCCTCAAAATCGGTGACAAGGTGGCTTTTAACAAATTTCTCTAAATACAATGGTTTCAGTTTTATTTCCTATCTGAATGAATCCCGTTTAATCCGTAGTTAGTCGTAACAGCTTAGTTTTTATATATTCGTACTAGATGGCGCTGAACGCAGTTAAATCACGCTAACGGTATCATTTCCCCAAATCCATATTACTCTTCATGAAATTATATTTTCCATAACAGATAACCGATTGGTACTCGATGCCGATTTAATAATTTTTGCAAAAGTTTCATTTTTTTTAAGAAACTTTTGATACAATAATTATATATAGTAGTATAACGCTATTTATTATATCTGGATGCTGTTGATGTGTAAAACCACAAAAAGTCAAATTCGGACATATTGATGTATTCTAATAATGCGTCATGTAATTAACATTATCCAAAAACTTTTAGTCATATATGTATATACATATTCAAACAAATTTATTGAAAATCGGTTTGACATCTTTAGACGCCATTTTCTCAAAACGTAGTCCGTGTGGTTTGACACAGTATTGCTTATCAGCGTCCAACTATATATATGCTATAGAGTCACGAAATTTGGAACACTGTGGAAACTAATTTATGATCGCATATTGGCGGTAGAACCGGTATGCCGTTACGTTTAACGGCATGACGCTCTCATGCCGTCACGACTCCTTTACGACTCCATCGTGTGTGTTTATTACGTACTTCGGCACGCCTATGTGTGAATTGAGCACGGTGTGTGGCTTTCTAATCGGCAATTTTTAATTATTTTAATCTCAATTAAATTTTATAACTATAGATTATGTTACGTTCATACTAATTGACGTTAAAAATCTGTAGCCAACTTTGAGAAGTACGTGAATTGTCTTGTGTATCCAAAGATATTCTCGTCTGTCGTGCTCAGTCGCTATGTTGCTAGGCAACGTCGTCCAAATTGATCAGCATCGGCAAAATCTATGAGTTTACACATCTTTAGTTGGATGGTGTTAGGCAATAATGTGTCAACCCACAAGGAATTCATTTTGAGAAAATGGCGTTTAAAGATGCCAAAACGATTCTTAATAAATTTGTTTAAAGATGTTTATATCCACCTTTCTTTACTATTTTGATAAAAGGCGTATTGAATTAAATCAGAATGGTATAATGAAAAGTTCTATCTAAAGAGAAGTTTTCTTAAATGTATGAGATTATTGTTTATTACAAAGCTGGAACACATTTCAATATTCGAAACATTGAATTAAGAGACTTTTTCCGTACTTATTTAGTTTAAATGACTTTAGACATTTTAGAATAATGTTAAGTACGCTTTATCAGAATACATCACTATATCTAAATTTAAATTTTGTTGGCACATTATTGCTTATCAACGTCCAATAAGGTATATAATATCATCATTTGGACGCCGATAAGCAATACTGTGTCAAGTCACACGGACTTCATTTTGAGAAAATGGCGTCTAAAGGTGTTAAGCCTCTTCTTTATCAATATGTTTGAAGACGTATGTATCCACCTTTACTTTTCTGTTTTGATAAAAAGTTTAATGAATTAAAAGCAGATTATATTATATTTAAAGTATTATCTAATAAAAAGTTCTTCAAATATTTGAGATTATTGCATAAATAGCAAAATATAGAACGCACTTGAAACTCGAAACAATTAATTAAGAAACTTTTTCATGTACTTATTTAGTCTATATGAAATATTTTTGAATATTGTTAAATATGTAATGCTGTAACAAAATACATCAATATCTTCGAATTTGACTTTTTGTGGTTTGACACACTATTGCTTATCAGCATCCATTTATAGATAAAAACCGACCCCTTACAGTTTCACTCGCGCTTATCATCATAAGACTGTCATACAAACTGCAAACCCCCGTTTTACCCCCTTTGGGGACGAACTTCAAAAATCCGGTCTCAGCGAGCACCTACGTCCTAGAAACAACCGGCCATGCAAAATTTTAAATTCCTAGCACTTGTGTCTGAGATTTCTTAGTGACTTTTCTCTCAGTGACTTTTCATTTTTATATATAAATGGTGATAAGCAGTAATGTGTCAACCCATAAAAAATTTAGAGATATTGATGTATTCTGGTAATGCATCACGTATTTAATATTATCCAAAAAAAAATCAAGTTATCTGAACTAAATATGTACGAAAAAAAGTTTCTTAATCGAATGCTCAGAATATTGACGTGTGTTCCATATTTTAGATTATATAATAATATCATATACTAGCTGTGCCCGCGACTTCGTTCGCGTGGATTACAGAATGCTTGGCATGTCTCCTGCAAAGCAAGGTTACAATAGTCTGAGGTGCTGCTTAAGAAAGGAGCTTTTTTACTTTGGATTTGGGAACTTTCTGGTTGTATTTATAAGCAGGCACTACTTCAGATACGAAATTCCTTCACGGTTTTGACTATAAATGTTGAAGAAAAGTGCTTTGCGCTAGTCTTTATAATTTCGACTGTAAAACAGTATGTTCTCGCTGAGGTTCTCCTGGTACTATATATCGGGTGACTTTTTTAACTGGGCTTGATAGGCCAAATTCGGAACTATAAGGAATCGCGAAAAAATACTCAAAGGAGTCTCGTGTCCGATAAAACTGCATCATAAGTTTTTTGATTTAATGATTCTCTCTGATTTTGAATTATACCTTAATCTCATATATTTAAAAAACTTATTACTAAAATGAAGTCCGTGTGGCTTTACATAGCATTGCTTATCAGCGTCCATATATACATTTATTTTTTTAATTCAAAGTCTGCGACATCTGTATCTCCTCGATCTACGTAGAGGATCGTCTCCCGGGCGGTGGATGGGGGAACGATTGGTAGAGCTTAGCTAGGCTAACTGGTTAAGTCTGATGGACGAGCTGACCAAAGTAGGGGGTGGTCCTCCATTACGAGGGTTGTACAGGGGTTAACTCGTTACGAAACCGAGAAAAGAGTGTTGCCGTAGAATCCGATCTTCGCGAACTTAACCCATTAACCGCTAATATGACACTCGCAGAATTTTAAACCAAAATCCTTCATTTATTTCATTATTAGTGAAACATTTAAATACAAAAGGAATGTTTACCTATCATGGATAGTTTTTAAAGGATGTACTCGGACGAGTACAGCGGTCACAAACTTATTGAATCGTCCGTATATAAAAGTTAACTTGCAAAAATTAACTGTACTCAAATGAGTACGGCGGGGTCGGACGAAATGGCGTTCTCTGGTCTCAGAGGCCAAACTTTGCGTCGCTGAGCCATCCGAGTAAGTAAAAGTAAGACTGAATACATAACAGCAAAATTGCGCCTCGCGTCCCGTACCCCTCAAATGTTATGACAAAAAAATTTATTTCCTATTTTAATTTTATTTCTTAATCATCTTATTTAAATTAGTAAGTTGATACTGTCATTCCGTGGCCACAAGGGAGACAGCTGGGATAAAAAACCTCATAGCCTGAGCTGTCTTCTTCTGGCGGCACACAAGACGTACCTATATTAATTATCTTTATTGTATAGGCATCTAGGTCTAGGTCTGTGTGTACGTCAATAAATGTTTTTTCTTTCTTTATTTCTTTCAAAATACTCACTTTGATACATATTAAAGGTCTTCATGCTAATGAACGCGACGTCACTCCTCCCTTCAACCAGCGCCCGTAACGCCGCCTCCTCGCCCGCAACACTCCCATCCTTATAACACGCACTCGTAAACTTGTCCACGGCACTTATATTAAACTTTTCAACACCGGGCGCGCACATTTCACTGAAATAACCGGTAACTACTTCGTCGCACGTTAACTTTTCGGTTTTCCGTATGTAGTGTAGAACGGAATGCCAGGCGACGCCGTCGTAGCGCGGGAAGGAAGCGCGTTTCCCGCGCAAGTCGGCCATCTTTGTTAAAATGGCGTCGCGTCTCACGTACGCCATTACGGTGTCCATTTTTTCGACGATCGGCGTCACTTCGAATAGGATTGGACGGAGGTTGTGGTCTCTGAAAGGGAATTCGTTTGGTAAATGTTTTACATCGTAGAAAAATGTATATGCTATTAAATTTTTTATTATAGTTGTATGGTTGACAAGTTTTTACTATTCGTTATGTATTGTGGAAATTTCAACTCTTTACTGTTAACGGTTTATGACAGACAGACAGATAGACAGTGGTGACCATAATTGGGTTTGCACTCTTCGAGAACACCCTATAAAAGATTTTTCAAATTTGGACTGGAGCTACGATTAGGGTATTAATTGGACGGTGATAAGCAATACTGTGTCAAGCCACACGGATTTGATTTTGAGAAAATGGCGTCTGGAAAAAGTTTCCTATTCTAATATTTAGAATATTGTAGTGTGTTCCATATTTTGAACTACGCATTATCACCGTCCAATTCCCGCCAAAAACGAATCTTTGAGAATCCACCCCCGAAAGGGGTGGCTTCGCAATCAATGGGAAATCAAGCTAATATCACTCACCTCATAGCACTCGCCAATAAATCGCCACTCGCGACACTGACATCGCTCTCCCGCCGCTGTACGGAACGCAGGCAGTCTTGATCGTCGTCCCGCACTATGCACTGTAGGGGAGGGTTCACGCCGTACACCGCGCCCGCTTCACTCAACCATTCGCACTTGTTCTTCTCTAACAGCGACGTGGTGCAGAGGGTGATGTGCCTGGAAGTGTATTTTGCAAAATATAGGACACACTACAATATTCGAAGCATTAAATTAAGATCTTTTTCCGTCCTTATTTAAAATGAAACATCATAAAACAGGTAAAAACTATTAAATACAATCAAATATAAATGCTCGTAGTTCCGTGACAAAGTTTCAACCCTAGTATGTACATATAAAGACATTTTAAAATGCAATTACATCACATGTGAATCATGATTCTTACTTACACTTACATCAAAGTTTAAAGAAGTTAATATGCATAACAATATCAAATACGTAAAGAGAATCTAAAGTAAACATACAATACATCAATAAAACAGTGACAATTAATGTTAAAGTGGACTAAAAGTAAGGAAAAATAATATTTCGTTTAGATGACTTGAAACATTATTGAATAACGTAAACT
Source organism: Hypolimnas misippus (assembly GCA_037950945.1). Taxonomy (NCBI): domain Eukaryota; kingdom Metazoa; phylum Arthropoda; class Insecta; order Lepidoptera; family Nymphalidae; genus Hypolimnas; species Hypolimnas misippus. Next base: position 5,091,756 of record JBBEEQ010000002.1, read on the forward strand.
ACATGAAGAATTATCAGAATATATCAATATCTTCGAATTTGAGTTTTTGTGGGTTGACACATTATTGCTTATCAACATCAAACTGTAAAATTTAGTTCCTTTGAATCGTAATTGGTAAATGATAATGTGAAAACGAAAACGGAACGCTTTGTGAGCGAATTGCACTCGCTATATTATAACTAAGTTATTTCAAATCCGGGTAGAAGGATCATGTTTTGATCTTATCTTTTTTATTATATATAAATTGTCTAATAAAAAATGGTAAAGTAACAGCCTGTAAATATCCCACTGCTGGGCAAAGGCCTCTCCTATTAAGGAGAAGGATTCGAGCGTAATCCACCACGCTGCTCCACTGCGCGGCGGATGTACATGTGTCAGAATTTCTCCCGGCACATGCAGGTTTCCTCACGATGTTTTCCTTCACCGCTTTCGAGAATTCGTGCTTTCGAGATCATCGGTAAAGATCGACGTGTTCTATCCACTAGGCCATCTCTGGGCTCACGTGTATCTTATGGTTTACTTTAGTTTACCCCCCCTAAACTAAAGTAAACCATAAGCTACAGGAGGTGGAGGGGGTTCAGATCCTTGCGTAAGTAACTGCCGCAAGCCGAAATGGTATAGTGGTTAGAACCCGTCGATCTCAACTGACGATTTAGGAAATTCTGACACGTATATATTCGCTCCGCAGCGGAGCAGCGGCGAGGATTAAGCTCCTAAACCTTCTCCTTGATAGAGGAGTGTCCTGCCTGTGTGTTGGCAACTATTTTTCCGATGCAACTATTGTATATACATTGTGTAAACAATGTATTGCGTCCCCAGAACACCAAAGTTTCACCACAACCAATCAATGGTTTCGCAATACATAGAGTACAAACAGACAAACATTAATTTTTATTTATATAGATAGGTTATACTCGAACAGACATAGATACATATATACAAATAAACACAGATGTTAACTCACCTAGGTGGATCACAACCGCTCTGGCTGTAGGCCTCACGGAAGCCTTTAGCTGAGGCCAGGTAGTCCAAAGGGACTCGGTTCGGTTCTAACGGCGTAGGGGCCTGACGGACCTCCAGGAGGGCCGTTAGGGCTCCCCGCCAGTGGGGACTGAAGAGGTCCTCTTCTTTTAGTGAGGAGATTAACGTGCTGACGTCTTGGGCTGCTTTGCTGTTTTTTAAAAAAAAGTTTAGCTGTAATGTTTTCCTTTTCACCCCCAAATAGAGTGGTACTTATGTTTAATCTATGTGTGCGCCTGTGGTTTCGTAGTTACTAAACGTAAAGTAGTGCACATGTATATGTGACTGTGTGTACGTGTGTTTGTCAGTATATACTAATATTATAAAGCTGAAGAGTTTGTTTTTTTGAACGCGCTAATCTCGGGAATTACTAAATCGGACACGTTGGCGCAGTGGTCACTGCAAATGACTGAAGCGCTAACGGTCGCGGGTTCGATCCCTGCTCGCAAACGTCTGTATTGGCCATACGGATGTTTGTCGTGGTCTGGGTGTTTGTGTTAGTGTGAGTGTTTCCGGACCCCCGACACAAGGTCACGCGATCTTAATGGGGGCCGTTGAGTGTGATGCGTTTATTATTATTATTATAAGGGTAACAATACATTCATGATACTAATTCGAATTGAAAAATTATTATTTATTGAGGAAGACTATAGGCTATATTACATCACGTTGCCACTCATGGGAGCGAAGCAGTAACCATAAACGTGAAACCGCAAGGGGCAGCTAGTGTTCGCATATATAGGTATGCGTAAGTTCGTCTTCATAGTCATCTGTATATATATGTATGTGTGTACGTTTACGCGGCGAATTCTTGTGATGTGTTGAAAGCGTTTCTGAATATGTACGTGTCATGTGTATACATTTGTTTTGTGTATGTGTTACCGTTTCGCGATGACGACTGGCCAGGGTCTCTGCAGCCACGTACAAACGGGACCATCTAGGGGTGCGCGTGAACCGTCGCGACATAAGAAGGAGAATTGTTCTGGTGATGTCAACGGGGACTTTGACGTTGAATTAATCTGTAATAATATAATCATGATAATTAGTATATATAGGCTGTGTTCCGAAATATAAGCACGCATTCCATTGACAATTTACATTGACAATTTTTTATGTTTAACGAAACGTCAGCTTCGTTCTATATTTGGCATCATCGATTGTAAGAAAACTCGCCGAAAATATGGCCGCTTTAATAAAACTTTCTTCCTTCCTCAGTACTTACCATCTGCAGTACAGACGACAAAATACTCACAGTGTATAAAACTCTCGTCCTACTGACTCACAGCGAAGAAAGCTCAAAAAACGAACCCCAAATCCCTTGGGGCCTGGTACTTTACCATACTTATTATCTCCAGTGCACACCCCGAGTTTAAACATTCCTATGCCACTCACGTCGTCCAGATCGCCCACATGGCATCTCCTGCTCCTTGTAGCCTTGGTACTTACCATACTTATCATCCCCAGTGCACAAACACCCCCAAGCCACTCACTCACCGCGAAGAACGCCAGCACGTCGTCCAGATCACTCCACATAGCGTCCCCGCACTCTAGGGACCCTGTACTTACCATATTTATCACCACAGCGTACACCGCATGTATGAATACTCCCAAGCCACTCACTCACCGCGAAGAACGCCAATACGTCGTCCAGATCGCCCCACATGGCGTCCCCCGCGCCCTCCGCCAGACACTGCAACGCCCCCGCGGGCCCCCAGTACTTATCGTCCGCAGAACAATCCACACTAGCGCATGCCGCACATAGTGATCTGTATTTACGTTCTGGAAATAATAAGTATTAATTGGACGCTGATAAGCAATAATGTGTCAACCCACAAAAAGTCAAATTCGAAGATATTAACATTATTCATAAAAATTTCAAGTCATATAGACTAAATAAGTACGGAAAAAAGTTTCTTAATTTTATCTTTCAAATTTATAGTGCGTTTTATATTTTACAATTTATACAATAATCTCAAATATTTAAAAAACTTTTTATCGAATATTACATTAAATATAATCTACTTTTAATTCATTATACCTTTCATAAAAATAGAAAAGAAAAGATGATGATATGAGATGGATATATATTACTTAAAACAAATTTATCCAAAATAAGTTTGACATCTTTAGACGCCATTTTCTCAAAATGAAGTCCGTGTGGCTTGACATAGTATTGCTTATCGGCTTCCAATTATTATGTAAAAAAATATTTTAAGATGATGTAGGTGTTCGATAAATGGTCACGGCATTGGAAACTGTCATCTGTTATAATGATCACGTTTATGACTTGACATTAGAAGTATTAAACCTAGTCAAGAATTATTGTACATTTTCAGAAAATTATTAGAATTATATATTTTCTAATTCCCTATTCAATTTGAGTATAATAATGCACTAAGTGTCATTACACAGTTTTAGGTGATATTGTACTGAGAATAATCCACCCCCCCGAGGTGTGAAATCGTATTAATCAACTTACTAAGCTCCATATCCCCAGCACGATCAGGGACCCAGGGTCCAGCTTTGCAGGCCTTGTTGAAGAACTGAGCGACCGCTTTAAGCTTGTTTTCTGTCAAAGTCAGTGCTGGGTCGCACGCGCGCGGTATGATGAGGGATTCCAAGTACTGGAAATGGCTTGAATTATAAATGGCTTCAAAGCAAAATTAATTATCTTTATTTAATCTAAATATATATAATTCAAAGGTAACTGACTGACTGACTGACATATCAACGCACAGCCCAAACCACTGGACGGATCGGGCTGAAATTTGGCATGCAGGTAGATGTTATGACGTAGGCATCCGCTAAGAAAGGATTTTAACTAATTCTACCCCCAAGAGGATAAAATAGGATGAAAGTTTGTATGAAACTTTGTCAACTTTAAACCGATTAGCTGAAACTTTTCATGCATAAAGCTACTACGACGTAGGCATCACAGACATCGCAGACGTAGTCACGAGCACCAGCTAGTTTTACTATATAACTTTAGAAAAAAAGATATAATATCATTGACTTTGGCACACGTGAACCTCGAAAATAGCTCGATTCATTATCATTTTTTTTCCTTAATTAATTATTAAGCTATTTAGGAAAAAATAAAACTAGAAAAAATCGATAGGAAGAGCCGAAAAGAATCAAAACTGATTTTTTTTATGGGAATTATCATTTCGAATTGCTTTTAATAGATACCGGTGATACAAAATCTTCTATTGTTTCCGTCCGTCGCCCATGGACATTTAGAAGCACCCGAAGATCTAAAAATGTGTTGCCAGCGTTAAAAGTAGGAGACAGGAATGGAGGACGAGTTTAGGCTACCGGTTTTCTTAACTTACCCCGGATAAAGTGTCAGACAGAGGCCGAAGGGTGTTCACACCGACTCCCGGATGGCACAGTGTAGAGTTCCTAAGAACTGAATCCAAGGATGAATCTTGTTCCGGTAGGATGCGTTTATTGACTACCGCTACTACACTACGCTCAAACTGCCCTTGAAACGAAAAAATCTTACTCTTAGCACATCTTGAACAAATCCCAAAAAACCATTAAGGGATATTGCGATGTAGTCAACATCAAATTAGAAATTACTGAAAGGGTGAGACTGAAAATCAGCACTGGAGACTTCCATTAGTTCTCCATCGTTATACTATTTTTTTATAATTTTTACAAGATTTAGGTATTTTCTTTTTAGACTAATAAACATCAACTAAAATAAAGATCTCATTCGAGGTTGTAAAATGAAATTAGATACAGTTTTTTAGAGAAAACTTGTTTTTGATGTTCTATCGTCAATATCTCTCTCTGATAGCCAAATTTTTAACCGTTTTTTTATTTTGAATTTACGTTCACTTTTTGAACGTAAGCAAATGCTTCTAACACGGTTTCAGAAAAAGTAAAATTCAAACTTGAGTTGAAAGAAAGGAATGTCAGTTTCGGAATATAGTAAACTTTATTTGACTTACTATGACGATTTCTGAGCTCGTGTGTGACGAGGACATCGATATTGGCCCATTGCGCTGCGATTAAATCTTCAGGACTGAACACGCCGAAGTCCACAGTACCTTTGCTGATCCGTCGCAGACAGTCGAGCCTGAAAGAGAAATCATAGCTTACCCGACTGTCGAAGGCAGTTATCTATATTTATGTATGTAGTACGTATGTATAAAAATTTAAAGGTATTTCAAAATGTCAAAATGTATTACATTTAGTTATTAATACGTTTTAGTTTCGAATTCTGTCTTCTATGGAAATTGCCAGTCCATTTAGTCCATAGCCTAATTTATTGATATTCGCAGCTTTTGTATGGTTACCTAGGTGTTTGGACGTATATAAAAGGGGATTTAGGGTCCAGGTCCCTCTCAGTATACGAGTTACTTCCACTTAATACATTGAACGAATGGCAATGACAAAGGTTTATACATATAATTTCTAAAAACTGCGATTAGCATCTTACTACGCAACACCCGGATAAAAATTAAATTATCTTCGTACATTTTGGATTTACAACCCCGTCCCGCCCCCTTTGGAACCTTCACATATGAAAGCATGAAAGCTATGACCGTGCCCAACTGAGGTGACTGTTACCAGGTTACAGAGTTTTTTTCCATCGGTTACGAGAGTAAAACAAACAAATGTAATTTTTGACTAACTTTAGTAATAAATCATATTTTTGTTACTGTTTTTGTACGAGACATAGACTAAATAAAAATACAGTAGTTAGTTGAAAATAATTACTTACTGATCTGTTCCCAACACGCATTCCAGTCCAGAATCCTCAGCGTCCAACACTGGACAATATGTAGCACCACGCTTGAAGGGTCCTCGTCCCTCCACTATGCATATACGCACTGCAAGAATGGAAATACTATTTTAAAAGTAAAAAATAAATAGTTATTGAGGAATTGAAAAATAATTTTAGATTAGCATAACAAAATCACTAAAAGAAGCCGGGATGGCATATTGGTTAGAACACGTACATGTCTACCGGTGATCGCGAGTTCAAACCTCGGCTAGCACCGCTGAGTTCTCAAGGGAAAAAGTTGTGTTTAAATGTATTTCGTGCTCGGCGGTAGAGAAAAACATATATAGAAGTAACGTGGTGGATTAAGTTCTAAACGTTTTCCTTAAAGGAGAGGACGCCTTTATCCAGCAGTTGGAACTTAACGGGCTGTTACTTACTTTACTTTATTATCAATAGCCACACTAACCCGAGAGAAACCATGTGCCCATGTGCTAGTAGCATATTTTTCGTAAAAATTACAACCATGTCATCAAGGCCCCGCGCCTTTAAAAAAATTACCAATTCATGTTACGAGGGGGAGTAGTAGTACGCTGATTTTTAGTTCGGTTATGACGTAAGACTGCGGTATATGGTGCGGTGCGAAGCGTACACGAAAAATGTATCGCACGAAATAAGTTGGCTTGATAATTTAAAAAAGGATTCATATTTAATATAACGGGTCTTATCGCGATAACTAATGGTAGTAATGGTAGTAGTACTCATGTCATCTCGTGACCACGACGAATGTAACTTCATCGAAATGTCGGGCAATTAAAGGTATTACTACCATTAGTTATCGCGATAAGACCCGTTGCATTAAATATGACTAGTATAAATCGCGAAAGCTTAAAATATATAATTCAAAAAGAATTACTGACATTTGGTATAAAGATAATCTAAAGCTTGAGAAAAGACGTAGGCTACTTTTTAATGCAAGAGTACTGGGGTTTAAATAGGAGTATATACATTAACACTACATAAGACAATTCGATATACATATATATACTATTTAAAGTAAACGACCCAGTGTGACATAAGTTAAGTGATATTAGCGGACTTGTGCTAACATAGCCGAAGGCCTCGATGATGTAATGCAATTATTTGAATAGACTTTGGTGACGTCTTGTGAACACGCCCAGTGCCTCGTAACTTAATATTAATCTATACTTATAATAAATCTGTAGAGAGGTCAATTCTGTACATGAAATATATTTTCAAAATAACTATCAGGGGGTGATTAGTGATCGATACTGATGCCAAAAATGCAATCAGTAAAATTTTTGTCTGTTTGTCTGTCTGTCTGTATGTTCCTTATAGAAACAAAAACTACTCGACGGATTTTAACGAAACTTAGTACAATTATTCTTCATACTCCTGGGCAGGTTATAGTATACTTTTCATTACGTTACAATCAATAGGAGCAGAGTAGTGAAGGGAAACTTTGGGAAAACTGGAGACGTTACTCCAACTTTTAAGCTTCCGTCGCGTATGCAACCTCATTCAATTAAAAAATCATAGAAATCAAGTATTGTGGATTAACATATTATATTTCCCTACCAAAATACGACCTGTCTGTCACAACAAAACCACTGAACCTTGAGGAAGGACATACGCTACTTTTTTACGAAAAAAGAATGAAAACGCGGACGAAGTCGCAGGCAAAAGCATATAATTAAACTTAATATAATGTATAAAAGAGTAATTTGTTTGTTTATTTGTAAATGGTACTCTCGATAATTGACCGATTTGATAAATGTTAGAATCAAAAAATTTAATTCTAAATATCCTTTATTCAAGTAGACTCTTTACGTGCACTTTTGAATCGTCAATACACAAAAAAATACATTAATAAGGAAGCTACCACCGGTTCTGAATGTAGATTCTAACGAGAAGAACCGAGAAACTCGATAATTAGTTTTTTACAATTGGGTGAATACAAATCTATATGAATTACAAATTTATTAAATATCTTGTATGAAAATTAGGTACATGAAAAGCACCTACGAAATCCAAACATCTTTATCGTCAACTTAATCTTGTCTTGTATATGTCTGATGCCTACGTCATAGTAGCTTTATGCATGCAAAGTCTTAGCCCAATCGGTTTAAAATTTACAAAGTTTCGTACAAACTTTCCTCCCCTATTTTATCCCCTTAGGGTTAGAATTAATCAAAATCCTTTCTTAGTATATGCTTGCGTCATAACATCTACCTGCATGCCAAATTTCAGCCCGATCCGTCCAGTGGTTTGGGCTGTGCATCGATAGATCACTGTGTCAGTCAGTCACCTTTGAGTTCATATTAAGAAAATATGCTTAAGCTATCAGGGACTTTTTAACACATGGTTTAAAACTATTCACCGAAAACTGCAAACATTTCTGGTGGATTTTATAATATAAACAAATACGTTCAGAAAGAAAACATTTACTTTGCGAAGTCGACAACTAGGTTCTGTTCTTTTTTTTCGTATTAATATATCGATTAATAGAAAGACACATATATACGAGAGGACATAAGTTGTTTATAAATTTTGTGTTATATTTTGTATTCACTCTCACGGGAAGACTCAGCTCCGCAGCATACACGGTTAGGAAAGATCGTCAACTAACCGACGTTGATACAGCTCGATTAGTATATTTCGGTTATTTTCATAGTATCATCTCCTATGGTTTGATGCTATGGGGTAGCGCTTCAGATGTTAATACAGTTTTTATTTTGCAAAAAAGAGCTATTCGTAGTATTTATAATTTAGGAGCTCGGGAATCCCTTCGAGATGTTTTTAGTAAAGTAGGTATACTAACGGTTGCGTCACAGTATATTTATAACAATATTATACATATCCATACTAATATTGATTGTTTTGAGAGAAATAGTGACTCGCATTGTATTAACACAAGAAGAAAGGATAAACTCATAACACCAAGCTTTCGACTTCGCAAAGTAAATGTTTCCTTTCTGGGGCAAGGTGTCCGTTTTTATAACAAAATACCAAAGAAATTTTTGCAGTTGTCAATCAATAAGTTTAAATTGTATATTAAAAATTCTTTAATAGCTAAAGCATATTATTCTGTACAAGATTATATAGATGATAATAATGCATGGATTTAGTATAGATGAATTTCATACAGGATGTTTAATATAAACATTTGTAATTTTTAAAATGTATATACTTAATAACACAATTTTAAAAGAGTACCTATCGAGTTTCTTGCCGGTTCTTCTCGGTAGAATCTACATTCCGAACCGGTGGTACCTTTTCCTTAATTTAAGTACTTTTTGTTTATTTTGACGATTCAAAAGTGCTTTTAAAAGCCTACTTGAATAAAGTATTTTTTGATTTTTGATTTTGATTGCTATTAAATAATCATGTTTTAAAAATAATGTTTTGAAAAATTTCTAACGACATGTAAACCGGCCTTCATACTATTCTCAATATCAAATGTTCGCATAAAATATAAAATCACAAGAGAATTATTAAAATGTACTTACATATTCACAAATGTTTTTGATTATCAAGTTTTTTGTAATTTGACATACACGTTGGCGCAGTGGTCACTGCAACTGACTGTAGCGTTAACGGTCGCGGGTTCGATCCCCGCTCACGGAATGTCTGTATTGGCCATACGGATGGTTGTCGTGGTCTGGGTGTTTGTGTTAGTGTTGTGTTTCCGGACCCCCGACACAAGGTCACAAGATCTTAATGGGGGCCGTTGAGTGTGATGCGTTTATTTATTTATTTGTAATACCGTCTATATATTTGCGCACTCTGTATATTAATTGTAACTAATTTGTTATGTTTATTTTTTTCTCCTCGAAGTGATTGTAATCTTGAGAAATAAATTGATTTTTAAACCGTAATAGTTTTATCTATACATTCATAACGTTGTTTATCTACAGAGAAACCCTCTGAACATTTTTATTATATGAATATATTTGCATCATTTTATTTACATACACCAGATGTCATGTTTTATTAAAATTTAATTCTAATTAAAACACATAATGTCACCGTTTATAGTGAATTTATTTATATGTATTACTAATATTTAATTTAACAATTAGCATTTAAAGTAGTAAAACTTTAACCATAAAATTAACAGCAGAGTAATAAACGGTATAGGTTCATTAAAACTGTAATAAAATTAACCCGTTAAGCGCTAATAATGACACTAACAGCATTTTAAACCAAAATCTTTATTTTTTTTAATTAGTAGTGAGATATTTAAATACAAAAGGGAAAGGAAATGTTTTCCTATTATGGATAGTTTTAGAAGGGTGTACTCAGACGGGTACAGCGGTCACAAACTTATTGAATCGTCCATATGTAAAAGTTAACTTACAAAAAATATCTGTACTCAAACGAGTACGACGGCGCTAAGAGAATTAATAATGTCATTTACGCCATACCTGTCTGTTAGGAATATATAATAAAAAAAAATAAACGCATCACAGTCAACAGCCCCCATTGAGATCTTGTGACATTGTGTCGGGGGTCCGGAAACACTCACAACACTAACACAAACACCCAGACCACGACAAACATCCGTATGGCCAATACAGACATTTGCCGTGAGCGGGGTTCGAACCCGCGACCGCCAGCGCTACAGTCAGCTGCAGTGACCATTACACAAACGTTTCTGTCAAAAATAAAAAAATAATAAATGTATTTTGTCTATGATACCTGGTTGATTAGTTAGTTATTAGTATCTATCCGCAATACACACCCTCCCTTTTAAATTGAAATTCAAGTGACTTTTTTTCGCACATGATAGACTTAGATAAATACATTATTCAGCTTTAAGAAACAGTAACAACGATTGAGAAAGGTTTAAATTCATAGTCATGGCAGTCAAAAAACCTACTAAAGAAGTCATTTTTCGTACTTTTCACATAATGGCTCCTATCTCAGAAACCAAGGGATTTTTACAAAAACGATTTTTTGTCTACAGACTCGTTATGACCTGGCCTTTATCCCATTTCGATTTAATCGTTGACTTTCGGGACATAGCTGTGCGATGTTAGAGAAATATTTTTCTAGTCTATATATTTTGTTATTAGCGAGTAGTTTTACCAACATTTTTTGCTGTAACTGCGTCTGGATCTAAGCATGTACACCTACATAAATGTAAATACTGAATGAATTGATTTAATGACTTTCACTTATAAACAAATAGATTTGATCTTGGAAAAGGACCAAAATTATAAAAAAAAATTATTAGTGGTGCACTAAATAACATTCCGTTATATGAACACTAGCTTCCGCCCGCGACTTCGTCCGCGCGGAATAGTTACTTTGGGCTAATAATGCATTATTTTAGAACAAATAGTTAGCATAAAAAGGTTATAGTGAGCTAACCTTAAAAGATAGGCATATGCTGACTTTTTTTTTTCTAAAAAAAAAGTTCTCTTTGAAAGGGGAACAATTAAGAAGAACGAAGCCGCGGGAAAATGCTAGTTAATAATAAATGGAATATCATCTGGTAAACTATACATTAAAAAAAAGTCTTTATTTGTATTAAAAAAATCGTATAAAGTTACTGACCTTAGCATTTTTTTGTTTTTTTTTTTTTCAAGTCTACAAATCAAGTTATTAAGAAAAACCTTGAAGCACAGACAATAATAACAGACTGAAGCGAAATAACGTTCTTTATATTGTTACATAGTTATGGAATACTAGCTGTCCCTTACAGTTTTACTCGCGTTTATGGCAACTGCTTCGCTCTTATGAGTCGTAGCGTGATGTAACATAGCCTATAGCCTTCTTCAATAAATAAACTATCTAACACAAAAAGAATCTTTCAATTCGAACCAATATTTCCTGAGACTAGCGCGTTCAAATAAACAAACTATACAGCTTTATATTAGTATAGATTAATGTAGATAATTCTATATATATAATAGATAGTATGCTTCTTATATACACTTATATAAAACACGCTATTTATTGAGACACTTCTGCTTTTATATCGCAAATAAATAAAAGATTGACGTGAGCAGAATTACGAACAAAGTTCAGTCAACATTATACTCAATATAATTGTTTTATTGTAAGACGCATGCCGTATACCTGTTTATTGAAAATGGAAATATGTATAAGGATAAGAGTATACTGAGTGTACTCAGACTCAGACTTACCGGACGTTCTACCGTCGACGCGAGCGGACGCGAGCGAACGCGATGCGGAGCGGCGCGACGCGAAAGTAATACATAATTCACTCTTATCGAAGCGGCCTATCTATACTATTATTAGTGACACATTTACTGTCGACACGCCAGGCGTGTCCAATTACCATACATTTAACGCAAAGTGGCAGCGAATAGGTTAAGAGGTAAAATGTATATTTAAAGGGTAATCTCTGAATCTACTGATCTGATTTGGTTGGATAACCAGTATATTAAAGAAGGTTATTGTTAGGAATATATCATAAATAAATCAGCCAAGTGCGTGTCGGGCCACGCACGATGTAGGGTTCCGTAGTTGTCAGAATTGTCAAGATCGGTCAAGCAATCTTCGATACCTACCTATTTTCCTACCTACCTATGTAAAAAAGTTTACGACGAATTGGGAATTTCCTTTTTTAAGTCAGTTTATACAATATACGTACAATTTTAAACCTTTTATTATTATAAAATTATTTTTAATTTCTCTTTATATTTCGAGACTAAAATATTTTTAAATGTAAAATGATTGTTTGAATGTGAATTATACTAACGATTTTGAACTTTATATGTTCGTCGATTATTTATTATTCTAACACTTGTAAAATATACTTAGCGCCGATAATTTTCCTCCCTGATTAGCGCCTATGAAATCTATGGAGATTTGGTTGTAAACTTCATAAGCGCGATTCAGAATCACTCGCGACATGTTTTATTGAGACATTGTTTTATACCTTATTTTATATTTCATTTTAATTTAAACTTATTAATATTTATAATAAGGGTTTCGGAGCAAAGCCGCGGACAGACAGACAGACAGACAGACAGACAGATGGCGAAACTATAAGGGTTCCGTTTTTTACTACGGAACCCTAAAAAACTGTATTTTGTCTATGGTAGCTCATTAATCAGTTATTATTATATATAGACAGTACGCACCGTTTCTCTAGGATAGATCGCTCGTCTTCACTCTCACAAATGTATTCAAAATTACAAGTAAACCAGTGATTAGAACCCTAGAGATAACGTTATAGTTTTAAGCTATATTACATTACGATATGGCTCATAGTAGCGAAACAGTAATCATAAACGTGAGTGAATTAGCGATGGGCAGCTAATGCGACATAAGAACGCAGGGCGTGATGCGATGCGGCGCGATTTATAGCGATCGCAGTCGGTTGGCATGGTATTTTCGAACACTAACGAGTTTCGGTGTTGTTTTTTCCTTTCGTGACAGCGACAATATATGATTTGTGTGCACGTAGAACAGGCAGCCGCGTCGCTTTGAATTCGCTTGTCATTGCTTCGAAATCACTTTAAATCTAAGCAAGATGTCGCTGTACCGCGGCAGAATATTATTATTGAGCATTAGAAAGAAATAATCAGGCTAGCTTCAGCTTCGTAAGGTGTCTTCGCTGTCATCCTCTGTTGCTCGTGGCTGTGTGACATTTTGTTACTGACTTGTTAGTCATTAAATAAGTTCGCTGGGATACGGTTGTATCCACTTCATAAATATTTACTATAAGTTAGAAATAATTTAATAATTTTGGCTATAAGTTAGAACACCATTTACATAGTTATTATTTTCGAAACGTAGGTGGGTTAGTCTTATATAGATTTCTATAAGTTTGTACGGAACCCTCGGTGCGCGAGTCCTACTCGCACTTGACCAGTTATTTTTTATTAAACATTATCATCACATGTCGTGATCTTTAACGACTATTAATTACGATTATTAATTAATTAATTACTACAATTTATTTGTTTGTAATTTATTCAATATCTTTAGGTGCGTTGAGTAATTTTTGGTACGGGAAAGATCTATGTATTCGCGCAATTGTTTTTCTATTATCACAGTCTCAAATTTGCGAATGGAATTTGAATCATAGGAATGGTTGCGAGAATTCAGAGTGAAATTTTGATAATTGTTTGTTTTCGTAACTTTTATGAACTTCCCTACTTCGAACGAAGTTTTTGAAGTTTTCACTTCTATCGATATTTTCCATAACTGCCAATTTTTTTAATAAAAATAACAGGCAAACGAGCACGTGGTTCATCCTATTAACATTTGCGGCACCAGACGAACACCGTTGTCCGCTTAAAAGGGAACGAATGATGATATGGATAATAAATCATTTACATATGATTGCATAGAGTGGGTGTTTGTTTACATTCTGGTATTATTTCAAAGGAATGTCGTCAACGTAAAAATAAAACATTTTGTATTATATAGCTTTTATTAAACACGAGTTGTCCGACTCGGTCTCGCGCGTGTTTATTAAGAAAATGGGACGAATTTTTTTCATGTTTTTTGTATGATTTTAAAAATAACATCTTTTTTACTATTACGAACACTGCAATAACAAGATACATCAAAAAAATATCTAAATACCCTACGTAACATGATCTTCTGCAGTCAGCAGTACCGTATCAATATCAGTTCTGTCTGAAAGTCTAAGTGAGAATCGTTAGAAACCAACTTTAAATCATTATAGATTCTAAACAGTAATTTCGATTGAAAAACGATACAAGATCAAGAAACGATTTAATACCCACGCAACGATCCCGATCAACGATTAACATAATTCGTCGATTATAATTTATTTCTTTTTGGCATTATGGCGTCCAAAATCAGGCATTTTCATTTTTCTAAATTGCTTTCTATAACATTCGCGGCGTCATGACGACGACATCATGAAGACGAATTATTTATTAAAATCGGAAGCGTTTGGTCTAAATAGTGCCACAAAGGTACAAAAAAAACATACACATACATACTCGTAAGCTGATGAACACATTACCTTACTTTGCGTCGCGCAATCGGGTAAGAAGATAAGCCATTCTCTAATAATAATCTTACATCCCTCAATTGATTTTTATTAATACAGATAGTTTTAAATTCATTTTATTACCTAAATTCGTTTTTTTTTTTTAACAAAATAATATTTTTTTTATTATATAACCTTTTCTTAATAATAAATAAAAGTTTATTGAAATGACCCAATTGTTATACAGATATACATAAACATAAATATTAAAACAATATTTAAATGTTACCATATACGAAAACGTGAACTTTAAAACGAATCGCTGCACCTTATTTCGTCAGGAAGACCTTGATAACTTTTTACGTCTCGTGTTGATGCTGAGGAAAAAAAAAATAAGGAAAACGAACTAGCGAGATTTTCGTAAGAGAATTACACGTTTTGTGTGAATATAATTTTTAATTATTTATTGTTTCGTACGAATTGAGTCAGAGTAATCTATTCTATTAAGATAATCCCGATTTTTTTATTGTCTGTGTGAGTATGTGTGTGTGTGTGTGTCTGTGAGTGATTTCAAAAGCATTTAAACTCAATTTATCTTATATACTATGTATCTTACACAATGTATCTTATATTAAGTAATACATATTATATTAAATTAGATTGTTTGGTGCGATTGCCAAGTCAATCCGTTTATTTAAAACATAAAAGATTTTAATATCTATCGATATAAGTAAGGTAGTAAGGTAACAGCCTATAAATGTAAAATACTCCTCGTCTATTAACGAGAACATTTTAGAACTTAATCTTTACTATTCCAATAATGTGTCATTTATTTATCATTATTCAAGACAATTTCAAGTCATCTAAACTAAATAAGCACGGAAAAAAAATGTATATAATTAATTATTTCGATTTAAATTGTGTTCTATATTCTGCCATACCTCATCTCAAATCTCAAAATTCTAAAAACTTATTATTAGATAAAACCTTTTGTTATACCTAAATACTCTTTGTAGCAATATTATTTCTTTTTAATTAATTCAATTCAATTCTATGGTTTATGGCTTTTAGTTGTGCCAATTAGACACATGTTATTTCGCCAATGTCACGTGGAATGGAGAAAACACGATGGAGATTGATCGGTGGGGTCGAGAATCCAACCTTGACTAAATTTTGAAAACACCCTAAAATAGTGTGAATTTCATTGTTAGTCCTAAAACAACACAAAAAAGAGTTATAAATATAATAAATATATAGTATAAAAATACAACTAATAATAATGGGACAGTCACATGTTTTATTTACAACTTAATTTTATTACATTTAATATATTTACACAAAAACGAACACAGTGGACTAAACACAAACATCAATAAACATTCAACATTTATAGGACGGGGGATTTTAGGAGGGAGAACGTCATAGAGGGGATGAAGAAGTCTGGGACAGTTAAACAGGATATGGGATGGGGAACCTTCGTCTAAACCGCATTCGCACAGTGAGTGGTCACGAACTCTAATTTTAGCCAGGTGACTGGGAGTACATGTATGGCCAAGACGTAGACGACAAATAGTGGAAGTGACCCAGCGGTCAGCACGTCTATCTTTTTAATTAAAAAGATGATATATGTCAAAATGAATTTGAAGAGTAAAATGTAGAAGAAACATTCTTGAGTTTAAGAAAATTTGTAAGTTTTGTAATAATATATTAATGAGATGCAGTGAGAGTTTCATTTTATAACTCTGGAAGATCCCGGAGTTAAACAATACCAATCTTTTAATCCATTATACCTCCCATAAAAATAGAAAAAAAAACTTATTATTATTTTTTAATTTAAGAATAAATTCGACATCGTTAGACGCCATTACCTCAAATTAAGTCTGTATGGCTTAATATATTCGTGGTATTACTTATCACCATATAAGGTACTCGCATAATACCAGAGATAGAACTGAATGTATCTAAATAAGTCAATGTTTTCCTCATAGAATCGACAACTTCCGCAGAATATGACAGTATTGTCGTGTGTTTTCCGTCTCAAGATAACGTGTTGAATGTATAGATTTTAATACAATACATTGATATCGAACATAAGAAGATTGTATATAGTTCAGCTAGATGCATTAGCCTCGCCTCATTTATTTTTTTATCACCCCATGTCAGGGAACTACAATGTCCAATGTTCAACTCCAACGCACCTGTTCTTAGACAAAACTGCCCCCTCCCTCTACCCTCAAAGTGTATGTCTTGAGTGAGCGAATGGCTAAGCTGAGTGTTTGGATATTTTAATTAGTGAAACTAATGTTCTAGTAAAAGTTTTAAGTCATAACAATTCCTTTGTATGTGTGTCTGTTCCATTGTGACCTGTTGCCTAAATGACTTGACCGTAGTGTGAATAATTATGTTATTCGTTTACGAACGAAGTTGTGTATTTTGAAATGAAATGAAATTATTTATTTGCTTGATACACGGTACAGTGATGTTAAAATATTAAATCGATTCCGGTCATGTTTCGCGCAAATCATGCAAAAGAAAGGAGCAAAATATAAGAATTTACAAGAAAATATTTGTATCATAGTATCACATTCAGTATTTACTGGTTTTTATTTTATATTTATCACTATATTCTATACAATAGCAATTTATTTATTTATTTATTTTGCTCTTGAAATCGGTTCTCCTTTTTAAAAAATGTCTTGTTAAATTACTTAAGCTGGGCAGCTGACCGACCGATCATCGATTTTTTTGGATTCTTTCTTCCAGTGGATTCTTGTAAAAATATGTTTTATTTATTTTTTAAACATATTCTTTTATCCTTTACTGTGTTTTGAAATTGGATAGCTGTGGTGTTAACCCAGTTTAGTTCTATCAAATATAATTTTAAATATTTTAACGAGCTTTTCACTAAATGTAGAGTTAAGTTTACTTTCTCATTCGTAATAAGGAAATGCAATGAGTAGCTGCCTGAACCTGTTAGTTGACTCCCATATTATGTAAGGTGTAAGCAGCCAAAGTGCACTCGTTAAAGGATTATTCCATGGCACTAGCTTATTTAACAATGTTTTTTTTTTTATTTACGTACAACATAATTAATTTTGACGACTTTTCAAATAAAATCAAAAAAGGAGGTATACTCTCAAATCGTTGTGTTTTTAATGAAGTGAAAAGAAAAAAATAAAAATCGACGAACTGTAAGTGGTGTATCATTGAATTGGTATTTAAAAATCATTTTTAAGTTTCTTATAACATTCTTCAATCAGAATTACCGTTTAGGATTTATAACGATTTAAAGTAACGAGTCTCTATGGTCTTGTAAAAAAATATGGTATCTTTTAAAAGGTACATTATTATAGCTGCATTTTATGTATATTAACATAAGCGAACTCAAACTCAAACTCAAAATATACTTTATTCAAATAGGCCTTTACAAGCTCTTTTGAATCGTCAATTTACAAATTTGTGATGTCAGTTCCACGTGAAGCTACCGCCGGAGTGTGGACTCCACTTTGAAGAGCCGGCGAGAAACTCAGTAATTACTCTTTTAAAATTATTTTAGTACAATATTGTTAGATACAGTTAGCTACAGTTATCCTGCGAGAATATCAACGCCCTATTATTCCACGCGGTTTTATCATTAATGTAGTCATATACTGAAAAGTATGATATTTCTATTAATGATTTTTTTTCCGCGAAGCCGCGGGCAACAGCTAGCATAAGATTATCTGTGTGTGCGATGTACATTCCCGCCGTCGAGTTTTCCTGTTGTTTTTTTTTTTTCAACTTTATAGAATCTTATGAATTTTATGCATCTTTTTCCCCACCAATTATTGATTGTTTCTTATTTTAAAATGTAATATTTTTCCTTATTTTAATGTTTTCCTTAAATTGATTACGAGTGACACTTTGATATTCGTTTGATTGTTTTGAAAATATGTTTTTAATTATTTTTTATTGTAACACCTAATTAATTTTTTTAACTAAAGATTTGTTATCTACGTCCATAGTATTAGACGTTAAAAACCCATTTGAAACTTTGCCAAGTTCGTCAATTAACATGTTAACTGAATGATATTCTGTCGTACTCAGTCGTTCGCTGGTTGTTAGGCAACGTCGTCCAAAGTGATCGGCATTATGGATGCCAAAGTCAATGACCTTAAAACATATCCACAGTTATACAATTTCATTCGATAACACCTGATGTTAAGTGCCTATGGACATTTGCAGCACCATAGGAGTTAAAAACAGGCCCCTCTTTCCCATTGGACACTTGCCTATGGCCCCACGCTCGATGGGGGCCTCATAGTTCCTACCAGATTGTGGGGAATTGACTAATGATCTTACCTCTCTTAAAATTTTAAGGATACCTCTTATTTGACAGACACGTTGGCGCAGTGGTCACTGCAACTGACTCAAGCGCTGACGGTCGCGGGTTCGATCCCCATTCACGCAAATATCAGTATTGGCCATACGGATGTTTGTCGTGGTCTGGGTGTGTGTGTTAGTGTTGTGAGTGTTTCCGGACCCCCGACACAAGTCACGCGATCTTAATGGGAGCCGTTGAGTGTGATGCGTTTATTTATTTATTATTTATTATTTCAACAAATTTAATTCAATCTTTAGGTTTCTTTAGGCTTTTAGTTGTGCCATATGAGCACAGATTATTTCGCCAATGTCACGTAGAATAGAGAAGACACGAAGAAGATTGTTCAGTGATCTCTATCAATAAAAAAATCTGCGAATATTATACGTTTATTCATTTAATGTGACATTAAAGAAATAAACGTAACACTTAAAAAAAAAAATATCACTGTGCGAATGCGGTTTAGACGAAGGTTCCCCATCCCATATCCTGTTTAACTGTCCCAGACTTCTTCATCCCTTCTATGACGTTCTCCCTCCTAAAATCCCCCGTCCTATAAATGTTGAATGTTTATTGATGTTTGTGTTTAGTCCACTGTGTTCGTTTCTGTGTAAATATATTAAATGTAATAAAATTAAGTTGTAAATAAAACATGTGACTGTCCCATTATTATTAGTTGTATTTTTATACTATATATTTATTATATTTATAACTCTTTTTTGTGTTGTTTTAGGACTAACAATGAAATTCACACTATTTTAGGGTGTTTTCAAAATTTAGTCAAGGTTGGATTCTCGACCCCACCGATCAATCTCCATCGTGTTTTCTCCATTCCACGTGACATTGGCGAAATAACATGTGTCTAATTGGCACAACTAAAAGCCATAAACCAAAGAATTGAATAAAAAAAAATAAAAAATGCGTTAAATTTTACTCTTTATGCGTTACGTATTTTAAACAAAATAAAAAGTCAAAGTTATAAGGGACTCTTTTACCTACTGTGCCCAGGGGCTCGAATAGGTTAAAGACGGTCCTGGCCCCAAATGCGTCTGCAGAATAAAGGGAGCTACTATTAATACTGAATTAATTTTTTTTTGTATGCAATAAAATATCAGACACACCTGGATTCGTGATGTAATCATTTCGCGGTCAAATTATATTGATATTCGAATCTAGTTTGAACCGGTTCGACTATATACGGGCACTGATAAGCAATAATGTGTCAAACCACAATAAGTCGAATTCAGTTATTGATGTATTCTGATTATGCGTCTCGTGTTTAACATTACGTAAAACATTTTTTAGTCATCTAAACTATTATAAATCATCAAAAAAAACTTTCTTAATTTAATGTTTCGAATATTGAAGAGTTCCATATTTTACAATATACAATATTTTTTTTATATTTGAAATATTATTATTAGAGAATACTCTTTTTCTTAACAATCTGCTTTAAATTAATTATACCTTTTATCAAAATAGAAAAGAAAAGATGTACATTTACTTCTTAAAAAAAAATTAAGAATAGGTTTGACAAGTTAGACGCCATTTTCTCAAAATCAAGTCCGTATGACGTCCATATAATCTAAGAGATTATTATTATAGAACACAGACATCTACATCGAGTGTATAGGCACCTTTTCTTCAAAGGCCAGCAACGAACCGGTAACATCCCTAATGTTTTAGATGTTCATCAATGATAGTAACCATTAACTTCAGGTGATACTGTTTGCTCGTTTGCCTCCCTTTTTTATATAAAAACAAACCACAGATAACACAACTAAACCCAGGACCTTTATTAAGATTTATTGTATGGTTTCTAGTACATAATAATACATCCATTTGCGTCTTAAAGATTATTTTTTTCATTTTTTAATTTAGATGCTAGATAATTATAGATATGTTATAAGCTGACCACTTTGGACGACGTTGCCTAGCAACCAGTTAGCGACTGAGGATGACGCTCGAGGGTATCTTGGATGGGTTTGTCAAAGGTGGAAATAGACACAGATTTTAAACGTAAAATAGTATGAACGTATCTATGTATAGTTAAAAAACATCATTCTGTTTTGTATAATTTTTGCATTCAACGAACTGACGTAAATGTATTTATATTTACATGTAGTTAATATCGAATCTCCTTAGAGCCACGGTCATTCTCAAGGTCGGACAACCGGACCCGTCAGCTATGTTTTATTACTTTTTTGCATTGAAACACTATTTACAAATAAAATTGTTATTTAAAAAGGTCATGTTTTCCAATTAAATGTTGAAGCATACAAAATAATATTTTAATAATAGTAATTTAATTTTATTAAAATAATTTTTTTAGCTAAAGAAAATATATATTAAACTATTTACATCTTAATTAATACAAAAAAATAAAAAAAAGGATTATTTTTTACAAAACATTGTAGACCTCATCTAAGCCACTGCATCTGGGTAAAATTCCCAAAATACTGGCAGCATTACCCCGTTGAATGGCCAAGCTGATCCTTTGACCGAGGTAGCTGCCAGCTCTTGGGTCCCTTGTTGACTCCCAAAGCCTCTTTGAGAGGTCTTTAAAAAGAGAAAATAAAATAATATTTAGTCCAGCTTTGCGTTCGCATTAAGGCGATATTTACGTAGGCTATTCAAAGCGAACGATTGCGAATACAAAGCGATGCGATGCGACGCGACTGCTTGTCCTATCAAGCCAAGGCGAAAATGAAATTTGGAATTTTTACTCTTTAAAGCGATATAAAATCCATAACCTAGTAACAAATAAGAACCTCATCAATAAGACACTGGCAGTAAATCCTTTCAGGTGTAAATCAAAAATACAACTTATATAAATCTTTGTGAAAGTCTGAAACGAAAACTTATAAGTGTAATTCTCGCATATTAATCGCTACGCGCCGTGCCGCACCGCGCCGCGTGTTCTTTCGTCACTTAAGCCACTTTAATAAGTGTCTACTGTTTATTGTTTTCGTGCTGCATCGCGTTTGTAGGACTTTGGAGCATCTACATTGTGTTATGCCGTACGACCATCTAAAACGAAGTTTCTGTCTAGCCGGTGTAACACGCGCGCCACCTACTGGAAGTTATTGTACTATGACTTTAACCTTCAGTGATAACAATAGCTTGACAAAGTTTTATCAGAAACGGATGAACGGTATAGCAGTATATATTATACAAACAGAAAAAAATATTTTAGTTCATGACTATGTACTCTAGAGTGCGTTATATCCAATGTAACTTGACGTTATATTACATGGACGCTGATAAGCACTATTGTGTCAAGCCACACGGATTTCATTTCGAGAAAATGGCGTCTAAAGATGTCCTATTCTTAATAAATCTGTTTAAAGAATATATATCAATCTTTTCTTTTCAATTTTGATGAAAAGTATTATAAATTAAAAGAAGATTGGTGTAGTAAAAAAATTTATACAATAATAATTTTCATATTCTCATATACACTTTAATATTCTCAACATAAAATAAAAAAAAATTTTTCGTAATTATTCAGTTCAGATGTCTTGAGAATTTTTTTGAATAACGTTGAATACGTGACGCATTATCAAAATACATCAAGTGTCTCGAAAATTGACTTTTTGTGGCTTGACACATTATTGCTTATCTGTATCCATACATATACTCGTCACGTACGACCAGTAGTTTAGAAGTTATAAGGGATTAAATGAACGTACATACATATCCACATTAACACATTTTGCTTCGCCGTAATCGGGTAATGAATCTTCGATTTATGAGTAAGTAGGCACTTTACCTACTGAGCACGAGATGAATTTTAAATACAAATAAAACACTAGGTAAGTTAAAGTCCTTCGGGTTTTTGTGGCCTTTAGTTAAAACTTGTTTTGACCAGTGAGCCAATCTTAACGTTTTAACACCGAATATTAAATTTAATAGTTAAATTTTCAACCGACTTCAAAAATGGAAAAAAATTCAAAAATTGAAGGTAAAACAGCTTTTACTTTTTCAATAAGCTCCATTTTTAATTTAATGTTAAATTTCATTTATACTAATATTATAATGCTAAAGAGATTGTTTGTTTGTTTGACGAGACAAGCATCTCAGGAACTAGATAGTTTATTTATTGAGAAAGGCTATAGGCTATATTATATCACGCTACGACTCATTTTGAAAACGCGGTTTTTAAGTATTCCAAAATTAGTGTATTTTTAAATAGCCTCAAATGCAGTTGTTTTTAGGTTTAAAAGTTATCTGTTACCTTATAATATATTATAAGGGAATCAGTTCATTTTTTCGAACGTTGTTACGTCAAACTGCCAAATAGATTGTCAATTTTATTCTCTTTTGCCCGGGACAGCGTGTGAGACGAATTGGCGCATCACTGTTATAATGTGGTACAAATATTCACAAACCAGAAGTTAATAAACGTGTTATGTTATTCATTCTTAATAAATTTGATGTTTTGTTAATTAATTTTATGAAAAGTTATTTCTTTTTATTTGTATTAATGTATTATGTACACTTTAATGTGCATACTTATGTCTACAATTTATTCGTAGTTTTTTTTAATGTTTATTACCTCATAACTCCATTCTTCCTAACATTTTTATTGGAAAGAGATACTTTCAAAGTGTCATAGAAATTTCTTTAAAATTGATTCAGAAGTTACGTTGTCGTTGTTTTTCGTAGTCGGGTGTTTTTTAAATTAATTATTCTACACGAAGTTAGATTATAAATAAGAATTAAAATTATTAAATTTATCATAAAATCCGGACTTTCCCACCACGCTAAACTGAGCAATATCCGGGGAAACCCGACTAACAGCCCAACACGTAACACTTTGGAGGCTGGTGACGTAATATGGACATTTCTTCTTAACTTCATCGGGGAAGTCCAAGTACTAGATTGTTAACGAGACTTCGGCGTTAAGACTGCATCTTGATTCTCGATGATAAAAAAGAAGTCTTCTTTTTCTTTTTTGGAAGTTAAACGTAATGAGCGATAACACACGAGTTTATTTATTTATTTATTTAAATACTTTATTGACCAACAAACAAAAGTTGGAACAAAAGGCGGACTTAATGCCTGAAGGCATTCTCTGCCAGTCAACCTTTAGGCCAAACAGAAAGCTATATAACGCTACTATAGTCTATTTTTCTTTCCTTGTCTTATTTAGCAGGATGGCGTATTCTAGACACTTTCTGGACACATAAGAAACTAGCTGGTGCTCGCGACTTTATGTGCGATGCCAACGTCATAGAAGCTTTATGCATGCAAAGTCTCAGCCCGATCGGTTTAAAATTGACAAAGTTTCATAAAAAATTTTATTCCCAATTTTATCTCTTAGAGGGTATAGTCAAATTCTGGATATCTAACACAAAAAGTTTGTGTCAAATCGGTTGTTTCAGAGATTACCCACTACATACAAACTTACAAACATACAAACAAACTTTACCCATTTACATATTAGTATATATAGCGAAGACAAATCGAAACAATTTTTCGGGTAAGAGGCATACAGACAAGGCCTTCTTAAACTTATTTGAGACCCTCGGCACATAAGGATAGTAGCCAGGCCTTTAACAGACGACTGTTTTGTTAAAAAAATTATGTAAAAATAATTTCTGACGAATTGAGAATCTTCTCCTTTTTTGGAAGGCGGTTAAAAAGTGACGCGTAGTCTCCCAAACATTGGTTTTATTTTGTGACGTATTAAGACCTTACTCATAGATAAAAAAAACTACCATTTCCTTATTTTTTTTTCTTTGCTATTGTTAGAAAATAATTATAAAAATCTTAATACAATTCTATTGTTATTATAGAAGTTTAAATATATATTTTAATACGGAAATAAAAAGTAATTTATACTTCAAGATTAACATGTAATTGTGTGTATGACTCACTGGATAACTGGATAGAATTAACCCACTTTTATTAGTTACTAGCTGTGCCCGCGACTTCGTTCGCGTGAATTACAGAATGCTTAGTGTCTCATGCAAAGCAAGGCTGCAGTTTGCGATGCTTCTCAAGAAAGGAGTTTTTTACTTTGGATTTGGGGACTTTCTGGCCATCGACGCGCTACTTATAGGACGCGCCGCCCGACCCCGGCCGGCCGCGGGTCGGTACCGCCGCGGCGCCGCAATAACTACGTCCCTGCATTTTAAATTTGTAATATCTTCGGAAATATTCACTTAAATTACATGCTGTAAAAAGCATATTGTTCTATAATAAATGCACAATTTATTTAAGGTACTTAATTGGATAAGGATTAATGCTGTATTGTTTAAAATCACTTCGTAAATAACCATTTTTTAGTAAAGGATAAAAATGGTTATGGTGGGTTATCCCTAAGAGATAGAAATATACCATCGCGGAATATTTTGTTGAACTTTTTAAGGTGGACAATACTGTAGTACATTATTTTGGTCTATCTCGTAGGGTTCAGCCAGCGTTTGCAATATAAGCGTAAAAAAAACGTGCTTATTTACGACATCACATTAGAAACCTCTAAATTTATCAGCGTTTCTCTACTATATTATGCATGTATTATACATATAAACCTTCCTTAAGAATCACTCTACCTATTAAAAAAAATCGCATCAAAATCCGTTGCGTAGTTTTAAAGATCTAAGCATACATAGGGACAGACAGACGGCGGATAGCGACTTTGTTTTATACTATGTAGTGATTGTGAGTTCAAATCCGGTTGTTATAAATTCATTTTCAAATTTTCAAAGAAAATTTTTACGAAAACAATTTTAATACGCGTTGATTTTCTAAACAGGATATCAAAATTAAAATGTTTTAAAGTATATCTTCTATACAATAAAATCACTTGTCCTGACTGATTCATCAAATCAGAGCCTAAACCGCTGGGTCTACGAACTTGAAATTTTGGCTGTAGATGGTTTTTAGGTTGCAGGCATCCATTAAGAAAGGGGTTTTTGATTAATCACCCCTAAGAGGGTGAAAAGGGGTAAAAAAGTTTGTATGCAAAATCTTATTCCGTGGTCGTATTAACTTAAAACCACAACCACTTAATACACATACTTCTGGGTGGTAGTAATGAAATGTAAAATAGAAAACGGGATACTATTATCCCAAACTGGGGTGAAGGGGGTTGTAAAGTTTGTATCTAGAAAATATTTTTTTTTCTTGGCCGATTATCCTTAGATTAAGCACAAACATTACTTAGGGAGAATAACTAAATATATGTATCCCAGAATGTCAAAATCATCCCTTATAGATAAAAGCCTTGACGAAGCTTTTATCTTTGCTCCGTTTGGAGTAGAAACTCTTGGTCCGTGGGGCCCAAACGCTCGTTCTCTTTTTAAAACCTCTCAAAGAGGCTTTGGGAGTCACTTGGGGACCCAAGAGCTGGCAGCTACCTCGGTCAAAGGATCAGCTTGACCATTCAACGGGGTAATGCTGCCAGTATTTTGGAAACTTTACCCTGATGAGGTCTACAATCTTTTGTAAAAAATTATTCTTTTTATTTTTTTATTAATTTACTTTAGTTTATTAAAATGTTATATTCTGTACACATATTTTGTAAAAGGTGATAAAATAAAGAATTCCTGATAGTGACGCTAGGGGGTTTTAAATCCTTGAACAATTGGCTGGTAGATTTATTTAGCTGAAACTTTTACAGCATATTTCTATCAAGACAAAGGGATGAATTAAAAAAGAACGTTTCAATATTTCACCCCATAACGGGCGCTGCGGTCATATTTACTTAAAATTTAATACTCATTCTTATATATATTACAATATTTTATAGATTGTAGCATTCTATACTAATATTATAAACAGGTAAAATTCGTTTGTAAATTTGTATAGGGGTTGTATAGGGGTATTAGGGGTTAATCTCTGAAATTACCGATCCGATTTGGAAGAGAGAATTAATCAAAATCCTTTCTTAGCGGACGCCTACGTCATAACATCTACCTGAATGCCAAATTTCAGCCCGATCCGTCTAGTGGTTTGGGCTGTGCGTTCATAGATCACTATGTCAGTCAGTCACCTTTGAGTTATATATATTTAGATTACATCACACTATGACTCACACGAGCGAAGCAATAGACATAAACGCGTATTAAACCGCGAGGGGTGGCTAGTACTCTATAACGAGGACTTTAACATGCTATATGTAAACGTGATTTTTTACTTAACCTAGAAGAATGCTCAGAGTTCCACAAAAACCTTATTAAAAGTGTTAAAAAGAGGATTTTATGCGCCTTTTTTTGTAGTGGCGATATTAGGAAAAAATGGTTTAGTCCAATCAACAAGTCTTTTCCGCAAAGTTTTTAATACGAAATCCAATGAAAATAGTAAACATTTGAAAATTTTAAGTATAGGCGCCTTTTTGACTCGGCCGTCCATACGTGCACGACTTTGCACGTATGGACGGCACGGGCCTGTCTATTTCACTATATATTGCCGATATCTTTACATTGTAAACAATTTGTTGGTATATTAAAATTCATTGCGAACGATTAAGTTAAAAAAACCTAACAGAAATGCAAAGTTACATCAGTATTTGTAATATTATAACCGCTAACCTAGATTAGATAAGAATGTGGGTTGCACGGTAAAAATATTATAATTTTTTGACCAATTTATGAAACACTAATGACTTATGTCGACCTCGTTGCGTTAATTAATGAAATAATGATACTGTTATCCGGTGTATGACATAAGAATTAGTTAGCCGACGTCCTAAGTAGGCGATTCAAAGCGAACGTAATTGCGAAGCGATGACAGGCGAATTCAAAGCGATGCGATGCGGCGCGACGCGGTGGCTTGTCTTGTGCTCGAATAGTCCCGAATTGTCAAGAACCGCAATAACCACAACTCGTTCACGCGACAATATAAAGCCTACTAATCGCGTTCGCTACATTCCGCGCCGCGTCGCACCGCACTTTGCGTTCTTATGTGACTTAGGACACTTCAAACGATGTTAACCAATGTTATTTTATAACTATGACGTTCATACTATTTCTCGTTAAAAATTATTAAATTAAATTAAATAACGCATCACACTCCACGGCCCCCATTAAGATCTCATGACCTTGTGTCGGGGGTCCGGAAACACAACACTAACACAAACACCCAGACCACGACAAACATCCGTATGGCCAATACACACGTTTGCCGTGAGCGGGGATCGAACCCGCGAGCGTTAGCGCTTTAGTCAGTTGCAGTGACCATTGCGCCAACGCGTCTGTCGTTACTGTAATCTGTACTATTTCCAACTTTGACAAGTCTTAACAGGCAATAGACTTGTTAATTACTTGTTAAAAGCACAAAACTACTCTCGCATGTGATACTCAGTATTTATTTGGTTGCTAGGTAACCTCGTCCAAAGAGGTCGGCATAATGGGTGCCGAAATCCATGAGTTTATAACATATCTACAGTTATGTCATTGCGTCGTCGGTGTCAACTCTTCGTTGTTTTCGCGTTTTGGCCATTAGTTCCGCTAACAGTGGTATTTGGGTATAATGTATAGTAAAACAGTATTAATTATACTTGTATATATTACGAGTCGCTTAAACGGGTTCCACAGTAACATTATATATTAATTAGTGCATACAAGTGGCGGTGATAATCGTCGGTGACGTCGGCGACCACTGTCGGCCTCGTAAAAGATTTTCAAATAAGATCTATAACAAGTGATCCGGCTCAAAGGACCACTGCTTACAGATGACGTCACACAGCCCATGACACTTCGAAGAAGTCAAAAATCGATCAAGCTATTTTAAGCTAAAAAAGATCACAATGAAACGAACATATATACAAATCCCTACGTATATATTGAAGCATATCCCTATTATAATATGTGAAGCAAGAACATTAAAGTTTATTTACAGAAATTGACAGAAGAGTATGAAATTTCGCATACTTATAGTTTTCATAGAGAAGGAGAGAGGAACGCTAATATTTTTTTATTATGTATAAAAATATATTAAATCAATACAAAAGTACACACACTACCATATATTTGACACACAGTATATATACTTCATCTTGAAATCGGTTGAATATTTGGATGCTGATAAGCAGTAATGTGTCAACCCACAAAAAGTTAAATTCGGAGACAATGATGTATTCTGATAAAGCTTTTTAACATTATAAAAAAAAAATTGAAGTCATCTAAACTAAGTACGAAAAAATGTTTCTTAATTTAATGTTTCAAATATTGAAGTGTGTTCTATACTTTATAATATATAATAATCTTATATATTTGAATAACTTATTGTTAGATAAAACTTTTTATTATACCCATTGAATCTTATTTCATTATATCTTTTATCAAAATTGAAAATCAAAGATATGTACTTCTTCAAACAAATTGATTAAAAATAGATTTGACATCTTTAGACGCCATTTTCTCAAAATGAAGTCCTTGTGGCTTGATACAATATTGCTTACTAGCGTCATATTTAATAAACTACGAATTCCGACTGCAGTCAGTCAAGGTCATCATCTACCTAGCATTTTTCCCGGTTATACCAGGGTCTGCTGTCTATTCTAGTCCAGATATTGACGAGTTACTGATTTATACACAGAGCGACTGCCATCTGACCTCCGCAACCCCTGAGGACAAGCCAGTAACCATTTAGACTAGAATAATTTCCCTACTACGAGTAACGATCATTATTAGGTGATTGTGATAACAACCGGGACCGACAGTTTACGTGCTCTCCGAGGCACGGTGGGGAGAGCCACGAGGACAAACACCCAGACCCCGGAATAAATATGTATACAAATATAAATATCTGCTCCGAGCGGGGATCGAACCCGCAACCGTCGGCGTTAGAGGTACATTCAACACTACTACACCAGAGCGGTCGTCCGCAGTTATGCAGTCAGTCAAGGTCGAATTTTTAAAATTAACTAAACCTAATTATCGTTTTAAGTTATTCGTTTGGCGTTTAGGTGAAAGTGCTGATAACAAATTTAAAAAACACTGATAGGAAAACTGGTAGGAATATTAGAATTCCGCGGAAACGTTTGTGTAACACTGTTGTATAACACATATCGATAACAGTGTCTTAATTAGGATTAGGCTGAGCGTATGCTGAGGTTCTTTCTTTTAACCGACTTCGGTATAGGTCATAAAAGGGTGAACCGATTTGGATGCGGTTTTTCTTATTTGAAACAGGGTTTTATAACGATGGTTCTGAGGTATGTTCTACCAAATTCGGTCCAGACATTTCACAGCCATGAGCTCTTTTCGTTACTTTTTATAGATTTTTGTGTCGGTTTTTTTTTTAATTTTTATATTATATGTGTATAAGTTTGTATGACTTTCTCAAAAATCGATTCGGATAATATCTTCGCTATTTAAATGCATATTTATCAAGGACAGTTTTAATATACATTAAATCAGGATCTGATGAAGATCTTCGGCAATAGACAAAAGAAACTCTTTGAAAAACTGTCAACAAATCGATACCTCCCACGTAAGTTATTGCAAGCCACAAAATTGCCGTTAGCGTTTTTACTGAATACTACACGAATTTGCATTGCTTAATGCATTCAAAGTGAAAAAATACCAAAAATCTTTTTTTTTTTTTCAAGGAAAGTTACAACAAAATACGCCTGAAAAAAGGCGTATTTTGTTGTAACTTTCAAACTAAAACGGATTAAAAGTGCTCTACTGTAAAATTGTAATTTTGGGGTTACAACAACTTACTTGGGAGGTATCGAAATGATCCGCGTCATTCGATCGCATACAAGTGCGTTCTGTTTGTATTTTTCTACGAAAACAAATATATATTACGATAAGGCTTTAACTAAAGGCATCGACTTCAAAATAAAATTTCGTAATTTCGTTAACTATGATAACTAATTACAGTTATTTCGATTTTAAAGAGAAACGACTGCACCGATTTTGATAAAAATTGAGATATGGATACCTGGAAAGTACATATTCTATTATGTAAAAAAAATCCAGACTATTAGCGAGCCGTGCAGGGTGTGTGTAATCTGCGTTTTTGCATACACTTAGCTTTAATGGAACACAACTACGGAGCTCCTAACGCGTGAATATTGCTTCAAATTTTTTTTCTGATTATCAGGTGGACTAATTCCTCATGTTGGATTACAGCTTTAATATTTTAACTGTAATATGGATGCTGATAAGCAATAATGTGTCAACCCAAAACAGTCGAATTTGGAGATATTGGTGTATTTTGATAATGCATCATCTAGTTAACATATAACAAAAAAAATCAAGTAATCTTAACTTAAATAAATACGGAAAAAGGTTTCTTAATTTAACGTTTCGAATATTGAAGTGTGTTCAATATTTTGCGATAATATAATATCAAATATTTGAAAAAATAATTATTATATTCAACTTTTTTATACTAATCTGCTTTTTTGATATAAGGGATATAGAATTAAAAGCAAGATGACGAGTTACTGATTTTTACACAGAGCGATTGCCATCTGACCCCTAACTGAGGGCAAACCAGCAACCATTTAGACAAGAATAATTACCCTACTAAAAGTAACGATATCAGGTGATTATGATAACAACCAGGACCGACAGCTGTACGTGCTCTCCGAGGCACGGCGGGGAGACCCACAAGGACAAACACCCAGACCGTAACAAATATTTATACAAATATAAATATCTGCCCCGAGTGGGGATCGAACCGCAACCGTCGGAATTAGAGGTACATTCAGCACCACTACACAAGAGCAGGCGTATAGTTAGAAAATAAAACTGCTTATAATTTTATTGTTTCTTTTTTGTCTATTATAATAATACAAATTTTCAGTCATAAATTAATACGATTTTGAAGAAACATCACTCATCTAATCTATGTGTATAATTAGGTGATTTTTTTTCTAAAATAAGGTACGGAAATGTATATAAAAAATATTAGCTTGGGTGAAAATTGCTTATGCAATTTTTTTTTCGATTTCTTATAAAAAATGGCGTTTACCGGTAGTGACGGCTTTACAGGCTTCTTACTACTGTAGTGTAGTTTAAAAGGTATCATCAACAATTATAAACATCAAAGTTAAATTTAAACAACATTCAAAGGCGTAAATATTCATGTAAAAAAAAGTTTTTTTATTTACTTACATTTTCCATCTGAACCCGAACCTGTGCCTCGTAACTGAACCAATTGTATACAGACACACAAAAATATAACACAAAAACCCTTCATTTTGTTCACAATTATTCACATTTATTTCCCGCCAAAATTTTTTTTTTTTACTTTTTAAATATAATAATAATAGCACTGTGACTTTCGATACACAGCCACGATATTACATTAATATATAATTATATTTTATTTTATTTTTTTTATCCATTGAATATAGTCTATACAGTTCAGTTATTTAAAAAAATAGATTTTTTTGTATAATTGTTAATTTTATTTTTAATCGCAAATTTCAATCTATACAGCCAAACGTAACATTTAATTTTTTTTTATGCGCGGTTTTCACACATATTCGCTGTCAATGCCGTCTTACGACATACCGCGGTAGTAACCAGCTTCGAACTGATGCGTCAAGGCAAATTAGTATTATAATATAGTTGAATAAGCCGACTTGTTTCGAAAGACATGCGAATTAAATCTCGGCTATATGATGATAATATCTCTACAAATAGTAAGGACAATCAAAATTGATCAACTTCCTCAGACGAATCAGGTTTTAATGGGAATTTACAAAAAAACTTGGGCTCATTATCTTCAAGTCTTTGCCTTAAAAAATATGAACTTTTAAGATAAAAATGAATTATAAAAACATTATTATTGTATTGTCCGACATTGATGTTAATGCATGTAAAGTAAATACTTATAAATTTAACAATGCGCTTTAATATATATTTTGTGTATTAAGTACATATGTACATTTAATACTTACCTTAATTAATTCGAATTTTAGATTGATATTATCTTTAAAAGAACTGAGCTATGTTTATTTTTCAATAAACTTATTCAATAGAAATATTTAAAAAATGAATACAATACATGAATTTATTAAAAATATAGAGTAACGTAGTAATATAGAGTAGCTTTAAAGATTCTTCGTCCGAACGTTTTCATTCTTTATAACATCGTTATACACTCTGAACTGATGCCTGTTAAGAGCCTAAGAAAAGGCTAGGTGGGGAAAGAAATGGTGGAACCGCGCTAATCGAATGCATATTGGCGGATATACAAAATTATAATATTTAATAATTAAATTAAATTACAGATAGATAAAGTAAACATTATTTAGGAAGCAGAAGTGGCAAATGTCTTTAAATTTTTTTTGCTAATACCCCACGAGATAACATCTCATTTAAATTCTTCCACATGAGATGCTGTTAGATTATTACATAACAATGTTACCTCATGTAATGTCCAATTTTCGTTTGAATACGTTACGTCCAGTGATATTAATAAAACGTTTAAATCATTAAATATTTAAAAATGCAACGTTTTGTGGGGAATATCGGTAAAATTAATTACTACAATTATTAATGATATTGCTCCTCATTTAGCTTTAGTCTTTAATACATGTTTAGATTCGGGAACATTTCCAGATCGCATGAAAAATAGCAAATTAATACCGCTTTTAAAGCAGGTAATAATAAATGCGATCCCAGCAACTACCGGCCAATTTCTATACTTCCATCTTTAAGTAAAATTTTCGAAAAAAATATTTTAAATCAACTACTTGTACATTTAAAATGAATAATATTCTTCATAATGAACAATACGGGTTTACAAAAGGTCGTTCTACGACTGATGCGGGGGTGGCCCTGCTTAAACATATTTATGATGCTTGGGAGAAGTCACAGAATGCTATTGGAGTTTTCTGTGACTTGTCAAAAGCATTTGATTGTGTAGTACACGAAACGCTTCTTAAAAAACTTAACTATTATGGTATTAAAGATAAAGCTCTTGATCTCGTTGCTTCATACCTAAGCGATAGAACTCAATACGTTGCTATAAACGGAACCAAGTCTTCTGGATCTGTTCTCCAAATGGGTGTTCCACAGGGTTCGATTCTGGGTCCATTTTATTTTTAATATATAATAATGACTTGCCTTTTTATGTAAATAGCATTTGTGATATTGTGTTGTTTGCTGATGATACTTCGTTAATATTTAAAGCTGATAGAAAGAAAGATAATTATGACGACGTAAACAATGCACTATCTCATGTACAGAAATGGTTTACTTTTAATAATTTAGTTTTAAATGCCAAAAAGACGAAATGTGTACAATTTGCATTACCTACAGTAAAGAAACAAAATATTAATCTAGTCTTAAATAACGGAGTACTTAATGTAATTGATAGTACAGTATTTTTGAGTATGACACTAGATTCAAAACTTCAGTGGAAACCTCATTTGTCATCCCTTGCAGGAAGACTCAGCTCCGCAGCTTATGCTGTTAGAAAAGTAAAAAAAATAACTGACATTGACACTGCTCCATTAGTATACTTTAGTTACTTTCATAGTGTTATGTCTAATGGCATATTGCTTTGGAGCAATGTCACAGATATTGAAACCATGTTCATTTTGCAAAAAAAGAGCCATTCGAGTTATTTATAAACTCGGAGCTCGTGTCTCTCTTCGGGATGTAATTACGAACATAGGTATTCTCACCGTTGCGTCACAATATATTTATGTTAATATTTTATATATCTTTCAAAGTAGTGATAGTTTTCCTAAGAACAGTGACAGGCATTGTGTAAACACTAGAAGAAAAAATAAACTTTTCATACCGAGCTTTCGTCTTCATAAAGTCAGTTCATCGTTTCTGGGGTTTGGTATTCGCATCTATAATAAAATCCCGCAAACAGTTCTACATTTGTCACTTAATAAGTTTAAAGCCTACATTAAAAAATCTTTAATAAATAAAGCGTATTATAACACACAAGAAAATTTTGACGACAAAGAGGAGTGGATCTAATGTGCGTTGATGTTCTTACAGGATTTCAAAAAATATGTTATAAAAATAAATAATGTATGAATGTTTTTAAAAAGAGTACCTATCGATTTCTTGCCGGTTCTTCTTGGTAGAGACTATATTCCGAACCTGTGGTAGCTTAAAAAAAATCTATATCCAATGGACTTGTAACTTGACGATTCAAGAGTGCTGTAAATAGCCTATTTGAATCTATACTAATATATAAAGCAGAAGAGTTTGTTTGTTTGTTTGATTGTTTGCTTGAACGCGCTAATCTCAGGAACTACTGGTCCGATTTGAAAAATTCTTTCAGTGTTAGATAGTCCATTTATCGAGGAAGGCTATAGGCTATATATTATCACGCAAAGACCAAAGGAAGCGGAGCACCAATTATAGAATGTTTCAAAATCGGAGGATATTTTCCTATTGAGAGATTTTACTGCGTGTGCTGCGTAAACGGTTAAAGTTTCGCAAAAATCATGTATCACAGAATTGTTCCCCTTTAAAGGTTTAAAAAAAAAGTCCGCGACAGCATATGTCTAACTTTTAAGGTTAGCTCACTATAACCTTTTTTTTATGCTAACCAAATTTGTTCTAAAAAAATGCATTATTAGCCCAAAGTAACTATTCCACGCGGACGAAGTCGCGGGCGGAAGCTAGTAAAATATATTTTGAATTTGAATTTAAATGTACATGACGTCTATATGTGATACCTCGTAACTGACAATTTTCGTAAAAAAAGAAATTCTCAATGAAAAAGGTATTCAAATTGTAAATATAAAAAAATTCAAGTCATATAAACTAAATAAGTACTGAAAAAAGTCTCGTAATTATTATTTTGATTTCCAAGTGCGTTTCATATTTGGCAATTTATACAATAATCTCAAATATTTGAAAAACTTTTTATTAGATAATATATTAAATATATCAATAGGCTTTTAATTAATGAAATAAAAGCCGATTGATATATTTACCTCTATACCGCTTATCAAAAAAAGCAAATATGGATATATACTTTTTCAAACAATTTTTTTAATAACAGGTTTGACATGTTTAGACGCCATTTTCTCAAAATGAAGTCCGTGTGGCCATCTTGGAGCGAATAGAATTATTTCGCGGTACAAAAATCATAACTACAAGGGAAGTCACATTTTACCTTGACTGGGATGTTTATTTTTTTTAATTGCAGCAATTATTGTTAATTCATTAATAACACTATTTATTACGTTTAATTGACAATACAATTACAAACATATTTGTAAAATGATAAATAGCCGAATGTAAGCAAGCATATTACTTAAGACTGAACCTATTTTATTTGTTAATTTTTTTTTTGTATTTGTAATTGTCAACACAAGGTTTGTATGTCACAGCCAACTTAGCCGTTCAGTTAACAGCGTAACCTCTTTACTATACGTCGCCGTACAACTAGCGTCCGGAAATTATATGCAGCCATACTGTCTATTATGAACTGACCGGTTGATGCTTAGACCATTCGTACAATTGGGTGGACATGAGGCAAAAAAAATGATGAAATATCTTACGTACGATATTGTTTATTTAATTATTTTAAAATATAAAATACTGTTTAAATTAAATTAAATTTAGGAATTAGAGCCGAATAACCTAACCCCGACTTTACCTGGTCTGTTCTACTCCTAGTGTTTTTGTAAGTCCGGAGGCGCGGAGGGAGAGCTGCCTTTGCCTGTAACGAAGTCAAATAAGTGTCTACAGACTTTAAAAAAGGAGGAGGCTCTCAATTCATAGTGTATTCTTATAATGCGACATTTCAGATTTTGAAATTTATTTTAGTTTTTCTATGAAAGGGCTTAATTGCTAATATATTTAATTGCGACAGTTTATTGAAAATATATATTTTAATTAAATCATTTTATTGACCATAAAATTAAAAAAATTTCTAAACATTTTGCAAAGTATATAATAACAACAGATATAATTAAAAAGCAAAACCTATTTAAAAATTTTAGAAAACACTAACAATGCAAACATTTTTTTAACGACTAACGACCAGGTATGTATACACGTTTTTAGGTCTAATAAGTTTATTAAGATTTGATGAATTTTAGTACAAAAGATAGATTGCACCTTAGAACGAACTACACATCAATATAAACCCTGCATTATATACTACCTTATCCACAAACCTCCAAAATTTGACCACACTGTAGAAAGAGTTGAAACAATATTTGTATATCTATGCAAGCCTAGGATTGGTCGTGTTGGCGAAACTGTTGTGACTTGACCAATCAGAATGCTAATTCAATTTTTTAGGCCATTAAAGCTCAAGCCTCACTGTGACTTGACCAAGGTATTCCATAACCTTTGCATTAGAATACTGAGAAGAGACAACTATTTTCAATGTATTGATTAGTCTCAATTGAATTCAATTCTTTGGTTAATGGCTTTTTTAGTCTCTTTCGCATTTTCTCAACAAATTTTTGACATCTCATTCAGAGGCAGTGCAAATCTTTATCTATGAGTTTATTTACTTAAAAACATCAAACCATAGGTTCATGATCCATAGACGCAAAAGTATTGTAACTAGTAATTGAAGGATCGCTCGTGTCAGGGCTGTTTAGCGTATGCACTGAATTAGAAACACCATCTTTAGACCGAGTTTCTTCTCGTGATTGCGACAACTCTTTCCTTTCATCAAGAATTAATTCATCATTTTTTGGAACAATATCCATTAAAGTATAATTATCTTTAACCTGAACTCGACAAGTTCCTTTCCGGTTGTGAGATTTTGTGTTACTTCTTTGGAATCGGGTTCTCTTTTTCACACGAGATTTTCGTTCTCTTTGATACTTTTTTTTCGTTATCGTTTGACATTTTTGTTTTATATTTAGTTTTTTGAGTTTAGCTAATTGCTTTAATTTAATGCAGGCTTCACATTTCGGATCGAATGTGTAATTCTTTTTGGATTTTGAAGTTCTTATCTGAAACACGACTTCAGTAATTTAAAAAAGTAAACACGCGACTGCCTATAACACCTCGCATAATCATCTGTTCTCATAAGTCCTAAACTACTTATTAGAACTAAACAAATAAATAACGATAAATTAGCTCAATATAATCTGTCACTAAATCTAATGTAAAATAAGAAAACTTGAACATTTTAAACATAAATACAATACTAGCATTTGCTTCTGACTTTGGCGGTCTTCATTCGATAAATGTAATATTTCTATCGTTTTTGTCTTAATTAAGGTTTAGTTTCCTATTTTTCTTGTTCTTTTTATGATATACTCCTGAGAGATATAAATAGACTATGACATTGCTAATATTGGTTAAGTTAAGATCCCTAACCGGTGTGTATATTACCTGGACCATAGACCGTCGTTTATCCTGTTCATCCCTTAGCTTAGGGTAGGCGGAATTGTGCTGGTGCACCCTGTCCATCCTGTCCTCACTCGTCTTGCTTCTCTCCTCGTAACCAGATTGGTGAGTCACCCAGAACTGATCAGCGCTGTTTGGATTCTTCTGGAGAGACAATTGAAGTAAAAAAATTAAAAGGATGAAGTTCTCAATTCGTAGCGTTTTTTTTTTAATTGTTGTTACCCCATAATTTCGTAATTTCTTAAACGATTTATTTTTTTTAATTGGTATTCTTTCAGATTAGTTTTTTAAATTGGTCAACTAACTATAATCATAATAACTGAAATAAGTATGCCATCCGAGTGAAATAAATTACGTATTTTGCTTTTAAAGTTGGTTCCTTTTTTAAGGTCTTGTTTAATAGCTTAATTAATCCGTTCTTTCGACCAACGTTAAATTTGATCATATAAAAGTAACAGGCGTGTAAAGTAAGCGACATCGAACGAATCGTTCGTTTGTTCTGTTTCAACTTAGGTAGAGATTTGCTGTAGCCAACTAGTTACAGCTCTGTTATGTGATCTCTGGGGTTCTAGTCACTAGT
This sequence comes from Hypolimnas misippus, assembly GCA_037950945.1. Taxonomy (NCBI): domain Eukaryota; kingdom Metazoa; phylum Arthropoda; class Insecta; order Lepidoptera; family Nymphalidae; genus Hypolimnas; species Hypolimnas misippus. The sequence goes on from JBBEEQ010000002.1 coordinate 5,130,687, forward strand.
TTACTTGTAATTATGAATATACTTGTTAAGTTGTCTCTGGGGTTCTGGTAACTAGTTTATTCGTAATTATGAATATATTTCTGAGAGTAAAGACGAGCAATCTATCCTAGAGAGAGGGAGGGTGCGTACTGCCGATATATAATAATAACTAACTGATCAACGAGCTACCATAGACTAAATACAGTATTATTTACTTTTATGATATATTCCTAACAATACTTGCGAGAGTGAAGACGAGCGATCTATCCTCGAGACAGGGAGGGTGCGTATTGAGGATATATACTAGTAACTAAATAATCAACGAGTTATAGAGGTAAATATAGTATTATTTACTTAAACAAGCCTAACAAGCTCTTATATGGACGGGTTTAATCGGAGCAGTACTTTACTCTTACAGAAGATCTGCGTTTCTAACGATGACTGAGAGAACCGGAAGCCTAACCCCATCTCCTATCTTCATTTAACTCATTTATCTTTAAACTGGCAACGCATTTATGGCTCCTCTTGTGCTGTAAATGTCTATGGGCGGCGGTTACCACTTAACATCAAGTATCCCGCTTGTTCGTTTGCCAGTTATTTTTACAAAAAATTGACAGTATTTGACTTCATATTGATTATATGAAATTTATTTTCATATTATATTATTGACTGGTGTTTTGTGTCCCATACACGACAAAGATGTCTCCATTAGCACCAAATACTAGTCATCTTCTGTATATATAGAAAAACGAAAAGTCACTCATCATGAAATCTCAGAAACTACAAGTGCTAGGAGCTTCAAATTTTGCATAGGGGTCCTTTTTGGAGCGTAGATGTTGACTAAAACGGGATTTTATGAAATTCGACCTCTAAGTGGGTAAAACGGGGGTTGGAAGTCTGTATCAATGTCCTATGTTAAACGCGAGTTAAACCGTGGATGCAAATTAAAATATCATAAAAGTCATTTACTTTCGTAGGCTTCATATCTTTCATCGGTTTGGGACCATCGTCCATAATGGTCTTTGAAAATTTTTTCTTTACCTACACAAAATAAAAATATAATCATTAGAATCCATACTAAAATTATACATAGACAAAATTAATTTATTTGTAAGTTGGTAGGTATGGTAACCTCTAAAACAACTGACCTGATTTGAAAAATTGCTTTTGCATTAAAAAGCCCGTTTATTGAGGGACGTTATAGGCTATATTCCATCACGCTTCGACACATAGGAGCAAAGCTATAACCATAAGCGTGAGTGAAACTGAGAAGCAACTAATTTTTCATATAATTAAACAAACAAGATTCTTATAAATTCAAGTTTGTAACGATGGATGGAATTTATTGCTCTTTCATGCAAAAATTACTGAACAGATGTTGATGTAACTTTACAGTAACAACCGTGTGTAAAGTCTTCATCATCATCATCCGTAACAAGTCTGTGAAAACTTGGTTCAACACGTACTTCCGGCACACAGCGTCGCGTCAATCACTTTGGTTTAATCTATCAAGCAATCAAGAGATGGCGCCACTGAGTTTCGAGTAATCGTGTTGGGGGTATGATGGTGACTTCTATAAGGTATTTTCAACCGAGTAAGCTTTTACTCATCTGCTAGAAGTTATCGCGAAGTGAAGTGTTGAGTGTAGTGATCAAGGAAAGGTGTAATAAAAGTTAAGTATACCTAGGTATATTTACTCTGGATTAAAGTAATAATGATTTTGCTTATTGTATAAACTTTATTTATTAAACGCTTAAAGTTATTATGCCAATTGATAAAATTCTATTTACTTTGGTTATTTATTGCTTATTATACTAAACGAGTTATATATAAAATTAAATCTGTAAATCTTGTGCTTCTATAATGATTCATTAATATTAGGTAATATGATTGTTTATATGTTGTGTGAATAATTATATAAATAAACCATAAATATAAAATTCATGTCCTAACAAAACCCTTGTTACAAATAGACTGATCGGAAAAATACCACTTTCAAAGGAAACCGGCGTAGCTGTACATCTGCGTTTCATATTAATTTCGAAAAAATGGCGTCTAAAGATGTCAAACCTATTCTTAATAAATTTATTTGAATACGTATATATCCATCATTTCTTTTCTATTTTCATAAAAGGTGAAGTGAATTAAAAACAGACTGGTGTTATAAAAACTTTATATAAAGTTTTTAAATATGAGATTATTATATAAATTGCAAAACATGAAACGCGCTTGAAATTCAAAACATTAAATTAAGAATTTTGTTTTTCCGTATTTGTCTAGTTTAGGTGACTTGAAAATCGTTTGATAATGTTAAATAGATGACGCACAATCAGAACACATCAATATTACCGAATTTGACTTTTTGTGGGTTGACACATTATTGCTTATCAACATCCATATAAAACAAAATATTACGCAAAATGTATTCGTAAGTATTCATGCATAAAATAAAAACGTACAATTTTAATTATCGTTACGTCCATGATTATAAGGTTGCACTGTATCATATCTCACTAGCTTTTGCTTGCGGCCTCACACACTTTAATATAGATTTGGTTTAAAATAATACGCATATATACGTATTATATAACCTATGATCATCTTTGTCTTCACATAGTATAAAACAACGTCGCTCCCCGCCGTCTGTACGCTTAAATCCTTAAAAATACGAAACTGATTTCTATGAAAATTTCGACACCAAGCTTTCGACTTCGTAAAGTAAATGTTTCCTTTCCAAGGTGTCCGTTTTTATAACAAAATACCACAGAATTTTTTGCAGTTTTCAATGCATAAGTTTAAATTATATATTAAAAAGTCTTTAATAGCTAAAGCATATTATTCTGTGTAAATTTATATAGATGATAACAATGCGTGAATTTAGTGTAGCTGGAGTTCATACAGGATGTGTAATATATACATTTGTAATTTTTAAATGTATGTACTTAATAACACAATTTTAAGAGTAGCTATCGAGTTTCGTGCCGGTTCGTCTCGGTAGAATTTACACTCGGTAACTTTCCTTAATTTAAGTACTGTTTGTTTGTTTTAACGATTCAAAAGTGCTTTTAAAGCCTACTTGAATAAAGTATTTTTTAATTTAAATTTTTAAATATAATAAATGCATATTATAGTTGAGAAAAATTCCGGATTTATAATGTGATATCGTAAAGAATTACATTACACCCATGCGAAGTCGGGTCGGCTCGCTAATCTAAAATAATGCACCTATCAAATGGTACCATAAAATTTTAATAGGTTCAGTACTTCCAGAATTTACTTCACACGTGCAAAATACGCTCTTCATTATTTATTACTTGATGGTATAAAGTGTTTAACTTTGAATTAATTCTGCTGAGCTGAAACTTAAAACTAAAACCTTTAAACAGGCTCTCTAGTAACTTATGTGATTTTAGCTGGCTTGTAAATTTAGCTATGTATGTAGTAATTGCACAATCTTCATTTTAAATTAAGTAAAAGCTAAGTACTGTTAATGTCGCACTACTGGGAAGGCCTCCTCTATTATTATTAAGGAATAGGTTAAGAGCTTATTGCACCATGCTCCTCCACTGCAGCTTCTCGCAGTAGGTACATGCAGGTTTCCTCACAATGTTTTCCTTCACTGATCACAAGATGAATTTAAACAAAAATTTAGTGCTTAAAACTCAAGAGATCAAAGAGATCAACATGTTCTAACCATTAGATCTTAGCTAGATTTTAAATTACCTTTTATATTCCTTCTGAATTTAATTTAATTTTTTTTTGCATTTTCACTTATAAATTTATATTACTTCTATAAAAGCACCATTTTAAAATTTTTATACTGTCAATAAGATTGTCAAAAATTGTAATATTTTTTATAAAAGTCTATTATTTTAAAATAAAAAACCTTTTTTTTTAGTTTAGTGGTGTATTTTATGTGCGATGTAAACTCTGGATCCAGTGAAGCTACTTTAAAAACATGTTTTAAAAAGTAAAAACCAGTAATCTAAGTTTATATTACTGTATACAGTTTTTAATTATTTTAAAACCTAAATATATCTAGGGTAGCTACACCATTCATAGCTCAACAATTTCTGGACTGATTTTTAGGTGTTTTGATTTATTGGACTTAACTCCACTCACTACAAACAGCAGAATAATTTTAAAAAAGAAATTTATGAAAAAAAAAATTAATATACATATGTTTTATATGAAATAAATTTCAAGGCACACAACATTTAATTTTAATATTTTTTATTATTTATATCTATTTCTCACAAACCTTTGTTTTAGTTATGAAAGAATGAACTGGGTTCTCAACCTTGAATAATAGATTGTAAAAATAAAATGAATAAACAAATAATTATTAACATTTATTGATTCCAAGGTCGTACGAAGTTTACGGACAAGATTCACATATTTCATGTTCCTTATAATTTCAGACTAAACTTGGCCTCAACTCTATTCAAGTAAACCTATTCATATCACTCAAATGTTACTAAGAGTATGAACAGTAAGATTTAATGGCATCTTAAAATTAAAATAAAGTGTTTAGTTGATATTCTATTTATTTAAAACATTTTTTTTAATTATCTATGTTATCTTTTTAAAGTTTGTGAGTAGCTAAACTCCAATTTAGTTAAGAATTATTTTTATTATAAGCCTTTATTGACAGTTGATTACCATAGTCATATACCATAGTTGATCTCCATCTGCAATGTCATATATTTTCCTAGCTAAACTAGTGAATTCATCCCATTCTATTTCCTCTGGCAAAACATTTAGCACACAAGGTGTAAAACATATACTATGAATACTTAAAGTATATTTTACTACAAATAGGTACAAATTGGATTACAAAGAATTGTTCGCAGTTGTCAAAAATCGACTGAATTTTAATCACTCTTATTACGAAGTTTATAAAAGTTACCTTAGGAAAATTAACTTAATTTGTACACTCCACTGATTAAGAAATAAAACACTCGTTGGTAAGAATATACTGTAATCACAAATTAAACTTATGAGCTAGGGAACACTGGGTATTATCGACGTCCACGACCGCGGCCTCCCCGGCCGCCTCTTGGTCCTCCGCGACCTCCTCGACCTCTGCCTCTTCCGCCTCTTGTGCTTCCTCGAGGGAATCCTTCGCGTTTACCCTTACCCTTTGGCGCGTCATCGATAAGTAATGTTTCCAAAGGCAAACTATCAGGTAGTAGATAATATCTAATATTATTCCCACGTATGCTTAACGTCTCTAATTGCAGCTCTTCTTTATTTTTTAATGTTACTTTGACTGCTTTGAGATGTGTGTTCATCGCTACATCGACACCGGTGATGGTACCATGAACAACGCTTCCGTTCTTTAACTCTATTGTGACCGTTTCGTGGCTCAATTTCATCAAAAATCTTACTAGTTTCATGTTTGTTATTTAGTTGTTTTTATCTATTAATATGAAAACAAGACAGGCGTCGTTACAAAGATGTTAACCTAAAAACGCCGTACAAACAAAATATGGCGGTTCAACAGTGTTGCCAACTTGATCAATAAAACTTAGTCACCATAGACAAACTTTAAATTAAAAAACATATACTGGCTGAAATTAATTTAAATTATTATTATAGTCAAATACTAAGCCTCAAATAAAATAATTTACATTATTCATTGGATTATCTCTACAAAAACATGAATGTGGAATTTACAATCGATGAAACCGAAGTAGATATTGATGTAGAGGAAGAACGAGAAAAAACGGTCTGTGCTAGACTTATTTTAACAAAAGAACAGGTGACTTTTTTATTCATCATGAAATAATTATAGACCAATATACAAGTGAATACTTAAATCGCGATGGCTGTTAAGTAAGCGTAAAAATTGTAATCACAATGGCGATGCAATCAATACCGTCGTTAAGGTAATATAAAACACGTTAACGAATAAAATGGAAAACGCATTTTTAGATTTATCGGCAACAGCTGAAATATCTGAAAAGGAAATCGAGGATTTACAGGCAAATATTGAGAATAAATCAGTTCAGGCTAGATTTGTTTTAACCGAGGCCCAGGTATATAATTAAAAACAACACAACTACTTTTTCGCTACAAAGAAGACACTTTTAAAAAGATATGATAATGACATCATCATCAATTTAATAAAAAACCATATTAAGCCCGCCTTATGATATGAAGGCAGTCATTTCAATTTTAGAGTGCAATCCATCCGCGACTCGATTTTTTTCGAGATTAAAAGTATCGTATGTCTTTTCAAAGGATGTAAACTACGTCCTTGTAAAATTATATCTCAATTGGTCCAGTAGCTTTTGAGCTTATTCTTTACAAACACACAATCAATTCAATTCAATTCTTTGGTTAATGGCTGTATACACAAATTATAAATCTTTCCTCTTTATTAATATTACAATGTAAATATACATTTTTGTTTTTTTTTTTTTCAGAAAAAAGATCTTCATGAAGCTTTTGACCTACTTGATTACGACGGTGAAGGTAAAATAAAGGCTGAAGACTTCCGAGTAGCAATAAAAGCTTTGGGTAAAAATAACTGATTTTATTTCAATAACTAAATGTGTCTCACCTCACTCACCTTCTCCTGAATAGGAGATGAGGCCTTTACCCAGCAAATGTCCTACCATTTACAGTGTTGGTCTGAACTATGCACATTACGCTGCACAGAATAAAAAATTAGGCACCAGGACAGTTGTCTAGACATTTCTTTAATTTTAATTATTATATTCTTCTTATGTAGTTATCAAATTAATGTGTTTAAGCCATTAATTAGTAGCAGTTTTTGTACAAATCATATCGGATGTTTTTCTCAAACATTTGAAAGCATTAATACTAAACAAGTGTAAATATTAAAAAAATGCAGGATTTTCTTTCTAAGATGTGTTTATTTACCAAATAAGTCAAGTAAAGCTATAATAAATTATAACGACTCTTTCAACGACTGAAAATACTCAATATGTACATTTAAAGTTTTTAGTCTTGTATACTCAATTGTACTATGGGCGAGTTTGGATTTAGACCAACACTCTTACGTGAAATTAGTTATACTTTACTTTACACTACATTTTTTCTAGGTTACGAACCAACTAAAGAAGAACTTCAGAACATGATAAACGGCGTTGACAAGGGACAAACTGGGAAGCTGAGTTTTGAGAACTTCGAGACGGCGATCATGAGGAAAGTCATGTCGGTCGACAGCGATGGTGATGTGATGAAAAGTTTTCGTCTGTTCGATGTTGACGATACTGGTAATTGTCTTGGACACGTTGTGTTAGAGAAGCATGCTTGTGAGGCTGAACCTAGCTGTCGTCTATTGACATACAGCTCGTATATTGGCTGACTCGACCGGGGTACCTCATTCTCACAGAAGATCGGCATAAAGTAGCTAACATAGCTATATTTCGTATGATAATCCGGAAGCCATTGTTATTTTATTTGCATCGTACTTTTTTCATCCCTCAGTCCTTTTAAGGTATAAATGTCACCTCTAATCCTGAAAATGTTCATGGGCTGTGGTGATCACATACATTAGGTGTCACGCCTGCTCGTTTGCCAGCTAATTGAAAAAAAAAATTGTTAAGTATCAGTTGTGATAAATTTCTGTTCTTGCTAGCTTTAATGACATTCCTACTTTAGTAAAACGTAGCTGTAACTCACAGACAAGAGCATGTATACGGTCTGGCTCCACCGGGGTAGTACCATGAGCACAGCATTTTTTACGGTGAGTGATAGAGCTGGAAACCTCACTTCATATAAGTCATACTCTAGCAGTAAATAGGACACCCCTACAAACAGGCTATCTAAAGCAAGAAGAATTTGATCCCAAAATCTTGAGTCTAATACTAGTCCAATCCCCACCTCTAAATCGTCTCCGCTAAATTTGTACGTGTGTAGTAGTTCTTACTTTCATCATAAGCTTTGACAGGGTTTATAAGCTTTGACAATTTAAAACACGTGACTCAAATACTCGGTGAGAACTTGACAGATGAAGAAATAGAAGAAATGATCGACGACGCTGATAAGGATTTTGACGGATACGTAAGTTATTTTTTTAAATTATGACGATAGATATATAATACGATAGATAAAACGATGGACTTATACTAGTCTAATCGCATTTTTAAGACGAAAATTACCTTTGTAAGTTTTACTCTCACGAGTGGTATATGACAGCTATGAAACCTAGTAACAGATACATCATAAGTAGATACGAAAGCTGTAAATTTAAAAATAAGCCACTGATAATAAATTATTTCAGGTGTATAACTCTTAGTAAATTTATTTTAAATTTAAACTGTAATACAAATAGGCAGAATATTCTATATAGATAAAAGTCAATTGCTGAATATAAAATAAGCGCATCACTTTAGAACGACAAGGTTTATATGAAAGACGTTGTTTAAAAAATTGTACGGAAATATGAAGAATTTGACTTAAATATTGAGATTTAAATTAGTACACCCGCGTAGAGACGAAGCAGGTAGTTAGTAAAATACTTAATTGTATAACTAAATCTAACGCAATCAAGAACTACGCGTTCTGGAATACTTGTAGTGTAGATGCATGTATATTTACATAGTATAAAACAAAGTAGACGCAGCCCTTCGTCTGTATGCTTCGATCTTTTAAACTCCGTAATGCATTTTTGAATCAATAAACAGCATGTTATAATGAAAAGAAGCCGAGACTTTCAAAGATTTATAATGGAATATTGTAAAAAGCTATATGCACCCGTGAGAAGCCGGGATGGGTCGCTAATTATTTAATAAGCTCCTACGTATTGCGACGTGACTGAACGTAAAACACGTGATTTAAATATATCCACGTGTCTGAAACACGAACTGAGCATTTCATTAAACTCGAGAACCCGTAGTCTGTACATGACTTAACATTGTTTGTTTTTTTCAGATCTCAGTTCAAGAGTTTATGAAAATGATAAAGAACTCCGTCAATATTGTAACTCCTTGAACAAGTAAATAATAAATTATTGTATTTCTTTGTTTTTTTTTACCATGTAGTCAGCATATGTATACAGCCATAAGATTCTTTATTGTTAAATAATCAATATTGTACTATAATATTATAATTATTATAATATATAAAGTTCCGTCCATTATTATTTACGAAATAAAACTTAATAAAATATTTTTTCGTTTTTGGGTAAGATTCTTGGTCAAGCGAGGTCAGTTATAAATGAGGTAACATTTATTGTCAATGGAACAGAACTTTGTGGTTTATTTATAATTTTTTATCTGTGGTTCGTGTTTACTATTTTGAAAAATGTCCGTTCCAGTTTGAGTTGTAGAGAAATAGTTTTTAACGATCCGTAAAAGTGAAATCGTATAAGTACGGCAAAACAAACAATATGAAATAATTAGTTTTTAAACATTTAATGATATAAACGAGTGAAATATTTAAAAAATGGGTACGTCTTAAACTTATTTACTATTATTATTAATCATTTTATTTGTTTGTAAGCAAAGATTCATAAAATATAAATAATCATTATTTAAAATTTAATGGAATGTTATAGTTATTTGTATATTTATAAGTTGCATTACTTTATTTTTAAAATATCAGTGAAATACAAGACTTATTAAACAATAGTATTTTTTGCTATTTTCATTTTGATTGAAAAGTAACTAGAATGTAAATCTCAAAGAATTAGAAGGTCTGTAGACAGGGACTTCAATTGAATCCTCAATTTATACCTATCTTTTCATAAAATTTGTATCAAGCTAATCTTTTTTAATAACATGAAATAAGTTTAATAAACTCTTACATAGCATCTCAAAAGTAATATTATTTATTTATAATATTATTAATATCTAATATATACAAAGTGATTGTTACCTCTGAGGCAGGGCAAAAATAATTTCCCTAACAACAGAAACTATCTTTATATTGGGTGTTCTTGAAAGCAACAGGATAACTTAATATGTTCTAAAGAAGACCCATAAGGAACGACCCCTTAAAAACAAATGTTAAAATTTATATGAACTAATTGCTCTGACCAGGATTTATACCAACTCTCTACAATAATATAACAATGAACATTATCAGATACACTATGCTATAATGACAATTAAAATATAATTTGAGTAATCAATTACAATTTCAGAAGTAGAAGACATGACATTAGAAGATAAATGTGAACATTTAATGAACATAGTTGTCGAGTCACGCAAACGATTTGGTAAAATGTGCATAGATTACGAACAAAAAACGTCGCTAGTAGAAAATAAAATGCTTAACTTACAAATAGAAACGATTTCCAACTACCGTTTCAAACCTAAGAATACAGTACCTAATATTGATATTGAAGAAATGATGAATGAAGTGGAAGAATTTAAGAATTCAATAATAAATACTCAAAAGAGAGTCGATAATTTGAGACGGGATGTTAAGAATACGCAAAGCATTGTGATGCAATTGAAATCTGATGGCGTTGGGCAACGGTTGAGAAAACCACTCACAGTAGAAGCTATGTTAGACGATAAAAATAAAATGAAAGAATAAATTGTTGTTTTATTTTTATATGGATACAAAAATTATCTTTTTATAGAATTGATAATAATGGTTTAATAAATGTTTTTTCTTATTGTTATTAATTTTGGGTAATTTTAATATTACATTTATATAATGAAAAAGACAAAATCGGAAACGTTTTTGGACACGATTTATTTTACCGATATTTTATTTTGTTGCGCTAATCTGTGGCAATCGACAGGTTAAATTTCGTAGTTATTTGTCATAGACAAAATTGCTTCTATAATAATAAGTAAAACAAATTTACCATTTTCTTAATAAAGTAATTGTTATAACATATTTTATTACAGTTAAAATAAATTTTAATTTAAATTAGTTGTATTTTCATTTTTCTAATGATTTTTAGCATTTAAGTAAAGATCATATCTGTGGTTACCTAGTAACAAGTTTAGTCAAATTTTGTTATAATTGACTTTATTGTAGAGCTTTTTAAAAAAATTGACTACTGAATGTGTTAATTTATTTCACACTTAAAAACAATTCAGAAATGTCTGATATTCAAAGTGCATTCAAAAAACATTGTATAGTGCCTGATATACTAACAATAGCTCCATCCGAACCTTTAGATATTCACTATCCGGGTGGAATCAGTGTTGACTTAGGAAAAGAATTGACTCCTACACAAGTTAAAGATAAACCCATAGTAAAATGGGCTGCAAAAGATACTATATATTACACTTTAGCTTTAGTCGACCCTGATGCTCCAAGTCGTGAAAATCCCAAGTTTCGTGAATGGCATCATTGGCTAGTAGGAAATATTTACGGTGGTGATATTAACAAAGGCGAAGTTCTCTCAGATTATATTGGATCTGGACCACCCAAAGGAACTGGTTTGCATCGATACGTATTTTTAGTTTATAAACAACCTGAAAAATGTGACTTTTCGAAAATTCCAAAGCTTCCAAGTAATTCTGGAGCTAACAGAGGAAAATTTTCGATTTCCAAATTTGCCCAACAGTTTAAATTAGGTCCACCTATATCTGGTAACTTTTTTGTGGCAAAATATGATGATTATGTACCAAAACTGTATGCACAATTAAAAAGTTAAATTATCCTTTAGACAATTACCAAAACCGGTAAATTAAAAATCATAAAGTGCATAGCAAGCTTTATTTCAAATCAAACCAAGATTGTCTATGGTCTCGATCGATAATTATTTCCGCCTCCGCGTGACATTCTCATTTTTTGGTCCAGTCGCCATATCATCCGCCATTACATTTTGGAGTTTGCGTAAATTGGTCGTTGCATTGTCAGCGCGTCTAACCACAAAGACTTATCAGTGACATTTAGTGTTCGTGCGTCGTATCGCAGCGTTTCGTTACAACAAAGAGTAGAGACGTTCAATCGTATGTCCATCCAGAATCTCAACACATTCGACCCATTCGCCGATGCTATCAAAAGCTCGGAAGACGACGTACAAGATGGATTAGTCCACGTCCGGATCCAACAACGGAACGGGCGTAAGACGCTAACAACGGTGCAAGGCCTCTCGTCGGAATATGACCTGAAAAAGATCGTGCGGGCATGCAAGAAGGAGTTCGCGTGCAACGGAACGGTCGTGGAGCACCCGGAGTACGGCGAGGTGTTGCAATTACAAGGCGACCAGCGCGAGAACATTTGTCAGTGGCTCACCAAGTCGGGACTCGTGAAGCCCGAGCAACTTAAAGTGCACGGCTTCTAAGCCCCCGCCGACACGTAACATGTCCATCGCCGTGACATCATCATAGTTCTTCTAATATTATGAGAGCGTGCGCGTTATAACCCTATCGAATATGTATTTAGAAAGTACCGACGTTTACAGAGAGCATTGGATCGAGGCCGCCCGGCCTCCCGCGCCCTGTGCCTTGCTGTCTCCCTTAACTTAATGTATCATAAATGTATTTTTGAATATCGACGCCGTCTCTAACTCGGACAGCCTTAGTTGCAATCAACGCCGAACGAAATAGTCAATAATCATTTTTGTTTTTTACGACATAATTATAAATTGCTGTAATAATTATAATATGATGTGTCTCAATTATTAAAACATGTTTTTGTACGTGTGTCTTTCATTTGCCTCGGTGGCGGGTAGCGGCGTCCTATAACGGGACGAAAGATGAATAATAGTGAAAGTAGGCGGGGCGTGCAAAGTGGTAGAATTCCTTATAAACTGTCACGCAAATTGAGTTTAAAACTTCCGTCATACTTATTATTGTAACGATGATCTTTGTACTGAACGAGTTAATGCGTCTGCCGTAAATTGTGTGTTTTTATAAGTCATTATCACGATTTATTGACGAGGCCAATGTATTATCAATTGAACAAATAACTTGTAAAAGTTAATAAGATAGCGACAAACCATATCTTAACCTGGAAACTCGCTCGATTAAACCAACCTACCGAATCTAGATTGTATTAAAAATAGAACGAATTTTTATATTTGAAGGAAAATATTAATAGAAAATAGTTTTAAAATGTTCTCCATTTTATGACTAAAGCAATAAGAGAAAGTTCATACAACATTTTCATAAATTTGTAATTAAAAGTTGATTCATATACATCGCTGATATAAAACTATTTTTAAAATTAAGGTTATCTTGACATTTCCGTGTTTATAATCTGTTAAAACCTCACTTATCAATTTACTTGGGTAATTTATTATTGTAACTATGCCGAAAGTTATTAAATATGATGAATTTATTTAAGTCTCAATGATATTTTGTAACTGTAGATAAGTTAGTACGGCATGAATTTTGGCACCAAAAACGTCTTCCACTTTTGGAATATCGGACAATACAGTCGTTGCCTAACTACCAATTAAAAGTACAGATTTTTAATAGTATGAATATTACATATCTGTAGTTATAAAACGTTACTGACTAGTACTGTTTAAATATAATCACAGTAAACGTGCGTTTAAGGAAACAATACATGAGTCATGCATTATGCTTGCAAGGCTGAGGTCAGCTACTTCACTACTGATGACATACTTGGAAGATTTTAAAATTATGAAATCGCGACATGCGTCATTATTTCACTTAAATCTTTCTTTGTCATTAAAATTAATTAGATCGCTGATTTAGTATGACAATTAAAATAAACATGCAAAAGCGTAGGTAATAATAGGATTAATATAAAATTAGGTATATACATTTATTTTTACATAAACTCCTAATATAGATTATAAGTCCGATGAATTTCATTTTATTACATCGTAGATTATATTTCCATTTAAAATAAACATTTGTAACTAACTGTTGTCAGCCTGTATCGTTATTAAAGTAACGTTCACTTAAACTATATGTGTGGTGCATTGTTACAGCTAATCCTCTAAACCGACATGATTGTTTAATGTATGTTATTTATCTACTTATATACGTTAAAAATTAACGATATATATATAGAATATTTTTGTCAATTTGCACACGTCAATCTCAATCTAGTAGTTCGATTTGGAAACAATTACATTTGTGTCAGATATAATTGTTTATATCTGACTTTATCTCAAATTATTGTAGGGGTATTTCTTTTAAAATAATACGCATACTTACATTAACATATCCTATGATCATCAAGAATAATGTACCTTACAAATGAGACAATAATTTTTAAAATCAATTCTATTATTCCGGAGTTTACATTGCACATTCAAAATCTACATTAACGCGAAGTCGCGAGGAAAACTAAGTATACATTTATATATTCGATTATTTAAAATTAAGAAGCTATTAACATAATTGCTATAAATTAACAACATTGTAGTCGTTAGTATAAATACGAGGTGGTATTAAACGACACGTGTAACAAATAATTACTCGCAAATCTACACTATTATAAAACTGTTTGTTTATATGACAATGTAAATTACTGAATCGATTAAAGAAACTCTTTGTTTAAAAACTGATTCGACTTAAAGATTGGTGAATTTATTTTCGACAATAAAAGAAAAAAAATTAAACCAAATGGGTAAAACCTAGTAATTTTTATTTTGCATTTTAATACAGATTATAGACATATACATTCTCGTAACTCAGAAGTAAGCTTTTCATTAAAAAAATAATAAATAAATCTTCTTTTCTTAGAACTTGTTTTTAACGTAGGTTATAAATACCTTCACAATTAACTTTTTTAATAAAAAAAGCCATAAATTCTCATTCTTAACTATCTGCAATGTTTAACTTTAGTATTGAGAGCGCAATATGGTGCAATGCACTTTAGTTACGGTACCTGCATGCACTGCGGACATAGTTTACAGAAGATATTTCACTATGAAAAGTTTTCTTCAAAATTGATTTGTTTAAATATACTTTTTTCTGTTTTTATACTCTTTTGTAATATTAAAAGAATTTATTTCAAGTATTTATAAGTGTTAGATACCTTTAAATGATATAAATTCCTTCTCATAAAAAAAATATATATGTAATTTTCTATATATGTTCAGAAGTGACGTAGTTTTGAGTTAACAAACATTTAAAAAAATAACTACAAATTGAGAACCTCCTTTTTTAATCTGTTCAAAATTAAATTTAACAAAACTAACATTTTGAGTTATCTTGAATCCGTTTTTACTGATTTTAATGTCATGTCTGTATATTCTACTAATATTATAAGTGTGAAAGTGTGTAAAGATAGATGATTATTTGTTATTCGAAAAAATTACTGAACATTTTTTGATAAAACTTTACTATAACTTAGCATCAAAATAGCGCATCGTCTACTTTTATCAACATATTAACAAATAATTATAACACATACAATTATAACTCCGAAGTTTCGACTCCGCAAAGTCAATGTTACCTTCTTGGGGCAAGGTATTTGTTTTTATAATAAAATTCCGCAGAAAGTGCAGTTCCGCAGAAAGTACAGTTTACAAAAAAGAAATTTAAAGTACATATTAAAAAATCCTTAGTAGCTAAAGCATATTATTCTGTTCAAGATTATATAGACGATAATCATGCTTGGATTTAGTATAAGCTTGATTCACACAGGGTGTTTAATATATTTGTAACTCATAAATGTATGTCCCCATCGTAAAACTTTTAAAAAGAGTAACTATCGAGTTTCTTGCCGGTTCTTCTCGGTAGAATCTACATTCCGAACCGGTGGTAAATTAATTAATTAATTAGTGTTTAGCTATATTTTGTTTTTGTATTGACGATTCAAAAGTGCTTGTAAAAACCTACTTGAATAAAGCATATTTTGATTTTGATAATAAAAGCAAATGTGTATTGTTTTCTTGTGGTGTCGTTTTGGCTCTGAAGGAACAAAGGTCAAAATAACACATACAGATATAGAAACAAACTTAAACATGAAATTCATGAAATTATCATCCATAATTATTTACTTAATATCTTAAATGCGAAAGTGACTGTTCCACTTTCACAGAATAGCGGTTTGCCCGATCGCCGGGACATGTATATACAGAATGTTCGGAAACTCAACAATTTCCTTGAAGATTGTTATAGACTATAGTCTACATCATAACTGGCCACATGAAAAAAAATATACACCTAATTACAACACATCGCTCTTCAAAATCAGTTAAATTGTTTAGGCTAGAGGTCATAACGGTTCGCTAGGTTTGACAGCTTACGTCCGCCATGGTGTTTTTTTGCTGACGTCATTATACTTATACTCCAGGGAAGATACGAATCTAATGGAATCTCATACTTCAAAATAAGTTTACGCAAGAGGACATCACAATGAAACGGACATTCATACATATACTAATGAGTGTAATGTTTTACACATGCGTGTATGTACATACCTACATACACGCATGTGTAAAACATTACACTCCTTCTGGGCCAATCGAAATCACGTAGTAACATCCCTGAGCGAAACTTGATCAGTTTTTTTTATTCCTTGACGCAAAAATAGGGATGTTATAAGTTTAACATATGTACCTGTTTGTTGCCTGAAGCATCGCAACTCTTAAACTGATAAACCGTTATTCAATTTAGTTTTATTTTTATTTTAAGCGAGTGTTCTTAGTTATTCTTATATTTATAGTATTTTTTTTTAATTAAAAAAAAAGCAAAAAAGTTAAAAATCTTACTTTTTGTCGGTTTTATTATTTATTAGGAAATAATAAACATTCTGCGATTATTTTAAGCGGTTATCTGTTATAGTTCTTAAGATACAGTCCTGTAAAAGTAGTACGACAAACTGACAGAGAGTACAAACTCCCCTTGGCATTCTTTAGGTAAAAAAAATGTAAAATTGACAAAACATACTTGAAAAAATACTTCTTATTTTCTTTATAAGTTATTTATAAAACAAGAAAATATTTATATATTGTTTTCCTTCCTTAGAATTAAATGTGTTGTATATAATTGTCTTGCTTATGTATAAATAAAATTACTATCTTTAAAAATAAACAATATCCTTACAATTCAGAATCAAATATAAAACTTTAGAATAGAAAAATATTGAGGAAACATATTTATTTATTTATCCTTGTGCGCGTGTGTTTATAATGCAATATTTTAACTATCTTTTATTTAAAAATAATATTTTAAGCCTGTAGAATTGTCAGTTTATATTTGATGATAAAAATATCTGTCCATTTCCAACTTTGTAAAGCTCGTCAATTGACCAAAGATACTCTCGCCTGTCATACTCACATTACTAGGGTCGGCAAATTAGGCGTGAAAATCCTTGAGTTTATAACTTTTATTTCGTATATAATATAATATCGGCTAATAATAAATATATATATATATATATATATATATATATATATATATATATATAGATATATATATCACTATTATTATTATTTTTTACTTTGGTTAAAGAAATTTATTTTTTATGCTCTTGAAGTATCCGATCGTATCGATGATTTCATATTATGACAGTGTCAATCGTTGACTTGACGTATTTCTTAAATTTTCTTCAATTTATTTGCTCGTCGCTGCAGAATTACTTTTCATCTCGATGCACATATTTTTCATAAAATAAATGGTCTTAAAACAATATAGCAAATTGTTATGTAACAAAACAATTAATAAAAAAACTCGTATTTTAAAGCCCTGCTTTTCTTTATAAGGAATCTATTTTACTTATAAGGTATTGTCGAAAAACACTGTTAAGATTCGTGTGAATATTTTTTCTTATTAAAGATTCTAAATTTGAATTACAGTGTTAATAGTTTTAAAAATGTCGGATAAACACCTAACGCTGGGCCAACGTGTGATGGTGATAGGCAAAGAAGTAAAAGGATCGATTGCCTATGTTGGGTACCCAACGTTCGCGACTGGTAAATGGATCGGTATTATTTTAGACGAAGCTAAAGGAAAGAATAATGGAACTGTACGGGGACATTCTTATTTTCGTGTAAGTTTTTTAAAGTTAGAATGTTTTTTTTTTTTAATTTAGTATTAATCAATAACTCAATAGTTTTTTCCTATATATAGGTAAATTACAAACGATTTGAAAATATAAGCTCATTCAGTATAAGCATTCATAGCAAATTATGAGCTATAGTTGCCAGTGGCTAATTTTAATGTAATATTTATTTATTTTCCTATTACAAGGCTTGTTGGTGTTATGTTATCAATAAAATATCATTGTGTTCTCTAAAAAATAGATTTTATTCTGTTGCCAGCATAAATTTACCTTAATGACTGTGTAAAACAAAAAAAAAATTAAACTGGTCTTTATGATTGGAGATTGTTTTCAAACAATGAACTCTTAAATTATATAATCTATAATTTAATAATATCATAAATGGGAAACTCTGCTTGTAACATATTCACTCTTAAACCTGTGTCCCAATATACAATATAAGAGTCGGGTGAATGTATCTACTGTATCTAATTTAGCGGTACTTATGTTTTTTTGGCTCTATAAAAAATGGTTTTATATTATTTTGTTTTTGTTGTAAATAGTGAAATATTTAATCTACAATTATATTGTTTTTCACTTCTTTGGGTGCCCCGTTATGACCAGTTTTATGTAAAAAACAATTTTTTTTGGATATGTTTATCGATTTTGTAAATTCTAATAAGAAGAATCAGCAAGAAACTTAATAGTTACTCTTTTAAAAAGTTTTACAAAAGGTACATACATTTATGAGTTACAAATATATTAAACACCCCGTGTGAATCCAGCTTATACTAAGTCCAAGCATCTTTATTATTAATATTGAACAAAAGAATATGCTTTAGCTTTTAAGGACTATAAGGAAATTATTATTTGATCTCTGTAACACTTTCTGCTGAATTTTATTATAAAAACGTATACCTTGCCCCTAGAATGGGCAATTCGAAATGATTATTATACGTATCAATGTCGTGAGTATTGACTAGTAGTAAATATTGTCATTTAAAATTTCAGTGTGAGGATAACTATGGGGTGTTCGTACGACAGACGCAAATCCAGCTTCTCGATGCGGAAGACAACCCCATGGAAACCTCCATGACTGCTTCGACTGAGGAGAAACCGGTGTCCAATAGGCGACTCAGCAGGTAATAAATTCCCTTAATAAATATTTAAGGAATGTTGTTATGCAAGAATATGAAAAAAAATTTTAAAAGTATATTAACCCATTAATCGCTAATATGACACTAGCAGAATCTTAAACCAAAATCCTTTATTTTTTTAATTATTAGTGAGATATTTAAATACAAAAGGAAAAAGAAATGTTTTCCTATTATGGATACTTTTAGGAGTAGGTTTTTTTAACCCATTTAGCGCCGGTTTGGGTTAAAAAAAATTAAAATCATTTTTTTTTTAGATGCAAATAATTATGTCAACCAACTTCATGTGACATATAAAAGTGTATTTTA
The DNA here is from genome assembly GCA_037950945.1 of Hypolimnas misippus. NCBI lineage: Eukaryota > Metazoa > Arthropoda > Insecta > Lepidoptera > Nymphalidae > Hypolimnas > Hypolimnas misippus. The sequence goes on from JBBEEQ010000002.1 coordinate 5,149,985, forward strand.
TCATTATGTACATATATTTTTTATTGTAAAATCATATTTTTTTATAATTTTGCTCGTGTTTAAAGTGAAAAAATGATTACTATTGTTAGATTTTAATTGACATATTCGTTTTGACAGAACATACAGACGCTAATTTTGATACTGCACAGGTGGTTGATGTTACCATTTAATAAATATATTTTTTAAACGGTTTTTAATATAAGTAATTTTTTTTCCATCAAGACTATTAAAAAGTCGGAAAAAGACGAAATGATAAAAATAAAAGATATGTGGAAATAAAAACCATTTAAAATAGTTTAATTTTAATGTTTAATTTTTTTTTTCATATTATTGCATAACACTTTTTTTTAAATAAACTTTTGGTGTTTATATTAACATATCTGAATGGTTTAATTTTGATTCCATGATCTCGATGTTGCTTATTTTATTTACTAATAAATAACGAATACGAGTTAACTATTAGTAAAATTAAAATAAAATTTTTATTTATTCTATTTTATTTAAGATCTATATGTTATAATAAATTATAGGTTTGGTGTAAGTAATTTAATTAATTATAGTTTTCTATAAAGGTTTTTAATTTTAACTAACACTTAAAATAATTAATAATTATTTATTTAAAAGTCGTCAACTAAGGCTGGTAACACCAAGCCGGGACGCTGTCAACACAAACAAGAACAACAAAAGACGGTACACTATACACATTTAATATTAATAAAATGCAAATAAAATTACACCGAAGAAAAAGAAAAAAAATTGCTATTGGTAATCACTATTATTACAAGCTTTTATACAAAATAGTGCTGCCATTTTGTTTACAGATAAAAAATCACATATGAATACGCTTTAATAGACAATTTATTTAATTATTAATAATTCACTCATATTTGCTTCTGTATCAAATTAAAAATAATCTTAATAGAATAGAATTTATCGCTGTTTTTTTTTTATATTTTTGTGTGAAAAAAGTGTCATTTACTCATTGTTTTACATTTAAAATATAAGGTATGTTTTAATCAATATACGATGATTTAAAAAAAATATACAGATTTTTAAAATGTTATAAAAAAGGGAAAATACTGTTTGTAAAACACACTAATATTATTTAGAATATTAACTGTTTAGTAGACAATATTTCATCAATAATACATCAAATGTCTTTAGTTTTAACATCTTAGGTGTCATGCATCCAGTAAATAAATAATTTTATTTATAATAATAAAAAAAATGTAATCAATAACATTAATTATTAAAAAATATCACATTAGTGTGTATCATTTTTATAATAACAGGAAATCGAAAAACCATTCGTTTTGAGGTTAATTTTAGTGAAATGTAACGTTAAAAATGGCGCCATCAACGTTGTCTGAACTTATAAAAAGATAATCTAACACTCTCCTTTAAAATAAGGTTTTAATTTTAAAAATATTGTGGCAATTATTTATTGAATTGCTTTAGTGCACTTCGACTTGTCTAAAAGTAAATTTGACAATATATCTTTGTCTAAACCCATAGACAAAAATACTACAATCATCTGTCAAAGCCTTCTGAGTAATATTATATTTCGCCAGAAGGAGCCACGTATAGTATTCATTTAGATCTTTTTTAATAATTGAAAACATAAATGAATGAAGGTGATGTGGCGAAATTCTAATTTTGAGAAAATGTAGTTTAATGCTTTTCCTAACCATACAAAATATATTCAATGCGTTTATCCGAACACAGCGTATTTCTTAAATCGCTTCATACAATATATACATTTTTATCATACATAGAACAGCGAAATCTAAAATGCGTCATTTAACGTTTTCCAGTCATGTTTTCAACTATACAAGATTACCGCTCTGAAGTTTGCACAAATAAACTCGTAACACGATTGGTCGATCCACACTCGCTCACCAATCACGTCGCGTCACTTGTACTAACTTCAGATCAGTTGTGTTTTTTGAAAATATATTGAGTTTTTCGATTTCCCCCACAACCATTAAACATTTTAACTCATAGAGTGTGTTTCTTTCTCGCTAGTATAACAGTGGCCCAGAGGTCTAGACCGACTACGTAAGTACTAGATGCAGTAGATATGCACTCGCTTAGCTTCGCACACAAACGCTTATGTTTTAACCGGCTACACGTAAATAGCGTTTACTCGAGCAAATTTGTTCGCGTGATTTTTTTGCGCGTGTAGCCGATTCACGAATGAAAATGCGTTGAGAAGCCGCTTTTATGTTAAAATCTAAAAAATTGTATGCTTATCGTTATTCGTTATTATATGTTTTGTTTAAATGTTTGTTTTTAATAAAATAATACGCTATTTAACAATAATTGTGAAATAATATATATATATATATATATATATATATATATATATATATATATATATATATATATATATATATATATATATATATATTATTTCACAATAATGACAAGAGTCATAACTCGAAATAATTCATTGTATATGTTAAAATCTTATCTCATACAAGATATTCTTTAAAATATCTGAAAAAGTACGATAAATATATCGCATGTTAAGGCGGACAGGATCATATTAAAAAAAAATATTTTATAATACGCTAGAGTATACATTATTAAAAGTTTGTTTGATCGTTTGCTTGAACGCGCTAATCTCAGGAACTACTGGTCCGATTTGAAAAATTCTTTCGGTGTTAGATAGCCCATTTATCGAGGAAGGCTATAGGCTATATGGATGCTGATAAGCAATAATGTGTTAACCCACAAAAAGTCAAATTCGGAGGTATTAATGTATTTTGATACTGCATCATCTATTCAACATTATTCAAAGAAAAATCAAGTAATATAAACTAAATAAGTACGGTGAAGTGTCTCAATAATTGTTTCGTATTTCAAGTGCGTTCCATATTTTGCAATTTATAGAATAATCTGAAATATTTGAAAATTTTTTAAATAGATAATATATTAAATATATCAATCTACTTTTAATTCGTTATACGTTTAAAAAAAAAGAAAAGAAAAGATAGATATAAACTTCATTAAACAAATTTAGTAAGAATAGGTTTGACATCTTTAGACGCCATTTTCTCAAAATGAAGTCCGTGTGGGTTGACACAGTATTGCTTATCAGCGTCCATATATTATCACGCTAAGACCAAAATGAGCGGGGCACCAATGAAGAATGTTTCAAAATGGGTGATATTTTCCTATTGAGATAGCTGACGCTGCGTGCGCCGCGTAAACGGTTAAAGTTTCGCAAAAATCATGTATAGAATCGTTCCGCTATAAAAGTTCTAAAAAAAAGTCCGCGACAGCATATGTCTATCTTGTAAGGTTAGCTCACTATAACCTTTTTTATGTTAACCAAATGTGTTCTAAAGTAATGCATTATTCGCCCAAAGTAACTACTCCAAGCGGACGATGTCGCGGGTGGAAGCTAGTTATAACTAGCTAAAATAATACGTAGCACGTTAAGAATAAAAGTCATTCTTAAAAATAATTTATTTTATATTATACTAAACTAGATGATCCAGCTTATTGTCTATGAACTTTTTTAATTGTGACTGTACGCACAAATAATAAATATAACGAATAATTGTGCAATCCGCTTAATAAAGACTCCTATATATTGAGATTGATGAAGAGAACATTTTACATTTCATATTATTTTTAAAACATAGATAAAGAGGTTTAATACTAATTGAATCCTGATAAGCAATAATGTGTCAACCCACAAAACGTCAAATCCAGAGATATTGATGTATTTTGATAATGCGTTGCCTATTTAACATTATGAAATATAATTTCAAGTTATCTAAACTAAATAAGTACGGAAAAAGTTTCTTAATTTAATATCTCGAATTGAAGTGTGTTCCATATTTTAAAATTTATACAATAATCTCTAATATTGGAAAAACTTATTATTAGATAACACATTAAATTTAACTATCTGCTTTTCATTAATTAAAACTTTTATCAAAACAGAAATGAAAAAATGGATATATACGTCTTCAAACAAATTGATTAAGAAAATATTTGACGTGTGTAGACGCCATTTTCTCAAAATTAAGTACGTGTGGCTTAACACAGTAATGCTTATCAGCGTCCAATTTAAAATACATATAGTTCCCTCAACTACAGATATAATACATTTTAATACAAGTTAATAACAATATTATATATGTTCAAAGTTTTAAGTCCCGTGTACTCGGCTGTATTATGCGCGAGTTCGGACTCGCCTCGTATTCAGAACGTGAAACGAGGTATATTGTCATTTCACTTGACAAATTAAGTAACAGTAATAAAATGTATCCACTTTGCTATGTAATAAAAATTTGGGGCTGAACTTAATTTAACATAAATTAAAAAAAAGTTGTCCTTGTCTATGGTTTTAAAAAAATAAAAAGGCTAGACTATAGGGTGTACCATTCAAATTTTGTTTTTTTTTTAGGAAAAGAATTTAGCTAAAAATTAAATTGATATTTCTATTAAAATTGTTTTTATTAAAATATCGGTACAATTATCCGGTTGTTGCGAAAACAGACATTTCAATCAAATTACATAGTAATATATTATAGGCGTAATGCGTCCGTATTACATTATTACAGATTGTACACATCATTGCCTTCACGATATTACAAAGTGTAGTCAGTTTGAAATCATTGTTAAATCGAAATAGGTTTTTGTTCTGTCATATATAATTAAAAAGTAAGTTTATTTTTTTTTGCAGTATTAAAATATATTTCTTTATTTAAAAAAAAAAGGTTTTATATGTTAAATGATATTTCATAACTATAGATGTGTTGCATTTAATTTATTTAATGTTGAAACGGTGTCTATAATAATAAGTTTCTTAATTGACGTATTGGTTTAAATATGTTTACGATTGTCATTCACTCGCTAGCCGGTTGCTACGCAACGTCGTCCAAAGTCGGCATTTCGTGTGCCTAAATAAATAAAACATATCTATATCTATATAATATCATTTATATTGTTTTATGTATTTTTATATCAATATATTGTTTATATAATTATGTATTGCGTTTAAGTTTAGTTTTAACTATATATATTCAATCATTGTCGTAGTCACGATTATTTCAAATTCAGAATATACTTTATTTAAATAGACCATTTAAAAGACCAATCGTTAAGGTTTAAGCTACTGTCGCTTCGGAATGTAGTCTTTACCGAGATTTTTTCTATTTACTCGCTTAGAATATGCTTTTTTCAAGTATTAATTAGACGCCGATAAGCAATACTATGTCAAGCCACACGGACTTCATTTAGAGAAAATGGCGTCTGAAGATGTCAACCTATTCTTAATCAATTTGAAGACGTATATATACATCTTTTCTTTTTTATTTTGATAAATGGTATAATGAATTAAAAGCAGATTCGTATTAATTTTTTCTTATCTAATAACTTTTTCAAATATAAAATGCAATATATGGAACACACTTAAAGTACCAAATATTAAATTAAGAAACATTTTTTGTATTTATTTTGTTTAGATGACTTGATTTTTTTTTAAAAAACGTCTTATACATGACGCAGTATCAGAATACAACAATATCTCCTAAATTGACTTTTTGTGGGTTGACACACTATTGCTTATCAGCATCCAATAGATTACTAACGAATAATTTATGATGTTTTAATTTTTGATTCATGTTTTCTAAAAAGAGGGTGTGGTTTGGATTGATTATTACAGTGGTTAATGATTTTTTTATGTGCTCTTTATTATAAAATCTATCTGTTTAAATATTTAAGTAACTTTAAACTAATTAATAGAGGGTATGAAGTGTACACACTTGATAATCGTGGCTACGAAAATGTTCTTATTGCAAATATACATTGGAGCCGACAGAAATATTTAGAAGTAACAAAAAAATGTCTTAAAACTATATTTTTGTCAATACCCGAGAGTGTAAACTTTGCTTTTATAAAAGTCCTCTTAATTATTAAGATAATTAAATTAAGATTTAATTTGTTACTAATTTTTTTTGCCGGCTCCCAAGCAATAATAACATAGCACCCAATTGGTATAACTGGACGCTGATAAGCAATACTGTGTCAAGCCACACGGACTTCGTTTTTAGAAAATGGCGTCTAAAGATGTCAAACCTATTCTTAATGAATTAGTTTGAAGACGTATATATTCATCTTTTCTTGAACGTGTATTGAATGAAACGTGTATTGAATCAAAAGCAGATAGATTTGTTTAATATGTTATCTAATAATATGTTTTTAAATATTTGAGATTATTTTATAAATAGCAAAATATGGAACGCACCTGAAATTCGAAGCATTGAGTTAAGAAACTTTTTTCCATACTTATTTAGTTTAGATGACTTGTATTTTTTTAAAAATAATGTTAAATAAGAAACGCGTTATCAGAATACATCAAATTACAGATTTCATTTTTTGTGGGTTGACACATTATTGCTTATCAGCATCCAATTGTCTTGTTGAGACAAAGAATTTCTCGCCTGTCACATGGCATATTTGGTCGGTGTCTAAGCAACGTCGTCCAGTGGTCATTCTTGTCCAAATTCATGAGATCATAACATATCCATAGTAATATCATAAATGGATGCTGATAAGCAATAATGTGTCAACCCTCAAAAAGTCAAATTCTGAGTTATTGACCTATTTTTATACTCCGTCACCTATTTATCATTATAAAAAGAAATACAGTCATTTTACTAAATAAGAACAGAAAAAAGTGTCTTAATTTAATATTTTGAATTTTAAGCGCGTTGCATTTTGCAATTTATACAATAATCTCAAGTATTAGAAAAACTTTATAAAATAACAAATTAAATATATCAATAGAAAACAAAATATGGATATATACGCCTTTTAACAAATTGATCGAGTATACGTTTGACATATTTAGACGCCATTTTCTCGAAATGTAGTTCGTGTGGCTTGACACAGTATTGCTTATTATCGTTCAAATCGTAACGGTATCTAACATAATATATATTAAACAAGGGTGCGGCGGAAGGCGTCGCCCGCGCAGACCAAAACCGGAACTCTGTCAATGTCGAGGTAAAAGTTATTAACATTAAAAGCACTGTATATAAAGCACGTATATAACTTTTTTTTGTCTATGTTAATTTGTAAAATTACGCGTTGCAGTATTATTTTTTTTGCATGATATCACAAAAAAAATTACGTATTTATTTAATTTCCGCCATTTTTATGTTTTATTTAATTGTGTTATTTATTATTGCACTTTATGTAATTTAGGCGAGAATTACATTTGTAAGTTTTACTCTCGAGAGCGATATGAAACTGTGTAACCTAGTACAATACGTCGTAAATGGTTTTGAAAGATGTATGTCAAAAATAAGGCACTGACAGTTAATGAAAAAAAAAAAACTTATGTATAATCTACATTTCTTTACCTGTCTTTAGTTGGTAACAATACTCCGAACGATAGTCACGGATTATCGAAAAAATTTTCATTATAATTTTTTATTATGAAAATGATTTAATTCACTCAATAGATAATTTCTTATGTGACTCTTATGTGTTAGCTAGAATGACGCCATAAATAGGACAAGCAGAGAAAAATAGACTAAATGAGACTAGAGTCTATTCTTCTTTTTTGACTGACATGTTGGCGCAATGGTCACTGCAACTGACTGTAGCGCTAACAGTCGCGGGTTCGATTCTCGCTCACGGCAAATGTCTGCATTGGCCACACGGATATTTGTCGTGGTCTGGGTGTTCGTGTTAGTGTTGTGTATGTTTCCGGACCCCCGACACAAGGTCACAAGACCTTAATGGGGGCCGTTGAGTGTGATGCGTTTATTTATTTATTTATTCTTATTTCTTATGTAACTCTTTCGTGTTAGTTACAAGGACGCCATATGTGTCTGCTAAATAAGACAAGCAAAGAAAAATAGACAAAACTAGACTAAAGTCTATTCTTCTTATTTCTTATGTCACTCTTTCGTGTTAGTTACAAGGACGCCATATTGGTCTGCTAACTAAGACAAGTGGACGCTGATAAGCAATACTGTGTCAAGCCACACGAACTTCATTTTGAGAAAATGGCGTCTAAAGATGTCAAACCTATTCTTAATACATTTGTTTGAATAAGTATTTATCTATATTTTCTTTTATTTTTTGATACAAAGAATGATGAATTAGAAGCAGGTTGACATATTTAATATATTATCTAATAAGAAGATTTTTAAATATATGAGATTATTGCATAAATTATAAAATATAGAATGACCTTGAAATCCGAAACATTTAAATAAGAAACTATTTTTCGAACTAATTTAGTTTATATAACTTTATTTTTTATTGAATAATGTTAAATAGGTGATGCAGTATCAAAATACATCAATATCTCCAAATATAACTTTTTGTTGGTTGACATGTTATTGCTTATCAGCATCCAAGTGATCTATGGTCTATTTTTCTTAACTGGTCTTATTTAGCAGATAGATATGGCATATTTATAGCTGTATATAAGAGTTAGATAAGAAATTATCGATTAAATGATTGGACTTAATCATTTTTTACAATGCAAAATTATAATGAAAAAATAATTGTTCGAAAATTCGTGATTTTCGTATGGGGTATTGTTGTTGAATGAAAACCAGTAAATCAAAATACTATATAAACCTTTATTAAAACCTGAGAGCAAAAGTTATTTTTATGTAAGTATGTATTCTCGCCTTAAATTGTTATTAAAGTTTTGTTTCAATCAAATGTGATAAAAATTATATGTAAAATATTTTTATACAATTTATGCTACTTTAAAATGGGCCATTCGCGTTCGGATAGTCGCAAGATCGCTGCGGTTAGAACGATCGTGTAAAGATGATTCTAAAGCCCATTATTTTTTACAAAGACATTTATAAATAAAAAGTGTTGTAATCATTATTATTTTTCTTTTTTTTTATTATTTTTATATCTTTATACGTTTAAGTTATTTTCTTCTAGTGCTAAATCTATCATTTCTTTGTGTATCGCTTATGTATATAATTATATACAGCGTGTTCCAAATTACAAATAAAAATGTATGTTTATAATAATATAGGTATTTTTTGGAACATCTGTATAACTCTTGCACGATATGTATCATACACAGTTTTAGGCTAAAAGAAATAAAACTAGATATGATTTTGACTAGAATTTTTTTCTTATTTTCTATTCCACCTTAAAATAAGGATCGCAATATATTATGTCCATTTTCGAATACCTTTATTCCAAGTTAAATGTAACACGTCGAGGCCCCCTTTGACCAAGGGGCCTCGACTGACGTAATTGTTATTATGATCATATGGGTACTCAGCTTGTTATATTTAGTTATTTAACGCATTAAGCAAGAATTACACTTGTAAGTTTTAAGCAAGTTACCTAGTTATGTAATTAACAAATCTGTAACTTGATTGCAGTCCCTTAGGTAAACTCAAATAAGCTTTGAGCTTTTATAAATATCACGTCAATTTGTGATAGCAATAAGTTCGTTCAGCTGTAAAAGTAATTAGGTGAAATCTATGAAATGTGACTCCGTTAGCAAAACTGCAAAGTGTAATTCTTGCTTTATGCTCAAGGCCCTCTTGAAACAAGGGGCCTCAGCTGATGGCCCACAAAGCCAACACATGTATTGCTTACATTCGAATGTCAATGTTATTTCTTTGTATAGTGATAACGCTTGGTTTTATTATAAATGACATACTTTATAAATAAAAATACTATCTTAATTCTAAGCTTGAAGCCAGTAGCGTGCATAAGTTTCTTCTTAGATGTAAATTTATTCGTTCTCGTCGAATATCTTACGCTTGTTCTGGTTTGCTTACGACAAAACTGTAGAAGTCTGAAATGAAAATATTTAAGCATTTTACCCCCTCCCCCATTCTTTTCCTAACTTCTTATCCTCTTTTATTCCTGCGGTTTGGTGGTGATCACTTAATGTTAGGTCACTGTCTTCTCGTTAGCCCGCTAAGGATTTCTGATATGTATGTATTTTTAAGTAGCTTACGCTCTTCCAAACTTAAAATGGTTAAACTTTTTAGTTACGACACTATAACAGCCTATAACAGCAGAACTACTTCTAAAGAGCTATCTGCTTGTATAAGATGCACGCCACTGTTTGGACCTACAAGTTACCAGTGATTCTTATAATAGTTCCAGGACGTCACTCGCGAGTAGTCGCCAGTCGTTGACGTCATACGTGTCGCCGACTACCGAGAGGGCGACGTCGCCGGACCTCGGAAAGAGGGCGTCTTTTGTTGAGGTAGAAATGAATCTTATGTTATTATTTACCTCGCGGTTATGATTGAAGAATTTTTCATATCATTCTATGGTTTGAAAAATCTAAAGATCTATTCAGTATCAACATTTTGTGACAATAAAGTTTAAATGGCCAAAAAGCCATATGTATAACGTCTTTTGCGTTTGTATCCAAAAAATTTAATTTATAAATGAAGTCAATTTAATACTAAGCGGTTGACATTATTTTTTTTTATTGCAGACTGGCTTCGTAGAGACCCTGACACCTCAGTTCACACCAGGTCAGAGTCTGACATCACCGCAACCAGCTTCCACGGCGGTTGAAGACAAGTTGGCCAACATGCAGGCACAACAAGAGGTGAAAAGAGTGCTTATTAGTGCCTTAAGTTTTACTTTTCAAGGACAGTGGTGCCAACATTATGGTATCTTTCTTCTCCAGTGAGGTTTTCCTCAGGAACGTTTATTGTTAAAAAAAAATATTTTTTTTTCGTGAAAGTGGCGAAGAAATTGTTTCCTATGAATTTCTCGAAAAAAGAACAGATAGCCAGATTTAAAAGTTTTATTATCCTGTCTATATGCAGGAGAGCATAATTATAAACAGAAAACTTTAAAAGCCAAATACGAAATTTCGTTAATTTAGATGACAGGCTTTTAGCAGTTACGATTTTAAAACGAAACGATCGACCGATAGGGTTATAAGAAAGGCCCATAGAAAATTCAAAATGTTAGACTAACAAGATACCAAAACATTAAATATGCTGCGGATAGAGAACCTCATTTTTTTAGGTCGCTTGGAAAGCAGTATAAAGGCTAGAGACACGTTTATCGATTTCAAACTCAAACTCAAACTCAAAATATACTTTATTCAAATGGGCTTTAACAGCACTTTCGAATCGTCAAGTTACATGTCATATTTTCATTTTTATAAAGCTACCACCGGTTCGGAATGTAGTCTCTACCGAGAAGAACCGGCAAGAAACTCGATAGTAACTCTTTTAAAATCATTTATACATAATGTATTTTTATTGCATTTTAATTATGTTATCCGGATAGAAAATCAACGCTTATCAAATCCACGCCTCTTTGTCGTCAGATCACCGCACTCAAATCCGAAGTAGAAGATCTCAAGGAGAAGCTGGAGACTCTGAAGGTTCGGCGCGCTGAAGACCGCGAGAAGCTGCGAGAGCTGGAGCGAGTCCGGCTCCAGCTGGACCAGGCCAACGAGTTCAAGTCCAAGATCATGGAGTCGCAGGCGCAGCTCCAGAGGGACTTGCAGCGGGCGAAGCAAGAGGTTAGTTGGGGAGATTGGACAGAGCTTAGCAGATGTTGATGGTGTTGAGTTGAAATGAATTCGTTCTTTTTTTTAATAATGTTAATTTTTTAAATTATGGCGGTGGTTTATGACCAAAATAAGTTAGGCTAATAAGGTTATCTAAATATTAATAGTGTGTTTCAATTTAATTGGATGCCGATATGCAATACTGTCTCAAGCCACACGGACTTGAAATGAAGTCCGTGTGGCTTGACATAGTATCGCTAATCAGCAATGTAAGGGAGAACTTTGTAATTCGACAAATATACAAAAAAAATAAACAATAGACACAAATTAGACAGAAATTTGTCAATAATTTTTTTTTATACACAAATATCGGATAACAAAGTTATCGGATTACCGAGGGTCGCAAATATTTCCAGCTACGCGAAGCACAAGAGGCGCTGGAACTGCACAACGATGAAACCGCTGAACTGCAAGAGGCAGCCGAGATGGCGGCTCTCGACAAGGAGATGGCTGAGGAGAGGGCGGAGGCGCTGCAGCTGGAGCTGGAGCAGTGCCGCGACAAGCTGGAGGAGGCCACGCTGGACCTGCAGCTCATGCGCGCGGAGATGGAGGCCGGCGGCAATACCCGTGAGTGTCACTCCTACACGTCCAGACGGAAGAGTGTACAATACTACTATTTTTATTTAATTTTTTAATAGGTTTTTAATAGGAGCTCTTTTCGATTGTCAATACAAAAAAAATTACATCAATAATGAAGATACCATCGGTTTGGAAGGTAGATTCTACCGAGAAGAACCGGCAAGAAACTCTTTGCTCTTTTCTGTCAATAAATTTTTTTGTGAATTACAAATTGATTTAATATTCAGTATGAAATTCAGCATATCGATACCTCCCACGTAAGTTGTTGTAAGCCACAAAAATACCGTTAGCGTTTTTACTGAATACTACACTAATTTTCATTGCTTAATGCCTTCAAAGTGAAAAAATACCAAAAATCTTTCTTTTTTTCAAGGATTTTTCAGACGTTTTTTGTTGTAATTTTCAAACGAAAATGGACTCAAAGTGCTCTCCCGTAAAATTGTAGTTTTAGGGTTACAACAACTGACGTGGGAGGTATCGATATACTAAACCCATTCATCTTTATCGTCAACGTAATCTTGTATAGAGTAATATGCTTTAGCTATTAGAGACTTTTTAACATATTTAAATCTATTCATCAAAAACTGCAAACATTTCTGAGGGTTTTATTATAAATACGAACAACTTGCCCCAGAATGGAAACACTTCTTTTGTGAAGTTGAACAACTTAATATCAACAAAATTGTCAGTCTTTTTACTTATTTTTCTGTGTTCATACGATCTGCATATAGAGGAAACAAAATAAATACAATACTACTTGAGAAGAGGCGTAGCTTCCATAGATAAAAATCAAGCTTTGACGAAATCTCTAAGCTCAATGATATTTTGAATCTATAGATATGTAACATGCATATAATTTAACGTTAAAAATCTGTGAAGTAGTAAATAAACAGCTTGTAAATATCCCACTGCTGGGCAAAGGCTTCCTCTTGGTGGCTAATTTAGTGTTCTGCGCAGCGTCATGCGCATACTTCAGACCGAGACACTTATGTGAAACCATACATAATGTTGAATTTTAAATTCATTTACAATTATCTATTAATATGTAGTATTGTACACTCTTTACCAAGAAAGACAACGCTTTCTCAATAATATTCTGTCTTCATTTATTTACCAAAAAATACTAGATTGATTTTAATAATATTAATAAGGGGAGAATTACACTTATAAATTTTGCTCTCAGACTTTTATAAAGATTTAAATGAGTTTTTTCTCATTGATTTACACGTGAAAAAATTTACTGTCTGTGCCTTTATTATTGATAATGAAAGCTTTCGTAAAGCTGCTTAGAAGACTTACCAGGTTACTGAGTTTTATATTAATTACGAAATAATACTTATAAATGTAATTATCGTCTAAAATAAATTGGAAAATTTTCTAGTTTAAAAAGATGTTGATAAGCAATAATGTCTCAACCCACAAAAAGTTAAATTCGGATATATATTGACGTATTCTGATAAAGTGTAGTATTTACCATTATTCAATAATTATTAAGCCTAAACTAAATAAGTACGGAAAAAGGTTTCCTAATTAATTTCCTTCGAATACTGAAGTGTTTTATATTTTGAAATATTTAATAATCTCATATATTTGAAAAACTAATTATTAGATAAAACATTTTATTATACCAATTCGCTTATAAATAAATAAACGCATCACACTCAACGGCCCCCATTAAAGTCTTGTGACCTTGTGTCGGGGGTCCGGAAACACAACACTAACACAGACACCCAGACCACGACAAACATCCGTATGGCCAATACAGACCGATATACAGTTTGCCGTGAGCGGGGATCGAACCCGCGACCTTTAGCGCTACAGTCTGTTGCAGTGACCACTGCGCCAACGTGTCTGTCGAATATATATTTTATTATATCTTTTATCAAAATAGAAAAGAAAAGATTGATATATACATCTTCAAATAAATTGATTAAGAATATGTTTGACATGTCTAAACGCCATTTTCTCAAAATGAAGTCCGTGTGGCTTGACACAGTATTGCTTATCAGCGTCCATATATCACTTAAGTATCTTAAATGCAAAATATTTCTATATATATTACATATACTTCTCTATGTAAGAATTATCTTCTAAAATACTTATTTCAGACACGACCGCTTACTCATACAAACATACATATATATGGAGATTTTATATATTTTCATATTTAATGCATGTTAGGAAAATTCTTTTCAAATATCGAATATCTATTATTATATTTTCTTTTTTAAATTTTTATATAATTATATATTATTACGCGAGAATTATACGTATAAGTTTTGATTACAGACTTTCATAAAGATACATAAGTTGCTTATTTATTTATTTATTTATTTATTTATTTATTTGTAATAAACAGCGTATACAGATTATATTTGTACAGTTTTTTAAATTTCATGAAGGCTATGGCCACAAAGATTACATTATAAAGTGTTTAATAAAATATAATTAACAAAGTGGATAACAAAATTAAACTATGTCCAAAGAAAATTGTTGACGCATGTGTCAAGAGAATATACACAAGTGTATGGTCATTTGTATGTGTGTTTATTATTGGTTTTATATAGGAAATAATAATATCTGTCTGTGTCTTACTTTGGAACAGATTTCGTAATTATTTATGACGTATGTGTTACATAACTCGTACCCAAAACCCTTCTCTTGAAGATATCACAAGTTGGGTTGTCTGTAAGAGATCGCTTTTAGTGATAAGACCGCAAGACAATTGACCATTCCTTAAAATAAGTTTTTTTTCTTTCTAGTATTGTGATCTTAGATATCTATCTCATCTATATAAGTTGGATGTTGTTAAGCAATAATGTGTCAACCTACGAAAATTCAAATTCGGAGATATTGATGTATTCCGATAGTGCGTCATGTAATTAACATTATTCATAAAGATTTAGATTCATATAAACTAAATAAGCACAGAAAAAAAATTCATAATGTAATGTTTCGAATATTAAAGTTTTGTTCCATATTTTGAAATACACAAAAAGTTTATGTATAATTAGAAAAAAATATGACTTTTTAAGCTTTTAATTCGTTACACATTTTATCAAAATAGAAAAGAAAATATGGATTTATACTTCTTCAAACTGATTGACATTTTTTTCAAAATGATGTCCGTGTGGCTTGACATAGTATTGCTTATCAGCGTTTACTTGATTATTTTTTTGCTTAATGGCTCACATAAGTTGTTAGTTCTCTACAGCTGAAAGAATTTACTGTCAGTGACATATTTTGATATTTACAGCTTATATAAGGTTTGATATCTATAATAATATTATTAAGTCGAAGAGTTTGTTTGTTTGGACGCGCTAATCTCAGGAACTACTGGTACGAATTGATAAATTATTTTCGTGTTAGATAGTTTATTTATTGAGGAAGGCTATAGGCTATATTACATCACGCTGCGACTCATAGCAGCGAAGCAATAACCATAATCGTGAGTGACACCGCAAGGGACAGCTAGTCAGTTATGAAAGTCTAGCTTACAAGTGTAATTCTCGCCTTATCTTTATTTATAAGTGTATGTATTTAAGTATATATTTCTTTTTATTTTATAGAAATTAACGCACAACTTATGCATGTACGTATGATTATATTATATTTATTTTATGCGTGTGTGTTTTTGTGTTTATATAATTTTTACGTTTGTTTTTATTGACAGTTTTTTTTTTTTTTTTTTTTTTAATTATTTCACACATTCGCTAATAAATATTTGTGGGTACAACCCACAAAAAAAATTAAATTTTGCTTCTTCGTAATTGAGAAGATGTTAATACATTTTTTTTACTATATTTTGACTAATTTCTGCGCGTAATAAATGCATTATAATTAAATATAGAACTATATTTAGATGTTGTGTTTTCTTTGTTACGTTTGTAAAGGAAATTTCTTTTATACTTTCATGTTGATAACAAAGAATTTTTATCATCGATTTAGTACATTGATTTTAAAATCAAAACAATACATAATTTAAGACATAATTATGAATATATTTAAAAAGTACAAGAAAGTAATGCGAGGTCAACATCAGATAATTTAATACGAAAATCTTACAGCGAATGTGTGACTTTTGTTTTATTAATCCGCATGCTTTGTCTGTGTTCCGTTTTATATTCCTCCTTCACCATTGACGACTGACTTCGACGTTATTCGACTAACAGAGAAATAAGAATTTATTTGTTTTATACGAAGAAATTAAAAGTAAATGTACAATAATATGAATTGGGACATTCTCTAAGCATTCAAATGACAATTGATAAGCGTATAATTTAACACTGCATAGATCGGAGAGGACTGATGGACCATAATAGCCCTGTTCTTAGGTCTGTCCTAATATCAGCAGACAATACACAAGCTCATTGTTAACTGATTTGATAGATACAAAATCATCCTACAAATTATCCTAGCTTGATTAGACTGGACAGATCCGAGCACATGCCCTCTACCTTTCAGTTCTATAAATGGACTAATTCGACACATTCAAGAACATGTCTTTCTTACCCTAGTCCTATATAACAAAAAGACAGAGAGACCCTAAAAACATACCCTCCCCCAAAAATTTCTATATCACCCAAAATTAGACCAATACCAACGACTCAACTCTACTGGCCCCGTACACAATCATACATATAACCAAATGAGATCAACTCGACTGAACTGGACTCAACCGAGCAGATATTCCCTAATTTCTATATAACAGAAAGTTACATTAGTATTCCCGACTCGACTATCTATGATGAAAGAATGAGACGAAGCCACGCTATCGACTCGACTACACGAAACCAAGCACGTACCCCCCAATTCCTTCTATTGCTATATAACTGAAAGCTACATCAGTATTCCCGATTCGATTATCTAAGATGAAAAAATCCGAAGAAGTTAGACCTTACCACTGACCCGACTCGACCATCCCCGCCCATAACCATACATATAATGAAAGAGAGCACCCCCCCCCCCCCCCTTCCCCCCGCACACGCGGGCGAGCATGCGTACATGGCGGCGTGTCTGACAGAGCACCCGTACGCAGTGGGCGAGGGCGCCACGGGCTACGAGCTGCGCCAGCTGCAGCAGCAGAACGTGCGCCTGCGCGACACGCTGGTGCGCCTGCGCGACCTGTCCGCGCACGACAAGCACGCCATGCAGCGGATGATGAAGGTGAGTGTGGGCCTGACTGCGATATTGCGGAACAAAATGACAATCTGCTCGTCGTGGCCATTTCGACACGACTGTAGGAGATGTCCATCCTGTCGATTCCAGATATTATTTTGATATAATTCACAGTATAGAAAATTTGACCAAAAATCAAAACGTCCTCGTTGAAGCGTGTATTATTCGTGAGTGATTTACTGTCATTCGTTGAAGAGCTCGGAAGATCTCTCTAGCTCGATATTAGTGGATGTTGGTGAAATTTTCCATCGATGTGAAAATTGGATTAATAAAGTTAAAAAGGCAGAGGCGGAATTTAAAAGACGATTAATTATTACCAAAGAACAACCCAATTGTACTTAATAAAACTCTTGCAAGAGTATGTTACAGGACATGTGCTCACTGCACACTAATACTGCCATATAAAGACGCATTAAAACCACGTTCAACACGTGTCTAGCTGAACAGTGTTTAAAAATTAAACATTGCAAAAATATTATCTAAATTAACAGCGAATAAAATCTAAAAAAAGGTTATTCATAAAACGTTACACGTTACATTTGACAGCTGAAATAGGTTTTAGACATCTATTAAACTCACTCACACGTATGTTAATCTATGTCTAAAGCATGTTTAACTAAAAACTGCTTAGACGCGGATTTGTAGTACGGATTTTTATAAACACGCGCTTAACGTATGTTTAAATCTTTTGTAGTAAGGCAGATAATGTTTAAAGCGATAAGGTCGATTTTACTTTGGTAGAAAATTTTATAACGAAAAGATGTGTGTACTTAGCAAGGTTTAATTTATCATTAACTTGTATACTTAGAATGTTTTCTTAATATAAAATTACTTCGAATATATTCTCAGTTTTACTACAAAGATAATAAAAATCAAATTTAAAGCACAGTATCTGTTATATTTCTCATGATGTAGTGGACTGTATAGATGGTTACGTAGATAAATCTTTAACTATGTATTTCGACAAATAATTAAATTTAAGTTTACCCCTAAAAGTTCTAAAAAAATAAGATGAATCTTTATAATATACCAAATTTCTATATTCACAGGATCTAGAGCAATATAAATCGGAAATAGCCGAGCTGAGCCGAACGAAAGAGAAGCTATCAGCTCGCGTTGAAGAGCTGGAGGCCCAAGTTGCTGATCTCCGGGAACAGGTCAGTTCTTCTCATCCCTAAATCATGGTCAAAAATCAAAAATCTCCCAAAGTTCAACCTAAAAAACTTCTTTTTAAAGGAGTGTCCTAAACTACATTTTGAAAATTATACGTGTTATTTTTAGAAATTTCGACTCAACCGTTAAAACGTAACAGATAATTCGAGATGTTTTAAATTTATTAATGAAAATAAGTATTTTATACATAGTATATAACTCTATGCCGTAAATGTCCCTTTATTGAGCAAGGCCTGTCCTATTAAGGAGAAGGTTTAGAGCTTAATCCACCACGCTGCTCCACTGCGGGGCTATACATGTGTCTGTTCACCGGCACATGCAGGTGTCCTCACGACGTTTTCCTTCACCAAGCTTGAAATGACAAACTTGAAATAGAAAAACTTTATTATATCTTTAGTGTATTTATTAAGTCCATAATATTCGTTATTCTAGGTCGACGCCGCACTGGGCGCCGAAGAGATGGTGGAACAGCTAGCCGAGAAAAAAATGGGCTTGGAAGATCAGGTTAGTGTTTTTTTATGTGTATTCATAGAGAAAATGGTTTGAACATAGGTGCTGATCAAGACGGGAATGATGATGGAGGGGGAAGGGTACTATTGTTAATGAGTACATTAGATACTGCAAACTCTAAAGAATTGTAAGAAAGAAATGTGAAAGAATTAGTAATATTTCCATTTATAACAAGTCTCTTATTACGTAAACCCGAATACATTATCTTTTTTAACCGACTTTCAAAAAGGAGGAGGTTTTATGTTCGGCTGTACGTATTTTTTTTTCACCGAGTTTTTCGCCGTTTGTGAACCGATTTTGATGTTTTTTTGTTTGACAGGGTTCCAAGACATCAAAATGTTGTACATTATATTCTACAAAAAAGACAAGAAGTCTTAAATTTTTCTTCTTTTTAGTATACTTGTTTCGGTTTTGAAGTCGGTTTGTGTTTTTTTCAAAAAGTTTTTATTATGTGCTTTAAAAGCCGATGGTTAAAAAAATGTATTGACGGGTTCGGCTCGGGACAGATATTATTATCGTTATTTTGGCGGAGAGAATTGTCTGACACCTGATGTTGTGTCACATAAATGCATTGCCAGCTTTAAAAGCAGTAATGGATGAAAGGGAATATTATGTAAGGAAAGGAATGAGGGGGGGGGGGGGGTCAAAGAATTCTGCCGTTTGGTCATAGTGTCCTACAATAATAAGCAGACCCTGAGTTAGAGTCAAGGACAAGCGGGTAGAAGAAATTTGGTAGAAGAAATTTTAGCTAAGCTAAACTTAAATGGTATGTCCTTCAGGTGGAACAATTGAAGCAAGACGTCCAAGAGCTGGAAGCACTGCAAGAGGTGCACGAACAGCTCGTGGAGTCGAACCGGGAGCTCGAGATGGACCTACGCGAGGAGTTGGAGATGGCTCATGCTGCTACCAGGGAGGTAAGTGATGTAGTGGTTTCAGATTTATTAAGCCCCAACCCAAACTCAAACTCGTTATTAAAATAACTGATACTGTTTCCAGGCTGTAAGGGAACGCGAAGCGGCCTTAGAGACGATAATGGACAGGGATCTAACGATAGTTAAGTTCAGAGAGCTCGTTCAGCGTATGACTGAACAGCACAACGAGCTCAGGAGTCAGCTGGAGTCGAAGCAGGGTAAGTCGGGAAGTGTAGTCACTAATTTGATCGTAACCACAAAGCGGGAATTATATTGGCTGATTAGATTAGATTTAGATTCTGTCTTCATTTATTTACCAAAAAATACTAGATTGATTTTAATAATATTAATAAGGGGAGAATTACACTTATAAATTTTGCTCTCAGACTTTTATAAAGATTTAAATGAGTTGTTTCTTATTGCTTTACACCTGAAAGAATTTACTGTCTGTGCCTTTATTATTGATAGCGAAAGCTTTCTTAAAGCTGCTTAGAAGACTTACCAGGTTACTGAATTTTATATTAATTACGAAATAATACTTATAAATGTAATTTTCGGCTAAAATAAATTGGAAAATTTTCTAGTTTAAAAAGATGTTGATAAGCAATAATGTGTCAACCCACGAAATGTTTAATTCGGAGATATTGATGTATTCTGATAGTTACCTATTAAGTAAAAAAAAATTAAGTCATATAAATATCGAATATCGAACGCTAAAGTGTGTTCCATATTTTGATATATACAATGATCTCGTATATTAGAAAAACTTATTATTATATGGAACTTTTGTTTATTTCAATCAGCTTTTCTATTAATTATAATCTTTAGATGGCATTTTCTCAAAATGAAATCCGTGTGGCTTGACACAGTTTTGCTTATCAGCGTCCATTATTTCATTAACAGACGTTCGAAGTTTATTAGCTCGTTTCTAGTCTTCGAAAGGATCTGAGAAACTTGTCTTATCGATTCGAAATTTACTATACTGTGAATGATGTTAAAATACCCAGCAGAAAACACATTTTCTCACCAACTTACAGATAAAATCTTGTTGGGGTTCGCGGAAATGGTTTCAAAGAATAGACCAAATACAAAGTGCCCATGACAATTTACTAATATCTGCTTTAACATCCGTCCATTCCAGCGGGCTCCCCGCCTCCGGAGCAGGAGACCAGTCCGGAGGCCCCCCGCAGCTCGCCCCCCGCGGAGCTGGGCTCGCTGGTGCAGCAGTCGCGGGCCTCCACCCGCTCCATCGACCTTCAGCTGCGAGCTCTGGAGCTGGCGCAGGCGAGGGCGAGGGCGGATATGTTAGCGGCCTGCCTGCCTGACCACTTCATGGCGTCTAACGGTGAGTGAGTGAGTGAGTGTGTGAGTTGGTGGGTGAGTGAGTGGGGCTTGTCTGAAAGGAGTGTCGGTTAGTAAGCGCCTGTTGGAACACCACTTCCCTCACCTCCAGTTTAGTGAATGGAGTACGAGTTTCATCTTTTGCTATGTGCTATGGTTATGTACAAGGATCTTTTGCAATTTGGAACCCACATGTGGGATAAGCATAGCTGTGCCAGTTTTTGATTTTCTGTCTCACCGAAGTATATATCTTGCTGTATTGTCATGTTTTAATTTTCTTTTTTAATTAAAAATAGTACTGCTCCCGAGATCACACTCCACATTTCTGCATTCAAATGATTTTTGTTCATTTATTAACAGCTCGCGTTTATGAATGCCGGTTCATTTCTATGAGTAGTAGCTGATGTAATATAGCCTATAACATTCCTCAATCATCAGGTTAGCCATAATGATACATATTGATTGTTGCAGGCGACCACGACGCAATCATGTTCATTCTTCTACTGCAAAGACTGAACACGAAGGCGGAGATCATACTGGGACAGATTAGAGAGAAGTAAGAAATTCGGTTTTGCTATAGATTAGTAAGCATCACTATTTAATTATAGATATGTTATAAACTCGTGGATTTTGGAATCGTAGAACGCAGATCACTTTGGACGACGTTGCCTAGCAACCAGCTAGCGACTGTGTATGACAGGAGAGTATCTTATAATATAATATTATAAAGAGGAAAGATTTGTTTGTTTGTTTGTAATGAATAGGCTCCGAAACTATTGGACCGATTTCACCTTTGGAAAGCTACATTATCCCCCAGTAACATAGGCTATATTATATTTAAAAAAAAAATAGGGATCCTTACTAAAACTCTAATAATGTAACCCAATCGTCACTGCGGTACGGGGGGGGGGGGAGTCAATGTAATAAAATAAAGTGCCGCGAGTACATTAATAAAAACTATGAATAAAAAAATTCATTAAAAAATAATCAAACTTCCTTTATAATTTTCCTTTTTTTTTTGAAACCCGACGCAAAAAGGAAGGGTGTATGTATGTGTGTGTATGTACCCGTGCGAAGCCGGGGCGGGCCGCTAGTACTTTATATAAAGAAGAAGATAGGAATGCTAATATTTTTATTTAAAATTATGCATAAAGTATACATTAAATCAATAAAAAAATATTACATTCTACCGTGTGTTTGACACACGCACACATGTATCGCTTATTTATACTTCAAGACTGGTAGAAATAAGAATAGATTATCTGTGGTCAATCTTGATATTGGTTGATAATTTAATGCACTACCATCAAATTCCGACCGCTAGGCCATCAGTAGGTATTATTATTAAAAGTAGTAAAGTAACAGCCTGTTAATGTCCCACTGCTGGGCAAAGGCCTCCTCTCCTATTTAGGGAGAAGATTTAGAGCGTAATCCACCACGCTGCTCCACTGCGGGGCTGTAATACATGTGTCTGTCTCCCGGCACGTGCAGGTTTCCTCACGATGTTTTCCTTCACCGAGCTCGAGATGAATTTAAACACAAATTTAGCACTTGAAAACTCAGCGGTGCTAGCCGGGGTTTGAACTCGTGATCATAGGTTGGGACGTTTTTTAAACCACTAGGTCATCTCGGTGATTATTATTGAATCTTGAAATTCTGCTCTCCAGGTTCCCAGCTGTGAACGTGTGGGACAAGGAGTCCGTGATGAGGACCCACACCGCCGTGCAGTACAGCTTCCGGTGCCAGCTGGAGTATCAGCTGCAGATGATACAGGTGAGTTGAATGCCAGACGGTGAGGTGTAGATTTTGTCATTTGTGTTTTAAAATAAATGTTTTGAATTTTAGAACGTTTGAATTAGAGTGTCTATTTGGTAACTTATGAGTCATATAATTTACTTTATATTTTGGGTTTTAAAAAGTAAAAGATGGCAGATCAAAAACTGTTCGGCAACTAGAAACGAAAATAGTTTACGGTAACGCGGTTCCACTAACACTCATTGAAGTGTTCTCCAACCTACCGCGTGACCATCTCACCGTTCCTAGTGCCTTCGCACAAGTGTTTAATCTCCACCTCACGCGGCTCCCAACTTGCCCCTGCTCCCTCCGCTCCCGCGCGCAGTGCATGGTGTGCATGTGGAGCGGCGCGCTGGAGCGCTGCCCGGCGGAGCTGCTGCTGCGCGCCGCGTCGGCGCTGCCGGACGCCGCCACGCAGGAGCGCGCGCTGGACGCCGCCGCGCAGCTGCTCAAGACCAACGAGCTGGACGAGAACTGCTCGCTGGACGGTACTGCGAACTCACTTTCTTTTTACTCGCTGACTTTTTTGCAACCTACGACTCACCTGTTTTCTTATTCTAGTATCCATTCATTCATTATCCCCTCTTGTAAAAGTTACTTTTTTACCACTGACTTTTCTCTTACTCTAGATTACATACAACAACTCATTTTCTTAAAAACTCTCCTACTTCTCTTGTCCATTCAATTATTTAATATTAGTTTTTAGTGGTCCACTCAAATTCCAAGTAATGTGTACGAATTTTGACGGTAGATTAATGCAGTGATCTATTATATCGATTGTAAAATTGTAGATATCATCAATACAGTCTATTATTTACTCACTTCAGACAAATATGACGTTACCTCCACATGAGAATTACAATTAAGAAATTATCGACCAAAAGATTGAATTAAATCGTTTTTTATCTTTAAAAATTATAGTGATAAATAATGTTCGAAAATTCGTAATTATCGTTCAAAGTATTGTAACCGAATGAGACAAGTAAAAAAAAAAATAGATTATACAAGGTAATTAACTTTACAGAGAGTTTCCGAGACGTATGGACCTTACGTGCCTCTCTTACGTACCTAAATGTACACACGCCCTCTTCAAAGTCACTCCCCCGCAGGCATGGAGCGCTGCTGGACGTACCTGGCGGCCATGTGGTCGGCGCTGAACATGTCGTCGGTGGAAGGCGCCGCAAGCGCGCGCGCGGTGGTGCTGCACGCCTGCGCCGCGCTCGACGCGCTCGCCCGCGCGCTCGCCGCCGACGCGTCCGCGCTCACGCAAGTGCTGCAGGTGAGTGGCGCGCGCGGTGGTGCTGCACGCCTGCGCCGCGCTCACGCACGTGCTGCAGGTGAGTGGCGCGCGCGGTGGTGCTGCACGCCTGCGCCGCGCTCACGCACGTGCTGCAGGTGAGTGGCGCGCGCGGTGGTGCTGCACGCCTGCGCCGCGCTCACGCACGTGCTGCAGGTGAGTGGCGCGCGCGGTGGTGCTGCACGCCTGCGCCGCGCTCACGCACGTGCTGCAGGTGAGTGGCGCGCGCGGTGGTGCTGCACGCCTGCGCCGCGCTCACGCACGTGCTGCAGGTGAGTGGCGCGCGCGGTGGTGCTGCACGCCTGCGCCGCGCTCACGCACGTGCTGCAGGTGAGTGGCGAGCACAGCTCTGCGGCTCTCACGAGCGAGCACAGCTCTGCGCGACTGGGCACCAGTCTGTTTTCGGTTAGGATGAGCATAAGTGTACTTGGGGTGAGTGTGCGTATTCGAGTTCGTTAAATGAGTATGCGCACGCAAGATGTATTGCAGATGAGTGAGAGTACGAACCGAAGACGTTGTTGAGATGACACATGAGTGTTAGCACGAGTATGTACATCTTAGTGCACGTACGCTTATACTTCAGGTGAGTAAGAGAAAGACGGACTGCTCTAGATGAGTGAGAGCACGAGTGTACTATAAGTGAGTTTTCTCGAAATTATTATTAATTAAATAAGATAGAAAACTTTAACATTTTTTTAAAATATTATATAAAAAAGTATCGTATAATATTTAACCTATTAGGTTTACTTTGCCTACACTTTAAAGTCGGTTAAAGTATTTCATTTATTGTTATCGCAGCCGTCCGATCACCAGCAAGAGCTGGGCTTGCTGCACGAAGCGATACAGACGAGCTGCTCCTCACTCCAGCAGCAGCTGAAGAGCGTGAGGAGGCGCTTGCCTCCCGGAGTGCAGTTGCACGCGTTGCCTATCGACTTACAGGTAATGTTAACAATGTACAAGAAGTTCTGTCTGTCTGTTTATTGCGTTTTTGTGTTTAAATCATGGAAATAATTTTGGTGAATTCTTGTACTGATGTAGATTCGATCATGGAGAATAAGACGATCTATATTAATGTTATAATGCTGAAAAGTTTGTTTGTTTGTAACGCGCTAATCTCAGGAATTACTGGTTTATGATAGTTTATATATTGAAGAAGGCTATAGGCTATATTACATTACGGTACGACTTATAGGAGCAAAGCATTAACCGTAAACGCGAGTAAAACCGTAAGATACAGTTAATAGGTGATATAAGTATTGAGAATTTTTATAGTAAATTGCTTTAAAAAGCTATATGAGCTACTTATTTATATGTGATTGACTCATAATATATGATGAATAATTTTTTTTCTCTACGTCATATAAACAAAAACATAAACGCATCACACTTAACGGCCCCCATTAAGACCTCGTGATCTTGTGTCGGGGGTCCGGAAACACACACAACACTAACACAATCACCTAGACCACGACAAACATCCGTATGGCCAATACAGATGTTTGCCGTGAGCGGGGATCGAACCCGCGACCGTTAGCTCTTCAGTCAGTTGCAGTGACCACTGCGCCAACGTTCCTGTAATTTAAATAATTCTGATGGATCAGTAGGAAGTAATTTAAAACGAGAACTAAAGAAAATTGTTGAAAGTTATGAATGTTATGTGACTGGTTTTGAATTAAAAAAAAAACAGCTTTTAATGATTTGCATAAAAATTGTACGCGGTTTGAGAAATGTAGTAGTTATCTGAAAACAGCCTTACAATACTTCGGTCCTAAAGAAGAAGTCATCGGAGTCCATATTCCTTTATGTGTAAATGGCGCCGCAGCTGGTGGAGCGGCTGCGCGGCGAGAGCGCGGTGCGGCTGTGGCGCTGCGCGCGCGCGGCGTCGCTGGCGGCGCGCGCGGCGCTGGCGTGCGCGGCCACGGCGGGCGAGCGCGGCGACGGCGCGCCGCTGCCGCACGCCGCGCTGGCGCACGTGTGGGCCGCCGCGCTCGACAAGGTGTACCAGCAGGTGGGCCGCGAAGCTTCACTTACCGGCTGTGATGTAAACAAAACTCCAACCTGGTGACTGTTACCTGGGTAATGTTATGAGGACTAACATATTTATTGATACGCGGATTGTTAGTCTAGTTTTCTTTACATGTCTTATTCAAATCAAATTTCATATTCAAGTAGACTCTTACGCACTTTCGAATCGTCTATACATAAAAGTTAAATCAATAATGAAGCTACCATCGGTTCGGAATGTAGATTCTACCGAGAAGAACCTAAATAGTTACTCTTTTAAATTTAGCAGAAGTATATGATTTTATCACACTTAAGAGTTAGGGATGAGAAAGAATTATAATGAAAAATATTGATCGAAAATTCGTGATTTTCGTTC
The DNA here is from genome assembly GCA_037950945.1 of Hypolimnas misippus. Classification (NCBI taxonomy): domain Eukaryota; kingdom Metazoa; phylum Arthropoda; class Insecta; order Lepidoptera; family Nymphalidae; genus Hypolimnas; species Hypolimnas misippus. The sequence goes on from JBBEEQ010000002.1 coordinate 5,176,720, forward strand.
CGGATATTGTTACCAAAAAAAAAGCAAGTATAATAAAAAGACTTTAATGTATTCATCAGTCTATATGTGTATGTAGAATTATACCTTTGTGGCAGTATTTAGACCGAACGCATGGACCGATTATGATGATGACATATCGTTTGGACGCCACAATATGAGAAGTAGAAAATGGAAATTTACAAACTATATCAAAATCCGAAAATACTTTATTCAAGTTGGCTCTTACGAGCACTTTTGAGTCGTCATACATGAAAATAACAAAAAAAATTACATAAATAATGAAGCTACCACCTTATAATATATGTATATATATATATATATATATACATATATATCATTTGTGGTTGAAGGTAGGTATTGAAAAATTATTTTTAGGTTTTTATATCAATTTTTTTATTCATTACCGTTTAGGATCTATAACAGTTTAAAGTGGGTTAGTAGCGATTCTCACTTATAGGCTTTTAGAAATGCTGAATGCAGAAGGTCTGGTTCCGTAGTCGGGTTTTTGTTATTTTTTTAATTAATTACTTGTATTATTGTAAATGTAAAAAAAGTCGTGGAGCAAAAGAATTGAAAACATAATTAAAATGTGACATTTCAAATTCAGTTACTTTAACAGTAAGCGTGCAATATGACTCTAAAAGTAAAGTTATCAATTATAATACTGGATCACCCCCTCCCCCCACCAGGATGACCACGGCGCGGTGAAGACGATCAAGCACGCGCTGGCCACAGTGTCAGCGGACGTGGGCAAGCTGGCTGCCTTCACGCAGGACAAGGAGTACGATGTCATGTCGCTCACCAATGTGGCTTCGGAGAAGGTGAGCTTTTTGTATATACAGGGTGTCAAAATCAAAATATACTTTATTCAAGTGGGCTTTTACAAGCACTTTTGAATCGTCAATACAGAAACAAATAAATAATGAAATGAATTTACCACCATTTCGGAATGTAGATTCTACCGAGAAGAACGGGCAAGAAACTCATTGCATTAACATTGCATTAATACTGAATCAGTAATTGTCCGTAGAGTCGTGATTTTTTTTCCGAGGTGTGTCTATTTACCAATTAAGTCAATTAAGTAAATAGATTATAAATAACATATAATGGCTGAAAATAATAAGATTATAATAATGTACATTAATATCATATACAGTCAATGTTTTAAGTCTTGTTCGCTCGACTGTACCATGTGTGAGTCGGACTCGCCTCGTGTTCACACTGACACACGTAAAGCTAGGTATAAGTTTACTATAACCCGTCATTATTAATAATGATCTTGAAAATAATATCAAATTTTGCCTTCCAGCCGACACCGCCAATAGTCCAGCGCGCGCAGCTGGTCAAGAAGCAGCTGGAGGAGACCAAGACCCTCACCATCAGGCTCGAGAACAAGGAGGCGGATATCAAGGAGTTGAGGAAGGCTCTGAAGGTATACATGACCTCGACTTGACAAACTCTGACACATGTATATCCGCCCCGCAGTGGAGAAGCGTGGTGGATTAAGCTCTAGGCCTTCTCCTTAATAGAAGAGGCCTTTCTCCAGCAGTGAGACATGATACTTTAGTTTATACCTCGACTTACACTCAGCACATTACTCCGACTCTCCCCTTCCCCTCTTCTCCCGACTTATGCTACACTGTTCTGATTCCAATATTACGACTTATGTCAAATAAATCTTTCCTGGCTTAACTTTATTCGACTTACACTGTCCCGACTTACCTACACTACAATTGGAAGCTGATAAGCAATACTGTGTCAAGCCACACTGACTTCATTTTGAGAAAATTTTGTTTCATTTTCTCAAAATAAAGTTCGGGTGGCTTGACACAGTATTGCTTATCAGCGTACACATGTTGAAATTAGTAGATAGGCTCGACCTCAGATAAAATGTACATGAATGAGTGTGAAATGCTGTAACTCGCAGGCGAAGCAAGAGGAGCTGTCCGAGATGCAGATCCGGCGCGAGCTGGGGGAGCGCAAGCTGGTGGCGGCCGCCCGGGACGCCGAGCTGCGCGCGCAGCAGCTGCAGCGCCGCCTGGACGACGCGCACAACCAGCTCAAGCGGTGCGCGCCTCGCGCGGACTCGCGGAGACCAGACGTGGATACATCAGTATCCACGTCTGGTCTCAGGCAACAATGTGTCAACCCACTTAAATCTGGAGACATTGATGTATTTTGATATTTGGTGACATATTTAACGTTATTAAAAAAATCAATGTAAACTACATAAGTACGGAAAGTTTCCGTAATTTAATGCTCAGAGTTTCAAGAGCGTTCCATATTTTGCAATTTATATAATAATCTCAAATATTTGAAAAACTTATTTTTAGATCAAACTTTTCATTATACCAATCTGCTTCAATTCGTTGTACCTTTTATCAAAAAAGAATAGAAAAGAAGAAATATATGTCTTCAAACACATTTATTAAGAATAGGTTTGACAACTTTCGACGCCATTTTCTCAAAATTAAATCTGTGTGGGTTGACATAGTGTTGCTTATCATCGTCCATATAGCGATTTACTATGGCTAGCAATTAACTATTAACAAGAGACAAATTTATTGAGTTCAAAACTGAAATTGCCTATTAGTTAGAACATCTCAAACGATAATCGCGGGTTCACACCCCGGCTAGCACGTTAAAATTCATCTCGTGCTCGGTATTGGAAAACATTGTTAATTCACCATATGTCGAGAGAAATTATGTATCCGGCTCGAAGGACCAACATGGTAGATTAACCCATTAACCGCTACTAGCAGCATTTTGAACGAAATCCTTTATTTTTTTAATTATTAGTGAGATATTAAAATACAAAAGCAATAAGAAATGTTTTCCTATTATGGATAGTTTTAGAAGGGTGTACTCAGACGAGTACAGCTGTCACAAACTTATTGAATCGTCAATGTAAAAGTCATATGTAAAAGTTAACTCACAAAAACTAACTGTACTCAAACGAGTACGACGGCGCTAAATGGGTTAAGCTCCTAATTTTCTCCTTAATAGGAGAGAAGGTCTCTGCTCAGCAGTAGCATATATACAGACTGTTATTTACTTTTGCAATCGATATCGATTATTTATTACTAACTGCCGCTCGCAGTTTTACTCGCGTTTGTGGTTATTGCTGCACTCCTATGAGTCTAGCGTGATGTAATATAGCCTATAACCAAATAAACAGGCTATCGAACGCAAACAGAATCAACTGATTATTGCAAATATGCAAGATTCACAAACAAATTTTACCTCTTCAAAATATTAGAATAGATTTAGATGATTATGTATAATTTAAATATTTCTCCATACGTGTAGATTAACACGAAATAACAAATAAATACAGATTACTCTTAGTAATTTCTTGATAAATCATTTACTAAGAATTGACCACAGATAATATATTTCAGAAAGGAGAAAGAATTCGAAGAGACAATGGACCATCTCCAGCAGGACATCGACTCGTTGGAGAGCGAGCGAGGCGCGCTGCGCGACAAGCTCAAGCTGTACGCGAAGAGAGGGACGCACCACGGTGAGTCGCGCGACTCTATTCACTCGCCTGACACTATACTATGGGTACGACGTGAAGCGAGTATTACACTTACAAGTTATTGATACAAGATGGCTTTGAAGTATTGCATAACGCAATTTTTAAAGATATACAATGCAACCTTAATATAACGTACCTCAATATAACGACTTCCTCGATTTAACAAATTTCGTAATCCCCTTGAATTGTCCATAAGAGTCGATATAAAATATAACTTTACATACGAACAATTTTGCGAACAACCTCTTTATAACGAATTTTCATGTATCAAGAAAAAGTATTCATACCTCTAATTAACGAATTTTGTCAACTCAAACCCTTAATATAAAGTATCCACTAATATAAACTCTTAATCTCATAGTATGTGATTCATGTCGCGACATGTTTCGAGACGCTTTTGTTCGTACAACAATCATTGTTGTTTGATGGAAAGTTATGTACACTTCTGCTTGTCACTATTGTTAAAGATTTAAGTTAAATGGCTTAGAAACGTAAAGATGTACCTCTTTATAACGAATTTTAGACCAACCCCAACATAACAAGCCTCAGTTCAACGAATTACTTGATATAACGAATATTTTCTTGTGCCCCTCCGATTTGTTAAATCGAGGTTGCCCTGTATTAACGTTTTCCGTACTTCACCTTAAACGGTATGGAACATATAAGCGATTAACCTAAAAGTCATAATAATGTAGCACAAAGTACCTTAAAGACCCGGTCCCATCCGCGTCTTGTAATGTTATACAAGACGTTTCTCCAAAATTGCGTTATGTAATACTTAAATGCCCCCTAGAATAACTCTGTAACTTATAACAGACACAAAAGTCAAAAATATGTCACTGACAGTTCTCTCTGGTGTAAAAGCAATAATTAAAAAATTATGTAAATCTTTATGTAAGTCACAGAGCAAAACTTAAGTGTAATCCTCGCTGTACAATGACGTTACAAAGTTACATCCAAATTTGGTTGGGTTATATGAAGGATTCAAATTAGACGTCTTAATTTGGTCGGGTTATATGCGCTAGTTGAAATAGTAGTTAATATTACATCGTAATTTAGTCGGGTTATATGAGTTGTGAGGGAGTTGGTAGTAATGTGTACTTTTAATTGCTCGGGTTATACCACTTTATAGTAAACCCCGTTTCACGTAACTGTGTCGGTCTGAACACGAGGCGAGTCCGAACTCGCGTGGTACAGTCAAGTGAACGAGACTTAAAACATTGAATGTATACGATATTGTTATAAACTTTTTAAATATTCTCATCCGTTACAAGACATTTATAATTTATTGTATCTTCACTTGACTTATTTAGTACATAAACACATCCCGGAACGAAAAACACGAATTTTCGAATTACACTCAATCAGTAATTTGAGAAACACATCCGATATGAATTGCACTAAAATGTTATTAAGTAATGATCTAAACACATTAATATGACATATCATTATATAAGAAGTATTTCATAATTAAAATTAAAGAAATGTTTAAACGACTGTCCCGGTGGCTAATTTAGTCTTCTGCGCAGCGTCATGCGCATACTTCAGACCAACACAGTTACGCGAAACTATCTATAAAGATCTTACCAATGTACATCGTAATTTGCTTGGTTTATATGTTATATTATAAGGGGATATTATTGTAGAACATTTTAAATTATTGGTATTGTAGTATTTTATGGTGAGAATTTAGTAATACAGCCTTTTGATGTGGTTATATGGATATAAGCAATAATGTGTCAACCCACAAAAAGTCATATTCGGAGATCACACATTTAACATTATTCAAAAATTCACGTTGTTGAAACTAAATAAGTACGGAAAAAGTTTCCTTATTCATTCAACAATCTCAAATATTTATCATTAGACGCCATTTTCTCGAAATGAATTCCGTGTGGCTTGACACAGTATGGCTTATCAGTATCCATACACAGTTTTACACGTTGAATTGTTTGAAAAGCTTATAACAGTGTGATATATAAAACGATGTGTAAAATCCGCGTGCGAGTGACATGCGCATCATGTGCGTTTAACATGTGCCTGTGCAGGCGTGCCGTCGCCCGTCGCGGTCCGGGACTACACACGTAAGACATACATGTGGATAAATGCATGTCCGTTTGGCGAATACTATCTTATTTTTAATAAAAAAAGTACTATTTTACTCAAAAACAGTTTTTTTTATTAAACTTTTTAAGAAACTACTTGAAAAATTAATGTTTAATTATTAGGAATTTTTAATTTATTTCACATTAAGAACTATAGATTTTTGATATTGTTGAATTCGTATTTCATCTCCTTAATGAGTTTTTTTATTCATATTATATTATAAAAATCAAATTTTCTATTCAAAATAGGAATTTACATTCTCTTTTTGAACGTCAAGAAAATGAATCTACCACAGTCTCGGAAAAGTACAACCTCAGGCCTGAGAAGAAACCGCGAAAGAAACTCAGCGGGACTTCTTTTTTTTGTTAATTTTCTTAACAACGTCAAGATTGTTTACAATGCGTAAAATATATTGAGACAGCCGGGAAGCGATCGCATTATTCCCAAGGTGTGTCAATATTAGTCATTTTAATTTATTTAAAGTACAAATAAAAGAAAGCTACCCCTCGCGTGTACGATTGCTGCTTCGCGACTGTGAGTCATAGCGTGATATAATATAGCCTAAACCTTCCTCAACAAACAGTCTATCCAACAAAAAATGAATTTTTCAAAATAGGTTCCAAAAAATTATCTTTTACTTACAAACTTACAAATTTTACATCTATATAATAATAGTAAATATTATACGTTATAAAAAACTTTGTGATTTTTGAGTAAAATAGTACTTTTATAAAAAAAATACTTCATCAGTAACATGTAACGCCTTTATTAAGTTCTAATTCAGCTTTCGATATGATTTCGCTGTTTATTAATAACATTTTTTTTTAATTTTCAATTTACAGCACCATAATTAATAAATCAGTGGTAGGCTATAGTCTATATTTTTTAAATTAGGCTGTATAAGTATTATGTCATTAGCTATTTATTTTTCTAATAAAAAAATATAGTGAAAAAAAATCTATTAATAATAGAAAAGGAATATTTATTCAGGTTTCATTATCAAAAGGTATTAACAGTATAATAATATTATTTAAATTTTAGTCGCCTATCAAACGGAATATAACTTTGATTTAATCGCATAATTAATTTATATACAAAATGGCGGCGACATAAAAGTTTTCGCGCCATTTCTCTTGTAAAGAGCGATATGTTTTAAATGAAAATAACACGTAGGAAATTAAAGGTGGGTATTCTTTTTAAGTATAGTATTTTAAATAAAGGTTTTTTTTTTATTTATTTTTGAAATAATAAATTAAATTGAGAGATTAAAGATGATAGATAGCATATTTTATTAAATAATCTTTATATAATTTCTCAAGGGTGTTTTTATCGGTATGAAATACATTCTTTAACCCTTAAATGTTCGATTATTAATTCATAAATAACACACATAAAAACAGATTATCCAGTAAATTTATTAAAAAATTGTAAAGATTAATGACTAGTGATCATATAAAGTATATACCCAGATTAGATGTTCAGTAAAATTTGTATTTGACAGTTTTGAAAAAATCATTTTTAATACAGGATGTATTTGAGGGTTAATACTGCAGAGAAATTATATAATAGGTTCGATATGCCATTTTGAAGACTATTTTACGATCTTATGAAGAAAATTAAGTTAATATATTGAAATTAATGTTTTCATTAAATAATTAGAGTTTAAATTTATTATTTGACTATTTAATAATAGTTTAATATTCGAGTTACCTAGTTTAGATTTTTCTATTAAACAATATATATCTTTTCTCGAAAGTTTACACTTTAATTTCGACATACAAAATGATTATACTATTTATTTAATATTTTCTTTTCAATATTTTGAACAAATAAATTTCGAATGTTCGTAAAAAAAAATATATTTTTTAAAAACAATTGTAGATCTAGAGATTGATGTGTTAATTAAATTTTTCTTTATATAATATATTATTTTCAATATTTTTTTATACATGAAGAATTAATTTACCTTTTTAGCGGTGGTGACAACTCCAGCACCGAAAGATGCACCCCGTAAGATCGCTGTCATTTGATCGATGTTGCATCAATTTTGATTTAGCAATTTAATCAATTAGCATGGGTTTATTTCTTTGATTTGCGAACATACAACGTTTTGCCATATATTATTCCTATATCTGATTTTTGTAAATAAAAAAAAAATTCAACGCAAATATATTTTTAAGTTTTTTGACGCTTTTTTTTTAATTAACTATTACGCTTATGTTATCTGTGACTGATATTGCATGTTTTATCTGTGTTTAATGTTTTGTCTCATACTTGTCGACATGTTTATTAAAATGTTACTAAAATAAAATATAGATTAATAATCTTTAAAGCTAATCGTAGGAAAGTCGGCAGGAGCTTTTGAAAGCTAAGCTTTGATGTTTTTATTTAAAATAAATAAATAAATTCATCATGCTTAACCACCATTTGGATCTCATGGAACTGTGTAAGGGTCCGGAACTGTTTGAACTTCTATTTAAAAGTGTTTACCTACTTTAATCTAGTTTAAAACCAATTTTAGTAAATAAATATAATACAACGTAACAAAAGCACCGCTAATTCGCATTTGTAATTTCGATATAAGTATTAAGTAAGAAATTTTGTCTTTTTTCAATGCGATCTAAGGAGCTTTGGTTTAGGAGTGTAAACGTTGGCGAGACGCGACGCGCCATTGCGTCTAGTCTAGCCACTTCTGTAAAATCCATTGATTGTTGTTTTAATCTAAAACGTACTCACTTTTCCTTAATTAACATTTGCTCCTAGTATCGCGTTTTTGACAGATGCGTTTAAAAGACGAAACTTACGATGTAGTTTTCAAGCTTCTAGCTTTATATATGACGTAATTTCCATTCAAACTTTCATCCCCGCTATTTCAACCCTTTTTCAATAGCCTATGTTCTTCCTCAGGCTCTAGACTATCTCTGTAACGAGTTTCATTTAAATCTCGATTTACTACTCGTAGTTTAGGCGTGATTGCGTAACAGACGGACAGAGTTACTTTCCCATTTATTACATTAGTAAAGATTGTTAAGAATAATATCTTAAAATAAATTAAAATTTCGATTCACATTTTGTTTTAATCAATTTTAAACATATTTAACAATGTCATTTCATTTAGATTTAATTTAATATAAAATGATTATAAAATAACTAACATGTGACTAAAGATGGTGGAAGAAAATTTAAATATGGCTGAAATCTATGTTACAATAGATTTTAGCGAAAGAAAATTGGATGTAATCGTCTTAATATGAACATCTTTTAAAATGATGTTCCATTTTATATTTTTAATAAGAAATTAGCAAATTAATTACCGATGATTTAATATTTCATGTACAAAATTAACTAACTGCTTATTGTGGTTTCACTTGTGTTTATGGTGACAGCTTCGCTCCTATGAGTCGTAGCGTGATGTAATATAGCCTAAATACTCCTCAATAAACAGCCTATCTAACTCAAAACTATTTTTTTTAGATCGGCTCAGTAGTTGCGAATATTATCCCCTCCATAAGTGAAAGTAGAATAAAATAACAGCCTGTAAATATCCCACTGCTAAGCAAATATCCCACAGCTGGGCAAAAGCCTATCCTATTAAGGAGAAGGAAGGTAGGTAAACTTATAAAACAGATTTCACCTCTTTATAATTTTAGTACTTATTTTCTGCAAGTAGAATTTTAATTTACCGTTGATTATATTAATGTAGTTAAAGATAAACATATATTATTGATAATAATATTAACCATATTCGTAAAAATGACGATTGCATCCAGTTTTCTTCTTTAAATTATTATATTTCGTTATTATATAAAGTGATTGTCGTTTGTAGAAGAGGCGCCGGTGAAGGTCGCGACTGGTATCGCCGCGGGAGAGGTGAACGAGGCTCTGCAGCATCAGCTCAAGGTGCTTAGCTGGTGAGTCTTTATCTCTACTTCACTTTTTTATCCACGACCAAAGAAAGATGTTATATGTTTGACGTGTATCTGTGTGTCTGTCCGGTATGATAGCTCCCTTACGAACGGATTTTGATGTGGTTTGTGTTTTTGTAAGTTTATTTGGATGCTGATAAGCAATAATGTGTCAACTCACAAAAAGTCAAATTTTAAGATATTGATGTATTTTGATACTGCATCACCTATTTAACATTATCCAAAAAAAATTTAGGTCATATAAACTAAAAAAGTACGGAAAAAAGTTTCCTAATTAATTGTTTCGAATTTCACGTGCGTTCCATATTTTGCAATTTATACAATAACCTCAAATATTTGAAAAACTTCTTATTAGATATTAAATGAAATATATCAATCTGCTTTTAATTAATTATACCTTTTATCAAAATTGAAAAGAAAAGGTGGATATATACTTCTTCAAACATATTTGTTAAGAATAGGTTTGACATCTTTAGACGCCATTTTCTCAAAATGAAGTCCGTGTGGCTTGACACAGTATTGCATATCTGCGTCCATTTATCAGATCTTTTCTCGTTTTTGAAAGGATCTTAGCAACTTATAGTGGTCTAATCGACTCGAAATTTAAGATACTAAGAACGTTATTAAAATAACGTATGTCAATATTATAAACTTTCGCGATTTATACTATTCATATTTAATATAACGGGTCTTATCGCGATAAGTAATGGTAGTAATACCTTTTTGATCACGACGAATGTAACTGCGTCGAAACGTCGGGCAATGGACAGACACGCTGGCACAGTGGTCACTGCAACTGACTCAAGTGCTAACGGTCGCGGGTTCGATCCTCAAGGCAAATGTCTGTATTGGCCATACGGATGTTTGTCGTGGTCTGGGTGTTTGTGTTAGTGTTGTGTGTATTTCCGGACCCGCGACACAAAGTCACAAGATCTTAATGGGAGCCGTTGAGTGTGATGCGTTTATTTATTTATATTAAATATGAATAAAATAACATACTAACGTAACCTTGACATGATACAGCAACATCTGCGACCAGCAGGGGACACAACTCCTCGCCAACATACAGCAGAAGAATCGTTTAACATTAAAGTCTTACGAATAAACGCTTAAATATCCGCCCCTCCCTCCCCCCAGGACGGTGGAGCGCGAGCGGTCCGCGCGCGCGGCCGCGTGCGCACGCGCAGAGCGCGCGACGCTGCGCGCGCTGCGCCCGCTGCACCACCCCGCCGCGCCGGAAGCCGCACTGCGACGCCGCGCCGCTGCGGACCTCGAGACGCGGCTCGCGCGCCTGCACACCGTGAGTATTTGACCGCGTCGCACCGCATCGCATCGCACTACACATGTTACACAAAACTACACCTTGATCACGAAACTTCGCTTTGTTTTTTGTGCTAAGTAATTTAGTTTAGATCATTAAAATTAAGTTAATCAGGGGATACGTATATGTTAGGCACACTAACACATTACACTATACAGTACCACCTTAATATAACGACTTCCTCGATTTAACAAATTCTTCGTAATCCCCTTGAATTGTTCATAAGATTCAATATAAAAATATACCTTTACAATGCGAACATTTCTTGCGAACAACCTCTTTATAACGAATTTTCAACCTTCAAGAAAAGTATTCATACCTCTAATCAATGAATTTTGTCAACCCAAAACCTTAATATAAAGTTCCCACCAATATAAACTCTTAATCTATAGTATGTGATTCATGTCGCGACATGTTTCCTCTTTATAACGCATTTTAAACCAACCTAACCTAAACATAACAAACCTCACTTTACGAATTATCTGATATTACGAAAATTTTCTTGTTCCCTTCCGATTTGTTAAATCGAGGTTGCCGTTTATAATGTTTTTAACATGCTAGATGGTCTAGTTAGAGCACGTTATATCAAGCGATGTACGCAGGTTCAAACCCTGGCTAGTACCGCTGAGTTTTCAAGTGCTATGCTAGTTTAAATTCATTTCGTGCAGTGAAGGACAATATCGTGAAGAAATTTGTATGTGTCGGGAGACATTCTGATACACGTATATCCGGCTCGAAGGACCATCGTGGTGAATTAAACTCCTAAGCCTTCTTCTTATTAAGAGGCCTTTGCCCAGCAGTGGGACATTTACTATGTAAACATTTTATCATTTAATGATAATTTCAGGAATGGACCCTCTTCGTCGCGAAGTCAGGGCTGGTCAAGTTCCCCGAAGACCCCAGCAAGTACGCGCGAGCGCTGGAGCAGCACAAGGAGAAGCAGAGGGAAATCAGGCGGAAGCTGGAGGTGAGTAGTGGGTTCGAGTCGCAGACATTACAGTGTGTTCTGAAATATAATTCAGCATTCTGACCAGAATTAATGACAACTGTAGTAAAGTCTGGATGAATAGGAAGTAAGCAAAGGAATGGTGAAATCTCTCTCACTCACTCTCTATGTGATATCTCGTAACCAACATTTTTGGTTAAAAAGAAATTTTCTCAGTGAAAACGGTATTCAAATAATTTAATTTCATAATAATTTTATTTCTTTCAATATCTTAAGTCTGAATCATTTAAAATGTAGACATGTTTACTACAGTTAGCTCTAAATGAAACTTTTTGTCTCTCTTGTAAAGTTCGGCAGTTTGCATGTACGAGCTATCACATCTAGACCGACGATATTGGCTTAGGAAAAGAATTTTCTAAATCGATTAAGAAATTACATGAAAAATACACTATGTATCCTGCTTTTTTGAATTCGGTTGAAAAAAAATATTAACCTTAAACTGCAAAGTGATAATTAAATAAATAAATAAACGCATCACACTCAACGACCATTAAGATCTTGTGACCTTGTGTCGGGGGTCCGGAAATACTCACAACACTAACACAAACACACAAAACACGACAAACATCCGCATGGCCAATACAGGAATTTGCCGTGAGCGGGGATCGAACCCGCGACCGTTAGCGCTACAGTCAGTTCCAGTGACCACTGCGCCAACGTGTCTGTCTCAAAAATTCAACTTCAATTGAAATAAAGTAATTATGTGTCTGTATTGTTTTAGGAGAAGTTGGTGTCGTTACAAGCAGAGGTCAGGAGCCTCGTCTCCTTACATCGTCCGTGGCGCTGCGTGGAGGCTGACTTCACGGAATTCCCCGCGCCGGAACTCACGGCTGTATGTTTAAGTTGAATTTATATAAACGCATTACATTTAACGGGCCCAATAAGATCGCGTGACCTTGTGTCGGGGGTCCGGAAACACAACACTAACACAAACACCCAGACCACGACTAACATCCGTATGGCCAATACAGACGTTTGCCGTGAGCGAGGATCGAACCCACGACCCTTAGCGCTTGAGTCACTTGCAGTGACCACTGCGCCAAAGTCTGTCTGTTTGAATTATGCTCGTTTCAAGTTAATCATGTGTAGGAAATAATGTTTCGGACTTTGGTACTAGCAACTTAAATGTCTACTAATACTAATATTATAAAAATATTACATTTGTTTGTATGTAAAAGTGCGATTTGAAAAAAATCTTTTTGAGTTAGATAGCCCGTTTATTGAGAAAGGTAGGCTATATTACATCACGCTGCGACTCAGCACAGGAGCACAGTAACCATAAACTCATGTAAAACCGCTAGATTTTTGACGTAAAATATACATAAATTATTCGCCAATAAATCTGTCAATTTCCGTTATATTCTTAATGAGAATATAAAATCGAACGCCATTTTAAAACATGTTCATATTAAGACAATTATATCTAATTTTCTTTTGCTAAAATCTGCACTTGTAATATATTCTATATTACAATATTTAATCTAAGGCTATATTACATCACGCTACGACTCAATAATGAAACAGTAACAATAAACGCGAGTATAACCGCAAGAAGCAGCTAGTAAAGTGTACTTTGATTTTGATTTATTTGTCGAACCTGAACCCCTAAACGTGAATTCCTCAGGCGCTGACTGCGAAGGCGATAGACATCGGGACTATAAAGTATCCAGCATCCGAACCAGCGCAAGATGACACCATCTACGTCACCCCCACGCAACTCGCGAAGTGAGTCGATTTGCAGGCCTTATTAAGTATAGTTCGCCATCTTGGGTGTTCCGCCATGTTGGATTTAGAGTGACGTCACTTTATTTTCGAGTTGTTCTCAGCATGCCCTTTCATTTAATATCCATATTGAGGGAATACATAAAAATAACTAGTCCGCCATCTTGGGTATTCCGCCATGTTGGATTCAGGATGACATCTATGTGACGTATACTAGCTGGTGCTCGCGACTTCGTCTGCGATGTCTGATGCTTACGTCATAGTAGCTCTATGCATACAAAGTCTCAGCCCGATCGGTTTAAAATTAACGAAGTTTCATACAAACTTTCATCCCCTATTTTATCCCCTTGGGGGTATAATTAATCAAAATCCTTCTTAGCGAATGGCTACGTCATAACATCTACCTGCATGCCAAATTTCACCCCGATCCGACCAGTAGTTCGGGCTATTCGTTGATAGATCACTATGTCAGTCAGTCAGTCAGTCAGCCACGTTTGTGTTATATATATTACTAGCATATCCTCGCGTATACTTTAATAACCTCTACAAAAATTATAAGGGATGATTTTTTAATTCGGAGATATAGATATTTATTCATTCACCTTAAGGAATATTTATTTTAAGTTTAAGAATAATCCGCCAAAAAAATAAATTTTGTCCATACAAACTTCACCCCCTTGCAGTTCAATAGGGGATGATATTCGTGCGTTTTATGGTTCACATTTCATTACTATCATCCAGAAGTATGTATATTAAGTTTCAAGTTAATACGACCACGGAATAGGATTTTGTATACAAACGTCTTTACCCCTTTTCACGCTCTTAGGGGTGAATAATCGAAAAACCCTTTCTTAGTGGTTGCCTCCAACCTAAAAGCCACCTACTGCCAAAATTTCAAGTTCGTAGCCCCAGCGGTTCAGGCTCTGCGTCGATGAATCAGTCAGGACAAGTGATTTTATATATTTAGATAATAATATGGAACATTTTGCATAATGACTGTATGATTTTTAATTTTTTTTTTCTCTTTTCCACAGATTACGTGAAATTGTAACGGAATTACAATCCGATGACGTTCAGCTGGATTTGAAACCGCTCGACCAGACTGTGTGCGCGGCTTGAAAGAGATAGAGACGGAGAATGGAGTGTAGAGAAGAAAGAGACGATAAGTGATTATAGTATTACATTATGTATGAGGAAATCATGGCAGCTCTGTATATTGATACCTTAATTCGCAATTTAATGATAAGCAATACTGTGTCAAGCCATACGGACTTGGAAAATGGCGTCTAAAGATGTCAAACGTATTCTGAATAAATTTGTTTGAAGTGTGTTTTCTAATTCGATAAAAGGTGTAATGACATCGACAGACACGTTGGCGCAGTGGTCACTGCAAATGACTCAAACGCTAATGGTCGCGGGTTCGATCCCTGCTCGCAAACGTCTGTATTGGCCATACGGATGTTTGTCGTGGTCTGGGTGTTGTGTTACACAAGGTCATGAGATCTTAATGTGGGCCGTTGAGTGTGATGCGTTTATTTATTTATTTTAATTAATTAAAAGATTGGTATAATTATATAATAATTAGTTTATCAACTATATGAGAATATTGCATATTGCAAAATATGGAACGCATTTGTAATAAGAATCATTAATTTAAGATTTTGTTTCTGAACTTATTTAGTTTAGCTGATTTAAAGTTTTTTTAAATATTGTTATATAGTTCACGCATTATCAGAATACGTGAAGATCTCTGAATTTGACTTGTGCGGGTTGACACATTATTGCTTATCAGCTTCCATATAATAAAGTGCGTTTTCGACCATCGTCTCTTTAAATAAAGACATATACAGAATCTTTTTACACAAATTTATCAACACCATACGGCCAATAATATTCTTCAAGTTAAATTCTATTGGGAAAGACGAAGAGTGTTACGGTTATAAGGATCTGTTATTTATTGAATTGAAATATATAATCAGGGGTAAATCCGTCTATGGGGTAAAACCGTCTACTCGCAATTACGGCCGCTACAGTTTAGGTACAGCTTGGATATTGTTACAATGTTATATATTATAATTAATATATCGTCGGGTTAATGCAAAAACACGCATAGCTAACTTAACTTTAATATTTAATTTTTTATTTGTTTTACTAACTTAAAATTCAATAGTTTTTGCTGAAATGACTTGATATTTATGAATAATGTTAAACAAATGACGGATTATCAGAATACATCATTATTTCCGAATTTGACTTTCGTGGGTTAAAACATTATTGCTTATCAACATCCTATTATATTGTACCCCGTTGCGAGTAGACGGTTTAACCCGACAAACGGAATTAAACCCCCTGAGTATAATATAATTAAAAAAGTGATTTTTTTTCCTTTAAGGTTTTAATGTAGTCACTTTAATTATTAAAAATAAAAAGTAAATTAAAACGTGATTGTAAAAATTTAACTAAAAATTACTAAAAATATGATTTATCAAATGCAATAAAAGTGACTGATTTATTATAATTTTGAGTTTTTTTTTTTATACTTATTTATTTTTTATATAAATTGGATATTATTTTCATGTAAATAACATATTTAAAATTCATATATTATTGTCAGATTTTATAATTTATGCAAACATTTCGATAATGAAACATCGAAAATTATGCGAAATACAATTTAATTATCGCTCTATATATAAATTTATTACCAATTTTCACAAATACAACTAACATAGATACTAATTTCCGTTATATACTTCCTTTATATTTAATATAACGGTTCTTATCGCGATAACTGATGGTAATACCGTCGTGGTCACGAGCTGATAGTCAGCTCGTGACCACGACGGATGCAACTTCGTCGGAACGTCGGGCAATAAAAAGGTATGACTACCATCAGTTATCGCGATAAGAACCGTTATATTAAATATGAATAGTATAAATCGCGTTTATAATATATAGTTACAAATATCGTATAATATTTTTTTGCAGTCGGTTTTTATGAAACATTTCTGAATTGTTAGATTTTATTCTATATATTTTGTTTAATTTATGTATGTTATCTGTATTTGAGATATGTTAATGGTTATTTTATATAAAAAAAAATAGTTTTCTTAATTATTAGAAATTGTAACAACAAATATTGATATAGACTATTTTGACGCTGATAAGCAATACTGTGTCAACACGGACTTCATTTTGAGAAAATGGCGTCTAAATATGTCAAATCTATTCTTAACAAATATGTTAGAAGTAGTTTATAAATGTTTTCTTTTTGAATAAAATGTATAATGAATTAAACGCAGATTGATATATTTAATATGTTATCTAATAATAAGTTTTTCAAATATTTCAGATTATTGTATAAAAATTGCAAAATATTGAACGCACTCGAAATTCGTAACAACTAATTAAGATACTATTTTCCGTACTGATTTAGTTTATATGACTTGATTTTTTTTTTCAATAATATTAAATCAGTAGTATCAGAATACATCAATATCTCCGAATTTGACTTTTCCTGGGTTGACACATTATTGCTTATCAGCATCCATATAATAAAAATTGTATTGTGAATATATTGTATATAAAGTATATTATGTATACTAATAAAATACAATATATATAGTTATTAGCATATAGATAATTTTAGTTCACATCAAACTGCCTTACTACAAAAGATTTAAACAGACGTTAAACGCGTGTTTATAAAAATCCACACTACAAATCCGCGTCTAAGCACAGTTTTGAGTTAAACATGCTTTAGATATAGATTAACATACGTGTAAGTGAGTTTAATAGATGTCTAAAACCTATTTCAGCTGTCAAATGTAACGTGTAACGTTTTATCAATAAGTTTTTTATGAGTTTATTCACTGTTAAGCAATTTAGATAATATTTTAAGCAATGTTTAAATCTTAAACACTGTTTAGCTAGACATGTGTTCAACATGGTTTTAATGCGTCTTTTGTAGTATGACAGTAAATGTCTAATTAGCAAAACGTCTACTTAGGAAAATGGCCATCTATAAGATGATTCCGTTTCGCCACCCCAAAGTAGCCACGCTAGGGGATAATCGGAATCGCGTTTCCGTTTCCGAAAAAAAAATTGCCATGAAATGATTCTTGAGAAGACGATTGATGAAAAATATCCACTCTAAGGGGATAATGGGAATAGAATCATTTTGGCCACGCTGGTAAACGGAATTTCATTTTGATTGATCTTCCGATTATCCACCCCATGGTATACTGAGGTATTAAATATATTTTTAGAATTTCGTTAAACATAATAAACCAAATTATTTTTAGTAATGAAATAACTTAAATAACTTAAACAAAAATCATATTGAACGTTATTGACTGTACATAGTCGGATAATCGGAAGAAAATTAAGACGAATTCCGCGACACGCGATTCCCATTATCCCCGCTAGGGTGGATACTTTGGGGTGGCGAAACGGAATTATCCCATCTATTTAAAGGTCATTGTGGTCTAATGAGCAGATCGTTAATTTTTTAATAAGTATATTCATGCAAATAAAAAAAAATGTAAAGAAAAGTTTCTCTGTTAGAGGTTATTATAATATTAAAGATTTCATAGATGATGATACATTTTGGGATAATGCGATCGCTTCCCGGCTGTCTCAATACATTTTACGCATTGTAACCAATCTTGACGTTTTAAGAAAATTAACAAAAAAAAAGAAGTCCCGCTGAGTTACTTTCGCGATTTCTTTTCAGGTCTGAGGTTATACTTTATAAAGTGAATGTTAATTCCTATTTTGACTAAAAATACTTTGATTTTGAATATTATTTGTAATTAAAGGCTTTTTATTACGAAATAATTATTTAATTTATCGTATTTAGTTAGTCACTGAATTTATTTAAGTTTAACACAGACATAGACATATTGCTCATTAGACGTTCTGCTACTTAGGCGTTTGATCGTGAACCAATCGTATTTGTTAAAAGTTCAAACAAGAATGACTCCAGAATATTTTTTGTAGAATAACATTTACATCAAAATCTGCTTAGTTGTTTTACAAATTGAACTTATTTAGACTTTTTTTCTATTTAGCTTAATTAGAATTTCGTACACTCAACTTTAGATCTCACGCTAAAGACTGGGTGTATGTTCGTCTGCTATTTTGTTACGTACTTACTCCTGTATTGAAATAAACGCTTATTTATTAAATTTGTGTGTTTTTTTTCTATTGTGTTCGTTAAGTGATCGAAATTTGAACGTAATGTTTATTGAAAATTTTAATACATTGTTTTTGTCTATACCTCGTTTCACGAATGTCGGTCCTCGTGTTCAGAGGCGAGTCTGAACTCATGTACAGTCGAGTGAACAAATTAATGGTCTAAGGTAAACAAGAATTAAAACATTGAATGTATATGTCGCCGCGAAGATTATTTAAGAATTAAATTATAAGTTGATTTAATTTAAAATCTATTTATTAATTATTGTTATTATTTACATTAGTAAACATCAATAATTAGAATGGTTTTTGACTTATGAAAAACAAATTCCAGATTTAATTAAATGGTTTTGACTACCCACTTGTAAAAAGTGTGTATTATAATGGTTTCATTGTTTTGCTTATAGAAAAAGCTTTTTAGTTTTAATTGCTTGTAAAATTGCTTGAATAAAATTTGGATCTATTAAGATAATAAATAATAATTATAATTTGTTAAATGTATTAAAATGCTAAGCTCTGTAGCGACATCTATGAGAAGCTTGAAAAATGTGGTTTTATCGTGTTACGTTTAATGGTGAGGGTAAATGAAGGAAAGGCAGGGTGATTTGTTAAAAAATGATTCAGTCAAGTGTGGGATTTTGAGCAGAAAACATTGTAAGTAAAATCTATGACAGTTTTAATAAAATTATTGGATTAATATTTTGTTAGCTTGTTTTTTTATTGCCGTAACCTTTTACATTAGAATATTTCTATTATTCTATTAATTTACTAACGTAGTATTTCAATAAGTAAGAATTGTTTAAATAATTAGTTTATCCTATTACAAATACTAGTTATATGGCTATATCAGAATCGATGGCCCAAATGAGGTCAGCGATTCTGCTTATTTTTTTTTTATATGCCTACTTGGTCGATTTTGCGACATCAGAAGTGGGATACAACCTACTTTTCTGTCCGTGATTACTTGGCTTTCAGGTGCAGACAACGCTTAACGATGGATACTCGTGACCAAAACGTATCATTGACGCCAGAGACTCCAGCTTGCGACATGTCTGGACCTGTGGATCCCGGACCGAGCTCGTCTATCAACGTGATACCGCCGCTGTTACAACAAAGCGGTAACGTACCACCTGAGTTTTACTTACACATGATTACAATGATGCAGAATATGAGTGAACGGCTTTCAAAGCAACCTGAGAAAGTTAAAATTACTGACGTATTTCTACCCTCATACGACCCGGACGGAAACGTCGGGGTTCGCGAATGGTGTAATCATATTTCAATGGCTAAGACTAATTATGAATTCAATGACTATGATATTCGTATGAAAGTAGCTAGTTTACTAAAAGGCCGCGCTAAAATGTGGGCTGACGATTGGCTTGTTACAACATCTACATGGGATGAGTTACGTCAGAATATTATTACTACATTCGAACCGGAAAGCCGTTACTCGCGAGATGTGTTGCGCTTTAGAGAACATAATTACGATTCTTCCAAAGACATTGCAGAATTTTTATCTAAATCATGGATTTTATGGAGACGCGTCACTAAAGATAAACTTGATGATAGTGACGCAGTAGAAGCTGTGATAGGGACAATAAGTGATGAACGCCTTAGGATTGAACTAATGAATGCCAGAGCCACCTCAGTGCCTGAGTTAATTTCTGTTGCCTCGTCAATTCGAGTTAAGCGTCCAATTAATCAGAACTTAAATCAACCACCATCCAAACGTTTAAAGTACGCTATTGATAATAGGAACGTTACCTATTGTAGTTTCTGTAAGAAGTTAGGGCACTCTTTTCGTGATTGTCGTAATAAAAGTACAGCGATTGATTTAGATAAACGGATTATTGATAAAATCCCTAACGCGTCATCAACATCATCGCCGAAGCCAGGCGATAATAGAGTTTGTTCGTTTTGTTCCAAATCGGGCCACACTTTTGATACTTGTTACCGTCGGGAAAAGCAGATAACCTCAAACGTAAATTCCGTTTTTAATAACAAATCGTGTTTAAACGTTATGCGTATGAGAGTAGGTGATAAAGCAATTAATACTGTTTTTGATAGTGGCGCTGAATGTTCTGTCATGCGCGAATCCATTGCAAATAAGTTACCGGGAACTCGAAGACAAAAAGTAAATTACTTACGTGGAATCGGTCCATTCCCAGTAGTCTCCACTAATATGTTGACAACAGTATGCATAATTGATAAAATAAATGTAGAAATAGAATTTTATATCTTACCCGACTATGACATGACCTCAGATGTGTTAATAGGCGCAAATCTATTAAAAGGAACAGGGTTAAGTGTTGTTGTGACTCAAAATAATGCTACTTTATGTTTTTTACCCCGTGTCATGCACATGCGATCTAAAACCAATTTATTTGACAATTTAAATCATGATTTAAACAATGAAAATGAGAAAGACCAACTGTTAATCCTTCTTAATAAGTTTTCTGATATCTTTACGCGTGGCTTTTCACGAACTCGGGTAAATACGGGCCAATTGGAGATCCGTTTGAAAAATCCGGATAAGTTTGTTGAACGGAGGCCGTATAGGTTAAGCCCAATAGAACGTGAGAAAGTTAAGGAAATTGTCAAAGAGTTAATTGATAACGATATTGTGCAGGAAAGCAAATCTCCGTATTCAAGTCCGATTATTTTAGTGAAAAAAAAGAACGGTGAAGATCGCATGTGCGTGGACTATAGAGAGTTAAATGCAAATACTGTGCGTGACCATTACCCTCTTCCTTTGATCGCTGACCAAATTGATCAATTGGCCGGTGGTCAATATTACACAACCCTTGACATGGCGTCTGGTTTTCATCAGATACCAGTAGCGGCTGATTCAATCGAAAAAACCGCATTTGTCACTCCAGATGGTCTTTTCGAATATAAAACTATGCCCTTTGGATTGTGTAACGCACCTTCCGTGTATCAAAGATGCATAAACCGTGCATTAGGTTCTCTTTTAAATCCAGGTAGTGCCGACAAGGCTCATAATGATAGTGTAGCTCAGGTTTACATAGATGACGTTATCAGTAAATGCCGCGATTTTTCATCTGGTGTCGGACACCTGGAAAGGGTTTTGATGGCTTTACGTAAATCAGGATTTTCTGTAAATATCGATAAATGTCTTTTCTTTAAGAAATCAATCGAATATCTTGGTAACATAATAGAAAACGGTCAAGTACGTCCCAGTCCAAAGAAAGTCGAAGCCTTGTCAAAGGCCCCGGTACCAACTAATGTTAAACAGATTCGTCAATTTAACGGTCTTGCAGGGTATTTTCGCCGCTTTATACCAAATTTCGCGCGAACTATGGCTCCTCTTTATGAATTAACTAAACAGAACACTAGGTGGCAATGGACTCACGTTCATGAAGAGGCACGTCAAAAAATAATTCATTATTTAACCTCTACACCAGTCCTTACAATATTTCAAGAAGGAGAACCTATCGAATTATTTACTGACGCGAGCAGCTTGGGCCTTGGAGCGATACTCGTTCAAATCATCAATGGAAGGCAACACGTGGTGGCCTATTTTAGCATGCGTACGACAGACATAGAAAGTAGGTATCACTCCTATGAGCTTGAGACACTGGCCGTAGTCCGGGCGATCAAGCATTTCCGACATTTTCTATATGGACGCCAATTCAAGGTAATTACCGACTGTAATGCACTAAAAGCCTCGAAGCATAAGAGAGATTTATTGCCGCGCATTCATAGATGGTGGGCTTACCTGCAAAATTTTGATTTTGAAATAGAATACAGGAAAGGCGAGCGGATGCAGCATGCAGATTACCTGAGCCGAAATCCAGATCCTCTGACTGTCAACGTCATGACCAATAATCTGGACTGGGTAAATATTGAGCAACGACGTGATAACCAATTACGGCCAATCATCGACTCTTTACACAATGGCGAAGATGTCCCTGGTTACCACCTTGATGGTAATGTCCTTAAATTCGAGAGACAAGACGCTATTTTAGGTATACAAAAACTGATTGTTGTACCGAAATCTTTTCAATGGAGTTTGATTAACACCTTTCATACTGCTCTCAAACATCCAGGTTGGGAGAAAACTCTTCACAAAATTAGACAAAGTTATTATTTCGACAAAATGAGCAGTATTGTAAGAGAGTTCGTAGACAATTGCATTATATGCAGAACGTCGAAACAAACATCTGGCGCAACTCAGGTACAGTTACACCCTATCGCGAAACCCACAGTGCCTTTTGAAGTAATACATATGGACATTACAGGTAAGTTGGGTACCTCGGTTGAACACGAGTATGTTATAGTTACGGTGGATGCCTACACAAAGTATGTCTTACTTCGTTATACTAATGACAAAAGCCAACACAGCTCTCTCGCGGCTTTAAAACAGGTAGTTCATCTATTTGGAGCTCCAAGACAAGTCATCGTAGACGGTGGGCGAGAGTTTCTAGGTGAATATAAAAATTATTGTGATTTGTTTGGCATCGAAATACACTCTATAGCACCAGGTATCAGCAGAACCAACGGTCAAGTGGAGAGGATGATGGCAACACTAAAAAATAGCCTCATAATGATAAAAAATTATGAAACCTCAGACTGGCATATGGCACTGGACAGTCTTCAACTTGCCCTGAACTGCACTGTGCATAAAACTACAGGTACAGCTCCACTTACATTGCTTACTCGACGTCAAAACTGTGTACCAGCAGAGTTACTTAACTTGGTTGATCTTGACAATGCAACAATTAATTTTGAAGCCCTCGAACGTCATGTGCAACAAAGAATAAAAGATGCATCTGACAAAGATAAAACCAGATTTGACAAAGGCCGTGCTAAAATTCATCACTTTAATCGAGGTGACTTTGTATTAATAAAAAATAACCCCAGAAATCAGACTTCTCTTGATCTCAAGTTTAGTGTTCCTTACGAAGTTTACAGGGTTCTCGAAAATGATCGTTATCTAGTGAAAAAGGTAGTGGGTCACCACGGCCGACCGCGAAAAGTCGCACACGATCAACTGCGACGTGCTCCTCAGCCTGGACGTCCCATCGAGGCAACCGTGTCGCCCCCAAACGACGAGCATGCTGGACCGTCGGCTGCGTTGGCAACTGAACAACACAATCCCGACGACACAAGTTAAGATGACTTCAATTAATTCCGGTGAGAACCTTTTATGTTGTTTGTATAACGAATCTACCATTATTATTTATTTACTTATGTAGTACAGATGACAGATAAAAAAAGAAATTAATTAATTAATTAAAAAAAAAAAATAAAAAAATAAATAATAATAATAATGGCTCGTAATGAAAAGATGCTATTGGCGTGTGGAGCCGTCCAATAAGCCTAACTCTTTATAGTCCCAGCCTAAAAGAATTATAGTCCCCTGTGTACCACGGCGTAAGAGGCCGCCTAGAGCACAGCATCGACCTTTTCAGTCATCCTTTAGAGCCTCTGTTGTAAAACAGCATCGACCTCTCGCACACTTATCCTTTAATTTTTTTTTTTTTTTTTACAAATACTTTTTATTAATTTACTGTTGTCATGTGGAATGAGCAGTAATATTCATAACAATAATAGCCGAGTATACTATTCTGTTATAAGTGTTTTTAATAAAGAGCTATCTACAATCTTTTAATCTGCAGTCACGTGGAGTGAGCAGAGAATACATATACACCAATATTTATTTTATAGGCTTGTGTGTACTGTGGAAGTGCCTGGCCTCAAAATATGAATTTCTCTATTACAGAAGTGATCGAAGCGATGCAGAGCACGCATCGCACATCAGTATGGCCGTGTCGCCGCGAAGATTATTTAAGAATTAAATTATAAGTTGATTTAATTTAAAATCTATTTATTAATTATTGTTATTATTTACATTAGTAAACATCAATAATTAGAATGGTTTTTGACTTATGAAAAACAAATTCCAGATTTAATTAAATGGTTTTGACTACCCACTTGTAAAAAGTGTGTATTATAATGGTTTCATTGTTTTGCTTATAGAAAAAGCTTTTTAGTTTTAATTGCTTGTAAAATTGCTTGAATAAAATTTGGATCTATTAAGATAATAAATAATAATTATAATTTGTTAAATGTATTAAAATGCTAAGCTCTGTAGCGACATCTATGAGAAGCTTGAAAAATGTGGTTTTATCGTGTTACGTTTAATGGTGAGGGTAAATGAAGGAAAGGCAGGGTGATTTGTTAAAAAATGATTCAGTCAAGTGTGGGATTTTGAGCAGAAAACATTGTAAGTAAAATCTATGACAGTTTTAATAAAATTATTGGATTAATATTTTGTTAGCTTGTTTTTTTATTGCCGTAACCTTTTACATTAGAATATTTCTATTATTCTATTAATTTACTAACGTAGTATTTCAATAAGTAAGAATTGTTTAAATAATTAGTTTATCCTATTACAAATACTAGTTATATGGCTATATCAGAATCGATGGCCCAAATGAGGTCAGCGATTCTGCTTATTTTTTTTTTATATGCCTACTTGGTCGATTTTGCGACATATATGATTTTTTATAAACTTAATGATTATTCTCAGCAATTAAAGGATATGTATAATTTATTATATATTTACTTGACTTATTTAGCAAATAAAGACACCCCGAAACGACGAATGAAAATCGCGAATTTCGAATCGAAAATTTTCGAATAACTCGTTCAGTATTAACGTTTTCCACTATTTGAGATACACATACATATATCCGATATAAAATCACTAAAAACCGACCCATATAATAATGCAAGAAGCATTTAATAATTGAAAATGAAAATGAAAATATATTTATTTGTCTGAAAACTTATCACTATTACAATAATTGTTGGAACGTTCTTTTAAGTATGACAATACCTGTGCCAGAAGGTTCCGCTCTTCCATACCATTGTTTCAACGTGATTAGTTTCGACTTTTACAAAACAGTTCAACAATATTTACTGTATTACATATTTCTAAATTTTAATGCATGCATAACGTGTGTGTGCGTTTGTGTGTGTTTGTGTGTGTTTGTGTGTGTGTGTGTGTGTGTGTGTGTGTGTGTGTGTGTGTGTGTGTGTGTGTGTGTGTGTGTGTGTGTGTGTGTGTGTGTGTGTGTGTGTGTGTGTCTGTGTTAATGTTTGTGTTATATACGAATGTGTGCTATGACCGGGGATTAGTCCAGCAACCATTTAGAATAGCTTCTGTCTCTTCATTATTTAGTCTTTGTAACCAATTTATCAACATTTTTTTACAATCCAGATCTCATTGAGTATATCTTTAGATTTGTATTATTCAGATTATATAAATATGATGATCTAGTGTTGTATTGTATTTTAGCAAATTTAGTTTTTTGTATATTTGTAGGAATAACATTTCGTTTTCTTCTATTACCATCAAACGGTTCAAATTTATGAGTTTTATGTACTCTAAGTGTAACCAACAATATATATAATTTTCTTACTGAAAGAACCTCACTAATTTTATATATATCAACAGTTGGATATCTTAAGGGTTTGAAGAACATTACTTTAAGTAACAATCTTTGAGCCCTTTCCACTTCCAAAAATTTACTTTTAGAAGCTCCACCCCAAATCGTTATACAATAAGAAATGACTGATTCTGCTAGAGCTGTATATATTCTAAGTAGTATTTCTTTTGTAGTTACGAGTCTTAAGATTTTAAATATCCATATCATTTTTCTAACCCGGCTAGATATAAGTTCAACATGTGGATACCAGGTCAAGCGTTGCTCTATAGCGATGCCTAAATATTTGGTCGATGTTACTTTATTTATAGAAGAGCATGTACAGTTATTATTCAAAAACTCATCACATTTATGTATTTTTATATCAAATTGTAAACCAGGCTGTGTTTTGTTAAAGATGCTGAAACAAATATAATTTGTTTTAGTTACATTCAGTATAAGCAAGTTATCCTCCAGCCAGATAGCTATTTCACGAAGGCCTTTCTCAGTAATTCTACGTACTTGGTCCCATGTAAGAGTCCAGAATACTATTGCAGTATCATCTGCGTATGAAAATACTTGTGCATTATCTAGTTTTAGATTAGTTACAATATTGATACAAATAAGGAAGAGTGTGGGTCCCAGTATACTACCTTGGGGAACTCCGTATGAAACGCTACTTCCTTAGGATAGGATAGGATAGGATTCCATACGATCCAATTTTAACTTTTTGTGTCCTGTTAGATAAATAATTCAAACTCAAACTCAAACTCGAACTCAAAATATACTTTATTCAAATAGGCCTTTACAAGCTCTTTCGAATCGTCAATTTACAAATTTGTGATGTCAGTTCTACGTGAAGCTACCACCGGCTCGGAGTGTGGACTCTACTGAGAAGAGCCGGCGAGAAACTCAGTAGTTACTCTTTTAAAAATATTTTTGTACAATATTGTTGGATACAATTAGCTACAGTTATCCTGCGAGAATATCAACGCCCTATTATTCCACGCGGTTTTATCATTAATGTAGTCATATACTGAATAGTATGCTTTTTCTATTAATGATTTTTTAATATCCTTAAATAACGACAGAGGAAGTCCCTTATCCCAATACTCTCAAGCTTGCGTACAAGAATGGGAACGGAAACGGTGTCAAAGGCCTTTTTCAGATCAAGAAAGACAGTAATACACTTTTGGCCATTATCTAATTTATTAGCAATCAGTGAAGTAAGCGCTGTAACAGCATCTTCAGTAGATTTTCCTTGTCTAAATCCAAATTGAGAATCTGATAGAATATTATATTTACTTAGGAAAGGAGATTGGGCAAATTACTATGGCGCTCGGTTGCGTTAGTCTTAACACAGTATCGCAGCGAAAATTGGAAGTAAATAGGGAGGATTTATCTACTTTAAAACAAGGTCAAATACGAGTTAATATTATGTCGAGGAACATATTTACATGGTTCTATTATTTATTATTATTTTGGGTTTATTTATATATATTGGTACATCTTTATTGTTTGGTTTAAATACATAAATAGCTTTATTATAAATAATTCCTAATGCCTTTATAGAAAAGCAATAATAATCGCTTTTAAAATGATTTTATAAGTTATAGGTAGTATATATATATATATATATATTTTGTATAGTTTCTAATGCTGGTTAGTCGATCGACTATTTCTTTTAGCGTAGGGATTATGTTTTCGTTGATCTCTTCCTTGTGTTGCGAGAATATAGATATTATCATCCTTTTTATGTCTTCTTTAAAATCATTAAAATCAGTCGCGCAGTCATCATCTCTTCTTTTTTTGATTCTGTTCGACACAAAATTTGGTGGAGTAGAGGATTGAGGTGTCGATATGTATTATTTAAATCAGTTTCAGACATTACTTGTTCATTTTGCGCTATATTATATACCGGGATATCAGAGATTATGAGTAGGTTTCTGCGCAATCACTCGTAAGGACTATTTCCATAAATAATAAATATTCCAAGTAATTAAGTAATTTTGTGTGTTTGTATGCTCTTTCCAACAATTTGTAGTAGCCAATGTACCAGGAGAGTAGTATATACACGGCGGTAAAATAAGGTTCAATATACTTAAAAATTTATTAAGAATAAATTTTTTTACTTATTTTTTTTTAGTAGTAATGTACTAGGGTACTATGGGTTCTTAATGTCTCATTTACTGTCTTGAATATCTTAAGTTCAGTGAGACGGATATAATTATAAGAAATGTACCAGGAGATCAGAACGCACGGTTACGCACTGCACTTAAGTTGTAAAGTTTAGGCTTCTATCCAATTTTGAACTCTATTCCAATAGACATAGAAAAACGTTTACACTGCAGTTATCACTTATGATTTTATCACTAAGCCCTAATAATTAAAATTAAAGAAATGTCTAAACTACTGTCCAAGTGGCTAATTTAGTGTTCTGCGCAGCGTCATGCGCATAGTTCAGACCGACGCACTTACGTGAAACGAGGTATAATTCTTTAAGTCGTATGACCTTCCGGGTCTCACTCACCGTACGAACTGTAGGTACTTCACGCGGATCTTCTGTGAGAGTGTGTTACTGCCCCAATGGAATCAGCCTGTATACGAGCTGTAATAAATGCATTCAACCTTGGCTCTACCTAGGGTTACCTTTGTACAAATAAAGTACATTGGTTATTGATATGTAGAAAAAAAATACGTCGTGAGAAAATAAACTACGCTTCACAGCGTCTTTACAATCTACAATTAAGTTAACGTAAATAATGAAAGACTAGTGGCGACCTCCAGAAGTTATTTTCGTCAATTATTACCGAACTTATTCGGCAAAGATCGGTAATGTCATCGATTCCAGTGATTCTGTTTTAAAATTCTTAGAATTCTTTTTTGTCAAGTCAAATAGCCCACGAATAAAATGATGCGGAATAAAGTATTTTCGCGTACTTTTATGTTCATTAGCCGAGAAAACGTACAATAATTTATAATTATGTTCCGGTGGTATTGTTCTACCTAAGTGATACTTAAAAATGAATCTTCAAAACATCCTTAAACTAATTTAATTTTCAAAAGCTTTGCTTAGATAACACAAAAAATATAAATTAGAGGTTCAAAATAAAACAACTTATATTTTTATAGTGTATATATTTTTGTAATTATTTACATTATTATATATGTGAAGCCCCTATGAGTACAAAAAATACACCAATATCGTAAATGCAACTACCATCTATAATTGTAATACATAACATTAATTGGATGCTGATAAGCAATAATGTGTCAACCCACAAAAAGACAAATTCGAAAATATTGATGTATTCTGATACTGCATCAGCTACTTAACATTATTCAAAAAAATTGTACTCGTATCAATTAAATAAGTACGGAAAAACCTTTATTAATTAATAGGTTCGAATTTCAAGTGCGTCCCATTTTTTGCAATTTATACAATAATCACTAATATTTCAAAAACTATTTATTAGATAATATGTTAAATGTATTAATTTGATTTAAATTCATTATACCTTTTATTAAAAAATAAAATAAAATATGGATATATATACTTCTTCAAACATATTTGTTAAAAATAGGTTTGACATCTTTAGACGTCATTTTTTCAAAATGAAGTCCGTGTGGCTTGACACAGTATTGCTTATCAGCATCCAATTATGAGGGTTATAAAAAATTATGTGAATATAAATGTATATATTTTTATAATTATTTTTATTTGCAATAAAAATTCGTGATCGTACATTTTAATGATATTATTTTGTGTATTTACATATTTTCATACTTATATTTTATACGAATTCGAACATTTATGTATATAGAGGAGCATATATTATAAGAGATTAAAATATATATATATATATATATATAAAATTAAAAATTAAAAAAAAATCCTTGACAACCTACTCATTGAGACAACCTTCTGCTGTAAGTTGGTGAGGAGTTGTGGACCCTGCTGATGATGCTGCAGCATTAGGTCTAGGTTACGGAACTATGTTATTTTGATATCATTAACAGTATAGTAAATTTCGAGTCGATCAGACCAGTAGAAATTACTCAGATGCTTTCAACAACCAGAATAGAGCTGATAACCTCCAAACATAGGCACATAGGCTACGGTCATCTAATTTAATAGTCGCATAAATGACTTGGTAGCATGATACTTTCCCTAACGGAAGGAAATTAGGAAAAAGCAATAACACACAAAATATATAAGAACAGCCACACACCTAACATCGTACTTGCGCAAGTAAAATACAAGTTGACTTGCACAAATAAACAAATATTTTTATACATAAATTTGCCCAAATTATTTATTAACGAAACCTTACAAACGTAAAATATTTCATTTATACTTACAAATTGTTGTGTGTGTATGTGCTATTATAAATAGTCTAACAAATTTTTAAAGTAAATTATAATCTGTGATTTTTTTTAATATAATATGGCGGTGATAACTAAAGAGTTTCTTGCCGGTTCTTCTCTGTAGAATCTACACTCCGAACCGGTGGTAAATAAATAAATAAATATTTTTTTTGTTTCTGTATTGACGATTCAGAAGTGCTAGTAAAAGCCTAAAATAAAGCATATTTTGATTTGATTTTATTTGTCAACAAATGTTTTTCGCCGCCCATAAACATTTGCCGCATCAAAGATCTAAAAATGCATCGCTCGCTTAATTAAAAATAAAAAGGAATAAAGAATGGTGAAAGGGTGAACCATATTAACACATGCCACTACGTGTTCAATATATTATTAGTGGACACAGATGTTGTGTCGGCTGCTGTGAAAATGAAAGAAGAATGAAATGTAACATAGCTATTAAACAATAATTTTCTTTCAGTGTGGTAAATGGTAACCAATACAAATTGGCTAAAGCTAGGCTATATAACATTAAATATGTCTCTCTCATACTAGTGATTGTATACTCTATCTATATTCATTATTAATATAATAAGACATAGGATTATGATATTTTAGATATGACATATGATTGTGGATATGTTTTATTAAGATACGTGCTTAATCATTGATACAGACACCAAATACACATTATATTTTGAATCATTCGTCAATCACTACATAATTTTATCAATGGTTTCTAAAATCTATGTTTTTTTTATCATGGAATCATAGACATTATAGACTGGATATAAGGCTTCATAAATTAACATTTCTGTAGAAAGAGATGAAATGATTGCAACGTTGTTATTACAGATATTATTATGTGTTTTTCTCGAACCTATGACGTAACCAATCAGAATCCTGAAAAGAGTCTCTTTTGTATTTTGTTAATTTTTTTTTGACTGCTCGCAATACCCAGTCCATAAATCAATATTAAGCCATCAAGCGCCAATATGACACTAGCAGCATTTTAAACCCGAATCCTTTATTTAATTATTAGTACCTCACTAATTTAAATACAAAAGGAAAAATAAAGTTTTTCTATTATGGATAGTTTGAGAAGGGTGTACTCGCACGAGTTTAGCGCTCACAAACTTATCGAATCTTTCGTATGTAAAAGTTAGCTTACAAAAAGTAACTGTACCCAAACGAGTACGACGGCGTTAAATGGGTTAAAATATTACGGCAAAAATGTATTGAGTTACGAAATGCCATGTGAAATTTTGAAAAAGGTGTTTTCCCGCCACTATTGCCATCTGGCGCCAGCGACTGGATATGTGTGAATATAGCTTAACTGTATTAATGTTGTGAATACATCAGCTCTTATGAAGAATTATAACCTGCTGAATGAATATGATAGCTGAAACTAATACAATTAGTGCTAGCTATGAGTGATGGACCACTATGAGCGATATTTAGTACTTTTTTTTTTAATTTAAGCAATTATTATATCATACATATATATATTTTTTTCATTCTAAGCAAGAATAAAAAGCGCTTAATACGTTTTATTGATAAAATTAAAATATTTGGAGAGGGTTATCGATCAAAATCTTTTAACAATTTTTAAAATATATATATATTTTTTTAACAAGTGAAAATATTTAGAATATCTAAAAACATATACTTAATCAAATAATAAAATAGTATATAAATATTTCCTCTCTCATTCTCAACTTATCTCTTACTGCAACTCTATGAAAGCACACAGAAGACTACATGTTCGCGACATATCTTTAAAAGGGAACAATTATTTGTTATTATTTAAAATAAAATCAGTACCCATCACTGAACTGGTCCATCACAAAATAATACTAATTATAATAACATTTAATTAACCTACTTAGCATGTAAAATTACAAAAATTACAAAGCCAAGCCGTTCTAAGTTTATTTTGTTTAATTTATACTCTATGTTAGCTGATCACGGCGTGTGATAGCAACACTGTGATTAAATACGTCATGAGGAACGTCGATGTGACAGTTTTGTGCGCGGTGTTGCAAGCGTCTGCATCGTTACAGCTTTGCAGACAGCCATGGACGTATCTAAAAAGGATAAAACATAATCATTTCTCATCAGGCTACGGCATAAACAATGCGGCCTCGTCTGATGTCTAAATGTGACAAGTAAAAAAAAATAGAGTATACATTTAATTTTAGCCATAGATTATAAAACGCGCCAGACCCACCTGTCATTGTAGTAAAACCGGCCGCAGTGCGACATGCGGATGATCTCCGTGTCGGTGGTGGCGGTGCCGGAGTCCAGGCCGCAGCCTCTCACCGTGATTGTCTCTCCGGTGTCGTCTGAAATCGTTCAGAAAATTTTTATTTTTGAGAAATTAATGTGCTTGTCTAATGATTTACTTTATAAGGCGAGAATTACATTTCGTCGATCTAGATGTAATAGCTCGTACTTGCAAACTGTCAAACTCTGGAGAGACAAAAAACCTCTTTTAGAACTAATTGTAATATGTTTAAGTTTTTAAGTTATTTAGACTTAAGATATTATAAGAAATATCTTATGTATAAATTTCTCGTCTCAGTTACCTTACTGGTTTATACCAAATTTTATATGCATATTTAGTGAGTCTGAGAATCGGCTACTATCTATTTTTCATACCCCTAAGAGATAAGGGTTGTTCACCCTTATTTTTTTTAATTTATGGACAATTGTTTTGTTTTTATTTTTTTATAATGTGTCATTCATACAACCCTAAATTTTAGCGCTATTATCACCAACCCATATTTTTTAATATCCATTTTAGTCAATAATTTTTTATCCAGTTTGATAACTATGGCTACTACATTCGCCGGGTCAGCTAAATATTTGAATACCGTTTTCACTGAGAAAATCCAATCAAAATTGTTAGTTACAATGCCATGAGGTAGCCATGACGAGTAATTTAGAAAGAGAAATGCAGGGTACGTATTGACAACATACAGTTACTAACTAAAGACTTTTTGTCTTTTCCATAGACAAAATATGCTCTATATTTACTTAAATAAATTTTAGAAAGAATAACTAACACTTTTGAAAACTGACTTTAAAAAAATACGCAATTTCGTTCACTGGACGACAAATCTATTACACTAATTATGGACAAAATTTTATGGCCCATCGTGTAGAGGAGGCATAACACATCTTTCGAATTACATTTAAAAAAACATGATAATATTTAATATTATTTACCAAAAACACCAGCTATTTTAATACACGACGTGGCAGGGAATAGCCCGTCCCTCCCCTTCCGCCCCCCCATGCAGGGGGCCTCCAGCATGTTCAGCGAGTGGTTGTTGTGGAAGGGGTCGTCACAGGGCGGAAATCGGCCGTTCATTGACACGCATTTGAAGCAATCAATGGATTGGGCTGAAAAAATCATCATTTTAAACTTTCGCGATTTATACTATTCATCTAAATATATATAATTCAAAGGTGACTGACTGACATAGTGATTTCTCAACGCACAGCCCAAACCACTGGACGGATCGGGGTAAAATTTGGCATGCAGGTAGATGTTATGCCGTAGGCATCCGCTGAGAAAGGATTTTGATTAATTCTACCCCCAAGGGGATAAAATTGTGGATGAAAGTTTGTATGAAACTTTGTCAATTTTAAGCCGATCACGCAGAGACTCTGCATGCACAAAGCTACTATGACGTAGGCATCAGACATAGCAGACGAAGTCGCGAGCAACAGCTAGTATTTAGTAGACGAAGCTATTATATTATATTCACTGGGATTTATCAAAATCCTTTCTTAGGGTTAGCCTACGTAATAATAGCTCTATGCATGCAAAATCTCAGTCGGATCGGTTTCATACAAACTTTCATACCCTATTTTATCCCCTTGGGAGTAGAATTAATCAAAATCCTTTCTTAGCGGATGCGTACGTCATAACATCTACCTGCATGCCAAATTTCAGCCCGATCCGCCCAATGCTTTTGGGCTGTGCGTTGATAGATCACTGTCAGTCAGTCAGTCAGTTTGACTTTTGAATTATATATATTTAGATGTCAAAAATAAGGCATTGACAGTAAATTCATTCAGGTGTAAAACAATGGGACATATATGGACGCAGATAAGCAATACTGTGTCAAGCCACACGAACTTCATTTTGAGAAAATGGCGTCTAAAGATGTCACACACATTCTTAATGAATTTGTTTGAATAAGTATTTATGCATATTTTCTTTTCTTTTTTGATAAAAGGTATAACGTTTTAAAAGCAGGTTGATATATTTAATATATTATGTAATAAAGTTTTTTTTAAATATATGAGATTATTGTATCAATTACAAAATATCGAATAACCTTGAAATTCGAAACAATTAATTAAAAATCTTTTTTCCGTACTTATTTTGTTTATATGACTTTGTTTTTTATTGAATAATGTTAAATAGGTGATGCAGTATCAAAATACATCAATATCTCCAAATTTGACTTTTAGTGGGTTGACACATTATTGCATATCAGCATCCATATGTAAATCTTTATGATCGTCTGAGAACGAAATTTAAAAGCGTAATATTCGCCTAAGAAAATATTAACTTACTTCAAAAGCTAAATAAGTAATGTCACTTAAATGTCATAATTATTCGAGCTATTTTGATTTTAAAATCAAACTATTTAACGATTAACATGAGTGTAGCCACAAACGAAAACTAGTCTAATAATAATAAAAAGTTGCTATATCGTTAATTTGATTGTGATAAAACTTTCTCTTCTTATTGTTTAGACTTACGATAAGGTTACAAGCATACAACTTTCAGTAAATAGGTGTCTCGTGTCTTACCT
The DNA here is from genome assembly GCA_037950945.1 of Hypolimnas misippus. NCBI lineage: Eukaryota > Metazoa > Arthropoda > Insecta > Lepidoptera > Nymphalidae > Hypolimnas > Hypolimnas misippus. Next base: position 5,212,192 of record JBBEEQ010000002.1, read on the forward strand.
AAATTACATTAACGCGCACGAAACCGCGTAAAAAAATTAGAAAAAATATATATTTCTTACCAACAGATAACCAGGACAATAAGACAACTGATCCGAGGACAATATTTTTACTCAGCTGTGTTGCCATTTCTTAAATCTGAAAAAGAAAAAACACGGTTATTATTAAAATACTGACTGGTGTCCATGACTTCGTCTGCGCAGGATTAGTTTTGATAATAGCTTACACATAAAAGATAGGTGTTAAGATGCTGATAAGCAATAATGTGTCAACACACACAAAAAGTCGAATTCGGAGATATAATGCGTCACGTTCATTCACGGTCATTAACCATCAATCAAAACATTTTGAAGTCATCCTACCATCCATACCCTATACAAATAAATGCGGAAAAAAGTTTCCTAATTTAAAGTTTCAAATATTGATGTGTGTATGATATAATCGAGACCTGTGAAACCCGAAATTGCAGTTTATTAAGCGGATAAGTTCCGATTTAGCTATCGTGAACTTATTCATAACCGGTGAAACAGACCCTTAAACTTTTAAGAGTAAGTCTCATCTAACACTAAACGCCCCCTCCTGCTCCACGCCCTCTGGTGTTGTATATCAAACAGATGTTTGAAATTTTATTAAGGAGGTCGCTTTCAAGGTTTGTTTGAAATATCGATCTCTATAAGACCACGTGGCTTTAAAAATACCTCAATAATTCAGCGCTAAGTGTAGCTAGAGTCGCAGGTTCAATTTAGCCCTGAAATTATGTCATACTAGTTTTAGATCAAGTCAATATTCTCAATATTAATTTTGTTTTAGGATAATAGGTATATATACATATAATATGGTATATGAACAGACACGTTAGCGCAGTTTACAGTCGCGGGTTCGATCCCCGCTCGTGGCAAACGTCTGTATTGGCCATACGGATGGTGTCGTGGCCTAGGTATTTGTGTTAGTGTTGTGAGTGTTTCCGGAACCCGGAAGGTCATGAGATTAATGGGGGTCGTTGAGTGTGATGCGTTTATTATAATTATTTATTAAATGACCTTAGAATAATGTACCTTTCAAATGACACCATAATCTTTAATATAGGTTCAGAGGTTTGGTTGGTGGTTGGTTTATTTTGCATATACAAAAATTGCTCTGTTTTTGTGGCAAACAAAATGGCGGACTAAAGAAACAAACCATACTTAGTATTTCTGAACTTATATATATATATATACAAATCGATGCAACTAAAAATGATGAATTTGAGGGGATGGAGTTTTTAAATTTCTTTATTAATGTGTTGGTGCATAGCTGCAAAATTTAAACGATCCCGTGATGTTATAACTTTATTGATTGAAAGAAAATTCATCATCGCAAAACTTTTCTTGATAAAACATCAAAGATTTATGGTCTTTTGACATAGTTCTATTTGTTAGAATTTTGATGTAGTACGATATTCTTGCAAACCAACGATATATTAATTGGTGGAGCAAAAACTTCGTTACCCTTTTTACGAAAATTGCGCGGACGAAAACGTATAAAATTTCGCACACTTATAACTAATTTATATAGAGAAGGAGCGAGGAATGCTGATATTTTTTTATGAATTATATATAAAAAATACATTAAATCAATAAAAAATATTACACACACTACCATGTATTTGACACACACAGACTATATAATAATATGCGAAGTAAAAACACAATTATGGCCAAATTTCGACGAATGGACGAGCACAAGTACCCATAAAAGATATTTAAGATACTATGGATAAATATATTTTTTACACTAATATTATATAATATTTTATTGTTTGTACGTTTGCAATGAATAGGGTAGAAAACTATTACATCGATTTAAAAAATTATTCTTGCGTTGGTTAGCCCGTTTATTTAGGAAGGTTATATAGGCTGTTATTATTAGGCTGTATGACATCCAGTTACTACTCATAGAATCGAAGCCGTAACCATAAACGCGAGAAAAACCGTAAGGGGGTGTAGCAGCACTTCATTTCCCGCCAAATAAAACAACTTATAGATGCCACATGCGTGACGTAATTATTTATTAACACAAATATGCGTTATGCAAGCGACGTCATTTGAAACATGATATGCATAACACAAGCGCAACGTCATCGTTCTTAGAAACAGGATTTGCATGCCGCAAGCGTGACGTCAGCATTTTGAAACATTGAAGTTCTGATAAGAACTATTTAAGACGCGTTTTATGAAACAGAAGCAGCATGCAATATTGCCATCGCTCTGAAAAGTGCAACGACAAAGTAGTTCTGAAAAGAACTGTTTTGTTTTATAATCTTCAATCTTCGATCTTCATCGGGTGACGTCACACACACAACACAACTGTATCACTATATACGGCGAGTCGACACGGCGGTAATGCAGACGTCTTCACTTCGCGCGGCGCTGGAACCAAATGGCCGGCGCGACGCGCGCGGGGCATCTTTATAGTTCAACGGCGGTAAACGATTTCGCGTAAACAAGATTTACGCGGCGAATTGTCTGCACCAATAAGAAAGCCCAGACTAAAAGTGGGACTTTCTATTGGAATTCATTTTTACTATTTTTGTACATATTTTATTTGCTATTTTTTTATTGGTTGTTCACTTTTAGATTTTTTGTATATATACTCGCACATTTTTTACAATAAATATTATTCATTCCTTCGTCAACATCAAGAAGTCTTTTATTAAGCAGCCTCGACACGCTCGCCTCTAAAGTGGTGACCCCGAACAAGAACATCCCGAAGAAGAACATCCCGAACAAGAAGAAATAATTCTGAAGCAAGAAAAATCTCTGCCCGGCTACATTCAGAAAATCTCTGCCGGTGAAATCCCTGCCGGTGAATCCCTGCTCGACGGATCCCTGCTCGACGGATCCCTGCTCGACGCATCCCTGCTCGACGAATCCCTGCTCGACGGATCCCTGCTCGGCGGATCCCTGCTCGACGAATCTCTGCCCGAGGAACCCTTGCTCAACGGAGAAAAATGGAGGACCAGAGCAAAGCCCAACCACAAGCCTTCGCAACCACACCAGAAGTAGCGAGCATCGCGCTGTCCATGCGCATCCCTGCTTTCTGGCGCGAAAACCCACGGCTATGGTTTATAAGCTTCGAGGCCGCGACCGAAGAACTGAAAAGGAGTCAAGCCCAGCTAACACAAATGGTACTCGTACAACTTGAAAAACCGGATATCGAACAAATATCCGATATCCTGTTCAACGTACCGAAGGAACAACAATACCAGGCTATTAAAGAACGACTCATCTCCGTCTACGAGGAATCTGACAGTCGTCAATTTCAAAAGCTTCTAGCTGAGATGGAGCTAGGCGACCAGAAACCTACACAACTACTACGTCGCATGCGTAACCTCGCAAGAGACAAGATATCAGAGTCAACATTACGCATGATGTGGACCAAGCTACTACCAGCTCACGTTCGCTCAGTCCTAGCCGTCAGCGAAACCTTCAGCTCGAAGACCACGCTCGAAGAACTGGCGCTGCTCGCTGACAAAATGCTTGAGCAAACCCAGGAGGTAGCAGCCGTCTCTACGCAACCACCTACAGCATCATCGACGTCAATCACAAATAATTCCGAAACTCAATATCTCATCAACGAAATCAGAAAATTATCACTAGAAATCGCCGAGTTAAAAGCAAGACCGCCACAACACTATCATCGTCAACGTTTCCGATCCCGAAGTCCATCTAAACACCGATCCCGCACACGCAGCGACAATTCATCGTCACCTTACTGCTACTACCACCGTCGATTCGGTAGTCAAGCGAGACGCTGTACTACACCCTGCAGCTACAAAAATAAGTCATCGGAAAACTAGACCGAACGTTGGCTGCGGCGGAATCCGGCGTTCCTCATACATCACACCGCCTTTTCGTAACAGACAAGAAAACAAGATTATCTTTCTTAGTAGATACCGGTGCAAATATATCCGTCCTACCGAGAAAGCAAGGCAAGACAACAACGCCGCTACCATTCAAACTATATGCAGCGAACAATACTACTATATCAACATATGGCGAGAAAACGTTAGAACTCGATCTTAACCTACGACGACCGTACAAATGGAAGTTCATCGTTGCAGACGTGTCAAAACCTATACTAGGCGCCGATTTTTTAAATCACCATCAACTCATCGTAGACATGAAAAATCGAAGATTAATTGATGCAGTAACAAATTTAAAAATCAACGCTCCAGTGACATCCACAACTACACCTACAGTACGCAGTATCGACATACATAACTCGTACCACGAAATTCTATCTGAATTCCCCGGTACTACGAGACTAACAGCGATGCAACTCGAACCAAAAATTAACGTCGAACATTACATCGAAACACAAGGCCCGCCTATACATTGCCGTGCAAGACCTATACCGCCACATCGATATGAAAAAGTCAAAAAAGAATTCGAAAACATGATCCAACAAGGACTATGCAGACCCAGTAAAAGTCCATGGTCATCGCCACTCCACATAGTACCTAAGAAAAACGGCGATATAAGAGTATGCGGCGATTATCGAAGATTGAACTCAATAACGAAACCCGACCGCTACCCCGTCCCGCGCGTCAAGGACTTTACACACCACCTGAGCGGGAAAACAATTTTTTCCACGATCGACCTCAACCGAGCTTATCAACAACTAAGCGTACGAGACGAAGACATTGAAAAAACCGCCATCATAACACCTATGGGTTTATTCGAATTTCCCCGTATGTGTCCCGGTTTAAAAAACGCGGGACAAACATTTCAACGCTTCATACATGAAGTACTCCGAGGATTAGACTACGTGTTTCCATTCATCGACGATGTTCTTATTGCCTCATCAAACGAGACCGAACATCGTGAACACCTAAGAACCGTACTACGAAGACTAGAAGAAAACGGCATTACTATAAATCCCGCCAAATGCAACCTAGGCCAGTCACAAGTCAAATTCCTCGGATACATCGTTTCACAAGAAGGTATTAAACCGCCTGAAGAAAAAGTAAAAGCAATAATCGACTACTCTAAACCTAAAACCATTGAAGAATTACGAAGATTTCTCGGTATGTTAAACTTCTATCGCGATCACATACCGAACGCCGCAACAATACAAGCACCGTTAAATGCGTATTTACACAACGTAAAAAAGCGAGACAAAACATTAATTGAATGGAATGACGAAGCGACTCAAGCATTCGAAGCGTGTAAGAAAAGCATCACCGAAGCTACCTTACTCGCTCACCCATCACATCAAGCTACTCTCGCTATATTCTGTGACGCATCCGATAACTCAGCAGGAGCCGTACTACAACAATACATCGACAATAAATGGCAACCACTCGGCTACTTTTCGAAAAAATTCTCAGATGCACAAAAGAAGTATTCAACGTATGACCGTGAACTCCTAGCTATCTACATGGCCGTAAAACATTTCCGCAAGACATTTGAAGGACGCCAACTAATAATATACACCGATCATAAACCGCTTACATTCGCTATGAATAAAAGTCAAACATCGAGCGAAACGCCACGACGAACACGGCAGCTATTGTTTATAAGCGAATTTACTACCGACATACGTCACGTGAGTGGAAAAAACAACATCGTCGCCGACGCATTAAGCCGCATAGAAACAATAACATGCCCGTCTACAATAAACTACAGCGAGATAGCTAACGCGCAAGAAAGAGACAGCAACATTCATCAATTACTGCAACAAAATAATTTATCATTCAAGAAAGTCAATATACCGAATACCAATACAGAAATATACTGCGAAACATCTACATCTCATATACGACCTTATATACCCGAACAATATAGAAGAGAAGTCTACAACAGCGTACATAATATAAGTCATCCCGGAACACGAACAACGCGCAAACTACTCACAAAAAAATTCTTTTGGCCGTCAATGAACTCCGACATCGCTAAATGGACAAAAAGTTGTATTAACTGCCAGAAAAGCAAAATACAACGGCATACATCAAGCGAACTACAGTCATTCCCGCCAACCGACCGCTTTCAACATATACACATAGATATAGTCGGACCGCTGCCTACTACCGCGCAAGGACATCGCTATCTAATTACAATTATAGATAGACATACTCGCTGGCCAGAGGCGATACCTACTGCCGACATATCAGCTGAGACAGTCGCACAAGTCATCTATACACATTGGATAACACGATTCGGATGTCCCGCCACACTAACAAGCGATCAAGGCCGACAGTTTGAAAGCAGTCTATTCAATAATTTAATGAAAATACTAGGAATAAATAAAATCCGTACTACGCCATACCACCCGCAAAGCAACGGAATCGTTGAACGCTGGCATCGTTCATTGAAGACTGCACTGCGCGCGAAACTATCGAACACCTGTTCGTGGAGCAATGAACTCGCTACAGTACTATTAGGACTGAGAGCCGCACTACGCACCGACACCGGCGTAAGCGCAGCCGAATTAACCTACGGCTACAATCTACGACTGCCTGGCGATTTTTTTGACGCAAGCACATCCACGTCTACTATGGATTATACGTACGTCGAAAAACTACGCGCAAACATCGCAGAAAATAGACCTCAGCCCTATAATACACATCGAAATAATAAACACATCTTCGTGCATCAAGATCTACGCACATGCAGCCACGTGTTTATTAGAATCGACGCAATTAGAACACCATTGCAAACACCATATGAAGGTCCATATCGAGTTGTAAAACGAACAGACAAAGTTTTTACAATTCAATTACCCGAACGTCAAACAAACATATCTATAGACCGATTAAAACCTGCATATGTTTTACAAGAAATAGAAACCATACTCAACCTGTTACCAACCTTACCGTACCTTACCTCAAGAAAACCGTTACCGTTGAAGAAACCAAGTTACCTGAAACCACGAACAACTTGAAGTCACAGCCTGTTAACAACAAAACAACACGATTAGGCCGCAACATCAAGTTGCCGGTACGTTTCACTTGAGGGGGACTCCTGTAGCAGCACTTCATTTGCCGCCAAATAAAACAACTTATAGATGCCACATGCGTGACGTAATTATTTATTAACACAAATATGCGTTATGCAAGCGACGTCATTTGAAACATGATATGCATAACACAAGCGCAACGTCATCGTTCTTAGAAACAGGATTTGCATGCCGCAAGCGTGACGTCAGCATTTTGAAACATTGAAGTTCTGATAAGAACTATTTAAGACGCGTTTTATGAAACAGAAGCAGCATGCAATATTGCCATCGCTCTGAAAAGTGCAACGACAAAGTAGTTCTGAAAAGAACTGTTTTGTTTTATAATCTTCAATCTTCGATCTTCATCGGGTGACGTCACACACACAACACAACTGTATCACTATATACGGCGAGTCGACACGGCGGTAATGCAGACGTCTTCACTTCGCGCGGCGCTGGAACCAAATGGCCGGCGCGACGCGCGCGGGGCATCTTTATAGTTCAACGGCGGTAAACGATTTCGCGTAAACAAGATTTACGCGGCGAATTGTCTGCACCAATAAGAAAGCCCAGACTAAAAGTGGGACTTTCTATTGGAATTCATTTTTACTATTTTTGTACATATTTTATTTGCTATTTTTTTATTGGTTGTTCACTTTTAGATTTTTTGTATATATACTCGCACATTTTTTACAATAAATATTATTCATTCCTTCGTCAACATCAAGAAGTCTTTTATTAAGCAGCCTCGACACGCTCGCCTCTAAAGGGGCAACACGTATTAAATACGTTTTAATGTTTAAACAAAATATTGAAATCAAGTTTCATGAAATTAGAATTTTACGAGATTTTTCGTTAGTGTCGATTTTTAATCTATATATATTGAATCACTGACTGGCGGACATATTCACTGACTGGTCGATCAACGCAGAACTGAAACAGCACGGAACATGAAATTTGGAAATTGTTAGTGTGCACTAAGAAAATCCTAAGGGTTTACAGAGAGGGTTGAACGTTTGTTATGTATCACATTCGTTAATAAACCTTCTAGTAAATATTCTAAAACAGAAAACAATAATTGACATTTTCAGAGCTCGAAAAGAAACTTGTTTGTTCGTTTTGTAACTTTTATTGTTAAAATTTATAATTATCAAAACACGGAGCACTGAAATACTTAAGCTTGAAGAATTGTTGACCTTAATTCCAATTTTCGAGCACATCGCAGCGGTTAATGAGGGATCATGGATGAATGGGAATAGGAATATATCATATAAGTTAATAATACTGTATTTAGTCTATGGTAGCTCGTTGATCAGTTATTATTATATACCGGCAGTCTCTGGGATAGATCGCTCGTCTTCACTGTCACAAATATATTCATAATTACAAGTAAACTAGTGACTAGAAAACCCAGAGATAACTTAACAAATGAGAAAAGGAAATATGGACCAAAATAAATAATTACGATGCGATGTCGCGTCTTGGCATGTTATGGCATCGTAACAAATTACGATTTCGCACCGTTAAACTCTACGAAGTATAGACAATATCAAGGCGTGACGTTACATCGTGATGTTTGGTTAATTTTAAACGAAAAATCCATACATGGACGCTGAAAAGCAATACTGTATCAAGCCAGACGAACATCATTTTGAGAAAATGGCGTCTAAAGATGTTAAATCTATTCTTAATTAATTTGTTTAAAGGTGTATATATACATCGTTTCTTTTCTATTTTGATAAAAGGTATAATTAATTAAAAGCAGATTAGTATAATTGGACGCTGATAAGCAATACTGTGTCAAGCCACGCGGACTTCATTTTGAGAAAATGGCGTCTAAAGATGTCAAACCTATTCTTAACAAATATGTTTGTAGAAGTACATATATATCCATCTTTTATTTTATTTTTTGATAAAAGTTTAATAAATTTAAATCAGACGGATACGTTTTTTATATTTTGTAATAAAAAGTTATTTCATTATTTGAGATTATTGTAAAAATTGCAAAAAAATGGAACACACTTGAAATTCGAACCAATTAATTAAAAAACTTTTTTCCGTACTTATATAATTTATATGGCTACAATTTTTTTGAATAATATTAAATAAGTGATGCAGTATCAGAATACATAAATATCTCCGAGTTTGACTTTTTGTGGGTTGACACATTATTGCTTATCAGCATCCAATTAAAAGTTTGATCTATCAATAAGTTTTTTCTAATTTCAGATTATTGTATATAGCAAATTATGGAACACAGTACAATATTAGAAAAAATAAATTAAGAATCTTTTTTTCAGTATTTACATAGTTTAGATGACTTGAATAATTATTGAATAGTGTTAAATACGTGACGCGGCGTGAAACGTCTAGACCGATTTTGACAAGACTTCCACTCACATATAGCTAATGTTTTAATTAGTGATTTATAATTCTTTTATTTTAAAATTCGTATTTATTATAATTAATACGCAATGAATAAAACAAAATTGAAATAACGACCAATATCCCATTCAAGTAGCGAAGGTAAACATTATACAAATATAATTTCATATTTTATATAACGGGTCTTATCGCGATAACTAATGGTAGTAATACCTTTTTATTGCCCGACGTTTCGACGAAGTTGCATTCGTCGTGGTCACGAGCTCAAATTATAGCGGGTGACACCACGGGGCAGAGGCAAGTATGAAATAAGATTGTCGCTGATTTTGGTCTCATCGTCTGAGAAAAACCAACCTAAGAATTGAATTAAGCCTATTATTATTACTGCCGCGTACAAAAGCGCACCTACGATGATTAAGAAAACCGATGAACGAATAATGTCACTCTTCGCCAACTATCTTGTTTCCATGTTATATAAAAGTAAAGTAACAGCCTGTAAATGTCCCACTGCTGGGCAAAGGCCTCTTTATTTATTTATTTTATTTATTTCACTTTATTGCACAACAATTAAAAAAATACATTGAGCAAAAGGCGGACTTAAAGCTATATAGCCTTATCTACCAGCCAACCTTAAGACGTGCAAGAAAGAGCGTTCAGTAGATGCATATAAAGTCAAATAAGCATAAGTAAATCTTCTTGCATACATAAACACATACATACCATACACAAACATATACTTTACATAAATATATACATTATATATTACATACAAAGAAAAGAAATTGTGGAGAGAAATGGGGGAGGCCTTCGCCACGGAGGCGACTACCATAAATTAGAAACACGAAATAAATTAAATATTATATTGTAAAGAAAAAAAATAATTAAATATAGTAAATTAAATGTATACATTAATAAAATAATACAGTAGTGAAAAATTCTTATTATATTTTGTTGTAAAGAAATAAATATATTCAAATTATTAGAAGAATTTAGTAAAAGACTGTGTATTGGTATAATATATATTATAGAAATTATATAATTGTAGTTAAGTTATATCATATGAATTAAAACTTGGATTATAAATATTAAAAAAAAAAAAATGTTTATTAAATGAAATGCATGACTTATGAAAATTGTATACTTTATTCATTGTTATGTTTTTGAGAAGCAAAATGAATTATAAATAAATTAATGTGAAATGAACAAAATTGTAATAATATGGTAGAATAAAGGCTTATTTTATTTTATTTTATTTTAAATATATACATTAGGAGTACGTACTATACATATAAAAAGCATATTTGAAAATAAATATACATACACATAATTACACGTAACTAACACTACTAGTACAAAGTAAATAGTATGAATAATACACAACGGGGATATCACAAAAAATTCCTCTTCTCCTATTGAGGAGAAGGTTTAGAGCTTAATCCAAGATGGCCTAGTGATCGCGGGCGGAAACCCCGGCTAGCACCGCTGATTTTTAGGGTTCCGTACCTTAAAAGGAAAAACGGAACCCTTATAGGATCACTTTGTTGTCCGTCTGTCTGTCTGTCTGTCTGTCTGTCTGTCTGTCTGTCTGTCTGTCTGTCTGTCTGTCTGTCTGTCTGTCGGGATGTCAACCCTTTTTTCTCAGAAATGCATAGACATATCATGTTGAAATTAATATCATATACTCAAGTCTATGATGACATGCGGCCGTGAAAATATTAAAATTCTAAGTCAACGCAATCAAAAGATAATGGAAAATATGTCGTATATTTTGACCATTTTAGCGTTTTCGCAAGGGAATCAAAACCTATAGGGTACTTCCCATTGACCTAGCACGATGAAATTTGGCAAGAAGTAAGATCTTATGGTACAAATAAAGGAAAAAATCTAAAAACTGTAAATTTTTGTATGTATGTCTGTCTATTTGTAAGTTTGTCTTTCAAACTTTTTCTCAGAAATGCGTGAAGGTAACAAATTTTTATCAACGTCAAGTACTCAGAGTTGTAATTACTAAGAGCTGTGAAAAAATCAAACTTCTAAGTTAACGCAATCAAAAGATACGGTCATTTATATCACATATTTTAAGTATGATAGCGTTTTTAACGTTTTCGCAAGGGAATCAAAACCTATAGGGTACTTCCCATTGACCAAGCATTATGAAATTTGGCCAGGAACAAGGTCCTTTAGTATACATAAAGGAAAAAATCCGAAAACTGTAAATTTCTGTTCGTGTGTCTGTCAGTCTGTACGTCTGTCTTTCAACCTTTTTCTCAGAAACGCGTAAATGTATCAAGTTGTAAATTGATCAAGCGGAAAATATATTAATCTTAGAATTAAAATTATATGTACTTGTAACAAATTAACATAGAAGTTGACCATGGTCAAAAAAACAATTTTACAAACACTGAGAAGAAATTTGTATCAATACGAAAACATTAAAAAGCAGCAAACCTTTATAAATAACGCAATGCAATCGATATATCGCAGCTAACAAAATGATAGCGCGATGTAGCGTACAGCTAATACCATCTATTACAACATTATGACATTAACTGTGATATAATTCTGCTCGATTAATAATTTTTTTTATTTTAATTTTTATTTAAACGCGCTAAAAATAATGAAATAAACTTTTCATTTAAAAGTTTTATCGTCGATTTATAACGTCATTACGTAATTAACATTCAATTTAAGAGCTTCACGCGATTTAAGTACTCGTATTGACTTAGTACGAAAATTTTAAAATTAAATTCAAACAGATCGAGTTATTTAATTTACTTCTTTATCTACACATATAAGTCTTCTGGTTATTAGTAATATAATTAGTTATTTATAAATAACCAATTAGTTTTGTTCGAATTAAGGACTAATTATTTCCGTCTTGGCAACACTAATATATATTTTGATTGATAATGTAAATCTAAATATTTTACGAACGTAGTGCAGGGGTAGTGGAGTGTAGTAGAACATAAATAAAAATAAAACGAGAATAAAATATAATATAATTTTGTTGTTAATGTCAAAGTCAACAAGTTAGTTCATTGAAATTGTCAAGAGATGGCGCTGGGTGTATCCTGAATCGCGCTATAACTTTGCTTTTTTGAAAGTATAAGGTGTATTAGTACTTAAAATAAAATTTTGTCTTTCCATGGATTGCATCCATGATTGTGTTTTAAATTAAAGTGCTCCTAAGTAGTTTCCAAATAGTTTTTGGGACGTGATCCATATTTACATAATATTTGATTATATTTAAGCGACTTCTAAAAAAGGAGTGATTGCAATTCGACCTTGTATTTAATTTTTTTTATGTTTGTTCGCCGATTACGCCGCCATTTGTGTACCGATTTTCAAATTTTTTTTTGTTTGAAAAGGTATACTTCCAAGGTCCCATTGTCTTCAGGTCAGGATCAGCTGATGGGATCCTGGAGAAATTGAGGGAACTCCTCAAATATTATAGGCAAGCGTATACCGATTTAGGTATTTTTGATAGTAACTTATGTTGGAACTGATGATGAAGACCACAAATGGCGTAGATGGGTTAGTCTTATATAGATATCTATAAGTTTGTACGGAACCCTCGGTGCGCGAGTCCTACTCGCACTTGAGCAGTTATTCAACTGCTAAATTAGTGTTTTAATGCATCTCGTGCTTGGTAAAGGAAAACATCGTGAGGAAACCTGTACTGGGAGCCATTCTGAGACTTGTATATCTATGTTATATACTTTAACGATACGATCATATCGATATGACGTAAGCCATAAGTACGTTTAACGTTATTTGACTCTAATAAGCAATACTATGTCAATCCACCTGTTCTATAATCGTTAATTAGATCGTTTATCGTTTCTTTATCATATATTTGCGCTCAATCGGCGTAAGGTTTATGGGCTGTCAAGTGACTGTATAGTCTGTGACATTTGTAACAGTGATACTCTGTGACATTATTACTATTGGGATCCGGTTTACAGCGCTCGTTCTCTGCTACGTGACTCCGATGCGCGCACACTATAAACAACAACAGTTCCTGAAAATCATCGTGTTTACCAACAACAAAACACCACCCGGATTTCGTTTTTAGAAAATGGCGTCTGAAGATGTCAAACCTAGAATAGGTTTAAGGAATTTTTTGAAGAAGTATATATCCACCTTTTCTTTTATTTTTTGGATAAAACGTATAATGAATTTAAAGCAGATTTATATATTTATTATATTATCTAATAAAAAGTATTTTAAATATTTGAGTTTATTGTATAAATTGCAAAATAAAGACGTACTGGAAATTCGAAACAATGAGCTTAATCTATAATCTATTCTATATACTAATAATAAAATTCTAGCGGGTCGCTGTCTGTACATGGAAGGTATATGAAAAAAAATATTATAGGGGCCCTTTATCAACGCAGTAGAACCCAAAACAATGATTTTTAGAATTCTTATCTGTTTGTCTGTTTGTCTGTTTGTCTGTTTGTCTGTTTATCTGTGCGTTTGTGCACGCTAATCTCAGAAACGGCTCATCCGATTTAGATGCGGTTTTCACTAATATATTGTAGTAAGCTTCACTTAACATTTAGGCTTTGTTTCATGTCAATCGGTCCATAAATAAAAAAGTAATGTCAATTTAAGTAATCCCGTGGAACATTTTTCAGTGCTTATCACTAAATGCATGAAAGTATGTACAGTACTTACATCAAAAAATACATTTTTTAATTTTTTGTCTGTCAGTCTGTCTGTCTATCTGTTATTTCCGACTAATCTCTGAAACGGCTGAGCCGATTTTGATAGTACTTTTACTCGCACTTAGCAAATGTTATAAGGAGTGACTTAGGCTTACTTTTATTTAAGATTATTATTAGTATAGATATTTTTTAATCTATACATATAAAAAAAATTCTAACGGGTCGCTGTCTGTACATAGAAGATATATGAAAAAAAAATATTGGACGCCTTTTACCTACGCAATAGAACCCAAAACAATAACTGTTAGAATTTTTGTCAGTTTGTTTATCTGTGCGTTATCTCAAAAACGCCTTATCCGATTTAGATGTGTGGTCATTAATATAATGCAGTAAACTTCACTTAACATTTAGTGTTTGTTTCATTTAAATTGGTTCATAAATAAAAAAAGTTGTCAATTTAAGGGTTCACCTCGAAAATTATTTTGGACTTTTCATGAAATGCATGAAAGTATATACAGTACTTACATAAAAAAATCAATTTTTAAAATTTTTGTCTATCAGTCTGTTTCTTACGACTTATCTCTGAAACAGCTGAATCAAATTTTATGGGACTTTCGATCGCAGTTAGAGGATGTCCATTAATCCCATATTTTAAACCCATATTAATGAGGCCCAAAGGAGGAAGAGGATATGGTTCCAATGAAGTAGTGAACAACATCTAATTCAAATAGGGAAGATATATATTATATAAATATAATAATTTTAAAATATAATATATTTACTGGGTTTTTTTACTGGATATGATAGACCAAATCCGAAACTATAAGCAATAGCAAAAAATAATAATTAAAGGAGTCACAGAGCCGATTTAGATAAAAACTAGAACTATATCATTAATTTTTTGAAAAATAAGTTTTCCTAGCCAGAAACGAACACGATGATTTTGCAAAGATTAACATTCTGTATTATTGCATCACCTGATACTGTGACATATGTATTATAAGGATCAACTTTAGTAATAGTATACAGTTAAATGCAATAAACAGAAAAGACTAACTTTTTATAAAATTCTATCAAATTCATACATTAATTAAATCTTTAGTAATTCTTCAAAAAAAAAAACGATCATACCCAAAAGTCAAATATTAAAATATAACGGGATGTTGTTACGCTAATAGTGGGTGAATACAATAGCCGATTGAAGTGAAATGTAGATTTTCAATAAATTGATTAACCTTTTTAAGAATTATCTAAACCTACCTAGGTGACGGGGTCCAAACCAAACGTCACATTCTATCATTTGTATAGCTCACATAGAATAAATAGACAACATAAAAGAAGTTACTGTGAGTTATTCATTTTATATATTTTCGATTGTCACATTCTCCTTCCTTACTTTAGTAAGTGACTAGCATTTTGATGCAACCTATAAACAAATCGTTCGAAGTAAAGCTTACTTTTTTCTAAACTTACCGGGACCCATGACTTAACCCACATATTTGATTATGTCTGTGTAGAATCGATTACTTAACTTCTAATTCATGTATAGATTTAATGTTATTTTGTATAAAAATAAATCTTTTCCTTTTATTTTTCGCTTACTATTACTTTCCTAAAGTTGATTCTTAAAGGTGACACTATTAGGTGGTGCAATAATGTTTTTTTTTTTCAAAATTAGTGGGTTCTATTCCTGACCAAGAAAATCATGAAATCAAAAAAACTTATGATGCAGTTTTAAATTTCTCAAAATCGGACACGAGACTCCTTTAAGTATTTTTCGCGATTCCTTATAGTTCCGGATTTGGCCTATCAAGCTCAGTTAAAAAATTCACCCGATATATAATGTAAGGAGAACCTCGGCGGGAACATACTGTTTTACAATCGAAATTTTAAAAAGACTAGGACAAACCACTTTTCTTCAACATTTATTGTGAACACCATGGAGGAATACCGTATCTGAGTTAGTGTCTGTTTATAAATACAACCAGAATGTTTCCAAAACAAAAGTAAAAGGTTCTTTTCTTGACCGCTGGCTATTATAACTTTGCTTTGCAGGAGACATGCCAAGCATTCTGTTATCCACGCGAACGAAGTCGCGGGCGCAGCTAGTAATAAATAAAATTGAAGTATAATTTTGTAATTTCAAATTAAATGCTTTTAACTAAATGCATATAAAAGTACTTCACGGTACTTCTGATACAGCTGGAGCAATTTTAAAAGGACTTTCACTCACAGATACCTAATGTTATAAGGAGTAACTTATGCTACTTTTATTTTTAAAATTCATTTTATTTAACAAACAAAACAAACTTTAAAACCAATGAAATAGCAAAATACGATTAAAACAGGGAAGGTAAACATTGTAGTGTTGTAATTTTCCCGCGGGACACAGTTAGTATATAACATTAATAAGGAACCTAATCTTGTACAAGTCATGCGGTGCCCACATTTATTTTGGACGTAGTTATCGTTTCACACGCTTGCCACTAAACACATCATGTTAACACCATAGTACTTACTCAATATATACCAAAGTTACAAAGGTGCCATGTTGTAAACATATGGTAATTATTGTATAGTATTCCCACACTGGTCTCGCGTATCGGCGATTTTCGAAGTTAAGTCAGCCTCTGGGCTGTCCATTAATCACGTGAGGCCCAGAAGAGGCGGGGTCTGGGAAAAAATTACCAGACATCACAAGGGGGTAGGAGGGTTCTCTAAGATATCACGTGTATTCATTTTCGAAACTTTTGTAATATATATACTTGTAATATATATTTTTAAAAGATAAGCATTTTTTAAAATATTCCTACGTAGGTTAAGTATAAAAAAATAGAAGTGATCTTGGTGGGAGGGGTAGTACAAAACCTCACCACGTATCACCAGGGGGAGGGGTTCTAAAAAGTAGTTTAAAAAAATCACCTGACCACTGATGTCCAGGGCCCTCTTTTTAACGAAGAACACTGAGCACTTGCCCCGCGATCGATGAGGGCCCTTTAGTTATAGGAACTAAGGGGCCCCCATCGATCGTGGGGCAAATTATGGAAAAGTGAATATGATATACTCAAATTCAAAATATACTTTATTTAAATGAGCTTTTTAAAGCACTTTCGAATTCAATGTCGTAGAGTAACTTTGTTGAGTTTGCCACTCTTACATTTTGATAGATATCTATAGATTTTCAGCGAATATTATACATCTATTAATTCAATGTGCAAATTATTAAACATAGCACTGAAATAAATTTAAAATTTTACTTAGTTACTCTTTATACCTATTAAAAAAAAATATTTCTTCCAAAGTCATATGGCCCCATTTTCCTATAATGTGCTCAGGGCCTCCAATACGTTAAAGACGCTATTTAAAAGATCAACGACAAATCATTTGGATGCTGATAAGCAATAATGTGTCAACCCACAAAAAGCCGAATTCTGATGATGTTTTCTGATAATGCGTCATTTATGTAACATTATTCAATTTTTTAGGGTTCCGTACCTTAAAAGGAAAAACGGAACCCTTATAGGATCACTTTGTTGTCCGTCTGTCTGTCTGTCTGTCTGTCTGTCGGGTTTTTTATATCATCTAAAGTAAAGAAGTACGGAAAAAAGTTTCCTAATTTAATGTTTCCAATATTGATGTGTGCTCAATATTTTGCAATATACAATAATCTTCTAAACCTAAAAAACTTTTTATTAGGTAAAACTTTTTGTTATACCAATCTGCTTGTAATCATTATACCTTTTATCAAAACAGAAATAAAAGATATATATATACTTCTACAAACACATTTATTTATAAGTTTGACATGTCTTGACGCCATTTTCTCAAAATGAAGTCCGTATGGCTTGACATAGTATTGCTTATCAACGTCCATTTATCCCAGAGAGTGCGAAAGAGCGTACTGAAGGTATATACTAACGAACTGATAATCTGTAGAGTTAATAGACAAATACAATACTTTTATTAGATATTCATATTTGAACGAGCGCAAAGGCGTTAAGATTTCGTCATTCGCCCGCCATATTTCTGTCAAGATACGTGAGGTATCATAATACGTATGTTTACCGAAAATTTAATTATAGCTTGGGAATAAAGTCTGTTTAATTTTCTTTATGTTAGGAATATATCATCTATCTATACTTATAATAAAGCTGTAGAGAGGTCAATTCTGTACATGAAATATATTTTCAAAATAACTATCAGGGGGTGATTAGTGATCGATACTGATGCCAAAAAGGCAATCAGTAAAATTTTTGTCTGTCTGTCTGTCTGTCTGTCTGTCTGTCTGTCTGTCTGTATGTATGTTCCTTATAGAAACAAAAACTACTCGACGGATTTTAACGAAACTTAGTACAATTATTCTTCATGCTCCTGGGCAGGTTATAGTATACTTTTCATCACGTTACAATCAATAGGAGCAGAGTAATAAAGGGAAAACGGGAGACTTTACTCCAATTTTTAAGCTTCCGTCACCTATGCAGCCTTAATGGTTAAAGTTACATAGAAATCGTGTATGACGGAAATATTCTACATAAAATTTCCTAAAAAATATCCCACAACAGCATATGTCTATCTTTTATGGTTGACTCACAATAACACGTGTAACTCCTGATAGGTTAGCAGTTCGGAGAATTCTGATTATATTTGTTTACTCTTACGTTTATAATACTCTCACTCATCACTAATTTATAAAAAGTTAACATTATTACCTATAAAATAAAAAAAAATCATAGAAATCAAGTATTGTGGATTGACATATTATATTTCCCTATTAAATTACGATAGTTAATCTGTCTGTCACATCAAAATCACTGAACCCTGAGGAAGGACATACGCTACTTTTTTTCGAAAAACGACGAAAACGCGGACGAAGTCGCAGGCAAAAGCTAGTAAAAGTTAATAATACTGTATTTTGTCTATGGTACCTCGTAGATTAGTCTATTTTTTTTTTACTTGTTTTATTTGGTGACAATGCTCGGAAAGATAATCACGATTTTCCGTACATTATTCTTCATTACAAAAAATGATTCAGTTTATTAATTTGATCGTTAATTTCTTATCTCTAATTCTTATGTATGGTCAGAAGTACGCCATAGTTCTCTGCTAAATAGGACAGTAAAGAACAATAGACTATCTAAATATATATAAATCGAAGGTGACTGACTGACATAGTGATCTATCAACGCACAGCTCAAACCACTGGTCGGATCGGGCTTGAATTTGGCATGCAGGTAGATGTTATGACATAGGCATCTACTGAGAAAGGATTTTGATTAATTCTACCCCCAAAGGAATGGTCGCTGATAAGCAATACTATGTCAAGTCACACGAACATCATTTTGAGAAAATGGCGTCTAAAGATGTCGAACCTATTCTTAATAAATATGTTTAAAGACGTATATCTCCATATTTTCTTTTTTATTTTTATAAAATATGTGATTAATTAAAAGTATAATGGTATAATGAAAAGTTTTACCAATTAACCAGTTTTTTAGATGTAACGGTAACAATCACAAGGGAGATCAAAATCTTTGTAAACTATAAATAAAAGTATATATTGACATATATTTGGACGCTGATAAGCAATACTGTGTCAACCCACACAAACTTCATTTTAAGAAAATGGCGCCTAAAGATGTCAAAGCTATTCTTAATAAATGTGTTTGAAGACGTATATATCAACCTTTTCTTTTCTTTTTTGATAAAAGTATAATTAATTGAAGCTGATTGGTGTAATGAATTATCTAAAAATAAGTTTTTCAAACATATGAGATTATTGTATAAATTGCAAATATTGAAACGCGCTCGAAACCCTCAGCTATAAACTAAGAAACCTTTTTTCATACTTATGTAGTTTAGCTGACTTAAATTTTTTTGAATAATGTTAAATAGTTAACCAATTATCAAAACCTCATCACGTAACACCAAGAGGGAAGGGGATGGTCTAAAAGTTGCTATAAAACATCATGTGATTAATAGGCAACCCCTTTCGCGCGCAATTGGATTTATGTTTTTCTCTAATTAATTGGACGCTGATAAGCAATACTGTGTCAACCCACACAGACTTCATTTTGAGAAAATGGCGTTTGAAGATGTCAAAGCAGTTCTTAATAAATTTGTTTGAAGACGTATATATTCATCTTTTCTTTTCTATTTTGATAAAATGTTTAATGAATCAAAAGCAGATAGATTTGTATATTTGTTGTTAAATATTTGAGATTATTTTATAAATTTCAAACTATGGAACGCACCTGAAATTCGAAACATTGAGTTAAGGAACTTTTTTCCATACTTATTCAGTTTAGATGACTTGAATTTTTTTTAATAATGTTAAATAGATGACGCAGTAACAAAATAAATCAATATCGCCAAATTTAACTTCTTGTGGGTTGACACATTATTGCTTATCAACGTCCAATTAAGAGCTAAGAGTAAACTAAACTAACGCGCCGTGGACATTATAAATGGATGCTGATAAGCAATAATGTGTCAACCCACAAAAAAATAGAACCCGAAGGTATTGATGTATTCTGATAATGCGTCACGTATTTCACATTATTAAAAAAAAATTCGAGTTATTTAAAGTATATAATTATGAAAAAAAAAGTTTCTTAATTGAATGTTTCGGATTGTGAGTGCATTCTATATTTCGCAATTTATACAATAATCTCAAGTATTTGAAAAACTTATTATTAGATAAAACTTTTCATTATACCAATCTGCTTTTATGTAATTATATCTTTTAGCGAAATAATAAACAAACGATAGGCATATACTTCTTCAAACTAATTTATTAAGAATGGGTTTGACGTTTTAACGCCATTTTCTCGAAATGAGGTCCGTGTGGCTTGAAATAGTATTTCTTACCAACATTCAAATATTGTCATATGAAGCCCAGCGCAAGGACAGTGGTGGTCAAATATTTACATCTACACTAATATTATAAAGAAGTAAAATTTGTTTGTAAGTTTGTATGTAGGGGGTAATCTCCGAAACTACTGATTCGATTTGTAAAATTATTTTTGCGTTGGATAGCTCATTTATTAAGGAAGGTTAAAGGCTATATTACATCACGCTACGGCTCATAGGAGCACAGCAGAAACAGCAGATTTTATTTCATGCGTATTGTGATGTGATAGACTTATATATAGAACCTTCATTTTAATAACCTTAATTAAAAGTTGTATACCCTGTATATACATTTGTGTCTCCTCCAGGGCCGGATTTACCCTAAGTTCCGCCCTTTGGCACAGTGAAAAATGACGCTCCTTTATCTGAATCATTACCTATATAGCTTAGTTATAGAAAAAGCACTCTTTAAAAATATAAAAGAAGTTTTAGTAGAGTATAATTATTTTTAATTGATAATCTTTAAAAAAATCTCTTCCATCCTAAATTTTGCCGCCCTGACTAAAAAAAAATTCAGTTCAATCATTCGGTCGACAATGTCTCATCTCTAACTCTTGTGTGTACTTAGAAACAAGACAGTTTTGTCTCCTAAATAAGACGACTAAAGAAAAACAGACCATAAGTGGTGTCTCATGATGGAGCCAAAAGGCCAAACGATTTTAAAATAAAAACTTTTTTTTTTTAAAGATTTTTACCCAATTATTAGTATCATTGACAAAGTAGGTAGAATCGCGGAAATAAGATAGCTTTTAACTTTTTTTTTCATAAATAAAATACTATAGATAATTATTGCATAAGTTAAAATTATGTTTATGTGTATTTATATATATAAAAGTTTCGTCAAATCGGTAACCGTTTTTTTTTTACAATAAAAAAATACTTTATTATTAATAGTAAAGTAATAACAACACTAGATATAAAGAATATAATAATAATATCGTTTTTTAAAATATATTATATTCTGCGTAATGTTATACAAATATTATTTTTTAAATAATATTATTGATTTAACGATTAATCTTACTATACGATATTTATATACTATTAATGTAAAATACATACCTAATTGATACAAGGACCCGCCAATCAATACTTTGAACACTAATGTCTATTAAAGTAATACTGCTATGTGTAAAACAAAGTCATTCCACTACATAAAACCCACAGCATATGGAATAACACGGAAATAGAACGGTTTACGTTATAAAGTAATTTATTATCCGAAAATATTGACTAAAAGCTCCGTGAAGGATGTTCCTACTGAAACATTTTCTTCAGTGTTGCTAGCTTGTTGAGCTTTTCTTTTTATATTTTTGGGGAAAATTTTATACACGAATCGTATTCTTTTTTTGTCATTTATTATTATTTTCCAATGATATTGATTAAAACTGGGGAAAGAGGGGGAAAGTTCACACCTTTTACGTTAACGTTTTTAAAGGTTACAAACTTAAAAGTATAGGTACTTTTGAGTTTTTAACTTTGTAGAACATAATATATTGTTCGTACAAAAAAAGCATTTTAGTAAAGAACAAAGAGTTTATTTTTTTACAATATTGATCACATCCTGGTCAATGTGTTTTAAAGCAGAATAAAAAATTAAATAAAATGTTGAGTTGATGAGAAAAATACAGAGGAAAGATGGAAGTGTGACGGGGAAGGATCGAAATATTTTATAAAATCTTTCAGATGAGTCTTAGAAGTTGTCGAAGATCACTAAGCTATAACTTATTATATCCGTATAACTTAGATATGACTTCAGTGTCAAAATACCTTCAGGACACGAAGATATTACAGACTATTTATTTTTAGTATTCCTATCTTACCCCATCGGGGAAAGAAGATCCGAGAGCTTTTCAAAACAACAACAAACAATGAAACAAAATCACGAAGAAGACATAATTATAAGAAAAGATCAAAAGGGTCAAAGAGTTTTAAGGGTTTGAGAACATCTGAATTTTAGTATGAATTTTAAAAACAGATTACGATCGAAACTTTTACTTGTTACATCAAATTGGATTTGGGCGAAGATGGAAAGTTCCAATTAAACACACGTTACGTTTATATATATTAACGAGTTAAAAACTAAAAATAATGATAAGGTATTCCAAAAACAAAATTGCATCTACCATTTAATCAAACGTACAAGACAAGGGGTAAGATTTTTCATCTTCTTGTAACTTGCGAAAAACTTGACTTAAGTAACTTGCGAAAAAGTCACACCGGCAAAAATTTGCATATTCTATACAACCACGTACTAGAAGCGGCTAGTGGTGAGTTTGTTTCTTGAGTCCAATACTTAGGTATTGGACTCAAGAAAATGTCGGTCACAACATAAGACTTTTTCTCTATATTCTCTACAGATGTTTTACAGGCGCGTGGATTTTGCCCAGAATGCCGGACATCTTGGACGACGTTACCTAGAAATCAGTGACTTTGTTAAGAAGTCAATTGACAAGCTTGTCAGATTTGGAATTGAGTACAAATTTTTATTTCAAATAATTTGAACATAATCAATGGGTTTAAAATATCATTGGAGAAAATATAATAATTAAAAATGCAATTTACTATATCTTAACAGGCAACATTAACCATAGTACGTCATTTTATGCGAGTTTTTATAAGCATATTTTTTCATAATTTCTGTATGAAAATAGCGATAAAAATTAATAAACGTATTTAAGTATTCTGCGACTTCACGTTTTGTTTTTAAGCAATTATATATTTATTAGTATTCAAAAAAAAAAATTGCCTATTACTTTTTGCGACCTATAAAATATAGAAAAAAAAATGATCCTTTTAAAATATTTTTTGTTATACATTTCCAAATATTTGCTAAGTATTAACATGTTTTAGGAACCCCTGACCTGAAGCATGCCTTTCCAGAATCCACCTGTCTGTGTTTGTCAACAGGCTCAAGAACCTATGTGAAAAGGTAAATTTCACACCTACATAAATGTTGACCAAATTTTGATGAATTTTGGTAAAGATTTAGAATAGACTTGGAGGATATATTACTTGTTGCAAAAACAAAACTTCAAGTTTTGTTTGAAGGCAAATGTGTGGTATTTTTGTCAAATAAA
The DNA here is from genome assembly GCA_037950945.1 of Hypolimnas misippus. Lineage (NCBI taxonomy): Eukaryota > Metazoa > Arthropoda > Insecta > Lepidoptera > Nymphalidae > Hypolimnas > Hypolimnas misippus. Next base: position 5,236,215 of record JBBEEQ010000002.1, read on the forward strand.
GGGGCCATTCAAAATAAGTCTTTTACACTGAGGAAGTCCGCCAACCCACAGTGGAGCAGCGTGGTGGATTAAGCTCTAAACCTTCTCCTAAATAGGAGAGGAGGCCTTTGTCCAGCTGTGGGACATTAACAGGCTGTTACTACTGAGGAAGTAGTGTGGTCCCATACCAACAAGTATTAAATAAATTTTATATTACCACTGATATAATTTTAAAATTAAAACAACAATAAAAAAATATATATTAATTTCAATTCATAGATTTATTTATTTTTTTAATATTATACATTCATATTTACAGACATTTATAATTAATTTATACCCATTAAATTCTAATATTTTATACGGCCTGTAAAGTTTAAAAACTGCACCTTCCTCTATTGAATTACTTCTAATATATACATTATTAATAAAAATCAAACAATTTTCATTATTAATATCAAGTACATTGAGTAAATAGCAACTATATTTAAAGCTAACTTTTTCTATTCTAAAGGCCAAAAATTCTTCTTTAGGTAGAATAAAATTCGAATTTGCCGCCAAAAATCTTTCGTGATACCATAGAGATGTGCTAGCGTTTTGCTTTTTTAATACAGCATTTAGTCGATATGCTAATCCGTCTTTTTTATATCTAACCTTTTTCGTTTTTTGATCATAGCCATCATCGAAAGTTTTAAAGCTATCCGATAAGGATTTATTTTCTAATTTTTTTATGGGAGAATTTTTTATATCGGGTAAGGAGTTGATAATTTCAATGTCATTGTTGCTTTTTGGGCTACTCTTCGATTCATATTCGCTTATCGAGTGTTGCGATGGGGTAGCGGAACTGAAATGACTATCAAAATATGATTTAACTTTCTCTATTAATGCAACACTTTTAATTGATGATGTATTGTCTAAAATGTCATCATTATGTTCTTTTTTGAGATCAGAATATTGAAAATCTCGTTTCTTGCAAGTATTACTATAAGTATGGATTTCATCTTTTTCCTCCTCAGACGTTACATTATATTCTTGATTACTTTTTCTTTTTTTATCTGTATTACATTTATATCTATCTAAATTTTCAATAATATCTATGTTTTGATTTTGGTATTTTGAGGTTTTAGTTGTGTTTAATACATTTAGTGTACACGTCAATACTGGAGACGGGCTTCTCTGTTCTCTGTTCTTATCTATATTTACACTCTTATTGCAATCGAATAACTTTTTTCTAACTTTAGGTGAAAATTTTTGTACACAATTTTTAAGAAACAACACAGGGCTCGTCGATTTGTTTTCTTTACAATTATCAATCAAAATCGGCGACTTATGTACTTTAATTGGCGCGAAATATCTTTGGCTACTCGTCAAAATTGGTGATTTACAACCAACGTTGGGTAAGTCCGAAAAATGTTGGACGTTAGAATAATTTGGCAATGTTTCAAGATCCTTTCCATTATTTCTCTCGTTACCATCAATAAACGTAATATCGAGATTGGTAATGTTTTTCGATGTATTTTTCTTACTTTGTACTCGTTTTCTCTTCCTTCTAACTGGTTTTACGTTTATTTCATTGTATGAATAATTCTCATAATCACTAGAGTCACTACACGACCAAATAATTTCCTCTGAACTCTCTTGCGAATTTAATAGATGAAATTTTGATTTAAAACGATCCACTTGTTGCTGCTTCATTATGAAATGTCAAAAAATGAAGTTTTGGAATGAATTATAAACAAAGAGGGTGATTTCAAAATTATTACAGAAAAAATTTGAAAACAACACGACAGATGTCATCGCCAATTTGAGTTTAGTTTCTTCTTTTGTTTTTTTGAAACTTTGGCCGTGTTGCCAAATTCTTAAATTATTTACCTCTAAAGTTATGTCAAAATTCTTAAAATCTCGACGATTACATAAAAAACTTTCTAAAAATAAGAACAAATTACGCTTTTTGATATTCTTTATTTATAAGTTATTAAATGTTTTAAATATATTTTCTTCTGATCGTTCCAATTTTAAAATCATACATTAGAACATTAAATAAACTTATCATATTAGTAAATATATTAATAGATTGATATCAAATGTTGTATCATTTCAAAAAGTTTCTGAATATGTGGTATAAATGTGGAAAGACCAAAAATTACATCTTAAATTTGGTGGGAAATATCCTAAGTTGAGATCCCTGACGTAGTATTGCAACAGCTTATATCAGTCGTGTCCATCAATAATTTCGATTACATCGCACAAAAATATCGATATTTATTTCGATTTATTACCGCTGATACTATGTCACCTGTTTATGGGTTATATGGCGATATTTTTAACTTCGCCAACAATATTAATAAGTAACAAAAGTATTAAGTGTCTAATGTTTGATCTTTTTACATCTTTATCAATGATATTTTTTAATCATCGATGTTTTACTTTTATTTTTAATTATATTTAACGCAAAAACCTGTAATTCTGTTATCTTTTTTTATATTTTATTAACAACTCCTTACTGTGATAGTGCCTATGTATACGGGCTGGCGTAAAGTTGCTATTAATTATAGTAGCTGGCAATGCATTTGTGAAATATGGCTCCTCCATTGATATAAATATCCATAGGCAGCGGTGATTACTTAATATTTAGTAACCCGCCTGTTTGATTGTTTGCGCACTATATATTATTATAAAAAAAAATGATATGCGGCTCGAATTATTAGTTTACGGAATTTAGAATAAACTGTTTTTTTTTTTATACTATAAATTGCTTATTTCAATTCAATTAAATTCTTTTTTAATGGCTTTCATTTTTGCCAATTAGACATCGCTTATTTCATTCGAATGGATAAAATCGATTTTGGGTAACTTTCTTTAAGTTGTCAATATTGTATTAATATTTCACTAAATTTTCAAACGTCAATGTAGAAACAAATTCTATCTTGTTATCTCAATTTAAAGTTTAATTTCAATATTTAAATTATGTAGGGTTTATGTTTTATACTTAAGCTTTCAAAGTATTATAAATTATTTTCTAAAATAGGCATCACCTTGACCTACAAATATATTATTTGTGAACGTTGGTATGCCTGATAATGTATTATGTTATTTTCCCAACTTCACGTCAATGTGCTCTCAAAACAAATACGCAGAGTGCATGCTATACACCACAGAGTACATTATATATACTGCTATAGAGTGGTAACTCCACTCTCTTGTATACAACGCCATCTATCGGGAAGTTGTGCAACTAAAATATATATAACCATAATATGTAAACTCCTTTCTATAGTACATTCCCTAGTATCACATAGTTTATCCTAATTATTACAAGATCATATAAATATGCAACTTAAATAATTGATTGTTGCATAATTACATGACCTTGTAATAATTAGGATAAACTTTGTGATACCACATACAATAAAGGCAAATAAAACCGAATATTATAAAAGAATAAAACAAGGTTTTTTTTTGGGAACTTTTATTTTCTTTTTCTTAAACTTTTATATTTAAATGCTAAACATTTTAATAAATCTTGCTGGTCATAATTTGTAATCGCACCAGAGAGAATTTTGTTTACATCTCTACACCAATTACATAGGAAGAATATGCACGAAATATTTAATAACTTCTCTACAATATCACTTTTATGATTTTCGCAGGATAAAAAATGAAAATCAAGCCTAATCTGTAGAACTAGTTTTATATAATTTTTAATATTTTGAATATCCGGCCTTTCTTTAATTATAAAATGTATAATATCCTGTATTTCAGAAAAGCATTTAACTAAATCAATAGCTGGATATGTCAAATAGTTTTTTTTCGAATTATATTCCCGCAATTTAATATAATTATTCTCTTGGGGCGAATACAAATTATTTACACAAATTTTACAATTTTTGAAAACCTTTGTGTGACATTGTTTTAATAAATAGCCCGTTACATATTCTAAAGCAGCTATTATTCGCGGATCCCTTTTTTTAGTAGTCAATTCTACTAACATATTATCACTACAAATGTCATCGTAATGTATTACAGAACAACTATTGTCTTTATATTCATACTCTGTAAAGAATAGTTCCTTTAAAGATTTAAATATGTAGGACTCATCATTCTCACAATTAGATCCAGGCGAATAAGTACTGCTTAAATTGTTAACCATCAGTGCAACAAATGCCGACTCGAACCCAGCACATGTTGGAGAATTATTTCGGTAACCATGGCTTCTTATACTACCGAAAAAATTCTCTAACGTGTCTTGGTTGAAATGACGGCACCAAATTGATTTAATGTTATAAACATTAAACAATGTCTTGGTTAATTTTTCTATATTTTCAATTGTACGTATCCAGTTACTTATAGTTGGGACAATGGTCTCTTCACCTTTTTTGGACACAAACTTCATTGATTTTAGTACCACTTTAGATTTTTTCCAAATTTCGTGGTGCTCCGATCTGGGTTTCACTGGCAAAAGTAGTGGTTTTCCACTTCTTTTAGAAGAGTTACTACAGCTACCATTCATAGAGTCAAATAATTCGTCAAAAAATAATAGAATGTCAGCTGTATCTTTGCATTCACTTGGCAGTAAGCCCTGATCTGTAATAGAAATAAAATATATTTAAATCAATATCAAATGTAAAAAAACGAAAAAACATAGTAGAGCCTACTCTACTATTCAAAAATTATTGAATCATTATTATTAATGAAACATTAATTATTTTAAACTACTGTGTTTATTTTAAACCATTGTTTATAAAAAACAATGGTTTTTGCATTAAAATAAAATTTCTATTTTAATTTTGTTTGACCAATTTAAGGGAAAACTATAGTAACTAGTAATCTTACCATATAAAATAAACTACAAATCTAACCATAATTATTATACTCACCAGCTAAAAATCCCATATTTATCCCTACAGTGTGACTAAAAACTTGACTGGCATATTTAACCTTCATTTTAGGCACTTTTTCTGGATCACAATGTTTTTCACTTAACTTTTTAATTAATCTTACTCCCTTATATGTTGGGTTATTTTCAAAAAGTTTCACAATGTGGTCCCACTTTGCTGTTTTTTTTATGCCATCTATTGTATAGGACAAATCTTTATGCAATAAATTATTCCTGATACCTTTTATTAAATGTGGAACATCAAATAAAGGAACCACTTCTTCATTGTCCACCTCAAAAACTCCATCTTTTGCTTCTTTGCCAGCTTTTGCATATCCTGTTTTGTTTCTTTTATTAAATAGTTGATAGCGCTTACATTTGAAGTTCCTTGGTCACAAACAATAGCCAGAACTTTAAAGCCAACTTCATTTAATTTTCTTATACTTTTCTTAATCATTGCTGCTAATTCAGCTTTTTTTGTACTGCCGGCACAAAATGAATAGGACAATGGCTGTTTGTAGTTTTTCAATATCCCTCTAATCATAAATACTAACACATGATCAGCTAGTTCTTTACTAACGACTTCGCCATTATCCACTAACCCTGTAATTTTATCATTCCGTCTACTGTAATCCAGGTGAGGTGTTAGGGCCATCTCATCAAAAACTAATGTGCACAATTTGTGGCTTGGTTTCATCCGTGATGCCTGTTTCTTCAACTGTTGAAAAATATTTTCATTTAATCCAGCTTTTATATTGGCTTTTGATACCATTTTGTTTAAAGTGAATGGAGATGGCAGCACAAATATTTTTTGCAGCATTCTATAAACTTTTGGCCCCCGTTTATAAAAATGCAGTGCCATAATTTTTTCATCTTTAGTGAATCGTCTCCCCTTCTTATCTTTTTTACATTCTCTGAATTGCAGCATAGTAAAAATTGTTGCCATCAAAGTAAATCTTTTTACTGCACTTAAAAAAGGTTTGTTCTGAGTCAGGTTCATGGCTTTTTTAAATTTTTTTAAATAGTTATCCTTTGACAAAGTCAAGCCTATTACTTTCTTTTTTAAGGCACATATTTTTTGCTTCATTATTGTTTTTTCAGACTCAGTCCCCTTCAAATCTGGAACAAAATTGAATTTTTACATTATATTGTATAAATTTGGGTTTTAAACTTATTGTGATCAATAAATATAGATTTACAGAAATTCTTACACATGGTTTTGCTCAAGGTGACTAAAAGATATTATTATTATATTATAGTATTCAACTTTTAAAATTCGACTTTAAACGTGGGAGAGCCAATGCCGGCTTTACCGGAGCGATACCACGGCTTCACAGAAAACCAGCGTAAAATGACGCTTGCGTCGTGTTTCGACGCGTGAGTGAGGTTACCGGAGGCCCAATTCCCTACCCCTTTCCCATTCATTCCCCTAAAAAGCCAGCAACGTATTTTGTGGCTCCTCTGGTGTTGCAGGTGTCCATGGGCAGCAGCATTCACTTTCTGTCAGCTTGTTTGCCCCCTATCCCATAAAAAAAGACTACAGTCCTATGCACCTTTTTTATATCAATTTCTTAAACTTTTGTCTTTTTTGATACTTTGGCCTACCTTGCATGTGCTCAAACAGATGTAGATAAAACTTGTATAGAACAAAATACAAGCATTGCCCAATAGCTATAAAATAAAAATCTGTTTTGCCCATTGAAAAACTGACTTAAATTTTAATTGTGCTCTCTTAGTTGCATGTATGCTTCATTCTTCACTTACTACCCAATAGATGAGTTTCTGAACTTAAATCCCTTCTTGGGTCTGTTGCGCTTGCTACTTTTGAATTACACATATCATTATAATTTTTACTTTATCAGTTTAAAACGGAGGAAAAGCCTCTTTCAGGGTATTAAAGGTTTAGTTCTTTTTGGTGGGTTTCTTAAACATATAATTAAATAATAATGATCTTACTTGATGTGGGGGTTTTCACGGTTCCGGATTTCAAAAATGCAGACGTAGAAGGAGATGGAGATTCGTCCATGTAATTTGTTATGGATGTTGAACTATTTATAATGTTAGAATAAAGGCTAGATGATAAGGCAGATGCTGCAGTTATATTCATATAATTTGACATAACTGAATTGTTTGCTAATTCAGCTAGAGGTACTCTCTCGGTGATTGCATCTGGAAAATCAAAATAACATAGTTATTAAAATTTTTTATATCATAATAAGGGCATATTTTATATCATAATAAATTTTGATCATAATAAAGTAAAAATGCTCAGGAAAATTTGTGAACACAGAAACTGACTCTTAAATATAACTTCACCTTTTTAACATTTAGAGTACAAGTGTATTTTTACAAAAATAAGATGAAAGAAAGCTTTGTGATGTTAGAAATTAACATTTGTAAAAGTACATAAATTGTTTATTATTCTTCAACTTGCATCAACTTATCACAAGTGATTAAATAAAATTACAAAATCATTCTTATCAAAATTTATTGCTCTTATAAATATATTAACAACAGAGGTACACTAAATTAATTAATTTTACACTAAAAATACTGAATGTGCACCAAAAATTTTTATAGTTGGTCAATTAATTCATTTTGTACCAAAAATATTAATTGTGCACCAAATTTGACTCCATTCAACCCAGACTCCACTTGGTACTTGTTTGTGACACTCCTAGAGTGTTTTTATAAAACCGGAGGCGCGGAGGGGGATCAGCCTCCGTCTGCCATAACAAAGTGCAGGCACCAAGCGAGCAAGAGAAATTGATGATCAATTAGATACCACCCTATTGTAAATGTAATCCAGCCTATTAACTATGTTGGTATCAATATCTGCAATTAAAATAGTAACTGACCTGTTATATGCAAAGTTGGTACAGCAATATTACTCAACATTTTACTCCTGGTCCAATACTTGGATTCAAAATGTATGTGGCACACTCTTCTGTATTTAAACACATACATATCATCTAAGGAATGTAAGTTTCCTCCCACTGCTTGTACCCAAGTTTGAAAACGTTGTGAATCCTTGTTAGGATTAGGGAATTTGTGAAGTATAACACCATCTTCACCTATAAAACAAATGAATACATTAAGAGAAATTTTTTACTTAACGATTGAAACAAGGAACATATATTATTTGACATATTTTCTAACATTTCGTCTAGTCAACACGATATATCTACAACATTTCAATCATATATATAAATTGTTCTTTTAAATGCTATTGCTGTCCCACCGGCAGCAAAAGTTACCACATATTAAAATTATGCCTACCTCATCCCTGACTATAGCCAGCACGTCAATTTAAATCACATTAAAGTACATAATATGCTATAACGTCTTACAACAACGCCAACCACTTAGAAATCCATCTTCAGATCCAGACGCTCTAAGCATAGCAATGACGTTAAAACATGCATTTTTGATAAATTTAAGGATACCTATATAAAAGCGAATAATTGGATACTTACGGCGTTTAGCGCATCTTGGAACACAGCAAACCTTATCTGCCGCCATTGCAGAATTAAACGATCTCTATACTAAATGCAGAGAGTAGATAATCGGAGTTCTTAAGTATTCGTGGGTCAATCGTTGTAGCAGGTATCAAATCAATGCGAAAATAGCCTAGTCGTAATAAAAAGGAAAAAACAAATGAAATCACAAGATATCAACGTCTGACCAGCAAGCACAGAAAAACGTCAATGTCAAAATACTTAAACAAAATTGTTAAAGTGAATTGATTTAGCGTTCAGAAATGTTACATCTATGTTCTACGAAATAAAAAAAAACTGTATTATAAGAGATAGATTTTCATTTATTTGCTACATTACTTATTTTTTGATAAAATTATGAGTAATTTGCTAAGTATAATAATTTAATTCAGAAGTTTATATTGTTACCCAATTATTTAATATTCAGATACACTTTTGAACGAAAATTTACTCCAAAATTTTAATTTTACAATAAGCGCCATCCCTTGGCGAGTGTACGAACTAAAATTTCTATAGTAAAAAAAAAATGTACTAAGTTCATAGGCCCTGGGCCCTGCTATACACAAATACGTGTGCTTTGTACGTCTCTATTGTTTATGAATCCCACTTGCAACTATTAAAGCACATTTCCTAGTGGAATCCTAGTGGATTCGCTTTAGTATTGCGTTAAAACATCTTTCACACTACCAATCCCACCCCGAGCCGGTTGCTAGCCATAATGGAAGTAGATCGAGTTGCGTCCGATACGGAAAACGTGGCGGTGGACGAGAATGAAAAGCAAATTGCCGATGGAGCCGGAGACGCCGCTCCTTCCCATAGCGAGAAACTGCGCCGCAAGCACAAAAAATACGCCCGCAGCAACAGCAAGGAAGGGCCGAGCCCAGTTACGACTCCGCTCCCGAAATATCGCAGTTGGAAAAATAGCCGCCGACCCCGCAACGGTCATGGCAGAGGGCTGCCTAAGAAAGGTAAGGCGCTATTTTCAGCCAATACTGGCTATATAATAATATTTATGTCAAGCCGACCGGAGAAAGTTCTGGAACGTTTCTATGGGACATGAATAAATGCATTCTGGGTGTATTTACATAACTTCTGTTTACTACGCACCGGTAGAATAATATTATGGTGTGTTATGTATTTACGTTGCGGCATTTTTAGCGTCGTTTTCAAGGTCACGCAATCGCAGTCGCCTTTTGCGCAGTTATGAATCGACGAAAGGGTCCTTTTTCGTGTCAATTGCCGTAGGTCACTAATCGAAATCGCTATGATAGTTGAATGACTCGTTACGCAATCGTAGCTTGTAAACAACTTTCGTCGTCCAAGGCTATTTTAGACTTGTTTATCTAATGCGATTTATACATAAAAATAAACGATTAGCGATATAATTGTTTTCTCGTTTGGCTGGAAACCGGAATGTTTTTGTCATTTGGAATTAAAAAAATAATAAAACTACCAATATTACGGTGTTATTCTCGATTCGTGTTCTGTCTTATTTCAGCATAAATGCGCTTTTATCGAAGTTTATAAATTTTACGCGCCTCAAATCTAAGTGATGGTTGTTTTTAACGTTTAACCTTGGTAATTGTTAATGAATTTGTAAATGGAGACGGAAATGTTTTTAATTTTAATGAAAATTCATCAAAATATTATTGATTTTTATAAATTTTGTAAATCTAAATTAGCTATTTTAATTGTGTCAGTTGAATCTATTAGCCATTCTAGCTATAAAATATATTAAAAATGTTGTAATATATGACCATAAAGGGTTAGTGGTGACAAATATCTTTAGCACTTACCGTGTAAGTGCATTTTATTTATTTTTGTATTCAAATCCAAAAAAAAGAGTAGGCTTTACATCTGACATTAAGTGATTATTACTTCTCATGGACATTTGCAGTATTAGAGGATTTTGTTTTAATTTATTTAACGGCTCTGGATACAAGACCTTTGCAGAGCATTAGAATAGCCAGAAATATGTTGCCAGCTCAAGAAGAAATAAGGAAAGAAAGAAATGGGGATGGGGATCAAGCCTTTGGCTCTCGCACACACAGCAAAGAGCAGCTGTATTTCCTACTTTGTGGTGGTCTTCTGTGAGAGTGAGGTACTGCCATTGTCAGAACGTTACAGCTAGGCTGTACCTCGTTGCCTATTCTGAGACATATATTTGTACTAATATTATTTTGTATCTAAGTCGTCCTTGTAGGTACGCTTACTATTAAAGCAATATATTCCTAAGTCTTCGTGAACCAAGTTAGCTAATTAAGCGATTAAAATTTAGATACATACAATTCCTTGGTACATAATAAAAACGTAAATAATTATTCAATTGAAATGTTAAAACTAAATATATTGTAGAATTACCATATATAAAACTTACTGCATTTTGTGCCCAAAATATTGAATTTATTAATTTCATATACTTTAATACTAAGTGTGCGACATGATAGTAAATTATGGTTAAATACTTGTAATATATAAAGTTACAACTAGCTTGCTATGAATTAATGGATGCAGAATAACACTATAAAAGAAAAGCACAACTTTTCAGACAATTAAAAAAAAGTAAACTAAAAAAAACATTTTCAAATTGTTACCAGTAATACCATATAAAAAGTTAAAATTGGCGCCAACTTCGAATATTTCACTTGGCACCGATTTCGAAATGTCGTAAAAAAAAATATTTATTTTTTTCTTTGTAGTTGATTAGTATTAAATTCGTTTTTATTAAGTCTGTTTGTGTTTTTTTTTATTTAAGTTTTTATTTTATACAAAAAGTTAGAATATAGTAAGGTTTTAAACCAAATGTCAACTGCTTATTACCATTCACAAAGTATTGCTTTCCCCATGTATTGTTAATTTTTGTGGAGCTTTCCTGGTGTTTCACCATCAGCTTCAAACAAATTTTACTTTCTTATATATCTTTATAATATTTTTTTTCTCTCTCTTTCTTTATCTGCAATCGGTCATAATCAGATGCGGTCTCAATTTGAGTTTGGGAAGTTAGTGACCCCATCGAGTCTACTCATTTAATTAGTGACAAGCACTTATTGCCTTTTGTCAAGATCGATTTTATGCCATCTTTATAATATCTACTAATACTAGCTTCCGCCCGCGACTTCGTCCGCGTTGAATAGTTACTTTGGGCTAATAATGCATTATTTTAGAACAAATTTGGTTAGCATAAAAAAGGTTATAGTGAGCTAACCTTAAAATATATGCTGTCGCGCTTTTTTTAGAACTTTTAAAGGGGAACAATTCTGTCATACATGATTTTTGCGAAACTTTAACCGTTTACGCAGCGTACGCAGCGTAAACTCTCCCAATAGGAAAATATCCCCCGATTTTGAAACATTCTTCATTGGTACTCCGCTCCTTTTGGTCTCAGCGTGATAATATATAGCCTATAGCCCTCCTCGATAAATGGGCTATCTAACACTGAAAGAATTTTTCAAATCGGACCAGTAGTTCCTGAGATTACCTCTTTAGCTTTATATATTAGTATAGATTATAAAGTGCTATAAAAAAATATTTTTTACATTAGCCCATTTATTGAGAAAGGTTATACATCATGCTACCAGAAAGAAGGGTAGGTAGAATACAGAGGTGGATCTAGCCCTCATAAAAGTTTGTGAGCACAGATACACGAAAATTGGCAAAGTGCGAGTCAGAGTATGCACTCGCACATATTAATCACTTATCGTCATACTACAAAAGACGCATTAAAACCATGTTGAACACGTGTCTAGCTAAACAGTGTTTAAAAATTAAACACTGCTTAAAATATTATCTAAATTGCTTAACAGCGAATAAACTCATAAAAAAAATATTGATAAAATGTTATACGTTACATTTGACAGCTGAAATAGGTTCTAAACATCTATTAAACTCACTTAAACGTATGTTAATCTATATCTAAAGCATGGTTAACTCAAAACTGTCTTTAGACGCGGATTTGTAGTATGGATTTTTTTAAACACGCGTTTAACGTCTGTTTAAATCTTATGTAGTAAGGCAGATAACATGTAAGCATGTACCATATCCATTAAAAAAAAAAAAACCTGCTATAACTAAGGTTGAAGTAGGTGAGGTTAAGAAGCCCATGGTTGCGGGCAAGCCTATCGTGTCCACAACTGAGGATCTGCCCTAGTTGGTAAAGATGGTACTGTGAAATTTCATTAAAATCTGTTCAGTATTTGTTGATTATACTAATATTATAAAGCTGAAGAGTTTGTTTATTCGAACGCGCTAATCTCAGAAACTAGTGGTTCGAATTGAAAAATTATTTTCGTGTTAGATAGTTTACTGAATAAGGCTATAGGCTATATTACATCACGCCACGACTCATAGCAGTAACCATAAACGCGATTGAAACCGCAAAGGATAGCTAGTTTATTATAATAGTAAGAATATTAGTATATATAGATTTATCTCCTCAAATAAGTACACCACACTCGTGTACATAAAGCTAATTTTACGATAATACATTAACGAAACAAAATAATACATTTTTTGTTATTATACATGTTACTATATACATTAGCTTATGCTGATTCATTTATAGATAAATCGTATTTTGTAGAGATTATATGGACGCTGATAAGCAATACTGTGTCAAGCCACACGGACTTATTGATTGATTATACATTTTATCAAAATAAAAGACGAATATATACGTCGTCAAATAAATTAATTAAGAATAGTTTTGACATCTTTAGACGCCATTTTCTCAAAATGAAGTCCGTGTGGCTTGACACAGTATTGCTTATTAGCGTCCAAATATCGTAAGTGTGCACTAAGAAAGGATTTTTGAAAAAAGATAACCTCTAATCGGTTAAAAAGAGGGTTGATAGTTTTTTAGGTAAATCGTTGTCTTAGATTTTCGCGATTATTATTCGTTGAAATAAAACTATTTTAAACGGATTTAAATCGCGTATATTAATTATTTTTATCATCCCGACGTTTCGAGCACTTTGCAGCGTTCGTGGTCACGGGTAGACTAAGGTGACATTTGTCTATTTGAGGTTTTAGAAAATATTATTTACAACTACCGCCAACGGTTTCTTAGATGGTATCTTGAATAACGTTCCGGTTGCACGCAGAAGGCACTAACTGTATCTTTTGGTCTTGCAGTCTGTTGGACTTGGGATTTTAAATTTTTAATAAGTGGATCCCAGGTGTTTGAAAGTCTCCAACCATCTTCTCTATTGAAGTTCGGATGCTTTTGAATTTCAATAGCCTCGCGTATCATTCTAGGAATGAATCTGTGTTCTCTAGCGAGGATCTGTGGTTTATCAAATCGGATAAAATGGTTAGGTTTATCCAAGGCATGTTCACAAACTGCAGACTTTGAAGAACGCCTATTCTTGACATCTCCTATGTGTTCCCTTACCCTACTACCGATGCTCCTTTTTGTTTGGCCTATGTAAGATAAACCACACTCACATTCGAGTTTGTATACTCCCGCAGTCTGTAAAGGAATATTACTCTTGATAGGTCTCAAGAACTGGCTCACTTTCTTATGAGGCTTGTAGATGGTTTTAATCGAAGTTTTTTATGTATCACATTTCTACACGCAGACGAAGCGGCGGGAAACTGTTAGTTTAAAATATATTTTCATTCCAATGTATAAAAATCTAGTAAATATTGAAGCTTCAATAAAATTGATGCATTTGTTTTACAATCGAACGGACATAATTTACGATTTTAGTATATTGAATTATTATTAGCACGAGGCTTCGTCTGTTTGTTTTCGTAAGGCATCGTGATAACTGTGTAATAAAAATTATCTAAAGGCGTTCGCTATCGCCGCCTTATCCACAGATTAACGAAAAATATATACGTGGTTATGTAAACGTAAGACTGTTGGTCCCATAGAATTTTAATTAAAATCGATTTAGTAGTTTAGTTTTTGAATCGATTGAAGTTACAATTGAACGGCGATAAGCAATAATGTGTCAAGCCGCACGGACTTCATTTTAAGAAAATGACGTCTGAAGATGTCAAATTTATTCTTAACAAATTTGTTTGAAGACGTTCATATATATTCATCATTTCTTTTCTATTTTGATAAAATGTATAACGAATTAAAAGCAGATTAGTATAATGAAAAATTTTATCGAATACTAAATTTTTCTAATACATGAGAGTATTTTAATTGCAAAATATGGCACACACTTCTTTACTCGAAACGTTTAATTAAAGATTTTTTTTTCCGTATTTATTTACTTTAGACGACTTGATTTTTTTTTTGAATAATAAAAAATACACGATGCAGTATCGGAATACGACAATATCTCCGAATTAGAGTTTTTCTGGGTTGACACATTATTGCTTATCAGCATCCAATTAGGTCATTCAAGTAAACGAAACTTCGTGTTATGCTTTCGAAGTCGGTTTCTTTTTGTTAAAAAGTCTTTTAAATTATTGAAATGTGCTTATTTTATATCTATAAAAATAAATAAAATTGAACTGTCTGTTTGTAATTATAAATTAAGTGCTTTTAACTAAATGCATATAAAGTATATACAGTACTAACATCAAAAATATATTGAAATAAAACTATTTTAAACGGATTTAAATCGCGTATATTAACTATGTTTATCGATAGAGTCTACCCGTGACCACGAACGCCGTAAAGTGCTCGAAACGTCGGGATGATAAAAATAGTTGGTAATAATAGCATTTGACAGGCACGTTGGCGCCGTGGTCACTGCGACTGACTGAAGCGCTAACGGTCGCGGGTTCGATCTCCGTTCACGGCAAACGTCTGTATTGGCCATACTGATCTTTGTCGTGGTCTGGGTGTTTGTGTTAGTGTTGTGTGTGTTTCCGGACCCCCGACACAAGACCACGAGGTCTTAATGGGGGCCGTAGAGTGTGATGCGTTTATTATTTATCAAAAACAACGTTATCGAAAACATAGTTTTTAATTGTTTTTGTTTGTTCCGGCTAATCTCTAGAACAGCTGGACCAATTTTGACGAGACTTTCACTAGCAGATAGCTAATGTTGACATGACAGACGCGTTGGCGCAATGGTCACTGCTATTGACTAAAGCACTAACGGTCGCAGGTTCGATCCCCGCTCACGGCAAACGTGTGTATTGGCCATACAGATGTTTGTCGTGGTCTGGGTGTTTGTGTTAATGTTGTGAGTGTTTCCGGACCCCCGACACAAGGTCATGAGATCTTAATGGGGGCCGTTGAGTGTGATGCGTTATTTATTATTAATGTTATGGGGAGTAACTTTGGTTACTTTTATTTCAGAAACGTTACTATCCTAACTAGGAATCAAACTCGCAAATTTTGAAAAAAAATCTGTATTATTGCACCATCTAATAGTGTCACGTATAAGGATCGACTTCTGGGACGTAATACTTTACGGCAAACTAAACAAAATACATTTTTTTTTGCAAAATGTTATTAATGAACGCGAGTCAAAACTTGAGAGGCGCCACTGAGTACTTATCTTGCTTTTTATGAGACATGCCATCAAGGGCGGATCCTGCGGGAGGGGGGGGTGTCATGACCCCCCATGGGCTGGGTCCAAGACCTAGGTAGAGCACTAATTATAATTGTTAAACATGATGACGATTAACATATTTAATTAAGTTAATATAATTTGTATGATTGAAGAACGTTTAATCGGACTGGCGCTTGTTCGCGTCCATAAAAACGTACCCATCGAAGTAGAAGTGATACCTTTTTACCTGTATCGATTATTTTCAAACTTAAATTATTACTTCTTGTAACTTGACCACAACTACGTGAACCCCTCCTGGCGGCGAAGCTGGATCCGCTCTTGCATGCCATTCTGTAGTGTGGACAGGATCGCACACGAAGATGGCAAACGAAGTCGCGGACACGGCTAGTTTATTTATAAGTATATATTGTTTTTACAATATGTACAAAGATATAATATTATTTTTAACCAGTTCTTATCAGTTCAATAACAAAATGAAGCTGTTTTATCGACGTGAGTCAGGTGTTTATCGTGTTTGTAAGCTCTTAATACTGAGTTATTTAATTTATATAATTGTCGTAACTTAATGTTCTTTTAACCGACGAGACGAAAAGGAGAGTAATGTGTTTATCAGTCTGTATGGATTTTGTAAATTCGTGGTACTATTTTAAAAAATGACACATCGTTTGACGCGTTATGACGGCGCGAATTTGAAAAATCAAAAAGGCAACAACATATAGATAATGGATTAACAATGAAATTGATACTATTTCGCCTGTTTTCAAAATTTATTAGTTTGTAATCTCAACCGCTCCGAACAACCTTCTTCGTGTCTTCTCCATCCTGCGTGACATTGGCGAAATAATCTGTGCTCATATGGCATAACTAAACGCCATTAAACCTAAGAATTGAATTGAAATCAAAATGGCCGACTTTGGACGCCATAATGTGAAAGAGAATCGTTAGATATTGTTAAGTACGTATTTAAAAATAATTTTTTGGGTTTCTTATAATAATTTAAAATTTTTATAGACTTATTACGCAGTCGCGTTTTTTATTTTTTTTCTGTTAATTACTTGTTATTATTAGCTAGGTGATCCTCGTACTATGAATATTTACTCGTGCTTTTGGTGACTGCTTCGCTCCTCATAGCGTGATGTGATACAGCCTATAATTTTCCTCAATAAAAGGGCAATTTAACGCAAAAAACTTTTCAAATCGGATCTATAGTTTCATAAATTTTGTAGGGGCATATAAAGTTATAAACGAATTTAGCCTTTTTATAATGTTAGTATATACTAGATCTCCCTCGCGGTTTCCCTCGTGATTATAGTTACTGCTTTGCACTTATATGTTGTATCGTGATGTAATATAGCCTATAGCTTTCCTCAACAAATAAACTAACAAAAATAATTTTTCAATTCGAACCAGTAGTTCCACAGATTAGCGCGTTCAAACAAACAAACTCTTCAGTTTTATACTATTTGATACATATTTGATGGCATATGGAAATGAAGCTCCCATAAAACCTCTGTTACGAGCGACAGATAACGAAGAAGAACCCAATTCGACGTCCAAGTTTCGGCGGTCGTTGCGAAATTGCTAGAAAGTTTGGTGAAGGGAAAGTATTGTTTTTTTTTATTTGGAACGTTGCCATGGAAACGGAGGTATTGATTATCGCAGCGTTAAGTTTAGGGAGATGTCGTTTTTCGACTTTCAAAAAGAGGAAATACTTGATTAGGCTGATGAAAATTATTTATCCGTAAATGAAATTACACGAAAATATCATATAGTTCGAGATACAACTATATTAATATATAATAATAGATGAGCTAATATGGCCTAGTGGTTAGAACACGTCGATTTCAACCGATGATTGCGGGTACAAACCCCGGCTAGCACCGCTGAGTTTTCAAGTGCTAAATTTGTGATTACATTATATTTCGTACTCGGCGGTAAAGGAAAATATCGTGAGGAAACCCCCTAGCCCCGCAGTGGTGCAGCGTGGTGGATTATGCTCTAACCTACTGAGTGGGAGAAAGAGCCTTTGCCCAGCAGTGGGACATTGACTTTATTTTTAGTTACTTTACTATAAATAACACGTAAAAGTTACACGGCGTTCAAAATGTATTAGAAAGTATTATTTTTTTCGCTTTTTAGTTGTTACTATTTTACGAAGTCGGCCTATTTTTTTAGTACCTATGTTGAGTAGCGAATCTAAATAAAGGTTCTATATCTCCTTATCTTTCTAGGTGGGGCAGGCGGGAAGGGAGTCTGGGGGGCACCGGGGTCGGAACTCCTCGAGGAGTACGTGGAGGACGCCAACGACCCTAACTACGACTCCGAGGCAGTTACCAACGGCGATGTCGAGTTCAAGCAGGTGATCATTGAAGCTGATCCCGAGGAGATCATCGTAAGTATTGTTTTTAACCGATTTTGAATATTTAGGCTCTGTATTCAACGCGTATGTATTGTTTGTTTGTGTTTTCATAATTTACTATGGTTTCGATTTGTATCGGATTTTTTATATTTAAATTCATATTTTTCAAGGATGGTTTTAGTATATAATGTGTTTATCACCAAATACATTTATATTTGGTGATAAACAAAGGAACTCTACAATAACTAACAGTAATGAAATAATTATTATTAGGGTTTTCGTATTGACAGTTCAAAAGTGCTTGTAAAAGCCTACTTCAATAAAGCATATTTTGATTTAGTATTAAATAGTGATGTGCCGGATCGTTAAAGATAAATAATTTATATTTTTTAAACATAGGTTAATAATTCAAATCATTGTTACAATTTACCATCATGTTTTACCAATCACTTTTAGTATATCGATACCTCCCACGTAAGTTATTGTAAGTCACAAAATTGCCGTTAGCGTTTTTACTGAATACTACACGAATTTGCATTGCTTAATGCATTCAAAGTGAAAAAATACCAAAAATCTTTTTTTTTTTCAAGGAAAGTTACAACAAAATACGCCTGAAAAACCCTAAAAAGGCGTATTTTGTTGTAACTTTCAAACTAAAACGGATTAAAAGTGCTCTACTGTAAAATTGTAATTTTGGGGTTACAACAACTTACGTGGGAGGTATCGATATAAATAAATAAATAATGTTAAGTTAATGATGTTATTCTAGAATTGATCTGACAGAATATACAAATAATTCGAAAATAGCAAAAATTAAAACATTAAAATATGTATATATTTAACTAGTTTTGAGTCCTAGCGTGATGTAATATAGCCTATAGCTTTACTCAATAAACAAATTATCTAACACAAAAATAATTTTTCAATACGAACCAGTAGTTTCTGAGATTAGCGCGTTCAAACAAACAAATTTTCAGCGTTATAACATGTAGTTTATCTAGTTATTTATAATTGTTTAATTATAAACTTATAGTTTAACTATACACGGTTACTGCTTTGTTCCTGACCCGTAGCGTGATGTAATATAGCCTATAATACATTACGTTTAACCTTGTAATAAACGAGCTATCAAACGCAGAAAGAATTTATTAAATCAGATCAGTAGTTTCAGAGATTATTCCCTACATACAAACCTATTTATTTTTGTATAATATTATATATATAATATAGATAAATAATAGATGTTGCATTATATAACGATTGTACCTGACCTACCCCACTCGTGCAACTCCTTGGCTGCGGTCCAAGTTGAGATTTGCATCTAAAAATACGCGATGTACTAGTGACACACCCTTCGCTATGTCAACATTGGCCTAATTTGGGGTAAGTCCCCCCTCTCCCCCTTATTAAGAGATGTATGTATGACGTGCGACTAAAACTCAAAATATACTTTACTGGAGCAGTTTTACTCGTACTTACGGGTACCGCTTCGCTCCTATGAGTTGTAGCGTGATGTAATATAGCCTAAAGCTTTCCTCGACAAATATCTAACACAAAATTAATTTTTCAATTCGAACCAGTGGTTCCTGAGATAAGCGCGTTCACACAAACTCTTCAGCTTTATATTATTAGTATACATAATACAGATCAGTTATGTATTCTATATACAGCTGATGTTTATTTGACTGAATATTTCATACAATCAGCTTCTCACGTTGCGACACTGTTACATAAAATATGACGATAAGATGTACGTTACGCTGCATGAGATAGCGGGAGCGAGAGCGATTTGAACCGCTTATGCAAGTCCAACTCACGAACTATCCTAATGCGCACAGGGACACGACCCTCCAAATGTGTTGTACTAAGTTAAATAATTACGCGGATGCATTGTTTTGAAAATCTATTAAATTATCCCAATTTATTCAAAATTCTTATATTGGCTTATCGCTATTATAAAAAGTATTACAAGTGGACCTAAAATTATCTAAACCATTCAATTTTATAGTTTTATTACCAATACCGTTTTATTGACTTTATTAAAAAATCAATTTTGAGGACATTTATTGGTTTCAAAGGTTATAACGGACGTACGTAAAACTTATATTATATATGTATATATAACATACCTTCCTTAGAATAATTATATGATATAGTTCAACTCCTCCCCCTACTAAAGGTAAACCTAGCTACCTCCAGTTCCAGACATTATATGGATGCTGATAAGCAATAATGTGTCAACCCATAAAAGATCAAATTTGGATATATTGATGTATACTGATAATGCATCGCGTATTTAACATTATTCAAAAATGTGTCAAGTCATCTGAGCTAAATAAGTACGGAAAAAAGTTTCTTAATTTGATGTTTTTAATATTGAAGTGCGCCCAATATTTGCAATAAACAATAATCAAATATATTTGAAAAACTTATTATTAGATAAAACTATTTAATATACCAATGCTTTTAAATTATTAGAATTTGTATCGATATAGAAAAGAGAACATGGATTTATGCGTCTACAAATAAATTTATTAATAACAGGTTTGACTACTTTAGATGCCATTTCCTCAAAATGAATTTCGCGTGGCTTGACATAGTATTGCTTATCAGCATCCATATATATTATTAGTGACCCCCTCAAAATTTCAGTCTGCGACCGCGCCTGCCGATCTAGACGAGTACTACACGAGTGAGTTTTACTCTCGTTGATATAAACTCTGTAACCTTGTAACAGTTATCTAGGTAACGTTACGAAAGTTATGAGTGTCTAATATAAGGCACTAGCTGGTGCTCGCGACTTCGTCTGTGATGCCTACGTCATAGTAGTTCACGCATGCAAAGTCTCAGCCAGATCGGCTTAAAATTGACAAAGTTTTATACAAACTTTCATCCCCTATTTTATGCCCGTGAGAAGAAGAATTAATCAAAATCCTTTCTCAGCGGATTCGTACGTCATAACATCTACCTGCATGTCAAATTTCAGCCCGATCCGTCCAGTGGTTTGGGCTGTGCATCAATAGATCACTATGTCAGTCAGTCACCTTTGAGTTATACATATCGTCCCTTAGCTAACAACACCGCTCAAGTCGAAAATTGGCTGTTTTTACATTTGAATGCCATTGGATAAAGCTGCGTATTGCGCGTCGAACCATTGGTCTCATGAAATAGATTTCAATAAATCAGAAGCTGTAATTCAAAAAATAGTAACAGCGCTCAAGTCGGTTGGCGTCGCAACACCGCACAAGTCGTTAGTTTGTCATACTTTTCGCGCGAAAATACTTCGCACTCCGTGATTATTCCATTTTTATGTGAATTTTATCGCTGAAAGGTCTATGCAAGAAGTTTTAATAGAAGATTAATAGGTAAGCTATAGAATAAAGTAATGTTCATTGATTCACGCGTATTAATTTAGAAATAAATGATACAAGAATATCTTCACTTACTTAGGCGGTGTTTAGGACTGATGTCAAAACATAAACGGCGTAAACAAAGTCGCAAAGAAGATAAAAAAAGAATTAAACTAGGTTAGTAGTATGGGTTTGTTTTGAGGTCCGCATTTATTTATTTTTTGATATTTATGTTTTAAATCCAATAATTCCTACTATTTGTTTAAGATTTGAATCAAAAAGATAACACTAGTTCTTCTGACACCAAAGCATGCAGTTTTCCTACTAAATATGAAACTATTGCAACACCAATAAATGATCCAAACTTCGGGGAGTTCATAAAAAGTATTATAAGTAGCCAGGATAATGTGAACACAATATTCGACCAGAACATAGACTTGGATAATATTGAAAACATTAACATTCACAATTTACAAGTTGTAGAAAAAGTTGGTAACGACTTCTTTGATTTGCAATATAATATGTTATATTATACCACCCGAATGGTATTATATAACATATAACATTAATTGCCATTCTTTTTATGATAACTTTCCGTACAACGTTTGGGTATGAAACTTCAGTGGAACTCCCATTTGTTATCTCTTACGGGAAGACTCAGCTTCGCATCGTACGCGGTTAGAAAAGTTCGTCAACTAAACGATGTTGATACAGCTCGATTAGTATATTTTGGTTATTTTCATAGTATCATGTCTTATGGATTGATGCTATGGGGTAGTGCTACAGATATTAATACTGTGTTTATCTTACAAAAAAGAGCTGTTCGTGGTATTTATAATCTAGGAGCTCGAGACTCCCTTCGGGATATTTTTAGTAAAGTAGGTATACTTACTGTTGCGTCACGATACATTTATAACAATATAGTTTACATTCACAAAAATATCCATTCTTTTGAAAGAAATAGTTATCTCTATATATACATAATATTAACACGAGAAAGAAAGATAAACTTATAACACCTTGTTTTCGACTTCACAAAGTAAATGTTTCCTTTCTGGGGCAAGGTATTCGTTTTTATAATAATATACCACAGAAATGTTTGCAGTTTTCGATGAATAGATTTAAATCATATGTTAAAAAGTCACTAATAGCTAAAGCATATTACTCTATACAAGATTACGTTGACGATAAAGATGCGTGGGCTTGGTATATGCTGAATTTCGTACAGGATAAATAATCAATTTGTAATCATAAACTGTGTTGTATTGACAATATTTTAAAAGAGTAACTATCGAGTTTCTTGCCGGTTCTTTTCGGTAGAATCTACGTTCCGAACCTGTGGTAGCTTCATTATTGATGTAATTTTTTTTATTTTTTCGTGTATTGACGACTCAGAAGTGCTCGTGAGAGCCTACTTGAATAAAGTATTTTTTGGTTTTGACAGCAATCACTGAAGACTGCAACTAAACTAAAGACTAGAGATATCGAGTATTCTTTATTATTTATATTATTTTATTAATACTATTATATCTTATTTCTTTTGGATTAACATTTAAAATATTTACTTAAAAAAATATTATTTTATTTACGTTCTAACTAGAGGTGTGTGTTACCAAATAACTTCAAGCAATTGATCTCAACAATGTGATTCTTAAGATTTAAGTTTTAGATACCTGTGTTATAAAGAACGTTAATTTTCTTAAAATATTTCTCAATAAATGCTTTTATTTGCAAATCATTTTTAATACCATAATCCCTAACATTTCCACAAACAACACCGCCTAAATCTAATAAAATATCAGTCAACACCGCTCGAGTCATAAAATAAAAGTTAAAATAAAAAAAATCGACGAAATAAGTATAAATAATTATTTCTTAACCGCTAACTAGAATATGTATTAAGTAGCAATAGAACAAAACCACAGATATTTTAAAATAGACAGTTTTTTTTGTCTCCTGTAAAGTTGGTAATAATGATTTAAGCGGTGTTGTAAGCTAAGGGACGATATGTATATATTTAGATTGTTAGTAAATTAATTATTTTAAGTGTAAGGCAATGAGATATAACTTATGTAAATCTTTACGTAAGTCTGAGAGCAAAACTTATCTATTTAACTGTCCTATAACATTAATTGCTTTTGAGAATACAATTTGTACAAATTTATTTATAAAGAGTACCTATCGAGTTTCTTGCCGGTTCTTCTAGGTAGAATCTACGTTCCGTACCGGTGGTTGCTTTATACTTAAAAGACTAATGACGGTTCAAAAGCGTTTTAATAGCCTACGTGAATATCTGTACTAATATTATAAAGCTGAAAAGTTTGTTTGAACGCGCTAATCTCAAGAACTACTGGTTCGAATTGAAAAAATATTTTTGTGTTAGTTTTTTATTTGAGGAAGGCTATAGGCTATATTACATCACGCTACGACTCATAGGAGCGAAACAGTAATCATAAACGCGAGCGAAACCGAAAAGTACAGCTAGTAAAGTGTATTTTGATTTTGTATACGATAAAATCGCTTCTCTTATCACTGTATCGTCTTATCAGTCAACGCCCTCGCTGCTGAATGGGGTCGCGGACTGAACTGAAAAATTTCACAACAATAAATAACATACAGTTAAAATATACAGAAATATACAGATTTTACATACATGCTAATAATACTTATGTAATACTGTTAACGCGAAGGTCTGTATCTGTATGACACATTTTCACACCTAAAAATAAGTACAAATTAACTTAATTAATTCTTATATAATTATATATGTCAAATTAATGTGTTTCAATCATTATTTAATGGCGGTTTTAGTGCAGTTTATATATATCTCAAATAGTTGAAAACAATAATAATATAATATAACGAGTGAAATGTTTGAAGTTTTCAATGTATAAGTTTAAATTGCATATTAATAGCTAAAGCATATTATTTTGTGCAAGATTATATAGATGATAATAATGCATGGATTTAGTATAGCTGGATTTCATACAGGATGTTTAATATATACATTTGTAATTTTTAAATGTATATACTTAATAACACAATTTTAAAAGAGTACCTATCGAGTTTCTCGCCGGTTCTTCTCGGTAGAATCTACATTCCGAACCGGTGGTAGCTTTTCCTTATTTTAAGTAACTTTTATTTGTTTCGACGATTCAAAAGTGCTTTTAAAAGCCTACTTGAATAAAGTATTATTTGATTTTTGATTCTGAGTGTAATTGTTGGAAGAATCGTGATTTTCGTTTCAGGATGTGTTTATTTACCAAATAAGTCATGTAAAGTTATAATTGATTATAAATGTAATAACGGTTGAGAATATTTAATATGTTTATAACAATATCATATACATTCAATGATTTAATTGGATGCTGATAAGCAATAATGTGTCAACCCAGAAAAAGTCAAATACGGAGATATTGATGTATTCAGATAGTGCATCATATTTATTATTTCGTCTTGTACACTGTTAAAATGTAAAAAAAAAACAACTTAAATGTGTAGTAAAGTAATACATTTTATGTCGAATGCAAATGCATCTTGCCTGCGCGCGCGCATGCCCAGCATAATCGATTCATCGGGTCAATGACTATTGCAAAAACAATACGACATTGTAATATTAAAAGACAATATACTTATAACTTTAAATAATTTCAATCCGTTTTGTATGAAATACTAGATGCCTATCGGTTTACTCGCTCCTGCGAGTCGTAGCGTGATGTAATACAGCCTATAACCTCGGTAAAGGGGCTATCCAACGCTAAAACAATTTTTCAAATTGGATCAGTAATTCTAGAGATTATCCCCTACATACAAACTTACAAACAAACTTTACCCCTTAATGTTATTACTAGCTGCCACTCGCGGTTTCACTCGCGTTTATGATTACTGCTACGCTCCTTGAGTCATAGCGTGATGTAATATAGCCTATAACTTTCCGTAATAAACGAGCTTAACGAGTTATATGAACTAAGTGCGGAAAATGTTTCATAATTAATTGTTTCGAATTTCAAGTGCGTTTCATATTTTGCAATTTATACAATAATCACAAATATTTCAAAAACTTTTTATTAGATAATATATTAAATTAAATATATCAATCTGTTTTTAATTTATTATACCTTTTATCAAAATAGAAAGAAAAGATGGATATATACTTCTTCAAACTAATTTATTAAGAATAGGTTTGACATGTTTAGACGCAATTTTCTCAAAATGAAGTCGGTGTGGCTTGACACAGTATTGCTTATCAGCGTCCATTTAATTTGTTACAGCGTAAATCGGAACCAGTAATATTAGAATATTTCGAGCACGGAGACACCAATGCGGCTGCGGAAGACTTCCTCGAGTTCGTCACTTCGATGAGGAGTCATTTGGTAAGTTTTCTAAGCGACTTCCAGGAAGGGAGACTTCATGTACATATGTCTACGTTTAGGTTTAGATCACATTGCAGAAGATATTCGGAGATATTGATGTATTCTGATAATGGGTCATGTATTTAACATTATTACAATTTTTCGAGTTAACTAAACTAAATAAGTACGGAAAAAAGTTTCTTAATTTAATTTTTCGAATATTAAAGTGTGTCCTATATTTAAATACGAACCATATTATATTTACTTTTTATTTTGAAAATTTGCTTTTAATTATGCCTAATATCGAAATAGAATGTTATATTTCTTGAAACTAATTTGTTAAGAGCTGACATAAGAGTCAGCTCGTGACCACGACGGATGCAACTTCGTCGAAACGTCGGGCAATAAAAAGGTATTACTACCATCAGTTATCGCGATAAGACCCGTTATATTAAATATGTATAGTTTAAATCGCGAAAGTTTAAAATATATAAGAATAGGTTCTTCAGACGCCATTTTTTCAGTGTGGCTTAACATAGTATTGCTTAGCAGCGTCATATCAATCTATCTCACAGCTTAGGAGCCGTCCAATAATCATAATAATAATAATTATATTAATATTAACTAATTTAATTCCAAAAAATTACGTCCCTACCCTCATTTTTTATATTGGGTGATATTTTCCTGGACCTCCTTCTCACCTTTAAGCCTTACATAATTAATGGGCAGCGTCTTTGACATTTATTGCAGATCTGCGAGACAATAATAGAAATAGCCCTGGACCACAAGCCGTCCCACTGCGAGATGGCGTCTGTCCTCATATCCGACCTCTACAGCAGGGTGTTCTCCGCTAAAGATATTGCCTATGGTGAGTAATCGTTTTTAATAAACTAGTACCCGCGGCTCGTGGACAAAGCGAGACTGCTCTATGGTGCCTCTCAAGAAATGAGCATTTTACTCGCATTAATTGGACGCTGATAAGCAATAATGTGTCAACCCACAAAAAGTTAAATTTCCAGTTATTGATGTATTATGATACTGTGTTACCTATTTAACATTATTAAAAAAAAATTTAAGCCATATAAACTGAATAAGTATGGAAAAAAGTTTCTTAATTCAACGTTTGCAATTTTAAGTGCGTTCCATATTTTGCAATTTATAAAATAATCTCAAATATTTGAAAAACTATTTATTAAATAATACATTAAATATATCAATCTGCTTTTAAATCATTGGACCTTTTATCAAAATCGAAAAGTAAAGATGGGTATATTCTCCTTCAAAGAAATTTATTAAGAATAGGTTTGACATCTTTAGACGCCATTTTCTCAAAATGAAGTTCTTGTGGCTTGACACAGTATTGCTTATCAGCGTCCAATTATAAATAAATAAATGCATCACACTCAACGGACCCCCATTAGGATTATGATCCCGTGTCGGGGGTCCGGAAACACACAATACGAGCACAAACACCCAGACCACGCCAAACATCCGTATGGACTAATGCGTTTGCTGTGAGCGGGGATCGAACCCGCGACCGTTAGCGCTTCAGTCAGTTACAGTGACCAGTACGCTAACCCGTCAGTCAATTAATAGTATTTTGTTGAACAAAAAAAATGCCTTTTTCTTTAGTTTTCCGTATAATATTCCTTCCCAGAAGTTGATCCTTACATGTGAAATAAATTTTCTAAAATAAAAGTAGCCTAAGTTCCAAAGATTATACTTTTATTTGCGTTTAGCTTTAAAAGCTGTTAATTTGAATTTACAAACAGACACATCAATTTTATTTATCTGTATTTTTTTAAATATATCATACTCCAATAAGGCCTTTTTAATCTCTCAAATGACTGTCAAAAAACCATTTTCTTATGCTCCGGGAATAATGTTTTTTTTTGTAATATTAATATAATAAAATACTTCTTTATCCTTTTTTATGACATTGTTTATGTTAAAATTTCA
The DNA here is from genome assembly GCA_037950945.1 of Hypolimnas misippus. Classification (NCBI taxonomy): domain Eukaryota; kingdom Metazoa; phylum Arthropoda; class Insecta; order Lepidoptera; family Nymphalidae; genus Hypolimnas; species Hypolimnas misippus. Next base: position 5,264,068 of record JBBEEQ010000002.1, read on the forward strand.
TGTGAATCGGTTTAGTTTTGACAGTAATCATTTTATTACAATTTTATATAGTCCACTCCTAGTAATATCCATTAGTCATGAAAGATTTATTCTTTAGTCATAATTGATTTGTTTATTTTTAATATAAAAATAGCTGGCAAACGGGAAATGTGTTGCCAGCTTACAAAGAAATAAGAGATGAAATGGAACATAAGAAAATGAATAGGGGAGGTTTCTGACTCTCACTCACCGTAATCTCATTTATTTATTTATGTTCCAAATAAAATTTGCACAGATAAAAGTATACATGAAAAAAGAAAGTGTACACAGGATAACTTATCTCTTACAAGAGATCTCTGCCAGTAACCCAAGATGTAATAGAGATTATTTATTAGAGATATCGTCGGGGATAGTGCAAAACCGCGTAACTACCTTTTGCTATAAGGTCCATCTTTGGATCAAATGTAAAATTAATTAATTGTAAAATTAATATTTATCATAAATAAATTTTGACATGACGTCGTCGACACCACAAATACAATTCACTGCGTCATGGCAAATACTAATAAGGCTTTATTTTTATTAACAACGTTATTTAACATTGAATTCAAATTTAGACTTTATAGGAAAAGTTAGATACTCGGTTTTGCAATATCACCGGCGATATAATGCATCTTTTGTAGTAAGGCAGACTGTTTTACTTCAAAAGATTTAATAAAACCATGTTGAACACGTGTCCAGCTAAACAGTGTTTAAAAATTAAACATTATCTTAAATGTTGTCTGTTATAAAGGACACTTATTAATAAAATATCACACGTGATACCTTATAGCTGAAATAGATTTTAAACATATCACTAACGGCTAAGCGTATGTTTATACATAATTAAAATATGCCTAAACCATGTTTAACTCAAAACTATCTTTAGACGCGGATTTGTGGTTTGTAGTAAGGCAGATAACTTCTATATCTAAACAAAATAGTGACACCGTTCCGATTGCTGAAACCCGCCAAGTGTTTTAAATATCTAGTCAGCCTCTGTCAAATGTGTTTCACCGTGAAGTTGCTACGAGTCTAAGTACTAACTTCACACCTTTGGGGCTGAAAGTGTTCTAGTAAAAGTATATATTTTTTTCCAGCATTTGAACGGCTGCTGGACAAGCTGCCAGACCTGTTGCTGGATACTCCGGATGCAGCTGTCCTATTGTCAAACTTCATAGCTCGGTGCGTGGCTGATGACTGTTTGCCACCAAAGTTCGTTCAGACCCAGGCCACCCTGGATCTCAATCCACCCGCCAGGTATGTCATTATATACTCGCTGTGCCTCGCGGTTTCGCGTTAATTCGAGGAAAAAATATATTTATATATTGTATGGTTTCAATTTTCTTGTCGCGTAATTCTCCTTTTTTTATTTTTTTATTAAAATAAATAAAAAAATTAAAATATAATTAGCCTAAGTTTTTCTTTATAATATTAGTTACCTGTGAGTGAAAGTCCCGTCAAAATCGGTCCAGCCGTTTCAGAGATTAGCCGGAACAAACAGACGGACAGACAGACAAACAAACAGACAAAATAATTAAAAATTGCTTATATAAGTACCATGAATGCTTTCATATGCATTCAGTGGTTTTGCTCGCGGTTTCTTTTGCGTTTATGGTTATTGTTCCGCTCAGGTGAATCGTAACGTGATGTAATATAGCCTATAACCTTCCTCTATAAACGGTATATCCAATGTAGAATTTTTCAAATTGCATCATTAGTTTCACCGATTACCCCCTTACATACAACATTAAACCATAAGTAAATTTTGTTTTTTTTTTCCAGGCAAGCAATACACAGGGCGGAAACGTTACTCTCGATGAAGCAAGGACTGGTGCGCTTGGACAATATATGGGGCGTCGGCGGCGGTATTAGGTGAGTACTTTACTATCAGAGAGTCTTACTTTTAAGATTTAATTTATCAATTACCAATAACAAAAAACCGGGGATCCAAGAGTTGGCAGTCGGTCAAAGCTTCAGTTTGGCCATTCAACGGAGTAATGCTGCCAGTATTTTGGGAAATTTATCTAGATGCAGTGGCTTGGATGAGGTCTACAATCTTTTGTAATGTATTATCCTTTATCCGCGTCCGCGTGGAATAGTAAAAGTAAATCCAAGATATAAGCCATCTTCATTTCAAACAATCAAATCGCTTCAGTAGTTTTTGCGTGAAAAAGTTGAAATTTATTATTCCTGTGGGAACTTCAAATTTTTTTGGGGTTTAATTTTGCCTATGTGTTAATCCAAGATATAAGTCATCTTCATTTCAAATTTCAGCCAAATCGGTTCAGTATTTTTTGAAAGAGTAACAAACATACATCCATCCATCCATCCACACATACATACTTTCACATTTATAAATTTATATATGGATGCTGATAAGCAATAATGTGTCAACCCACAAAATGTCATTCGGAGATATTGATATATTTTGATAGTGCATCACCTATTAAACATTATTCAATAAAAAATAAAGTCATTTAAACTAAATAAATACGGAAAAAAGACTTTTAATTCGTTGTTTCGAAATTCAAGGTCGTTCCATATTTTTTAATTTTTACAATAATTTCATATATTTAAAAAATCTTTTATTAGATAATATTTTAAATATATCAACCTGCTTTTAATACATTATATTTACATTATTTACACATTATATTAGATACTTATTCAAACAAATGCATTAAGAATAGGTGTGATATCTTTAGACGCCATTTTCTCAAAATGAAGTTCGTGTGGCTTGTATTGCTTATCAGCGTCCATATATATATATATATATATATATATATATATATATTGTATTAATTAACGTTAGTTTATTGCTCAATTTGTAATTTGTGTAAATAAATTACCAATTATATTATATATCTATAGATAAGTTATGTATATGCTCGTGGATTTTGGCTACCAGAATGCCGAACACTTTGGACGACGTTGCCTAGCAACCAGCTAGCTAAACTTAATGAAAATTTTGATGATAACTCAAACTGCATCGTTATTGAAAAATTAATATTCCTCGTCAGGCAAATTATAAGAAATCTTATTTTATATTACAAAATAGTATTAAATTCAAACCTTGAAGACGTCAATTCTTTAAGGAAATTATTAACCTTACTATGTATGGGTGCTGATAAGCAATAATGTGTCAACCGACAAACAGTCAAATTCGGATATACTGATATATGCATGTAATGCATTACCAATTTGTCATTATTCCAAAATATTTAAGTCATCTGAACTAAATAATACGACAAAAACATACTTAACTTAAAGTTTCAATCAAAAAATCAAAATCAAAAATACTTTATTCAAGTGGGCTTTTAAAAGCACTTTTGAATCGTCAAAACAAATAAAAGTTGCTTAAATTAATGAAAAGCTACCACCGGTTCGGAATGTAGATTCTACCGAGAAGAACCGGCAAGAAACTCGATAGGTACTCTTTTAAAATTATGTTTTTAAGTAAATACATTTATTTTAAGTGCGTTTGATATTTTGCAGTTTATTCAATAATCTCATATATTAAAAAAATTATTATTACATTCAAACGTTTTACTATATCGATCTACTTTTAATTTATTATACTTTATAACAAAACAGAAAAGAAATAATGGATACATACTTCTTCAAACATATTTATTAAGAACGGGTTTGACATGTTTAGACGCCATTTTCTCAAAATGAAGTCCGCGTGGCTTGACACAGTATTGCTAATCAGCGTCCATATAACCTATAATAATGTCGTTTCATAACATCCAGGCCGGTGAAGTCCCTCATCAGACAGATACAGCTACTGCTCAAGGAGTACCTGACCTCTGGCGATCTCGCCGAGGCGATGCGCTGCGTCCGCGAGCTGGAGGTGCCACACTTCCACCACGAACTCGTTTATGAGGTAACTAACATACGCCAATTTTTTACATAGTTTCCAATTATGGAAAAAGTGGGCAAACGAGAATGCTGAAATAATGTTGAGTGATATAGTATTTTAATTATAGGAAAAGAAAAAAAAACCATTTTATTAATAGAATAAAAAAAATGTTATCCTGCCAAACGGGAAACCACTTATGTTAAACCCGACTGAAATCAATTTCAACCCCGTGGTTAATATTAAACCACAAATACCAAAAAAAATATTGTCATTTGAGAACCTCCTCCTATTTTGATAGTCGGTTAAAAATAGTAATAATAAACCAAAATGGAGAAACTTATTTATTTATAACTTACATAATCGAATTGCTGCATATATTAAATATATAATTTTTCATCGGCAAGTCATCTTGTCTCCTTTGGTGCTTCAAGTTATTAACCTGCTATATTAATAAACTAGCTTCCGCCCGCGACTTCGTCCGCGTGGAATAGTTACATTGGGCTAATAATGCATCATTTTAGAATAAATTTGGTTAGCATAAAAAAGGTTATAGTGAGCTAACCTTAAAAGATACACATATGCTGTCGTGGATTGTTTTTTAGAACTTTTAAAGGGGAACAATTCTGTCATACATGATTTTAGCGAATCTTTAACCGTTTACGCAGCGCACGCAGCGTAAGCCCTCTCAATAGGAAAATATCCCCCGAGATTGAAACATTCTTCATTGGTGCTCCGCTCCTTTTGGTCTCAGCGTGATAATATATAGCCTATAGCCTTCCTCGATAAATCGGCTATCTAACACTGAAAGAATTTTTCAAATCGGACCAGTAGCTCCTGAGATTAACGCGTTCAAGGAAACAATCAAACAAACAAACTTTTCAGCTTTATATATTAGTATAATGAAAATATCAATAATTAAACCAATACTCACAGATGATATATTCATAATGTTTCTACATTCGCAGAGTGTATTATTAGCGGTGGAGGCCATCAACTCGAGCGTCGAAGAACAGCTCTGCACGTTCCTCGCTGAGTTGCGCAGGAGTGTCATCGTCACACCGGATCAGATGGACAGGGTGAGAACGTTATATATAGCAGACCCTTCATATTTTGTTTAACATATCAGCTCGCGACCACGACGGATGCAACTTCGTCGAAACGTCGGGCAATACAAAGGTATTACTACCATCAGTTATCACGATAAGACCCGTTATATTAAATATGAATGAAATCATTGTATCGATGAAACGCACATGATGCGCGTGTCACTCGCACGCGGATTTACACATCGTTTTATATATCACACTGTTATAAGCTTTTCAATCAATTCAACGTGTCAAACTGTGTATGGATACTGATAAGCAATACTGTGTCAAGCCACGCGGAATTCATTTCGAGAAAATGGCATCTAATGATAAATATTTGAGATTGTTGTATGAATTGCAAGATATGGAACGCACTTGAATTTCGAAACGATAAATTAAGATACTTTTTTTTCGTACTTATTTAGTTTGAACAGCTTGATTTTTTAATAACGTTTAATATAGGGCGCATTATTGGCATAGATCAATATGTCCGAATATGACTTTTTGTGGGTCGACACATTATTGCTTATCCGCATCCATATAACCGCATCAAATTATAAATTGCGACAATCCCAATAATTTAAAATGTTTTCTTAATAATATCCCTCAGTAGAAGCGTATAAGTATCATGTTATAATCCAAACAATTTTAACTGTTCTATACCCCGTTTCACGTAACTGTGTCGGTCTGAACACGAGGCGAGTCCGAACTCGCGCACGGTACAGTCGAGTGAACGAGACTTAAAACATTGAATGTAAACTATATTGTTATATACTTTTTGAATATTCTAAGCTCTTAAAAAAACATTAATAATTATTATAGCTTTACTTGACTTATTTAGGAAATAAACACATCCCGGAATGAAAATCACGAATTTTTTAATAATTACACTCATTCAGTATTATTCTTTTCAACTATTTGAAAAATACATCAGATATAAATTGCACTAAAACTGCTAATTAATTAATGCATTAAACACAATAATTTTACATTTATTTATTATAAGAAGCATTTAATAATTTATATAAAAGATTAATAATTTAATTTAATCTAAACGGTCTGTCCGGTGGCTAATTTAGTGTTCTGCGCAGCGTCATGCGCATAGTTCAGACCGACACACTTATGTGAATCGAGGTATACAATCTAGTGAGAAATGAAAGCATCCGTTGTTCGTCCGTCAGGGTTTCCTGCGCGTGCTGGAGGACATGTCGGACATAGTGCTGGACGTGCCGCTCGCGTACATCATGCTCGATCGCTTCGTGGAGCGCTGCACGGCGCGCTTCCGGCTCGCCGACCACGTGCTGGCGCGCATGCCCACCAGGTGACGCCCCTCCCCCTCCCCCGCGCACTACACGTACACACACACACGCGCAAACGCGTGCGTTCTCACATATACGCACTGTTACGATTCCCACTTGCACCCCTCTCTGCAACGTGGCTGCCCACGTCAGCATTTTGGTTCAGGTGCTTGAATAAATTAATCCATTCTTAGTCTCTTTCCTACCGCGCTTTGGGCCACACGTCTTCTAAATCATTACTATATAATTTCTATATCTTTTAATTTTTCTTTTATTTTATTAATAAACTGTTCTAAAACATTAAAACGTTTTTTTTAAACTTCTACAAGGACCAATGTAACAGCACGAACACTCACACAAATACAAAAATACAAACAAATGTATACGCGTTTACACGAAAGTACGTGCGCACACAAACAAAACACTCGCACACGCCTCCGCTGTCGTGCGCATAGACAATAAAACAAGAGTCATTATCATTTGAGTTTGAGTTTGAGATATATGGATGTTGATAAGCAATATGTGTCAACCCACAAAAAATTCGGAGATATTGATGTATTTTGATACTGCATTACCTATTTAATATTATTAAAAAACTTTTCAAGTCGTATAAACTAAATAAGTAAGGAAAAAAGTTTCTTAATTGTTTCGGATTTCAAGTACGTTCCGTATTTTGCAATTTATACAATAATTTCAAATATTTAAAGAACTCTTTATTAGATAGTATATTAAATATATCAATCTGCTTTTAATTCATTATAGCTTTTATCAAAAAAGAAAAGAAAATATGAAATACTTCTTTAAACATAATTATTAAGAATAGGTTTGACATGTTTAGACGCCATTTTCTCAAAATGAAGTCCGTGTGGCTTGACACAGTATTGCTTATCAGTGTCCATATAACAACTCTGCAATCTGGTAAAGCAAGCAAAAGTAAGCAGTGAATGTGAAAAATAAGACACTGACAATAAATTATATTAGATGTACATATATACCATTAATGTACCTTGCATGCTATACTAACATTATTAAAAAAATATATTTTTATTCCGCAGAGGTCGCAAACGTTTCGTATCGGAGGGCGACGGTGGCGCCATCAAGGATCACGCGTTGAAACTGCGCGAGTAGACCGCGAGCACCAGACACACACAGACGAACACGAACACATCCTAACTTACAGATCTCAACATAGAAAACGCATTAATAATGTTCAAATGTAAAAAAAAATATCATTTTTTAATAACGTGCATTTTTGTCGAAATTAAAAAAAAATAAGCCCCTTCTACACGAAATTTCATGAATTTGACCATTTGTACCTATTTTAATAATATGCTATAATTAAATACATGTAAAGTTCATTCACGTTAAAAATCTTTACCCATTTCCAACTTTGACATTTTCAATTCACTTGTCCCATAGACACTCGCCTTTACATAATCGCTATCTAGTTGCTAGGTAACGTCGTCCAAAGTCATCGACGCTCTGGGTGTCAAAATCTATGAGCTTATAACATAGATATATAATGTAATTGATTTTTTTGATCGAAATGTATTATTTTAAACCACAAATAACTTGGTAATATGAATTATTGTTATATATTTTAAACTTTCGCGATTTATACTATTCATATTTAATATAACGGTTCTTATCGCGATAACTAATGGTAGTAACTGACAGTCGGTTTCGTCGAAACGCCGGGCAATAAAAAGGTATTACTACCATTAGTTATCGCGATAACACCCGTTATATTAAATATGAATAAAATCATTGTATCGATGAAATGTTTCGATTACGGATCGTCCATTAATCTTTTAGCTACTTTTCGTGTTAGTCAATGTGGCGAGCTGATTGTCAGTGTAGCAAAATTGTCAATGTGGCAATTTGTAATCAAGTTGATAATATGGCAATCGAATCGTAAATGTGGCAATCGGATTGTCGATGTGGCAATCGAATTATCCACGTGGCAATTATATTTTCAGTTTAATTACATCGTACGGAAGGGGTATTAATAATAATAATAGAAATGAAAAAAAAAATTGTCAAAATAATGTTTTATTTTATGAAACAGATAAACCAATAGTTCGCTTAGAAACGTAATGTATACATAGCATTATTCCGTTAAAACAATACTTAGTCTGTGATGTGCGATGGCGCGAAAACATACTTTTTTTATTGAAATTGTAAAATTTGGCGACATTTTGCAGTGACATGTTGAATATGGAACTTTTTAAGCGGTTATTTACTTTTAAAAAGAGGCAGAATTTTTTTTTATAATTTATTTATGGCTAAAGTTCGCGGTAGACTTTCAATAAAGTATAAAAACTTAAATAGGTTTTTCTGTATTTATAATGGCTTTGGTCATTTTCAGGTTTATGATATATTTTGAATGTTCGAATAAAATCGGCCGAGATGGCAATACATAAGAATTAAAACTCTTAACTGTTCAGTAGTTAATTTAACTGGCAAAATTCGTCGAAATTACTTTAACTGCAGGCTTTCGACAATAGTAGTATGACTGAAATAATGGTGAAAAAATACTATAGCAGAATATTAACGTTAATTGGATGCTGATAAGCAATAATGTGTTAACCCACAAAAAGTCAAATTTTTAGATATTGATGTATTTTGATACTACGTCACCTATTTAACATTATTCAAAAAAAATTCAAGTCATCTAAAGTAAATAAGTATGGAAAAAAGTTTCTTAACGCAATGTTTCGAATTTCAGGTGCGTTCCATATTTTGCAATTTATAAATTAATCTCAAATATTTAAAAACTTATTATTAGATAACATTTTAAGTAAATCTATCTGCTCGTGATTCGATATACATTTTATCGAAATAGAAAAGAAAAGATGAATATATACGTCTTCAAACTAATTTATTAAGAATACGTTTGACCTCTTTAGACGCCATTCTCTCAAAATGAAGTCTGTGTGGCTTGACACAGTATTGCTTATCAGCGTCCAATTTATTTACTGGTTTTTACTTTTCATATTCGTTATCTATATTGAAAGTATTTTTGCGAAAACCCGCGGTTAAAAGTACATTTGACTGATTTCGTCAGTAAAAAGTATTTTTGACCAGTTAACAATTTTAACTTTGACGTGTATAATGCAAAAATTTGTCATTTTTAACAAAATTTTTGTAAATCAACTTTAATCTAACGAAACATAAATGACATGCATAGATACGAAAGAGATAGACATATTACCGTCAAGCAATATACGAATTCCCGCCTAAAAATGTTCCATATTCAAAATGCAACAAGAGACAAATGATATTATTTTTAAATAGGTCAGCAAAATGGCGCGGTCGCTTTTAAATATAGATATATATTTAAGTTGTGTATGTTATCAATTTATCGGCGACATTCTGTGTCGCTCAATAGTTTAGGAGTTAACAAAGTCTATTTAGCGGGATTGTGTCGCAAATTTTTCGTTTATATAATAAAAATCAATAATACAACGTAACGAAAATTTTATTAGTTTCCATAACAGGGATAAAAATGATTTATTTCTTATGAAATACTTTAGTTTAACTGTGATTATGTATCCATCAAAATGGCGGACGTCAAACATGGCGAAGCATTGTGACGGCTCGTAACCTAAAAATTTAGACTTCATTTTTGTGTTTTTTAATGTATGTAACAATCTTATTTATATAAAAAATAAATTTAGTATACAAACAAAAATTTGCGATACCGTGCTCGCTGACTTTAAAGTGGATGGACGTTTTTCTTTTATTTTTCATTATAACAACGGGCAAATTAACACTTTTTTTAATTACGTACAGGATGTCAAGTGGGCATGTGTTGGACACTTTACTAGCGTTACCAAGATCGTTATTTAAAAGTAAAAAAATCGATATACATAAACGACCCTACGAGATCCAACGTTTAAATGAAAAAAAAAGTTGTTTTTTATAAAAAAAAAAAATAGTTTTGTTACGTTTAAATATCGATTCTACTAACACTGGTAGCTAAAGTACTAAATGTCCAATACATGATCAGTTTATAGCCTATATTTGTATATTTTTTGCTTCTACGTCAAAATATACATAATGTACCGTTAATGTTAATGTACAGTACAAAATGTTATGTTACTGCCAGATGGGTTTGAGATTTCATACTAAATTCAACACTCCTTCGTCGACGTTCGGTTTATCAAATATAACGGTCCCGTTAATCCGGACATTTAATATTTTGGTTTTTTTTTCAACAAAATTCACATATTTTGTTTTTTTTTCAGTATTTCATAATATAAACGAAGTTCTAAGAATTTATTTATAACTTTGTCTTTTTTATAATTCGATGTGATATCTGGATTAGCGGAGTTTTATCTTTAAAGTATAACTGCGTTACTACAAAAGATTTAAACTGACGTTAAACGCGTGTTTATAAAAATCCGTACTACAAATACGCGTGTAAAGACAGTATTGAGTTAAACATGCTTTAGATAGAGATTAACATACGTGTAAGTGAGTTTAATAGATGTCTAAAACCTATTTCAGCTGTCAAATGTAACGTGTAACATTTTATCAATAAGTTTTTTATGAGTTTATTCGCTGTTAATTTAGATAATATTTTAAGCAATGATTAATGTTTAAACACTGTTTAGCTAGACACGTGTTCAACGTGGTTTAATGCGTCTTTTGTAGTATCGCAGTAAGCGTTTAATACATAGGACGTGTTTTCCACGCATTTTTATTCGCATAAAGTATTGTACTCAGGGTTTTTATATGTCTATATTCCTAAACGTAAAGTACCCAAGCGTACATTGCGTAGAAAAAACGCCATATGTGTAAATTCCCTTAGTAATTTTGACGTAAAAGCAGAGAGCATTTACTTTTTTTTAATCGTGGTCGGGGTTTCCCCGGTCGAGCTAGGTGCCTGTTACAAGGACTGATTGAGACGTCTTCATACGTTTCGTGAAATTTATTTGCGAGAGTGAATCGTTGTCGAGATAAAGGGCGTTTTTTAACTATTAATAATTTCGGCTAATAACGTTGCGTACAAAAAGTTATGTCGCGGCTAGACTTGCGATTCGTTATCGCGGGTGTGGGCCTAGCGTTATTTTTTATCACCTTGTGCTTGTAAGACGATTGTAAGTGAAGTTGTGTCTTTAGAGACTTCTTTTAAAAAATAATAAAAATTATGTTTGTTATTTGAACTCAATTTTTTCTTTGTAAATCGTAAATCCATTAAAAAATATTTTGTTGTTTAAAAAATAGTGTTGAAAAATGCCCGCTCATGGTATTAACGTCAGTTTATTGTAATTTTTACGTGTTTGTCTTTGAGTGCGGAGATAATTTAAATTATTTTTTTTAATCTTTGGAAAAACGTTTTTTTTTTTTTAATTAAATCATTATTAATGGACATCGACATTATATTCGGATACATAATCTCAATGAGGTTGCGATTCATATTAGAACTGTTTTGTAGAATATCCGCCATTTTTTTACGGGGAAATTAATTTTACCATGAATATTGCCAACACGAAAAAATTACAATAAATTAATTTAAAATATTTATGAAATAAGTCTGCCATTGTTGTTAATTTTTACACCAACTTCGAGTTTTGTACAAAACCGTTTTACATCACACGTACGTGAAATATTCGTTACAAATGTTTTTATTTTAAATTGCTAATTGTATATGTAAATTTTAATTTATATGTTATTCAGAAGCGCTATATAGGGACGTTTTTGTTTGTGTACCTACCAGAAATATATAAATTAAAAATTATATGACAATGTTAAGGCCCGTTCAGACATGCGTACGTGCACGAAGCGAGCGTTTCGCGTGCACGCTACACGCCTTAAATGGCTTTGGACATTTCATATTCCACGAACTGTTCATACACGAGGAGCACTAAGACACGTCGTGCATGTGTTAATGTGAACAACGGTTGTGACTGTCTTGCACGCGAAAATGTCTTAAGTGTCCATTATATCTTAAGATGTACGTAAAACGCACTAATCAAGTCCTAGAGAGGACAATATGAGTTACATGCGAACTAATGCCTACCCAGTTGGGCCATGTTCTCCATGCAAGGTTCCTAACATACACGAAGCGTCTGAAAGGAGAGTATAACTTGCACGCGAAATGCACGTTAGTCATTTTCGAACACGTCCATCGGTGTACAAAGTTCCTAAAAACGCACGCGACGTGCTTCGTCCGCAGTTTACGGGCCGTAAATCGTTTTGACTATTTAGACAACACATTCGAGTCTCGGGTTTTCATTGAAATGTTTGAGAAGAATTATTCGAAAGGTTGGTGTAAGAATATTGTCGTAAATGCATTTTTTTTTATTGTATAGATAAGTATGATTTGCCAGCGTTATCGCCGAGTGAGCGACGCGTGTAAATATTTCTTTGAGGACATTATTGAATAGAAAAAAGTCCCACATTATTTGTGTTTTATTTTCATCATAAATCACCATTTTATCAAGTGACTTATAATAATAATATAAATAATAAGGTTCTCAATTTGTATCGTTTTTTTAAGAGTTCATTACCTCGGAACTAATGTCATTTTTTAATCGATTTTAATTTTTTTAATTCGAAAGCGTAATATTTGGTTGGTTGCATAGAATTTTTATCAAAATCGATCATTTTATCGAGTCATTATTTTTTTTTATAATATAATCCATATTATTGATTATGAAGGTTTTATATAAAATAGGAGATAATTATTTCGTATAAATAAAACGAACGAAATTTTTTGTACATAGTAAATATAATGAAATTATAATTCTTAAATTTATAATACTACATATTTATTGCTCGTGAATGCACCAAAAGATCTGAAACGAAAATATAAAAGTTTTTCAATTTAAATACTTAAGCCGGATGTCCAATAAAAAAGAAATAATATCGATATTTCAGTTAATGCAATACATTCGGTAAACACTAACATTATATAGTATCTTTAATACCCATTATTGATAACGAATAAACAGTTAACGGCATTTATATTATGGCTTTTTTAGATTTAAACTATCGATAATTCGACATTGCTGAGTATACCATGTAGAGTTATTAAGAAATAGTTGATAAAGTGCGTTAAAAACAAAAAATATGCCTATATTTGCTTTTTTTTCTATTTCCTGGATTCTGATTCGACATTAAACTACTGACGTGACGTCAAACCTTTCTTTGACCAATGTGAATCGTTAAACATTCGCTTCATCTCCTTCTACGGGTGAGCAGTTTTTAGAGGCCTGGAGAGGGGTTCTTACGTCGATTACTGCTATCGCACTGTGATACAGTTGATTTCCTTCGTTATAATACAAAAACATAAATCAACTATAAATGTTATCGCATTGCGATAGTGATAGGGCACGCATAATTGTCCTACTTATCTAGCTTTCTTTGTAACACATGACTTAAAAAATCAAAAGCACTTTTAATATTATTAAAAACAAAACAACGAATTAAAAGAACAGTGTCAAAAATACCTGTTGAAATTTAATTGTTCCTCGGCGGACGGCGTCCATATGTACTCTGTGGTTCCGGTACGTTCCTATACTGCCACCATTCCACCGCTAACGCCACCAAAGCGATCGCCACTCCCACACCAAGAGCAACTCCCTTGAAGACACCCTCCATTTTATCTGGAAAATTGGGACTTATTTACACGAGAAGCTGTTACTGAGATAGAGCATAGCTGAAGCCTTAGAGGCTGTCTATTAAACAGGTGATAATCCCTCTTCTCCCTCGGTACTACGTGGTGAGATTTTGTACTCTCTATTATGGCGATAAAAGTTGTATTACATACAGAGGCGTAACTATACCATCTGAAGCCCGTGGCCAATTCTTTGGTTGGGGCCTCCCAGTAAAAATCGTCACGTTCTAACTTAATTTTGATGAACCACTTAATTAGTTACCCATAACTATAACATTGTGAACATTTCAGTAAAATATCAGGCGAGGCCCTCTTCGGTTAGGGGCCCGTGGCTTTTTGCCAGCCCTACCACCCTATAGTTACGCCATTGATTATATGGATGCTGATAAGCAATACTGTGTCAAGCCTCACAAACTCCATTTTGAGAAAATGGCGTCTAAAGATGTCAAATCGATTCTTAATCAATTTGTTTGAAGACGTACATATCTATGTTTTTATTTCTATTTTGATAAAAGGTATTCTGAATTATAAGAAAATTAATATATTTAATGTGTTATCTAATAAAAACTTTTTCAAATATTTGAAATTATTGTATAAATTGCAAAATATGGAATGCCCTTGAAATTCGAAACATTAAGAAACTTTTTGCGCACTTATTTAGTTTAGATCATTTGATTTTTTTTTTAATGATATAAAATAGATGACGCAGTATCAAAATACACCAATATCTCCGCGTCGCTTATCAGCGTATCAGCGTATCGCAAAGATATTATGATTTAAAAGTTAAAAAAGATCCAATCTTTGTTTTTGCCTCAATCAAAAACAAAACCGAGGGATACTCTGAATGACTATCGCGGATTCGATAACCGTTCATGTTAAATATATAGACCATATGAATATTTGTCACAATCTAAGTGTTTGTTACATATGTGTTACCTTACCTGTAGTACAAGGTCATGGGATTTTAGTATTATGAAGTGTTATTGGTTAAAAATTTTCAACAACTAACAAACTTCAAGAAAAAAATAAAAATAAACACCTTTCCCCGAGTGGGATCCGAATTCGCAACTCTCTATTACTAAATAGTACCTGTATACAATAATAACAAGATGACGCAACTTCCGTCATGATAAAAAACAACGAACGAAGCTTATATTTAATATACCTACATTAGTCTTAAACAAATGAAATAAGCATATCAATGTAATGAAATGCAAATAAAGTTATTTTTAATTGTTTTATCATTTAGTTAAAAAACTTAACCAAAAGTCGCCTTCATTAATTTTTCATTCGTAGTAAAGTGTATAAAAACATGTAATAAAATCAAAATAAAAAAATACTTCATTCAAGTAGGCTCTAACGAGCACTTTTAAAGCGTCAATATATGAAAAAACAACAAACAAGCTACCACCGGTTTGGAACGTAGATTCTACCGAGAAGAACCGGCAAGAAACTCGATAGTAACTCTTTAAAATTTTTTCAATACAACACAGTTTGCGATTACAAATTATTTATTCTGTAAGAAATTCAGCATATACTAAGCCCACGCATCTTTATCGTCAACGTAATCTTGTATAGATTACGTATGTAACATTTAAAAAATAAACATCTAATTGATTAATCTCAATTTAACACGTGTATTTAAATATTTAATAATTATTTATTTGCAGTTTAATTTAAAAAATTATGTTAATACATTATAAGGTTGCTTTACATACGTATAAAAGGATTTAATTGAGAAATTATGTGCTAAAAATAGATATAACACTGACATATTCTTTTTTTGAAAACTCAGCATGTTGGCCACAATCAACGACGTCAATGGTGCAAAACGCTTGGTTGCATCTCAGAACAAAATGGCGGCATTTGAAGATGTCATTAACACTGACCAGTATGTTGTAATGTGTTAAATGTTGCATATAAATATCATATAAGCTAAAATGTTACATCTGTCGCATGCTATAAATATCAAACTCACCTTTTATCGATGTAAATGTTACTTAGCAACTCTAATAACAATACCAACATTCAGTAAAATATATTCGTCCTAACCTCAGTGCTTGCGAAAATTAAATACAATTTTCGCGAAACTGCGTAATTCCCCTTTTCGAAACAAGGATTATCATCATAGAGTATACAATTTTAAAAATGTATTGCTAGTATAAAAATTTAAAAAACCCGCTGAATGTACCTAATTTGAGTTTTTAAGTAGCATCATACACATGATTACGTTTCTAAATAAAAATTTAACAGTTTCTCCTAATAATTTCATATACATATATCGGTACTTATTTTTACATTACAAAACTTAAAAAAAACCAGAGACAATGCTAAAAATAATGTAAATAGCAACACCTTATCCCGTCATAAAAAAACATCAAAATTTTCTTTCGTTGTAGACGCGAAGGTAATCGAAAATTAAAACGCAAAAATCGTTAATCAGATTAAAATGAGTTTCCGTGAAGAGGACAGGGAGAAAGAAAACAACTCAAGCCGCGGTCTCGGGCTAGGCTTAGCGGCGGCCGCAGCTATAGGCGTCGGCGTTGGGGCTGCCTTGTACTACTTCATCAACAAACGCACTGAGAATCCCACATCTGAAGGATCTACCACGCGGGGCTGGACTTGCGAATCTCCTCAAACTTTGTAAGTCCTACCGAACTGTTTATAAACATATCTTGCATACATCTCGTTATATTATATAAGCAATGACCAATTTCTATTTCTTTAATATCTATTATTGAAACATCAATATGTAAAATTAAATAATAATAGTGAATAAATTTATATTGTAAATATTAAAAGTAATACTAATATGTATCAATAAATTTACAATAGTTATTAAAAATGTTTTGTTTACAAAATAACACAAATGTGTTCATTTCATAATTTCATTTGCTTATATAGATCATATTGTTACGTATAATGCTTGAATTAATGCCAACCACTGCAATTTCATCATTCATACACACACACTTTAAAACTCGTTCCTATTTTTATTACCTTGTTAAGTACTTTCAAGGTTTCTTAAAAACAGTCACACCTTGCCCTCTTGATAATTGTTATTATAAAAACTAGTCTCATTAATACAAATATATGGATGCTGATAAGCAATAACGTGTCAACCAATAAAAAGTTCAATTATGAGATATTGATGTATTCTGATAATGCATGACGTATTTATAATTATTAAAAAAATCATGTTGTCTAAATTAAATAAGTATGGAAAAAAGTTTTTTAATTTAATGTTCCGAATGTTGAAGTCTAAAGAAGAATCTTATGTATTTAAAAGACTAAGTGTCATACTACAAAAGACGCATTAAAACCATGTTGAACACGTGTCTAGCTAAACAGTGTTTAAGATTTAAACATTGCTTAAAATATTATCTAAATTGCTTAACAGCGAATAAACTCATAAAAAAACTTATTGATAAAATGTTATACGTTACATTTGACAGCAAAAATAGGTTTTAAACGTCTATTAAACTCACTTAAACGTATATTAATCTATGTCTAAAGCATGTTTAACTCAAAACTGTCTTCGACGCGCGTTTAGCGTCTGTTTAAATCTTTTGTAGTAAGGCAGTTATTATTTAATAAGTCTTTTAAATACATAAGAGTATTTTATATTGCAAATTTAATATACACATCAACATTTGGAACATTAAATTAAGAAACTTTTTTTTAATAATCAGTTTTTAATTCATTATATCTTTTATCAAATTAGAAAAGAAAAGATGGATATACATACCTCTTCAAAGAGATTAATTGGACGCTGATAAGCAATAATGTGTCAACCCACACGGGCTTCATTTTGAAAAAATGGCGTCTAAAGATGTCAAACCTATTCTTACTTAATTTGTTTAAAGAAGAGTATATCTATCATTTCTATTCTTTTTTTTTTTTAAAGGTTAAAATGAATTAAAAGTAAATTGATATATTTAATATATTATCTAATAAAAAGTTTTTTAAATATGTCAGATTATTCTATAAATTGCAGAATATGGAACGAACTTGAAATACGAAACAATTATTAAGACACTTTTTTCCGTACTTATTTAGTTTATATTACTTGATTTTTTTTGGATAATGTTGAATAGTTGATGCAGTATCAAAATACATCAATATCTCCGAATTTGACTTTTTGTGGGTTGACACATTGTTGCTTATCATATATACTCTATTATTCTTTACTTATCCTATTTGCTAGCAATTCCTGGAACGATAATCAGGAATTTTTGAACTATTTCATGATAATATTTAATTATAAAAAAACATTCAGATCAATCATTCGGTCGACAATTTCTCATCTCTTACTCTTATGAGTGGGTAGAAACAAGTCATTTTTGTCTGTTAAATTGGACAAGAAAAATGGACTATATATACCTTAATTTGTACTACCGCTGTCTTCATATGAATAAATTTGACGACTCACAATCATATTAAGATAGTATTATAAGCGATAACAATGTTTTTTTAAATAATTGTAATTATTTATATATATTTTTTAAGAGTCCTAAAGTAAACTAAATTACATTAATCCTCTTTGTTTTCTAACTCTTGTGTTATATTGCCATGTTCTCTCTTTTGACAATAGCTCGTTGCTAGACAGCTTTTCAAGTCACATATAAATCAGTCTCGTTAAAATTATGTAACAAAATTTTATACAACTATTTTGTTTACAAAGATACAGAAAATGATTTAGTTTAAAATTTACCCATATGGAAATTTGTGGTTATGATTTAAGATAATATTCTGCTATTAGAGTATAATTTTTATATTATTTTTAATTTCATTGCAATAATCTAATTCGTTTATTTAATCATTTTTCTTTCATTTCATTGCATGTTCATTAATTTTTGCTCATATCATCATTAATATAAGGCTTGAACATGAAGAACTTCAACATAGCTCTGATGATTCATACACCACCATTTACGAGCAAAGTACGACTGACACTAGTATGTACGAAGATAGCTTTTCATGTAAATGTATACATGACTCCGATGATACGTCTAATGACTCGAGTGATTATGAAAGTCAAAGTGGTTCTAGTACAGAAGTCTCTGGATCATCTGATGACGAGACTGATACTGAGAATGATGAGCCAGATGATGTAATAGAAGTAACATCTGGTAGTGAAACAAGTGACTCAGATCTTACCGAATGGGATGTCACAGCATCCTCAGACTATCCTAGCTTTGAACCGTCAATGTCGAGGAGTTATTTAGAGAATTATGCCCGGAGTTTAATTTCACGAAAAAAAAATAAAAGGTGATTATGAATTAATTGTTGACGTCATTGTTGTGAAATGGAAATCAATGGAACTGTTTTAGAAATTTAATTTTAATTTTAAGTCATCACATATTATATTTCTAAGTTATGCTTACTTAGTTTAAAATTAATTAATATATAATGAATATGTGATTTAATATTAGATACATCCATTCATAAAAAGGAATATTAATAATTATTAGATAATTATTTTTTTATATATAGGACTTTCAAACAAGATCGTGCATTCACTGGGCTACTATAAGCTATATTACTGTAAATATTCATTAAAATCTGTTCAGTAATTCTTGCATGCAAGCAACAACATCCATTCGTAATTCCTCAAAAACTTCTCCATTTATTATGTAATTTGTAAGTTTCTCCATCGTAACTAGTATAAAACAACTCTTGCTACACAGTAAAAATTACCTAGGTAACTTTACATAAACGATGATTGTTAATAAATAGGTCAGACGGTAAATCTATTCACTTGTAAAAATAGTGATGAACATTTAATGTGAATCTGATGTAAAACCATTAGCAAAACCTACAATACTAACTTAATAATTGAAATTTACTTACTTTAATACTAGAATATCATTAATCTCAAATGTATGTTATGTTTGAAATCATCAGGTATTGGAAAATGAAGCTTATTGTAGACGTTTCACGATAATGATATTCAATAGAAATAAAAATTGCTATCTTTATCATTAATTTTTCTATTATTATTGCTAATATTCCAGACACAATGAAAATAATCAGCGCCGTGACGAAGTATTGTAAGAAATTATTCGTTATTCGATTTGTTTGTATTTGGAATAACATTTAATGTGTAATTAATTAAACTAACGAGTTAGTTGTGTTGTTACATTAACGAAATAAATATTTACTTTGTATATAGATAGCAATTAATTATGGTATTTATCATCGAAATGAATTATATGTTAATTGGTATGTATATATATATATATATATATATATATATATATATATATATATATATATATATATATATATATGTATATTATAACTATAAATAAGACCCGAGATGGCCTAGTGGTTAGAACACGTCGATCTCAACCGATGATCGCGTGTTCAAACCCTGGCTAGCACCACTGATTTTTCAAGTGCTAAATTTGTGTTTAAATTCATCTCGAGCGGTGAAGGAAAACATCGTGAGGAAACCTGTACGTGCCGGGAGAAATTCTGACACATGTATATCCGCCCTGCAGTGGAGCAGCGTGGTGGATTAAGCTCTAAACCTTCTCCTTAATAGGAGAGGAGGCCTTTGCCCATATTAAGAGGCTGTTACTTTACTTAACTATAAATAATTTAAACACGGTTTCTACGTGTTTATATTATTTGATGTTAAAAATCTGTACCCATTTCCAACTTTGACAACGGTAATGAAGTTAAAAACATCTGGATTTTTAATTGGTAGTGAGCAAGGAATATTTCTCTTACAATAGTAGAGGACATTTTGAGTGCTCTTATAATCTATATCTATACTTATAAATCTATAGTTAAAAATTTGTCCGCCATCCCGCAGTGAAGAGGCATGGTAGATTAAGCTAACCATATTAATAGGAGAGGAGGCCTTTGCCCAGCTGTGAGACATTTACAAGCTGTTACCTAAGCCTTAACCTAGAAGGGTTTCTAGGGATATGAGTAATATTTAATTTTTTTGTTTAAGTAGCTATCTGCATTTCGTACGGTGAGTGAGAGAGTTGTGGTGTACCCTATATTGTTGTTTGCGTTTGTTGTTATTGTTGTTTTCGTCTGAAGTTTGCATGATATTTTTATACTATAATGTTTGAATAGCAAATTATGTGGAGGATTAAATTAACTTTTATTTATGTGTAAATGTGTGTATGTGAGTATGGTGCAATTATTTTAACTAAATTATTTACTGCCACACTACAAAAGACGAAATAAAACAACGTTCAACACGTGTCTAGCTAAACAGTGTTTAAAAATTGCTTAACAGATAGTAAAATCATGAAAAACTTATTAATATAATGTCACACGTTACGTTTGAGAGCTAATATAGGCTCTAGACATCTGTTAAGCGTATGTTAAGCTACGTCTAAAGCACGTCAAACTCAAAACTGTCCTTAGACGCGGATTTGTAGTACGGATTTTTTAAAACATGCGTTTAACATACGTTTAAATCTTTTGTAGTAAGGCAGTTACGGTCATACTACAAAAGACGCATTAAAACCATGTTGAACACGTGTCTAGCTAAACAGTGTTTAAACATTACACATTGCTTAAAATATTATATAAATTGCTTAACAGCGAATAAACTCATAAAAAAAATTATTGGTAAAATTTTATACGTTATATTTGACAGCTGAAATAGGGTTTAGACATCTATTAAACTCACTTACACGTATGTTAATCTAAAGCATGTTTAACTCAAAACTGTGCTTAGACGTGGATTTGTGTTATAGATTTTTTTAAACACGCGTTTAACGTCTGTTTAAATCTTTTGTAGTAAGGCAGTTAGTTATTAAATAATTAAGTTAAACGTGTTTTCTAAGTTAACAAATTACGCATAAGCAGTAATTTTTTTATTACTTAAAAAACAGTACTATTTGTATGGATGACATGTGTCTGGTGTCAATTTTTCAAACCAGACGAGGTGTATGCAAAATTTTATTTTAGTTATAGTCAACGAAATCAAAAAAAATATTTGATGTACACAAAAATCTTTATACACTCGGGAATTCGGCCGTTTGTTTAGGGCCTATTTTTACGGTTACGAAAAAACTTTTTAGTAGCTTATTCGAAACTTATCCACCTAATACACTGCAATTTTCAGTTTCAAAGGTCTCGAATAAAAATGTAACGTGGATTTTTGAACAAAGATAAATTAAGATCGTGAATTTTAAGGCGACGTTGCCGTTCCGCCTAATTATAAATGCGAAATAATTTAATTTATAAGGGAGGTCAATGGTGAAACAAAAAAATTTATATAATCAAGCCGTAATTATATAATATTTTAACATACATAAATCATTGAAACAGGCGCTTAGAATTTGACGTCACAAAATGTTGATAGAAAAGTTTTTGTTTTTCAAAATCATAGACAATGAACCACAGATTATATGAAATTAAATTTTAATTACTAACTTGGCTAAGTGTGCGATATACAATGTTAATTCAGGGGTCGATGAACGAGACCTTGATTGTTTTCACTAGTGAATGCGTGTGTCAGAGAGTTGCAAAACTGCAAGTGTCTACTAAAACAATGCGCTGGAAATATTAAAGTTTTTTAAATAGATTTTGTTTCACTACAAAAGATGAAATAAAATTATATATTTTAGACTTTCGCGATTTATACTATTCATTTTTAATATAACGGATCTTATCGCGATAACTATCAGATCAGAAGCTGATCAGTCAGTCGAACCGACTGACTGATCAGTTCGTGACCACGACGAATGCTACTTCGTCGAAACGTCAGGCAATAATAAGGTATTACTACCATTAGTTATCGCGTTAAGACTCGTTATATTAAATATGAATGAAATAAAATCATGTTGAACACGATATATTAGAAATCTAAAATAGGTTTTAAGCATATATTGAAAACGCTTAAGCATGTGTTTAACTACGTCTAAACCATGTTTTACTCAAAACCGTCTGTAGACACGCCTTTAACTTATGTTTAATTTTTTTTTTTAATAAGCCAGATAATGGGTTAAAATTAAATAAATTAGCATAATTGTTAGTATTTTTATATAATAGCTAAAAAAGTTTTGTTAGAAAGATCTAAAACTGTGAGAGTATGGAAGGAACCATGTCACCGATTTTGAAGTTAATATCTGCATTCAAAGATTTACAGAAAAACTACACGCCTCGAGACTCGAAACTATTAATTTTCCTAAGAAAGAAAAAAATGTTTTTTTTTATTTGTTGCATCTTGTTGCAGAATTAAATATTGTAGAGTGTGAGGAATAAATGTTAATATGTTCAGTTCACTAACTGGTTGCTTGGTAACGTCGTCCAAAACTTATCTATAGTTGTGTAATATCTATCACAGGTAGTAATATTTTTTTTATTATTCGTATCCTAGCCGCGAACGCTCGTGGACCCTCGAGGAGTGTTCCATATGCTTCGACGTGATCCTGCGCGACCAGGAGATCATGTCCCTTCCCTGCACGCACAACTTCCACACGAAGTGCATCTTGCCGTGGTTGCAGGAGCAGCAGACATGCCCCAATTGCCGGAAGTCGATCGACTGATGCACAAAAGGTATGACGCAAGAAAGACAGACAGTCACGGGAACTGACGGAAGCGCTAACGGTCAAAGCTTCGATCCCGCAAACGACAAACGTCTGTATTGGTCGTACAGATGTTTGTCGTGGTCTGGGTGTTTGTATTGTGTGTTTCCGGACCCCCGACACGGGATCATGACATCCTAATCGGGGATGTTCAACGTGATGCGTTTATGCCTTTTGTAGATGGCCCGTCCCTCTAGACGAGTTAGGCGATCAGTTTATTTAGACCAAGTTGGCGATCACTTAATACGAATTATCTTTTTCGTTAGTATGACTTTATTGTTTAAACTAAATTAAGAATTTAAATGAGTTAGGTTTTTTTTTATTTCAATGGTTATCCGGCTTGAAGATTTTTTTTCACCAATGAAGGATACATAGATGTACATATAATAAATTCAATTCTATTTAATAATTGAATAATTACCCAACTGCCGAAAATACGGTTACCCGTACGGCAGTCGGGTTTATAATTTTTTCTATGAATTTTTATGTGAAGTTATTTAAAAAAACATTTTCTTTATTTTCAGCACTATCTATCGTCGATGGTTCGAACGCCTAAGAGGCGGGAGCGGGCAACCCTCGGAGATCAAATAAAATAATATATATTGACATAAATTTGAAGATTTACATTTCACAGCTAAAAGATCTAGTCGATATATTTTCAAATTTTTGCCAATATTGTACTAAAAACCCCTGTCAAAAAAAAAAAAAACTAAAATTATTAAAATCTTTAGGGAACAAAATTTAGATATAGAATAAAAATTAGTTCTTTTTTAATCTTCGGTTCATAAAAAAATATATATTGTTATCTGTGTATAGTTTATAAATTGTAGACTATTTGAAGGATTGTAATAATGTTAAAAGAAATATGACAAGAGAATTTAATGACACGATTGTATAAAAATGTTAAAACCCGTTTTTTTTTAAAAAAAAGGAATTATTGTTGCTGGTCAAAAAATATATTTAAAAAAAAACTTTATAAAGAATATAACTGCCTACTTAAAATGAATTCCTATGAACTCTCTTTTACTCAATGTTCCAATCAAAATCTCTCTTCAATCTTTACTCTCAATTTTTTCTTTTCATCATTTTATTTATATATGTAATTTTTTTTTATGTAAACGTCAACACGTCTATGAAATTTTAGTCTATGCTACAAAACATGCTATCCACTATTTTAGGTTGGAGGAATTTGTAATTTTTAATTAGTGTGTTTCAAATTTGATTTTAATTTTTAATTTTATTATATTAAGGACTCTTATTGTGACTGCTTAATAAAATAATGACTAAAAAATCTGAAAATGTCCTTAAGTTATTTATAATGTTTTTTAAGTTCTGAAACATTGTAGGATAATTATTAATTTCAATGAAAATGTATAAGTTGCATTGGTGCCAATATCACATATATTTAAAAATAAATTATCAAATTATAGAAATAACTGGTATAATTTAGTTCATATTTATAATTAATGACTTTGTTACATATCATTGCAATTGGTTATTAAAAAAAAAGATGTTTTCTTAACAATGTGATATTCGCCTAGCTAGCTTAGTATTAGAATTGATTCGAAATATTTTTTAATAAATGCATAATATTTAAATGTTGCTTTATTACTTTTTTTTATCAATGCTTTGAGTTTATATTTTTTTTAATGTTTTAAAACTTGCACGAAGTAGATAATATTATTATTGACTGTACGGTGGAATACCTTTACCTTTTCCTTCTAAGGAAAGAAATAACTGGTCAAGTGCGAGTAGGACTCGCGCACCGAGGGTTCCGTACAAACTTATAGAAATCTATATAAGTCTAACCCATCTACGCAATTTGTGGTCTTCATCATCAGTTCCAACATAAGTTACTATCAAAAATACCTAAATCGGTATACG
The DNA here is from genome assembly GCA_037950945.1 of Hypolimnas misippus. Lineage (NCBI taxonomy): Eukaryota > Metazoa > Arthropoda > Insecta > Lepidoptera > Nymphalidae > Hypolimnas > Hypolimnas misippus. Next base: position 5,289,408 of record JBBEEQ010000002.1, read on the forward strand.
CTTGCCTATAATATTTGAGGAGTTCCCTCAATTTCTCCAGGATCCCATCATCTGATCCTGACCTGAAGACAATGGGACCACCTTAGAAGTATACCTTTTCAAAATCAGTACCCAAATGGCGGCGTAATCGGCGAACAAACATAAAAAAAATTAAATACAAGGTCGAATTGAAAACACTCCTTTTTATAAGTCGCTTAAATATAATCATAATCAAATATTATGTAAATATGGATCACGTCCCAAAAACTATTTTGAAACTACTTAGGAGCACTTTAATTTAAAACACGATCATGGATGCAATCCATGGAAATACAAAATTTTATTTTAAGTACTAATACACGTTATACTTTCAAAAAAAAAGTTATAGCGTGATTCAGAATACACCTAGCGCCATCTCTTGACAATTTCAATGAACTAACTTGTTGACTTTGACATTAACAACATAATTATATTATATTTTATTCTCGTTTTATTTTTATTTATATTCTACTACACTCCACTACCGCTGCACTACGTTCGTAAAATATTTAGATTTACATTATCAATCAAAATATCGAAATATATATTAGTGTTGCCAAGACGAAAATAATTAGTCCTTAATTCGAACAAAACTAATTGTTTATTTATAAATAACTAATTATATTACTAATAACCAGAAGACAAATATATATATATATTTATAAATAAACAATGTGTAGATAAATAAGTAAATTAAATAACTCGATCTGCTTGAATTTAATTTTAAAATTTTCGTACTAAGTCAAGTACTTAAATCAAATCGCGTGAAGCTCTTATATTGAATGTTAATTACGTAATGACGTTATAAATCGACGATAAAACTTTTAAATGAAAAGTTTATTTTATAATTTTTAGCGCGTTTAAATAATAATAAAATAAAAAATTTTATTAATCGAGCAGAATTATATCACAGTTAATGTTATAATGTTGTAATAGATGGCATTAGCTGTACGCTGCATCGCGCTATCATTTTGTTAGCTGCGATATATATATTGCATTGCGTTGTTTATAAAGGTTTGCTGCTTTTTAATGTTTTCGAATTGATACAAATTTCTTCTCAGTGTTTGTAAAATTGTTTTTTTGACCATGGTCAACTTCTATGTTAATTTGTTACAAGTACATATAATTTTAATTCTAAGATTAATATATTTTCCGCTTGATCAATTTACAACTTGATACATTTACGCGTTCCTGAGAAAAAGGTTGAAAGACAGACGTACAGACTGACAGACACACGAACAGAAATTTACAGTTTTCGGATTTTTCCCTTTATGTAAACTAAAGGACCTTGCTCCTGGCCAAATTTCATAATGCTTGGTCAATGGGAAGTACCCTATAGGTTTTGATTCCCTTGCGAAAACGTTAAAAACGCTATCATACTTAAAATATGTGATATAAATGACCGTATCTTTTGATTGCGTTAACTTAGAAGTTTGATTTTTTCACAGCTCTTAGTAATTACAACTCTGAGTACTTGACGTTGATAAAAATTTGTTACCTTCACGCGTTTCTGAGAAAAAGGTTGAAAGACAAACTTACAAACAGACAAACATACATACAAAAATTTACAGTTTTCAGATTTTTTCCTTTATTTGTACCATAAGATCTTACTTCTCGCCAAATTTCATCGTGCTAGGTCAATGGGAAGTACCCTATAGGTTTTGATTCCCTTGCGAAAACGCTAAAATGGTCAAAATATACGACATATTTTCCATTATCTTTGGATTGCGTTGACTTAGAACTTTAATATTTTCACGGCCGCATGTCATCGTAGACTTGAGTATATGATATTAATTTCAACATGATACGTCTATGCATTTCTGAGAAAAAAGGGTTGACATCCCGACAGACAGACAGACAGACAGACAGACAGACAGACAGACAGACAGACAGACAGACGGACAACAAAGTGATCCTATAAGGGTTCCGTTTTTCCTTTTAGGTACGGAACCCTAAAAAGCGAAAAAAAAAGTAGATAATATTAAATAATAACATGTCCAATATTAAATATTTAGTTTCATAGTTTCCCATCACAATATACGGACTTCTATAAATTCCCATAGCTCATAAATTTATATTTACTACGTATTTTACAAAAACAATGATTCTAGACGAGAATTAGTATTATAAGTTTTGTTCTCAGACTTTCATAAAGATTTAGAAAATGTAATTGTTTTACACTTCGAAGAATTTACTGTCAGAACCTTATTTTTGACCACTACAGCTTTCGTAAAGCCTAGGTATTAATATAGGCGAGAATTGCACTTACAAGTTTTAAACTATCAGACTTGAAAACATTTACATAAGTTATGTCTCATTGCTTTACATCTGAAAGAACATACTGTAAGTGCCTTATTTTTACATTAACGTCTTTCGTAACTTACGACGAATTTTTTACTAGATTACGGAGTAGTTTTATATCGCTTGTAAGAGTGAGTAAAACTTACGAATGTAATTCTTGCCTAAAAATAATGAAACTTTTGTTATTAATACTGTTAGGTTTTGAGGAATCAAATAGCTATGATCGGTTAATTTATTCACTCACAGAAGTTATGTATTAAAAAATTAATTTTACTCTTCACTGAACTTCGTAGCAATTTTAATGTAATGTGTAATAAAAATTGTGGTTAAAATTTAAATTTTATTAATTTCAAAATGTATAGTGTATTTAGGTATATAGTTTTTTCATATTTTTTATTATGTAAGTAAACTCTATTAATAGTATTGTAAGTATTAAATTTATCACTATTAAGTGGATTATTAAAAATAACAACAATACAAGTTTAGTTACACTATAAAAATTAAAAATTAGCCAATAATTATATTTTACATTTTTTTTTCAGTAATAACCAATATAATTAAATGTAAAAAATTTCCCCCTTCATTGAGGTTCAGATCCGGAAACAACAGATTCTTTTCATTTTATAATAGATTTTCACCATTAGAAATCAGAAATGAAAGAATGCGAGCTGATTCGTTTGAAAACCTACCCTTTCGACGTTCGGTGTCAAATGAAATAGATAAAATAAAAAAATTATTCGACACAAACGGCATGATATTTTTGTCAAAACCTGACAACAAAGTCGACAGAAAAATAAACGAACTAATGAACGATATTGTTAATTTGAAAATAAAAAAGAAACTTCGCAATCGCGAGAAAATAAGAAATGAGTTTTTGAACGATTTACGAAGATTTGCTAAAGTGACTCCGAAATCTGTTTTTGATTTTTCTGAATTAGTTTTGTGAAAATTTTTAGGAAAAATAAAAGTGTAAAAACTGATTGGAATGTTTTTTATAAAATACTAGCTTTTTATTTATCATAATTCTTAAAATAGCTTTAGTGGCTACGGAATTTTCTTCACAGATACAAAATTCACTCTTTTTATTATACTATGTTCATCTATCCGTCTGTCGAACTTTCCCTTTTATAAGGCATGAATTAAACATTAAGTTTTCCTCAGATACTTTCATAAGATTTCCATAAATTGTTTATCCCCTTTAATACCATATAATTTAGTCTTGGGCCTAACCGGTCACCACAGAGAGCGCTCAATTTAGTTCATAATCCAAGGATGAACTAGTTCGCTCTATTAGTTCATTAGTTCTTTTTTTGAAATAATTTAATAAGAACAATAAATAAAGAAAAAAATATAGTTATGATTATTTAGGTTATATATCGCTAATTAACACGATATATAATAATAATAATCAATTATTTGTATCAATAAATGGAAATAAAAGAGAAAATTTTTAATTTTAATTAAACTTACCGTAAAATAAGACATAAATCGTATTAGTATTTTGTTTAATAATTAGCCAGCAATACTTCAGTTGACGATTGTTATGATTTCATATTATTTGATAAAATTTCAACCATGGGGATGTGAAGTTGTTTAGTATCGATATCGAAATATCAAGGCGCGTACAAAAAAAGTAAATAACTCGGTTGGTCACATAGCGCCACTGTCTAGTAAAGTGGACGCTAAAAGAAATATAAAAAGAACTAAGAGCGGGATTTTCAATGAACTAGTTCGCATAGTTTACCTAAAGGAGCGCTCTTCCCACCTAGGTCGTTCGCGAACTACCCAAGCCTAATATAATTACAATTTACTGTCTGTGACATATTTATTGACACAACTTACGCACGGTTACCGGCCGGTTAGTTACCAGGTTTCAAAGTTTATATCAGTTATGGTAGTAAAACTTAAGTGTAATTCTCGCCAAATAGTAGTATACCTCGTTTCACGTCGAATAAACAACTCAATGGTCTAAGGTTAATAAGAATCAAAACATCGAATGTAATTGATATTGTTATAAACTTATTTAATCGTTAAAAACATTTATAATTGATTATACTTTGACTTATTTAGTAAATAAATATATCTCGGGACGAAAATCACAAAATTTTGAATAATTATACTCGTTTAGTATTGATGTTTTTATCTGTTTGAGATATACATCCGATATAAAATGCAGTAAAAACTGCTATTAATTAATAATTTATACACATCAATTTGGCATATCTATACTAATATTATAAAGCTGAAGAGTTTGTTTGTTTGTTTGCTTGAATGCGCTAATCTCAAGAAATACTGGTCCATTTGAAAAATTCTTTCAGTGTTAGATAGCCCATTTATCGAAGAAGGCTATAGGCTATATATTATCACTCTAAAACCAAAAGGAGCACCAATGAAGAATGTTTCAAAATCGGGGGATATTTTCCTATTGAGAGAGCTTACGCTGCGTAAACGGTTAAAGTTTCGCAAAAATCATGTGTAACAGAATTGTTCCCCTTTAAAAGTTCTAAATAAAAGTCCGGGCCAGCATATGTCTATCTTTTAAGGTTAGCTCACTATAACCTTTTTTATGCTAACCAAATTTGTTCTAAACTAATGCATTAATAGCTCAAAGTAACTATTCCACGCGGACGAAGTCGCGGGCGGAAGCTAGTATAATTATATAAGAAACATTTAATAATTAAAATTAAAGCGATGTTTAAACGACTGTCCTGATTTTGTGTTCTGTGCAGCGGCTCATAATTCAGACCACTTACGTGAGGCATAGGATGATTGACCCTGAAATTCAATATCAAGGTAAAAAAAAAACAATATTTCATCTTACATTTTTTTTTTATTTATAATTATACAAAATGTCCAAAATAGCTCACAGCGAGCCCCGCGATCCATACAACCGTTTAACAACACAATAAAACTAAAACTAACCCTGCTCTCTTACCATATATTAACAGACCCCTTTAAAAATTAACCAAAATTCTATTTAAATTTACACAAGCGGGCAAGAAAATATATGGAAATCATTTATTATATACGAACGCTGATAGGCAATAATGTATTAACCTACAAAGTCAAATTCGTATATTGATGCATGCGTCACGTATTTAACATTTTTAAAAAAGAAATCAAATAATTTTAACTAAATATTCATTTATACGGACAAACATTTCTTGATTTAATGTTTCGAATATTAAAGTGCGTTCCATATTTTGCGATAAGCAATAATCTCATATTTCATTAACACTTATTATTAAATAAAACTTTTTATTATTGTTTTATTGTTGACATATATATTTAAAAAATTTTTTATTAAGAATAGGTTTGACATTTTAAGACGCCATTTTCTTAAAATAAAGTCCGTGTGGCTTGACACAGTATTGCTTATCAGCCTCCAAATATTTTCAAGGTATTCGCTTCAAACATAATAGATAAGACAATTTTAGACATAACACTACCATAGACTAAAGATTTTAGCGCGAAAAGTTATAGCAATTTGACATTTCAATTCGATAATACGTTACATCGTGAAACGTTACGTCACATAATTCATAAATGATTTTGTCAAGACATTATAGCCCACATTAGAATCATTTTTGTGATTTTCAAAATGATAATTCTAGAATAAAGACTTTGTTTTCGATAGACAAGACGAAGAGATGTTGAAAATTTGAAAAGGTTATCCGAAATAAATAATGTGAAAAGTGAGATACATAACAGAAGCGATATTTTAACCAACTATGCCTTTAATACTTTAAGATTGTTGCGTATATCGTAAATCAAGCGATATATATTATATTTTAATTTTTTCAATTATATATATATATTTATTTATTTATGTTATTGCTTTTGACACGTCTTATATAAATCTAAAATAACTGCTAACATGGAAATTGGAATAAAAGTTAATAAAACCCTTTTATTTATACAATAACATTATTATTATGTTTTATTAAAATCGTTTTCGTAATTCTTCAAACATATTTTCATATATAGATATTTCATTAATTTAACAATTACACCTTATGAATATACAGAATTATATTCAAATGAAAAAAAATACTTTAACGAATAATTAATAATAGAAATAAAATTATAAATATTTTTACAAATCGTCAAAAATATCCGACGAATCTATTATGTCGACGCATTTTAGATCAAAATCTAGACGACCTAGACGCAAAACCCAGCCCTATGCGAAATTATAAAAATAATATAAAAAAATCTGTACATTAAGAAAAAAATTAATCTACTGACGTCAATAAAATTTAATAACTATAGATGTTATAAGCTCATGGATTTCGGTACCCAAAATGGCGATCACTTTGGACGACGTTGCCTAGCGACCAGCTAGTGATAGAGTACGACAGTCGAGAGTATCTTTGTGCCAACAAGTCAATTGACGAGTTTATCGAAGTTTGAAATTTGAAACAGATTATTATCAGCAAGTAGTATAAACAGAGGCGTAATTATACCACCTGGGGCTTGTGATAAATTCTTTGGGGCCTGCAAGTAAAAATCGTCACGTTATAACTTAATTTTAATGAACCACTTAAGTAGTTACCCAAAACTATTAATAATATTGTCTGCATTTTAGTCAAATATCTGATAAGTTTTATTTTCAAGAGCGTATGTGCATATTTATAATGAAATAACAATTTACTTTTAATTATTAGATTTTTATTAATAAAATTCTTTTAGGCCGGGGCCCTCTTGGTTCCAGGGCCATCTCGAGTCAGGGGCCCGTGGCTTTCTACCAGCCCTGCCACCTTATAATTACTCCCCTGAGTATGAACGTATCATATCTATAGTTAATAAATCTAATTGATCTACACATAAACTTTTAATTTTTGTGCCTTGAAGTGTGACAACGCATTTTGTTTTAAGACGCTCCCTCACCGGTAATGTAACATTGAAATGTAACAATGTACTATTCAATTTTGAACGTTACATTACAATACAGCCTTACTAACAAGCACTGTAACATATTACAAATTCAATTTTGAACATTCGACTGAAGCTGTATCAGTTATTTTCATTTCAAAGCATTCATATTGTTTGGTGGAATTATATTAAAGATTGTGTCATGGCTCTTATAGATCTATACTAACATTATAACGCTGAAGAATTTGTTTGTTTGAACGCGCTAATCTCAGGAACCGCTGGTTCTAATTGAAAAATTATTTTTGCGTTAGATAGTTTATTTATATAGGAAGGTTATAGGCTATATTACATCACGCTACGATTCATAAGAGCGAAGGAGTAACCATAAACGCGAGTGAAGCCGCGAGGGACAGCTCATGAAATGTATATGAAATGCACGCGTTTCGCGGTGAGAGAGCGTTACTTATAAATTATTTTTCTATATCTTTTACTATATAATAAATTTTTATATACCCTATATATATATAAAAAGAAATTTTGTAGACAAAAGCTAGCATTTGATCATTAATACTATTAATTTTAAAATATTTTTATTTATTTTCATATTGTAAATTATTGCTTTAGCGAAGATATTATTTTTAAAAAAATCATTTTGACGCGTTTAAATATTTAAAACTAGAAAATATGTTTTTTTATTAAAATTCTTGTCAATTTTCATTAAATATAAAATAACCAATAAAATTAATAAAAATAATTTAAAAACTATATCTAAATTTATATATATAACTTATATATTGATAAAATTCAACTCGATGGAAATCAAACTGCTCGTGATTAAAGCGATTTTAGTATTTTATCGTTTAAAATAATATTTTTCTAATAAAAATATAATAAAAAAAGTCATTTCGAGGTTGTCAATATTGTCGTCAATATAATCTTTGATAAAATATTAAAATAATCATATTATTAAAGAGTTTTAGCACAATTTAGTATACAACTTATAAAAAAAAAATTAATTACAATATTGTACGAAACAAAAAGACATTTAAGAATTCAAGCATTCTAAATTTTTAGACAATATTACACATATATTCAATCAAAACCAATTTTTAAATTTCAAAAATTTTGAAAAAAAAAATCAAAAGTTTTTTGAAAATTATAAAGCTAATAGCGTTGTCAATGCAAACTGGTCAATATGTATATAGGTGTATTCCGAAATACGGTCCCACATACCAGACGCCGAGTGCGATAATAGCCTAATTTACATAAGGCGAGAGCTACACTTGCAAGTTTTGAGATAAGATTTACATAAATTGTTTACATTTGAAAGAATTTATTGTCAATAACCATATTTTTGACACTCATAACTTTCGTAAAGTTACCTAGATAACTGTTACAAAGGTGTTCCATTATATACCTCGTTTCGCGTAAGTGTGTCGGTCTGAACGATGCGCATGACGCTGCGCAGAACACTAAATTAGGCACCAGGACAGTCGTTTAGACATTAATTTTATTACAAGAGCCAGTGTTTTTTGCACTATCCCTCCCTGCAATGACATCGACAGATTTCTAATGATTTTTTAAATATTTTTTTGTATATTATTATTTAGTCATTGTATTTTCAATAAATATATTTTATTTTATTAAATACTTCTTATATAATTATATATCAAATAAACGTGTTTAAATCATTAATTAATAGAAGTCTTAGTGCAATTTATATCGGATGATTTGATGATGTTGATGAAAATTCGTGATTTACGTTCCAGGATGTGATTATTTACTAAATATGTCAAGTAAAGATATAATGGATTAAAAACGTCTTTACAGCTGAGAATATTTAATAAGTTTATAACAATATATGTACATTCAATGTTTTAAGTCTCGTTCACTCGACTGTACCACGCGAGTTCGGACTCGCCTCGTGTTCAGACCGACACAGTTACGTGAAACGGGGTATAGGGTTAAACTTACAAGAGTAATTCTAAGGCTGACGAGTGGCGGTATGTAGGTCGGGACGTGTCCCTCGTCCTATATATAGTCGAGGCTCATCTGTCTGCGTTTCTCGACTCGGGCGGAGTCGCGTGTCGCGACACATTTTCTTGTTTATGATTTTTGCTGTCGTAGTGCAAGAGACAGCCGACAGCACCGAAATATCTAGAAAAAATGTTTATCACATTAGTAATGGACGCTGATAAGCATTCATTCAGTTTTCATTCATGTAAGCAATAATGTGTCAACCCACAAAGAGTCAAATTCCGAGAAATTGATATATTGACAGACGCGTTACAGCAACTGACTAAAGCGCTAACGGTCGCGGGTTCGATCCCCGCTCACGGCAAATGTCCGTATTGGCCATACCGATGTTTGTCGTGGTCTGGGTGTTTGTGTTAGTGTTGTTTCCGGACCCCGACACAAGGTCATATGATCTTAATGGGGGCCGTAGAGTGTGATGCGTTAGTTATTATTATTATTATTATTATGCGTCATGTATCTTACATTATTCGAAAAATTTTCAAGTCTTTAAGCGAAGTAAGTATGACGATAAGTTTTTTTTGTTTCATGTTTCGAATATTGAAGTGTGCTTAATATTTTGCAATATACAATAATCTAATATATTTTAAAAACTTATTACTAGATAAAAGGTTTTATTGTATCATTCTGCTTTTAATTAATTATACATTTTATCAAAATAGAAAAGATAAGATAGATATGTACGTCTTCAAACAAATTTATAAAGAATAAGTTTGACATTTTTAGACGCCATTTTCTCAAAATGAAGTCTAAGCCTCAGCGCGATCAGTTTAAAATTGACAAAGTTTCATACAAAATTTCATCCCTCATTTTATCCCCTTGGGGGTAGAATTAATCAAAATCCTCTTTCAGCGGATGCCTACGTCATAACATCTACCTGCATGCCAAATTTCAGCCCGATCCGTCCAGTGGTTTGGGCTGTGCGTTGATAGATGTCAGTCAGTCAGTCAGTCAGTCTTTGAGTTATTTATATTTAGATTACTTGTTACGAAAAATTAATTAAGCTTACCCTTCATGTTCCAGGAACAGCGCCTTCAATGCACCTTTGGACCAGTAGGACATAGCGTAGGAGAGAAGCTTCATGGATAGCGGGTTCACTCGCAGGAAGTTGCCACAGAACACCACCTGTATAAAGATAATTAATTAAAAATATTTGGATCACAAATTAGAGTTATTATGATTTTAAAACCAACAAGAGACCGCTAGACGTGGTTGGAGGCAGCTACAAGGACCTAGAGGTCTTTGAAAATCTAAAGAGGTCAGTGGAGGTATATAGGTACCTCCAAAGCTACACAGGTAGCTAGCTCTCTAGAGATCTGTGGTTTTAAGTAGTCGCTACATGTATGTATGTAATTAGAGGTTTCTGAATGTCTCTAGAGGTCACATGAAGTAGTTCGAGGTCTTTGGAAGTCTCTAGAGGTCGCTAGATGTAATTAATTGTATCTCTGAATGTCTTTAGTGATCATTACAGATAGTTAGAGATCTTTGAAAGTCACTAGAGGTCTTAAGAGAGATATCCACAGTTTCTTGGAGATCGCTAGAGTTAGCAAGAGGTCGTTAGAGATCTCGAGAGGTTTTTGGCGATCGCTAGAGGTAGCTCGAGGTCGCAAGAGGTAACTCGAGGTCGCTAGCGGTAGCTCGAGGTCGCTAGCGGTAGCTCGAGGTCGCTAGAGGTAGCTCGAGGTCGCAAGAGGTAACTCGAGGTCGCTAGCGGTAGTTCGAGGTCGCTAGAGGTAGCTCGAGGTCGCTAGAGATAGCTCGAGGTCGCTAGAGGTACATAACTCGAGGTCGCAAGAGGTAACTCGAGGTCGCTAGAGGTAGCTCGAGTTCGCTAGAGATAGCTCGAGGTCGCTAGAGGTACATAGCTCGAGGTCGCAAGAGGTAACTCGAGGTCGCTAGAGGTAGCTCGAGTTCGCTAGAGATAGCTCGAGGTCGCTAGAGGTACATAGCTCGAGGTCGCAAGAGGTAACTCGAGGTCGCTAGAGGTAGCTCGAGTTCGCTAGAGATAGCTCGAGGTCGCTAGAGGTACATAGCTCGAGGTCGCAAGAGGTAACTCGAGGTCGCTAGAGGTAGCTCGAGTTCGCTAGAGATAGCTCGAGGTCGCTAGAGGTACATAGCTCGAGGTCGCAAGAGGTAACTCGAGGTCGCTAGAGGTAGCTCGAGTTCGCTAGAGATAGCTCGAGGTCGCTCGAGGCAGCGAGAGCTCACCCGCTCGAGGCGCTCGTTGGAGGCGCAGAGGCGCGCGATGGAGCCGATGTTGTTGGTGATGGTGACGAGCGTGGCGCGCGCCAGGTCCGCGCGGGACACGCGCGCGCGCCGCTCCGCCGAGCACATGTGGCCGAAGCTGCAACACGCGACACCAACATAGGTGACTTTCAACGACTAATTCTTCTTCGAATGAACTTGTCATTTTAACTGCGGTAGGTCGGGGTAGGTAAATCCAAAATTTAAAGGATTAGCGAAAAATACTTAAAGAACCCTGGGAGCCGATTTTGATGAAAACTAAAACTGCATTATTAGTATTTTGAAATAATGAAATAAATTAATTTTCCTAGCCGAGAATCGAACCCGCTGATTTTGAAAAAATAACACATCCTATATTACTGCACCATCTTATAGTGTTACTAAGAAGGATCAACTTTTGGAAAGTAACAGTATACAGCAAATTAAAGGAAAAGACTTATTTTTTACAAAATGTTATTAATCTCATACATTAATTAGATGCTGATAAGCAATAATGTGTCAACCCACAAAGTCAAATTCGGAGATATTGATGTATTTAGATACTGCATCACCTATTTCACATAATTAAAAATAATTTCATATCATCAAAAGTAAATAAGTACGGAAAAAAGTATCTTAATTAATTGTTTCGATTTCCAAGTGCGTTCCATATTTTGCAATTTATGTATATACAATAATCTTCAATATTTGAAAAACTTTTTATTACACAATATATTAAATATATCAATCTGTTTTAATTAATAACACCTTTTGTCAGAAAAGAAAAAAGATAGATAAAAATAGATCTTCGAATATATTTATTAAGAATAGGTTTGACATTTTTAGACGCCATTTTCTCAAAATTAAGTCCGTGTGGCTTGACACAGTTTTGCTTATCAGCATCCAATTAAATTAACTACCATAATTTTCAAAACGGATTCAGTCATTCCGGAGCTTAGTTCGCACCTACAAAATTCGCTTTCTTTATTATATTATAGACAATTTACCTGCTAGCGACTAAGTCCCCCCTCAACCCGAACCTCTCGTAGTCCCCTCCATATATATCCCGGACGAGCTTGTCCACAGTGGTGTTGTCTCCGGAAGCTGCTAACGCTATAGCTTCTTCGAAGCTGCTGCAACCGGCCAGCAGACAGCACAGACCGAGGAATGTTCCACCGCCGAGACTGAAATTAAAAATTAATACATCGCAGATTTGCAAGAATATTGTAGTAACTCAAAATTCTAACAAATAGAACTAAGTATGTCAAAAGACCGCAAATCTTTATTGTTTTATCATGAAAAGAGTTGCGATGATGAATTTTCTTTAAATCAATAAAGTTATGACATCAAGGGATCGTTTAAATTTTGCAGCTATGCACCAACACAATAATAAATAAAATTTAAAACTCCATTCCCTAAAATTCATCACTTTTAATTGTATCAATATTCTTGAAAGGCAGCGATCTGTAATACTAGCGACCCTGGTTTTAGTAACATTTATAGTTGGATGCTAAAAAATATTTGATGGTAAAAATTTCTACTTATTTTCAACTTTCGTCAATTGACTAGTTGCCCCAAACATATTCTCGCCTGTCATACTCATTCGCTAGCTGGTTGCTAGGCAACGCCGTCCATAATGGTCGGCATTCTGGGTGTCAAAATCCATTAGCATATATGGACGCTGATAAGCAATAATGTGTCAAGCCACACGGACTTCATTTTGAGAAAATGGCGTCTAAAGATGTCGAACCTATTCTTAACACATCTGTTTGAAGAAGCATATATCCATCTTTTCTTTTCTATTTTGATAAAAAGTACAATTAATTAATAGCAGATAGGCTAGTAAAGATTTTTATCTAATAATAAGTTTTTCAAATATATTAAATTATTGCATAATTCAAAATATGGATCATACTTCAATGTTTTAAGCATTCGATTAAGAAACTTTTTTCCGTACTTATTTAGTTTAAATGACTTGAATTTTTTTTGTATAATGTTAAATACGAAATGCATTATCAGAATACATCAATATCTCTAAATTCGACTTTTCGTGGGTTGACACGTTATTGCTTATCAGCATCCATATAGCATCACGCTAGGAAATTCTGAGATATTGATGTATTTTAATACTGCATCACATATTTAACATTATTTAAAAAAATTGAACTCATATAAGTTAAATATGTACGGAAAAAAGTTTCTTAATTGGTTCGTATTGCAAGTGCGTTCCGTATTTTGCAATATATACATTAAACTCAAATATTTGAAAAACTTTTTCTTAGATAATATATTAAATATATTAGTATGAATTTAATTCATTATACTTTTATCAAAAATAAAAGAAAAGATGGATATATACTCCTTCAAACATATTTATTAAGAATGGGTTAAACATTTTTAGGCGCCATTATCGCAAAACAAAGTGGCTTGACACAGTATTGCTTATCAGCGTCCATATATCAAACAGACCAATACAATGTCTCACCTAGTCCCGCTGACTCTGTAATAGTCATTCGGAGCGTTCACCACCAGCATGGAGACACCGCTGCCAATGTTCACCAGCAAGAACGGGTAAGGATTGGAGAAGTCGAACGGCTTCCTCACGTACTGACTGAGGGCTGCTTCTAAGTAAGGCTGAAAGAGATAGAGATATGAGAATGTATAATGTAGTCTTTAGTTGTATATAATATAATGTCTGTGGTTATTGCTGATTAAGTAAAAGTAAAGTAAACAGCTTATAAATGTCCCGCTGCTAGGCAAAAGCCTCCTCCAGAATTTCCCTCAGAGGATTATGTTTAGTGAAATATTTCGTCAAAAATAAAATTTAAAAACGCTTTACCCAATACTCCTAAATTACCAAAATTCAAAATTATTCTCAAGGGATAGAAAAATAACTTTAAGATGATTGTCCGGCGTGACAAAACTTACATTAACGCGAGCAAAGTCGAATGCAAAAGCTAGTGAAGTGAAAGTAAGTTACTTTTAATGTCTATGTAATGTATGTGTTTAGCGCCTAATCCATCACGCTGGTCCTTTGTGAGCCGGATATACAAGTCTCAGAATGTCTCCCGGCACATGCAGGTTTCCTCACGATATTTTCCTTCACCGCCGAGCTCGAGATGAATTTAAACACAAATTTAGCATTTGAAAATTCAGCGGTGCTAGATGGAGTTTGAACCCGCGACCATCGGTTGAAATCGTCGATTTTTCAACGCCTAGGCCATCTAGGCTCTCTGTTTGCTGATATGAAAAACTAATTATGATATTATTTTTTTCTAAAATCTACCAAAAATAGAATAGAATAAAAAAATAGTCAGCAAAATGTTTTTTGTAATTGTCTGATGTATTATTAGTTAGTCATGTAATTAATAAGTTAAATTGTCGAAATGTTGGTCGTCTAGTTGATATATTAGTTAGTTATAATTATTAATTTTGCAAACTAGATCGTCATCTAGTTACCGAGCTAGGTGGTCATCTATATGGTAAACTACATAGACATCTAGTTTACAAACGAATGTGTCATATAGTTGGTAGTTACAGATGGTCACTAGTGATTATCTAGTTGTTCCAAGAGATGGTCACTCGGTAGATAAACTAGATGGAAATCAAGTTTATTTACTTAATGACTATATGTTTGACAAACTAAAGTAATAATTTTAAGTATTGCACCCTTTTCCAACATTCTATGACTAGTCCTCCGCCCAAAGGTTGCCTGTATTTAGCGATAAGGTCGCCTGTTGCACCTAAAGTAACCTTGTGACTATTTTAAGTATGTTTTCCTATCTTTTTTGTATTGGTGTACAATAAAGAATAAATAAATAAACTAAATCATAATAACGTTGGTGGTCATAGATGGTCACTAGCAGTTATCTAGTTGGCAAACTAGATGGTCATGCAATCGGATACTAGATGGTCATCTAACTGGCAAACTAGATGACCATCTAGCTGTCAAACTACCGACTTACCGTATCCTTGCTGTTCGCGGTGTGTTCAGGGGGCGCCCAGTAGTAGCACTCCTGGGGGTTCATGGAGTCCACGAAGAGTACGCCAGCTATGAGGGCGTCCAACTCGTCCAGTTTGGAAAGACGCATGTTTACTTCCTGTTTACAAACACGTTGTTAGTGTACGATCTTTAAATAGAGACCATTTAATATTGGTAATATTTTATTATATATTATTAATATTTTTATCTTTGTTCATGGATTACTCGAAAACGTCTTGATATATTTTGTTTAATACTTTTTTTTGTTAACATTGACAGACACGTTGGCGCCGTGGTCACTGTAACTGACTGTAGCGCTAATGATCGCGGGTTCAATCCCCGCTCACGGTAAATGTCTGTATTGGCCATACGGATGTTTGTCGTGGTCTGGGTGTTTGTGTTAGTGTTGTGTTTCCGGACCCCGGGGCCGAAGAGTGTGATGCGTTTATTTGTTAGAAAGAGTATACTTTCCCATTGGTCCCATAGAATTTTAATTAAAATCTGTTCAGCGATTTGGCTAAAGCCAACCACAATAAGTGAATAGATGTTCAAGTTGTCGAAATTACGTATTTAGCTTTCGAAAACCTATCAGGTTCAGTTTCTGAGCCGCTGAGTTTTTTTTTTAATCATTTTTTTTTTTAACAATACTAACAATTTTCTCTAACTCTCAAAGTTTCATATTTCCCTAACGACCGATCTGAATCATCCTGTGTACCTTAATAAAGTCCTCTTCAAATTTGTAAGCACCGCCGCCGGTCGCGTATATTGTGTTCACGAGTGCGGCCATACCCTTGGACCTGGCGAGCTGCAGGAAGGCCCCCACTTCACTGGTGGGGAACCTGATGAAGTGGAGGGTTCCTCGTCTGCCTCTGATGGTCACATTGTCCATCTGAAAGAGTATTTTTATTTTCTTAACTAGTTATTTGGTTATTTCCCCCCCTTTTAGGTATAATTTTCACGACACAAAGTAACCTTATATAGCAATCCAAGTTCTAATCCACATCTTTTATAATTTATTTTTCTTTAGTTATCTTATTTGGTCATTAATTTCGTGTTATTTCTTATTATTTAAATAAGGCATGTGTGACGTCATAAGTCCAGTATTGTGGGCACGCCCATGGTGCTCAGGACTGTGGATTTATTGTTAGTATAGATGTTACTGTAAGGTTTCATTAAAATCGCTTCAGAATTTTTTTTTCACATATTTACATAACATTGATCCTCATAAATTTTCGCATCTATACTAATATTATAAAGCTGAAGAGTTTGTTTGAACGCGCTAATTTCAGGAACTACTGGTTCGAATTGAAAAATTCATTTTGTGTTAGATAGATTATTTATTGAGGAAGGCTATAGGCTATATAACATCACGCTACGAATTGTAGAAGCAGTAACCAAGTCTAAAAACAACATTTTTCTATATTCCCATACAGAAGATTCTTAATAATAATTAAAAGAATTTTAAATAATACTTTTTATTTTTGGTATAATGTAATGATTGACTTATTAATTTTCTTTATTCTACTACTAGCTGAGCCCGTGTCCCGAATAGCAGAATAAGTATTAATAAATAAAGAATCGACTGTTAGGCAGTACGAAGTTCGCCGAGTCAGTTAATTATTGGTAAAAAATAAGGTCCTATGGACATTTTACATTAAACATTGTATCTGTAGAGTCACCGACGATATGTCAAAAATTATATATGTTAAGTAATAATTTCACCAATATCGATACTATTTTTATCAATAATTAAATTTAACATTTAATTCAAAGATTGACCTTATTGCAAAAGCTAGTTACGCAGTTTTGCACTATCCCCGTCAATATAGACTATTATTTGGATAAAGTATTACCTGTAAATGTACATCGCGTCGTCCAGTTTTCCCATACGCGGAGTTCCTCGTCAGGTACCTCCTGATGTTCTTCAAGATCTCCGTCTCCTTGTCCAGCTCCCGCCTGTTAGTCTCACGGGGCTCGAAGTACACGAGCTTCGTGAGAGTGCCCCCAATGTCCATACCGAACCATGGCATAGCTGGGGAAAGAGATCCTTCTATAGTACAGTAAAGTAAAAAAGTAACTGCCAGTAAATACCCCACTGGTAGGCAAAGCCCTTCTCCTATTAAGGAGAAGGTTTAGAGCTTAATCCACCACGCTGCTCCACTGCGGAGTGTCTTCTCAGGTCTGTGTATATTTTCCGAAACGTAAATTGATTTGACATATAAAAAGAAAACGTAAATTCCTATTTCGTATAAAAACATTTTGATTGTGATTCGAATGTTCCACGGCTAGGTTAAATCTTCTGTTTTCATGTGTATTGTCATTTGTAACTCTTTAATTTATGTAACTATTGTAGAACTTTTTAAACGAGTAACTATCGAGTTTCTTGCCGGTCCTTCTCGGTAGTTGCCGGGTCTTTTTTTTGTTTCTGTATTGACGACTCAAAAGCCTACTTGAATCATGAATATTTTGATTTTGATATACATAAAGGAGATGATTTTTGACCCTCTTGATATACGCTTAATGCCTCAAGTGATCGAGTATAAGAAATATCAGCCTGTAAATGTCACTAGTGGGCAAAAATTCTTTTTAACACGTTATTTATAATCTAGAACGTGTACAGGAACATTTGCTTTGGCATTTATTCTGTCGGTACACTTAAGAGCATTAAATCATATAAAAATCGTTTGCTTCATTTGAACATGGTTCCTTTATCAGAACGTAGAAATATAATTGATGCGATGTTTGTATATAGCATTTTTAATGATGAATTCGACTGTCCGTGTCTGTTGTTCTCTTAATTTAAGAGACTTTGTCCACCTCGAAGCAGAACTGTATTAGGCTCCAATTCTCGTTATTCAAAGATTTGTAAAATAATAATTAGTTGCAGTAATAACATTGACCTACACTATGACTCCCGATTAAATTTTTATAAATATATAAAAAATTGTTTAAAATGAAAAATACTCGTATGTTAATACTACCTATCTTGTTAAAATAAAATTGTTTCGTTGTGATTTTCATTGTACCTATTGACTATTGGTAAACGTAACGTTTTTTTAAGTGTAGTATAAAAACATTGTCTAATGATTTCTGTATAATTTCTTTGTGTGAGTGTGTGTGTGTGCGCGCGCGTGTGCGTGTGTGTGTGAGTTCTGTGTAAAGATTATTAGTTACATAGTAATAGGTTGAAAAGAATAAAAAAAATACTCACGAGGTGCATTGTTATCGGGGGGCGTCGGTGGCGTGGTTTCCGCCATTTTGATATCCTTGATCAGAGCCGGCGCTGTGTACGGCGACCGTCTCGCTTTTTTCAATTGGTTGCTCCTGGAAATAGAAAAGGATAGACATATATAGAGTCTTCTTTTCGCTGGGGAACGCTTCCCGCCTAGAGAGTTAGGTTAGTATACTATGTCGCGGCAGGAGACCCACGTACCCGCCTAAGGGGCTGTCCATTAATCACGTGAGGCCCAAAGGGAGGAGGATGGGGAGAGGGACAGAGGGGGTAAATCACAAAATATCACAAGGGGATAGGGGGGTTTTCTAAGATATCATGTGTATTTATTTTCGAACGTTTTGTAGGCTATATTTAAAATTCATAATTTTCTAGAATTCAAAGCAATTATATCTGTTTTTAAAATTGAGCATTTTTTTAAAAATATTCCTACTTAGGTAGTAGGTACGAAAGATACACGTATCACCAGAGGGAGGGGGGTCTAAAAAGTTACTAAAACATCACGTGATTAATGGACGGCCTCTTAGCGGGTACGTGGGTCTCCTGTAGCGACATAATGCATCAGTCTACCCACTAAAACCCAGCGGTATACTCATCGCCTTCGTTGGGCGCCCCGGGATCGCTAACGCATGCTACCGTGGCGCCCCGCAATATATTAAGCATAGCCATATTTCCCATAAGATATTCTTCTAATAAAATGGAAAATGTAAAAATCCCTCTGACAATCTTTTTATTGGTACCATTTCAACGACCCAAACGTTACTACCGTTGTAAGATGGTAAGGAGTTCAGTATCCTGCTGATTCCAGGACTACTACAGCATCAGATCAAGGTTATACAACTATGTAAGTTTAATATCATTTATAATACAGTAAATTTCAAGTCGATTGGACCAGTAGAGGTTGCTCAGATCCTTTCCACAATTAGAATTAACTGATAATCAAAATCCATTCACCAGGCATTTTTGGGTAGGGGGTTAAAAAATAAATATGTAAGCTACTCTTAAGCGCTTAACGGATTGAAATAAAAATGCTTTATTTTATTATATTCCTTATCAGATTATTTCTTATTACTGTTGGTCTGATAAATGTTGTTTTTGCTAAAATTAAATGAGTTTTATTAGAAATAATGTCATCCATTATCTCTCGAAAAGTTGATAAAGATATGGAAAGAAACTGTATATAATATAGGGTATTGTAAATCATATTATCATACGATATTCATCGGTGAATAGATAGAAAAACAATCAAGTGTGAGTCGGATTCACACATGACGTGTTCCGTATATAAGATATAAAATACTAAGTATTATGAAGGAATAAAAATCAAAGTACCAGGCGATCGAAAATAGCGAGGAGGTTTATAATAGATGGATGCTGATAAGCAATAATGTGTCAACCCACAAAAAGTCAAATTCCGAGATATTGATGTATTTTGCTACTTCATCACCTATTTAACATTATTTAAAAAATTGAAGTCAAATAAACATAATAAGTTCGGAAAAAAGTTTCTTAATTAATTGGTTCGATTTTCAAGTGCGTTCCATATTTTGCAATTTATACAATAATCTCAAATATTTGAAAAACTTTTTATAAGAAAATATATTAAATATTAAAGTCTGAATTTAATTAAGTATACATTTTATCAAAAAATAAAAGATAAGATGGATATATATACTTCAAACATATTTGTTAAAAATGGGTTTGACATCTTTAGACGCCATTTTCTCAAAATGAAGTCCGTGTGGCTTGACACAGTATTGCGTATCATCGTCCAGATATGTTACTTTCATAATATTTGATAATAAAAATTTCTATTCGTTTTGAACTTTCGTCAATTGACTAGTTGCCCCAAACATACTCTCGCCTGTCGTACTCATTCGCCAGCTGTTTGCTAGCAACGCCGTCCATGGTAGTCGGCATTCTGGGTGTCAAAATCCATTAGCATATATGGACGCTGATAAGCAATACTATGTCAAGGTTTTCATATTTTTAAGATTATTGTATTAATTTCAAAATATGGAACAGACTTGAATTAGAAACATTAATTTAAGAAACTTTTTTCTATACTTATTTAGTTTAGATGACATGAAATTGTTTTTATTAATGTTAAATAGATGACGCAGTATTAACATACATCAATATCTTAAAATTTGACTTTTTGTGGGTTGACACATTATTGCTTATTAGCATCCATATATCTATAGATATATAATACAAATTGGAGACAGACAGACAAGCAATTCAGAACAAATCGATATTATAGATAATGGAAAAAGTACCAGGCGAACATAAATGACAAGGAGGTTTACCTGACAAGCGTCCTAGAAGGAGCGCCGCGCTCGGGCCGGCAGGCCGCGAGGCAGCCTTCACAACGGTGCAGGCGCATCTGTGGATGAAACAGAATGTCTATTAATTGGACTGTGATAAGCAATACTGTGTCAAGCCACACGGACTTCATTTTGAGAAAATGGCATCTAAAGATGCCAAACCTATTCTTAATAAATCTGTTTGAATAAGTATTTATCTATTTATTCTTTTCCTTAATAAATTAAAGTTGATATATTCAATGTATTACCTAATAAAAAGTATTTTAAATATATGAGATTATTGTATAAATTACAAAATATAGAACGAACTTGAAATTCAAAACAATTACTTAAGAAACTTTTTTCCGCACTTATTAAGTTTATATGACTTTATTTTCTATTGAATAATGTTAAGTAGGTGATGCAGTGTCAAAATACATCGATATCTCCGAATTTTGTGGGTTGACACATTATTGCTTATCAGCATCCAATTATCTTTGACTAAGTATGATATTATTATTGTGACATAGTCCCGGGTGGCACCGCTGAGTTTTTAAATGCTTTTCTGTTTAAATTCATCTCGTGCTCGGCGATTGAAAACATCGTAAGGAAACCTGTGGAGAAATTCTGACACATGTACATCTGCCCCGCAGTGTAGTGGATTAAGCTCTAAACCTTAATAGGAGAAAAAGCCTTTGCCCAGATGTGGGACATTTACAAGCTGGTACTATTACTGCAATTGATAATTTTAATATTATAATGTTTTTTTTTTTATATCGGCAACTACTTTTCACAAGCATATGATCCGTAAAGTCTAAACCAGAGAGAAGATTTTCGACTTTGCTTAATAGGGGAGGACGCCTATGACTAGCGGTGGGACCTTTATAGGATGTAATTCCTTTAAAATCCATTTAGGTACTGAAACTTAATAAAAGCTTAAAAAGCTTAGTACAAACCCGGTACGAACAAAGTCATATTGATTTTTAAGTTAATCAGATCAGCTGTTTGTCAAAGTTCACATTTCGAAGCCGCGTTAGCTTCACGTGGAATTGACGATTCGAAATTGCTTGTATGGAACCCTAACGCATTTTCTTTCGAAACGATTAAAAAAAATTCTGATGTAAATTCGTTCTGAAGTGAATCGACAATTCAATTTTTATTTTTATAGATTTTAATTTTTTTTCTGTGGTAACAAGTCAAAATATATATTATATTTAGATAGTTCCAAACAGGCAGGTATAGAAACGTTTTAATCTATTAAAAAATTTACACTAATCAACGCCTCAATTGTAACGTCCATAATGCTCAATTTATACGACTACCTACAATTGATATGACCATATTTTGTAACGTCATAATTATGAGGCGAGAAATACATTTGTAATTTTTAGCCTCGTAATTGATATAAAAACAATTTTGTAACCTACTCAGGTACAGTCGTAAGTATTTACGAGAGATGTGAATGTAAAAAATAAGGCACTGACAGTAAATTCTTTCAGGTATACCTCGTTTCACGTAAGTGTCTGAACACGAGTCGAGTCCGAACTCGCGCATGGTACAGCCGAGTAAACAAGACTTAAAACATTAACTGTCATACTGCAAAAGACGCATTAAAACCATGTTCAACGCGTGTCTAGCAAACTGTGTTTAAAAATTAAACATTGCTTAAAATATTATCTAAATTGCCTAACAGCGAATAAACTTATTTAAAAATTATTAATAAAATGTTACACGTTACATTTGACAGCTGAAATAGGTTTTAGACATCTATTAAACTCACTTAAACGTATGTTAATCTATATCTAAAGCATGTTTAACTAAAAACTGTGTTTAGACGCGGATTTGTAGTACGGATTTTTTAAACACGCGTTTAACGTCTGTTTAAATCTTTTGTAGTAAGGCAGTAAATGCATATGATATTGTTGTAAGCTTATTGGATATTCACAGCCATTACATTTGACGTTGACATTTATAATCTGTTATATCGTTACTTGACTTACTTTGTAAATAAACAACGAGACTACAATCAAGATTTTTCAAACAATTACACTGATTCAGTATTAACGTTTCCAACTATTTAATAAACATGATATGAATTGTAACACAAACTTGGATTTGAAAACATTATTTTACGTATATAATAATAATATAAGAAGTAACAATCAAAAGTAAAGAAATGTCTGAACGACTGTCCCGGTGCTTAATTTAGTGTTCTGCGCAGCGTAATGCGCATAGTTCAGACCGACACATTTACGTGAAACGAGGTATATAAAGCGATGACAAACATCTAATGTAAATCTTTCTGAAAGTCTGAGAGCAAAATTTATAAGTGTAATTCTCTGTAAATACGTTATTAAAAACAATCACTGCATTGATTAGACAATATATTATCGATACTTCCCACGTAAGTTAAAACCCCAAAACTATTTACAGGAGAGTACTTTTAGTTCGTTTTCGTAAGTTACGACAGAATACGTCTGAAAAATCCTTGAAAAAAAAAGGTCTTTTTCACTTTCAATGCATTAAGCAATGAAAATTAGTGTAGAATTCAGTAAAAACGCTTACGGAATTTTTGTGGCTTACAACAACTTACGTGGAAGGTATCGATATACACCGTATATAGAGCAAAACAACAAAAATAATCACATTACATAAACATTACCAAATCCTGCGCGTACGCAGCTCACGCTCCTCGATCGGTTACGAAACGCTTATGTATTCAGGAAAGTGATGTTTGTTAACGACGTACAGCTATTTACTATAATAAATAGCCGATATAGCTCAGTGGTTGTAATGTTAGCATCGCGAATTCGTATTTGGGTATTTTTACGAAAACGCATACAAGGACGTTGAGGGCACACAAGATTCAAACTCAAAATGGATACTGATAAGCAATACTATGTCAAGCCACACGGACTTTATTTTGAGAAAATGGCGTCTAAAGATGTCAAACTTATTCTTAATAAATTAGTTTGAAAACGTATACATTCATCTTTTCTTTTCTATTTTGAGAGATTTTTTTAATATGTTATGTACTAATAAGTAATATTTGAGATTATTTTATAAATTGCAAAATATGGAACGCACCTGAAATTCGACACATTAAGAAACTTTTTTCCATTCTTATTTAGATCACTTGAATTTTTTTTAATAATGTTAAATAGGTGACGTAGTATCAAAATACATCAATATCTCAAAATTTGACTTTTTATGGGTTGACACATTATTGCTTATCAGCATCCAAATATCGTCGGTCTAGATGTGATAGCTCGTACATGCAAACTGCCGAACTTTACAGGAAAGACAAAAAACTTCTTTTAAAGCTAACTGTAGTAAACATGTTTACATTTTTAAACGATTCAGACTTAAGATATTGTAAGAAATATTATTAATACTAGCTTCCGCCCGCGACTTCGTCCGCGTTAAATTGTTACTTTGGGCTCATAATGCATTATTTTTTAACAAATTTGGTTAGCATAAAATAGGTTATAGTGAGCTAACCTTAAAAGATAGACATACGCTGTAGCGGACTTTTTTTAGAACTTTTAAAGGGGAACAATTCTATCATACATGATTTTTGCGAAACTTTAACCGTTTACGCAGCGCACGCAGTGTCAGCTTTCTCAATAGGAAAATATCCCCCGATTTTGAAACATTCTTCATTGGTGCTCTGCTCCTTTTGGTCTTAGCGTAATAATAAATAGCCTATAGCTTTCCTCGATAAATGGGCTATTTAACACTAAAATAATTTTTCAAATCGGACCAGTAGTTTCTAAGATTAGCGCGTTCAAGCAAACAATCAAACAAACAAACAAACTCTTCAGCTTTATATATTAGTATAGATAAAAGTAAATGATTTGAATAACGTTTTCACAAAAAAATCGATTTTTATCAAATCACATATAGAGTGACGATATACTGTATTCAAATTTTATAAGCTCTTTCGAATCTTCAATTTACGTTTGTCATGTCAGTTCCACGTGAAGCTACCTCGGAATGTGAGCTCTACAGAGAAGATTTTAAATAAATCTTTTAACATAGTTAACCTTGTTTTTATGATTAAAAAATCTGAGTACAAACATTTATATTTAAGATTTATGATTTTAATTTAATTCAAAAATAGAACTATTTTTGGCTGTATGAATTGCTTCTTTTGCCTTTGGCACCATTAGAAGAAAAGCGAATGGCGCCAAAACTAAGAGGGAAATGTCAATATGGAAAAATGTAGAAACAATTATCACGGAGTTAATTAAAGCATATTAATAATATTAATGTCCTCATTAAGAATGATGCTAAAGTGGGCCTAGGATTGTGTTATTTTTTTCTTTACAACTAAAAGAACTAAGGAGTAAATTTGTTATATTATTGGAAATAGTAACATGACCGTGGTCTTTGATATACGATGTTGTTATAAATTTTAATAATAGAATTGATTTTAAAAGAATTACTATCGAGTTTCTTCTCTGTAAAGAGCTATAGACTATATTCCGAACCGCTGATAGCTTCATATAAACATAAAATCTTGATTTGTAACTTAATGATTCCAAAGTGAATAGACAAATTATTAAGTAACTGTCTTCTTCATCATCAAATAAATGGACGCCGATAAGCAATACTGTGTCAAGCCACACGGACTTGATTTTGAGAAAATGGCGTCTAAACATGTCAAACATGTTCGTAACAAATGTGATTGAGGAAGTATATATCCACATTTTCTTTTATTTTTTGATAAAATGTATAATTAATTAAAATCAGATTAATATATTTAATATATTACCTTATAAAAAGTTTTTCAAATATTTGAGATTATTATACAAATTGCAAAATATAGAATGCACTTGAGATTCTATACATTAAATTAAGAAACTTTTTTTCGTACTTATTTAGTTTATTTGACTTCATTTTTTTTTTTGAAATAACGTTGAATAGGTGATTCAGTATCACAATACATCAAACTCTCAGAATTTGACTTTTTGTGGGTTGACATATTATTGCTTATCAGTATCCAAATGTCTATAATACCTGCGAGAAGGTGATTCCGATGGGATGTGACCGCATGAAAGTGTCATGTTTGCAGCATGCGCAGTTAAATTAATTTAGGGTCTTAACTTACCACACATGACCATGAAGTGAACGCGTCGTGGTACGTCACGTCATGAATCGTTACGGGAACGAAACCCGAAAATGGTCTACAGTTCTTTAGGACAATTGGATGCTGATAAGCAACAATGTGTCAACCCACAAAAAGTCAAATTCGGAGATATTGATGTATTTTAATACTCTGTTACCTATTTAATATTATACAAAAAAATTCAAATAATATAAACTAAGTAAGTATGGAAAAAAGTTTCTTAATTTAATGTTTTGAATTTCAAGTGCGTTCTATATTTTGCAATTTATTCAATAACTAGCTGTGCCCGCGACTTCGTCCGCGTGGATAACAGAATGCTTGGCTTGTCTCCTGCAAAGCAAAGTTATAATAGCCTGCGGTCAAGAAAAGAGCCTTTTACTTTGGATTTGGAAACTTTCTGGTTGTATGTATAAGCAGACACTAACTCAGATACGGTATTCCTCCACGGTGTTCACAATAAATGTTGAAGAAAAGTGTTTTGTGCTAGTCTTTTAAAAATTTCGATTGTAAAACAGTATGTTCCCGCCGAGGTTCTCCTTACATTATATATCGGGTGAATTTTTTAACTGAGCTTGATAGGCCAAATCCGGAACTATAAGGAATCGCGTAAAATACTTAAAAGAGTCTCGTGTCCGATTTTGAGAAATTTAAAACTGCATCATAAGTTTTTTTGATTTCAAGATTTTCTTGGTCAGGAATAGAACCCACTAATTTTGAAAAAAAAAAAAAACATTATTGCACCACCTAATAGTGTCACCTGTAAGAATCAACTTGAGGAAAGTAATAGTAAGCGAAAATAAAAGGAAAAGATTTATTTTTATACAAAATAACATTAAATCTATACATGAATTAGAAGTTAAGTAATCGATTCTACACAGACATAATCAAATATGTGGGTTAAGTCATGGGTCCCGGTAAGTTTAGAAAAAAAGTAAGCATTACTTTGAACGATTTGTTTATAGGTTGCATCAAAATGCTAGTCACCTACTAAAGTAAGAAAGGAGAGTGTGACAATCGAAAATATATAAAATGAATAACTCACAGTAACTTCTTTTATGTTGTCTATTTATTCTATGTGAACTATACAAAGTTGATAGAATGTGACGTTTGTTTTGGTCCCCGTCACCTAGGTAGGTTTAGATCATTCTTAAAAAGGTTAATTTATTTATCTAATTACCTAGGTAACAATTTATTGAAAATCTACATTTCACTTCACTCGGCTATTGTACTCACCCACTATTAGCGTAACAACATCCCGTTATATTTTAAAATTTAACTTTTGGGTATGATCGTTTTTATTTTTTTTTTGAAGAATTACTAAAGATTTAATTAATGTAAGAATTTGATAGAATTTTGTAAAAAAAATTGCCTTTTCTTTTTGTTGCAGTTAACTGTATTACCTCACTAAAGTTGATCTTTATAATGTGTGAAGGTATCAGATGGTGCAATACTACAGAATGTTATTTTTTTGCAAAATCAACGTGTTCGTTTCTGGCCAGGAAAACTTATTTTTCAAAAAACTAATGATGCAGTTTTAGTTTTAATCAAAATCGGCTCTGTGACTTAAATTATTTTTCGCTTTTGCTTATAGTTTCGGTTTTGTTCTATCATATCCAGTAAAAAAATTACCCAGTAAATATATTATTATTTTTAAATGATTATATTAATATAATATATGTATATCTTCCCTATTTGAATCAGATATTATTCACTATTTCATTGGTTTCAATTTTGTTCCTTATAAAATTGGCTTTCTGCTAGTAAAAGTTTCATCAAAATCGGTCCAGCTGTTTTAGATATTAGCCGAAACAAACCGAGTGATTAGTAATTTTGTTGTAAGTACCGTGTATATGTACTTTCATATGCATTTATTTAAAATTACAAACAGACACATCAATTTTATTTATTTGTATAGATGTATACCTTCCCTTCTTAAATCGGAAAATGTAGTGAACATTTTATTGGTTCCTCCAATATTTTGTTATCGTGTAATTCTCTTTTTTACTTATTGATTAAAATAAATATATTTCTTTAATATAAGTAGCCTAATTTAATCCTAATAATATTAGCTATAGGGGCTGCTGTAATGTTTTTAAGAACTTTTTAGACTTTGTGATATTTTGTGATTGTTTTCTTCCATTCCCACTCCCTTCTCTGGGCCTCACGTGATTAATGAACATCCTCTAACTGCGAGTGAAAGTCCCATCAAATTTGATTCAGCTGTTTCAGAGATTAGTCGTAAGAAACAGACTGACAGTACTTGATGTACATAAGTACTGTCATGAATTTAGTGAAAATCACAAAATAATGTTCGACGTGACCCTATAACTTGACATATCTTTTTTAGCGGGCACAGACGCACAGATAAACAGACAAACAGATAAAAATTCTAACAAATTTTGTTTTGGGTTCTATTGCGTAGGTAAAGGCCTCCAATATTTTTTTTCATATATCTTACATGTACAGACAGCGACCCGTTAGAATTTTTTTTCATATATATTAATTTAAAAATATCTAAAATAGAAGTAACCCCAAGTCACTCCTTATAACATTTGCTAACTGCAAAAAGTACCACCAGAACCGGTTAAGTCGTTTCAGAGATTAGTCGGAACAAACAGATAGACAGACAGACTGACAGACAAAATTTTAAAAAATGTATTTTTTTATGTAAGTACTGTATATACTTTCATGTATTTAGTTATAAACACAAAAAAAATGTTCAACGTGATTCCTTAAATTGACATAACTTTTTTATTTATGGACCGATTGACATTAAACAAACCCTAAATGTTAAGTGAAGCTTACTACAATATATTAGTGAAAACCGCATCTAAATCGGATAAGCCGTTTCTGAGATTAGCGTGCACAAACGCACAGATAAACAGACAAACAGACAAACAGACAAACAGACAAAAAGATAAGAATTCTAAAAATCATTGTTTTGGGTTCTACTGCGTTGATAAAGGCCCCCTATAATATTTTTTTTCATATATCTTCCATGTACAGACAGCGACCCGCTAGAATTTTATTATTAGTATAGATATCAAATATTTTAAGAACTTTTTATTTAATAACACATTAAATATATCGATCTGCTTTTAATTCATTTTACCTTTTATCAAAATGGAAAACCAAAGGTGGATATATACTTCTTGAAACAAATTTATTAAAAATAGGTCTTACATCTTTACACGCCATTTTTTCAAAATGGAGTCCGAGTGGCTTGACACAGTTTTGCTAATCAGCGTCCAATTAGATGCTCATAAGCAGTACTGTGTCAACTCACAAAAATTAAAATTTTGAGATATTGATATATTCTGATAATGCGCAGGTACTTCACAAAATTCAAAATTTCAAAAATCGTTAAGTCATCCGAATTAAATAAGTACGGGAAAAAGTTTCATAATTTAATGTTTCGAATATTGAAATGTGTTTTTTATTTTGTAATATGCAATAATTATATATATGTGAAAACCTACTTATTATATTTTTTTTATTGTACCAATCTGCATTTAAACTCATAATACGTTTTATCAAAATAGAAGAGAAAAGATGGATACTTCTTCATATTAATTAAGAATAGGCTCGACATCTTTAGACGCCATTTTCTCAAAATGAAGTCCGCGTGGCTTGACATAGTATTGCTTACTAGCGTCCAATTAAGAGGATCAGTTGCACAGACTTTCAGTGAAGCAACTTGAACATCCTAGTCACAACTCATGACCAATATTGTGTGTAAATTCAAGAGAGAGCCGACGTTATGACCTCGTCTATATATTTTAAACTTTCGCGATTTATACTATTCATATTTGGATGCTGATAAGCAATAATGTGTCAACCCACTAAAAGTCAAATTCGTAGATATTGATGTATTTTGATACTACGTTACCTATATAATACTATTTAAAAAAATTCAAGTCATCTAAACTAAGTAAGTATGGAAAAAATTTTCTTAACTCAATGTTTCGTATTTCAGGTGCGTTCCATATTTTGCAATTTATAAAATAATCTCAAATATTTAAAAACTTATTATTAGATAACATATTAAATAAACCTATCTACTTTTGATTCATTATACATTTTATCAAAATAGAAAAGAAAAAATGAATATAAACGACTTTAAACAAATTTATTAAGAATAGCTTTGACCTCTTTAGACGTCATTTTCTCAAAACGAAGTCCGTGTGGCTTGACACATTATTGCTTATCAGCGTCCATTTAATATAACGGGTCTTATCGCGATATCTGATGGTAGTAATACCTTTGACCGACGTTTCGACGAAGTTGCATTCGTCGTGGTCGCGAGCTGACCCACGAGTGACGGATGTAACTTCGTACTACCAGCAGTTATCGCGATACCGTTATATTAAATATGAACGACCTCGTCTGTTAGTAAGAACAAAGTAACCGAATCTATACTAATATTATAAAATGAGTTTGTATGTAGTAAGACTCCTAGAAGTCGACCTGTAACGGAAATTTCCTTTGCAAGTGCTACATCATTTGGTGCATTAAGCAAAAGAGTTCAGGATTCACATGATCTGAATCTCTGCACTAAGATCGCTGTATTCAAAGTAATTATATTGCTCATTTTTCACGCTTCGTTTGTTTGTTTGAACGCGCTAATCTCAGGAACTACTGGTGCGAATTGGAAAATTGTTTTTGTGTTAGATAATTTATTTATTGAGGAAGGTTATAGGCTATATTACATCACGCTACGACTGATAGGTGCGAAGTAGTAGCGATAAACGCGAGTGATACCGCAAGGCACAGTTAGTCGTAAATGAAGTCGTCGGGGATTTACGTTCAGCGATTACTCGAAAACGTCTAGATCGATATACATAATTTTATTTTCGTTTCAAAGGGTCTCTCCGATAAGTCTCATAGAATTTTCATCAAAATCGGTGCAGTCATTTGGTTTTAAAATCAAAATAAATTTGTCATTTAAGTACACGATATTAGGTATTTTACATGGAAGTTATTATAAGTTTTATAGTAGTTTCTTTCTTAAATTGTACGGGTAAAATCACGGAACACAACTAGCAATAAAGATAAAAGATAGAAAACAGTTTATTATGAAAATCATTACATCAAAACACCTTGATCACACATGACCTCAAATTGCGAATTTATTAATGAATTATTTTCTGAAGTAATTTAAACTTTATAAAACAGAAAATAAGATCTAATTTTGTCCGTAAACACGTACATAACGGGTCCGCGATTCGCAGACCAAGGTTCTACACAAACTGGTTTCCATAATGTATTTATATGGAGACGAACAATTCTTAGACCCGTGTCAGATAACTTTTTAATGATACATATTTTATTATATGTTCGTAATGTATATAATTAAATGGATCTAGGTCAAGTCCATTGTTCATATATAAGGCAAAAATTACACTTGTAATTTTCACTTTCTGAACTAAAAAAAAACAGAAATTTTAGGACGTAGGTGCTCACTAGAGATGGGCCGAGTACTAGTTCGATACTCGGTACTCTGCGTACTCGGCGGGTTTTTTGATACTCGTACTCGGCCGAGTAACTCGGTTATTTGATAACGAGTATACGTTGTTTAAGAAAAGCAATGTATTTAGGTAGATATCATTAAAACAATTGTTAATCAAAAAGTATTTATTAGTAATTTAGAAAATCTTTCAAAATCTGAATTAATAACATCAAAATTATGTCAATGATTTAGGAGTAATGAGACAAAATTACGAGAATTGAAAGGCGTGGGCGGGGTGAGGGGTGGTTCAACGAGAGCCGACGTCTTGATCGGCGCGAACCTGTTTGTACTTGTTTACGCGCGCGAAATGCGAATTCGATTGAACCGAGTTACTCGGCCGAGTACTCGGTTGAAAAAAAATTGAGTCGAGTAAAACTCGGTACTCGTTATTCGGCAAAAGTGTTACTCGGCGCATCTCTAGTGCTCACTAAGACGGGATTTCGCAAAATTGGGTAAAACGGGGTTTCGAAGTTTGTATGAAAGTTTGAGTGAAACCATCGGGCCGCTAGAACATTATAAAATATTATGATATTTAATGTTCTCTCAAAAAATCTTTAGTTAATTTTTTATCATTTAACGTTGACAGACACATACGCAGTGTCAAACAAATTTATTCGTTAAACACCAACTACCTTACTACAAAAGATTTAAACCGACGTTAAACGCGTGTTTAAAAAAATCCATACTACAAATCTGCGTCTAAAGACAGTTTTGAGTTAAACATGCTTTAGATATAGATTAACATACGTTTAAGTGAGTTTAATTGATGTTTAGTACCTATTTTAGCTGTCGAATGTAACGTATAACTGTTATCAATAAGTTTTTTATGAGTTTATTCGCTGTTAAGCAATTGAGATAATATTTTAAACAATGTCTAATTTTTAAACACTGTTTAGCTAGACACGTGTTGAACATGGTTTTAATGCGTCTTTTGTAGTATGACAGCAAATTTTGCAAAATTCGGGTCGAATCTAAAGGGGTTAAACGGGGTTTGGAACCGTCTAGGTCTGTAGGCGTGACCTATTGTCCGGGTTGGAAGTTTGTATGAGTCCTATATTAAGCGAGTGTAACCGCGAGAGGCCGCTAGTCTATAAAAACAGATTAAATTGTTTTTCATTTCGTATTATTCGATATAATAAAAGATTCGTTCTGTGTGAGAACCGGAAGCAAATTATTAAAGAATAAATAATGACCAATTAAGATTATGATATAAATTTTTTGAATCACAATTGTTTTCTTAGAAAAACTAATTTTACCTAAAAGACAGTATAGGTTAAAATTCGTTCTAGAAATTTCTCGAGTCAAATTTTAAAACATGTTTGTATGCATATGGGTATTTTTTAAAAACTACTGTATCGATTTGAATGTGGTTTTAGCAATTGTATTGCATATTTATTAAGGAAGGTTTTAGTATATAATATTCTGACGGCCCATTGCAGTTTCACTCGCGCTTAACATAGGACTTTCATACAAACCTCCAATCCGATTTATCCCCTTAGGGGTCGAATTTTGCAAAATTCCGTCTTAGTGAAATAAAAAGAGGAATCATCATGAAAAGAAGCACCATCCTAAAACACCTAACACATGTAGTTTCTGAGATATCGTGATAAGTGAGTGACTTTTCGTTTTCTATTTACATATAAATTAGGATCTGATAAAGATCTTCAGAGATAAATTAAGGAACTCTCTTAAAACTGTGTTTACAACAACTGTTCTCTTTGAAGTCGGTTATATTTTTCAAAAAACAATTTTACTAATTATATATCTATACTAATATTATAAAGCTGAAGAGTTTGTTTGTTTGAACGCGCTAATCTCAGGAACTATTGGTTCGAATTAAATTTTTTTTTGTGTTATATTGTTTATTGATGTTATAGGCTATATTACATCACGCTACGAGTCATAGCATCGAAGCAGTAACCATAAACGCGAGTGAAACTGCAAGGGACAGTTAGTATTTTAATATGTGGAGATAAAACTTACTACTTAGGAGTATAAATATATAATATAATAATAACAACACACATATAATTGCGTTCATACGCATAAAAATACATGAAAAATACATTAAATCAGTAAAAAACATTACACACAATACCCTGTATTTAACACGTACACATATACGCTTTTTACCCGACTGCGCGACGCAGAGAGTAATGTGTTTATCAATATGGGTTTGTACCTTTGTGGCACTATTTGGACTCGACATGATGGCGCGAACGTCTTGGAAAGCATAAAAAAATCAAAATGGACGATTTTTGATGCCATAATTAAAAAAAAATAAATATCAAGTATCGTTGAATAGGTATTTAAAAATCATTTTTAGATTTCTCATATGGTTCAATCAGAATTAAAGATTCTATCTATATATGACAGTTGACAGACGCGTTGGCGCAATGGTCACTGCTACGGACTAAAGCGCTAACGGTCGCGGGTTCGATCCCCGCTCACGGCAAACGTGTGTATTGGCCATTCAGATGTTTGTCGTGGTCTGGGTGTTTGTATTAGTGTTGTGAGTGTTTCCGGACCCCCGACACAAGGTCATGAGATCTTAATGGGGGCCGTTGAGTGTGATGCGTTATTTATTTATTATTATTTATATGACGATTTTTTGTTGGTAAGTAACGATTATCACTAGCTTTTAAACAGAACTGCTACTTACGCAGTCGGGTTTTTGAATTTTTCAATCTTGTGTTTATTAAGTCTGTGGTCAAATTGAGAATACATTATCTATGGTCAAAATTTAACGAACTACCCTCGCATTCCGCCCGCTAAGCGATCACTTGTTTAAATTTAAAACACCTACTGTCATACTACAAAAGACGCATTAAAACCATGTTCAACGCGTGTCTAGCTAAACAGTGTTTAAACATTAAACATTGCTAAAAATATTATCTCAATTGCTTAACAGCGAATAAACTCATAAAAAACTTATTGATAACAGTTATACGTTACATTTGACAGCTAAAATAGGTTCTAAACATCAATTAAACTCACTTAAACGTATGTTAATCTATATCTAAAGCATGTTTAACTCAAAACTGTCTTTAGACGCGGATTCGTAGTATGGATTTTTTTAAACACGCGTTTAACGTCTGTTTAAATCTTTTGTAGTAAGGTAGCTAATAATGATTTCAACTCCAGCCAACTGATTATTAACTCGATGAATATTCTATTACACGAATGTCAAAAGTTAATATATGTATCGAGTAGTGTACTATATAACCCGATTTGATTAACGTAAAAACTGCCAAGAGCGAGACGGTATTACACAAAGTGTTTTGCGCCATCCAAGTTATAATACTATGTACATTTTATTTTTTGGTAAAAAAAAAACAAGACGCACTGATAATGTGTGATAAGCAATACTGTGTCAAGCCACGCGGATTGTATTTTAAGAAAATGGCAAACCAATTTTTAATTGTTTGAAGAAGTGTATATCTTTTAATATAGCTTTTCGTGTCTATTTTCATTCACGTTATAATGAATGGAAAGCAGTTTGGTAAAAATTTTTTTTAATCGAATAATAAGTTTTCAAATATATGAGATTATTGTATGAATTGCAAAATATGGATCACACGCCAATATTCGAAACATTAAATCAATACTTTTTCGTAATTATTTAGTTTAAATGACTTCAAAAGTTGTATAATGTTATATACATGTCACATTATTAGAATACATCAATACATCCAATTTTGACTTTTTGTGGGTTGACACATTATTGCTTATTAGCGTCCATATAAAAGTTCCTTAAGTTCGAATCGCTCTTAAATGTTATCAGTTGTTTTTGTAGCGATACTAACTGCCTCTCACGGTTACAATCGCGTTTATGGTTACTGCTTTGCTCCTATGAGTCGTAGCATGATGTAATATAGCCTACAGCCTTCCTCAATAAATAAACTATCTAACACAAAAATAATTTTTCAATTCGAACCAGTAGTTCCTGAGATTAGCGCGTTCAAACAAACTCTTCAGCTTTATAATATTATATAGATGAGTATATCATCTAGGATCAGCAGGAGACACAACTCCTCACTAACAGCAGAAGTATCGTATTGGGGCTAGTTGAAATGGTTTCAATGAGAAGATTGCCAGTTTCTTTTTAATTTTCAATTAAATATTTATTAGTAATAGAAACACGCTTACATTTCGTGTGCTTTATTTATACTAATAATATAGAAAGGAAAAAGTTGAATATAAAATTCTGAGGTAACGAACATAAAAAAAACACTACAAATTAAAAACCTTCCATTTTAAAGCACAGCCGGGACACAATCATAATTGGATGCTGATACGCAATAATGTGTCAAACCACAAAAAGTCAAATTCGTAGATATTGATGTATTTTGATACTGCATTACCTATTTAACAGTATTAAAAAAAAATCAAGTCATATAAACTAAATAAGTACGGAAAACGATTCTTAATTAATTGTTTCGAATTTTAAGTGTGTCCATATTTTACTATTTACACAATAATCTCAAATATTTGAAGAAAATTTTATTTGACAATATATTAAATATATCAGTCTGGTTTTAATTCAACATACCTTTTATCAAAAAAGAAAAATAAAGATATCTACTTCTTCGAACATATTTATTAAGAATAGGTTTGACATCTTTAGACGCCATTTTCTCAAAAGTCCGTGTGGCTTGACACAGTATTATACTAATGTTGTATGTGCGAAGTGAAGTTAGTTTGTATGTAGAGGTTATTTTCAGAAACTAGTGATTCGATTTGAAAAAATTCTTTTTGCGTTCAATTACCCGTTTATTGAGAAAGATATATAACATCAAGTTACGACTCACAGGAGCGAAGCAGTAACCATAAACGTAAGTAAAACCTTGAGGAACAATTGGATGCTGATAAGCAATAATGTGTCAACCCACAAGAAGTCAAATTCGGAGATATTGATATATTTTGATACTACATCATCTATTTAACATTATTCAAAAAAAATCAAGTAATATAAACTAAATAAGTACGGAAAAAAGTGTCTTAATAATTGTTTCGTATTTCAAGTGCGTTCCATATTTTGCAATTTATACAATAATCTGAAATATTTGAAAAACTTTTTATTAGATAATATATTAAATATATCAATCTACTTTTGATTCATTATATTAAAAAAAAAAGAAAAGCAAAGATAGATATAAACTTCTTTAAACAAATTAAGTAAGAATAGGTTTGATATCTTTAGACGCCATTTTCTCAAAATGAAGTCCGTGTGGGTTGACACATTATTGCTTATCAGCGTCCAATTAGTCTATACTAATAAATAATACTGAGGAATCTGTTTGTTATTTAAATTAACAGCTTTTAAATAAATGAATACGAAAGTATACACGGTACTTACATCAAAAAAACACAATTTTTAAAATTCTTGCTGTCCGTCCGTTTGTTTGTCCCGGATAATCTCTGAAACGTCTAGACCGATTTCGACGGGACTTTCACTCAGGTCTGAACAGGTGTTACATTTTACGACTCAAAGGTGCGAAGCGATAATCATAAACGCGAGTAAAACCTTTTATAAGGCTGTTAATTATTAATTGTTTTATGAAAAGCAATAAAAGATTAAAGTACTTCAGTTGAGGTCAGAAAATGGACTACTTATCTTTAACAATAGAATTTTTCAAGTGTTGCGTGTGTTTAAAGCGATAATTAAACTATATACGAAATGTCCTATTGGTTAGAACACGTCGATCTCAACTGATGATCACCAGTTCAAACCCCGGCTAGCACCGTTGTGTTTTTAAGTGCTAAATTTGTGTTTAAATTCATCTCGAAAGGATTTTTTTGATTATTCACCCCCAAAGGGATAAAAACGTTTGTATACAAAATCTTATTCCGTGGTCGTATTAACTTAAAACTTAATACACATACTTCTGGGTGATAGTAATGAAATGTAAAATAGAAAACGGGGTACTTTTATTCCACACTGGGGTGCAAGGGGGTGGTAAAGTTTGTATGGACAAATGTAATTTTTTGGCCGATTATCCTTAAAATCAGCACAAATTTACTTAGGGAGAATAACTAAATATATGTATTCCAGAATTTCAAAATCATCCCTTATAATGACGCTAGGGGATATTAAATCGTGGAACGGTAACAATTTCGTTGGTAGATTTATTCAGCTGAAATTCCTAAATATACCCCGGGCGAAGCCGCGAGCAACGGCTAGTCTATAGATAACGCTAGAGTCGTAAAACACAGCATTAAATGGTAGTTCGGATGAGTTACTGCAATTTTCTTATAACAAGGAAAAACCATACCATTGTTATGAATAATTGAAAAATAACGTTAAGTCCATACCTATTGTAAGATCATAATTCTTGAAAATGGTTTCCTTAAGTACAATGCGAGCTTGGTTTTACTCGCGTTGAATACTTGCAAGATTCGTTTATGGTATAGGTTTAGATTCCGGGACATTTCGTGTCCCGGGACTTTGAGACAATGAAACATGCTTCTCAAAAATCGTATTTTTGTGTTTTTCCTATTATAAACTTAACTTGTAAATATTATTGAATACTATAATTTATATATTGAGTTTTTTAGCTACGTTTTTCGTCGTTCCTAACAATTTTTCAAATTTTCTTTTTAAACTTGTCTTTATAATTATATACTCAAGGGTAAAAGGAATAGCAAAAAAGTACAGTCATACTGGTGTGTTCAGTATGACTGTACTTTTTTCCGTTTACATTCATTCCGTAACTGATTTTTATTGATTTGTATAATACGATTATTATTAATATTTAGTGTTAGCGGAAATGATAGGTATGTAGGTTGCTTGAGAGTTGATAAAAAGTACTTCAATTTGTCGATTTTTTATGTCGATAATTAAAAATAACGTTTCCAGTTCAAGAATGAACGCTTTTTGTTGGCTGACATAAAATGCGATAGAATTTGTTATGTAGAAAGTTAAGATAACGAAGAGTAAGATAAAGTAATTTTGAAAATTCTGAAGTGAATTAGTAAGAAATTTTGACATTATAAAATAAATAAAAATATTAAAGTGTTATATTTTTCAAAATAAATATAGCTTAGTTATTTCACTGTTCCCTTAAAGTCTCGGGACGTCCCGGGACTTTCATCATTGAATGTCTCATGTCCCGGGACTGTGAAAACATTGTCCTTTTCAAACCTTTGCGACTGTTCTGCTATTATAAGTTATAAGGCGATATTTCACTAAACAATAGGAACTACGTCGAATTGATGATTAACGATCAATAAACTATAAAAGATCAACACAACATTCCGCGATATCATATCACTATTTACGATCGACACAAAGTATATCAAATTTTATCTTTTCACTGCGTTTTACTTCGCGCTATAAACGGAGAAGATTAAGACATTAATATTAGCAACCAACGAAAATTCGTTTACAGATCGATACCTCCCACGTAAGTTGTTGTAACCCCAAAATTACAATTTTACCGTAGAGCATTAAGCAATGCGAATTCGTGTAGTATTCAGTAAAAACGCTAACGGCAATTTTGTGGCTTACAATAACTTACGTGGGAGGTATCGATATATGTCATACTTATAAAAATTCTTTTGATTTTAAAACTAATCTACGAAATCGGTTTTGATAAAAAATTAAAAAAAAAAAAATCGGTAAAAAATTACAAAGTTCTGTGGTAAAATAAAAAACACTACAAATTAAGAACCTCTTACCTTTTGAAATCAGTTGAAAATTTTCGAGCACACGATCATAATTAAGTTTACATCGACGATGTTAATTATTACATAATCTTGTACTATTACATAAAAATAATAAAATCTTGATGTACTATCAGCGTTAGCATTGCCTGTTAATACCTAACGATTGGCGACTATACTAATATAATATAGAGGGACGAATTTTAAAAATTATGTTACCATTTGAAACATTATTCTAGATGGTCATAGGCTATCTTTTAATGTATTTATCGGTATTATCAAAAAAAAAACTACATTAAACGAAGCCGCGGAAAAAATCTAGTTGGTTTTTTTCAATACAATTACGTGTTACTTAAAAATAACTTACTCGGTGAATAGTAATTACATCACTTCGTTGCTCCATTTTGGGTAGATCGTTGCACAAAATAATAAATAACGATAATCACTAATATCACAGATTGAATAAATAATTTTATAAAAACTAAAACAATTTATACATGACGTTAATCATCATCAACGTCCACACTCAAAAACTGTCCAACATTAAGTAAATTTACTAATATATAATCGACAATTTTATAAAAGAATAAATTATAATAAATTATCACGGCCGAAAACTCGATTATTATTCGTAAATCTATTGAAAACATTTAACGGACGAGAACGCGATACGTCCGCGCGCGACAGCCGTCGCGTAACGAATGTGGGCTCGCGTTCAAATTCCACATAACGAGCTGCGTGCGCGCAAGTGATAACGATAGTAAAAATCAGCAGGTCATAATATATTACGTATGTTATTGTAATCCTTTGACAGTGGTCAGGCGAGGAAATGACGACAATGTTGTTGGCGAGCAAAATAACTGCTTAAGTAACATGTGCATAAATGTGTTTAGGCGAAAATACACACGTTATGACGTCGCGTCGTGGTACTATGATTTTTTTTATAAAAATCTGGCAAACGTGCAGGCTGGACACTTAACAACACATGGACATAAGCAATGATGTACCCACAATAAGTCAAATACGGAATATATGTATTATGATTGTATACGTCATGTATTTAACATTATTCAATAAATTTTAAGTCATCTCTTAACTAAATAAGTAGGGAAAAAATCTTCTTAATTTAATGTTTCGAATATTGAAGTGTGTTTCATATTTTCCAATATAATTATCTACCATCTGCTTTTAATTCACTATACTTTTTATCGAAATAGAAAAGAAAAGATTGACATATATTTCTTTAAACAAATTTGTTAAGAATAGGTTCGACATCTTTAGACATTCTCAAAATTAGGTCCTTTGGCTTGACATAGTGTTGCTTATCAGCGTCGAAATGTGCTGATTATAAAAGAACTAGCTGGTGCTCTCGACTTCGTCTGCGATGTCTGTGATGTCTACGTCATAGTAGCTTTATGCATGCAAAGTCTCAGCTTATCGGTTTAAAATTATCAAAGTTTCATACAAACTTTCATCCCCTATTTTATCCCCTTGGGGGTAGAATTAATTAAAATCCTTTCTTAGCGGATGCCCGATCCGTCCAGTGGTTTGGGCTGTGCGTTGATAGGTCACTGTCAATTAGTCACCTTTGATTTATATATATTTAGATAAGGAATGAAAGGAAATAAGAAGTAAGGAAAGGAATGTGGGAGGGGGTTAGGATCTCTCTCTCACCGTACGAGCCGCACTTATACTAGCTACGTAACGCCGATTTGTGAGAGCATGGTCCAGTCAAGACTGTATACAAGTTGTGGCTAATGGGCTAAAGCTAGCTATACCCACTAAAAGTAACCTAATCTAAACGGTTCCATAGGTTAAGGTTAGTTCTAGAAATTTCTTGAGCCAAATTACAAACGTTTCGAAATCAGTGAAATGAGATAAGTATTAACAGATAAGCTATCGTTAGCGATCGTAAAATAATTTTAAAAGACACAACAAACATCTGCTAAGCCAAAGAAGACTTAAATACTAAAAAGAATCACTAAAACTTAAAAAAAAAAACGAAATTTTTGTGTGTATTTTTTTAATGTTTCTTACTTGTGGACTCTGTCGTTTTATAACTTTTAAAACTTTTTATTTCGAAGAGATTTCAGATTAGTTCTAGAGAATTTTTATCAAAATCGGTTTACTATTTAGGTTTTTAAATCAAAATACAGTGCAACCTTAATATAACGTACCTCAATATACCAACTTCCTCGATAGAACAAATTCGTAATGCCCTTGAATTGTCCATAAGAGTCAATATAAAATATAACTTTACAATGCGAACAATTTTACGCACAACCTCTTTATAACGAATTTTAAACAACAAGAAAAAGTATTCATACCTCTAAGTAACGAATTTTGTCAACCCAAAACCTTAATATAAAGTTCCCAGCAATATAATCTCTTACTGCCTTACTACAAAAGATAGAAGAAAGAAGAAGAACAGACGTTAAACGCGTGTTTAAAAAAATCCATACTACAAACCCGCTTCTAAAGACAGTTTTGAGTTAAACACGCTTTAGATATAGATTAACATACGTTTAAGTGAGTTTAATACATGTTTAGAACCTATTTCGGCTGTCAAATGTAACGTATAACATTTTATCAATAAGTTTTTTATGAGTTTATTCGCTGTTAAGCAATTTATATAGTATTTTAAGCAATGTTTAATGTTTAAACACTGTTTAGCTAGACACGCGTTCAACATGGTTTTAATGCGTCTTTTGTAGTATGACAGTTAATCTATAGTATGTGATTCATGTCGCGACATGTTTCGAAACGTTTTTGTTCGTACAACAATCATTGTTGTTTGATGGAAAGTAATGTACACTTCTGCTCGTCACTATTGTTAAAGATTTAAGTTAAAATGGCACAGAAATGTTAAAGATGTACCTCTTTATAACGAATTTTAGACCAAACTAACCTCACCATAACAAACTTCAGTTCAACGAATTAGTTGATGTAACGAATATTTTCTTGTTCCCCTCCGATTTGTTAAATCGAAGTTGACCTTTATCTGGTATTAATGGTATTATTTGGACGCTGATTATTATAGTATTGCTTATACTGTGTCAAGCCACACGGACTTCATTTTGAGAAAATGGCGTCTAAAGATGTCAAACCTATTCTTAATAAATTTGTTTGTAGAAGTATATATCTTTTTGATAAATGGTATAATGAATTAAAAGCAGATTGATATATTTAACGTATTATATAATAAAAAGTTTTTCAAATATTAGAAATTATTGTATAAATTGCAAAATATGAAACGCACTTGAAATTTGAATCAATTAAAAAAATATTTTCCAAACTTATTTTGTATAACTTATTTTTTTCTAATTATGTAAAATAGACGATGCAGTATCAAAATACATTAATATCTCCGAATTTCACTTTTTGTGGGTTGATACATTATTGCTTATCAGCTTTCATTGGAGTAAATGAAATTGCGTATGTTGTTTCGAACTCTGTTCCGTTTTTTAAAGATTGATTTTGGTAACTCATGGTTGAGTACGGCTATCTTTTGTAGTTTAAGACGATTTTTTTATCGAATAGCATCTTTATCGGACTATATAGTACAGGTATACTTAAAATTGGCACGAATTTTAATCGGACCCGATAAAATTGACGGAGCCCGTCCACATTGCTTATCGGGTGATAATATTTGTCTGGTAAATGAATACGAATTAACAAAATTAGTAATATAGTAGACTAGCTGATGCTCGCGACTTCGTCTGCGATGTCTGCTGCCTACGTCATAGTAGCTTTATGCATGCAGTCTTAGACCAATCGGTTTAAAATTGACAAAGTTTCATACAAACTTTCCTGTATTTTATCCCCTTGGGGGTAGAATAGATCAAAATTCTTAGCGGATGCCTACGTCATAACATCTACATGCATGCCAAATTTCAGCCCGATCCGACCAGTAGTTCGGGCTATTCGTTGATAGATCACTATGTCAGTCAGTCAGTCAGTCCGTCACTTTCGAATTATATAGATTTAGATTGACATTGCAATTAAGATGTGACGAATTAATTATTTACCGGAAAAACAAAATGGAAATGAAGAAACAAAAAAAAAGTTGCCAACTTAAAAAAAAAATGTAAAGACAGTTGGATGCTGATAAGCAATAATGTGTCAACCCGCATAAAGTCAAATTCAAAGATTGATGCATTCCGATAACGCGTCTTGTATTTAACATTATTCAAAAACTTAATGTCATATAAACTAAACAATTTCGCTAAAAAGTTAATAATTAAATATAATAAATAAAAATATATTTACAAACCCTTTTTCACCCACTCAGGGGTTAAATAAAAAAAATATACAGCGACATATGTACATATACATTTTTTCTACCTAGAAGTAACCATGTTAAATTTCGTGTTTCTTACTTTGATACAATCGTCCATACCTTATTTTACCCAATTAGGGGTGAAATTTCCGTCTTTAGTATATGCTTACAACATAAAAGGTATAAATGCCGAAATTTCAAGTTTATAGCCCCAACGGTTTAGACTCAACATTGATAAATCAGTGAACCAAGTCAAGTAACCAGGAAAAATATGTACAGATAAAGAAAATGATTAATAACACCATTTTATCTAACGGATATTCGAACTAATATATCTAAAACGGTAGAAAGGTCATGCCCTTGCTATCAGCAATGTGTCCCACGTCGGGCGTATCTTGAAGCGCCCAATGACGAGCGTCCTCGATCACGTCACAGCTTGTAATGACAAATGACACACGCGTGTAGCCGTGTATGCTTTACGCTTGACATTCTCATTACTGTCGTGTAATAGCGTGTAAATGAGCAAACTCTTGGGCGAAAGCTTTAATAATGATATGCCTAGAAAATATCTATTTACGCTTCCCTTGAAGGCACTCAAATTACATAAAGCAGACACTGCTGGT
The DNA here is from genome assembly GCA_037950945.1 of Hypolimnas misippus. NCBI lineage: Eukaryota > Metazoa > Arthropoda > Insecta > Lepidoptera > Nymphalidae > Hypolimnas > Hypolimnas misippus. Next base: position 5,333,586 of record JBBEEQ010000002.1, read on the forward strand.
CTCTCCTATTAAGGTAAAGGTTAGGAGCTTAATCTACCACGCTGGTCCTTCGAGCCGGATATACATGTGTCAGAACTTCGACACATACTGGTTTCTTCAAGACGTTTTCCTACACTGTTAGACACTAGATAATTGTAAATACTTTAGCTCTTATAATAATCAATGCCAGTTTGGATTGGAACCCGAGATCATTACTTGGACGCTGATAAGCAATACTGTGTTAAGCCGCACGGACTTCATTTTGAGAAAGCGGCGCCTAAAGATGTCAAACGTATTCTCAATAAATCTGTTTGAAAACGTACCTATATGTTTAAGATGGATATCTTTTCTATTTTGATAAAAGGTGTAATGAATTAAAAGCAGATTAGAGTATTAAAAGATTTATTTTATAATAAGTTTGTGTAAGTGTAAAATATGGTACGCACTTGAAATTCGAAACATTAAAATAAGGTAACGCATTATGGAAATACATGATATCACTGAATTTGACTTTTTGTGGGTTGACACATTATTGCTTATTAGCATCCAATTAAGAACCTTGTGTTCTATATATTGAACCATCTCGAGTTGAAGTTAAAATTATACTTTAACTAATTTTTTTTCATTATATCAGGCGAACATCAAGGATTATTATTTTTCCGTCTGACCTGTATAAGCTATAACCTCGCAAGTGAAAACAATAAGATGATAAAGTTTTATCATAATCGGATAAGCGATATGGCGTATAATATAGGACGAAGTTTTATACTGGTTGGATCAGACTGAAATTTGATATGCAGGTAGATAATATAACGTAGACATCCGCTAAGAAAGGATTTTGGCTAATTCTAGCCCCAAGGGGATAAAATAGGGGATGAAAGTTTGTATGAAACTGTCAATTTTAAACAGATCGGGCTGAGACTTTGCATATAGCTACTATGACGTAGACATCCCAGACATCGCAGACAAAGTCGCGAGCACCAGCTAGTTACTTATATATATACAAATAAACACTTATTTCTTAATATAACTTGATTCATAAACAAATTAAGTTATTTATTTACATATACTTTTCAAAGGTTATACGTGTTATTTAGCTTTGATATTATAATTATATTTAGCGTGAGGTGTATTTCTAAGCAAAAGTCATTCACACTTGGGGTTCCGCATTTTAATTCATACCAATATAATGTAAATTAAAAAAAAAATGTATTAAATGGACGCTGATAAGCAATAGTATGTCAAGCCACACGGACTTAATTTCGAGGTCGTCTAGAGATGTCAAACCTATTCTTAATAAATTTGCTTGAAAAAGTTTTTCCTTTTCTTTTCCATTTCGATAAAAGGAATAATGAATTAAAAGCAGATTGGTATTGTACATATATGAGATTATTGTATATTGAAAAATATGGAACAAACTTAAATATTCGAAACATTAAATAAAGAAACTTTTTTCCGTACTTATTTAGTTTAGATGACTTGAAAATTTGTGAAAATTTGTTAAAAATAAATCCGACTTATACATCCGACTCACACTTGGCCGTTTTCCATTATTTTACTTTAGTCTTTATAATAGATACGGTACGTTATATTTTGGGACACCAATCGATTAGAGCATAGATTCCCAACCAGTAAGGCCCCACTTGGGGGTGCATTAGCTGATGGCTTCAGTTATTAAGTAATTTGAAAGGTTTTTAAATTAAAAAACTCGCACGGTTAGCGATGCGAATGAAAAAAAAATGACATGGGATGATTGTTGAGACGACGATTGATGAGAAGTACCCACCCTAAGGGGGATAATCGGAATGGCGTGTCCTTTTTGCTACGCTGGTAAACGGAATTTCATTCTGATTTATTCTCCGGTTATCCACTCCAAGGTAAAGTAAGATACAAAATACATTTTTTTTTTACAATTTCGTTAAACATAATAAACCAAATTATTATTAGTAACGAGCTTTAATAAAAATCATACATATTAACAGTACACAGTCAGGGGGGATAATCGGAAGAAAATTAATATACGAATCGCGTTTGATCACCACGGCACAAAACATGGTAGAAAATATTTATTTTTTATTTTTTAGTTTACTTGTTTCGGTTTGAAGTCGGTTTGTTTTTTTTTTTTCAAAAAGTTTTTATATGACTACGATTCCTGGAGACGTTTGCGTTTTAGTTCAGCGTTTGGTTGGGCGATTTGTATAAAAGGTTGGGAATCTCTACGTTAGAGGTTAACCGATGTAAATTGTTTACAATCATTAACAAAAGGATCAACACGAGCAGACATTTCATATTATTTATCACTAATATGATAATTCTCGAGAGGTGTGTCTGTCGTGAACAATCAGATACACGTATAGTAGAAAATGATAATATTTACTTTTTCAATGGCATCACATTTCAAGTATACGTCAATATGTATACTAATACTATAAAGATGAAGGTGATGACTAATTTTAGGAACTACTGGTCCGATTTGAAAAATTCTTTCAGTGTTAGATAGCCCATTTATCGAGGAAGGCTATAGGCTATATATTATTACGCTCACACCAAAATGAGCCGAGCACCAATGAAGAATGTTTCAAAATCGGGGGATATTTTCCTATTGAGAGCGTACGCTGCGTGCGCTGCGTAAACGGTTAAAGTTTCGCAAAAATAATGTATAACAGAATTGATCCCCTGTAAAAGTTCTAAAAAAAAGTCCACGACAGCATATGTCTATCTTTTAAGGTGAGCTCACTATAACCTTTTTTATGCTAACCAAATTTGTTCTAAAATAATGCATTATTAGCCCAAAGTAACTATTCCACGCGGACGAAGTCGCGGGCGGAAGCTAGTGTAATAATAAATGTCGTACATATTAAAAGATTAACTAAATATATGTTTTTATATACATTTAGAATACTGCTATCGGTCGTAGCGTGATGTAATATAGCCTATAGCCTTCCTAAATAAACAAACTAACTAACACAAACAGAATTTTTCAATTCGAACCTGTAGTTCCTGTGATTATCGCGTTCAAACAAACAGATAAACTCTTCAGCTTAATATTGGTATAGATAATCCAAAATTGAAAATTCATTCATTGAAATGGTCTCAATAAAATCTTTTCATTGAGACCATTTCAATGAGCGTCAACACGATACTTCAGCTGTTAATTGGTGAAGAGTTGCACATCCTGCTGATTGCAGATGCTGTTGCAGCATCAAGTCAAGGTTAGGATAAGGTATGCACGATTGAACGAGTTTAAAAAATCATACGAAAAAGATGACGCGTCAATTTTGAGCAAAAGTTAGTAGGTATTACTAAATAGGGCCTTTGCGAGCGTGGAAGGAAAAAAAATCTTGGAACAATATAATTTTTTTCTTCACAGCAAAATTACCTCAATTCAAGAAATGATTGACAGAAATTTTCAATTTTTTTCCGCGTGTAAAAAGTGAGCTGCAGATTCAGGTAATTCTTTTCGTACTAGCAACATTCCCCCTCGTTTTCGATTTTGTGCATTGGCCTGCAGTCGAAACAGTGGTCTTTACAATGTAGCACGAAGCGATAAAGATTCTACAGAAGGTTCTGTGCTCGTGTGGTATTTGCCGAATCCGCATACGAGCTGTAGTCAGCGGGCTATATCTTGTTTTGTTAACTCAGGGGAAATCTTCGAACATAAACCCGAATCCTAGGTGGTAGATCGTGTTATGTGGAGATTTTTACCGACTAAGCCCTTGCGATGGCTTTCCTCAGGTAATGAAGAGGCCGCGATTGCCTGCGTATTCGCTGCTCCTCCAGTGTGTTGATCCCACTCGTGGCTGGAGGAGCTCATCTCAGGAGAATAAAGTTTGGTCGTGCCCTCCTCGCACCCATCGCTGTTGTGTACAGCAGTACGGCAGTACTCGGCTGTCATGTTCCTCGGGTATGAAAAACGGATCCGCGAGACCCCATCTCACACATCCACGGAACGAAGGCACGTTCTATTTATTCTGCGCCGAGCGGTAGAGCTAAGCGGGCTACAGCTAGGCACATAGTAAAATCACACTAATTATTTGTGATTATGAATACAAATAAACAAACCGATAATTTATATATAGATTTATGTAACTTACGTAATAGGAAATCGACTAAAGATAATAACTAAAGACAGCAAAATAAGTTTAAATTTAATAAGGTAAATGGACCCTATTTCCTTGTCATTAAGGATAAACCCATGACCTTGTATCTAAGGCATTCCCTTTTATTATAATAACAAGATTAATTAAATAAATCAAAAACCCGACTGCGTAACAAGACCACCAGATGTCAGTAATGCCGTATTAATATCAATCCTGTCTAAAAGCCTATAAGTGAGAATCGTTACTAGCCAACTTTAAATCGTTATAGATCATAAACGGTAATTCTAATTGATAAGCAATATGAAAAACCTTGATATTAATCTGTATAACATATATTTAACTGTACCCTATCTAAATATATATAGCTCAAAGGTGATTGGCTGACTGACTGACATAGTGATCTATCAACGCACAGCCCAAACCACTGGACGGATCGGGCTGAAATTTGGCATGCATGTAGATGTTATGACGTAGGCATCCGCTAAGAATTTTGATCAATTCTACCCCCAAGGGGATAAAATACGGGAAAGTTTGTATGAAACTTTGTCAATTTTAAACCGATCGGGTTGAGACTATACATGCATATAGCTACTATGACGTAGACATCACAGACATCGCAGACCAAGTCGCGAGCACCAGCAAATTCGGTATAATTCGTCGATTTTCATCGTTTTCTTTTTTTCATTATGGCATCCATAATCGGCCATTTTTATTTTTTCAAATTTTTACCGTTTCTATGACATTTGAGCCGTCATGACGAATACGACGTCTCATATACCAAAATCGGCCCACGCGTTTGGTCAAAATAGTGCCACAAATGTACTACACTCATATATAGTCTGACAAACACATTACCCTCCTTTGAATAGCCTATGTTCATTAGAGATAATGTAGGATTCTAACGCTGAAAGAACTTTCAATAGGGCAGTCGTTCAGAGCCAATTCACTACAAACACAATTAAACCCTCTTCATAATATTAGTAGATTTATATATGGACGCTGATAAGCAATACTGTGTCAAGCCACACGGACTTCGTTTTGATAAAATGGCGTCTAAAGATGTCAAGCCTATTCTTAAGAAATATGTTTGAAGACGTATATATCCATCTTTCCTTTTCTAAATTGATAAACTATATAATGAATCAAAAGCAGATAAATTTATTTAATATGTTATCTAATAATATGTTTTTAAATATTTATGAGATTATTTTACAAATTGAAAAATATGGAACGCACATGAAATTCGAAACATTGAGTTGAGAAACTTTTTTCCATACTTATTTAGTTTAGATGACTTGAATTATTTTTTAATAATGTTAAATAGGTGACGTAGTATCAAAATACATCAATATCTCAAAATTTGACTTTTTGTGGGTTGACTCATTATTGCTTATCAGCATCCAATTATGAAAAAGAATTTTAAACAGTTTAGTTAAATTTTTTTTTTGCTTTTATATTATATATTGATTCTGCTAACGCTGGTAGAATATCCAACACAAGCTAAGTGGACAGTTAAACTAAAGTTAATTTTTTTTTTCATAAAAACTTTACACCCCCGTTTCACTCCGTTTGGGGGTGAATTTTGGTAGACCCTTTCTAAGCAGATGCCTACGTCAAAATATGTAGTTTAAATTTCCTGCAGTTTAAATTACGTAAACAAGCACATTGACGTAATGTGCGGTTTATGAGGAAACAAATTTATTTACTGTTTAGTACAAAGGCGCTATTTTTAAACGGATTTCGGAAAATCAATACTAAATTCGTCGGTGACAATATTTATGCATGTTCGTTAATCGAAAACGACTTTAGCGATTCTGTTAATTCTTTGTTTAACACGGTTAACTCTTATCCTGTAGTTTGATCAAAATCGTTTTAGGAGTTCAGTTTTTTTTAAATAACTGCAATTAGTATATGATTCAAGTATAGTCTATTTTCTTTGTTTTATTTGGTAATAATATCCGAATGTTATCACGAATTTACGAACATTATTTTTCATTATAATTTTGGTTGATAAAAAATTATACAATTCAATCATTTTATCGTTTTAACTTTTGTGTGTGAGAGTACGCCATATTTATCTGCTAAATAAGACAAGTGAAAAAAAAAAAAGAATATACATGAAATTACTATTTTATATGGACGCTGATAAGCAATAATGTGTCAACCCACACGGACTTCATTTTGAGAAAATGGTGTCTAAAGATGTCAAACCAATTCTTAACAAATTTGTTTGAAGACGTATAAAACCATCTTTTCGTGTCTATTTTGATAAAATCTATAGTGAATTAAAAGCAGATTAGTATAATAAAGAGTTTTATCGAATATGTTTGTTTTTAATACAGGAGATTATTTTATATTGCAAAATATGGCCGACACTTCAATATTCGAAACGTTTCATTAAATAACTTTTTTCCGTAATTATTTACTTTAGATGACTTGAATTTTTTCGAATAATGTTTAACATATGATGCACTATCAGAATACGTCAATATCTCCGAATAAGACATTTTGTGGGTTGACACATTTTTGCTTATCAGCATCCATATATATTATTATATTATTTAGTACGTCTTATATTATGATAGAGCCTAGCTAGTAGCTCTCTGAGTACATCTCGTATATGAAAACTCCACTGGAAAAACTATGAACGACACTTTTTTTGTGAAAGTGATCTTATAATGCCATCTATCGGCTTATTGGAGTATTATTTTTATACATTATTTAGAACTAGCTTTTGCCTGCGACTTCGTCCGCGTTTTCATCGTTTTTCGTAAAAAAGTAACGTATGTCCTTCCTCAGGGTTCAGTCGTTTTGATGTGACAGACAGATCGTATTTTGGTAGGGAAATATAATATGTCAGTCCACAATACTTGATTTCTATGATTTTTTTTTTATTGAATAGGTAATAATGTTAACTTTTTAAAATTAGGGATGAGTGAGATTATTATAAACGTAAGAATAAACAAATATAATCAGAATGCTCCGAACTGCTGAACTATCAGGAATTACACGTGTTATTGTGAGTCAACCATAAAAGATAGACTTATGATGTTGCGGGATATTTTTTTGAAAATTTTATCTAGAATATTTCTGTCATATATGATTTCAATGTAACTTTAACCATTAAGGCTGCATACGTGACGGAAGCTTAAAAATTGGAGTAACGTCTCCCGTTTTCCCAAAGTTTCCCTTCACTACTCTACTCCTATTGATTGTAACGTCATAAAAAGTATACTACAACCTGCCCAGGAGTATGAAGAATAATTGTACTAAGTTTCGTTAAAATCCATCGAGTAGTTTTTGTTTCTATAAGGAACATACATACAGACAGACAGACGGACAAAAATTTTACTGATTGCATTTTTGGCATCAGTATCGATCACTAATCACCCCCTGATAGTTATTTTGAAAATATATTTCATGTACAGAATTGACCTCTCTACAGATTTATTATAAGTATAGATAGATTTAGTAAAACCATAGTAGTTCGCTGTAATAGTTCAATTTCTATCTGTTCATCATGGTGAAACAGGAACTTCTGGATTATATACTAATATTAAAAAGCTAAAGAGTGTGTTTGATTGAGCGCGCTAATCTCAGAAACTACAGGTTCGAATTGATTTTTTTTTTTGTTTTAGATAGTTTATTTATTGAGGAAGGCTACATTACATTACACTACCACACATATGTAGGAGAAGAACAGTAACCATACACGCAGCTAGTAAAACATAAAATGAAAGAAATACATACTTTTAAAACATAAAAGGGGCTTTTCTCTTACTAATTTTTATCATTTATAATCAATGGAATGTATCGACAAACTAAAAAACTACAAAATTATATAGCCGACTACCGACCGTCGGAGCTCCCAGGCTTAAATTATTGGGCTTTTTTTTTTTTTTTTTTTGTTTACGCAGGGTAAATCTTAATAGATACCCGACTCCTGGGGGGGAGACCGGGTTATGTGAGATTGTACTCACTAAAACCCCCTGCGATGGCCGCCAAAGCACGGAAAACTGAGAGGCTACGGGATCGCTTTCGCAGGCACGTCCGCGGCCTCTCCCGTGCGTTGCTCCACTCGTGGCTTGCGGAGCCCTTCTCAGGAGGGCGAAGATGGTCTCGCCCTCCCCGCACCCCTCGCTGGTGCGTACACCGGCAGTCCGGGGCCATACCGGACTGCGGTCCTCCTCTTGGCCGTATGAAAACGGATGCGTGAGACCCCCATCTCACGCACCCACGGCCGGAGGGAGTGCCCTACTTATTCCGCCCCGGGCACTGGGGCTTGGAGGCCGTGAAGGCGACCCGCAGGTCGCCTCCGCCGGGTGGGATCGGCCCTCTCCCGAGCCCGCCCCGCAGTCTCCTTCTGGACCATGACGGTCTCACAGAAGTTGACTACGGCCTCCCACGCCGATTCCCTGCGTAGCATCGCCGACACGACTGCTCGCAGGGAGAGATTTCGCCCGATTTGCTGGACCAAGACTTGCCTTTCCGCGGTCCACGCGGGACACGCCTCCAGCGTGTGTTGGGCATCGTCTTGGTCCGCCCCGCAGTGGTGGCAAACCGCCGTCGCCTCGCGTCCGATCCTATACAGGTACTCTCCAAAGCAACCGTGACCGGTCAGTACCTGTGTAAATTATTGGGCTGAGCTAGGACCCTGGGCTCAAACCCTGGCCAGCTCTGATGAACCGAGCCACGGCTACTCGGTGTTTACTCAAGCCCTACCCAACCTTGGCCCAGTACTGTATACCAAGGCCTTAGTAATCATCTCAGACGTTCGAGAGACAGAGATCGAGTTTCTTGCCGGTTCTCCTCGGTGGAATCTACATTCCGAACTGGTGGTAACATTTCCTTAATTTAAGTAACTTTTATTTGTTTTGACGATTCAATAGTGCTTTTAAAAGCCTACTTGAATAAAGTATTTTTTGATTTAGACGCGGATATGCAATTGTCCAGTATTGCACTAAGCTTATTAAGCAAGAATTGGCGCAAACTTGTAATATGGGATAAAGGGGAATAGAAAGTAGGGGAAGGAATGGGGGAGGGAGTTAGGCTTCCAGCTTTCACTTAGGGCAAGAAACACAGCTATATTAGCTATTTCACGGCGATGTTTTGTGAGAGTGTTGTACTGACTGTCGAAACCGTAGACGAGTTTTTTTATCACTATTTAACATACTGTTATATAAACAACTTCGTCTGCGCGTGGAATTGAACCTACGACCCAGTCCAATTTAATTCAGCACGAATATCAATTAATTATATCAGTAACAATTTTCCGTGTACTATGACCCATTAATCTTAATATGCGCATGCGCTTCATAACCTTTATTTTATCGCCCACAGATAACATATCGTCGGCTAAATAAATAGAAAACTGACATTAAGTGTATATCTACTTTTTCTATGGACTTCAAAACGGCTGGAGCGATTTTGATGAAACTTTTACATAATATATAGCTTAGCCCAGTAGATGATCCTGTGAAGTTTGGTATCATTTTTCCGCAAACGTCTCTCTAGGTTACTATATTAAGCAATAAGGGAGCGACATACATATTTTAGGAACAGGAAGTAAACGCCATTTTTCATACGTGGATACCTCTTGTACGAAAGACCTGTAAATCGTATTTATATTATAAAATGTGAAAAGATTATTTTTCTCTCTGGGTGTGCGACACGCGTGTTTTGACGTAGGCATCTTCTTAGAAAGGGTCTACCAAAATTCACCCCCAAACGGAGTGAAACAGGGGTGTAAAGTTTTTATGAAAAAAAAAATTAACTTTAGTTTAACTGTCAACTTAGCTTGTGTTGGATATTCTACCAGCGTTAGCAGAATCAATATATAATATAAAAGCAAAAAAAAAATTAACTAAACTGTTTAAAATTCTTTTTCATAAATGGATGCTGATAAGCAATAATGTGTCAACCCACAAAAAGTTAAATTTGGAGATATTAATGTATTTTGAAACTGCGTCACCTATTTAACATTATTAAAAAATAATTCAAGTCATCTAAACTAAATAAGTATGGAAAAAAGTTTCTAAACTCAATGTTTCGAATTTCAGGTGCGTTCCATATTTTGCTATTTATAAATTAATATCAAATATTTAAAAACTTATTATTAGATAACATATCAAATAAAACTATCAACTTTTGATTCAATATACATTTTATTAAAATAGAAAAGAAAAGATGAATATATACGTCTTCAAACAAATTTATTAAGAATGGGTTTGACAGCTTTAGACGCCATTTTCTCAAAACGAAGTCCGTGTATTGCTTATCAGCGTCCAAATGATAAGACTATACGTATATACGAGCCTACGAGACCGAACGTTTCTTCGAATCTCCTTGCTGATCTATTAAGACACAGCTCAAAACACTAAATGGATTACGCTGAAAATCACGCAGATAATTATTATGACGTGAGCGTTCGCTAAGAAAGGATCTTCAATAATTCACCCCCTAAGGGAATGTAATGGAGGCTTAACGATTTGTATGGAAAAATCAAATAGTTCTTCTTTCAATCTTTTAAAAAAATATTTTTCATAAATGGTTAGCCCAAATGTATGTATATCCATACGAGCCTACAAGGTCCAACATTTCTTCGGAAACACCTTGTATAAATTGCCATTTATATGTATTATATACCATTACTGGCTGGCTGACCTATTAATATACAGCTCAAATAATTGAACAGGTTATGCTGTAAAGCACGGAGATTATGACGTACTATGAAAGGATCAAAAATTCACCCCCTAAGGGGATGAAAAGGCTTTTCGATTTGTAGGCAAAAATCAAATAGTTATATAAGGTGCCAACTAGGCACGTGTTGGATATCGATATTTAAAAGCTAGAAAACTGAATTGAACTTTTTTTTAAATTATTTTTCATAAATGGTACGCCTTTACGCATATCTATACGAGCCTACAAGGTCCAACATTTCTTCGGAAACACCTTGTATAAAAGGCAACCGTCAGTTGTACTGATTTACTGTATGGCTTACAAAACGAAAGGCACGCATATATGGATGCTGATAAGCAATAATGTGTCAACCCACAAAAAGTCAAATTCTGAGATATTGCTGTATTTTGCATCACCCATTTAACATTGTGGAAAATAATTTCAAGTAATCTAAACTAAGTAAGTACCAAAAAAAAGGTTTTTATGTCTGAAATTTCAAGTGCGTTCGATATTTTGCAATTTATACAATAATGTCCAATATTGGAAAAACTTATTATTAGATAACACATTAAATATATCAATCTTCTTTTAATTCATTATACCTTTTATTAAAATAGAAATGAAAAGATTGAGCAATACGTCTTCAAACATTGATTCAGGAAAGGTTTGACATCTTTAGACGCCATTTTCTCAAAATGTATCCATGTGGCTTGACACAGTATTGCTAATCAGCGTCAATATGAATCTTACCTAACAGCATGCCTGCGTGGTACAGCTTCGTCTTGCGGCTGATTTCATAACTTCAGTGCTGTCACCGACCGCCCATGCTTTCGACTGGAAAAATAAAACTCAACATTTAATTTAATATAAGATACACGACTTAAGTAATTTAAATAACTGAGACTTGAAACAAGATCGACTACGTAACAAGACCTAGTCAGCAGCACAACATCAATATCGGTTCTGCCTAAAAGCCTATAAGTGAGAATCGTTATTAGCCAATATAATAAAACAACTCGTTTTAAAAGCAGAACAGAAAAGAACAGAAGTATTTATTTAAAGAAAAAAGTTACTACCAAGCCATCGCAGATGGCAGCACATATGTCATTTACAGATAACATAACATTTTAGATATTTGCTATGGACTCTATAACTTTTCTACAGCCAACTTTAAATCGTTATAGATCCTAAACGGTAATTCTGTTTGAAAATCCATATGAGAAACTTAAACGTCATTTGAACGCTGATAAGCAATACTGTGTCAACCCACACTGACTTCATTCTGAGAAAATGGCGTTTGAAGATGTCAAAGCTATTCTTAATAAATTTGTTTGAAGACGTATTGTTTTCTATTTTGATAAAATGTATATTGAATCAAAAGCAGATAGATTTGTTTAATATATTATCTAATAATAAGTATTTAAATATTTGAGGTTATTTTATAAATTGCAGAATGTGGAACACATCTGAAATTCGAAACATTGAGTTAAGAAACTTTTTTCCATACTTATTCAGTTTAGATGACTTGAATATTTTTTAATAATGTTAAATAGATGACATAGTATCAAAATACATCAATATCTCCAAATTTGTCCGTTTGTGGGTTGACACATTATTGCTTATCAGCATCCATTTTTAAATACCTGATCAACGATACCGCACTTGACATAGTTCGTTGATTTTCATTTCTTTTTCACATCATGGCGTCCAAAATCAGCCATTTTGATTATACCAATTTTTTTCTATGACATTCGCGTCGTATTGACGGATCGAACGACGAGTCATTTATCAAAACTGGCCACCATGTTCAATTTAAACAGTGACACAATGTACAAGCCCACGAACATACATACGTACATAGGCTAAAAAACATATTAACCTCCTTTGCATCGAGCAATCGGATAAAAAAGAAAATAATAAAAGAGTTCGAAAAGAAAATACGTTATTTCATTAACTGGGGCGACATACGTTATAGTTATTTTTATTTCAAAGAGTACTGAACGGATTTTGATATAAAAAAAAATATTGGACCAATCTACACGTATATAACTCTTCAATATAAAGAATATATTTTGAAAATCGGTTAATAAATTACGGAGTTGTTACTTTTAACAAACATTAAAAAAACACTATCCATTTATGAAGTCGGTTGAAAATAAAAACACAGTCCGTAAGTTTTGTCAGTTTACGTCCGCCATGTTGGTTATTTGCTGACGTCACATAGCCTAAGACATTCACAGGAGAAATACGAATGACGTCTTACACTTCAAAATCGGTCAAGCCGTGAGCCGTAGTTACAAGTCATAATTGAACGTAGGTATATACATGTCGTGGAACAACAATAATTTTTATTAGAAGTCGCTGAACTGATTTAATAGTAACGGGTAAACGCGGTGACATTGTTGTGAGTCAGGTGGACATAGTCTTGTTGGATAGTGGGGTACTGTGTCATGCACTCTTACGTTTAACATTAAAAAAACACACGATACTAATTGATAACCTAATTTTTGAAGTTGTTTGATTAACAATGCTAAAATTTATATTCGAGTACGTTTATGTTCATAAATATATTTCAGCTTGCTAACCAGACCTAAGTTCATCATGTTTCAAAGCCATGTATCGATACATTCCAAAATATACTAGTCATCGAGTTGACGGCTCATTAAAAAGTGTCATACTTTTTTAATTAAATAAAAAGGACACAGATGTGAAAGATTCGTCATTCACTAATACCATATACCATATATCATATATATATAAGGAATCGCTGGTCGATTCCTCAAACGTAAGTCTACGTACAATAACGTACAATAACAATAACGTCTACACCTCCAAATCGAAAATGTCGGTTTACCTACCTAGTATATTTGGTTATATCTACATCCAGTTTAATTTTGGTACAAAATCGTGATGGAGCCCGTACCACCAAACGCAGACGAAGACGCGACTATCAGCTCAGCCATCGCTGTCGCCGTCATATATGTGTATATTTTACATACATTACCCTTCTTCTGGGGTAGTCGGGTAATACTAATATTATAACGAGGTAAAGTTTGCTACTTTGTATAAAGAGGGAAATTTCTGAAACTACTGATCTGATTTGAAAAATTCTTTTTGCGTTGAATAGCCCGTTTATCGAGGAAGGTTATAGGCTATATTACATCACACTACAACTAAAACCACGAGAATCAGCTAGTAACAATTAAAACCTTTGCCGGCTACTTTCATTGAAAAATACATATGTACAAAATTCAAAACAACGTGACCTTCGAGTGAAAAATAACGCGCAGTTTCCGAACGGTCGTTTATGTAATCACTTAGCAATTATTCAAAGCTCTTAAAGCTCTTGCAACTTTTTTTTTCGTCCTAACGCATTGCGCTAATGGTAATACTTTTTTGTCGTAGGATATAAGACACGCTCTGCCATACTACAAAAGGCGCAATTAAACCATGCTTAACACGTATCTAGCTAAACAGTGTTTGAAAATTAAACATTGCTTAAAATATTATCTAAATTGCTTAACATCGAATTATAATAAAAATATTAATAAAACGTTACACGTTATATTTGACAGACACGTTGGCGCAATGGTCACTGCAACTGACTAAAGCGCTAACGGTCGCGGGTTCGATAACCGCTCACGGCAAACGTGTGTATTGGCCATACAGATGTTTGTCGTGGTCTGGGTGTTGTGTTAGTGTTGTGAGTGTTTCCGGACCCCCGACACAAGGTCATGAGATCTTAATGGGGGCCGTGGAGTGTGATGCGTTTATTAATATAGGTTTTGGACATCTATTAAAATAACTTTCATGTATGTTAATCTATATCTAGCACGTTTAACTTAAACCAGTCCTTAGACGTGGATTTGTAATACCTAAGGTTAACGTATGTTTAAATCTTTTGCCATATTTTTAGGCCGATATGAGTGACAATCATAGACAAGATTTATAGAAAAACTTATTATCTACATGTTCAATAAAATAATAAATAGCAAATCAGTTGAGTTTATTGTATTAACAAAATTTTAAAAGAGTAACTATCGAGTTTCATGCCGGTTATTCTCGGTAGATTCTACCGCAGGGATATCTAGTTCCGAATCGGTGGTAGCTTCATTATTGATGTTATTTTTTTATATATTGACGATTCAAGTGCTCGTGAGAGCCTACTTGAATAAAGTATTATTTTATCTAAATTACTATAAAACTAATCATCTATCATCTACCTAGCATTTTCCCGGATATACCAGGATCTACTTACTATTCTAGTCCAGATATTGACGAGTTACTGATTTTTACACAGAGCGACTGCCATCTGACCTCCGCAACCTTGAGGGCAAGTCAGTAACCATTTAGACTAGAATAATTTCCCTACTAATAGTAACGATCATTATCAGGTGATTATGATAACAACCGGGACCGACAGCTTTACGTGCTCTCCGACGCACGGCGGGGAGACCCACAAGAACAAACACCCAGACCGGAACATATTTGTACAAATATAAATATCTGTCCCGAGCGGGGATCGAACCCGCAACCGTCGGCGTCAGAGGTACATTCAGCACCACTACACCACAGCGGTCGTCAAATTACTATAAAACTAAGTGAACCAAAAATAAATCAAAATTCCGACTGCGTAACAAGACCATCTGCAGTCAGCAGTACCGTATCAATATCAGTTCTGTCTAAAAGCCTGAAAGTGAGAATCGTTACTAACCAACTTTATATCGTTATAAAATAATATTTTTAAATATCTATTCAGCGAGCGACTCCCCACCTGACATTGTTAGTCGATTTTCTTTTTTTTTTTCTTTTTCACATTATGGCGTCCTCCGTCATGACGAATTAAAGGATGTGATTTATCAAAATCGGTCCACGCGTTTAGTCTAAATAGTGCTACAAAGGTATGCTCACATACATTATATGGATGCTGATAAGCAATACTGTGTCATGCCACACGGACTTCATTTTGAGAAAATGGCGTCTAAAGATGTCAAGCCTATTCTTAATAAATTCGTTCGAAGAAGTATATATCCATGTTTTCTTTTCTTTTTTGATAAAAGCTATAATGAATTGAAAGCAGATTGATATATTTAATATACTATCTAATACAGAGTTCTTTAAATATTTGAAATTATTATATAAATTTCAAAATACGGAACGCATTTGAAATTCGAAACAAATAATTAAGAAACTTTTTTCCGTACTTATTTAGTTTATACGACTTGAAAAGTTTTTTTAATAATGTTAAATAGGTGATGCAGTATCAAAATACATCAATATCTCCGAATTTGACTTTTTGTGGGTTGACACATTATTGCTTATCAGCATCCATATATGACTAATAAACACATTACGGAGAGTTGGCGTCGCGCAGTCGGGTAAAGTAACTTTGTGCGAGGCTCCTTAAAAATTATTCAAATCTACCAGAAGATTAAGCTAAAAGACACTTATAACGCATTTTCGTTCTTAATATTGCGGTTTACAGATAACGAATTTTATACATATCCAGACACATCCTGTTTTTACACTTATTGATATTGAAATCAATGTCACGCGGGCTTGAAATATCAGTGACAATATCGTGTACTGTCGATATAAAAATGTTTATTTTTTCGAACTAACTCGGCGCGCTTTCGCAGTAGCGGTCAAAACATATAACCACGTTGAAAAGTGATATAATCGTATACCTCGACTCACGTAAGTGTGCCGGTCTGAATACGAGTCCGAACCCGCGCATGGTACAGTCGGGTAAAAAAGACTTAAAACATTAACTACCATACTATAAAAGAATAATAAAACCACATTCAACACGTGTCTAGCTGAACAGTGTTTAAAAATTGCTTAACAGATAGTAAAATCATGAAAAACTTATTAATATAATGTCACACGTTACGTTTGAGAGCTAATATAGAGTTTAGACGTCTGTTAAGCGTATGTTAAGCTACGTCTAAAGCACGTCAAACTCAAAACTGTCCTTAGACGCGGAGTTGTAGTACGGAGTTTTTAAAGCACGCGTTAACATATGTTTAAATCTTTTGTAGTAAGGCAGTAAATGTTTACGATATTGTTATAAGCTTCTTGAATATTCTCAGCCATTTTAAAAGACATTTATAATTTATTGTAACTTCACTTGACTTATTTAGTAAATAAAAACATCCCGGAATGAAAATCACGAATTTTCGAATCACACTCGTTTAATATTAATGTTTTCAATTATTTGAGAAATACATACGATATAAATAGCACTAAAAACTGTTATTAAATAATGATTTAAACATATTAATTTAACATATATAATTATATAAGATTCAATTAAAATGAAAGAAATGTCTAAATGACTGTCCCGGTGGCTAATTTAGTGTTCTGCGCAGCGTCATGTGCGTAGTTCAGAGCGGAACACTTACGTGAAACAGGGTTTACCACCTATACCTATACTTATAAAGGACATGGTCCCTTAAGCTAGGGCCCTAGGTCTGTGTATTTGTCCTTGTGGGTCTACCCAGCGTGTAACGGAAAGCACGTAAAGCTGTCCTGGTTTTTATCACAATCACCTGATACGTTACGCATAGTAGGAAGATTATTTTAGTCCAAATGGTTCCTGGCTTGTGCTCAGTGTCAATTACTCTGTGTAAAAATCAGAATTATCATCCGCATTGAACGGTTTACAATTTTTGACGTAGTACAATTTCAATTTTAATAAAAAGATTTTTTTGTAGAATATGTTATAAATATTAAAATAACTTTAGCGTTTGAATGTAGATGGATGATAACTTTTAAAAATAAACTATTGAGCTCGCAATCTCGAATCGAATCACTGATACGTTTCAAAGAGTTATTGTATAAAAAGTATTTATTCTAGAAGAAATCTTTGACATGCAAACATTCTTATCAAGATACCCTTTTAACCGACTTTAAAAAGGCGGGGTTTGTCACTTCAAATGTTTTTATATCACTAGCTGACACGGCCAACGTCGTTTTGCCATAGTTATCGAGCGGGATGAAAAATGATTAAATTATTAAAATATCTATTAAAAAATGGGGGTTCGTGATAAAAGGGGAAAAATTTAGGATTGCATGTATTTTTAATGGCACATTATAGAAAAATAAAAACAAAAAAATTGTCTACAAATTAAAAAAAAAAATGTTAAGGGTAAACAACTCTTATCACTTAGGGGTATGAAACATAGATAGTAGACGATTCTCAGATCTACTGAATATACATATAGTAAAGCCATTTTGGAGGAGCAACTTAACTAACATTGTGACACGAGAATTTTATGTACAAGATTTATGTATAAAAGTAAGTAGGAATGTAACAGCCCGTAAATGTCCCACTGCTGGGCAAAGGCCTTCTCTCCTATTATAGAATGTTAGAGCTTAATCCACAATGCTGCTCCACTGCGGGGCGGATATACATGTGTCAGAATTTCTGACCAACGTTGAAGTACGCGGTATTGTTATTAGTACTAGTTACTACTACTAGTAGCATTGTTTACTTTCTTTGTAAAACTTTCTAATACTACAGTCACTTAGCACTCAGTTGGAGACACCTGGAAAGATTTCCGGAAGTGTTAAAAATTGGTAATTTCATGGAATTTCCTGAGATTGAGCCTAGCTGTACTGACTACAGCTTGTATACAGGCTGGCTGAACCGGGGTAGTACCTCACTTTCACACAATATCAGCGTTAATTAGCTGCGTTTTGTACGGTGGGAGAGCTGGAATCCTAATCATCATCCATTTCATCCCACATTACTTTTTAAGCTGGCAACACTGAATTCTCTGGTACTGCAGCATTCATGTTCGGGTGATCACCTTACTTCAGGTGTCCCGCCTGCTCGTTTACAAGCTATTTTTACATATAAAAAAAGAATTTCTGCAAGCTCTTTATAGTTTATTTTTTGTCCTCTCGTACCTTTTTCGGTTGCGCCGCCATATTGAAAAAATGGCGTCTAAAAATATTTTTTTGGCAATATCTCTTTACCTACTCAATTTACAGGGAAAATAATTATGTAATAAATTAAACATAACAAAATTTTCTATATTTAATGTTAAAACCTTATTTTTGTAAAATTAATGGTTTTAGTGTATGAGTTAACTAAAAAAAGAACATTAAAACCTACAAAAACTTAAAAAAAAAAAACTTTTTAGGTAAAATTACCAAATGACTGCACTGTATAAATTATAACGAAAATTAAATTTAAGTTAATTTTAAAATGAAAAGTCAACATACGGACAAATCTGATTTGCGACTTTAATATTCTCAAAGCTTCATTCCATTGTGAATAATGAAGTTAATAATGTCTATGTATAAATTAGTATCAGGAAATTAATTGGACATACAGATAACTGTGATTAATTAGCAATAACCTTGACAGCAGAGATTGCATGTTTATAATTATTAGGTGTTTTTGGTACTAGATAATTATTATTTATTCTTTATTGCACACAAATACAATAATAAAGTACACACAAGGGCGTAACTAGGGTGGCAGGGCTCGCAAAAAGCCGGGAGCCCCTAACTCGGGAGGGCCCCGGCCTATCAGATTTTATGTTAAAAATTGTTATTTAATTATAAATATGTATAAATCTATGCACTTAAAAATAAAACTCATTAATTATTTAACTAAAATGCACAAAATATTATTAATAGTTTTAGTTTCAGGCTACTTAAGTGGTTCATTAAAATTAAGTGCCTGTCTACGTTTATTATCTTTTCTGTCTACACTTCTTCTTTCTTAGGCGTACTGGAAGAAATCTCTTGTAGGGATAAGTACGCCTTTTAAACTTAACTTTCGTATGGCATATGTATCTGTATACTATTTATGGTTGTTTAATAAACTGTTAAATAAGTTATAACAATGATTTTTACTGGGAGGCCCAATCCAAAGAATTTGAACAGGATGTCTGTTGTGTCAGCTCGTTTTTCAAAAAAATGTTAAGTATTTTTTGTTTGAAACAATATACTTTCAGGTTGATACTATATAATTTTTATCAAAATCGGTTTATGAGTTTGGTTTTCCAATCAAAATAATAAATATGTCATTATAGTAAATAAAGTTATTATTTTGCCATTAAAGTCGGATGCTTTTTTAAAATCCTCTTCTTTAAATTTGAACTTATTTCAAATAGCTTTTGCTCATGGCTTTGTTTACTGTTGATATTGTAGTGCCAACAAGTGTTCGTTTAATTTTTTACTGTGTTATTTTGATAATTACTATAGGTTTTTTGAAAAGAGGAAAAAGATTTTAACAAAATTCAAGTTCCAAATGTATGTTCTCCTTCAAACTGTTTTTTACGACTCATAATACTTAATTCGCTTTTTTATTATAGTCTGAAAACGGTAGATTAATTTTATAAATTTTTACACCGCATTTATCATTATCATTTAAGCTATCTGACCTCTAGTAGAGGACGAACTAATAACCACAATATAAACTGATTATAATAAACAAAGTTGTAATAGATTTTTTTTAACTTTTATATTATATAAAAAATATTTAAAACTAATTTTTCAAACAAAAATATGACTAGTTATTGCTAATATAATTTTATTTGTAAGTCAAATTTCATTAAAAATGTCCACAAATAAAACGTGAGTTTCGTTTTTAAATTAATATTACGTATTGTCATGTACAATAAAAACACAGTAATTTTTTAGATGCAAAAGATCGTTATCTTGAATATAATCGTTAAATAAACAATAGTCTTGTTTGCACAGAAAGTGTGTTAACAAAACCGGTTCTCTGCGTCAGGTGGAAAAGATTTTCATAACATTATACCTTGCATTCGTCGTATGCGGGTTTAAATCACTTTCTTTTGGTCGTATTTATTAAACTTGAAAGTAGCAATGTATATAATTATTTATTAACTATAAACGATTAATTATTAAATTTTGGTATGAAAATACTACTGACATTAAGCAATCGGTCGGTTCTATACAAATAGTCAAGAAAAGCAGACTCTAGACAGTTTCGACAAAGTCGCAACCCACTAAAATATTGCATAAATCTAAACAACATTATAATTAACATAATGTTAAATAATATAAGTTTAACACATAAACTTACCAATGATAATCTTAAAGATGGCCTTTTAAAACAAATTAGAAAATATTCACTGTAACAATAACGGGAAAAAATAAGAAAATTCTCACTACATAAAACGTGACGTTCGAGGTCTAACGAACGGTTCTACCATAGACAGCTTTTGTCTTTTTAATGTCACTTGACAGTTCCTTGTAAATTAATATAACGTCCTATCTTTTTAATAACACTAAAATAGATGAGAATTAACTGAAACATGTAAAATTTTATTTCTTATGTTTTTTTAAAGTAAAAAATTACGCAAATAAAAAATATGGATTTAACATTTGAGAAATAATGTACATGTACATATACTTTTAAAAGAAAAAACCGTAAACTATTATACAAGTAAATGTAGTCTCTGGTTTTGATGTAATCCTAATGTCAAAGTAGTCAAAAATATTTTTAACCGTGTGCTTTTTGCAATCAAATATTTATAAAATCGCAAAAGGAGTATTTTAAAATAAATATTGTATATAATATAAATAACACAACAATGGGTCTCGCGGAATGCGGTATTCCTGAAGATAAATTACCACAATGCTGGTCCGACGATATACGAATGAACGCTTTATTTGCGCCTTTTCGTTTAAAATCTGCTAATCCAGAATCATGGGAGATGAAAATGAAATTCTGGTCTGACATGGTGAGACAGTGGTGTAGGTTTAAAGTGGATCCCATTGTGTCTGCGTCGGATATAAAGTTCGCGTTTCAGCGACGAGGCAGGACTGCTGCTTGTATAGAAATTGTTATCGAGGAAATGTATCGGTGAGTGCAATTAAAGTAATTTGCTACTAATTAGTCCAAAGAACTCAAGTCCTATAATGTCGATGTATAGGATTATAGGATAATGCCCTAAGCAGACGAAGTGTTTATATTCGCGGAATATTTATTCCGTCACGAAATAAATTGTCCGATAGACTATAGGATACGTTAAGACCCTTGTGTGGTTTATGCGACTAGGTGCTATACCTTTTATTCGACGGTCAACATTATCCCAAATTTTGTGCCTTATTTGTGTAGGCCTAAATGCTATTGATTGATGACTAGTTCGAAAAACATATATGATATGTCAAATGCTTGCATTCAATGCCCTGCCATATTATGATTGTATTTGTAAATCAGACCTTTAGTCATTTTAATAGAACTTTTATTTGCTATATTTTATAATACAAGTTAAGAAAAAATAACATGTGTCTAATTGGCACAACTAAAAGCCATCAACCAAAGCATTGAATTGAACTAGTTAAGAAAAATCGTCTCAAACAAAGACCTGGAACAAAGATGTTTTAAAAAATTGAACTGAACTCTTTAAATCAAAATTTATTTCTTTTAAAAATATATTTGAAATGATCATATTTTTATTTATTAGTTAAAAAGTTATTCAAGTGATGTATTAAAATATTCATTTTTTTAGAACAAATTAATTAAAATAACTTATTATTTAGTATATTAGTAACTTATTATTAACTTATTATTTAGTATATTTAGTTATATATAACTTATTACTTAGTATATAGATATATATTGTTTATTCTTACATAAAAATGGAGGATTTGAGTAAATTTTGTATTTATTATGAATAAAAATGTATTTATAGAACTGCTAAATGTATTTTAATGTGTCATAAAGTCTTAATCATTGTCTCATATTCTGTATTAATAAAAAGTACCCTAAATGTTATTTTGATGTGTAAGTTGTATTTCTGTTAATTTTCATCTAAATATGGTCAGTAGCATTTGCATAAAAGAGTAAATATAAAATTAAAATCAACAAAAAGTAAAAAAAAGTAAAGTAACAGCCTGTAAATGTCCCACGGCTGGGCAAAGGCCTCCTCTCCTATTAAGGAGGACGTTTAGAGCTTTATCCACTACGCTGCTTCACTGCGGGGCGGATATATATGTGTCAGAATTACTCCCGGCACATGCAGGTTTCCTCATCATGTTTTCCTTCACCGCTGAGCTCGAGTTTATTTTAAAATTTAACACTTGAAAAATTAGAAGTGCTAACAAGGGTTTAAACCTGCGATAATCGGTTGAGACGTGTTCCTAGGCCATCTCCACGCAATCAAAATCAACAAGCATTAAGATTATTATTCAACCTAAAATACTTGACTATTTGAATTATGCTTTAAAAAACCTATTTGAATAATTTTGTATTTGACACAGAATACAAAAAATTATAAATATTATAATTATCAGTATTGTATTTTGTTACAGTTCTGGGGATCTATCACCTATATCAAAGTACCAGCAGATTCTACACAACGGTCCTGAAGGTTGGGTACGCTGGGGCGCTAGACTGGCTTTTAAACCTGCTGCCTTTGCCCTCACAGCTGTCACATCATTCTTACCAGCAAGAGAGGCTTTAGATGCCAACGGTCTACCGAAAGCCAGTATAGATTCAACACAGCGATTCGTCTTGGAGAGTGCTGTTAAGGTATTATTTTTTTCTGTTCCTTGCAATTTCACCCACGTTCGTGATTAGTGCTTCGCTTCAATGAGTCGTATCATGATGTAATATAGCCTATACAAGTAAAAAAAAAAGCAAATATGACTCCAGATAATAAATTCAATGTCGAAATCTTTACCTATATTTTTTTTCCAGGATCAAGCGTTAGACCTGCTAAACAATTTCCCTGTAGGCTTAGAACGTATCGGTACCATCGAAGAACTGATGAGGGCAAGCAGTTACACCAACCGGGAAGTGTTTGAAGTACTACTAGGTTTTCTGGTGTCTCAGGGTATGGCGGTGAAGAGCGGGGATGTGGTTAAACTAGGTGAGTGTTGAGTGTGATTAAAAAAAACGGTAGCAAACAAGCAACCAGGACACCTGATGCTTAGTGATAGTGGATATCAGCACCAGAGAAGACACCAATGCATTGTCAGCTTAGAAAGAAATGAGGATTGAAAGGGAGTAGGAAGGAGGGGAAAGGAGTGGATAGGTCTCCAGCTCACTATACAAAGAGCAGATAAATATGGCTATTACATAACAATTTTTTGTGAGAGTAGTATTGTCCATGTCATTGGCAGTAAATATATGAACTGTGGTCAACTACATCTGGTCGTTGATAAGTAATTCTGTGTCAAGCCACATGAATTTCATTTTGAGGAAATCGCATCAAAACATGTCAAACCTATTTTTAATAAATATGATTGAAGAAGTATATATCCATATTTTTTTCTTTTTTGATAAAAGCTATAATGAATTAAAAGCAGATTGATATATTTAATATACTATCTAATTAAGAGTTCTTTAAATATTTGAAATTATTGTATAAATTGCAAAATACGGAACGCACTTGAAATTCGAAACAATTAATGAAGAAACTTTTTTCCGTACTTATTTAGTTTATACGACTTGAAAAGTTTTTTAATAATGTTAAATAGGTAATGCAGTATCAAAATACATCAATATCTCCGAATTTGACTTTTTGTGGGTTGACACATTATTGCTTATCAGCAACGAACCATAGATAAAAGTTGATAAAAAGTATAGTAAAGTAACAGCCTGCAAATGTCCCACTGCAGGGCCAAGGTCTCTTCTAATTAGGAGAAGGTTAAGAGCTTAATCCACCACACTGCTCCACTGCGGGTTGGCGGATGTACATGCGTTATTTCTCTAGCCACATGCAGGTTTCCTCACGATGTTTTCCTTCACCTAACTCTAGATTAATTGGACGCAGATAAGCAATACTATGTCAAGCCACACGGACTTCGTTTTGAGAAAATGGCATCTAAACATGTCAAACGGATTCTTAATCAATTTGTTTGAAGACGTTTTTCTCCTTTCCTTTTCTATTTTGATAAAATGTATAATGAATCAAAAGCAGATAGATTTATTTAATGTGTTATCTAGTAATAAGTTTTTAAATGTTTGAAATTATTTTATAAATTGCAAAATATGGAACGCACCGGAAATTCGAAGCATTGAGTCGAGAAACTTTTTTTCATACTTATTCAGTTTAGATGACTTGAATATTTTTTAATAATGTTAAATAGGTGACGTAGTATCAAAATACATCAATATCTCTAAATTTGATTTTTGTGGGTTGACACATTATTGCTTATCAGCATCCAATTTAAATATAAACTTAGCACTTGATTACTCAACGGTGTTAGCCGGGGTTGAACCCGCGATCATCGGTTGAGATCGATGTGTTTTAACCACCCATCTGAGTCAATAGTTGATAGTTGAAAGTTTATTAAAAAAAGCAAATTTGGTACACATATTAATGTATATTATATAATTTCATCCTTCCTTCCAGCGGACACAAATAAGAAAGTTTCTCCAGTAACGGAAATGGATGAAGCGTTAGTGAAGTTGATGTCGGCGGAGACGCGACTGCAGGCCGACGCGACGCGACTGTCGCGCGACGTTTCTGTAGCAGAGAGCGAAGCGCGATCCGCCGTCAAGCTTGGCAATAAATTGGCTGTAAGTATATTATGTAATTACATTTGTTAGTTTTACTCTTGTATATGTATTAATATATGGACGCTGATAAGCAATAATGTGTCAACCCATAAAAAGTCGAATTCGCTGATATTCATGTATTCTGATAATGCATTATGTATTTAACAACATTCAAAAGATTTTAAAGTCGTCTAAACTAAACAAGTACGAAAAAAAGTTCCTTAATTTAACGTCTCGAATATTGATTAATGGTCCATATTTTGCAATATAAAATAGCCTAACGTATTAGAAGAAGTTATTATTAGATTTCTCTAAACATTTCATTATACCAATATTCTTGTAATTAGTTTTACTTTTTGTCAAAATAGAAAAGAAAAGATGAACATACATATAAACAAATTTCTTAAGAATTGGTTTGACGTCTTTAGACGCCTTGACACAGTATTGCTTATCAGCGTCAATATATAACCTCGGGGTGACTGACTGACTGACATAGTGATCTATCAACGCACAGCCAAAACCACTGGACGGATCGGGGTGAAATTTATCATGCAGATGTTATGACGTAGGCATCCGCTGAGAAAGGATTTTGATTAATTTCCTCCCAAATGGATAAAACAGGGGATGAAAGTGTGTATGAAACTTTATAAATTTTAAGCCGATTGAGCTGAGACTTTGCTTGCGTAAAGCTACTATGACGTAGGCATCACAGACATACCAGCACGAGCACCAGCTAATAACTTAGATAGAAATATATAAAACAATTCTATACCCTGGTAACAGTTACCTAAGTAATGTTACGAGGCCGTGGGTGCGTGAGATGGGGGTCTCACGCATCCGTTTTCATACGGCCGAGAGGAGGACCGCAGTCCGGTATGGCCCTGGACTGCCGGTGTACGCACCAGCGTGGGGTGCGGGGAGGGCGAGACCATCTTCGCCCTTCTGAGAAGGGCTCCGCAAGCCACGAGCGGAGCAACGCACGGGAGAGGCCGCGGACGTGCCTGCGAAAGCGATCCCGTAGCCTCTCCGTTTTCCGTGCTGCGGCGGCCATCGCAGGGGGTTTTAGTGAGTACAATCTCACATAACCCGGTCTCCCCCCCAGGAGTCGGGTATCTATGAAGATTTACCCTGCGTCAATAAAAAAAAAATGTAATGTTACGAACGCTGTCAAAAAATATGGCACCAACAGTAAATTCTTTCAGGTGTAAAGCGATGACAAATATTTTATGTAAACCTAACACAAGAATTACTTATAACTTTTGTTCTCAGACTGAGAACAAAAGTTATAAGTAATTCTTGTGTTAGGTTATACATTGTATTTATGGGATTGATGTACATGACTAAAACAGTTGCCTCGCAACGGGCTGTCAAGAGAACATGGCAATATAATATAGTTGGAAAATAAATGTGCGGATTGTAAATGTAATGACTTTATTCTTCACTTTTTGACTCTCTTAGAGGACATAATATAAGCTATCCTTTTGTACGTGACGACGCACACTGTGCGCTGGGGTTGAATAGGAATGCCGGTCGGCCAATAAAAATACACGTTTACGATGACTACCGAGGGTAAAGCGGGGATTCGGGCTCTGTGGCTTCGAAAGAAGGGCTTCAGTACAGTATTTTTCTTCAGTATTTTTCTTCTTTCTTGTTCTTGTGAGCCCGAATCCCGACGATGTAATGAATGTCGACAGCGCCAACTGGCGCTCCTTATATTTGGTTTTCCTCGCCCCTGAGCCCTCTTCCCCGCTTCACCCCCGTAAATTTTATTTGCTTTTAAAATCATTATTTACATCATTATTTTCTTATTAGAATCTCAGTTCTTAATATTTTTATACAATTAGTTTTATTATCTAATAAGATTGTGTCAGTAGCGACGTCTGTTCCGAAGTGAGCGCGAGATGTCGGTTGCGACATATTTATACTACCTCGTCCCCCGCCTCAGCAGTATAAATATGTCGCCCTACGCTGTTTCCAGCGTCAGTCTGTATTTACGCGTTCTCGCGCGCACTTCGGGATAATTAAAGTATGAAAGAATAAATTATTCAGTAAATAATCATAAAACATGACTTATTACAATTATTAACGAGAATTGAAATTATTAAATATTAAATATAATTTGTAACTACTGGCAACTAGTAACACACAATAGTCAAACACTATATAACTACAAACAAACATGAATTTATCTTTAACCTAGGCTTATTTTTAAGTTTATATAATTATGCTTAACTTATGTACATTGCGGTCGTCCTGCACACCTTTCGAATATAGCACAGAGAGTCAATTATGTATGTGCGAAGTACACTCCGGACCGGCTGAAGTTATTTAAAAAATTATGTGTACCATTTTAAATGTACATTATGCTATAATGTCACAGGCCCTAATTTATGTATATGTTATAGTTAATTCAAATTATACTTTATTAAAATAATTAATTAAAGCACTTTTTAATTGTCAAATTTTAGGCCAATTGTTTTAGATTATTGGTAACTAATGGTAGTAATGCCTTTTTTTAATGCTTGACGTTTCGACGAACTTGCATTCGTCGTGGTCACGAGCTGACAGAGTAAGGCGATAAGACCCCCTACATTAAATATGAATAGTATAAATCGCGAAAGTTTATTACATATATATAACTACTCCTGGAATGTTGGTCTCTATATTGAAATCAAAACTCTTAATCTGTTAATAGTACTTTTAACTGACAAAATTAGTCAAAAGGGCGTTTGACATTACGCTTTTGACGAATGTTTGACTGAAATCTCACAAACAGACACACTGATACACAAACACGTAGACACAAACACACAGACATATAGACACACAGACACATACACACAGACACACAGACAAATGGACACACAGACACATAGACAAACAGACACATAGACATATAGACACACAGACACATAGACACATACACACAGACACACAGACACATATACAGATACACATGTCAAAGTAATAACACTCCCCTTTTTGGAATTGAGTTAATAAATGGATTGATTTCAGGCGAGGAATCATCTCCGGAGGAAATTGAAAGCCCAGCAGCGACTGGATAGATGTGAGGCAGCGTTGGAGAATATAAAGGAATTGCTACAACAGGCCAGGAACACGGACATCAACACCACTGTTGTTAACACATACAGGTGAGCATAAGTAATAATATTATAAATGTGTAAGTCTATTTGTGTGTTATGTTTGAATGCCTAAATCGTGGAACCAATTTTGATGTAGAATATTGTATAGAAGAGTGTAGGATGCTTTCTTAAAAAAAATTTAAGATGATTAATATAAATAATTATAAAAAAAATAATATATAAAAAATAAGTTATTTTTTTATATATTACTTCAATCACCAAACTCCACATAAATGATGGGACTAAATTTGATGACATTTTTTTCTATTATTTTGAGTCAATTTTTTTTTTTGAACTTTTATAAAGGGAAGCAATTCTGTCATACGTGATTTTTGCGAAACTTAAACCGTTTACGCAGCGTAAGCTCTCTCAATAGTAAAATATCTCCCGATTTTGAAACATTCTTCATTGGTGCTCTGCTCCTTTTGGTCTTAGCGTGATAATACATAGCCTTTAGCCTTCCTCGATAAATGGGCTATTTAACACTGAAAGAATTTTTCAAATCGGACCAGTAGTTCCTGAAATTAGCGCGTTCAAGCAAACAAACAAACTCTTCAGCTTTATAATATTAGTATACATTTATTAACAATTGGACCTGGTAGGATAAGATTAGTCAGGTCCGCTGCTAAGGTGTACGAGGTATATTGTTAATAACGATATAATTTCAGGAAAAGCGCCCAAGCTATGAAGAAGACGATGAAAGATGAGGGTCTCGATGAAGATGCTGTCCACGACACTATGGATGACTTGAAAGAGGTTAGTTTTTTAGCCGATACTATAAAAAAAGTTGATAAATCTAGTGTGCTGCTTTAGTGAAGTGAATTAATTTTTAATATTATTTTAAGGCAGTTTTTTAAGAAAAAACCAAGTTTTGTATTTTGTCGCTTTTTACTATGACAAATATAAACATATTCACATCACTCTGTGAGATAGATATATTAAAAAGCCAAATCTAAATCAAAATATTATTATTCAAAATAGGAATTTACATTCTTTTTGAACGTCAAGAAAATGAATCTACCACGGTTTCGGAAAAGTATAACTTCAGGCCTGAGAAGAAAGCGCGAAAGAAACTTGGCGGTTTTATTTTTTTGTTAACGTCTTAAAAAGCTTAGATAAAAAAAGGATAAGATCTAATCAGAGCTTTTCAGGTCGTTCGTTTACAACTAAAAGAAATTGTTCAATTCTTAGGGATCCTTTTTAGGGAAAGAACTGTACAGATATTTATAGAATGACTTAGATATCCATCTGTTAGTCTACTTTTCTAAAAATAGTGTTTTTCCTAGATATGTATAGCACCTGCGCAGTATTAGAGTGCGGGTTCAATCTCCTCTGTGTCACAATTTTATTATTTTACTTATAACTGGCTGAATCATATCGCACTCAGCTTCAAGAATTTCGTTTTAACTTTTTAATCATTCCATACAAAATGTATCGGAAATTGAATTTTTTTCATAACTTTGTTTTTCGTGAATATTTTCAATGTTTTAATAGTTTTTCTGCTATTTGAGACATGGATAAATTCAACAAATCAATGATCATAAAAATTGTGCAGCCTTTCTTAAGGTATAAGTTATATAACACGACATTATTTATAATGTAGATTTAAATTTGTTTCAGGTGATGGACAGTTACAACGAAGTGGAGAAAGCTTTAAGCGGTAACCTAGATGACCTAGATACGACTGAACTAGAACAAGAGTTAAACGAACTGCTCTCCGGTTCAGGGAATACTGGTGGCACTCCGGGCAAGGAGAAGGAGCAAGATGGAAGGAAAACACGTAAGTATAGACATCCAGATGATACACTTTTTGGCAGTGCAGTCCCGATTCTTTTAATTATGTCCCGCGTAAGATGGTAAGAAAATATGTCCCGCATAGTGGTGCACTCTCGATTTTTAAAATTTTATCCCATGTAAAGTAAACACGTAAGTATGAGATAACATGACAAGACGTCTCGCTTTTTGGGGGTGCAGTCCCGATTTTTAATATTTCGTCCCGGGGAAGGAAAACACGTAAGTATATGAGATGTCTATAAAATAAGATGACCGGACGTACCACATTTTGGGGGTGCAATCCCGAATTTTTATATCATTTTTCCCTCATCCTCGGCGTTCTTTGTCTAGATTTTTAAAATGCACGGCAAGCTAGGTAGAAAATAAGAAAGGTTTTGCGATAGCCATGTTGATTTTTATTTAAATAAAAATAAAATGTTATAATACTAATTTTAAAAGACATCAAAAACCGAGGTTCCTAGTTCATCGGGTACTTTTTTTTTATATTTCCCCCATTTACATGAAGACTGCGAGACCGTGATCTCCCATTTGGTGACCCCTGATATCTGGGAAAAGTTCAGTATGGAAATCATTCCACAGCCTACACATATGTGGAAAAGAGATTCCGTAGGTGTAGGTTCAAACCCTGTCATAACTTTTGCTAAACAATTAGAGTATGAGATGGTCTTGTGGTTGGAACGCGTCGATTTCAACCGATGATCGTGGGTTCAAACCTCGGTTGAGTGCTTTTTTTTTAATTTCATCTCATGCTCGGTGAAGGATAACATCGTGAGGAAACCTGGATGTGTTAGGAGAAATTCTGAGATATATATATCCGGCTCAAAGGACCAGAATGGTGCATTAAGCTCTTAACCTTCTTAATAGGACAGGAGGACTTGCCCAGTGGGATATATACAGGCTATCTTACTTAAAACAATTAATGAAATTGTTTTTAATTTCAGCAATCAAGTTCCCTTCACCGCCAACGGCTGTGCCACAGAAGGGTCCGAGAAAGGCATCGGAGAGGGAGTTCGTCTTCGACGGCGAGGAGCAGATGCTGGCTGAGCTGAACAGCCTGGGCCTAGAAGACGCTAGTCCCGGGAAAGTGGCAGTTGCTGCAGGTGATATTTTTGATTTTAACCAAAAGTCGACGTTTTTTAAAGGACTGAAAAATCCGCTTAGAAATGGGTCAACCTCCTCATTTGAGTTCACCTCGACGGTTTTTAATCAAATTAATAAATCTGCTAAGGTTTTTTTTTCAAAATTCATCCTCTAAGGGTATGAAACGAGGCTATAAAGTGTGTATGGAATAAAAAATGGATAAAAGCCAATCAAACATAATATTTTTTAACAGAACTACCCCCAAAGTCACCAAAAAAAGAAGAGAAGAAGAGCAAACCGTCCCAAGCGTGGTACCCCCCCTCCAAACAGTGTCTCACCTCCGACTCTACTTGGTCCAACAACAACTTGGACAAAACGTTGGACATCAACTTGGCCAACATGACCAAGGATTATGTGGAGTTACGCCAAGATGACAGGATACATCCAGGTATTATAGCTTTTTAAATATTTACCCGACTGACCTAAAAGGAGGGTCATGGTGTTCATTTTAAGGCTTAATGTGTAATATTCTCTGTACATTAGGTGATCTGCTCGTTCGCTTTACTCCTTTGAGTCGTAGCGTGATTTAATATAGCCTTTCTCAATTATTGGGCAAAGATTTTTTCAAATCTGATCAGTAATTTCAAAGATAAATTTGTACGTAGGGCAAACTTATAATATTAGTATAGAATTGTACGTAGGGGAAACTTATAATATTAGTATAGAATTTTTTTTTTTTAATTTCCAGGTCAGCCATTAAACGTGGACTTCACGACTCCCCCGCGTCATTATGGCGCGCAGTTCCAGGTGCAAGACCACAGCGAGGGAGCTGGGGTGTGGCTCTACAGCAGTCGAGATGATCTGGCCGCTAGCACTGCATATTGCAGGTGAGATTTACTAGCTTTTACTTGTGACTTTGCTTGATCATCCACATATATCTTGTAATGTTTAGCTTTATCAATCATATCCATATGGACGCTGATAAGCAATACTGTGTCAAGCCACACGAACTTCATTTTGAGAAAATGGCGTCTAAAGATGTCAAATGTATTCTTAATACATTCGTTTGAATATGTATTGATACATATTTTCTTTTCATTTTTGATAAAAGGTTTAATGCATTAAAAACAGGTTGATATATTGAATATATTATGTAATAAAAAGTTTTTTAAATACATGAGATTATTGTATAAATTACAAAATATGGAACGACCTTGAAATTCGAAACAAATAATTAACAAA
This sequence comes from Hypolimnas misippus, assembly GCA_037950945.1. NCBI lineage: Eukaryota > Metazoa > Arthropoda > Insecta > Lepidoptera > Nymphalidae > Hypolimnas > Hypolimnas misippus. Next base: position 5,366,099 of record JBBEEQ010000002.1, read on the forward strand.
AATTTTCCGTGCTTATTTAGTTTATATGTCTTTATTTTTTATTGAATAATGTTAAATAGGTGATGCAGTATCAAAATACATCAATATCTCCGAATTTTTCATTTTGTGGGTTGACACATTATTGCATATCAGCATCCATATATGGATGCTGATAAGCAATCATTTTTTTTTGTCTCTGGGAAATGCTTTATGCATCCCACCCAGGGATTTGGGTATGTGAGACTCCTGCCACGATATAGCGTGACAGACTACACACTAAAACCCAGCGGTACCCTCGTCATCTTCATTGGGCGTCACGGGATCGCTTACGCATGCTACCGTGACTGATAAGCAATAATGCGTCAACCCAGAAATAGTCAAATTCGGAGATATTGATGTATTCTGATAATGCGTCACCTATGTAACATTATTCAAAAGAATTCAAGTCATCTGAAGTAAATAAGTACGGAAAAAAGTATCTTCATTTATCGATTTTAATTTCGAGTCTGTTCCATATCTTTCTCATGTATTTGAAAAACTTATTAATGAATAAAACTTTTAATTGTACCAATATCTTTTAATTAATTATGATTTTTATCAAAATAGAAAAGAAAAGATGGAATACATCTTCTAACAAATTTAGTTAAAATAGGTTTGACATGTTTAGACGCCATTTTCGTAAAATAAAGTCTGTGTGGCTTGACACAGTATTGCTTATCAGCGTCCATATGTATTTGTATCTGTAATATGTTCGTATGTGTTGTAGTGTGTGTATATCTACAAGGTGCGTTTTTTATTATTATTCAAAATGAACATTTTTATTTTTAAAACATATTTGGACTTGACTACTGAATCAAGTTTTGGATTTTGAGTTTTGATCATTACTTTAAAGAATTGACTTAGTTGTAAGTACTTAAGGTGCTAAAGGTTTACTTAATGTATGAATTTTGAAAATAATGAGAATGGGGCGGGGATTAGGCTTCCGGCTTTCTTACTCACCGTAAGAAATTCAGCTACGTTAGTTACTTCAACCGGATCTTTTGTGAGAGTGAGGTACCCCGTCGAGCTCGTATACGTAGTCAGTAGGATTCAGCTACCTTAACTCTACCTCAGTTATTTTTCCTATTATTATACATTGGGTCAAGTATTTTTTGGGGATGAAAGAAAATTGATTGGCAATTACCAATCGAGTGTACCCTTTCAAATAAATTTTCAAAATCTGTAATTCTAGAGAAATAAATATAATAAAAACATACGCTACGAATCGAGTACTTCCTTTTTTGAAGTCAGGTAAAATTTTTCTTTTACAGTTCAGAGAGTCCGGGTAAAACTGGGGGTAACTTCCAGATGGCCCCCGGGGGGGAGAGGAAAAAACCGGATCCCTGGCCCAAAGACGACAGCGTCGAGGATTTAGAACGAAGACTCAAGAATTTGAGAGGTTTTAACATATAGGTTAGTTAGGGTGCCTTTTTTCACCTTTTGGGGGTGAAATTGATACTATTAATTTTATAAATAATAAATTTATTCTTAGTTTGAAATGTACAGTTGGTTTCGAATATATGAGTAGAACGACAGCTAATATAAGGCGCGTATTGCACTTGTAAGTTTTACTCTAGTTACCTAGGTTAAGAGTTTCAATATGTCACTGACAGTAAATTCATTCAGTTGCAAAGGCGGTGCAAAATATATGGACGCTGATAAGCAATACTGTGTCTCACAAACTCCATTTTGAGAAATGGCGTCTAAAGGTGTCAAACCGATTCTTAATCAATTTGTTTGAAGAAGTATATATCCATCTTTTCTTCTCTATTTTGATAAAAGGTATAATGAGTTAAAAGCAGATTGATATATTTAATATGTTATCAAATGAAAACTTTTCAAATATTTGAGATTATTGTATAAATTTTCAAATACGGATCGCCCTTGAAATTCTGAACATTAAATTAAGAAACATTTTTCCGTACTTATTTAGTTAATATCACTTGAAATTTTTTGAATAATGTTAAATAGATGACTCAGTATAAAATACATCAATATCTCCGAATTTGAGTTTTTGTGGGTTGACACATTATTGCTTATCAGCGTCCACATATGAAAAACTTATGATTGTCTTTGATTAAAACTTACTAGTGTAATACGTGCCTCATATTGATAATATGTATTGTAAAATTAATATTTAAAATACACGGGATTTTGAAACCAACTGCACATGTTTTAAAAATGTTCTTGATAACTATAAAAATGTTTATGTTAGTTCTTAAATATTAAAACCTCATTTTAATCAAGTATAAATTCACGATTATTTTTTTTTTTCATAAATATATCGAAATGGTTGTTAAAAATGTTTGAAAGAAATAATAATAATAATTGCAATGGTATTTTTTAACCATAGATATGTTATAAGCTCGTGAATTTTGACAACTTAAAGTGCCCGACCATTTTGGACGACGTTGCCTAGCAACCAGCTAGCGACAATTTGACAGGTATCATTTAGTCGAGTCAATTGACGATGTCAAAGGAAATTGGTACAGATTTATAACGTCAAAGTATGAGCATTAATGTAACGTATGTATGGTTAAAAATTATTAATTTTTTTTTAAATGTAAATAATGTAAATATCACGTTAGATAGAGTATCGAATTTTTTTATAACGAATAGATAGATATGAAAATAATTCGAAAAATCTAAAAAAATTGTCTAGTGACCTTTCATTTTAGATGAAAAATAATAATTAAAAAAAAAAATAAATAAAAAATTGGCGAGAGTCCTTGTAATATAACGTCGAAAATTAAAAAAAAATGCGCATGACTTTTTTTTTTTAAACAATATTTCAATTTTTTTCTCTCGATATGAAAATAGAAATTTAGGAATGTTTTTGATTTTTTTTTTTACTATGAATGCTGTGATTTTTCTTTTCTTTTATTATGTTGACACAAATTGACGATTTCGTTATTAAATACAATGTATCCAGCGAAAATTATTACACATCAAAGTTTAGAAAGAGAGAGGGCTAGCTTTGATATTGTCATCTCTGTCATACATAAAAAAAAGTAAAAAAGTAACAACTACGACAAAAGAAATCGATACCTCCCACGTAAGTTGTTGTAACCCCAAAATTACAATTTTACAGTAGAGCACTGTTAATCCGTTTTAGTTTGAAAGTTACAACAAAATACGCCTTTTTTTCAGGCGTATTTTGTTGTAACTTTCCTTGAAAAAAAAAAAGATTTTTGGTATTTTTTCACTTTGAATGCATTAAGCAATGCAAATTCGTGTAGTATACAGTAAAAACGCTAACGGCAATTTTGTGGCTTACAATAACTTACGTGGGAGGTATCGAAATACACTCGACGCTTGAACACAATTATAGCGCTCCGGGAAAACCTCAGGTAGATCATTCCACAACCTGGAACAGTTAATTATAAAATAAATAACCATGAACGAATACGGAGGAAGTCACAAGCAAATACTTGTAATGTATATTTCGAAATGTAGCAATGTATGTTTCGTTCCGGAATGTGTTTAATTACCACATACGTTAAGTAAAAATATAATAGACTAGCTTCCGCCCGCGACTTCGTCCGCGTGGAATAGTTACTTTAGGCTAATAATGTATTATTTTAGAACAAATTTGGTTAGCATAAAAAAGGTTATAGTGAGCTCACCTTAAAAGATAGACATATACAGTTGCGGACTGTTTTTAGAACTTTTAAAGGGGAACAATTCTGTCATATATGATTTTTGTGAAACTTTAACCGTTTACGCAGCGCACGCAGCGTAAGCTCTCTCAATAGGAAAATATCCAACGATTTTGAAACATTCTTCATTGGTGCTCCGTTCGTTTTGGTCTTAGCGTGATAATATATAGCTTATAGCCTTCCTCGATAAATGGGCTATCTAACACTGAAAGAATTTTTCAGATCGGACCAGTAGTTCCTGAGATTAGCGCGTTCAAGCAAACAATCAAATAAACAAATTCTTCAGCTTTATAATATTAGTATAGATTATACATTTTTAACAGCTGAGAATATTTAATAAGTTTATAACAATATCATAAACATTCAATGTTTTAAGTCTTGTTCACTCGACTGTACCGTGCGCGAGACTCGCCTCGTGTTCACACTGACACAGTGACTTGAAACGGGGTATACTTAGTATAATAATTGATAGACGGTAACAAAACGTTACATATATGGACGCTGATAAGCAATAATATGTTAACCCATGTGTGTATTTTAATATAACTTTCCTATATCATATATGTCAGCTCGTGACCACGGCGAATGTAACTTCGTCGAAACGTCGGGCAATAAAAAGGTATGACTACCATCAGTTATCGCGACAAGAACCGTTATATTAAATATGAATAGTATAAATCGCGAAAGTTTAACATATATAATTTATAATTACATTACCTGTTTAACATTATTCAAAAAAATTAGGTCACCTGGACTAAATAAGTACGCAAAAAGTTTTATTAATTTTATATTTCGAATTTTAAGTGTGTTTCATATTTTGCAATTTATACAATAATCTCATATATTTAAAAAAAATATTATTACATAAAATTATTTACTATATCAATCTTCTTATGATTTATTAGACTTTATATCAAAATATAAAAGAAAAAATGGATATATACTTTTTCTAATTTAGTAAAAATGGACTAAATTAATTTGACTTTGGATTTGGATCTTTAGACGCCATTTTCTCAAAATGAAGTCTTATGTGGCTTGACACAGTATTGTTTATCAGCGTCCATATGAGTGACAGAGAAGACACGAAGTTAGTAGATTATCTTTTTCTAATGTTCGTTGTATAATAACATCCGCAGCATACTATAATTCTTATGCTAAGGCGAGATTTACACTAGTAAGTTTTTTTACGTAATTTAGTTATGTAATTAGTAACTTGCTGTGTCAATAAGTCACTGACAATAAGTGATTTCAGGTGTGAAAGCAATATTAAATAATTTATGTAATTCCTATATAAGTCCGTGGGAGGAACTTACAAGTGCATTTCCCGCCTAATGTGATAACCTTTTATTTAATCGGTAATATGTGACTAACATAAAAAATAATTATACATAATTCATTTCAATATACATATGTACAAAATTTTAGCAGTTCCCAGATTTGTACACTACTTTTTTTGCTATGAACCGTAGCGTGATGTAATAGTGCCTATACCTTACACACTATAGCTTATTCTTCTTTACTTGTATTATTTAGCAGAAAAATATGGCGTACTTCTAGCTGCACATAAGAGATAGATAAGATATTATCAATCGGATAATTTAATCATTTTTTATAATAAAAAAGAAAATTGTTCGAAAATTATCGATTTTCGTTCGGATTATTGTTACCAAAGAAAGAGAAGTAAAAAAATGAACTACATACGTATATTTATTTAATTCGTTCGGTAGTTCCTGAAATTAGCGCGTCCATATAAACAACTATATGTATTAACTAACTGCTCGCTCCTGTGTCGTAACGTAATGTAATATAACCTATAATCTATCTTAATAAAGAGGCTGTAATACAAACATATCGATACCTCCCACGTAAGTTGTTGTAACCCCAAAATTACAATTTTACAGTAGAGCACTTTTAATCCATTTTAGTTTGAAAGTTACAACAAAATACGCCTTTTTTCGGGCGTATTTTGTTGTAACTTTCCTTGAAAAAAAAAAGATTTTTGGTATTTTTTCACTTTGAATGCATTAAGCAATGCAAATTCGTGTAGTATTCAGTAAAAACGCTAACGGCAATTTTGTGGCTTACAATAACTTACGTGGGAGGTATCGATATATATTTTTTTAATTCGTTCATTAGTTTCTAAAATTAACGCGTCCAAATAAACAACTTTATGTATTAACTAGCTGCTTCTCGCGGTTCACTCGCGTTTAGGGTTACTGCTTCGCTCCTGTGTAACGCAGCGTGATGTAATATAGCCTATAACCTTACTACGAACATTAAATGAGTAATTTTATCGTCATTTCGGATTTTCAAGTACAGATTGTATTGAAATGGATTATCATTTGTTAAATTAACATTTAGGTTAAGCGTCATCACTCGTGACCTGTGATTGGATGGGTGATCCTGTAAAAACACATTTGTATAATGTTTATTTTAATGTTTTTTTATTTTTTAATATTTTTTACATTTCGTGTGTAAATAGTTATGTAAATACTAGTTAAATATTAATTTTAAATGTCGTGCCAAGGAATTAATAATATGATTTTAGTTATAGTTTAAATGTTAAATCAAAAAAAAATATTTCAAAGTATTTACACATACACACACATTTAATTAAAAACTAGTTATTGATCACGACTTCGTTCGCGTTAATGTAGATTTTATTTTAAAATATTACGCATATATATTTCGCAGGGAGCTAGCTCAATATACCGCTAAATTAAAAGTAAATTTTTAATATCAGATATTGTATAAATGGTCTAAGAATTACGCATCACACTCAACGGCCCCCATTAAGATCTCATGACCTTGTGTCGGGGGTCCGGAAACACTCACAACACTAACACAAACACCCAGACCAGGACAAACATCTGTATGGCCAATACACACGTTTGCCGTGAGCGGGAATCGAACCCGCGACCGTTAGCGCTTTAGTCAGTTGCAGTGACCATTGCGCCAACGCGTCTGTCATTAACCAGCCAGTTGACGGTATGGCTCCATATTGAGGCTAGGCTGTTAATTGAACGGCATATTAAGCTAGTTGCCTGCGACAGATACATAAAAATGTGGCCTACTAGTGGCTCCTCGCGGTTTCGCTCGCGCTTGACATTTTCAAACTAACTTTAACCTCCGTTTTACCTCTTTAGAGGTCGAATTTTGCAAAATCCCTTCTTAGTGAAAAAAATTGAAACATCTAGCAATTTTATTTTTTGAGATTTCGTGATGAGTGAGTGATCTATCGCTTTTATATATATAAATGACCATCTAGAATAATATATCCTTCCAATGGTACCATTTTTTTTATTTCACATTATTTTTTAAAATAGCTCACTCTTTATAACCTTAAATCTTTGGTCTTAAGATTTGAGTTGTGTAAGTGTAAATGCTTTGATTAATAAAAAAGAACAAAAAAAAAAACTTATCATGTGAGTGCCTTTCCTAAATGACTTTGTTATTTCAACGCACAAACAATGTTATATGCCTAATTTGTGTTTATTTACTTATAGGTCATATACTCAAACGGTACTTAACTTAAAGTGGGATTTAAATATCCGGGATTGTCCATTGTGTCATCTTGAGGTGGAGAAGGTTTTTCTTTATAAAAAGTAATTAATTGAAAAAAATTGAAAACCTGACTGCATAACAAAACCATAGAGCATTTTATTAACCAACTTTAAATCGTTGCAGATTCTAAACGGTAGTTCTGTTTGAAAAATGATATAAGAGACCTAAAAATGATTTTTAAATACCTATTCAAGGATACCCCACTTAACACAGTTCGTCGATTTTCATTTTTTTACCTTTTCACATTATGCCAAAAATCAGCTATATTTATTTTTCCAAATTATTATACTTTCCATGACATTCGCGCCGTTATATAATCAAACGACGCGTCATTTATCAAAATCGGCCTAAATTGTCTAAATAGTGCCACAAAGGTACTATGGTACCCACATACAAACTCAAACTGAAAATATGCTTTATTCAAATGGGCTTTTAATTTAAAGTGCTTTAAGCACTTTCGAATCGTCAAGTTACATGTCATATTTTAATTTTAGATTTTTATAAAACTACCACCGGTACGGAATGTAGTCTCTACCGAGAAGAACCGGCAAGAAACTCGATAGTAACTCTTTTAAAATCATTAATAATGTATTTTTATTACATTTTAATTATGTTATCTGGATAGAAAATCAGCGCTTGTCAAATTCACGCCTCTTTGTCGTCAAAATATTCTTGTATGGTATAATATGCTTTATTTATTAAAGATTTTTTAATGTAGGCTTCAAACTTATTAAGTGGCAAATGTGAAACTGTTTGCGGGATTTTATTATAGATGCGAATACATAGACTGATAAACTCATTACGATCCATTACGTCGCGCAGTCGGGTAATAATAGCTGGCTAACTAACAGGCGGGACACTTCATGTCCTTTTACCTTAAGCTAGCAACGCATAGTTTTTCCTCTGGTCCTGCAAATATCCAGTTCACAGCTTGGAAAGGAGTGTGAATGATGAAGGGGAATAGGAAGTAAGAAAATGAATTGCGGAGTATTTCGTGATTTTTTTTTTGTTAAACGTGCGATTTCTAAAACATTTTCATTAGTGCTTAATTTTCTAGAATTTAATTTGGTTGTACCTGTATTTAAAGATAATGTTCGGGGAGTTTGTAAGATCTGTATAAAAGAACACGCGTGATTTTGGGTGGGGAGCGGGGGGAGGGAGGTTAGTCTAACCCCACCCCAAATCACCAGGAGAGGGGATGAAATGGTACTAAAATATTATTCGATTAATGGGCCTATTGTGGAAATTTTGTCCACGTTCCACGTAAAAGATTTAAGTATAATTAAAGTTAAGTATCGTTTGAGTATTTGGCCTTTAGGATATTTAAAAATTATATCGAAAATTACGACTTAGGTCTATACAAACTTATATTATTGTCTAACGATTGAAGAATTTGCGCCAATTACAAAATTGTTTCAATGCAAATAGCGTTACAGTTTTGGTACTTGTATTACTAGCTGTTCCTCGCGGTTTTACACGCGTTTATGGTTACTACTTCGCTTCTGTAAGTCGTAGCGTGATGTAATATAGCCTTCCTCAATAAACGTGCTATCCAATGCAAAATAATTGACAGTAGACATAGACAGTAAACCTACCTACGGTATTAGGACCGTTGACTATACTTTATTTTTATAGTGTATTGCCCCACATAGTTTCTCTCGCGTTTATGGTTACTATTTTGAACGTGTGAGTTGTAGCGTGATGTAATATAGCCTATACAGAGATTACCACCTACGTACAAACTTACAAACAAATTTTTCCTCTTTATAATATTAGTATAAACAGTGAAGTGTGAATTAAAAAAAATGTCCATAGACAAAAGTGTGAGTTCTCACACAAGGACTGATGAGTCGAAATTTTTGATATGATTCTTAAATTTTTAACATGCGTAAATTGTTCTAGTATTCGATTAGTTAATAATTAATTAAATATGTTCGTTGATCAGATGAAAACGGACAAAATTGTGAATAGCTGGGTTCATACCGGAGGGTACAGTGTGACGTGCTCGCGGTGGACCTTCCGGTGGCCTAGCTAATTAAATTTTATTTCATTATGAAAATGTGTATTTAGGCGTTTCTATAACATAAGGCGAGACACTTACACTAGTAAGTTTTGCTCAAATATTTTCATAAGTTGTTTATCACTTTATACCGAAAATAATTCACTGATAATGTCTAATTTTTTACGTTCGCTTTGTTCTTGTGGTTATCTAGGTTATCAAGTTACAGAGTTGTTTTGTATGAATTACGAAAGTAAATCTTACAAGTGTAAATCTCGCCTTATAAATACACGTGAATCTTGGTTTTAATGGTATCTCATTTCGGCGGTACACCTATCGGTCGTAGCGTGATGTAATAAAGCCTATAACCTTCCTCAGTAAACGGACTTATCATAATAATATTGAATTTAGATTGGTAGTTCCTGACATTATTTCATTCAAGCATATATAACTTTCTTAGGCGAGCATTACACTAGTAAGTTTTACTCTCGTTATTGATATAAAACAACTCTGTAACCTGGTAACAGTTACCTAGGTAACCTTATAAAAAAAAGTGTCAAAATTTTATCAGTGATGGTAAATTCTTTTTGTTTAAAAGCAATGATAATCAGTTTATTTAAATCTTATTAAAATTTGTTAGCACAAGTTACAAGTGTAATTCTCGCCTCAGGCAATAGTGGAAGCAATCATTTTTCCAAGATCCATTATTTAAAAAATAATAATTACAAAAATTTTCATAATGAAATAAGTTTTTTAGTCATAGCCTAAGTTATTGTGTTCGTGATTTTCAGAAAAAAAAAATATTTTTGATAATTTTACATGATATAATAATATAATATTGTATGTTTATTTCGATGTATTTTTATTAATTTTAAATAATGTATTGTATTATTGTGTTCGTATTAAACTGGCGACAAAAAACAAAATTGTTTTATTTTTAACATATTTCGATGCTGATAAGCAATAATATGTCAACCCACAAAAACTCAAATTCGGAGATATAGATGTATTTTGATACTACATCATCTATTTAACATTATTCACAAAAATTGTAGTCGTATAAATTAAATAAGTACCGAAAAAAGTTTCGTAATTAATAGGTTCGAATTTCAAGTGCGTTCCATTTTTTGCAATTAATACAATAATCACAAATATTTATATAAATTTTTATTAGATAATATATTAAATGTATCAGTCTGATTTAAATTTATTATACCTTATATCAATAAATAAAATAAAAGATGGATATACATATACGTCTTTAAACAAATTGATTAAGAATAGGTTTAACACCTTTAGACGCAATTTTCTCAAAATGAAGTCCGTGTGGCTTGACACAATATTGCTTATCAGCGTCCATTTAATAATAAGATTATTTAGAATTATTTAACAAATAAAAGCATCACACTCAACAGCCCCCATTAAGATTCAATGATTCTGTGTCGGGGCTCGCAAATATACAACACAAACACAAACACCCAGATCAAAACAAACATCACTATGGTCAATACAGATATACAGAATTTGTTGTCAGCAAGGATCATATATGCGAGCGTTAGTGCTTCAGTCAGCTGCATTGTCCACTACGCCAATTGGTCTGTGTCTGTTTTTATTTTATTTAATCTCTATCTCTTTATAAATTGAAAGATGTTTACGCCGTAAAATTTCGGTTATATGCGGCTGCGGGTAACACTATAATTTGTAATTAAATATTTAAAAAAATACAGAACGAAAACTGTGGTCTGGGTTACATATGGCGAGAATTATACTACTGCGTTTTGATCACAGATTTTCATAAATTGTTTAACATTTTGTAGCCGAATATAGACAAATGTGTTGTGTTTGTTTCCGGACCCCTGACACAGGATTATGAGACCCGAATGGGGGTGGTAGAGTGTGATGCGTTTATTTATTATTTTCCTAATTTTCATCAAAATCCGTTTAGTACTTAGCTGCCTTACTACAAAAGATTTAAACAGACGTTAAACGCGTGTTTAAAAAAATCCGTACTACAAATCGCGTCTAAGCACAGTTTTGAGTTAAACATGCTTTAGAGATAGTTTAACGTATGTCACGTTTAAGTGAGTTTAATAAATGTTTAGAACCTATTTCAGCTGTCAAATGTAACGTATAACATTTTATTAATAACTTTTTTTATGAGTTTATTCGCTGTTAAGTAATTTAGATAATATTTTAAGAAATGTTTAATGTTTAAACACTGTTTAGCTAGACACGCGTTCAACATGGTTTTAATGCGTCTTTTGTAGTATGACACTAGCTGCCTTACTACAAAAGATTTAAACAGACGTTAAACGCGCGTCTAAGACAGTTTTGAGTTAAACATGCTTTAGACATAGATTAATATACGTTTAAGTGAGTTTAATAGATGTTTAAAACCTATTTCAGCTGTCAAATGTAACGTATAACATTTTATTAATAACTTTTTTTTATGAGTTTATTCGCTGTTAAGCAATTTAGATAATATTTTAAGCAATGTGTAATTTTTAAACACTGTTTAGCTCGGCACGTATTGAACATGGTTTTAATGCGTCTTTTGTAGTATGACACTAGATGTTTAAATCAAAATATTTCACGCAAACAAAATTGTTTGTTTTAGTATTTGTTAATAATTGATGTAGTAATGCAATACTATGAATATTTATTTGTCTGAGCATCTTTTAATTGTTCAAGAAAAACAACATTCTGATGGCATAAGAATTATTAACTGTGAATAAATTGCAGTTTATTAAAATATATGTAATATTTAGTTATGTAAACATAATTATTGCTATAACAACACCACTGGTATGATTTTCGGCCATTCATATTAAGACTGTCGTACAGTGGATTCAGGGGGAGGGCGGAATCAACCCTCAAAAATGGTTGTGGTCAGCCACCCGAAATTCGGCCAAGTGTGAGTCGGAGTATGAATTCGCTCATATAAATCACTTAATACGTAAATATGTATCTATTTCTATTAAAAAATCGACCTGCATATTGCAATATATATTCAGGATAGAGGGTAAAATATATCATTAAATTATTGCCAAAACTGGGTCGGTTTTTTTTAATAATAAATAATAAATAATAATAAATAAACGCATCACACTCAACGGCCCCCATTAAGATCGCGTGACCTTGTGTCGGGGTTCCGGAATCACTCACAACACTAACACAAACACCCAGACCACGACAAACATCCGTATGGCCAATACAGACGTTTGCCGTGAGCGGGGATCGAACCCGCGACCGTTAGCGCTTCAGTCATTTGCAGTGACCACTGCCCCAACGTGTCCGTCCGTCCGGTTTTATTTTTATTATTATACTAAGATTGTGGGTGTACCCATCGTGCCCACAACGGTGTATGTGCCCTTGGGAGGGACAAAGAGGTTCAAGCTAGATGGACCTTATAAGCATTCTTGTACATGAAATGTAATTATATATTTTAAACTTTCGCGATTTATACTATTCATATTTAATATAACGGGTCTTATCGCAATAACTGATGGTAGTAATACCTTTTTAGAGTCAGCTCCAGACCATGACGAATGCAACTTCGTCGAAACTTCGGGCAATAAAAAAGGTATTACTACCATTAGTTATCGCGATGAGACCCGTTTTAGTCAATATGAATGAAATGTGATATTGTAAAAAAAATATTGTAGACGCCATTTTTCTAAATTGGCGGCGCGAGCGGCGGAGTAGGAACGTCGATGGCAAGACTGCAAAAGCTTTTCTAATTGTATTGTTGAGGCAACCGTGGCGGGGAACCCTGTCTTGGGATAACTTTTCAAGACAGACACGTTGGCGCAGTGGTCACTGCAACTGACTGTAGCGCCAACGGTAGCGGGTTCGATCCCCGCTCACGGCAAATGTCTGTATTGGCCATACGGATGTCTGTCGTGGTGTGGGTGTTTGTGTTAGTGTTGTGAGTGTTTCCGGACCCCCGACACTAGGTCGCAAGATCTTTATGGGGGCCTTTGAGTGTGATGCGTTTATTTTATTTATTTAAATGAGATTGGTTAATTTGTGGTGTACAATAAAGTGTATAAATAAATAAATAAATATTATTGATTTATTTATTTAACTTTTGGGACAAGAGAGTTGGATCAAAGGATTCTTATTTCCGCATCGATATTTTCGCTCGGAGCACAATTAAGTAATTCAGTCTGAGACCTACAGAAATTCGTATATATTCAATATCTTAGTGACCCAAATTTTTTTGATTTTTGCGTGCAATTCGATTTTTGTAACTGCTAAAATTAGAAATCTGAAAAGTAATTATATATATACTTAATATGTAAAAACAATGCTAGCGCGATTCAAACGTTACAATTATTTAATCAGGGCCATTTATTGTTGCAAGCACCCCTTAATAACAGTTAGACACATTTTTGTAAATTAAAAAAATTACCGTGCAAATATTTACCAAAAATAAGTTTATTGTGCATATTTACCAGAATTAAGTTGCCAACTAAAGAGGAATAGGATGTAATGCGTTGGAGAGGGAATTATCTTTTCTTTTAATTTTTTCTTTTTCATAAAGATATAAGTTCATTTCTCATTGCTTTACATCTGAATAAAATTACTGTCAGTGTCAGTTGTTTTGACTCACAGCTTTCGTAACTACTTACGACGTATCTGTTACAAGGTGACAGAGTTGGACCACGACACTGCCCAGCACACGCTTGAGGCGCGTCCGAGAGGCAGACCTTGGATCCGGTTCTTCCTGTGGGAAGTGTCAGCTCCACAGAGAATCGGTGTGGAAGGGCGTAACGAGAGAGCGTTATTGTTGTCTCCTCGCGGTTACACTCGCATGTATAGTTTTAATACTGCTTTGTTTTTATGCATCGTAGCTTGATGTAATATATTCCATCAATTCAGAATCAGTTTTTCTGATGTATAGCTAAGTTAATTATAGTTAGATAAGTGTAACTATACGCAGTCAAATTATGTGTATGATGCTGTGTCTGAATGTATTATTAAGCGAGAATTACAAATGTAATTCTCTCTCTCTCGAGAATATATGGATGCTGATAAGCAATAACGTGTCGACCCACAAAAAGAAATATTGATGTATTCTGATAATGCTTTTCGTATTTAACATTATACAAAGATTTATAAAATCATTTGAACTAAATAAGTACGGAAAAAATTTTCTTGATCAAATGATCTTGAGTTTGAGTTTGAGTTTAGAATATTGAAGTGAGTTCCATATTTTCCATTATGCAATAATTTAATATATTTGAAAAACTTATTATTAGATAAAAATCTTTACTCGCCTATCTGCTATTAATTAATTATACTGTTTATCAAAATAGAAAAGAAAGGATGGATATATGCTACTTCAAACAGATGTGTTAAGAATAGGTTCGACATCTTTAGACGCCATTTTTTCAAAATGAAGTTCGTGTGGCTTGACACAGTATTGCATATCAGCATCCATGTATATCAATGTATATCATTGTATGTTTTACTATCGAGAGCGATATAAAACAACTCCGTAATTTAGTAACAGATATATCGTAAGTAGTTACGAAAGCTGTGAATATTAAAAATAAGGCACTAAGAGTAAATTTATTCAGGTGTAAAGCAATGAGAAGCAACTTCTGTAAATCTTTATGAAAGTCTGAGAGCAGAACTTGTAAGTGTAAATCTATTTTACTTAATGTCTTTATCAATTTTGTAATTTTACCTTTTATAATCTTCCTTCACAAATATGCATATAAATAGCGAAAACCCTATCAAAATCGCATCACGAATGTTTGAAAAAATTGCGGCCATACAAACTTTCATACATACATCGAATGCAGTCTGTATTTACTTCCTTTTTCGAATCGGTTAGTAACAGTAGAGATATTTACGACATAAACTCGTTACATTATTTCAATACATTCACTCGGGCTTTCAAATCGTTCTCGGTACAGATTATATAATGTTACACAACGCTTGTGTGTATACAGGTTTTGATGCGATGCGACCTTTGACAATAAGTATTAAAAAAAAACTGCTATTGACTTTATTAGAAAGCGGTTATTTCAATCGATTTCGAACAAAAAAATAGTTTTTGAATGAGTGTTTTTAACTCCTGTTGCAAAAAGCCCTTGGTGTTATAAGTTTGACCGCTATGTGTGTAAGTCTGTGACGCCGTAACTCCTAAACAGACAAAACCTAAACTTTTGGGACACGAATACTGTGTCAAGCCACACGGACGCCATTTTTAGAAAATGGCGTCTAAACATGTCAAACTGATTCTTAACATTTTTTTTAAAGACGTAATTATTTATCTTTTCGTTTCTATTTTAATAAAAGGTATAATGAATTAAAAGCAGATTGATATATTTAATCTGTTATCTTAAAAAACAGTTTTGCAAATATATTAGATTATTGTATAAATAGCAAAATATGGAACGCACTTGAAATTTGGAACATTAGTAACTTTTTCCGTACTTATTTAGTTTATATGACATGTTATTTTTTACGCATTATTAGAATATATCAATATCTCCGAATTTTACTTGTTGTGGGTTGACACATTATTGCTTATCAGCATCCAATTGTCTTGTTAGCTTAAAAATACTCTCGCGTGTTTTACTCCTTAGCTAGATGGTAGGCAACGTTATCAAAACTGGTCGACATTCTGGTTGTCAAAGTTCATAAGCTTTTAACATATCGCCTATTTTGTAATAATATCGCAAACGAAAATCACGAACTTTCGAACAATTTCTTTTCATTATATTTATGCATTGTAAAAGATTATTGAGTAAAATAATTCAATCGATAATTTCTTATCTAACTCTTATGTGTGGCTGGAAGTACGCCATATTAGTCTGCTAAATAATACAAGTAAAAAAAAAAGTACACTGACGGGGGAATATGAAATTTCGTACACCTATAGAAAGGGAGGGCAGAATGTCAACATTTTTAACAGACTTCCAAGAAAGAAGGAGTTCACCGATTATTCCGTCGATTGTGGACCGATTTTTTTTGTTTGAATGTGTATACTTCCAAGGTGGTCCCATTGTCACCAGGTCATCTGATGATGAGATCCTGGAGAAATCGGGGGAACTATTCAAATGTTATAGGCACGTCGATACCGATTTAGATATTTTTGATAGTAGAACTGATGATGAAGACCACAGATGGCCACCATAAAAGCATACATACAAATTTTACCTCATTATAATATTAGTATAAGTATCTATAGTAATGTAGTAAAAGTAAACTAACAAACTATAAATGTCCCACTGCTGGGCAAAGGCCTCCCTCTCCTATTAAGGAGAAGGTTTAGAGCTTAATCCACCACGCTGTTCCACTGTGGGTCGGATATACATGTGTCAGAATTTCTCCCAGCACGTGTAGGTTTTCTCACAATGTTTTCCTTTACCGTCGAGATGAATTTAAATACAAATTTAGCACTTGAAAACTCAGCGGTGCTAGCCGGGGTTGTATCCGTGATCATCGGCTGAGATCGATGTGTTCTACTAGGTCATCTCGGCTCGTATAAGTACGTATACGTACGATAATTGCTAAACAAACCCACTAGGCAGGTATAAGGTCATAAGTCGCGTTCATTCACTTACAATAACTCAGTGAAGGTAAACACCTCCTTAGTTCAACACCTCTGCTTATTTCACCGCCATATTTTTTTAACTGTCAAAATTTGCGCGCGAAAGTAATCTTGATACAGATTAATTAACACTGAGGAGGTTTTATTAACTTTCTCTTTAAAAATATGTGTTAAGTTGTTTTTTTAAATATATTTTTTAATTTATCCCTTATCGGGGTAGGCAAGGGCCTATTTTTTTTTTTTATGAAAGAAGACTTATTTTAAGATGAAGAATACAATTGGATTTATTTTGGTAAGTTTTTTTTTATGTATAATAGAGAATTTACAATAAGAATTTACTTTTTAATAAAATTAGTATTGTATAAATGTCTTTAAGTATTTTCTGTCTCTATATAGATTTTTTTTATTGGTATCGTTATCTATTATGGGTAATTTTAGCTAGTTTATATATCGATACCTCCCACGTAAGTTGTTGTTTTTTTAAATTTTAAACGATGTAGCTACTTTCAGATCAGTCCTATAGAATTTTTATTGAAATTTTGGTTGGTACATTAAATGGAATTGCGTAATTTGCTTTTGAAGTCGTTTTCTTTTTACCCGACTGCGCAATGCAAAAGAGGGTAATGTGTTTATTTTGTGTGTTTGAATGTGGAATTGTACTTATGTGGCACGATTTAGACAAAACGCGTGGGCCGATTTGAATTGAATTGAATTTTGATAATTGATGATACATCGTTTGATTCGTCATGACGGCGCGAATGTTATAGAAGGCATAAAATTTTGAAAAATCAAGATGGCCGATTATAGACGCCATAATGTAAAAAAAAAATGAAACTCGGCGAACTATGTCTAGTGGGGTATCTTTGAATACGTATTTCAAAATTATTATAAGTTTTTTTATATAGTTTTTTTTTTATTGGAATTTGTTAAGAATCTTTAACGCTTTAAAGTTCGTTAGTAACGGTTCTCACTTATAGACTTTAGACAGAACTGATATTGATACGGTACAGCTGACTGTAGATGGTCGTGTTACGCATCCGGTTTTTTTAATTATTTTTTTTAAATTTATTTTATTATTAAGTCTTACTTATTATATTTACTAAGCTTGCCAACGTCCATACCATGTTGAACACACCGGTTCTCGTCCGATCACCGAAGTTAAGCAACGTCGGGCGCGGTCAGTACTTGGATGGGTGACCGCCTGGGAACACCGCGTGACGTTGGCTTTTTACATATATTATGTTTTATAATATTAATTAAGTACATTATATATAGAAGTTATATGACTTTTTTACTCATAAACATTAACTCCTTACTGTAAAAAAATTACACATATGTTAAACGCGAGTCTTTGAAAACCCGTACTACAAATGGATGCTGATAAGCAATAATGTGTCAACCCACAAAATATAAAATTTGGAGATATTAATATATTTTGGTAATGCACCATGTATTTAACATTATTCAAAAACGTTTAACGTCATCTTAACTAAATAAGTACGGAAAAATGTTTCTCAATTTAAGGTTTCGAATTACAAGCACCTTCCATATTTTACAATGTATAAAATAATCTTATATATATGTCGGAGGAAGACGTCAAGTTGATAGTTCTTTTAATTATATCACGAGTTATTAATTATTTACTGAAATACAATTTGTTAAAAATAATGTTAAATTTATTTAATTTTGTTTGCGTGTTAATTCTTTTTAAATTTGAATTAAATGTTCTTTATTCTGTGGATTGCATTGACCAATCAGAGCAGAGCGTAAGACTCGAGCGGGGTCGAGGCGCCATCTTGACAACAATGGCGAATCGCGGGAATATGAGAATAGTTGTAGATCGAAGTGGATAAATTATTGTATTGATTTAAGACAGTTGTGGTGGAGATATTGGTGTTGTAAGATTAGTGTCACGAACCCGCTGCTCGTATAAAATAGTTACAATTCATTTTCTAAATTATTAATCGTGAAATAATTATTTTGTCTTTCTATTAAAAAGTGACCCTCAACATTGTAAAAGTATAATAAAATTGTGTGAAATAGTAATACGTTGTTTTGTGCTCGCATTTAACCCTCATGACGCCCACTGGAACTTTGCTAATTACTGATGATGTCGATGAGAATGGTGTTTCTCCGACATATCTAATATCTTATTTATAGATAAAACTTTTAATTATAGCAAACTGTTTTTAATTCAATATCACTTTTATCAAAAAACAACTGAAAAGTGCGGTATATACGTCTTTAAACAAATTTCTTAAGAATAGGTTAGACATCTTTAAACGCCATTTTCTCAAAACGAAATCCGTGTGGTTTGACATAGTATTCAATCGGCGTCCAAATACGCGTCTTAAGACAGTTTTGGGTTAAACATAATTAAGATGTAGTTTAAAATCAAAATCAAAATATGCTGTATTCAAGTAGGCTTTTACAAGCACTTTTGAATCGTCAATACAGAAACAAAAGAAAACAAAACACTAATTAATTAATTAATTTACCACCGGTTCGGAATGTAGATTCTACCGAGAAGAACCGGCAAGAAACTCGATAGTTACTCTTTTTAAAAGTTTTACGATGGGTACATACATTTATGAGTTACAAATATATTAAATACAATGTGAATCCGGCTCATACTAAATCCAAGCATCTTTGTCATCTATGTAATCTCGAACAGAATAATATGCTTTAGCTACTAAGGATTTTTTAATATGTACTTTTATTATGCATAAACGCTAAGGTTTTTTAACATATACTTAAAAACAATTTTAGTCGTCAAATATAACGTGTAATATTTATTTTCAATTTACGCATTATAACAATTTAGTCAACATTATAAATTTTCATAAAGATTTAATAAGTTATTTCTCATTGCTTTACACCTGAAAGAATTTACTATCTGTGCCATATTTTTAACATTCACAGCTTTCGTAATTACTTACAAAGTTACAGAATTGTATTATTTCAGTTAAGAAAGTAAAACTTACAAATGGATTCTGATAAGCAATAATGTGTCAACCCACATAATGTCGAATTCGGAGATATTGGTGTATTCTGATAATTGGTTAACTATTTAACATTATTAAATAAAAATTTATGTCATCTAAACTACATAAGTATAAAAAAATAGTTTCTTAGTTTATAGCTGAGGGTTTCGAGCGCGTTCCAATATTTGCGATTTATACAATGATCTCATATGTTTGAAAAACTTATTTTTAGATAATTCATTACACCAATCAGCTTCAATTAATTATACTTTTATCAAAAAAGAAAAGAAAGGGTTGATATATACGTTTTCAAACACATTTATTAAGAATAGCTTTGACATCTTTAGACGCTATTTTCTTTAAATGAAGTCTGTGTGAGTTGACACAGTATTGCTTATCAGCGTCCAAATGTAATTCGCCTTGTCTAATGTAAATATATTCGGAAAGTAGGTTTTAATATTATCTTGGACAAACAAACAAGCTCCTCAGTCTCTTGCGGTTCACTCGCGTTTATGGTTATTGCTTCGCTCTTATGAGTAACGTGATGTAATATAGCCTATAGCCTTCCCCAATAAATGGACGCTGATAAGCAATAATGTGTTAACCCACAAAAAGTCAAATTCGGAGATATTGATGTATTTTAATACCGCATCACATATTTAACATTATTAAAAATAATTGCAAGTCATAGAAACTAAATAAGTACGGAAAAAGTTTCTTAATTTAATGTTTCGATTTTCAAGTGCGTTCTATATTTTAAAATCTGTACTTTCATCTCAAATAATTAAAAAAAATATTATTACACAACACAATAAATAAGAAATCCACTTTTAGTTCATTTTACTTTTAATCAAAATAGAAAAGAAATGATGGATAAATACGCCTTTAAACAAATGGATTAAAAATAGGTTTGACAACTTTAGACGCCATTTTCTCAAAACGATGTCCGTGTGGCTTGACACAGTATTGCTTATCAGCGTCCAAATATACTATCTAACACAAAAAGAATTTTTCAATTCGAACCAGTAGCTCCTGAGATTAGCGCGTTCAAACCAACAAACTCTTAAACTTTATAATATTAGAATAGATATACATATGTTGAAAGTCAACAATACGAAATCGTCTTTATATTTTTTAAAACGATTTTTATTTGAATATCACTCGGACGCAGGTCGGAGGTTAATTCGACGAATATATTAAAATTACATAAAATTATTGTCTTTTTTATTTCGTACCTGTCAATGGTAAAATTAATACTTTATGCCTTTGTAGGTACATTTTAGTGTTATATTTGTCGTGGAACAACATTAATTTTTATTAGAAGTCGCTGAACTGATTTAATAGTAACGGGTAAACGCGGTGACATTGTTGTGAGTCAGGTGGACGTAGTTTTGTTGGATAGTGGGGTACTGTGACATGCACTTACTTTTGAGAAATCGACCAGTCTACAACCAACCTCCAAGTCGAAAATATCGGTTTACCTACCTAGTATTTTTGGTTATACCAACATCCAGTTTAGTTTTGATACAAAATCGTGATGGACCCCGTACCACCGAATGTAGACGATGACGCTTCTATCACTCAGCCATCGCTGTCGCCGTCATATTTTTAGCGTCGCCGTTTTCCGTTTAATTTATTTTAAGACTTCACACGCGTTTATGGTTCCCACATCGCTTCTATGAGCCGTAGCGTGATGTAATACAGCCTATAGACTTCTTCAATAAACAGTTTACCTAAAGCAAAAAGATTTCTCCAAATCATATCAATAGTTTACTTACATTATTTTACCTTTTTATAATATTAGTATACTAGTTTTGCTCCCGGCTTCGCTCGCGTTACTGAAGCTTTTGTTTTAATATCACACGCCTATATGCATACAATATATAGCCTATGACCATTTAGAATAATGTACCTTTGAAATGGTACCATAATTTTTAAAATAGCTTCAGTTGTTCCGGAGTTTACTTCTCACATATAAAATACGCTCTGTCTTGTTTCGATTTCCAAGTGTGTTCCATATTTTGCAATTTATACAGTAATCTTAAATATTTGAAAAGCTTTTTATTAGATAATATATTACATATATCAATCTGCTTTTAATTTATTATACCTTTTATTAAAAAAGGAAAGAAAAGATGGATATATACTTCTTCAAACATATTTGTTAAGAATAGGTTTGACATCTTTAGACGCCATTTTCTCAAAATGAAGTCCGTGTGGCTTGACACAGTATTGCTTATCATCGTCCAAAGAACTTTTATAAGTATTTAGAATCATACCATCCCACTAACCTCATCTTTTGTACATTTTGGACTTACAACTCTCCCCCTTTTTACCCTTCCCATGGACCCCTCCCATATGCAACCTATGATGGACATGGTGGTATGTACATTACGCTGATATGCAAGAATATAATGACGCATCACACTCAACGGCCCCCATTATCGCGTGACCTTGTGTCGGGGGTCCGGAAACACAACACTAACACAAACACCCAGACCACGACTAACATCTGCATGGCCAATACACACGTTTGCTGTGAGCGGGGATCGAACCGTTAGCGCTTTAGTCAGTTGCAATGACCATTGCGCCAACGCGTCTGTGTATCTGTATGGTTGTGAATATCGTAGTAATTCAAAATTCTAACAAATAGAACTAAGTATGTCAAAAGCCCATAAATCTTTGATGTTTTATCACGAAAAGAGTTGCGATGATGAATTTCCTTTAAATCAATAAAGTTATAACATCAAGGGATCGATTTAATTTCGCAGCTATGCACCAACACTTTAATGAAGAAATTTAAAAACCCCATTACCTAAAATTCATCATCTTTAGTCGCATCGATATTCTTGAAAACCAGCGATTATGTCAAAAATCTATGATCGAAATTGAGCAGGAGCTGTGCACCGTTCTCTTGACGTTTCATAACCGAGGGTCGCAAGTTCAAATCCGTGCAACGTCTCAGTTTTCGAATGCTTAATTTCAATGCTTCTTTGTTTTGCGATTATATTGTTTAGAAAACGAAAACATGCTTTTAATTAACCGACTTAAAAAAAGGAGGAGGTTCTCGTCAACAGTCGAGAGGGAACGTACTGCCGATATATAATAATAACTGATCAATGAAGTACCATAGACAATAAAAAATACCATAGACAAAATACAGTATTATTAACTTTTATGATATATTCCTAACAATATATACTTTCTTGTACTGGCCGTTTTGATATACTCTATATATGGATGCTGATAAGCAATAATGTGTCAACACACAAAAAGTAAAATTTGTATATATTGATGTATTTTGATACTACGTTACCTATATACGATTATTCAAAAAAAAATCAAGTCATCTAAACTAAATAAGTATGGAAAAAAGTGTCTTAACTCAATGTTTCGAATTTCAGATGCGTTCCATATTTTGCAATTTATGAAATAATATCAAATATTTAAAAACTCATTATTAGATAACATATTAAATAAACCTATCTACTTTTGATTCATTATACATTTTACCAAAATAGAAGAGAAAAAATGAAAATATACGACTTCAAACATATTTATTAAGAATAGGTTTGACATCTTTGGACGCCATTTTCTCAAAACGAAGTCCGTGTGGCTTGACACAGTATTGCTTATCAGCGTCCATATAACAACGATAATCTCGAAATCGAATTCTCGAACATTATTTTTCGTAATAATTTTTCATTATAAAAAATTATTCAGTTCAATCATTCGGTCGACAATTTCTCGTCTTTTACTCTTATCTGTGGCTAAAAATACGCCATTATTGTTTACTAAATTACAAGTAAAGAAAAACAGACCGTACGTTTAAATATGTTGAGAATGACAGAAGAAGATACGAAGTGAAAGTCTTTGTTAAATATAAAATGATAGAAATGTTAGTGACATAACTAATTTTTTTTTTCGCTTTTTTCTTTCCTTAGAGGGAAAAGGCAAAGGTATTACACCGTACAGCCAAGTCTTTTGTAATTTTTATTCATATTTAATTAAATTGTAAGGCATAAAGCCATGTCTTCCGTTTAATGACATAACTAATATTCTTTATTTTAAATTATTGTATTATAAAAGATAATACAATTTATAAGTGGCCAGTACCAATATGTACTGACCTTATTATGTTGTCGTTAACAGAAACGTTTATTAAATTTAGTTCTTAGAAGGGAAATAATATCCTAAATGATGTGTTATATTGTATTTTTTCTCAATCAGAGCAACACATTTGGTTTTATTTAAAATATAATAATGTATATCTAAATATATATAACTCAAAAGTGACTGACTGACTGACTTAGTGATCTATCAACGCACAGCCCAAACCACTGGATGGATTGGGCTGAAATTTGGCATGCAGGTAAATGTTATGACGTAGGCATCCGCTGAGAGTTCGATTAATTCTACCCCCAAGGGGATAAATAGAGGATTTAAGTTTGTATGAAACTTTTTCAATTTTAAACCGATCGGGCTGAGACGTTCCATGCATAAAGCTACTATGACGTAGGCATCACAGACATCGCAGACGAAGTCGCGAGCACCAGCTAGTTATATATATATTTTTACCATTGGCGTAGTCGCGTTTGATTGCGATGCGGGATGTGATTGTGACTGTGGGTATATAGGGGTCGTTAGGAGCGGCAAAATTTAAATATTATATGTAAATCTGATACAGCTGTAGGCTTTACCACAGCAAAAAAATTTTATTATGCATAAAAACTTAACGACTCAATCATAAAACAGCAATATAATAAAACACTAAACCTCGCATTCTTAATTTAGTAAAGATAAAAATATACCTACAATATTATTTTTACAATTTACATAAATATCGAACGCGGCGTATAAATTATTTATTTATACATACGTAAGCAATGATTAGCATATTAATATTTTTATGTTGATTGTTTTAAATTGGTTTTTTGATATATTTTTTATTATAAATATTATTAGCTAACAGTTGGTATGTACAAGGTTTTATATTCGCTCTTCCCGCGTCTTTTATTACTTTTTAATAAATGATAAAAGATGGATGTCATCTTAATCTTGTAACAAATTGAGACATTAATAAGGCCCTCAATGATAGGGATTCCTATGGCTAGTAATGTTCTATAATCGTTGATTAGATAGTTTCTTTATCATATATTTGCGCTCAATCGGCGTAAGGTTTATGGGCTGTCAAGTGACTGTATAGTCTGTGACATTCGTGACGTTGTTACTCTGTGGCGTTACTATTGGGATCCGTTTTCCAGCCCGCTCTCTGACGTGACTCCGATGCGCGCACACTATAAACAACAGTTCCTGAAAATCATCGTGTTTACCAACATCAAAACAAGTAATTGTATCATAATATATAATATAATACTAAATACAGGCTGAGTTTTTTATCTGGACGTGGTAAGCCAAATCTGAAAGTATAAGAAGCAGCTAAAAATACTCAAAGGATTTTGATAAAAACTCTAACCGCATCATTCGTTTTTTTGGAAAATTAAACGAATCGAACCCGCTGATTTTGAAAAAAAAAACATCCTATATTATTGCAACATCTGATAGATTTACTTATATGGATCAAACTAAAGGAAAATGATTTTTTACAAAATTCTATTAAACTCATACATAAATTAAACCTTAAGGAGTCAATTTTTCAAGAAAATGATCAAAACTGACTTTTGGGTTTGGCCTGCCACGCCAGGTTAACACACTGATCACTCAACATGATTCACTGATCGATCAACGCAGACCTAAACCGCTGGGTCTAGAAACATGAAATTTTGCGAAAATGTTCGTCAGTGCGTTCTAGTATTTTTTTAGATCCATAGTCTATGGTGTTAAAAACAGGGTTGAAAGTTTATTGGGTATAAAATTTCTAAGTATACGCGAACGAAGCGGCGGGAAACTGCTAGTCTAAATATATATAACTCAAAGGTGACTGACTGACATAGTGATCTATCAACGCACAGCCACTGGACGGATCGGGCTGAAATTTGGCATGCAGGTAGATGTTATGATGTAGGCATACGCTATGAAAGGATTTTTATAAATACTACCTCCAAGGGGATAAAATAGGGGATGCAAGTTTGTATAAAACTTTGTCAATTTTAAATGGATCGGGCAGATACTTGGTATGCATAAACTATGACGTAGACATCACAGAAAAGTCGCAAAAAAAATTCTAGCGTAAATAATCAAAACCGGAAAAATGTACATGTAAATGAAAATCCATATAAAATAGTAATTAAATTCATCCAGTACATTTAGAGAGCTTTTCAAAAATTATTTTCGGCTATAAATGACAAATGAAAACGAAATTTTAATTTTGTACATATATATTTTGACCCCAAAACAATACTATATGCTTTTATTACACTTCTCAACTCAAAATTTAAAAATCCACTTCAAATGGACTTTTAAAGCACTTTCGAATCGTCAAGTTACATGTCATATATATATTTTATAATCTTTATAAAGCTACAACCAGGTTCGGAATGTAGTCTCTACCGAGAAGAACCGGCCAATCTATTTCACCTAGTGACATTCCCGTGTCCAAAAATTGTTTTTATGGTCTGTGTGCTTAATTCAGGGTCATGATGTAATTTTAGATAGTTTTTGCCTAAATTATAAAAAAAATTAAAATTCAGGGCCATTATTAGCAATATACATATGCTTAAGAGCCATTCTGTGTTATATTTCAATTGAAATTACGTTAACCAATTGAATGTTACTATGTTAACTAAACACTTCTCCATAAGTGTTCCGTTCAACTTTGAAGGCAGAACATAAAAATTAAGTCATCTCTTATTAAGTCAAATCAAGTTAGATATTATTTATGATTATATTTATTTTATAAATGAATAACAGAAGTTATAGAATGGAAAATTACTTAGTATGTCTTACTTTCCATAAAAATAATTGCGAACCTGGACAGCATGAATACAAGAGGCCTTTGTTCAGCAGTGGGACTTACTTTTAAACTTTATTGAAAATATAGAAAACATGGAGTCTATATATCTATATATGGACGCTGATAAGCAATACTGTGTCAAGCCACACGGACTTCATTTTGAGAAAATGGCGTCTAAAGATGTCAAACCTATTTTTAGTAAATCCGTTTGAAGAAGTATATATCCATATTCTCATTTCTATTTTGATAAAAAGTATAATTAATTTATAGCAGATATGAGAGTAAAGAGTTTTATATAATAATAAGTTTTTTTAATTATATTTTTTAATTTTCGCGATTTATACTATTCATATTGAATATAACGGGTCTTATCGCGATAACTGATGGTAGTAATACCTTTTTATTGCCCGACGTTTCGACGAAGTTGCATCCGTCGTGGTCACGAGCTGAGTCAGCTATAAGACCCGTTATATTAAATATGAAAAGTTTTTTTTAATATAAAAGATAATTGCATAATCGATAATATAGAAACACACTTCAATATTCTAAACATTAGATTCAGAAACTTTTTTCCGTACTCATTTAGTTCAGATGACTTAATTTTTTTTTAATAATGTTAAATACGAAATACATTATCAGAGTACATAAATATATCTGAATTTGACTTTTTGTGGGTTGACACTTTATTGCTTATCAGCATCAATATGTAGATATATAAAACAATAAAATTTATGGTATTGAAAAATACTTACATATATAAACCGTAGTCGTAGCCTTAATAGGAGAGGAGGCCTTTGCCCTGCAGTGGGACATTTTCAGGTGGTTATTTTTCTATACTTACTTTCAAACTTTAATGAAAAATGGATGCTGATAAGCAACAGAAAAGCATCTAAACTAAATAAGTATGGAAAAAAGTGTCTTAACTCAATGTTTCCAATTTCAGATGCGTTCCATATTTTGCAATTTATAAAATAATATCAAATATTTAAAAACTTATTATTAGATAACACATTAAATATATCAATCTGCTTTTAATTCATAATAGCTTTTATCAAAATAGAAAAGAAAAGATGGTTATATACGTCTTCAAACAAATTGATTAAGAATAGGTTTGACATCTTTAGACGCCATTTTCTCAAAATGAAGTCCGTCTGGCTTGACACATTATTGCTTATCAGCGTCCATATATACATACATAGTGTGTCAAAATCATAACCCTCCTGTGGCTTCGCCGTAGTCGGGTAAAAATATAATTGATTCAAAATGGTGTCTATAAAAATTATGCAGTTTTTTCGTTCTCCCTTAAATCTGCTAATTTGACTCACTGTTAAAACATATTTGACGTACTGATGATATAATTATTATTATTCTTTATCCGACTATCGAAGTAGCGCGATGATAAATGAAATTTGAATCCGAGCTAAAATTGCTGTGTTTCAACAATTTCAATGATTGTTTAATGATGGCAATTCTAATACATGCACATAATTATTCAAGTGAACGGAATGCACTGGCAGACGGAAGTGGCATCGTAACCTTTGGGTTGGCATTTCTTACTATTTATTGTTATTTTGAACCTTAAACCTAGATCATAAATTGTCTATGAGTCACGTGTGAACTTAGTGAAGTATTGTTAATTACAGCGCACAAATTTTTACGCTGATTATAATTATATTATTATATTATTAACAAAATAAACGTTGGCGCAGTGATCACTGCAACTGACTCAAGCGCTAACGGTCGCGGGTTCGGTGTCCATTCACGGCATACGTCTGTATTAGGCATATGGATGTTTGTCGTGGTCTGGGTGTTTGTGTTAGTGTTGTAACTGTTTCCGGACCCCCGACACAAGGTTACGCGATCTTAATGGGGGCCGTTGAGTGTGGCGCGTTTATTTTATTTATTTAAATGATTTTGGTTAATTTGTTGAGTACAATAAAGTGTATAAATAAATATATATTTTAACCCGACTGCGCGACCCAAAGGTAATGTGTTTATCAGACTAGGTATACTATATGTATGTATACATTCTAAACGGTAATTCTGATTGAAAAATGTTATAAGGAACCTAAAAATGATTTTTATATACCTACAACGATACCCCACTTGAGATAGTTCGTCGATTTTAATTTTTTGTATTTTTCACGTTACGACGTTGAAAAACGGATTTTTTTATTTTTTCAAAACATCTTATATTTTTTATGACCTTTGTTATGATGAATTAAACGACGTTTCATTGATTAAAATCGGGCCACGCGTTTGGTCTAAATACTGCCACAAGGTACAAACCCACACACAGACTGATAAACACATTACCTTACCTTACGTTGTGGTAAAAAGTGGTAGAAGGGAATAGGAAGCAAGGGCGGATCCAGCTTCGCCGCCAGGGGGGGATCACCTAGTCGTGGTCAAGTCACAAGAAGTAATAATTTAAGTTTGATAATAATCGATACAGGTAAAAAGTTATCACTTCTTCGATGGGTACGTTTTTGTGGACGCGGAGAAGTGCCAGTCCGGTTAAACGTTCTTCAATCATACAAATTATATTAAATTAATTGGACGCTGATAAGCAATACTGTGTTAAGCCACACGGACTCCATTTTGAGCCAATGGCGTCTAAAGATGTCAAACCTATTTTTAACAAATATGTTTGAAAAAGTATATAGCCACCTTTTATTTTATTTTATGATAAAAGGTATAATGAATTTAAATCAGACTGATACATTTAATATATTATCTCATAAAAAGTTATTTAAATATTTGAGATTATTGTATTAATTGCAAAAAATGTAACGCACTTGGAATTCGAACCAATTAATTAAGAAACTTTTTTCCGTACTTATTTAATTTATATGACTACATTTTTTTTTGAATAATGTTAAATAGGTTATTTAGTATCAGAATACATCAATATCTCCAAATTTGACTTTTTGTGGGTTGACACATTATTGCTTATCAGCATCCAATTAAATATTAAAGTTACTTACATAAAATCTATATTGTGACATAAAAAAAAATAAAAATAATGTTAATAATCATCATGTTTAGCAATTATAATTAGTGCTCTACCTAGGTGGACCCAGCCCAGGAGGGGTCACACATGACAGTCCTATGTTAAACGCGAGTGAAGCCGCGAGAGGTCGCTAGTATTAATAAACACAATAGAACCTATACAAACAAAATATTTCAATAATATCGAAATCTAAAACGTTGATTTATAACTTCAAGATTTGTAAGTCGATTTGAATAAAGTTTATTTAGAATTTGAATAATATATACATAGTATTGCAAAAGAATATATACTAGTATAATAAAGACAGAGTGAATTTTGTTTGTGTGCAGTAAATTCCGTCACCACGGAACCTATTTTTACCCGACGCAATGTACGTAATGCGTTTATGTACGTATGTACATATGTGAGTTGGATCGGTTTTTATTCTTTGTAAGGGTATATTCCATATTAGTCCTATACAATTTTCACTAAAATCGATTTAGTAGTTTAATTATAAAACCATAATAACTGAAATGAGTATTCAGAGAAATCACATTTTTTATTTTATCAATAAATAAACGCATCACACTCAACGGCCCCCATTAAGATCGCGTGACCTTGTGTCGGGGGTCCGGAAACACAACACTAACACAAACACCCAGACCACAACAAACATCTGTAATCCAATACAGACATTTGCCGTGAGCGATCGAACCCGCGACCGTTAGCGCTTGAGTTACAGTGACCACTGCGCCAACGTGTCTCAAATTGAAATCGTTTCCCTTTTTTTAATTTTAAACATGATGATTTCAAGATTATTCTAGATGGTATATGTGTATCACTTTAAAATAATCTACATAAACGCGAGCGAATCCGCGAGTAAAATTTAGTTAAGAATATAATTAAAAGATCATAAATCACTCAGCTATATGAAGATCCAATCGAAAACATGTTAATTTACAAAAACTCTGAGTTTATTATATGGACGCTGATAAGCAATACTGTGTCAAGCTATATGGATTTTATTTTGAGGAAATGGCGTCTAAACATATCGAACCTATTCTTAATAATTTTGAAGGCGTATATATCCATTTTTTCTTTTCTATTTCAATGGCTTAATAAATTAAAAGCACATTGATACATTTAATGTGTTATCAAATAATAAGTTTTTTAAATATTTGAGAATATTTTATAAATTGCAAAATAATGGACGCGCTTGAAATCGAACCATTGAATTAAGAAACTTTTTTTTTACTTATTTAACTTAGATATACTTAAAAATAGGTGACGCAGTATCAAAATACATCAATATCTCCAAATTTGACTTTTTGTTGATTGACACATTATTGCTTATCGGCATCCATATAAAGGATTCATTCAATAATAAACTCTAAGTGAGCTTAAATCAATTACCATCTGATTACAAAACAGTAAACAATGTAAAGGCGCTTCTAGGCAAAGCGTTTTGTGGGCGTTTTAAAAAACGCTCGTTTCGAAGCAATTTTTACATCATTTTTACCAGACGCCACGCTAAGGAGGGTAAAGTGTTTGTATGTGTAATGTATGTATGTATGTTTGTACCCTTGTGGCACTATTTAGACTAAACACACGGGCCGATTTGGATTAGTGATACGAAATTTGATTCGTCATGACATTAAGTCATATAAAGCATTTGGAAAATTTTAAATTTGCGACTTAGTACGCCATAATGTAAAATAGAAAAAAAAAAAAATCGATGAACTATGTCAAGTGGGCTATTCTTGAATAGGTATTTGAAAATCATTTTTAGGCTTGTCATATCGTTTTTCAATCAGAATAACCATATAGGATCTATAACGATTTAAACTTGGTCAGTGACCTTATTTCTAATGGTCTTAATTATAAGAGATATTTGAAGATAAACTTCTAAAGTACTTCTAAAGTATTTCTTCAATGTTAACTAATTTTTTTTTCGTTTACTTGTATTGGCGTTTAATGGACCAATTCTGGGGCAAGATATTCGTTTTTATAATAAAATCCCCCATAAATATTTGCAGTTATCAATGAATAGTTTGAAATTATATGTTAAAAAGTCTCTTAGCTAAAGCATATTACTCTATACAAGATTACGTTGACGATAAAGATGCGTGGGCTTAGTATATGCTGAATTTCGTACAGGATAAATAATCAATTTGTAATTCATAAAAAACTGTATTGTATTGACAAAATTTTAAAAGAATAACTATCGAGTTTCTTGCCGTTTCTTCTCGGTTGAATCTACGTTCCGAACCGGTGGTAGCTTCATTGTTGATGTAATTATTTTTTCATGTATTGACGAATCAAAAGTGCTCGTGAGAGCGTACTTAAATAAAATATATATTTTTTTATTTTGATTTTGAGTTTGTGACCACCCTACAGTGCTCATAAATTTAACGATTAGATCTTGAAATACGTCGCCATTGTCATTGAAAGGTTCAGCTTTGAATATTATCAATAGATCGTTTCTTTACAATTTTAGAAAAGATATCCAAAAGGTCACGTTTACTCTTTGTTTTTTTAACATTCACTTTTTTATTTACCATTAAAAGGTATGAAAAGGTCAATTAACATTCATCTAAGGCGAGAATTACACTTATAAGTTATGCTTTCAGAAATTCATAAAGATTTTAAGTATATCTTTTATTGTTTTTTTATTATAATTTTTTTGAATATAAAATGACTAGCTGGTGCTTGCGACTTCGTCTGTGATGTCTACGTCATAGTACCTATGTGCATGCAAAGTCTCAGCTCGATCGGTTTAAAATTGACAAAGTTTCATACAAACTTTCATGCCCTATTTTATCCCCTTGGGGGTAGAATTAATCAAAATCCTTTCTCAGCGGATGCCTACGTCATAACATCTAGCTGCATGCCAAATTTCAGCCCGATCCGTCCAGTGGTTTGGGCTGTGCATTGATAGATTACTATGTCAGTCAGTCGCCTTTGAGTTATATATATTTAGATTCAGTTCAATCATTCGATTCATAATTTCTTATCTCTAATTCTTATGTGTGATTTGGAGTATATCATATTTGTCTGCAAATAAGGACAATTAAAAAAATTGACTGTACATAAGTCATTTCTGAAAGAATTTACGGTCAGTATATTATTTTCGACATTTACATCTTTCGTAATTGGATGCTGATAAGCAATTATGTGTCAACCCACAAATTTAGAACATTATAAAAAAAATTGCAAATTATCTCAACTAAAAAAACTACATAGAAAAATCTTAATATAATGGTTACAGTATTGAAGTGAGTTCCATATACTTGATTATGCAATAATCTCATATATTTGAAAAACTTATCACTAAATAAAACTCTTTACTAGTCAATCTTCTTTTAATTCATTAAACATTTTATCAAAATGGAAAACAAAAGATAGATGTATACTTTTTAAAATACATTTGTTAAGAATAGGCTTGACATCTTTAGATTTTCTCAAAATAAAGTCCGTGTGGCTTGACACAGTATCGCTTATCAGCGTCCAATTATTCATTATAATTCTAAGTAAATATTAATGGTATTTATAATGTATATGTATATATTATTGTGAGGACATTACCGCATAGCCATAATATCTGCGTCGAATTGAAATTGACGTAATTATAATTCAATTACGACATACACATATATATCCGTGTGTGTTTAATATATTGTATGTTAATATTATGTACATATTTATTTAACACTAGCTGTGCCCACGACTTCGTTCGCGTGGACTACAGATGGCTTTTCATGTCTTCTGCAAAGCTAATGGTCTGCGGTGCTGCTCAAGAAAGGAGCTTTTTACATTGGATTTGGGAACTTTCTGGTTGTATTTATAAGCAGACACTAACTCAGATACGGTATTCCTCTCCGGTTTTCACAATAAATGTTGAAGAAAAGTGTTTTGTGCGAGTCTTTAAAATTTCGACTGTAAAACGGTATGTTCCCGCCGAGGTTCTCCTTATATTATATATCGGGTGACTTTTTTAACTGGGCTTGATAGGCCAAATCCGGAATTATAAGGAATCGCGAAAAATACTTTACAGAGTCTTATGTCCGATTTTGAGAAATCTAAACCTGCATCAAAAGTTTTTTGATTTCATGATTCTCCTGGCTAGGAATAGAACCAACTAATTTTGACAAATTAATACATACATTCGGTATTATTGCACCACCTAATAGTGTCACTTGTAAGGATCAGCGTTTGGAAATTAATAGTAAGCGACAAATTAAAGGAAAAGATTTATGTTTTTACAAAATAACATTAAATCTATACATTAATTAGAAGTTAAGTAATCGATTCTAGACAGACATAATCAAATATGAGGGTTAAGTCATGGGTCCCGGTAAGTTTAGAAAAATAGTCTGCATTACTTCGAACGATTTGTTTATAGGTTGCATCGAAATGCTAGTCACCTACTAAAGTAAGGAAGAGTGTAAACAATACAATCGAAAATATACAAAGTGAATAACTCAGAGTAACTTATTTTATGTTTGTCTATTTGTTCTATGTGAGCTATACAACGTTGATAGAATGTGACGTTCGTTTTGGTCCCCTTCACCTACTCCGTTACCTAGGTAGGTTTAGATAATTCTTAAAAAGATGGATCAATTTATTAAAAAATTTACATTTCACTGGACTCTGCTATTGTACTCACCCGCTATTAGCGTTATAACATCCCGTTTTAATTTTAAAATTTCACTTTTAGGTATAATCATTTTTTGAAGAATTACTAAAGATTTAATTAATGTATGAATTTGATAGAATTTTAAAAAATAAGCCTATTCTTTTTATTGGAGTTAACTGTATACTCCTGAAGATGATGATCCTTACAATATGTAACGGTATCAGATGGTGCAATAATAAAGAATGTTAATTTTCTGCAAAATCAACGTGTTCGTTTCTGGCTAGGAAAACCTTTTTTTTTCAAAAAACTAATGATACAGTTTTAGTTTTTATCCAAATCAGCTCTGTGACTCCTTTAATTATTTTTCGCTTAAAGTTTCGGTTTTGGTCTATCATATCCAGTAAAAAAATTACCCAGTAAATATATTATTATTTAAAATGATTATATTTATATAATATATATCTTCCCTATTTCAATCAAATATTGTTCACCATTTCATTGGTTTCAATTTTGTTCCTTATTACATTAACTTTCTGCCAGTGAAAGTTTCGTCAAAATCGGTCCAGCTGTTTCAGATATTAGCCGAAAAAAATTGAGTGACAGAAAGACAGACAAAATTTAAAAATTGGTAATTTTGTTGTAAATACCGTATATACTTTCTTATGCATTTATTTAAAATTACAAACAGACACATCAATTTTATTTATTTTTATACCTTCCCTTCTTAAATCGGAAATTGTTCACTATTTTATTGGTTTCTACAATATTTTGTTATCGCGTAATTCTCTTTTTTACTTATTCATTAAAATAAATATATTAAAATAAATAGCTAAAGTTAATCCTTATAATATTAGCTATAGGGGCTGTCCATTAATTACGTCATGTTTTGAAGAACTTTTTAGACTTTGTAATATTTCGTGAATTTCTTCTTTCATCTCCTCTCCCTTTCTGGACCTCACGTGATTAATGGACATCCCCTAATTGCTTGTGAAAGTCCCATCAAATTTGATTCAGCTGTTTCAGAGATTAGTCGTTAGAAACAGACTGACAGACAAAAACTTAAAAAATTGATTTTTTGATGTAAGTACTGTATATACTTTCATGCATTTAGTGAAAAGCATAAAATACTGTTCGACGTGAACCCTTAAATTGACATAACTTTTTTTTTATGAATCGATTGAAATGAAATAAACACCAAATGTTAAGTGAACCTTACTGCAATATAATCATGAAAACCACATCTAAATCGGATAAGTTCTGAGATTAGCGGGCGCAAATGCACTGATAAACAGACAAACAGACAAAAATTCTAACAATTATTGTTTTGGGTTCTAAGGCCCAAATAATTTGTTTTTTTTTTTCATATATCTTCTATGTACAGACAGCGACCCGTTAGAATTTTTTTATATGTATAGATTAAAAATATCTAAAATAAAAGTAAGCCTAAGTCACTCCTTATAACATTTGCTAACTGCAAGTAAAAGTACCATCAAAATCGGTTCAGCCGTTTCAGAGATTAATCGGAACAAACAGATAGACAGACAGACTGACAGACAAAAAATTAAAAAATGTATTTTTTGATGTAAGTACTGTATATACTTTCATGTATTTAGTGATAGGCACAAAAAAATGTTCAACGTAATTCTTTAAATTGACATTACTTTTTTATGTTAAGTGAAGCTTGCTACAATATATTAGTGAAAACCGCATCTAAATCGGATAAGCCGTTTCTGAGATTAGCGTGCACAAACGCACAGATAAACAGACAAACAGACAAACAGACAAACAGACAAACAGACGAACAGACAAACAGATAAGAATTCTAAAAATCATTGTTTTGGGTTCTATTGCGTTAGTAAAGGCCCCCAAGAAGATTTTTTTCATATATCTTCCATGTACAGACAGCGACCCGTTAGAATTTTATTATTAGTATAGATATAGATATACATGGACGCTGATAAGCAATACTGTGTCAACCCACACAGACTTCATTTTGAGAAAATGGCGTCTGAAGATGTCAAAGCTATTCTTTATAAATTTGTTTGAAGACGTATATATTCATCTTTTCTTTTCTATTTTGATAAAATGTATATTGAATCAAAAGTGGATAGATTTGTTTAATATATTATCTAATAATAAGTTTTAAATATTTGAGATTATTTTATAAATTGCAAA
Organism: Hypolimnas misippus; assembly: GCA_037950945.1. NCBI lineage: Eukaryota > Metazoa > Arthropoda > Insecta > Lepidoptera > Nymphalidae > Hypolimnas > Hypolimnas misippus. The sequence goes on from JBBEEQ010000002.1 coordinate 5,402,609, forward strand.
ATATGGAACGCACCTGAAATTCGAAACATTGAGTTAAGAAACATTTTTCTATACTTATTCAGTTTAGATGACTTAATTTTTTTTGAATAATGGTAAATAGATGACGTAGTATCAAAATACATCAATATCTCCGAATTTGACTTTTTGTGGGTTCATCATCATCAGCATCCACATATAATTATGCTGATAAGCAAGAACGTGTCAACCCACAAAAAGTCGAATTCGGAGATATTGATGTATTTTGATAGTGCATCATGTATATAACATTATTAAAAAAAATAATAATAATCGAAGCTAAATAAATTTTGAATATTTTTGTGAGGTTAATATTTTGCAATCAATAAATAAAATATTTGAAAATCTTATTATTAGATAAAACTTTATATTGTACTAATCTGCTTTTAATTAATTAAACATTTTATCATTAAATTCATTATTCATCATACATTATATAAAGTACATATTAAAAAGTCCTTAGTAGCTAAAGCATATTATTCTGTTCAAGATTATATAGATGATAAACATGCTTGGATTTAGTATAAGCTGGATTCGCACAGGGTATTTAATATATTTCAAACTCATAAATGTATGTATTGTAAAACTGTTTAAAAGAGTAACTATCGAGTTTCTTGCCGGTTCTTCTCGGTAGAATCTACATTTCGAACCGGTGGTAAATTAATTAATTAGTGTTTTGTTTTGTTTGTTTCTGTATTAACGATTCAAAAGTGCTTGTAAAAGCCTACTTGAATAAAGCATATTTTGATTTTGATCAAAATAGAAAAAAGAAGATGGATATATACGTCTTCAAATTTGTTAAGAATAGGCTTGACATAGTATTGCTTATCAGCGTCCATATCCAGAGTGGCGCAAAATTGAATCGGACGCAATTTTGGCAGATCGCGCCAAATGTCAGTGTGCTTTGACATTCATGATGTAGATAGTAAACTAGCAATAACTCTCCTTCAGCTAAGCAAATCTACCAGCGTGACCGTTTCAGCATTTATTACTCCCTAGCATTATTTTAAGGGATGATTTTGAAATTCTGGAATACATATATTATATTAAATTATTTTCCCCAAGTAATGTGAGACTGAATTTAAGGATAATCGGCCAAAAAAGTACATTTCTCCATACCCCCTTGCACCCCAGTGTGGAATAATAGTACCCCGTTTTCTATTTTATATTTCATTACTATCACCCAGAAGTATGTGTATTCTTTTAAGTTAATACGACTACGGAATAAGATTTTGCATACAAACGTTTTTAACCCTTTTCACTTTCTTAGTGGAAGCCTGTAACCTAAAATCCAAATACTGCCAAAATTTAAAGTTCGCAGCCGCAGCGGTTTAGGGTCTGCGTTGATGAATCAGTCAGGACAAGTGATTTTATATATATAGATTACTTGTCAATAAGCCATGGTCCTTGCAAGAGTTGAAAACAAGAAAAAATCGCCAATTTGGAGCCAGACGCCGTAGAACGAGTGAAATTATGCGTCAATTCGGTGGCCATTTGAGCGATATAATTGTGAGATTTTTTACTTTGTGGATGTTCCAATAAAGAATTACACTGGATGATATATATTTTATTTATTAGGTTTTTACTTGTTGTGTTCTTTTCGTGAATTTTATTAAAAGTTTATTTTCGAAAATACTCGACAGTATACTGAAATAGAAAAAAAATAAAATAAAATACAATTCAATATTTATAAATTAAATAAGTTAATTTATATTAAACTATTTACATCTTAATTAATACAAAAAATAAAAAAAGGATTATTTTTTACAAAACATTGTAGACCTCATCTAAGCCACTGCATCTGGGTAAAGTTCCCAAAATACTGGCAACATTACCCCTTTTTTTATTACAAAGAATTCTTATGTGTTATTAGGTACAGATAAAAAAGTTTAGCTCTTTTTTCATAAATGTCAAAAGAGCAAAGGTAGATAATTATTCTGCCTATCCAACAATGATTTCCAACTAGTGTAACCAATAATGCATCTTCAAATATTTTTTTTATGGAATCAGAGCCCTTTTTTACATTTATAACAAAATTGCAGCCAATTCAAACTATGACGTTATTTTGGCGCCATCTCGTATATATTTATGTATATGTTTTTATGTTTGTGCTCTATACGCTGCAAAACGATTATTGGGTTTTTGATAAAACTTTGATGTTCTGAGGACGTTCATGAAGGTTCCTTGCGCAAGTCTGTATATATAAAATTAAGGTGACAATAGTGAGGTAGAGCCTACCTATAGATCACTGACTAAAGCTTGTATACGAACTCGACCGGGGCAGTACCTCACTTTCACAAAAGATCGACGTGAGTACCTAATATAGTATATAGTAGTAGTAAGTAGTAGTAACAACCTGTAAATATCCAACTGCTGGGCAAAGGCCTCTTCTCCTATTAAGAAGAAGGTTTTAGAGCTTAATCCACCACGCTGCTCCACTGCGGGTTGGCAGATATACATGTGTCAGAATTTCTCACGACACATGCAGGTTTCCTCACGATGTTTTCCTTCACCGCCGAGCTCGAGATGAATTTAAACACAAATTTAGCACTTGAAAAGTCAGCGGTGCTAGCCGGGGTTTGAACCCACGATCATCGGTTGAGATCGACGTGTTCTAACCACTAGGCCATCTCGGCTCACTAGGCCATCTCGGCTCAGTATATAGTGAGTATTCTATATTCTGACCGTATAGTGACATGCGTGACATTGTGACTCTGTGGCAAGGGCGGATCCAGCTTTACCGCCAGGGGGGGGGGGGGGGGAGGTGGCACCTAGTTTTGGTCAAGTCACAAGAAGTAATAATTTAAGTTTGATAATAATCGATACAGGTAAAAAGTTATCACTTCTACTTCGATGGGTACGTTTTTATGGACGCGAAGAAGTGCCAGTCCGGGTAAATGTTCTTCAATCATACAAATTATATTAAATTAATTAAATTAAAGATATTTATATAAACTCTATATTTGAGACAAAAAATATAAAAGTCATGTTAATCATCATCATGTTTAGAAATTATAATTAGGGTTCTACCTAGGTCTTGGATCCAGCCCACGGGAGAGTCATGATCCCCATGAGCCTCCCCTTGGATCCGCCCTTGCTCTGTAGCATTACTATTGGATCCTTTATCCAGCCCGCTCTCTGCTACGTGACTCCGATGCGCGCACACTATAAATAACAGTCCCTAAAAATGATCGTTTTTACCAACAATAGACGCATTGGCGCAATGGTCACTGCAACTGACTAAAGTGCTAACGGTCGCGGGTTCGATCCCCGCTCACGGCAAACGTGTGCATTGGCCATACAGATGTTTGTCGTGGTCTGGGAGTTTGTGTTAGTGTTGAGAGTCTTTCCGGACCCCCGACACAAGGTCATGAGATCTTAATGGGGGCCGTTGAGTGTGATGCGTTATTTATTTATTATTAAAATCAACAAAGCAGTGAGTGAGAACCGAAAGCCTCCCCATTTCTTTTCTTACTTTCTATTCCCATCCATTATTCCCCTTTAAGCCCGCCATTTTGTTTAAAAAAATCAATATTTCTAGACGATTTTATGATTCCACATAACTCAACTAAAATTTCGCAACAGACGATAATCACAAATGCATAACACGAAATCTTCATGTGTCATGATGTTGTGTAAATGTTTATATTCGCCTCAGTAGCGGTTTATGAACTGGTCCCTTTTATGGAATATTGCTTAAGTTAACACCATGTCTTCATGTTAATGGACTAAATTACCATGAATAAACTTGAAATTCGTATTTAGCATAAACTATGTACAATATATAAAAGAAAGTTCTACAAATGTCCCACTGCTGGGTCTCCTCTCCTATTTAGAAGAAGGTTTAGAGCATAATCCACTACGCTGCTCCACTGTGGTTTGACGGATATATACAAAAAAGAAAAGAAAGAGAATACAATAAAATGAAAGGACCTATATTACTCCTAAATAGTAATTTATATAGAATGTTTTTTACTTCGGAATTCTATCATTTATCCATTGGTAAGTTGAAAATTCTTTTTTTTTCGAAAGTGTATACTTTCAGATTTTTTTATAGAATTTTTATCATAATCGGTTTCGTACTTTGGTTTTAAAACGAAATAACGCATTTTGCAAAAATTGGTTAAGAAATGACAGAGGTAATAAACATTAAAAAAACACGTGTAATTAAGATCCTAATTCATTTTGAAGGCCATTGTAAAAAATACAATTCATAACTAGACGGAATTCGACTGTAGTTTATGAAATTTTCAACCGATTTCAAAATTGACCACAGATAATTGGACGCTGATAAGCAATACTGTATCAAGCCATTTTCTCAAAATGAAGTTCGTGTAACTGTAAAATGGCGTCTAAAGATGTCGAACCTATTCTTAATACATTTGTTTGAATAAGTATTTATCCATAATTTCTTTTTTGATAAAAGTTATAATGTATTAAAAGCAGGTTGATATTTTTAATATATTATCTTATAAAATGTTTTTTTTTTTTAAATTTATGAGACTATCGTATAAATTACAAAATATGGAACGACCTTGAAATCCGAAACAATTATTTAAGAAACTTTTTCCGTACTTATGTAGTTTATATGACTTTATTTTTTATTGAATTATGTTAAATAGGTGATGCAGCATCAAAAGACATCGATATCTCTGAATTTCACTTTTTGTGGGTTGACACATTTTTGCTTATCAGCATCCAATTGATATATTCACGATTTGACCGCAGACTTTTAACAATAAAGAAAATATATGCGTGCGTGTAATATTTTTAATTGATTTAATGTATTTTTATGAATAATTAAAAATATATTAGCATTCTGCACGACTCTATGTCCATACTAATATTATAAGCCTGAAGAGTTTGTTTGTTTGAACGTTCTAATCACAGATGTAATTAGGAAGTATGTATGTATGTATATATGTATATGCTATGTTACGTCACGCTACGACTCAGGAGAAAAGCAGTAACTATAAACGCGAGTGAAACTGTGATGCTGATAAGCAATAATGTGTCAACCCGCTAAAAGTCAAATTCGGAGATATTTATGTATTTTGATACTGCATCGCCTGTTTAATATTTTATACATCAATATCTCCGAACTTCATTTTCTGTGGGTTGACACATTATTGCTTATCAGCATCCATATTAATATAGATGTAATATTATAATGTGAAGCATACTCTAATGTATGTACAATTTACACACGTGAGAAGTAAATAAAGGTGAAGTAATGAATGCTCTGGCTTTTAAGTATATATAAAGTTGTTTATATAGTCTTCAAATTATGATCATTTGCATGTATAATTAACGATATTATTAAATGAACGTAATTTTCTGTTAAAAAATTATTTTGTTTCATCAAATTAAAAAAAAAAATATTTCATGCATAAATTCTGCATACAATTTAGTTTATTCAGACGCAAATTAGAAAAATTATACTCAAATCATTTATGTATCTACAAATATTTACAAAATTCACATAAAAATAATAGGAATTGATAAATAATACAACTACAAAATTATAATTCGTTTTAAATTTAAATTATTATTAATAGTATTATTAATTTTTAACATCAAAAAATTTGACATCTTAATAATATTTAGTATAGATTGCGTTTCATGACGTAACGTGCCACGATATGACGTCGCAAAATCTGTGTGTTTGGGGCTGTCCATTAATCACGTGATACGTGGTGAGGTTATGTACTACTCTCCTTCCCCACGTAAGTAGGAATTTATTTAAAAGATCTGATTTTTAAAAATATGTACAATTGCGTAGAATTCTGAAAAATTATACAACCATTATGGACGCTGATAACCAATAATGTGTCCCACAAAAAGTCAAATTCGGAGATATTGATGTGCTTTATCAAAGCGTCACCTATTTAACAATATTAAAAAAAATTAAGCCATATAAACTGAATAAGTACGGAAAAGAGGTTCTTAGTTAATAGTTTCGAATTTCAAGCGCCTTCCATATTTTGCAATTTATACAATGATCTCAAATATTTGAAAAAAATTTTATTAGATAATATATTAAATGTATCGATTTTTACATTATTAAAAATAAATCGGTATAGGCTTGCCTATAATATTTGAGGAGTTCCCTCAATTTCTCCAGGATCCCATCATCTGATCCTGACCTGAAGACAATGGGACCACCTTGGAAGTATACCTTTTCAAACAAAAAAAAATTTTTGAAAAAACACTCCTTTTTTAGAAGTCGCTTAAGTATAATCAAATATTATGTAACTATGGATCACGTCCCAAAATCTATTTTGAAACTACTTAGGAGCACTTTAATTTAAAACACAATCATGGATGCAATCCATGGAAACACAAAATTTTATTTTAAGTACTAATACACCTTATACTTTCAAAAAAGCAAAGTTATAGCGCGATTCAGGATACACCCAGCGCCATCTCTTGACAATTTCAATGAACTAACTTGTTGACTTTGACATTAACAACATAATTATGTTATATTTTATTCTCGTTTTATTTTTATTTATATTCTACTATACTCCACTACCCCTGCACTACGTTCGTAAAATATTTAGATTTACATTATCAATCAACATATCAAAATATATATTAGTGTTGCCAAGACGAAAATAATTAGTCCTTAATTCGAACAAAACTAATTGTTTATTTATAAATAACTAATTATATTACTTATACCCAGAAGACTTATATGTGTAGATAAAGAAGTAAATTAAATAAATCGATCTGTTTGAATTTAATTTTAAAATTTTCGTACTAAGTCAATACGAGTACTTAAATCAAATCGCGTGAAGCTCTTATATTGAATGTTAATTACGTAATGACGTTATAAATCGACGATTAAACTTTTAAATGAAAAGTTTATTTTATTATTTTTAGCGCGTTTAAATAATAATTAAAATAAAATAAATTATTAATCGAGCAGAATTATATCACAGTTAATGTCATAATGTTGTAATAGATGGCATTAGCTGTACGTTACATCGCGCTATCATTTTGTTAGTTGCGATATATAGATTGCATTGCGTTGTTTATAAAGGTTTGCTGCTTTTTAACGTTTTCGTATTGATACAAATTTCTTCTCAGTGTTTGTAAAATTGTTTTTTTGACCATGGTCAACTTCTATGTTAATTTGTTTATAATTGTTATTTTATTTGTTTATTTCTATGTAAATACATATAATTTTAATTCTAAGATTAATATATTTTCCGCTTGATTAATTTACAACTTGATACATTTACGCGTTCCTGAGAAAAAGGTTGAAAGACAGACGTACAGACTGACAGACACACGAACAGAAATTTACAGTTTTCGGATTTTTTCCTTTATGTATACTAAAGGACCTTACTCCTATCCAAATTTCATAATGCTTGGTCAATGGGAAGTACCCTGTAGGTTTTGATTCCCTTGCGAAAACGTTAAAAACGCTATCATACTTAAAATATGTGATATAAATGACCGTATCTTTTGATTCCATTAACTTAGAAGTTTGATTTTTTCACAGCTCTTAGTAATTACAACTCTGAGTACTTGACGTTGATAAAAATTTGTTACCTTCACGCGTTTCTGAGAAAAAGGTTAAAAGACAAACTGACAAACAGACAAACATACATACAAAAATTTACAGTTTTCAGATTTTTTCCTTTATTTGTACCATAAGATCTTACTTCTTGCCAAATTTCATCGTGCTAGGTCAATGGGAAGTACCCTTTAGGTTTTGATTCCCTTGCGAAAACGCTAAAATGGTCAAAATATACGACATATTTTCCATTATCTTTTGATTGCGTTGACTTAGAACTTTAATATTTTCACGGCCGCATGTCATCGTAGACTTGAGTACATGATATTAATTTCAACATGATACGTCTATGCATTTCTGAGAAAAAAGGGTTGACATCCCGACAGACAGACAGACAGACAGACAGACAGACGGACAACAAAGTGATCCTATAAGGGTTCCGTATTTCCTTTTAAGGTACGGAACCCTAAAAATTGAAATCATATAAACTAAATAAGCGCGAAAAAGTTTCTTAATTAATTGGTTCGAATTTCAAGTGCGTTCCGTATTTTGCAATTTATACAATAACCACAAATATTTGAATAACTTTTTATTAGGTAATTTATTAAATATATCAGTCTGCTTTTAATTCATTACATCTTTCATCAAGAAATAAAAGAAAAGATAGATATATACTTCTTCAAACAAATTTGTTAAGAATAGGTTTGACATCTTTAAACGCCATTTTCTCAAAATGAAGTCCGTGTGGCTTGACACAGTATTGCTTATCAGCGTCCATATAGCTTACAAAAGTTTCGTAAATAAATACACGCGTTCACAAATCCTGTACCCCTTGTGATTTGGTGCCTTTCACCCAGACCCCCCTCCTTTGGGCCTCACGTTATTAATAAACAACTCCTATGTGGAAACTCAGTCGGGCATTGAATTAAGAGCAGCGGTAGATAACGACGCGTTCTAACGACAGGGCTATCTGGAATCTTAGCTAAAGTGTTAATATTGTTTCAGTTGGCGATAATCACCATGTCCTCAGGCCAGGACGACCCCATCCTGAGGAGTGACTTCGACGGCCCTCATAAGGACGGTTCTTATAAATGGGCGATTCAAACAGGTATTCTGTTCTTCTATGTAATTATAATACTTTCCTCTTATCATAATATAGTACACCACAATTTCTTATTTCATGTATTGTCCTATGCCAAGCCGGTTGCCTGGAAGAGATCTTCTTTTAGCGATGAGGCCGCCGATTGTATACTGTATTCTGTTTCTGTGTTATTCTTTTGTAATTTTTGGTGTACAATAAATTATATTTCATTCATTCATTCATACTTTGAAGTTTTCAAACTAATTAAAAAAGAGGTTCTTATAAAATAAAATGATAAAATAAAGTTTTCCTTTAAAAGTTTTACTATCTACTTATAATTCTATTACAAAATGTATATGATAAAAGCTTTATTTAAGTACTCGTATCTATTTTATTTGTAAATTTTTAAAATTAAAATCAAACATATCTAGATATTTAACTTACTTGTTAATTTACACAGATAAATAAATAAATAAACGCATCACACTCAACGGCCCCCATTAAGATCGCGTGACCTTGTGTCAGGGGTCCGGAAACACTCACAACACTAACACAAACACCCAGACCACGACAAACATCTATATGGCCAATACAGACGTTTGCCGTGAGCGGGGCTCGAACCCGCGACCGTTAGCGCTTGAGTCAGTTGCAGTGACCACTGCGCCAACGTGTCTGTCATCAGATAAGTCTCGCATCTAGTTTTTATCATTTATAATAGTTACTTACATACATTGAAAGTTAAATAAAAGATTTTTTAAAAAGTTTGTTATCTTAGCACGCCGTATTTTGTTAATCGATTTGATTTATTTGTAATCATGATATTTTTAATAGATTCAGTACTTTGTTTTTAAAATCAAAATAATTGAAATAAGCATGTCATCATTTGGAGGGAAACGTGGTTTGGTTCTGCTTCCTTGGCCCTAGTCCCTAATAAAAATCAAGCGTATCCTGCACAGTAAAAAGCACCACACCTACCTTATAGGAGGACGCGTTCCTCTTGGATAAAAGGTACATGCACATGCACATGCACAGCACAGGCAGAATAACAGCGTTCATATGAAGCGGGCGACGGAGAACGATAGTCCATGCGTGCGGCAGATGGCGCGGCTTCTCGCGGAACGCACGAGAGAAAACGACGACGGCGCGGGCGACGGGCGTCGCGAGAGTGGCGCCGCGTTCATACAACGCGGCGCGGTACGAACTTGTCACTCACGACTAAGTTCAGTGCAGTTACTTCATACTGCCCAAAATACGCTCAACCATCATTGTTATCCAACTATTATATCCAACTAACTTAAAAAAGAATTTCAAAAGCAAAATACGTAATCTCACTTGAACGACATATTTATTCTAGTTACTTTGATTTTAAAACTAAGCTATTGAACCGATTTTGATGTAAATTCTATTGGTCTATATGACCAATAGATTGAATAGAATTGGTCTATATGACCAATAGAATTTACGGTTATTTAAAGTGTATATACACTTTCAAACAGAAAAGATAATAAAATCGGTAATGCCGTTTTCGAATAATCGATAAAACATAGAAAAAAAAACGTCTCCGACAAATTGACACCTTTTCTGGAAATCGGTTAAATGTAAGTTCAGTGGTTCCGGATTTTATTTCACATATACTAAATTCGCTCTCTCATGTATCTCTCATCAGTAAGTATAGATTCCATAATTTTTTGTTTCTTTTTCAGGAAGCGGTATCTTCCATGAACAACGGGGTTCAGTACGGGCCAGTCCTGAACCAAGTTTGTTGGTGGAAGGACAATACCAGTACACGGCGCCAGATGGCCAGGTAAATGATAAAATACTAAAACCTCTTTTCAAAAAACTCTTTAAAACAAGTCAATTATTAAAAAAATCCGACTGCGTAACCAGATCATCAGCATTAGTTCTGTCTATACCTATAAGTGAGATCGTTACAAACCAACTTTAAATCGACATAGATTCTAAACGGTAAGTCTGATTGAAAAACTATATAAAAACCTAAAAATGATTTTTAAATACCTATTCAATGATACCCACTTGATATAGTTTGACGATTATCATTTTTTTATTTTTCACATAATAGTGTCCGTAATCGGCCATTTTGATTTTTTTAAATTATACTTTCCATGACATTCGGCCGTTATGACGAATCAAACGCGCGTCATTATTCAAATCGGCTCACGCGTTCGGTATAAATAGTGCCACAAAGGTACAAGCCCTATGTGGGTTATATGGACGCCGATAAGCAATACTGGGTCAAGCCACACGGACTTCGTTTTGAGAAAATGGCGTCTAAAGATGTCAAACCTATTCTTAATAAATTTGTTTGAAGAAGTATATATTCATCTTTTCTTTTCTATTTTGATAAAATATATATTGAATCAAAAGCAGATAGATTTGTTTAATATGTTATGTAATAATAAGTTTTTAAATATTTGAGATTATTTTATAAATGGCAAAATATGGAACGCACCTGAAATTCGAAACATTGAGTTAAGAAACTTTTTTCCATACTTTATTTAGTTTAGATGCCTTGAATTTTTTTTGAATAATGTTAAATAGGTGACGTAGTATCAAAATACATCAATATCTCCAAAATTTGACTTTTTGTAAGTTGACACATTATTGCTTACTGATAAACACATTTTCTTTTGCGTCGTGCAGTCGACTAAAAAGTTGGAACACGAGCAAGATACATACATGATCATCGGCATGATATATGATCATCGGCAAAGTATAATTTAAAAACATCTTTTAATTATAACGTTTATCTTTTTTTTACATTTAAATGTCGATTCTGTTACTGCTCGTAAAATACCAAATCCATGTTACTCTGTATAAATATTTACCCTTTATTTCAGGTCATCAACCTCCTGTACACAGCTGACGAAACGGGTTTCCATCCAGTGGGAGACCACCTCCCCACCCCTCCCCCCATCCCTCCTCAAATACAACGCGCCTTGGACTACATAGCCTCATTACCACCGAGAGATTATAATAAATAATTGTATAATAAACTATAAAAATACCATACCAGTTATTTTATTTCTACGACGAGAATTACATTTTTAAGTTTTACGTAATTGATATAAAACATTTCTAACCAGGGAACAGTAATTATACCCCGTTTCACGTAACTGTGTCGGTCTGAACACGAGGCGAGTCCGAACTCGCGCATGGTACAGCCGGGTGAACAGAACTCAAAATAATGAATGTATATGATATTAATGTATATTGTAATAATCTTATTGAATATATTAAGCTTTTATAAGACATTTATAATCTATTTACCTTTACTTAACTTATTTCACAAATAAAGACATCCCGGAACGAAAATCACGACTCTGAACATTTTGGTTTAGTGTTAATGTTTTCAACGATTTGAGAAGCATATTCGATATGATTTAAATTAAAAACTGTTAAAAAACAATTAAATAATGATTTAAAACACAAAAAATTACATATATAATTATTTAATAATTAAAATTAAAGAAATGGCTACTACTGTCTTAGTGCCTTATTTTGTGTTCTGCGCAGCGTCGTATGCATAGTTTAGTTCGACGACCTTATGTGAATTGATGCATACCCAGGTAGCCTCACGAAAGATAAACGCAATGACAGTAAATTCTTTCTGGTGTAAATCAATGAGAAACAACTTATGTAATCTTTATGAAACTCTGAGAGCAAAACTTATAAGCGTAATTCTCCCTTTACATATGGAGACTCACAAGGGCGGATCCAGCTTCGCCGCCAAGGAGGTCACCTAGTTGTGGTCAAGTCACAAGAAGTAATAATTTAAGTTTGATAATAATCGACACAGATAAGAAGTTATCACTTCTTCTACTTCGATGGGTACGTTTTTATGGACGTGGGGAAGTGCCATCCGGTTAAACGTTCTTCAATCATACAAATTTTATTAAATTAATTAAATACTAAAGGTTCTTACATAAAATCTATATTATTACGAAAAAAATTAAATATCATGTTAACCATCACCACGTTTAACAATTATAATTAGTGCTCTACCTAGGTCTTCCAGCCCAGGGGTCATGACCCCCATGACTTCCCCCTGGATTCACCCGTGGAAACTCACGGCTTACGGAAGGTTGGCTAGGTAACTGTTAGCAGGTTATAAAGTTGTTTTATATCAGTTACGAGAATAAAACTTACGAGTGGAATTCGCGCCTATTGACTTTGATAATACTTTGGTGCAGTGGTCCTTACTGACTGAAGCGCTATCGGTCGAGTTCGATACCCGCTCACGACGAACGTCTGTATAGATGCCTGTTGTGGTGTGGGTGTTTGTGTTTGTTAAGTTACCTCTGGGGTGCTAGTTACTAGTTTACTTGTAATTATGGATATATTTCTGAGAGTAAGGACGATCGATCTATCCTAGGGAGGGAGCGTACTGCCGATATATAATAATAACTGATCAATGAAGTACCATAGACAAAATACAGTATTATTTACTTATATGATATATTCCTAACAGTGTAATTCCGCAACATTGATACGGAATTTTGGGGTCTTAATGGGGGTCATTGAGAGTTAAGTCCTATTAGATCAAGACTACTGCTTGGTTTATAAAAAAATAGATAGTATTTAAAAATGTCATTTAATTACTTTAAAAAATACAGTTAAAAACATCATAAAAATGTCCATACAAAAGTCCATTTGATCTTAAAATAAATCAAAATGATTAAAAAACTTATTTAATTATAACTAACTTATGTATTCACTTTATTATAAAACGCACACGAAAACGTTATTCTTAATAGTAATAAAAAAATCATAAAAAACAGAATTTCTAAAAGAAATTTTAAATTAAATTGACATATCTCATTCGGTAACTGGAGTGAAAAAACTTAATACTAAAAAAATCGTAAAAGGCGTAAAATAAACCCTTTGAATATTAAAAATTAAATTAAACTAAGTCATACATAGTATTATTTAAATCATCTATCTCATTCGGTAACTATATTAAAAAAAGTTATAATGTCAAATTGACATATCCAGAGACACGAAAATCCTATTTGTTTAAATAAAAAAATATATTTTGTAATTTACTAAGCCCAACCTATAATTAGCGTAATGCTTAAAATAATTATTATTTCTAAAATAAACAATCTTCAATAACTCACACAATTATCGATTAGTAAATAATAAAAAGTAAAAAATAATAAAACGTCATACTGACTATACAAAATGGCGCGATTTAGCTACATGTCAAAATTATTTTATTTTAATTTCGCATTTACATTAAAATTATTTAATGTCACAGATTAAAAAGCAATTTTGAATGGATAGTTTCTATGAGTGTCTCCCATTCTGAAAAAAAAAGTTTTTTTTTTTTAATACAATAAAAGTGAAAAGTATAAACGAAAATAAAAGTATAAATCAATTAACTTTTAAAGGACGTTTATTTGGCCTTCTAAACAAAAGTGTTAAATATGTTTTACTAGAAATAAAAATACAAAAAAAAAAAACGTCAAACGTCATTGACATTAAAATAAACTAATTTTTTTTAAATATCAATTTTTAAACACAAAAAGCGCACTTTTTAATATTTTCACCATCTTAAAGAATTACTGTCATACTACAAAAGACGCATTAAAACCATGTTGAACACGTGTCTAGCTAAACAGTGTTTAAACATTAAACATTGCTTAAAATATTATCAAAATTGTTTAACAGCGAATAAACTCATAAAAAAACTTATTGATAAAATGTTACACGTTACATTTGACAGCTGAAATAGGTTTGAGACATCTATTAAACTCACTTACACGTATGTTAACCTATATCTAAAGCATGTTTAACCCTTAAATGCATAGCGTATCAAAAATTAATGCTTCTTTCAAAACTTACTGCCAACTAAAAATTTTACTAAAAGTCTAATTCGGCTGTATGTTTATACTTTACGTGACCTTTAAGATACAGATTTTTTTACCAATTTTCCATTATTGTACCTGTACCTGTGATTAGTCTTATTGTATAAATTGTTTTTTTTTTTATGTAAAAAAATTCATGCATTTAAGGGTCAACTCAAAACTGATATTAGACGCGGATTTGTAGTACGGATTTTTAAAACACGCGTTTAACGTCTGTTTAAATCTTTTGTAGTAAGGCAGTTAGAATTTTATTTTGTACACTTCTAGCCACATATTTATCACTTACCCAGAAAACGTAAAAATGCGTTTGTTCCTATTAAGCGCATTCAGCGCTGAAACCTGCGACTGGTCTAACTTAACGCCAAGCGCTTGCAAGTTATCCCATAAGTGATGAGCGCTTGATGACTTAACTACTACGTTACGTCCTGCTTGAAGTTGGTATCTGCAAAGATAATATTGTTGGTTGATAACATTAAACCTTACAACCTATGTGAAGGATGTCATATAAGAAGCACATACATTGGCGATAAGCATTAAGTGTCAACCCACAATAAGTCAAATTCAGAGATATTGTCGAACACTCTATATAATATGTTTTTGTAGAAAAATATAACGGACTTTAAATATAAGTATTATTAATTACTTCCCAGAAGTTCATTTTTATAGTGTCTTTTTATCAGAATCAACTGTCTCGATTCTTAGCTAGATTTTTTTTTCAAAATTTAATAATGTTGTTTTAGTAATCATCAAAATCAGCCCCGAGAACTCTTTGAGTTTTTTTTATTATTCGTTAATTTTACCGAACGTCCATCTAAAACTTAATTTTCTATCCGGCCGCTACCGGTAGACAATTGTACTATGCTTATAACTTCAAACAATAAATTGACAAAATTCAATCAAGTATGGCAGCACAACAATATGGCACAACAACAATATGGCAGCACATACGACACGAACAACATCAATATAAATTAATTATATCAAAAATTTAACTTACGCTATAAGCAGCTGAGCCGGCGTGACCCCCAACCCCGCAGACATGACCTTCACCAAGGGATCATCTATCGCTGGCGGGAGACTACTCTTTAGTTCCAACGGTGTCCCCTTAGAGCCTAACACGCCAAAGCAGCTCAGTTTGACGTGGCGGGTCATACAGAAATCATACAAGCGTTCTTGGATTAAGTATGGGTGACATTCAACCTGTATATAAAGAAGATAAAATCTATACTAATATTATAAAGCTGAAGAGTTTGCTTGTTTGATTGTTTGCTTCAACGCGCTAATCTCAGGAACTACTGGTCCGATTTAAAAAATTCTTTCAGTGTTAGATAGCCCATTTATCGAGGAAGGCTATAGGCTATGTATTATCACGCTAAGACCAAAAGGAGCGGAGCACCAATGAAGAATGTTTCAAAATCGAAGATATTTTCCTATTGAGAGCTTACGCTGCGTGCGCTGCGTAAACGGTTAAAGTTTCGCAAAAATCATGTATGACAGAATTGTTGCCCTTTAAAAGTTAAAAAAAAACTCCCCGACAGCATATGTCTATCTTTTAAGGTGAGCTCACTATAACCTTTTTTATGCTAACCAAATTTGTTCTAAAATAATGCAATATTAGCCCAAAGTAACTATTCCACGCGGACGAAGTCGCGGACGGAAGCTTATTTATTTATATTTTAATAGAAAATAGTTGGCAAATGAGCGGACGGGACACCAGATGTTTAGTGCTTACCACCGCCCATGCACGTGTAATACAGGACAACCTCGATTTAACAAATCGGAGGGGACCAAGAAAATATTCGTTATATCAAGTAATTCGTTGAACTGAGGTTTGTTATGTTGAGTTTGGTCTAAAATTCGTTATAAAGAGGTACATCTTTTACGTTTCTGAGCCATTATAACTTAAATCTTTAACAATAGTGACGAGCAGAAGTGTACATTACTTTTCATCACACAACAATGATTGTTGTACGAACAAAAGCGCGTCGAATGTCGCGACATGAATCACATACTATACGATTAAGAGTTTATATTGGTGGGAACTTTATATTAAGGTTTTGGGTTGACAAAATTCGTTAATCAAAGGTATGAATACTTGTGTTGTCAGCAAAAAATGTTCGCATAGTAAGAGTATATTTTATATTGACTCTTATGGACAATTCAAGGGGATTACAAAAAATTTGTTCAATCGAGGAAGTCGTTATATTGAGGTACGTTATATTAAGGTTGCACTGTATTATCACTGGGGTTAATTATGAATATATTTGTAAAAGCGAAGACGAGCAATCTATCCTAGAAAGGGTGTGTACTGATGATTTATATAATATCTAGCTAATTGACGAAGTACCATAGACAAAATACAGTATATATTTACTTTTATGAACTCAGAGGAGCCATAAATGTGTTACCAGCTAAGAAAGGAATAGGGGAATAGGGAGTAAGGAGAGTGAGGTAGTGCCCCGTTTGAACCAGCACGTGTCCGAGCTGTAACCTTTAGGCTGTAGCTAGGTTCTCATGTTCATTTAAAAAATCATAATCTATGCATTGAGACCATTTTAATGAGCCCCAATACGATACTTCTGCTGTGAGTTGGTGAGGAGTTGTGTACCCTGATTCTAGATGATCATCATCAGGTCAAGGTTACGCAACTATGTAATTCTAATAACATTCACAGTATAACTTCGAATCGATTAGATCAGTAGAAGACACCAAGATCCTTTCAACAATTAGAAAAGAATAGACAACCGAAAAGATCTTCATAAAGTATAGCTAATCATCTTAGGACATCAGCTACCGAAATTGGTTCATTCGATAAGAAGTTACGATACCACACAAAGATAGACAAATCGACACATGACAGACGTGTTGGCGTAGTGGTCACTGCAGCTGACTGAAGCGCTAACAGTCGCGGGTTCGATTCCTCACGACAAACATCTCTATTGACCATATTTGTTGTTTGTCGTGTTATGGTCTGTTTCCGGATCCTCGACATAGAATCATGTCTTAATGGAGGCCGTTGTGATGCGTTCATAGAAATACTTCCCAAAAAGCTTACCTGGTTAACCACTGGCTTGATCTTGCCCTTATCAACGACCCTTTCGACTTGAACTGAGTTGAAGTTGCTCACACCCCCCCTTTTCACCAGTCCCTTTCGTATCACGTCCTCAATACCGTACCAAGCCTCCATGTAGTCATGCTCCGAGTATTGTAGAACATTCGCTATTTTAGGTATAGGGTTGTTACCTTCCTGTTGAAAGAAAGATAAGGGTTATAAAAGGGACGGATCCAGCCCTTAAAATAGGTCATGGTCACAGTCACCGGAAAATCGGCCAAGTGTGAGTCGGAGTATGAACTCGTTCATATGAATCATTCAAAAGGTAAATTTATTTGAACATTTAAACTCAAATTAAGTGACAAGTGTTCTAGCCTTAGTTTTAAACAATTCTTTCGGAAAATACAGTCCGTTTCAAGCTTAGAAAAAGTCCGTTTTAAGCTTCACTTTAAGAAAAATAATTACGTTTAGATATTTCTATTACAAAACGACATCGTTATCTACATTCTAAAAATCGATTTCCGATTTTTATACTAAAATCCCCTTAAACTATGACACACAATGTAGTAATATTTGATAGCGATACTTTATAGGTTTAAGCAATAATGAGTCAACCCACAAAAAGTCAAATTCAAAGATATATAATAAATTCTAGCAATGCGTCACGTATATTACGTTATTCAAAAAAAAATTAAGTCATTTAAAATAATAAGTACAGACAAATTTCTTAATTTAATGTTTCGAATATAGAAGTGATATTTTGTAATATGCAATAATCTCATACATTTAAAACATTAATTAGTAGACTTCCAATCTGCTTTTAAAATTATACATTGTATCAAAATAAAAGAGAAAAGAAGTTTATATAGTACTTCTACAAACAAAATCAAGAATAGCTTTCACATCTTTAGAGACAATTTTCTCGAAATGAAGTCCATGTGGCTTGACACACTATTGCTTATCAGCGTCCAATTAGTTCCCAGATTTCTCTAAATTCTATAAAACTCACCTTAAACGACATAGGGTTATGTATTAGATAAAGGTCGAAGTAATCCAAGCCCATGGTCTCCAAGGACTGCTTGCACGCCTTCATCACCAGGTCACGACGGTGAAACGTACTCCATAGTTTTGAAATTATAAACAGTTCTTCACTGAAATAGTGTTTGACAAGTGGTTAAAACATCGTCGAAATAACCCTCGGCCAAGGTTTTTGGTATCTTTACTAATATTATAAAGCTGAAGAGTTTGTTTGAACGCGCTAATTTCAGAAAGTATTGGTTTGAATTGAAAAAATCTTTTTGTGTTAAATAGTTTATGTATTGAGGAATGTTATAGGCTATATTTCATCACGCTATGATTCATAGGAGTTAAGCAGTAACCATAAACGCGAGTGAAACCATAAGGGACAGCTAGTTAATGATATCAGCAAGGGGCCCCTAGTTTTCTTTATAAATAAAATACGGTTGAGTTAGTTACGATATCTTAAGTACAGCTGGAACGATTTTTATAATCTTTGAATTGTTGTATTTTAAAACACTAGCATTCCGCCCACGATTTTGTGCGAGTAGAATTCGGTTGTATTGCGCTTCCGTTTACATCGCATTTCCACAGGGACTATGCTTTTTTTGGGATAAAAAATCAAAATCAAAATATGCTTTATTCAAGTAGGCTTTTACAAGCACTTTTGAATCGTCAATACAAAAACAAAAGAAAACTAAACACTAATTAATTAATTAACTTACCACCGGTTCGGAATGTAGATTCTACCGAGAAGAACCGGCAAGAAACTCGATAGTTACTCTTTTTAAAAGTTTTACGATGGGTACATACATTTACGATTTACAAATATATTAAATACCCTGTGTGAATCCAGCTTATATTAAATCCAAGCATGTTAATCATCTATATAATCTTGAACAGAATAATATGCTTTAGCTACTAAGGATTTTTTAATATGTACTTTAAATTTCTTTTTTGTAAACTGTAACACCTGTAAAAGTAACCTATGTCCTTTCAAAGGCTATAAACTACACCCCTGTAACGTTTTATCGCAATTGGTTCATAATATTACTAGCTGTTCCTTGTGGTTTCGGTTACTGCTTCGTTTTTATGAGTCGTAGCGTGGTGTGATATGACCTATGATGTTTCTCAATAAACGAGCTATCCAATACAAAAACATTTTTTTTAATCGGATCAGTAGTTTTAGTGATTACCACTTACATAAAACGTACAAATTTAACCTCTTTATGAAATTAGATATTTAATTAAATTGAAATATTCGAAAAGAATAGCAGCTACTGTAAGGGGAATTAAGGAAGTAATATTAAATGAAATAGGCCTCTCTTTCCCACTGGGCTTTCTGGGCATTTGCGCAGCGCCCCGCGATCGATGGGGGCCCTGGGCAAGTGAGATAGTTCCTATAAGATTGATTTAGTTTAAGGCGAGAATGACATTTGTAAGTTTTACTCTCGAGAGCGATATAAAACAACTCTGTAACCTAGCAACAGATACGTCGTAAGCAGTTACGTAAACTGTGAATGTCAAAAATATGGCACTGATAGTAATTTCTTTCAGATCTCAAGCAATGAAAATTATCTTATGTAAAATTTTACGAAAGTCTTAGAGCAAAACTTTCAAAGTGCAATTCTCACTTCATAATAAGATATTGCAAACTCACCGTGTAACAGTTCCATCTTCAATTTTAGCCCTTATCGCCTCGCCTACTTGCTTTTCATTTCCATAGATGAAAGCCGTGTCTATGGCGCGGTAGCCGAGGTCTATGGCGGCAGATACTATGTGTTTGACGAGCTGTGGCTCCAGCTGTACCAGAGATAAATAAATAAATAAAAAAGCCTTTTATGTCCTGTAGATTATTTTTACATTTTCTTATATCTATTAATGTATTAGTTTGTTATTTATATATTTCTAGATTAATCTAAGTTCCTAATACTAACTTACATAATTATAAAGTATGCTTTATCTAAGTTTTATGTATTTTTATATAACCTAAAAAAAATTGAGAGATAAATAATGTTATCTATACAAAAATCAAGTCAGCGTAAGGTCACTCACTCACTCATCACGAAATCTCAGAAGCTCCGAGTGCTAGAAGTTTCAAATTTTGCATGGCTTCTTTTGAGGACGTAAGTGCTTAATAAGATCGGATTTTGCTAAATTCGACTCCTAAGCGCGTAAAACGGGGTTGAGAAGTTTGTATGAAATTCCTAATTTCTAAGCGCGAGTGAATCCGCAAGGCCTCTAGTTTTCTATATAAATAAAATAGGGGTGAGAAAGTTACTATAAATTAAGTACAGCTGAAACGATTTTTATGATCTTCGAAGTGTTGGATTTTAAAACATTAGCATTCCGTTCGCGCCTAGACCGCGTGGAATTTGGTTATACCACGCTCAAGTTTACATTGCATTCCCACACGGACCTTGCATTTTTTCTCGATTAAGAGTAGCCTATGTCCTTTCGAAGACTACACCATGGACATGGACATTCGCTCTAGAGGAGACAGAATGCGTTTCTAAAAGTAATGAGAGATGAAAAGCAAGAGAAAGCCTGTATACAGCCAATAGCCAATTCAATAGGTTCTCCCTCAGTTAAATGGACGCTGATAAGCAATACCGTGTCAAGCCACACGAACTCCATTTTGAGAAAATGGCGTCTAAAGATGTTAAATATATTCTTATTAAATTTATTTTAAGACGTATACATTAATCCATTTCCTCTTTGCTATTTCGATAAAATGTATAATAAATGAAAAGACGATTAGTATTATATAAAGTTTTATCTAATAATAAGATTTTCAAATAGGTATATTATATTATTGAATATTGCAAAATATTGAGCAGACTCCAATATACGGAACATTAAATAAACTTTTTTTCGTCATTATTATTATTTTAACCTAGATGATTTTTTTTCGAATAATGTTAAATATATGACGCATCATCAAAATATATCAATATCTCCGAATTTGACTCTATGTGGGTTGACACATTATTGCTTATCAGCATCTAAATAATGAAGTCTAGATGTTGCAAATATGCCGCTATTATCTTTAAAAAAAAAAACAGATATTTACCAAAGCTGTCCCAACAGCGAGAACGGGCATGGTGGAGCCGTCCCTCAACTCGATAGTGGTCATGTTCTTCCATTTCCCATACTTGTTCTTGGCGTTCGCGAGTTCAGCTATCTTCTCCTGTATCTCCTCATCGGTGAGCTTTGAGGAGGGAGCTGTGGTAGCTTTTGTTGTTGTTCGATGGGTTGTTTCTTCGGAGCATATTGGTATTACTTTCTTCTAGAAAAATTTAGGTTTTTCTTAGTTGGCAACATGAACGTATAAAAAAGGCCCCTCTCTACTACGTAGGGGATCAAGATTCCCCTCACCCATAGTATAAGACTTACTTATACATAATACATTGACCGAATGGCAATGACAACGACATATAGTTTCTAAATAACTGAGATGGCTTAATGGTTAGAACGCGTCGATCTCAACCGATGATCGTAGTTTCAACCCTGGCTAGCACCGCTGATTTTTCAAGTACTTAATTAGTGTTTAAATTCATCTCGAGCTCGGCGGTGAAGGAAAACGTCGTGAGGAAACCTGCATGTGCCTGGAGAAATTCTGACGCGCCAACCCGCAGTGGAGCAGCGTGGTATATTAAGCTCTAAACCTTCTTTTTAATAGGAGGGGAGGCCTTTGCCCAGCAGTGGGATATTTACAGGCTGTTACTTTATTTTTAACCGAGATTAGCATTTAGAATCATACTATCTTATTGCGTAATGCCCGGATAAAAACGGGTTTATATTTGTACATTTTTGGAAAACTTACAACCCCCTGCTCCCCTTCCATATGAAAGCTTTAGCGACGCCCATGGTTGATACTAATCTATACATGATAAATTTTAACTGGACGTGCATGGCTAAATCTGAAACTATAAGGAATAGCGAAAACTACTAACGGGCCTTCGGGGCTGATTTTGACGAAAACTAAAACTGCATCGTTAGTTTAATGTAAATTGATTTTGAATAAAACACACTCTGAATTATTACACCATCATCGCGTAGGAGGTTCTCTAGCATTACTTAGGCTTAGCGACGTTAAACATTTATCTCAACCAGTGATCACGGGTTCAAACTCCGACTAGCATTGCCGAGTTTTCTATTGCTTATATTCAAATCATCTCGTGCTCGGTGAAGGAAAGCTTCTTCAGGAAAGGACGAGAAATTCTGACACATGTATATCCGCCCCGCAGTGGAGCAGCGTGGTGGATTAAGCTCCTAATTTCCTCCTTAAAAGGTGTACTTTTGTCCAACAGTAAGTAATATTTAGAGGCAATTTATTATTTATATTTTACATCATTAGTACAAACAAATAAATCAAACAACGCTCAGACAGACTCGCAAACTCAATAATTATCATATTTTATTATTTACGCTTAATAATTCATAATTTTAACATAGTATAGTAACTTAATCGTTTCCCGCCGTCTGTATGCTTAGATCTTCTAAAGTACGCAACGAATTTTGATGTAGTTTCATCAACAATATGTTATGTACGTATATGAAAAGCAGAAAATTTGAAACTGATCAATTAAAATCAAAAAATACTTTATTCAAGAAGGCTTTTAAAAGCACTTTTGAGTCGTCGAAACAAATAAAAGTTGCTTAAATTAATGAAAAGCTACCACCAGTTCGGAATGTAGATTCTACCGAGAAGAACCGGCAAGAAACTCGATAGGTTCTCTTTTAAAATTATGTTTTTAAGTATATACATTCAAAAATTACAAATGTGTATATTAATATGACATAAAAACTATATTGTACCGAGCGAATCCAGACCGGGTCGCTAGTTTATTATAAAAATCCTTTTTTTTTATATTATTATTAATCTATTTATTGTTTTATTTCTAATTCTTTTATGTAAATATTGAACATATTCTATGGTAATTAATATAATTCAAGACAATATATAATATTATGTCAAAATAATAAAAAAGAACACTTACAAATATCAATAAAAATACTAACAAACACGTAAACTTCATTTTTTTATTATCTTTTTTTTTTAATAAACCGTTTCTTCAATTCAATTCAATTATTTGGATAATGGCTTCTAGTTGTGCCAATTATACACATTTATTAAACCGTTTCTTATAAAGGCGTTTCAAGAACTGCGCAATAAAATGAACGAATAATGTTAACGAATATTCAATTCTACCCTCTTTTTTTAATCTGTATCGTGACGTTATAATCTTGCGTGTCAGTTTTTATAATCGATATTAAATCGATTAAACTTTCGCAATGTAAATATTTAATTTTCGAAAGTTAATTATAATTTGTGGATTAAATATGTAAATATATGCTTATCTTGATATGAAGCTAGTACAAATTTTATTTTTAAAAAATATGAATGACAATGACAATAGTGTCGAAGAATTAAAAAAAATGGTCTATGTTTTCGTAATTAACATAGTTTTTGTGTTGTTCAAGGTTAAGGACTAATAATGAAATTCACACTATTTTAGGGTGTTTTCAAAGTTTAGTTAAGGTTGGATTCTTGACCCCACCGATCAATCTCCATCGTGTCTTCTCCATCCCACGTGACATTGGCGAAATAACATGTGTCTAATTGGCACAACTAAAAGCCATTAACCAAAGAATTGAATTTAATTAACATAGTTTTAATGGGACTGATGGTCGTGACTTGGAGAGTTCCCTAGCAATAGGCTGTTAATATGATCATACAAGATTTGTAACATAAAGTACCTCATGAAATTGTATACTATTACTTCACAAGTTAAACCTTATAAGTGACATTATGATTGTGTAATAATATAAGATGTTTTTAATCCGACGATTCGGTTCCTGGCTAAGAAATTTTTGTTTTTCAAAATAACTAATGATGCAGTTTTAGTAAGGCCATAAAGAATGATATATAATTATAGACGTTTATACACTGTGAGTTGCTAGGCTACGTCGTCCAAACTAGTCGGCATTCTGGGTGCCAAAATCGATACCCTATCTATAGTTATCAGTGGTTGCTATTTTAACTATAAATAAAAGGGTAATACATAGAAGTGTTTAATGTACTTTTTAATTTACTTAATTTATTTATTAAACATAAAAAAAAAAATGTTACTTCCCACTCTTTCTATATAAAGTAGAAATATGCGAAATTTTATACTTCTTTGTCTGTGCAATTTTCGTAAAAATGGGTGCTAAAATTTTGATAACATTGCCATCAGCATTTATAGGTCGTGGAATAACTTTAATTTTTATTAGAAGTCGCTGAACTGACGATGGTAGTAAAGATTAAACGCGGTGATATTGTTGTTAGTCACGTGGACAGAATCGTGTTGAATAGTGGGGGACTGTGTCATTACGTTTGAGAAACCGACCAGTCTACACCTCCAAGTTGAAACTGTCGGTTGACCTACTTAATATTTTTGGTTATACCTACATCCAGTTTAGTTTTAATACGAAATCGTGATCCCGTGCCACCGGACGTAGACGAAGACGCTACTATCGCGCAGCCATCGCTGTCGTCGTCATATACATTATTTTAGAAAAGTTCATATGCGATATATCATGTACAGTAGCTGTAAACACGAGTGTCTGCGAAGGTGTGCTTATATGGATTAAACCGCAAACACAAATGGACGCTGATAAGCAATACTGTGTCAAGCCACACGGACTTCATTTTGAGAAAATGGCGTCTAAAGATGTCACACCTATTCTTAACACATATGTTTAAAGAAGTATATATCCATCTTTTCTTGTATTTTTTGATAAAGGGTTTAATAAATTAAAATCAGACTGATATATTTAATATATTATCTAATAAAAAGTTTTCCAAATGTTTGAGATTATTGTATAAATTGCAAAATATGTAACGCCCTTGAAAATTGAACCAATTAATTAAGAAACTTTTTTCCGTACTTTAGTTTTGTTTATATGACTTTAATTTCTTTTTAATAATGTTAAATAGGCGATGCAGTATCAAAATACACCAAAATCTCCGAATTTGACTTTTTGTGGGTTGACACATTATTGCTTATCAGCATCCAAATTAAAATCATATCGAATAACTACTTAAGATCTGTAAATATCTTACTGCTGGGTTAAGGCCTCCTCTTCTATTAAGGAGAATGGAGCTTAATCCACCTCCCAGCACATGCAGGTATCCTCACTATGTTTTTCTCACAACCTCTAGATTAATTTAAACTCAAATTTAGCGCTTGAAATTTCAGCGGTGCTTGAAGCCACGATCATCGGCTGCGAGATTTTAACCATTTCAACTTAATCATAAAATAACTCACCTCAAAAAGCGCTACTCTATCCGTTATCGAGACCTTCCTCAATCTCTCTTTCCTGTCCACCGTCTCACTTCTCATCAACATTCTCATTCTCTCCATAGAATTCATCCTGTACACCATCTGCCTCACCCTACCCTTCACAGCATCCCCAATATCCAATTCAGCTACAGATTTGGCCC
Source organism: Hypolimnas misippus (assembly GCA_037950945.1). NCBI lineage: Eukaryota > Metazoa > Arthropoda > Insecta > Lepidoptera > Nymphalidae > Hypolimnas > Hypolimnas misippus. The sequence continues at coordinate 5,428,679 of JBBEEQ010000002.1, forward strand.
TCTTATCCAAATCTGGGTCCCTTTTAGCCCTGTATTCTTTGTACATATCCACTTTGGGTACATCCTTTTTACTCGCAAACACTTCGTCGAATGGATTATGAATTTCGGATGTGCTTTTCGTTTCTTTCAAATTATTTTCGATTTCAACTTCGTAAATGTTGTAAGGAATATTCGGTTTTTCATTTTGAACTTCAGTTTTTTGAATTTCACCACTTTTGAACTTCATTTCGATGCTGTTCAGGCGGTTGACTATTGAACTGTGTACTTTGTTGTAGATTGAGTAATAATCGCTTTTGAATTTACTATTTTTGTCATAAGGACCATCGTCTGATGAGTTTTTATCGAATTTGTTTATTAAATCTTTAGTATTGTTATTAACTTCTGTATCGTGAATAATTTCGGTCTTAGTTATAGAGTTCTGTTCGTTATGATTCATATCTAAAATTTCGGGTGCTTTTAATATTTCATCTACGATTTTGGGTTTGTCACCGACAGTTGTGTTAGGTTTTGGATCAGAGTTGTAAGTTTTGTTTTCATTGATAGTGTTCGTTGAATCAGATTTCTGAAATAAAAACACAGTTACATAATCACGATATTTTTAATATTAGAGCAAATGTTAAAATTAAATTTAAAGATGTTATATTAGGCGAGAATACATTAGTAAGTTTTACTCTAGTAATATAAAACAACTCTGTAACCTTAGAACAGTTTCCTGAGTAACTTACGGAAACTGTGAATATCAATAATAAGAAAAAATTACTATCAGAATTTTTTTAGGTATAAAACTATGATAAATAATTTATGTAAATATCTATGAAAGTCTAAGGGGAAATCTTATACGTGTAATTCTCGCCTTATGAAGGTACTTACTTCGAAATTTGCTATTTTTGACGTCACAGAAACGTTTGTTGGTAAGTCGTCTACATCCGTCTTATTAATGTGCTGTTCTCTCGAATCTAATCTACTTATTATTCTGCTCACTTTCCCTTTCAAAATGATAATATCTTCTTCTTCTAAATCTTCAATATTTTTAATCTGTGATGAAAAATCTTTTGCAACTGATTTTCTATCTTTTTCACTTATTACTTTTTCAATGCCATTATTATTATTAGTACTTTGATTACTTTCACAAACTATTTGGTTATTTGACACTTTATTTTCAAATGTATTTGTATTTTGTTGTTCTTTTTCTTTAGGTGTTGATGGCTCTTTATCTTTGCTGTTAACACTTTCTTTTTCAATTATTGTATCAACTTTTTCATTTTGTATACTATGAACTTGCTCTGCTTTGATGCAAGTGTCTTGAGTAGTTTCCCTAATGCTATTAATAGCGCTAACTACAGATCTGACTGAAGTTAAATTAATTGCTTCGAGGTCTGATTTTAATTCAGTGTTATTTTCTGTTTTAGCTTCATTAAAATCATCTTTGATTTCAGTTGCCTTTTCAAACTTTGATTTAATATTTGTGAAGTCCTCTGGGTTCATTTGATTTTCGGCGCCATTTTTGTTTTCAATAGTAATATTGTTAGTTAAGACAGTTGTGATTGCCACACTTGAATCTAAATGTTTATGAGCTTCTAGACTTTCAGAAGTTAATACTTTATTTTCTGTTACAGTTTCTGTTTCGATTGCATTAGAATAAGTATTGGTCGTTTCTGTTGTTGTAACATCAGATTTTACCGTAGTTCCTTTTATAACAGTCTTATTTAAAGTTATTTCACTGTTGTCTATAATTGATTTGGATTTAAACTTATACGATGCATCATTGTTGATAGTTCCTTCGTGAATAATCTCTTTTACTGCACTAGTAACGTGGTTATCAATTTCCGCACTGACGTTTGTAATTTCAGTTACTTTAGATTCACCGGATTTAACAGTGCTTTCTTCAATACCGGTGTTGTTTAAGGTTATTACACTATTATCAATTATTGATTTGAATTCAGATTCTAGTGATGCGTCATATTTAAGTGTCGCAACTTGAACGGTTTCCTTTACTTCACTAGTAACAAGGTTTTCAATTTCTGTATTGACTTTTGTGATTTCTGTAACTTTAGTGGTATCAGATTTAGTGTTATGAGATGAATGGTCGAAAGATTTATTTTCTGGTACCGAGTTGTTGATATTTGATGATAATTTTGTTTCGTTATCACTTATGGTTGAAGTATGAATGTTTGATTTTAACTCTTGTGTGACATCTAGTTTATTTTCAGATTTTATTTCGTTTTTCTTTATAGAATTAATATCTTCCTTGTAACTTTCTTCACTTTGATTAACGACAAGCGTTTTTACAGTTTCACTAGTTAATTGTTCTGTTACCTTTTCGACATTATTTGTAGCTTTCGTTTCGACTTTTTTCTTTGATTGCGAGAAAACAGGAATTTTACGTTTATCTTTAGAAGTTGTAGAAGTTTCATTTAAAGTATTAGTGTCAATCTTTTGTTCCATTTTAACATTTTCTTTTGAAGAAACACTAACTTGCTCCTCAGTGGTCGTATTTATTTGAGTTGTAACTATTTTGGTGACGTTAACACTTTCTGTGGCTTGAGCTGAATATGTTTCGGTTTTCGTTTCAACAGAATAATGTCCAGATGATAAGCTATTGTTTTGTTGTATCTTGGTTCTTTCTGAGTTTGTTTTGATTGTTTTATCTTTCGTTTGAGCGACAGCGATTTTACTTTTAGAATCTTCAACCGAAACGCTCTTTTTAAGCGAGTTTTTTCTCAATTGCGGTGGAACATCAATCTCCTGCTCACTTTTACGTTTACGTAATGGTATTTTGCTTCTAACTTTCTCTGTAACAATTGTCTGTGATTTATTATCTTCGTAGGAGTGTATTATTTCTTCAAATTTCGTATCTACTTTCGATAGTTCATCAATTTTGTCTGGTGTTGATATATTGTTGTTAAATACATCGTGTTCTATAATTTCTTCATATAATTTATCGAATTCGTCATCTAGTTTTGGCGATTCTTGTTCTCGATTATTTTGATCGTTTTCGTTCTTGTTTAAATCTGTTTGAGTATTCTGTGGCTTAACATCCTTGAGTCGTGGAATTGCCGATAGCAATTTTCTTCCCAGGAAGGGCTGAAAATGTAATTTGAATCATATTATAAATGCTTAAATTGATGAAGAAAAGGATCAGAAAGTGCCTCTTTCACGCAAAAACTACTAAACAGATTTTGACAAAAGTTTACAATAGTATATAGCATTTGCATCATAATATATATGGATGCTAATAAGCAATAATGAGTCAACCCACACAGAGTCGAATTCTGAAATATTGATGTATTCTGATAATACGTCACGTATTTAGCATTATTCAAAAAATTTTTAAGTAGTTTGAACTAAATAAGTAAGCAAAAAAGTTTCTTAATTGAATGTAGAGAATGTAGTAGCGCGGTCAATATTTTACAATATCTAATATACTTAAAAAACTTATTATTAGAAAAAACTTTTTATTATACCAATCTGCTTTTAATTCATTATACTTTTTATCAAAATATAAAAGAAAGATGGATATACACATTTAAAAAAAATACTGTTAAGGATGAGTTTGACATCTTTAGACGCCATTTTCTCTAAATGAAGCTCGTGTGGCTTGACACAGTATTGCTTATCAGCGTCCATATGTAGTCTATTTTGATATTTAAAATTTAAATATTAGGGACATTTGGATGTAATGAGTGAGAAAGTGAGAAATTGTAACTATATTATAATTACCTCGTGAACTATCTTTTCTTGTGATATCTGTTCTTCTTCTTTTATTTTATCGACGGCTTGTTTTAATTTGAACTTTGGTATTCTTGTTGACTTCTTTTTGTCTTTATGGTCTTCAGATTCGGTTTTGCCTAAAATATAAAGAATATCAGTTAAAAAATGTATTCCCTGCAACAATGTATCGTAAGATATCTCTCCTTTACAAATAACAAATGAAAGGACTGATCCCTTTACATTCCAAGTATTGGAATGAAATAAGAAAATGTTAAAATTCTCACTAACACTTGAAGTAGGTTTCTTCATCTAACTACGTAACGTGGTTTTACTCACGGGATACAAAACTATTTAAAAAAAAGAGGCACCGATTTCAAAAGTGTCACATATGGCATCCGAAATCGGCCATTTTGATTTGAACTTGGTATTCTTTCTATGACGTTGACGATTTGCGTCATCATGACGAATAAAACTACGTCATTTATGTCATTTATCTAAATCAGCTCACGTGTTTGGTCTAAATATTACCATAAATGTACAAACCCACATACATACATAGATACAATTACCCCCTTTGCGTCGCGCAGTCGGGTAAAAAAGTATACGTGGGTGATAGCAAGATAGGATGATAAGCAACCCTACAATCATACCTTCGTTGTCATTCTTAAAGCCATCTAAATCTTCTGTTTTCGTCACACTAACTTCAGTATGGATTTCTGTTTGTATAGAATTGGGGCCTGATGACTCCATAATGGTTATTGTTTCATTTACAGTTGTTGTGTCATCCTGAAAACATGTATATGTACGCTGATAAGCAATACTGTGTCAAGCCACGCGGACTTCATTTTCAGAAAATGGCGTCTTAACATGTCAAAGCTATTCTTAATAAATTTGTTTGAAGACTACATCCATATTTTCTTATTTATTTTGATAAAAGGTGCAATTAATTAAAATTGTTATAATAAAAATTAAAGTATTACAGTACTTCCAATAGACACTTATTATTCAATATATAAATCAAGCTCTAAATTAATACAAAAAATAAAAAAAGGATTATTGTTTACAAAACATTGTAGACCTCATCTAAGCGACTGCATCTGGGTAAAGTTCCCAAAATACTGGCAGCATAAACATCAAATATATGTGTTTATTGTGTTATTGTAAAATATTGAACACACTTTAATATTCGAAACATGAAGTCAAGAACAGTTCTTTCGTACTTATTAAATTTAGGTGAATTTTTTTTAATAATGTTAAACGCATTATCGGAATACACAAATATCATCGAATTTTAGTTTTTGTGAGTTGACACATTATTGCCTGTCATAATCCATATGTGGTTTATTTATGTAAATAAGACAAAGAAAATAAAAAAAAGCAATTTCGTTTGCTTCGATGATATATTCCAGTTATTTTGATTTTAAAACCCTACTAACCTGAACCGTTTCAATTTTTTTATAAATATATTTTTTTAACGATTAAGAAATGACTGAGTTCTGAGGTAACAAACATCTTATGACATTAATGTATATATAACCGGCCGAAGTACCATGTCCATAACGCTTTTGCCGTTTCCCAGAAATATTAATTTTTGAATTCGGTTATTTTAATACTAAATGTGATATGAGTTTTCCTAATTTTCTTTGAGTCTTTCTAATTTTCTTCTTGCTAAGCCTTAAATATTTAGATAAAGGAAACAAAAAATACCCTATCGAATTGAGAACTTTCAATAAGTATTCAAATAAGGCCATTTCTAGTTTTTTCACGCACGGGAATTTAGGCATATGCAACCTAACGCTGAAATTTAGAGGGCGCCAAAACGAGTAATGAAAATATCGCACCCCCGGTGCGATACTGTCACTTATGCAAAAATGTAGTTTTTCAGGAGAAGCATTTAAAATTTTCACACCTCACAAAGCAATGATGTTAGGAGATATAGCCGAGATGAGTTGCTTATACTAACACATCAACTTTTAACTTTGATTTAAGAGAAGTGACGTTGTGCATTTAAAGAAAAATTTAAAATGTGGTTATGTCGAACTGAGTTAAAAAGAAAACAAGAACAAATAGTAACGTTATCGCACCAAGTAAAGGCTCTAGGATAATTAATACATACTTAACTAAGTTTTGAATTTTTTGCAAACGTGACAGTGTCGCACCGGGGGTGTGTTATACAAAGGTAAATATATTTATTTAAAGTTTTTTATTTTTACATAAAAACTTCCTTTTTGGTTAACATGAATCGTACCACGAAAGTTCATTTTTCTCTATAGCTCTAAGCTATTTAATATTATTTATATTAAAATAATATAATTATTAAAATAGTAGTTTTATACGATATAGTCCTAAAGTTTTTTGTATATAAATAATTTCATTATTGTTAAATAAATATGTTTTACACGATTAATTTACATTGTTTTAAAAATAATTTAATTAAATTAAATGTAAAATTAGTTAAAGCCAATGTGTACTGAATTTTTTTAAGTAGCGTGGTTGGCTTAGAGTAAATACTTAAAGGAGTTTCAGGAACGATTTCAATGAGTAACCCTCCGTTACATTGACTAGTTAAGGTTTAATACAATACAATACAAATATGCTTTATTGTACACCAAAAAAACGAATATATACATAATTTAATCAAAGAAGAAGGGAATAAAATAATCTACAACGCGGTCTTATCGCTAAAACAGCGATCTCTTCCAGACAACCTTTAGGCAAAGGACACGAGATTTTATGAAACGGTTAGGAAGTGTACAGAAGACCATGAATAAGCACAAAATAGACTCCATATACTACATACGAGAGCCTAGTGGAGATAGCCTAGTGGTTAGAACATGTCGATTCCAACTGATGATCGCAGGTTCAAACCCCGGCTAGCACTGCTGGTTTTTCAAGTGCTAAATTTGTGTTTAAATTCATCTCGAGCTCGCCGGTGCAGGAAAAGATCGTGAGGAAATCTGCATGTGCCGGGAGAAATTCTGACACATGTATATTCGCCCCGCAGTGGAGCAGCGTGGTGGATTAAGCTTTAAACCTTCTCTTTAATAGGAGAGGAGGCCTTTGCCCAGCAGTGGGACATTTACAGGCTGTTATTTTACTTTTTACTTAACTACATACGAACATATATATATAATTAATGTAATTATGTAAAAAATGAACCGTTTTTAGTTTGCAATAGTTTCCATTGCATTCCAGAAGTTGTTCCGTAGTGACTATCACATAATGCAATATTACAGAGTGGTATTTTCATAATCAACGAATTTGTTTTCTGACTTCGAAAATAAATTGTCTAAAACACTAATGATGCACTTTTAGTTTTCATCAAAATCGGTGAATCTCTTATGTATTTTCGTCTAAGGCGAGAATTACGTTAGTAAGTTATCGTGAGCGATATAAGACTGTAACCTAGTTACAGACGTAAATAGTTACGAAAGTTGTGAATGTTAAAAATAAGGCATTGTCAGTAAATTTTTTCACGTGTAAAGCAATCAGAAATAACTTATGTAAATCTTTGTGAAAGTCTAAGAGTAAAACTTATGTGTATTTTTTTTAATTTTCGCCTAACTCCTTCATAGTATTTGACGCTCCACGTCCACTTAAAAAAATTACTCTGTCTATGGATGCTGATAAGCAATAATGCGTCAACCCACAAAAAGTGAAATTCGGAGATATTGATGTATTTTGATACTGCATCACCTATTTAACATTATTCAATTAACAATAAAGTCATATAACCTAAATAAGTACAGAAAAAAGTTTCTTAATTGTTTCCAATTTCAAGGGCGTTACTTATTTTGTAATTTATACAATAATCTCATATATTTAAAAACCTTTTATTAGATAATATATTTAATATATCAATCTGCTTTTAATTCATTATACATTTTATCAAAAAAGAAAATAAATTATGGACTTATTCAAACAAACTTATTAAGAATAGGCTTGACAACTTTAGACACCATTTTCTCGAAATGAAGTTCGTGCGGCTTGACACATTATTGCTTATCAGCGTCCCTATGTGAGACAAAAATGGGCATTCTTCAACTAAATTAACAAAAAAAAAACAAAAAAAAAAGTCAAAAGTTTAATTAAATTCATTTTTTAAAAACATCATGTTTTTCCACTTGAACCAATTGCTTATCCAAAACAGGCGTCTTAAACAGATGTTGGAGTCTTACCGACGTATCACTCACGACGACCTTCTGTAGTTTCACCCCCCCATTTAACCCCCCTTTCGTCCATGTTGTTTCTTCCTTCGTGATGTTCAAAACTGGGGTGTAAACGGAATCGTCCTTGTCATCATTGGGTGTAACTTCTGAAGCTCCTCGTAACTGCTGTTCGCCTGGTACTTTCGATTCTATCGTTTCGTCTTTACTTGACATTTTTGATCTGTGGAATAAAAAAAAAGTATGACAAATATTTTTTTATCAAAAATAAAATTTTATATTTATCTGTATGTCAGTTTGTTAGGTAATTTTTAAAACGAAAATCCATTTTGATTTTAATTTCATCGCTTTGACGTTTTGTTCTCTCGACGATAAATTATCTACATCCGCCAAGGTCCAATTTTATTAATATTTTCAAAATTATATCTAAATTGGTTCAGTGGTTTAGTGCGTGAGAGCGTACCAAAGAGACAGACATAGTTGCTTTCAAATTTGGACGTTGATGAGCAATACTATGTCAAGCGACACGGACGTCATTTTGAAAAATGGCGTCTAAAGATGTCAAAAGTATTCTACTAGACTATTATATTTTCTAAATAAATTGAAAATTAAAAGCAGATTTTAGTAACGAAAAGTTTTATCTAATAATAAGTTTTTCAAAAACAGAAGATAATTTTATATCGCAAAATTCACTTCAATATTCGAAACATTAAATGAATTTTTTTCCGTACTTATTTAGTTTAGGTGACTTTATTTTTTTTTTAATATTGTTAAGCACCTGACGTACTATCAGAATACATCATCCGAATTTGACTTTTTGTGAGTTGACACATTATTGCTTATCAGCATTCATTTATAATATGTAATAGTACGGATAATATGAATTATTATAATTAATATTTAATATAAAATATGACTTACGTGTCTATGAAATACTTCAGTAGCGTGCTATGACCAATTTCAGCCATATAATTGTATTATCACTGATAAGATATTATATAGAACGATATTATTTATCAATTATATATATTGCATTGTGAGAATATGCAGTAACTTTGGTCGAGGTCGGTGTTGGATGGGTGTACGCTTGAACAGAGTTACATAACGTAAATTGTGTAAATGTGGTTTTCTTTTTTGTTTTAAATTATTATAAAATAATGTGGCTATTAAAATAGAAATATAAAAAATATATAAGACTATGGTTATTTATGGTATGGTTTTTTTTATTTAAATACGTAATGTTCAAGATTAACAAATTATAAATTAAGAGTTACATTTTTTCCGAAGAATAAGCAAACTATAATATTGATCGCGAATGCAAGAACGTCCTAAGTAGCATTTTTAAAAAAAAACGAAGCAATAATCATATCTCTGCGTCAATTTTTTTTTTAATTCAAAATGGCCTAACATCTAATCCCCATTCTTCCCATCAATGGTAAATGAAAGATTGTGAGAACATTAGGAATAGAATCGAGACTATTTACATATGTTTATTATTTAAAAAGTAGCTTCATGTTAATGGTTACTGCTTCGATCCCATGAGTCGTAGCGTGATCTAATATGGCACATATCCTTCTTCAAAAAACGGACTACTCAACACAAAAATCAAATTTAGTAGTTTCAGAATATATTGAATGCAAACAAACAAACAATCAAATATTTTCTCTTTATAATGTTAGTGTACACTACACTTCTTTATTTCAAGCGAACACTGATCGGTAATCCGTTTGTGTCCAGCGGAAGCAACTAGACACAAAATGGCTTTTAAAGGGAGTGGTTTGATTTCATATTGATTATATGATAATATAATAAAGACTCTTGTGTCCGACACAAGTGTCCCCTTTCGCACTTTACACCGTTCCTGCACTCGCGGCTAGTGTTTAAATTCAATTAATTTTCCATTATTACAAATAAAAAAAAATTGACACTCACAATTAAGGAAAATGTTTGTCACTGTCAAAATAAAATTAAAAAATATATATTATGAATTCACATCACGCAATGGTTACAGAAAACACACTAAGAACATTGTTTCAAGCTTATCAGGAACTGATAACGAAATGATAATTATTGATTAGCGATAACATACGAAAAATGATAGGTCTTCCTGTGTGTGCATACGGATTAAAAAAAGATTATTACATTTTTTAAACACCAATTTAATCACTAATATTTAATCAATTTTATTTTATAACTATAGTTATAAGCTCATGGAATTTGGCATCCAAAATATCCATCACTTTAGACGACGTTGCCTAGCAACCAGCAAACGACTGAAAATGACAGACAGGAATATCTTTGGGTCATGACAATTGACGAGCTGTTTAGAAAATACACTATAAGCCAATAACAAAAGAATATAACATTTTAATGAACTAAAGTAAATTAATACAAAAAAAAGGATTACGTAATAATTCATTACAAAAAATTGTAGACCTCATCTAAGCCACTGCGTCTGGGTAAAGTTCCCAAAATATTGCCAGCAGAATGGTCAAGCTGATCTTTTGACCGAGGTAGCTGCCAGCTCTTGGGTCCCCAAAATAATTGAATTGAATTTAATTCACATTTTCGATTTTGATTCTGATGGTAAATAATTCGTCTTTAAATACCTATTGAAAATGGTCACAGATTTTTAACGTCGTCATATGCAAAGTTCGATGCTGATAAGCAATACTGTGTTAAGCCACACGGATTTTATTTTGAGTTAGATTATTCATATTTAATTTAACGGGTCTTATCGCGATAACTAATGGTAGTAAAGGTCACGAGTTGACCACGACGAATGCAACTTCTTCGAAACATCAGGCAATAAAAAGGTAATACTACTTATTAATTAGTAGGTTATATTAAATATGAATAGTATAAATCGCGTAAGTTTAAAATATATAATATTATATTATTTCATATTGCAAAATTGAGCACACTCTAATGTTCGAAACATTAAATTAAGAAACTGTTTTGCGTACTTATTTAGTTTAGATGACTTTAAATTTTTTAGAATAATGTTAAATACGAAATGTATTAACAGAATACATTATTACAATTTGACTTTTTGTGCGTTGACCCATTATTGCTTTTCAGCATCCAATTATAAAATTATCCAATTATATTATTGCTTTTTTTATTAATGTATTTTTAACACGCCTTTATTAGCTTCACTTGTAACTATGTAAGAAAATCTTGGAATCTTAATTTGACCCACTTCCCGGTATTTGATTAGGATGAAATTTTGCACGCGCTCTGAGTTCTGATGACAATACATGACTAGCTAAGAAACGTCATTACGAATCCAATATGGCGGGCGTCCAAGATGGCGGACAGGCTATTTGAAATGCACCTTCATGATATGGGTTTCAAATCGAAAGGTTTGCTGAAAAAAATAGTCACCTGACTTATAGTAAAGTTAGTTTGAATAATAAGAAGTCCAAAAAGTATAAAATAAATTATTATTTAGTATAGACGTAATGCCGAGATGGCCTAGTGGTTAGAACACGTCGATATCAACCGATGATCGCGGGTTCAAACCCCGGCTAGCACCTCTGAATTTTCAAGTGCTAAATTAATGTTTAAATTCATCTCGAGCTCGGCGGTGAAGGAAAACATCGTGAGTAGACCTGCATGTGCCAGGAGAAATTCTGACACATGTATATCCGCCCCGCAGTGGAGCAGCGTGGTGGATTAAGCTCTAAACCTTCTCCTTAATAGAAGAGGAGGCCTTTGCTCAGCAGTGGGACATGAACAGACTGTTACTTTACTTTACTTATTAGACGTAATATGTAGCGTCATTTTTAATAAGAAAATGGCTACAATCTTGATTTTTTTAATACCGAAATTAAAAATATAATTTTAAAAGAATTTTAAAATAAAAAATTAACAACGGAATAATCGAATTAATATTTAAATTAAGTACTTTAAATTACATTTTCTGTTAAAAGCCAACCATGGCTGTATGGCCTAAAATGTCAACGTTTTTTTTTTATTATAAAAATATAATGTTAATGTCGTGTCACTTCTTTATTTCAAGCGAACACTGATCGGTAATCCGTTTGTGTCCAGCGGAAGCAACTAGACACAAAATGGCTTTTAAAGGGAGTGGTTTGATTTCATATTGATCATATGATAATATAATAAAGACTCTTGTGTCCGACATTTTTTTTGTTTCTTTTTTTTTTATTTTCAGTCTTTCGTTAATCATTTAATTAAACGAGTATAACGAATGACATGGGCGTTATATGTTAATAGCGCAGAACGAATCGTTATGAATTTCAATACCGAGCGCGTAGGAATAGCCTGTTGAATACTAAAGGCAGGTTTACATAAGACAATCAATAATATTTTTTTCAATTCAATTCTTTGGTTAATGGCATAATATTTTCTTACTATAGATAAGTTACGTTCTACTTATTTGACGTTACAAAATCTATGTTTCTAACTTTGACTTCAATTTGACTTGTTTTCCTAAACATACTTTGTCCTGTCGTGAGGCGTCACTGGCTGGTTACTAAGCACACGTCCAAACTATTGGGTCCCTTGCTAAAGTTTGCCTGATAACTAAAAAAAAATAATACAAAAAAAAAACTTATATATTTAAACGCCATGTAAACAGCCACGAAGATCGTGGATTGAGTTATCCTTTCTATCTAACCTCGATTTCTTTGCAAAGATTAATTTGTAGAACTGGCATTGCTTAAACAAGTAAAATGAGAAATAAAAAAAAGACAATTCTTTAATACCATTTCAACAAACCCTAACACGATATTGCTGTAAGTTGATGAGGGGGTGCTGCTGATTTTGAGATGCTGCAGCATCAGGTCAAGTTTACGTACTATGATTTTTCATAGTATAGTAAATTTCGAATCGATTAGACCAGTAGGCGTTGCTCAGTTCCTTTCAAAAACTAGAAAAAATCATTTAAATAACATCAGCTTTAAAACAAAAAACACATCGAAATTGGTCCATTCGTTAGGGAGTTACTATACCATCGACAGACACACAGGAACACACCTTAAACTTATAACACCCATATTTTGGGTCGGGAGTTAAAAATGTACTCCTGTCTTCGATCGAGACACTCGCTCAATTAAAGACAGAGACAAAAGAAGTCTTATCTTTTCTTTACTATTTTGATATAAAAACTTTTAGAAAAAATGAAAAACCGACTTCGAAACCGAAACAAGTATAATAAAAAATAAATATTTTCCACGTTTTGAAGTCGGTGCCAAGTAAAACGTTCCGAAGTCAGCGCCATGTATAAAGCTTTTACGTGTTATTTACTGGCAACATTCTATGTTCGGCTGTATGTATTTATTTTCCTCCTCTTTTTCGATGTTAAAAACGTATAATAAATTAAAAGCGGATTGTTGTAATGAAAAGTTATATCGAATTATACGTTATTCAAACATATTATAAGATTGTTTATTGCAAACTATGGAACACGTCAATATTCGATACATAAAATAAAAAATCATTTTTCCGTACTTAATTAGTTTAGACGACTTTAAATTTTATTGAATAATGTTAAACACGGAACGCATTATCAGAATACATCAATATCTCTGATTTTGACTTTTTGTGGGTTAACACATTATTGTGTACTAGCTGTCCCTTGTGGTTTCACTCGCCATTATAGTTACTGCTTCGCTCCTATGAGTTGTATCGTAATGTAATATAGTATATAGCCTTCTTCAATAAATAAACTATCTAACACGAAGATTTTTTTTTGAACCAGTAGTTCCTGAGATTAGCGCGTTCAAACAAACAAACTCTTCAGCTTTATAATACTAGTCATAAATCAGCATTCATCTATAGTTTTATAATATAACTAGTTGGTGCTCGAAACTTCGTCTGCGATGTCTGATGCCAACGTCATAGTAGCTTTATGCGTCCAAAGTCTCAGCCCAATCGGTTTAAAATTATCACAGTTTTATACTAAATTACGTCCCCTATTTTATCCACTTCAGGGTAGAATGAAACAAAATCTTCCCTTAGCGGATGCCTATGTCATAACATCTACCTGCATGCCAAATTTCAGCCCGATCCGTCCAGTGGTTTGGGCTGTGCGTTGATAGATCACTATGTCAGTCAGTCACCTTCGAATTATATATAATTGGATCATATCATATTTCGTAGTAGTGGTACTATTAATAAATTTAGTTTCATGCCTAATCGCACATCTGTTTCTGTGTCTACGCTAGTCTATCCCCCAAAGGTCAATTATCACCCTTTCTGCTGGCGACAGGGTCGTTTCATCCCGATGAGATCCATTGTGCTGTAATGGAAGTCGACTAACGGTTATTGGAAATGAATTTTAAGAAAAAAATTCTTCGTATTATATATAATTGTGCGTTTTAATATTTTATATAAAAAAAAATTATTTATGAAAAACTCTCTTTTTTTTTACTTAAAAATATATAAGCAAAAGACACGAAACGAAATTTGATTTGATAATATATGTGACACTAAATCTAAAACTTTCCATATTTACTCTTTATATTTATATTAACAAAATAAAGAAAATGGTGCACACCATTTTCCTAATATACTCAGGGCTTCGTATAGCGTTAAAAACCGTCCTTGTAGGCTATATTACATCACGCTACGACTCATAAAAGCGAAGCAGTAACCAATAACACAATTTAAACGGTTAGTATCTTATACAATAGTCCGAAGCCCTTCGTGTTGAAGTCCTACTCCCACTTGATATATGGATAAGCAATAATGTGTTAACCCACAAAAAGTCAAATTTGGAGATATTGATGTATTTTAATACCCCGTCACCTATTTAACATTATTAAAAATAATTGCAAGTCATATAAACTAAATAAGTGCGGAAAAAGTTTCTTAATTTAATGTTTCGATTTTCAAGTGCGTTCTATATTTTGCAATTTGTACATTCATCTCAAATAATTAAAAAAAAATATTATTACATAACACAATAAATAAGAAATCTACTTTTAATTCATTTTACTTTTAATCAAAATAGAAAAGAAATGATGGATAAATACGTCTTTAAACAAATGGATTAAAAATAGGTTTTGACAACTTTAGACGTCATTTTCTCAAGACGAAGTCCGTGTGGCTTGACACAGTATTGCTTGTCAGCGTCCATATATGGACGCTGATAAGCAATAATGTGTCAAGCCACACGGACTTCATTTTGAGAAAATGGCGTCTAAACATGTCAAACCAGTTCTTAATAAATTTGTTTGAAGATGTATAAATCCATGTTATGGATGCTATTTCGATGAAATCTATAGTGAATTAAAAGCAGATTCATATAATGAAAAGTTTTATTAAATAATAAGCTTTTCTAATACAGTAGATTATTTTATATTGCAAAATATGGCCGACACTTCAATACTCGAAAAGTTTCATTGAGTAACTTTTTTCCATATTTATTTACTTTAGATGACTTGAAAATTTTTTTGAATAACGTTAAATACATGATGCACTATCAGAATACATCAATATCTCCAAATTCGACATTTTGTGTGTTGACACATTATTGCTTATCAGCATCCATATATTATCGAAGGAGCGGCGACGTGACAGAATGTATGGTAATGACGATCGGGATGCCAGAGACGTGACCTACACTGGCTTTATTAAATAGCTGGCGTGCCCAGTGTTGGTTAGAATTTTGATAGTCTATATTCAATTTTTATTTACTTTTCTTATATAGCAGACAAATATGGCGTATTTCTAGCCACAGATAAAAGTAAAATAAGAAATTAACGATTGATTGATTGGACGAAATAATTTTTTATAATGAAAAATTAAAAAAAAAAAAAAATTGTTCGAAAATTCGTGATTTTCGTTCGGGGTATTGTTGACAAATAAAGACGAGTAAAAAAAAATAGGACTATACGAGGTAGACTTATATACTTAGACGTAAAGTTTGATTTTCAACCGACTTTAAAGAAGGTTCTCGATTTATAATGTATTTTTGAAAATGATTATTACCTTAGAGTTATTTCATTTCTTAATTGATTTTGAAAATTATTTCAGATTCGTCCTAAACAATTTCTAATCACAATGAGTTCGGCAGTTTTGTTTTTAAATTAAAATAACTCGAATTAATATGTCGTCCAAGTTCGTTTGCTTATAAATAATTATATAGAACGTAATAAGGTATAATAACTTAAAACAAATTTTACCTCTTTATAATATTAGAATAGATAATTCTGTAGGCAAAGGGAACAGAATCATCAGCCTTGGGCAGCAAGGGTTTCAGGGCACCTAATACACGCTTGACCGATTTTTATTATCGTTTTATACCCACTGTTCGACAACTCATTACAGATTAAGTATTTTTAATTAAACATTTAATACACGGAAAAACTTTTTATTCATGACTCATTTTAACGAAAATCACACATAGGTAACATAAAATCAATCATGTATTTTCATGTTCTAAATTTGAAAGAAGAAAACACATAATAGTGGCCAGTTACATAAAGAGCCTATTTAAATATATTATGATATAATAAATATAGAATAAAAAATCTATATAAATTGACTAGCAGTTCTCCGCAGCTTCGTCCTCGTATACTTAGGAATTTGAAATCTAACAAACTTTCAACCCTCTTTTTAACACTCTCGAAATTTAAGAAACGCTTTTGCAAATTTCACATTTCTAGACCCAGCGGATTAGGTTCTGGTCGATCAGTCAGTGAATATGTCAGACAGTCAGTTTTGGTTTTTATACGGTTGCTGATAAGCAACAATGTGTCAACCCACAAAAGTCAAATTCGGAGATATTGATGTATTCTGTTACTGCGTTACCTTTTTAACATTATTAAAGAAATTCAAGCCATATAAACTAAATAAGTACGGAAAAAAGTTTCTTAATTTAATGTTTCGAATTTCAAGTGCGTTCCACATTTTTCAATTTACACAATAATCTCAATTATTTGAAAAACTTTTCATTAAATAATTCATTAAATATATCAATATGCTTTTAATTCATTATACCTTTTATCAAAATAGGAAACATATGACGTATATATCCAAATTATTAAGAATAGGTTTGACATCTTTAGACGCCATTTTCTCAAAATAAAGCCCGTGTGGCTTGACACAGTATTACTTATCAGTGTCCATATATATAGATCCTAACACCGAATCTACTTTAGAACCTTTAAAAATAACGTCGAATTGAAATATTGATTTAAATTTCTCTACTTCAAGTCGAGAAGTCAAGAAATGACGCCATCTTTAAAAATACCGTATAGATGCCGGGGCGTTAGAATTTTACGCTTATTAAATAACTCGCAAGACCCGCGTTCCGACATACTGATGGAAAGCGACCATGCTTTTGAATTTTGGTGGATATTATACATCTTAATTTGACGCTAATCTATACTTATACTAAAACTGTAGAATTCTGTACATGAAATATATTTTCAAAATAACTATCAGGGGGCGATTAGTGATCGATACTGATGCCAAAAATGTAATCAGTAAATTTTTGTCTGTATGTCTGTCTGTCTGTCTGTCTGTCTGTATGTATGTTCCTTATAGAAACAAAAACTACTCGATAGATTTTAACGAAACTTGGTACAATTATTCTGCATACTCCTGGGCAGGTTATAGTATACTTTTCATCACGTTACAATCAATAAGAGCAGAGTAGTGAAGGGTAATTTTGAGAAAACGGGAGATGTTACTCCAATTTTTAAGCTTCCGTCGCGTATGCAGCCTTAATGATTAAAGTTACATAGAAATAATATATGACGGAAATATTCTACATAAAATTTTCTAAAAAATATCCCGCAACAGCATATGTCTATCTTTTATGATTGACTCACAATTACACGTGTAACTCGTGATAGCTTAGCAGTTCGGAGCATTCTGATTATATTTGATTACTCTTACGTTTATAATACTCTACGTATGACCTATTAAATTAAGAAAAATCATACAAATCAATAATTGTGTATTAACATATTATATTTCCCTACGAAAATACGATAGTTAATCTGTCTGTCACATCAAAACCACTGAACCCTGAGGAAGGACAAATGCTACTTTTTTACAAAAAACGACGAAAACGCGGACGAAGTCGCGGGCAAAAGCTAGTAAGCAATATAGAGAAGAGCCGACATGGCCTAGTGGTCGATCTCAACCGATGATCGCGGGTTCAAACCCCGGATAGCACCTTGGAATTTTCAAGTGCTAAATTAATGTTTAAATTCATCTCGAGCTCGGCGGTGAAGGAAAACATCGTGAGGAAACCTACATGTGCCAGGAGAAATTCTGACACATGTATATCCGCCAACCTGCAGTGGAGCAGCATGGTGCATGCATGGAACACAATTTAAATTCGAAACATTAAATTAAGTAACTTTATTGTTCCTTATTCTGTTTAGATGATATGATTTTTTTAATAATAAAATAAATAAATAAACGCATCACACTCAACGGCCCCCATAAAGATTGCGTGACCTTGTGTCTGGGGTCTGGAAAAACTCACAACACTAACACAAACACCCAGACCGCGACAAACATCCGTATGGCCAATACAGACGTTTGCCGTGAGCGAAGATCGAACCCGCGACCGTTAGCGCTTCAGTCATTTGCAGTGACCACTGCGCCAACGTGTCCGTTAATTATGTTAAATACATGACGCATTATTATAATACATTAATATCTTCGAACTATGCGGGTTGACACATTATTGCTTATCAGCGTCCAATCAATTGAACTACAATCTATCCTCAATTTGACCAGAGATTTTAACAATAAACAAAAATATTGTCACCCTACACAGCATAGTAAGAAACGTGAAAATACAGTTTATTTTGAATTTTACACATAATTAGATAAGGTTCATTTTCCAGTATCTCTTTCCATGACGTTCTTCTGAATTGAGTTGTAACGCTGCGTTAAATGATTTTCAATCTTAACTGTATGGATATACAGTTGAATATAGAATGGTAATAGTTTTCTCATAAAATAATAAGAATTTTCGCCGATAAGACGGTCACGTATAGGATAAAATGGGGGTACAAATATATTATGAATGAAGTAGATTTTTTTTGTTTTTGAACGGACTTCCAAAAAATATTCGTCAGGGATTTTTTCAATTCAAAAACATCTGTATCAATTTGTTTATTTTCATTGTTTGTTTGAAAGAGTCGTATATAAACGAATTAGTTGATAATTTTATTTAGCCAATCTGAAAATATACTCTATGAAATAAAAATAGTATTTTCGAAATCGATTAAGTAATGTTGGAGTTCTGAGGTAGTAAACTTTAGAACACTACACATTGAGAACCTCTTCTTTGAAGTCGGTTAAAAAACAAGGGAAAAGTACGTGACGAAACCATTATTTAACTAATCTCAACTTTCGTTACAACTTGATGGTCTCAACTTATGATTTTACTAAGTTATAACTTTGATTTTACTTATAGAGGATTCGAGGCGACTTTGCTTATGGGGTAGTGTGCGCTGCAGACGGGTGCATGAGTGTAAGGGGGTGCTGGAGCGAAGTACGCAAGAGGCTGTTTTCACCCGACTGCACGACGCAAAGGACAGTAATGTGTTTTTAAACTCAAACTCAAAATATACTTTATTCAAATAAGGCCTATTTGAATAAAGTATACTTTGAGTTACAAGCTATTTCGAATCGTTAATTTACAAATTTGTGTCAGTTCCATGTGAAGCTACTATAGGCTCGGAATGTGAACTACTGAGAAGAGCCGGCGAGATACTCAGTAGTTGCTCTTTTAAAAATATTTTTGTATAATATCGTTTGATACAGTTAGCTACAGTTATCCTGCGAGAATATCAACGCTCTATTATTCCACGCGGTTTTATCAGTAATGTAGTCATATACTGAATAGTATGCTTTTTCTATTAATGATTTTTTTTGTAAACTTTAAATTTGTGAAGTGGCAATTTTAATATTGTTTTCGGGATTTTATAATAGACGCATATACTTTGTCCCATAAAAGATTTTAACTTCGTGCAGTCTGAAACTAGGAGTTCTTAGCTTATCTTTACTTCGCGTGTGTATGCGTATTTGTCACTGTTCCTTTCGAAAGTATTAAAATTTTGTCTTATTTATCTGCCTATGTATGTATGTATGTTGATAAATGATAAGTTGCTTTATTTTTAATGAAAATTTTGAAAAATTAAAATGGCCGATAATCGACGAACTATTTTAAATATAGTATTGTTGAATAGGTATTTAAAAATCATTTTTAGGTTTCTTATATCGTTCATATAGGATGTATAACGATTTAAAGCTGGTCAGTAACGATTCTCACTTACAGGCTTTTAGACAGAACTGATATTGATACGGTACTCCTGACTGCAGATGGTCTCGTTACTCAATAGGGTTTTTAATTTTTTAATTAAATATTACTTCTTTGAACCGTTATAGACTTATTAGTCAGCGAAATTTACATTTGTTAGTTTTACTCTCGAGAGCGATATAAAACAACTTTGTAACCTACTCACAGATACGTCGTAAGCAGTTACGAAAGCTGTGAATATAAAATAATAAGTCAGAATATCTCCCGGAACATGCAGTTTTCCTTCACCGAGCACGAGATGAATTTAAACGCTTTCGCACTTGAAAACTTAACGGTGCTAGCTGTGGCTTGAACCCGCGATCACTGGTTGAAATCAGCTAACTAACCACTAGGGCACATCGAATATTATTTAGTATTTAGTAAATTGTTTCTATTAATTAATTTATGTAAATCTTTATAAAAGTCTAAGACTTGTAAGAGTAATTCTCGTCAAATAGAATACCATATACAAGCAACGTAATGCGGGAATATACGCATCATCGCTCTATATGTAATACCTCGTAACTAACAATTGGATGCTGATAAGCAATAATGTGTCAACCCACAAAAAGTCAAATTTGTAGATGTTGATGTATTTTGATACTACGTTACCTATATAACATTATTCAAAAAAAATTTAAGTCATCTAAACAAAATAAGTATGTAAAAAAGTTTCTTAACTCAATGTTTCGAATTTCAGATGCGTTCTATATTTTGCAATTTATAAAATAATCTCAAATATTTAAAAACTTATTATAAGATAACATATTAAATAAACCTATCTACTTTTGATTCATTATACATTTTATCAAAATAGAAAAGAAAAAATGATAATATACGACTTCAAACAAATTTATTAAGAATAGGTTTGACATCTTTAGACGCCATTTTCTCAAAACGAAGTCCGTGTGGCTTGACACATTATTGCTTATCAGCGTCCAATTTCGGTAAAGATGGATTTTCTCAGTGTAAACGGTATTTAATTAAATTTCTTTTATAATAATAATATTTCTTACAATATCTTAAGTCTGAATCGTTTAAAATGTAAACATGTTTATTACAGTTCAATTTAAAAGTTTTTTGTCTCCTGTAATGTTCGGCAGTTTGTATGAACGAACTATCACATCTAGATATGTAGTTTTACTCTTATAATTATAAAACTACTCTGTAACCTAGTAACCGTTACCTAATAAAAGCTATAAGTGTCAATAAATAAGTCATTAACGGTAAATTCTTATAAGTGTAAAAGATAAATTTATGTAAATCATTAAATCTGTGAGCTAAACTTAGAAGTGTAATTCTTAACTAAGAGTTCGTAGCTTTCGTAGCTCGTAGCACTAAGCTACGCAGCACAAAAAACTTGTACATTAAATATTATTCTTAATAGCTTTGTTAATAAAATAATTAAATGGTAGCCTAACTTAATAATAACTCAGCTCAATTGACATGGATCGGTGAAGATGATATCTCCAAAATTTTAATTTAAAGAAAGTTCAAAGAATCGTTTTGTGTGGTTAAGGAATCTTAAGCATCATCTGTAATCACCAGACTATACAACTCCTCACTAACAGCAGAAGAATCGTGTTGGGGTTCGTTGAAATGGTCTCAATTAATTTTCAATGTTATATTATGTTATAAGACTAGCTGTGCCCCACAGTTTTACACGCGTTAAGGAAAAATTATATTTATGTAATGTTTATCTTCACTACTTGAATCGGATATGGTTCCTTCTTTCATTGGCTCCAATTTTGTTTTCGTGTATTTTTTTTAATATTTAAAATAAATACAAAATTTAAAATAAAAGTAGCCTAAATTATTCTTTATAACATTAACTATCTGTGATTATGAGTCCCGTCAAAATCGGTCCAGCCTTTTCAGAGATTAGCCGGAACAAACAGACGGACAGACAAAAATAAAATAAAATGTGTTTTTGGTGTAAGTACCGTAAATACTTTCATATGCGTTTAGTTAAAAGCTGTTAATTTTATGTTACAAACAGACAAATCAATTTTATCTAATTGTATAGATATTCGCTTATTTATTCTATTACAACGGAAAATAATCTTCAAAATGGCATATCAAAAATTAATTTTAATACAATATTAAAGGAGATATCGCATTTTCAATAAAATACCTTTAATAAATAAAACATCGCGGAGAAGTCGGCTTTCATTACTTCTGTCAATTGGTCTAAAATTTCTCTAATCTTCCCTGAGTATTATTTCCGTCTCGCTCGCACGTACGCTGACCGCTGACCTCTCTTTCTAGCACTTAAATCGACCCTTAGGGTCTGGAAATGGACTGAGCCGGCAATGGAGTCGAAATATCATTTAGTTTACTGTGTGTTTCAAAATAGTCTACTAGGAAAAACATTAGTACAGACGAAAGTATCGAATAATATTGGTTAAACAATGTATACATGGTGTCATAAGTATTTAACGAAATAACTATTTAAAAAGTAAAGTAACAGCCTGTAAATATCCCACGTCTGGGCAAAGGCCTCCTCTCCTATTAAGGAGAAGGTTTAGAGCTTAATCCACCACGCTGCTCCATTGCGGGGCGGATATACATGTGTCAGAATTTCTCCCGGCACATGCAGGTTGCCTCACGATGTTTTCCTTCACCGCCGAACACGATATAAGTTATGATTATGACAAATTAGAGGTGTTAGCCAGAGCTTGAACTATCGATGATCGGTTGAGATCCACCTGTTCTAACCACCAGGCCATATCGGTTTTTAAAATGAATATATTGTGACATTATCCTAATATGAGTAAAAAAAAATGTTAAAATCTGAGGGATTTGTTGAAAAATAAGACCACAGTGGAGATACTAAAATATTAAAATATATATTTTCTATACTAATATTATAAAGCTGAAAAGTTTGTTTGTTTGAACGCTAATCTTAGGAAGTACTGATTCGAATTGAAAGGTTATTTTTGTGTTAGATAGTTTATTTATTGAGGAATGCTATGGGCTATATTACATCACGCTACGACTCATAGGAGCGAAGCGATGACCATAAACGCGAGTGAAACCGTAAGGGACAACTAGTATTAAATAAATTGATCTGATTGATTTTAATTTTTAAAATTGTAAAACTGATAAACTTCTACATAAAATAAATTATAATATAAAATAAAAAAGTATAATTATATTAAATTAGTGAAGTGTAGTCTCAAAGTCTTCGTCAGTTCCTTTCAACCGCTACAGCGCTCTGCACTCGCCTAATCTCTGTGACGTCAACCGCTATCACGAAGACTTGCCCTGATACTGTATAATCGTATTATAATGCTTATTATGGGTATGTTCTGTAATACAGTCCACTATAGTGGTCAGGGGCAGACAATTTCTGATAAAAAATGTTTGTAAATAGCCGGGCAAAGGCCTCTCTTATTAAAGAGAAGGTCAGAGCTTAATCCACCACGCCGCTCCACTGCGTGGCGGATATACATATGTCAGAATTTCTCCTCGCACATGAATATTAATATTATATTTAAAATTATATAAACTGAATTATTTTTTTTACTTTTTTTAAATTGAAACGTTGGATCTTGTAGGCGTGTATAGGCATAATTTATGAAAAAAAAATCAGATTTTTTTTATTTTTAAATATCGATTCTGATAACGTTTGTACAATGATAAAAAAATAACAAAAAAATACATTTTTACAATACGATTTGAGTACTTTCTTCCTTTTGAAGTCGGTTGAAAAGGGAACCGACTTCAAATATGTAATTCGCTTCATTGAACGACGAACTTATTCCAGTTATTTTGATTTTTAAATCAAACTACTGAAACGATTTTGATTTAAATTCTAAAGGACTAATAGGGGAATATACTCTTTTAAACAAAAAAAGAATTAACTAAATCAGACAAACAGTTTTTGAGAAATCGATATTCATAATCAAAAAAGTAACTGACGAATAGAGAACATTTTCATATTTTGGAAGACAATTTGTAATTACTGGTGGTCCTCTAACGGTCGGATTCGACCGTAGCTCATTAAATTTTCAATCGATTTCAAGATTGACCACAGATAATCTATTCTCAATTTGACCACAGACTTTAACAATAAACAATGGAGTATGCTTGTGTTTGTCAAACGTAGCGTGTTTTATCTATACTAGATATTAGAAAGCTGAAGAGTTTGTTTGTTTGTTTGTTTGTCTGTTTGATTGAACGCGCTAATCTCAGGAATTACTGGTCCGATTTGAAAAATTCTTTCAGTGTTTGATAGCCCATTTATCGAGGAAGGTTATAGGCTATATATCATCACGCTACGGCCAAAAGGAGCGGAGCACTAATGAAGAATGTTTCTAAAACGGGGGATATTTTCCTATTGAGAGAGCTGACGCTGCGTGCGCTGCGTAAACGGTTAAAGTTTCTCAAAAATCATGCATGACAGAATTATTTCCCTTTAAAAGTTCTAAATAAAAGTCCGCGACAGCATATGTCTATCTTTTAAGGTTAGCGCACTATAACCTTTTTTATGTTAACCAAATTTGTTCTAAAATAATGCATTATTAGCCCAAAGTAACTATTCCACGCGGACGAAGTCGCGGGCGGAAGCTAGTTTATTAATATAATAATGTAATTAAATGTAAAGTGTATTTGTTATACATAATTTATTAAACATTTTAGTATTTCTCTCTCCTTTTCTATATAAATTTTTAGTTTGCAAAATTTTATAATCCTACGTTCGCGCAACTTTCTTAAAAAAGTATACAAAGTTTACGCTACACGTAATTATATATAGAGAAACTAGCTTTCACCCGCGACTTCGTCCGCGTGGAATAGTAAATGTAAATCCAAGATATAAGCCATCTTCATTTCAAATTTCAGCCAAATCGTTTCAGTAGTTTTTGCGTGAAAGAGTGACAAACATACATCCATCCGCACATACAAACTTTCTCATTTATAATATTAATAGGATATGTTACACTAGCTGTGCCCGCGACTTCCCTCGTGTAGACTACAAGATGACAATAAAGAAAGGCTGTAGGAACTTTGTGGTGCCTCTTAAGAAAGCATTTTACTCATATAATTTAATGGCATTTAGTAAAACTTTGGCTTCTTTTAGTTTGCCGTGTACTATTACTTTTCAGAAGTTGATCCTTATTTGCTAGTGAAAGTTTCATAAAAATCTGTCCAGCTGTTTTAGAGATGTACTGGAAAAAACCGACAAACAGACAAACAGACAGACAGACAGACAAACATTTTAAAAATTGTGTTTTTGATGTAAGTGCGGTACTTACATCAAATACTTTCATATGCATTTAGTTAAAAGCAGTTAATTTGAAATTACAAAAAGACACTTCAATTTTTTTTTGTCTGTATCGATTCATACAATTCGATGTCAACTTTGATAACTGGACTTTCCTCTGGAGCTAGACAAGGACTATTTGTATTGTCTTTAAAATTGGAAGTCATATTACACGTTAAACTTTATATACTAATAACATATTACTATACTAATATTATAAAGCTGAAGAGTTTGTTTGTTTGAACGTGCTAATCTCAGGAACCTCGTAGTTTATTTACTGAGGAAGGCTATAGGCTATATTACATCACGCTACGACTCATAGGAGTGAAGCAGTTACCATAAACGCGAGTGAAACCCCATATCGCTAGTATACATATATCTTTAGCAATCATATTAAGTAAAAATTGCCTCAAATATTGGCCCAAAGATACTGGCATAGGTAGCTGGTTGCTAGGCAACGTCGTCTAAAGTGGTCAGCAATCGATGTGTCAAAATCCATGAGCTTATGACGTGTCTTAATTATATAATATCAATGGAATAATCCAGTATATTATATGGCTACTTAAATTCAGCATTAAAATGTGTTACTTCACCGTAAAGTTTGTTGCGATATCTTTAACAGTGATTGAATTTTTTAACTAGTCAACTAACGACGACTCGACCTAGTTTTCACTATTGAGTTTTGATCATTTTCGTGAGGAATTAACTCACTGCCATACTACAAAAGAATAATCAAACCGAAGATGGAACACGTGTCTAGCTAAACAGTTTTAAAAAAATACTTAACAGATAATAAAATCATGAAAAACTTATTAATATAATGTCACACTTATATTTTAAACTTTCGCGATTTATACTATTCATAATTAATATAACGTCTTATCGCGATAACTAATGGTAGTAACACCTTTTCATTGTCCGACGTTTCGACGAAGTTACATTCGTCGTGGTCACGAGCTGACTCAATCATCACTCATCAGCTCATGCTGTGTCAAGCCACACAGACTTCATTTTGAGAAAATGGCGTCTAAAGATGTCAAATCTATTCTTAATATATATATATATATATATATATCAATCTTTTCTTTTCTCCTTTGGTATAATTGATAATTTATTAAAAGTAGATTAATAGAATAAAAAGTTTTATCTAAAAATAAGGTTTTCAATATATAATATTATTGTATATTACAAAATATAGAACACAGTAATATTCGAAACATTAAGTTACTAAACTTTTTTCGGTTATTTAGTGTAGATTACTTTAAAACTTTTTCAATAATGTTTATTACGTTACGCATTATCAGAATACATAAACATCTTGAAATTTGATTTTATGTGGGTTGACATATTATTGCTTATCAGCATCCATATAATAAAGCGAAAGGTCACTAACTTACTGATCACGAAATCTCAGAAACTACGAGTGCTAGGAGTTTCAAATTTTGCATGGGGGTTCTTTTGAGGACGTAGGCGTTCAGTAAAACGGGATTTCGCAAAATTCGACCCCGAAGGGTGTAAAACAAAAGTTCAATTATTTTACAGAGTTACTAATTGTGAAAACTAGTAATTGACTTATAGTTATATGATTTAAGCACTAACTGTCTTACTATAAAAGATTTAAACAGACGTTAAACGCGTGTTTAAAAAAATCCGTACTACAAATCCGCGTCTAAGCACAGGTTTGAGTTAAACATGCTTTAGATATAGATTAACATACGTGTAAGTGAGTTTAATAGATGTCTAAAACCTATTTCAGCTGTCAAATGTAACGTGTAACATTTTATCAATAAGTTTTTTTCTGAGCCTATTCGATGTTAAGCAATTTAGATAATATTTTAAGCAATGTTTAATTTCTAAACACTGTTTAGCTAGACACGCGTTGAACATGGTTTTAATGCGTCTTTTGTAGTATGACAGTAAATTGTCATTTTAGCTGTAAGTTTTCCTAACAAAATAAAATAAAATAAAACGGGCTTGGAAGTTTGTATGAAAATCCTATGTTAAGCACGAATTTAAAAAAAAATGTAATATACTTATAATAAGACATTTATGTACACGTGATTTGTAGGGTTGCCTAGCAACAAGTTGTTGATGATGTAGGCGGAAAGAGTTACAATGGAACATACATACATACATACCTTCCTTTTGCGTTGGTCGGATAAAAACAGATTACTAATCTTTTTAAAACAAAAATAAAAACAGACAAATCCGAATCATATCCTAGTATAGAACGTAAAACGCTAGGAATTGTACTTAGTAGAGAAAGAGATGGGCATACAATGTGGTATGAGTGTGAAAGGGACAGAGAGAGAAATTAAGGACCTCTCGTCACGCTCTGAAAGAAAAGATATGTATGTGAATTTTCTTAAATCAAACGTCAATTTTAATTAATTTCTTTATTTAAGTTTGCTAGCAAGTTTTATATTTCTTTATATAATTCAATTTAATTTTACATAATAATTCGGTTCCTAATGTACAACTATAATAAAGCTAACATGACAGCCATAGTTATTTTACATCCTGTACAATTCTAATTAGCTTCAAATAGAAATATGATAAAATAAATAAATATCCCATTAATATTGCATTGGAAACTGTTTGAGTTGAAAAAAGTATTCGTTTATTAAAATAATGTAAAAAATCTAAAGCGATATTTGCATATTTGACATTTAAAAATAGCGGAACAGGAATCGAAAGCGTCTCAATTTTCATGTTTTTTTAAAATTGCTGATGAATTTTTAGTTATATATATATTTTGACAATATTGTTTGTAACTTTGTATGTACGAGGTAATTAAACTACTGATCTGATTTGAAAAAAAAAAACATACTATATTATATAGCCCGTTTATATAGGAAGGCTATTGGCTATATTACGTCACACTATGTATCATAGGATTGAAGCAGTAATAATAAATAATAACAAACGCATCACTCAACATTAAGATCTGATGGCCTTGTGTCGGGGGTCCGGAAACACAACACTAACACAAACACCCAGACCACGACAAACATCCGTATGGCTAATACAGACGCTTCCCGTGAGCGGGGATCAAACCCGCGATCATTAGCGCTTCAGTCAGTGTCTGTCCAGTGTGCAGTAACTATAAACGCATAATATAAGACCCAACTTCTACACAGACATGAGATAAATTGTTTTATAATAAGGAAATCATGACACACGACACGTATTAATGTCCAGCTTCTCGTTTCAGCTTATGAGTACTGACACCATAATATCCCGGGATATTAACTATATTAATATACTAATATTATAAAATGGTAAAATTTGTTTGTTTGTATGTATGGAATAATCTCTGATATACTGATCCGATTTGAAAAACTATTTTTGTGTTAAATTATCCGTTTATTGAAATAGGCTATATTACGTCACGCAACGACATTATTTAATATTGCAATGTTACATAATATACACATAAATTGTATTCAGAGGAGGAAGAGCGTTACCCTGAGACACTAGATTTTTCTTAATTCAGGGTACTCAATACCGTTGTAATCTAACTTTAATTGTAACAATAAATTCATTTCATTTCAGGTTACAGGCTATATTACATCACGCTACAACTCACACCGAAGCAGTAGAATGCAATTAAAAGTTTCAATGATACTTTTCTGAATTCGTTATCAATAAATAGGCATAAATACGTTAAAACATAAAATAATAATTAATTCTAATTAAATAAAATCGATTAATCGTTCCTTCAAAATTTCACATACAACGTTCTACCATAGAAACGTGTGGCGCACTTTCAGCGGGAACTTATCGAAAACCTGTAGCTTTCATTATTACTTGCACACAATATTCAACCTTATTCTTAATATAATAAAGTCGAAATTGTAATAAACGAACAAATATTTAAGAGTCTTCAATCTTTACATTGAAAATTCGATCTTAAAAAGCATGTAATAACGTCTATAATTGTCTGCGTCACAATGCCTGGACATTGTTGAAACAATCTTCCATATAACCAGTTAAAATTCAGTTCTAACGTTTTAACAATAAGACTGAATATCCCCTGACGCAGCCAATAGTATGTCAATTAAAGTCCAGTTTCAGAGACCTACCCCGCCTCCCCCAGTCCTATAATACATGTACTATAAAGGGGCATACTGAGTTTTACATGGAGGTCAGTGCTGTTGGTCGCGTTCGAAGTGCTATTTCGCTTTTCTGCTTGTGTCAGTCGGTCCTCGGACGGCGTGAAGAGAGGACGTTTATGATTTTTTTACATAGTATTATTTTATTAATTATAATTTGAGTTTTATTTGTATGAAGATGGGTGGTCCTGAGTATATTTAGGGTGAGTATTTGATAAGTGTTTTTAATTATTTTTCAATAAAATCTAAATATATAATAGTATTCGTATTAAATCAATAAAAATGTTTTAAATTATTTAAAAATAATTTCGACTGAAAAAAATTGTCCTAGCAACGCTACTTTTATATAAAATTCGGAAAAGATCAAAAGAAAAAAAAATAAAAGTACCGTCAGAAGCTGATTTTTTTCTTAATATAAAAATAACTAAAAACCGAATTCAAAAACAAAATACGCAATTTTATTAACATGGATAACATATAATTACAAATATTTTGATTTAAAAATCAAAGTACTAAGCCGATTTTGATAAAATATCTATGGAACCGATCTAAGAGCATATCCTTTAAAATAAAAAAATAATTTACATTCGCTTAAGAAAGACAGTTCTGAGGAAACAAGCATCAAAAACCATAGACTAGGAATGGAAAACTTTCTCCGCTTTTAAAGTCGGTTAAAAAAATACTTATATTCTATAAGTTAGCTAGAAATTAAGTACAGGAAAAAAAATTTGATAACTCTTAGACAATTTTATAAGTCCTCCATCATCGTCAATTTTTTCTCAAATAAATCGCAAATTCGAATTTTTTAAATTATTTTTGTGTGAAGTTATAGGCTAATTTAAACCTGCATTGGTCTAATCAACAAGTGCTTTTAGTGCTAGACCAACTTTTTATTGGAAATAGCATTTAAATGATTAAAAATAAAAGTTCTGCTCGCAAGAATTGTAAAAGCTATAATATAGTATTTTTTTATTATAAGAATGTTTAAAAAACGAAATCGAAACGAGCTTTTTAATAAAAGAATAACTTCAAAAGCACAAACTAGGCGTTATTTCGTTTACCTTAATGACATATTTATTCAGTACATTATTAAAAACAAATTACTGAATCGATTTTGATGAAATTTCTACGAGACTAAGAAGAGAGTATACTCTTTCAAACAGAAAAATAATTAACTAAGTAGATCAAAAAGTCCGCGACGAATTTAAAACCTTCTCCTTTTTTGGAAGTCGGTTAAAAATATAATCTTCGCTCCCAAATGCATATAATTAAACATATTACACTTATGTTATTAAAAATATTTTTAAAACACAGAAAATAAACATCTTTGAAATGTTCCAAATCCCGAAACTGCACTAAAGTTAAGAAAGTTTTTCCAAAGGGATGAAAATACGTCCGAAAACGGGAAGTTGACACGCAAGATTTAAAAACTTTATGCAACTATATACTAATACAGTCTATTTTTCTTTTGTCTTATTTGCTAACAATACCCGGAACGAATATCGCGGCTTTTCGAACAGTATTTTTCATTATAAATTTTCATTAGGAAAAAATCATTAAATCCAATCATTCAATAGATAATTTTTCATCTCTAACTCTTGTGTGTAATCAAAAAGTAAAGAAAAATAGAGTATATTATACTTTATTTTATATTTGGACGCTGATAAGCAATACTGTGTCAAGCCACACGGACTACATTTTGAGAAAATGGCGTCTAAAGATGTCAAACCTATTCTTAATCAATTTGTTTGAAGACGTGTATCTTTTATTTTATTTATTGATAAAAGGTATAATTAATGGTCAAACGAACTTACCTGTAAGTGAAGTTCGACCACAATTATGTGAGCAGCTTCATTCTTTGCGATTTACTTTTAACATATTGTAGATGCGTTCCCACGTATCAGCCTTGCACGGATTTTTAGAGGGTACCTTCATTTTTTTTTTTTTTTTTGTTTACGTACCCCTCTGCCCGCCGGTTCGGTCTAATCTCTCTCGGACTCGTCATTTCGTTTAAAGTATTTCTATTCTTATTTCACGTAGCAGGGTAGGGTAAAGTATACTGCATGAAATCATTTCAACACTATTACGGGAGGGTGATTGTAAATCGCTTCGAATGAAGCTGCTCACATAATTGTGGTCGAACTTCACTTACAGGTAAGTTCGTTTGACCATTAATTATGTTTCGCAGCTTCATTCTTTGCGATTTACTTTTAACATATTGTAGGATGTTCAGAGAAGGTGACGTGAAATAAGAAAATAATAAACAAATGGAAAAATATATATGTATATTTTACTATGTAGGTATATGCTTTATAAAAAAAATTAAATAATCTAGATAAACATCTTAAAGTAAGCTAAGAATAGAAGAAGCGAAATTATTTTCAACAACTTCTCTATTATAAAATTGAGCAAATACCAAGGAGGATTGACTCCAACCTGCGGTTTTTCTAATTAGTTCGATATTAACACCTAATCTTTTAGCAGCTGATGTAGCAGCATGTCGTGTGCTGTGTGCACTAAATATACTAGTGTCAATACCGCTGCGCTGAAGAGTATCCTTAATCCAGTAACTTAATCTTTGAGAAGATAATTTATGATGAGGTTTTCTGTAACTAATAAATAAAAAACTATTGTTTTGATTACGTAAAGATTTTGTTTTATTTAGGTACTCCTGCAGACTTCTAGCAGGACAAATTTCTGGATGAGCATCATAAAATGGAATTTTAAGAAGTGGTTGAAAAGAATTTGGCTTTGAGGTTTTAATAAAATCGGGTATCTTAATCATAATGTTAATAGGAATATTAAAGATAATATTTTCAATTTTTATTAACGACAGAGTCTGTATGCGATGTGCAGTGACTAGTGATAACAAGGTTACAGTCTTTTTGGAAAGTGTTTCCAGATCAAGCTCTTCGTTTGGCCATTTTTCCGATAAATATTTTAAGACAATATTTGGGTCCCATGTAATATCGTACTTAGGATTGGTTGGTCTTAATCTGAAAACACCTTTCATAAACCTTTTTACTCGTTCATCGTCTAGAGTGTTACTACCTAAAAGTAGTGATAAGGCAGATTTGGTGGAATTGACAGTGCCATACTTTGCGCCACTGTCAAATATTTCCGTAAGAAAATGTAATATTATAGGTACTGATGGTTTCATATAATCGACATTATTTCGCGAGCAATAAATTAACCAATTTCTTATTGAACAATCATATTGTTTATACGTATTATTACTAATCGATTCTAACATTATATCGACTGAACGAGGGGAAATAAACCTTCTTAATAAAGTTTGCCGGATAATTTCACGGCAATTAGGGAGAGACTTTTGTGAAGCCTGTGTGGTAATCTGAAAGGAGATATTATTAAATTAGGACTTGGTTCGAACTGTAAAATTTCACCGATAGACAATTTCTTTATTAAAGGAAACCAAGCTTGAGTCGGCCAATAAGGAACCACAACGATTCCTTCTGCCTTATCATTAATAATTTTTTGCAACATTTTTAATACCAACGAGAACGGTGGAAATGCATAAAATATAAGTTTTTCCCAAGATATGGTAAAAGCGTCTATCACCCATGCATCAGGGTCGTTTTTCCAGGCCACGTAAGTTTCACATTTTGCGTTACAACGACTAGCAAATAGGTCGACCTCGGGTTTACCAAATTTTTCTATAATTTGGTTATATGGACTAACTCCAAGTTCCCATTCCGTATCTCTAAATTGTTTTCTGGACATAGCATCTGCTTTATCATTATTTTTACTACTGATATATGAAGCAAAAACTAACAATTTTCGTTCTTCACACCACTGCCAAATCATACGAGAGATTTTGTTCAAATGAGGAAATTGGACACTGCCCATTTTATTGATACAAGCGATGGCAGTTACATTATCAATTCGCAATAAAATTTCACCATTAAAAAAATCTTTACAAAAAACTTTTAAACCGAAAAAAGCTGCCATAAGTTCCAATTCGTTTATATGTAGATTTATTTCAAAACTATTCCAGTAACCGAATGCTGTTTCATTATTACAATATACACCCCATCCCGTGGTTGACGCATCTGAATATATTGCTTTACTATATTTATTATTTTTAAGTGCACTACCGTGATCAATGTTTTCAATCCACCAATACATATCTCTTAATAAGTATGAGGGTATTTTAATAACTTGTTCGTAACTTGGGTTATTTAACAAGCACAAGTATTTGTATCTTTCAAATTCTTTTGTATAAACCCAGGAATATTGTAATGCGGGGCAAGCAGATATCAGAACACCCAGAAATCTTGCGAAGTGTCTTAATTTACACTTTTTTATGTAAATAAAGTGATTAATTAGTTCCTTAATTTTAATTTTCTTACTTTCAGGTAACTTTAATTGCATGGATGAGGAATCAAATAGAAAACCTAAAAATTTACATAACTTTTTCGGAACTAAGCAGCTTTTTTCATAATTAATTAAAAAACCTAATCTTTCCAGAGTGTGTTTTGTATATTTGATGTTATAATTACATTCAGTATAATTTCTACCGACACAAAAATAATCATCTAAATATAAAACGGACAAAAAATTTTTTGAACGAAGGAAATGAGAAACAGGTTTTAATAATTTTGTAAAAACATACGGAGCAGTACTAAGTCCAAAAGGTAGACAATTAATTTTTAATAATTAATTCAAATAAAGCTCCATTGTATCGGAAGCGAAGATATTTACGATGAGATTTATGAACAGGCACTAAAAAATAAGCATCTTTTAAATCGATAGATGCCATAAAACAATCCTTTGTGACTAATTTTGCTGCCGTACGGTAGTCCTCCATCTTAAAGTGGGTATTCTTAACAAATTTATTTAAACTTTTTAAATTTAGAATAAAACGATTATCGCCGTTTGGTTTAGGCACGAGAAAAATTTTTGATAAAAATTCATCTGGAACGTGATCACATTTTGAGATAGCTTTTACCTTAAGAAGCTTATTTATACATTTATCAAAATTAATACGTTCTTGTGCAGACTTTGTAATAACTTTTGGGGAAATAGATTGTGATGGCGTACATAAAAAGGGTATTTTGTATCCTTGAATTATTGAAAAAATATATCGGTCGCTCGTTATCGTAGACCACTGGTCTTTAAAGTATTGCAACCGACCTGCGTACCGTACCTCGTTCTGCATTAGCGTCGTGTCCTGCGCTGCGGCGGGGGAGACGGTGGCGGCGCGGCCCGAGGTACACGGTAGCTGCGCGTGGCGGGGGGCGGCGGCGGCGGCGGCTGACGTGCTGGCCCTCGTGCGCGGCCTGCATCGGCTCTGTACGTTACCTTCTGTTCCCGATGCAGGCCCCGAGAGTTTAAACGTGTTCTGTAATTCGGTTTAGATACGAAATTGTTTTTATTGAACTTTTGACGAAGCGATTCGCCTGACTGCTGAATTGTTTTTGCGGTTTTTAACCGCTCCGCTAAATTGGTACCGAATAAGTAATCGTCTCGGCCAGTTTCCATTAAGGTATCCTTGAGGCTCGAGTTGACGGCTGAGATCACAAAATTCCTTCTCAGTTTCGTGTCACTATTATGCACTTCGCACAAAATGCGACATGCGTCACTGATAGGTTTAAGTATTTTTAATTTATGTTCTTTGTTTGCAATTGATATAATTTCGTCTATGGCCTGTGACAGCGCTGACAATGCAACACCAACTTGTTTCTGTTTATCCAATAAAGCATGGTCTCTTTTAATAGTGGCATCGGTTAAAGCCGCCTTCGCCTCGGGGTTGAGTATTGGTGCAACTAGCATTTTACAATTATCCGGAACCATATATTCACTCAGAAGTTTTTCTTTAGTTTCTTTAGGCAAACCCTTTCCTAAGATATCATGCCATCTATCCGCCACGTCCTTGTGCATGCTTTTACCGAAACATGTATTTGGCTTCAGGGCATCACCAAGTAATTCCAAAATATCTGAGTCCAACTCTTCGGCATCTGCAGAACGCTGTGGTGTCATAACAGCTGGCGGTGTGGCCGGTAAGGGTAAAACGATTGGCATAACTTGTGCCATATCATGGCCCATTCGGTACACAGAACTTCTTGGCGAAGAAACTGTTTCAATCGTATTACGATTAGGACCTGCAATATGCAGAGTAATAAGTTTTTGTACATATGAAATGTATAAATATACATTCATTTAACGTGACAGATACAACCCAGGATAGTTGTTCGCATCACTTAGTACATGAACTTACTTTCATCCAACGAAGAGTCTGACGACGAGCTGAGTATGCGGCGGCGTTTCGGCCGTAATTTTTCAGCAACTTCTTGTAGTTTACGTTTTCTTCCCATAGTTTAGAGACGTGCGTCGGCTTCGACACGGAAACACATAATGACGAGTCCGAGAGAGATTAGACCGAACCGGCGGGCAGAGGGGTACGTAAACAAAAAAAAAAAAAAAAATGAAGGTACCCTCTAAAAATCCGTGCAAGGCTGATACGTGGGAACGCATCTACAATATGTTAAAAGTAAATCGCAAAGAATGAAGCTGCGAAACATAATGAATTTAAATCAGACTGTTACATTTAATATATTATCTAATAAAAATTTATATAAATATTTGTGATTATTGTATTAATTGCAAAAAATGGAACGCACTTGAAATTCGAACCAATTAATTACGAAATTATTTAATATATAAGACTACAATTTTTGTGAATAATGTTAAATAGATGATGTAGTATCAAAATACATCTATATCTCTGAATTTGAGTTTTCGTGGATTGACATATTATTGCTTATCAGCATCCATTTATGACAAAAATTACATTTAATAAAACAGAGCTGTTTTAACTTGGTGTTAAGAATATATCATAAAAGTTAATAGTACTGTATTTGTCTATGGTACTTCATTGATCAGTTATTATTATATATCGGCAGTACGCTCCCTCTCTCTCGCATAGATCGCTCGTCTTATCCTCACAGATATGTTC
Source organism: Hypolimnas misippus (assembly GCA_037950945.1). Classification (NCBI taxonomy): domain Eukaryota; kingdom Metazoa; phylum Arthropoda; class Insecta; order Lepidoptera; family Nymphalidae; genus Hypolimnas; species Hypolimnas misippus. Next base: position 5,465,214 of record JBBEEQ010000002.1, read on the forward strand.
ATAATTGGACGCAGATAAGCAATACTGTGTTAAGCCACACAGACTTAATTTTGAGAAAATGACGTCTAAAGATGTCAAACCTATCCTTAATCAATTTGTTTGAAGACGTATATATCCATATTTTCTTTTAAATTTTGATAAAAGGTGTGACGAATTAAAAGCAGATTGCGTATAAACGTTCTTCAATCATACAAATTATATTAAATGGATGCTGATAAGCAATACTGTGTCAAGCCACACGGACTTCATTTTGAGAAAATGACGTCTAAAGATGTCCAACCTATTCTTAACAAATATGTTTGAAGAAGTATATATGCGTGTTTTACTTTATTATTTGATAAAAGCTATAATAAATTGAATTCTGACTGATAAATTTAATATATTATCTTATAAAAAGTTATTTAAATATTTGAGATCATTGTAAAAATTGAAAAAAATGGAACGCACTTGAAATTCGAACCAATTAATTGAGAAACTTTTTTCCGTACTTATTTAATTTATATGACTACAATTGTTTTGTATAATGTTAAATAGGTGATGCAGTATCAAAGTATATCAATATCTCCGAATTTGACTTTTTGTGGGTTGACACATTATTGCTTATCAGCATCCAAATATAATGTTAATCATCATCACGTTTAACAAATATAATTAGTGCTCCACCTAGGTCTTGGACCCAGACCCTCATGGATCCGCCCTGTTGATAACACATGCCCAGTTCTGTATATATATGTATGTATTATCCTTTGTACATACGCCTGATTTCATAACGCAAGATAATATCTTAAAGAGATCGTTATTAGTGATAAAACCGGCTTCGAATGTAATTGCGAATAATTAACCGACTTCTCAATAAAGAGATCTTCGTTTCAAAATTCTAAACTAAAATTCTTTTGAAAGAAAACTCATGGCTGTCTCAGTACATTTTACGTATTGTAACAAATCTTGACGTTGTTAAAAATAAAGGGCACAGTTAGTAAATAAATAAATCGGAAAAAATCCTATTAAATCAAAGACAAAATCACGAGAGTCTGTTAGTTATCAGTAAATTAATTCCCTTCAATTTCACGATGGCAAAATGGCGCTTAATATTGAAATAGGTCAAGAGTTATAACCTTATTTAAATTAACTTCTGTTTCGATTAAAACATTAATCCTTTGATTAATTAATAAAGAAGACTGTCTTGTATACATTTATGTATACTAGCTGACCCGGTAAACGTTGTATTGCCATAGTTATGGAGCGGGATGAAAAATAATTGACTAACATGGGTTTTAAAAATTAGGGGAATATAATATAAGGGGTAAACATTTACTGCTTTACTACAAAAGATGAATTAAAACCATGTTCAACACGTGTCTAGCTAAACATTGTTTAAACATTAAACATTGTTTAAAATATTGTCAAAATTGCTACACTGCGTGTAAAATTATAAAGAAATTAAATATCACACGTCATATTTGACAGATAAAATAGGTTTTAAGCATATTTGGACGCTGATAAGCAATACTGAGTCAAGCCACACGGACTTCGTTTTGAGAAAATAAAAAGTTTTTCAAATAATTAAGATTATTGTATAAATTGCGAAATACGGAACGCACTTGGAAATCGAAACAATTAATTAAGAGACTTTTTTCCGTGCTTATTTAGTTTATATGACTTGAATTTTTTTTAATAATGTTAAATAGGTGATGCAGTATCAAAATATATCAATATCTCCGAGTTTGCCTCTTTGTGGGTTGACACATTATTGCTTATCAGCATCTATTTTAAAAACGAAATTGTTTTTAAACGCGGAATTATAGTACAGGATTTTATAGACACGCGTTTAACGTATGTTTAAATTGTAGTAAGGCGGTTAGGGTTTTTTCATTGCCACAGTATAGAAAAATAGAAACAAAAAATTCTGTCCTAAAATTTAACGCATTATTTCAGTTTTATACTAAAGTATTAAAAATTAAATATAACTCAAATACAATATATTCTAACATAAACAAATAATTCTATTTAAAATAAAAAGAAGAAAGAGAAATTAAGAAATAACTATATTAAGCCTAAGTAACTATCGATATCCAGAAATTAAAAAAAAAATAAAGGTGAACAACCCTTTAACTCAGGGGTATGAAAAATAAATAGTAGTCGATTCTCAAACCTGAATATGTATATAAAATTTGGTAAAAACTAATACAGCCTTTTCGGAGGAATAAAGTAACTAACAATGTGACACGAGAATTTTATATATGGACACTGATAAGCAATACTGTGTCGAACCACACGGACTTCATTTTGAGAAAATGGCGTCTAAAGATGTCAAACCTATTCTTAATCTTAAAAGAAAAGATATATACGTCTTCAAATTTTTTTGAAGACGTATTTATCTTTTCTTTTCTATTTCGATAAAAGGTATAATTAATTAAAAGCAGATAGATATATTTAATATATTATCTAATAAAAAGTTTTTCAAATATTTGAGATTATCGTATAAATCGCAAAATATGGAACGAACTTGGAAATTGAAAAAATTGTTCGTTTTACATAATTAAAATTAAGAGACTTTTTTCCGTACTTATTTTTTTATGACTGGAATTTTCTTTTTAATAATATTAAATAGATGATGCAGTATCAAAATACATCAATATCTCCGAATTTGACTTTTTGTGGGACACATTATTGCTTATTATTTCATTTTTGACAAACGAGTAAGCGGGACTTGACGTTAATTGATAACCTTCGCCCGTAACTTAATGCGTAGCGTGCTACAACTCTACAGATCTACGCCGCTACGCGCTACGAAATCTACGACAATTGGATGCTTATAAGCAATAATGAGTCAACCCACAGAAAGTCATATTTTGAGATATTGATGTATTTTGCTACTGCATCACTTATTTAACATTATTCAAAAAAATTAAGATCATTAAAAAAGTACGGAAAAAAGTTTCTTAATTAATTGTTTCGAATTTCAAATGCATTCCATTGTTACGAATAGCTTTGACATGTTTAGATGCCATTTTCTCAAAATGAAGTCCGTGTGGCTTGACACAGTATTGCATATCAGCGTCCAATTATGCACCTCCTACATATTTATTAGTCATTTAAATATTTAGGTACTTAATCTAATATTTGATTTTTTTTCATATTTTATGCGCTGGTTTACCGTTTATCCGATTGGGATAAAACTTTGCCAGCTTATTGTTTGCATATTCGCGAAAGTTATTCGTTATAGTACAATTAAATTTCCGTGGGTAGAGTGCGTGTTGATAGAAAAAGAAGTTTCATCCGTCTGACATAACAAAGATTTAAAAACAAAATAAACGGACTTCAATAGCGAAATAAGCAGTTTCATTTATTGCCGCATTAATTCAAGTAATTTTAATTTAAAAAACACTACAGGGTTTTGATAGAAAATTTCTAAGGGAGCATTCTGGAATATATAAAAGAATTTTCTTAATCGGTTAAGAAGTAATGGACTTGTGAGATAACAAACACTAAAAAAAAATACTCTACGAATTAACAAAAACGAAAATGCAATCGAAACCGCGAAAAAAAGGCAAACGTAGTAAAGAAAAACAAGCAAAGACCTCTTCTCCTATTAAGGAGTATGTTTACATCTTAAGCCACCACACTGTTCCATATATATGATATACATATCTCAGAATTTCTCCCGGCACATGCAGGTTGTCCTAACGATGTGTTATTTAACGATGAATTTAAACACAAATTTAGCACTTGAAAACTAGCGGTGCATGCCAGAGTTTGAACCCGCGGTCATCGGTTGACATCGACGTGTTCTAACCACTAGGCCATGTCGACTCTACAAAATCTAATCTATAATTGTTAAGACTTAATTGAAATTATTAATTATTTTCTCTTATACAGGATAAGAAAAATGGGCGCAGCATCAGACGGCATGGGTGGGTGGCGCGCGCGCATCGCCGCCTGTCGCGAGTCGCGCAAGCTGGTGCTCGTGATAGTGGCCATCGCGCTGCTCCTCGACAACATGCTCCTCACCACCGTTGGTAAGTTGAAACTGTGTGCTCGACTTTTGTAAATCGATGCTCGAAGTCTGGCACCCAAATACTGTTGTAACTACTTTACTAGTTATAAATATCAAAATAATCTCTTTACTGAAGAGACAACATGGTGCTCACCACCGTGGGTAAATTGCGATTGTGTGCTTGACTTTGTAAAACGGTGCTCGAAGTTGGACACCCAAATGCTTTGATATAACTACTTTAACAGTTCTAAATATATAAGTAATTGATTTTATTATTGCACCACCATATTGCCGTCTTCCATACACACTATTCTTCCTACAAAAAGGTTGTCTGGAAGAAATGGCTTATAAGCCATAAGACCGCCATTTGCTTCACCGCTATATTTATATTTGAAGAATAATTTTTTTTTTTCATTTTTATGTGTTAAGGTGTGCAATAAAGAGTTAAATAAATAAAATAAATAAATAATCTTTTTACTGAAGAGACAACATGCTGCTCACCACCGTTGGTAAGTTGCGATTGTGTGCTCTACTTTTGTAAAACGATGCTCGAAGTCGGGCACCCAACTACTTATTACTTTAATGCTACTTTACTATTCAATAATTATCAAAAAATACAATAATTTCAATTGATCAATGTTATATGCTCGATTTAAAAACCAGCGCTCGATATTAAAAAACTTTTTACCTATGTTATCAAACGATCATTAATATAAGAAAAAATATAACAAATCATTACTAAGTAAGAATTGAAATAAAGGTACATAGACCAGTTATTAAAAACAATAGTGATCTAGTACTTACATCCAAACAATGTTTAAGATTCCACCATGCAATAAACAATACAATCTTATTATTGACGACGACGAATGGTTAGGTTTTGTGCTCGAGTTTGACAAAACTGCGCTCGAGATCAGGCACTCAAATACTGCTCACAAAACGTTAATTACTTAAAATAATTACTCAAATAATTTTATCAGACGCAAAAAAAATGACCCTAAAATAAAGCACTCCTTTTAGTGCATTGCGTTCTTCTGAAGTTACGCCATTGATGATTCGGTTTGAGTTATGTACGTGTGCTCGAGTTTCATAAAACTGTGCTCGAGATCAGGCACTCAAAACCATAATAGCACTTACCGTGGCTTGTAACAAGAAACACATTGTAACATATACTTGTAATTCAGCGCTAGTTCAGATTGCATTTCGTTTTACGGAGCAATAAAAAGATAATACCTCTTTTATGACGATTCTTAAGGTCTTTTTCGATTTTACGGTTCCGTACTCTAACGATGAAAAGATATCAAAAATTGGGTGACTGAATTTTAAAAATGGGTTTCATATTTAAAGCGTTGAAATTTTTTATTTATATTAGTATTCAAAGCTACCAAGATACCGAATTATTTTCAACCGACTTCAAAAAGTAAGAGGTTCTCAATTCGTAGTGTTTGTTTTTGTTTGTGTACCGCTGAACTCCGTGATTTCTTAACCGATTTAGAAAATTATTTTTTGATGGTAATGGTGTAAACCACTAAAAGTCAAATTTGGAAATATTGATGTATTTTGATAGTGCATTTATTTTACATCATTAAAAAAAATCAAGTCATATAAACTAAATAAGTACGGAAAAAAGTCTCTTAATTAATTGTTTCGATTTCCAAGTGCGTTCCATATTTTGCAATTTATACAATAATCTCAAATATTTGAAAAACTTTTTATGAGATAATATATTTAAATATATCAATCTGCATTTAATTCATTATACCTTTTATAAAAAAGAAAAGAAAAGATAGATATATATTTCTTCAAACATATTTGTTAAGAATAGGTTTCACATTTTTAGACGCTATTTTCTCAAAATGAAGTCCGTGTAGCTTGACACAGTATGAAGTCCGTGTAGCTTATCAGCGTCCATATAAGACAACTGTAAGTTGAATTCTCGCCTAAAATGAATTCTTTGCTAAGAAACGTCTTAGCTTTTTCCAACTCACCTGCATCAGATATTTATTAATACGCCCAATATGAGATGGACATACATTAACGGAAAGAGATAGCGGTATAATCCATCTCGCTCTAAACAGTGGCTATCTGAAAGCGTAAATGAACATCTAATTCATGAGATGTGTTCCATTATACATGAGCCCATCCAATCTTCAGAACAGCGTATAGCACGGGTTCCTTATAAAATGTTTTGGGGTTTCGTTGATAGTGTTAAAAGTAATTTCATTTTAACAGATTAAAAAGAGAGCTTCTGTATTCAACGGTATTGTATGTAATTAGTATATCCGCGATTTTAACCACCAACCAAAAAAGAGAGTTATTATAAGTTTGGCTCGTATCTGTGTTTGTCTATGGCATCGTAGGTAACGAATGGACTTATTTTGTTGCGTTGTTTTGCTGTTTTTTGTTAGACACGTCGATCTCAACCGATAATCATGGTTTCAAACTCCGGCTAGCACTGCTCAGTTTTCAAGTGTTAAATTTGTATTTAAATTCATCTTGAGCTCGGCGGTGAAGGAGAACATCGTGAGGAAACCTGCGTGCGTCGGGACAAATTCTGACACATGTATATCCGACTCGAAGGACCAGCGTGGTGGATTAAGGTCTAAACCTTCTCCTTAATAGGAAAGGAGGTCTTTGCCCAGCAGTGGGATATTTACAGGCTGTTACTTCCATTTACTTTTCTCATTTATTTGCATTCTTAAAAAATAAGTTCAAAAACAAAACAAAAAAAACATCAAAAGTAGAAATAAAAGTTTTTAAAAACTTCTCTACAATTCATTTCAAACGTTTTAAAGAATGTTAAACTTATGTAAAAGCTCCTTTGAAAACTTTAAAATGATATTATTTCACTTGGGACTGACTGAGTAACATTATTTATCATTTTTCGATTTTTTTTTTAAATCAAAGAGGTCAGATTTTTAGGTACCAAAATCCATGGGCTTATAACTTTATAATTAATAAATGTATTTCGACAGAATATGTCAAGAATATATGGATGCTGATAAGCAATAATGTGTCAATTGTCGAACTCGGAGATATTGATGTATTTTGATAATGCATCATGGTTTTAACACTATTAAAAAATTTTCAGTTTAATGTTTCGTATTTTGAAGTGTGCTCAATATTTTGCATTATGCAATCTATTTAGTACAGATATATAGTATTATAAAGCTGAAGAGTTTGTTTGTTTGAACGCGATCTAAGGAACTACTGGTTCGAATTGAAAAAAAAAATTTGTGTTACATAGTTTATTCATTGAGGAAGGCTATATTACATCACGCTACGACTAATATCAACGAAGTACCATAAACGCGAGTGAAACCCAAAGAGACAGCTAGTAATCTTATATATTTGAAAAACTTATTTATATTTATTATTCCAATCTGGTTTTAATTCATTATATCTTTTATTAAAACAAAATTATGGATACATACTCCTTGAAACGTATCGATCAAGAATAGGTTTGACATATTTAAAAGCCATTTTCTCAAAATGAAGTCCGTATGGCTTTGTGTGGTATTGCTTCAATTAAATTCTTAGTTTTAATGGCTTTTAGTTATGCCTTGTGAGCACGCATTTTTTCGCCAATATCGCGTAGGATAGAGAAGGCATGAAGGAGATTGTTCGGTGCGGTTGAGTTTACAAACTCATAAATTTTTAAAACAGGATAAATGGTAGGAATGTTATTGTTAATCAAATTAAATAAATAACTCAAAACAAAATTAATATAACAACACAGACATACACAATGTTAATAAAATGCACTTAAATTACATTGACACTTATGGTATCAGTATCAGCGTCCATTATTTCGACACAATATGTCAAGAATATTCATTCAATTCAATTCTTTAGTTTATGGCTTTTTGTTGTCAAGAATATTAAAATCGGTGGTAGCTTTCAATTATCGAAATAATATTTGTTTTGACAATTCCAAAGTACTTCTAAAAGCCTAATCGAATAAACCGAGTCGAGTTGAAATCAAAATATTATTATTTTATAAATATAAATATATTTATTACGATGTAATTAAAATTATAATAACTTTCATAATAACAAGCCGAGTCCAATTTCATGGCGAGATCAAAGTGAAACTCATTTAGCTTTCATCAAAAGCGCCAACTTTATAGTGATGCGACGAGCGTCGATAGAATTATATCGATAAATTATTATTTTTTATTTAATTAAATACTTTATAAAGTTTTATTGAGTTTTCTCGTGTTAAATTTTGTTCTAACACTAATTTTAAGTCCATTTTGTTTTTCAATGACTTTTTTATCGGTATGAAATATATCACGTATTTCATACTGCATCATAATTCATAGCGTATTACGATGAGTTTAAACTAGTTTTTAAATGTTAATTCATTTACCGTGAACGAACAGAGCTTTATATGTGAGCTTGTAACCTTAATGACTATGATTAAGACTTTACAATAAATTCAACCACCTTGAAAAGCAAAATAAGCAATAATCTTTGGGTGGATCACACGCTTAGTGAATGAATTCTGGCCTGGTTGAGCCTGTATACGAGCTTTACTCAGTAGGTAACAGCTAGGATCTATCCCAATTTCGCTATAAAAGTATCAAGCAATGGCGTAGGTAGGTCACCTGATCATTACCATCCACGAGCAGCACCATGAAGCTCTTAAAAAAACGAGGTATAGAAAGTATGGAAAAGAATAGAGTCAGCTTAAAGTTTTATCGATATCGATGAATGCCTCGTCATTAGTGCGAAGCGTTAGTTTCAAACTCGGTCTAGTACAAATCAGATTATATCCGGTTTCTCGCCTCGCACGGCTGCCATTTTAACAGCGAGGATAATGTAATTGAATTCACTTCACAAGTTTATATGAACATTATGTTGATAGTTGACAAGACCGGATTTGTATGTCTGGAGGCCTTGGACAAAGACCCAAAAATTATATTTTAAAAGCTAAATACAATTTCGTTGAATGGCGTACTTTCCTGAACCGATTTCCACTTCAATTATGATCTTTCAAATAAAATAAATGATTTATTTTCATCGGTTAATAAATAAAGAATTTATGATGTAACAAACATTAAGAACAACCTCAGAACCCCGTCAAATGGTTTTTCAGATTTGTATCATAGAATTTTTATCAAAATCGATTTTGTAATTTAACTGGTACTGAAATTTAAAATTGGTATTAGTGTGGCATCCAACCAACATTATGGCTTTTCAAGTCGATGTTTATTTTTTCTAAAAAGTCTAATTATATATGTCGTGGAATAACTTATTTTTTATTAGAAGTCGCTGAACTGACTATGGTAGTAAAGGGTAAACGCGGTGATATTGTTGTTAGTCTCGTCGACAGAGACGTGTTGGATAGTGGGGGGTGTCATGCACTTACGTTTGAGAAACCGACCAGTCTACACCTCCAAATCGAAACTGTCGATTTACCTACCTAGTATTTTTAGTTATACCAACATCCACCACCGAACGTAGACGAAGACGCCACTATCGCTCAACCATCGCTGTCGCTGTCATATATATTGTTACAGCGTCTGTCATGTTTCTTTTACGAAATTATTTAAAAAATTCTACATTAGTATTTTCGAGTCCGACACACACGTGATCGATTTTTAAAATTAATATCATGTTAACAATATTCGCATTACCTTTCTTACTGCGTAGTTAGTTAAATAAGCAATTAACCGCGAGTATCGTCGATAAGTGTAGTTCGTTCAAATTGGAAAAGAGTTGAGAGCTTGTCAGCGGCAGATCATTTCACTTTAGACATAGGTGTGAAATTATGATTTTTAAATTTAAACGATTCTTTTTTCAACTTCCACGAAATCAATTTTAAACTTAGGTACAATTATTAAAAAACAGTTTATGAAACACTTAAAAATATCTGTCTGTGTTTGTATCAGTGAACTTCTAAACGGCTGGGCCAAATTTGTTTTTCAAAATCACAATAACACCGAATAGATGGCGCTGCTGTTAAAAAACGTTTTTTTTGATCCGCTAATAGTATAAAACTCTCCTCGGAAATCATTTAGGTTGAATTAATAAGAAACTACGAGTATATATGCTAAAATAATAAATGAAAATTTTAAATATTTGATTAAATTTAAAAATATTTAAAACGAATTCATGACAAGTATTTTCAATATAAATATAATATTAATCTCGACATTTCGGACACTTTTCAGTGACCCACGATAAGAAGTAAACTGACATTCGTCGGTAAAAAAGGTTATTTTTAACAAACGCCATTTTTTAAGTATAATCATTATTAACCTTTTAACGAAAGCCTTAAACTTCTTTATAAAAAGGCTTAGCTTTAATCACCAATAAAATAAAATAAAAACTAAGCCTTTGCTTGTAGTAGTGCTTATCAGCGTCCAATTATCGTAACATCACTACGCCGCCATCTTTTGATTCCGTTACAAAGTCATCAGAAGTAACTTCGTAACAACCAGGACTTTAATTTCCTATGAAATATTTATAATGAATATTAATTTAAAAAAATACTAGCTGTCCCTCGCGTTTATGGTTACTGCTTCGCTTCTATTAGTCGGAACTGCTTTTAAATTTCAATTTGAAAAATAATAAATATACATAATAGCACAATTTCTTAGAAATTTATGACATTTTGTACAACATATAAATACGTATATTGATAACTGTAATTCCACCTTCCTTTATTTGTGGTATATATTTAGACGCTGATAAGCAATACTGTGTCAAGCCACACGGACTTCATTTTGAGAAAATGGCGTCTAAAGATGTCAAACCTATTCTTAACAAATATGTTTGAAGAATTATATATCATTTCTTTTATTTTTTAATAAACGGTATAATTAAAAACATATTGATATATTTAATATATTATCTAATAAAAAGTTCTTTATACATTTGAGATTGAGTTTTTTAAATATTGAGAAAATGGCGTCTAAATATGTCAAACCTATTCTTAACAAAGTTGTTTGAAGTATATATCCATTGTTACGTTTCTATTTTGATAAAAACTATAATGAATTCAATGTAGATTGGTATAATAAAAAGTTTTATCTAATAATAAGTTTTTCAGATATATGATATTATTGAATATCGCTAAATATGTAAAACACTTTAATAGTCTAATCATTACATAAAGACAATTTTCTCCGTAATTATTTTGTTTAAATGACATGAATTTTTTTTCGAATAATGTTAAACGAATTATCAGAATACATCAATACCTTTGACAAATTTTCAAAAAGATTTTACTTTTTGTGGGTTACCACATTATTGACGACCGCTCTGGTGTAGTGGTGCTGAATGTACCTCTAACGGCGACGGTTGCGGGTTCGATCCCTGATCGGGACAGATATTTATATTTGTATAAATATTTTTTCCTAGGTCTAGGTGATTATTGGTCTCCCCCCCGTGCCTCGGAGAGCACGTAAAGCTGTCGGTTCCGGTTGTTATCACAATCACCTGACAATGATCGTTACTCGTAGTATGGTAATTATTCTAGTCTAAATGGTTACTGGCTTGCCTTCAGAGGTTTCGGAGGTCAGATGGCGATGCCGTGTAAATATCAGTAACTCGTTAATATCTGAATTCGAAAAGAAAGCAGACGCTGGTATAACCGGGAAAAATGCTGGGTAAATGATGATTGTGGGACACATTATTGCTTATAGGCAACCATTAATATGTTTTACCTACATTACTCAGTAATTTTGACTGTTTTTGGGAATATTCTCAGTTTCAGTCTTTCTAGTGTTAAATATACGTAAAAAATCCAGACCGTTTAAAACGAGTGCGAAGGGTTCAAAGAGACTCTTACAATGTTAAAGGGTCGGCGTCGTAACTACATCAAAGCGTCTAACACTCGAATTGAAATTTTATAGTGATGTGACACTATGTTTATCGATAATTTTTTTAATGTAATTATTTAAAAAAAGAATGGTATGTTTTGTTATGCGTTCACACAAGCATTTGTTTTTACAGATATATAATATTCGTGAATATTATAAAAAGCGGTCAAGTGCGAGTCGGATTGAAAGGTTTCGCACGATGCTACAAAATATGGAATAGCTAATAACTATGGAATATTTAAATAAATTTATGGTTGTTAAAATATGTTTCCGTCATACAAAATACAAAAAAAATCGATGTTTTAATGTATATTTTACTCTTAACATCACTTTAAAGTATGTACAAAATATCGTTAAAACTAATAATACCATGAAACAAAAGGCGGTCTTGCCATTAGCCATTTTATCCAAACCTTTTAGACCACATAATTTAATTACCATTTTTATTGTATTAAAATATATTTCGTCCACAGTGCCAATCATACCGGAGTTCCTCTACGACATCCGTCACCCGGACGCACCCTTGTCCGTCTCGCTGGAGGACCTCACGACCCCCCTGCCATCCCCCACCCCCTACTGCCCGTGCCTGAACAAGACGCTCGTAGAAAACAACACACAATGTAAGTTTAATTCACTTTTTATTTCACACTGGCTTGTTATTGTCATCCTAGCCTATATGGGTGTCAACTTTGTTAAAATATAAGCAATTTAGTTTGTGGTATACTTCCCAGAAGTTGATCCTTAACACTATCAGATGCAATTATATAAGGTATGATTTTTCTATCAAAATCAACGGCTTCGATTAGAAAAATGATTTTTTCACAAAGACTATTGATGTAGTTTTATTTTTCATCAAAATCAGTCAGGGTCCTTTAAATATTTTTCGCTATTCCATATAGTTTTGGATTTGGCCCACCACGCCCATTAAAAAAGTAGATAAAGATATTCAGTATAATAAATCTTAAGCGTTAATGGATAAGAGGAGAGAAATAAGTCAAGCAATTTATATTTTAAAAGGATTTCTCTTATTCCCGACGGTATCTCGTCCCATTGTTAGAAACTCTCATTACTTTAATCCCGATACTCCAAAGGATCTTATCTTTTATTCAAAAGCTTATTGAAACGTTAAAATTATAGTTAAGTAGCTATTACATTTAAGTGAACATTTAACGAGGTTTTGAGGACTAACAATGAAATTCACACTATTTTAGGGTGTTTTCAAAATTTAGTCAAGGTTGGATTCTCGACCCCACCGATCAATCTCCATCGTGTTTTCTCCATTCCACGTGACATTGGCGAAATAACATGTGTCTAATTGGCACAACTAAAAGCCATAAACCAAAGAATTGAATTGAACGAGGTTTTGACAGATCGCTAAAATTAATTACGTAATAGCTTTTTTTCGCGGGTTTGCTTGCATTAATTTTGATTTTGTTTTAAAATAATTGGCATATATATGGACGCTGATGTGCAATACTGTGTCAAGCCACATGGACTTCATTTTGAGAAAATGGCATCTAAAGATGTCAAACCTATTCTTAACAAATATGTTCGAAGAAGTATATATCCACCTTTTCTTTAATTTTTTTTTAATAAGGTATAGTGAATGAAAAGCAGATTGATATATTTAATATATTATCTAATAAAAAGTTTTTCAAATATATAAGATTATTGTATAAATTGTAAAATATGGAACGCACTTGAAATTCGAAACAATTAATTAGGATCTTTTTCCATACTTTTTTAGTTTATATGATCTTACATTTTTTTGAATAATGTTAAAAAGGTGGTGCAGTATCAAAATACATCAATATCTCTGAATTTGACTTTTTGTGGGTTAACACATTATCGCTTATCAGCATCCATATATGGTTGCTGACAAGCGATACCATCAAGCCACACGGACTTCATTTTGAGAAAATGGTGTCTAAACATGGCAAACCTGTTCTTAATATGTTTGAAGACGTATATATCCATCTTTTCTTTTCTATTTTGATGAGGTTAGTCTAATAATAGTTTTTTTTAAATATATAGGATTATTATATAAATTGCAAAACATGGAACCCAATTGCAATTCAAACATTAAATGAAGAAACTTTTTTCCGTACTCATATACTTCAGATAACTTGAAAAATGTTTTAGTAGTGTTAAATACGTGACGCATTATTAGAATACATCAAAATCTCCGAATTTGAGTTTTTGTGGGTTGACACATTATTGCTTATTCGCATCCATATGTCTGTCATCTCAAATTTTGAGATATTGATGCATTTTCATAACGTGTTAAAAATTAATCAAAATAATTTGATGTCATCAAAACTAAATAAGTACGGAAAAAAGTTTCTTAATTTAATGTTCAGAATTCCAAGTACGTTTCATATTTTGCAATTTATACAATAATGTATTTGAAAAACTTTTTATTAGATAAAATTTTTAATTATACTTATCTGTTTCATTTTCACTTTACCTTTTATTAAAATAGAAAAGAAAAGATGGATACTTCTTTAAACTAATTTTAAATTTAGTAACGTGATGATGTAAACGTCGGGCAGAAGGTTAGGAGGCTTAAAACTCTGTTTTAAAAAAGTAGCCACGGGTCACGACAACCACAACAAAGTATAGTCTACCTAACTCTTGACTTAACGTCTCTTCGACTTTTTACTCAGAACATTTCTTATTCTATTAAATTAGTTTTATTCGAAAGGGTATAATTTCAGATTAGTCCCATAGAATTTTTATCGAAATCGATTCAGTAGTTTTTATAAACGAAACCAGATAAGAAGTCCATTTATTTTTTAAATTATTATTATTTTTTAATTTTAGTAAAACGTTCAATCGTTTTTCACATTTTTAAATTTCAAAAGTGTACAAAGCGTCTAATTTTAGAATCTTAACGCCATTACAGCTATTACCTGCTTTAAAACCACTTAAATAGGACTGTCATGACCTAATGATTATGACCTCTGGTATTACTGAGGTCAAAGCCGAATTCAATGTTTCAATGCGTTTATAACGCCTGAAAAATATACTTATGTGGTCAACCGTATTGGGCACAATGCATTAATACCTTGCTCAAATTTATGTAATTAAAAAAAGGAAGAAAATTGCGCGGCAATTTGATTGTCAATTTAAGTTTTAATTATCTCATAAGGCTTTATAATTATTGTAAGTAAATAAAAATAATGAATTATTCAGTAAATTAATTTACTACAATTGGATGCTGATAAGCAATAATGTGTCAACCCACAAAAAGTCGAATTTGGAGATATTAATGTATTTTGATACTGCATCAACTATTCAACATTATTCAAAAAAAAATCAAGTAATATAAACTAAATAAGTACGGAAAAAGTGTCTAAATAATGGTTTCGTATTTCAAGTGCGTTCCATGTTTTGCAATTTATAGAATAATCTGAAATATTTGAAAAATATTTTATTAGATAATATACTAAATATATCAATTTACTTTTAATTCATTATACTTTTTAAACAAAATCAAAAGCAAAGATGAATATAAACTTCTTTAAACAAATTAAGTAAGAATTGGCTTGACATCTTTAGACGCCATTTTCTCAAAATGAAGTCCAATTACAATATGATATTTGGTTGCTGATAAGCAATAATGTGTCAACCCACAAAAATTCAAATTTAGAAATATTTATATGTGTTATCTAATAATGCATCACGTATTTTACATTATAAAAAAATATTTAAGTCACCTGAACTAAATAAGTACGGAAAAATTTTCTTAATCTAATGTATTAAATTGTGCTCCATATTTTGGATTATGCAATAATCTTATATATTTTAAAAACTTATTTTTATATAAAAATTTTAACTATATCAATCTGCTTTATATTCATTATATTTTTATCAGAACAGAAAAGAAAAGATTGCTTCTTCAAACAGATTTGTGAGGAATAGGTTTTACATCTTTAGACGCCATTTTCTTAAAATGATGTCCGCGTGGCTTGACACAGTATTGCTTATTAGCATCCAATTAAAGATTGAACCATTTGTTAATATTTAAGTGTCTCTTTTGTCTTGTATTCTAAACAGATTTTAAAGTGTAACGTGTAATGTTACTACTGAATTAGGTTTTTTTTTTAAATTATTTTTCACAGATTATGCCTATACTGTACGAGCCTACAAGATTCAACATTCAATTAAAAAACATATTTTTTTATTAAGAAAAAAATTATTAAATTTTTTACTTTTAAATATCGATTCTGTTAATACTGGTTTAGTATCCAACACATGCCCAGTTGACAATATACACACACACATATATATATATATATATACATATATATATCATTATGTTATTTACTTAAATCCTGTTTCTATAGTACCATTGAACCTGACCGCGGAGAGGGAGGAACGTCACAAGGAACTGATCCACGAGACGGTGGCTGTGGGGGTCATGTTCGCGAGCAAAGCCATTGTCCAACTTCTCGCCAACCCCTTCGTTGGACCCCTAACACACAAGTCAGTAAAAGACCTTCTAGGTTTTCGTAGAAAAATATAACCGAATTCAAAAAGAACTGTTTCTTTGTTTGATTTAACAGATCATGTTATTTTAGTGCAATTTAAGACTCTGACTGCCATACTACAAAAGACGCATTAAAACCATGTACAAGACGTGTCTAGCTAAACAGTGTTTAAACATTAAACATTGCTTAAAATATTATCTAAATTAACAGCGAATAAACTCATAAAAAACTTATTGATAAAATGTTATACGTTACATTTGACAGCTGAAATAGGTTTTAGACATCTATTAAACTCATTACACGTATGTTAATCCATATCTGAAGCATGTTTAACTCAAAACTGTCTTTAGACGCGGATTTGTAGTACGGATTTTTATAAACACGCGTTTAACGTCTGTTTAAATCATTTGTAGTAAGGCAGGCTTTACCACAGGCTACTTAAAATCTTTATTGCCAATACCACAGATTATACATGACCATAAATACATAAGAATTTTGATATCAAATTAACAGTGTATAGTCGAGTTTTCTTTACTTGTATTTTTAACAGATACCTAAATATGGCGTTTACACATAAGTTTTAGATAAAAAGTTATCGACTAAACGATTTTACCGTTTTTTTATAATGAAAAAAAAATTGTTCGAAAATTCGTGACTTTCGTCGGGGTATCGTTATCATAATAAAGACAAGTAATGGAAAATACTATACATGGACAAATAATTGCAAAAATGGCGGTTCTCTCTTACTTTGTTTATCTCTTAAGATCAGACCTTAATATTTTACACGCTAAAACCTTCTCTGAAGATATGAATTTATTTATTTAATACTTTATTGCACACAAACGAAGATAACATAAAATAAAACAAGAAATAACAATAAAATGAAACTGAAGAGCGTGCAAAGGCGGTCTTATTGCTAAAGCAATCTCTAACAGACAACCTTTGGTGTAAGGAATATCAAGATAGAAATGGAATTTAATAAGCGAAACCCGGATCAGTTTTAAAAAAATCGCGGCCATACAAATTTATATACATACATATATTACGGGACGAATACAGACGTACTTTTTTAAATCAGTTAAAAATGAAGCTCTATTAATGTTATTACTACTAAATAAATTGAATAAGCCACGACGGAAAGCCATAAAGAAATTGATTTAAAGAACAAAGGTTTTTTTAAATAAAAAAATATTATGTTATGGATGAGTCTATTCATCCAGCGATCGGACGAATAAATATATTTTATTTTTTTAACATATTTGGATGCTGATAAGCAATAATGTGTCAAACCACAAAAAGTCGAATTCAGAGGTATTGATATACTTTGATACTGCATCACCTATTTAACATTATTAAAAAATAAATTCAAGTCATAAAAAAATAAGTACGGAAAAAAGTCTCTTCATTTTAAATATCTCAAAAAAACAATTGTTTCAATTTCCCAGTTCGTTCCATATTTTGCAATTTATACAATAATCTCAAATATTTGAAAATTTTTTTATTACATAATACATAAAATATATCAATCTGCTTTAAATTAATTATACCTTTTATCAAGAAAAGAAAATAAAAGATGGATATACACATTTGTTAAGAATAGGTTTGACATGTTTAGACGCCATTTTCTCAAAATGAAGTCCGTGTGGCTAGACACAGTATTGCTTATCAGCGTCCATTTCAAAACAGAAGGTTATTAATTCGTAGCGAATATTTTTTTAGATTCAACCTCAGAACTCAGAACCTTGTAATAGATGATTAAAACTTATTTTAGCTATCAAATATAACGTGTGATATTTTATTAATAAGTATTTCATAACTTTACACGCATTATAAATAACACATCACACTCAACGGCCCCCATTAAGATCTCATGACCTTGTGTCGGGGGTCCGAAAACACTCACAACACTAACACAAACACCCAGACCACGACAAACATCTGTATGGCCAATACACACGTTTGCCGTGAGCGGGGATCGAACTCGCGACCGTTAGCGCTTTAGTCAGTTGCAGTGACCATTGCGCCAACGCGTCTGTCAAATTATAGCAATTGAGACAACATTTTATACAATGTATATTTTTTTATTTCATCTTTTGTGGTGTAGCAGATACTAAACACGTCAACATCTTTTGCAGTATGTGACCATGTTATGTGACTATTCTAGGATCGGCTACAGCGTACCCATGTTCACTGGCTTCATCCTGATGTTCTTATCGACACTGAGTAAGTATCTTAAGTTTTATTACTAACTTAGCTAACTTAATACTTCATAATCAATAAACATGAAATAGTTTTACAAAGATCTTTCCGACTCTTTGAGACTACAGGTGACCGAAGACTGGTAACTATGTTGGCCAGAATATTAGTCGGGCCATTTGATGAGGTAATGACGGTGTTTTGGGCACCTTGCCTCACTGTGTCGATAGTTACTTAGGCTTAATTTAGTTGTTTTTATAAACGTGATAACTTAATAATTTAGTTATTTGATAACTTTTTCTTAGATTTTCGCGATAGATACTCATTGAAATAAAACTTTTTTAAACGAATTTAAGCGTTCGTGGTCACGAGTAGTCTACACGTGACCACGTAAGTTGTACAGTGCTCGAAACGTCGGGATGATAAAAATAATTAATATAAGCGATTTAAAGCCGTTTAGTTTTAGTCGTTTAATACTAAATGGGTGAAAAAATACGTTTTCAACTCTTTCATATAATTTTTTCGTGTTTGTTTGATGTTTTAATAAGTATTCTCCTGTTTGGAGACAAATTCAACAGATTAAAGATCATAAACCGGTTCAGTAGCTCTTGAGTTATAAATGGTGTAACTAACCCGATTTTGTTTTATACATATATAATTTAATATCCATCCATCCATGTCCATGGGTGGCGGTGATCACTTAAGAAGTTACCCGCCTCTGTTATTATAAAAAAAAAAGATTTAAAGATTAATCCGCCATGCTGGTCCAAACTCAAACTCAAACTCAAAATATACTTTATTCAAATAGGCCTGTACAAGCTCTTTCGAATCGTCAATTTACAAAGTGATGTCAGTTCCACGTGAAGCTACCACCGGAGTGTAGACTCTACTGAGAAGAGCCGGCGAGAAACTCAGTAGTTACTCTTTTAAAAATATTTTTGTACAATATCCTTCGATATACATGTGTCAGAAAGTGTCTCGACACATGTATAATCATGATATTTTCCTTAACCACGAGACGAATTTAAACTCTTTATCAGTTGAAAACTCAGTGTTGCTAGCAATGGCGGATCCAGCTATGCCGCCAGGGGGTCAGCTAGTCGTGGTCAAGTCACAAGAAGTAATAATTTAAGTTTGATAATAATCGATACAGGTAAAAAGTTATCACTTCTACTTCGATGGGTACGTTTTTATGGACCTGGAGAAGTGCCAGTCCGGTTAAACGTTCTTCAATCATACAAATTATAAAATTAATTAAATATTAAAGGTACTTACATAAAATCTATATTGTTACAACAAAAAATTAAATATCATATTAATTATCATCATGTTTAACAATTATAATTAGTGCTCTACTTATGTCTTGGACCTACCTCAGGGAGGGTCATGACCCCCATGACCCCTCCTGCCCCCTGGATCTGCCCTTGGTTGCTAGTTGCAATTTGAACTCACATCTTATTCCTTTTTAATTCGGAAAAGCATGTGTTTCTTCTGGTCCTGCCATGCTGGAAAAGATCAGGCGAGAGACCCTGACCTGAGTTAAGTGATAAATTTACATCAGGTCTTCCACCTGCTCTTTTCCCGCTAAAAATGAAGAAATCGTATATTTTTTATAGTATTCGCATTTGGAAGATCATATGGCGTTCTATTCGTGGCTCGAGCTCTGCAAGGTATAGGATCATCCTGTTCTTCCGTTTCCGGTATGGGAATGTTGGCTGAGAGGTATCCTGACGATAAGGTGAGCTACATTCTATAATCTATGAATAGTAATAACGACTAGTGGTCGTCTAGCGGTCGACCGTAATTCATTAAATTTTACTGATTTCAAGATTGACCGCAGATAATCTATTCTCAATTTGACTACAGACTTTAACAATAAACGAGAGTATATACGGATGCTGACAAGCAATAATGTGTCAACCCACAAAAAGTCAAATTTGGAGATATTAATGTATTTTAATAATTAATCACTTACATCACTTATTTAACATTATGAAAATTAAATAAGTACGGAAGAAAATTTCTTAATTTAATGTCTCTAATTTTAAGTGCGTTCCACATTTTGTAATTTATACAATTAGATAACACATTAAATATATCAAACTACTTTTAATTCATGATACCTTTTATTAAAATAGAAAGAAAATATGGATATATATGTACTTCTTCAAACAAATGTATTAAGAATAGGTTTGACATCTTGGCGTCATTTTCTCAAAATGAAGTCCGTGTGGCTTGACACAGTATTGCTTATCAGCGTCCATATGCATGTATGTATGTAATAAGTGATGCATTATTAAAATACAATAATATCTCCAAATTTGACTTTTGTGGGTTAACACATTATTGCTTATCAGCGTTCATATGTGTGTGCCAAATAATATAATAATTGTTCTTATTTAGTTTATATAACTTATTTTTTTTCGAATAATGTTAAACACGTTCCGTGTTATCAGAATACATCAATATCTCCGAATTTGACTATTTGTGGGTTGACATATTTTTGCTTATCAGCATACACATCTGAATTTGCTTGATAGTAAAATGGAAAAGGAATTTATCTTCGTAAAATAATTTTAGAATTAATTTGACTTTTGTGGATTAACACATTATTGCTTATCAGCGTCCATATGTGTGTGCCAAATACATGAGAGACATTTCATATTCCTCCGTCCGCGCAAGTAGTAGGGGGTAGAGTAGAGGGGGTCGTAAGGTCCCGTTTATATATTATTGTATGTTATATTTTATTTACTTAAGTAAATTTGGTTGCAGGAAAGAGGCAATGCAATGGGCATAGCTTTAGGAGGTTTAGCTCTTGGAGTACTCATCGGACCTCCTTTCGGCGGTCTGATGTATGAATTTGTTGGGAAAACTGCTCCGTTCCTGATGCTGTCAGCGTTGGCCCTTGGTGACGGATGTAAGTATCCATATTCTGACAGATTCTGACAGGCTTATGCTGAACCGACAGTAATTTCCCTTAAAGTTGACTGATCTATACCAATACCATTAAGATCTCTCATTGCTAAAAAAATACTTTTGCACTTATCTTAACAAACAGGCTTTTTAACTCAAAAAGAATTTTTTTTAACCCAATCTGTAGTTTCAGTTTTCCTGTTAATATCTCCGGATTGGACTTTTTGTGGGTTAACACGTTATAGCTTATCAGCACCAAATGCTCTTCCGCAGTGCTGCAGCTCATGATCCTTCAGCCGGGCGTGGTACGCCAGGAGACGGAACCACCTTCCTTACGCGCGCTCGTCACGGACCCCTACATCATCGTCGCAGCTGGTAAGATATATAAGCTATATGGACGCTGATAAGCAATACTGTGTCAAGCCACACGTACTTCATTTTGAGGGAATGGCGTCTGAAAATGTCAAACCCGTTCTTAATAATTTTGTTTGAAGAAGTATATATCTTTTCTTTTTCTATAATGACTTAAAATCAGATTGATATATTTAATGTAGTATCTAATAAAACGCTTTTCAAATATCTGACATTATTGTATAAATTGCAAAATATGGAACGCACTTGAAATTCTGAACATTAAATTAAGAAACTTTTTTTCGTACTTATTTAGTTTATATAACTTAAATTTTTTTCGAATAATGTTAAACAATTTGACTATTTGTGGGTTGACATATTTTTGCTTGTCAGCATCCATATCTAAATTTGCTTGATAGTAAAATGGAAAAGGAATTTATCTTCGTAAAATAATTTTAGAAATTAATCTTTTTTATCATTTTTTGGGAATTCTTTGTAACCCCCGACCCTAATGGTAAACTTCGCATTGATTAGACCAGTAATTGCTCAGATCCTTTCGAAACAACCATAAAAGAGCTGATAACCTTCAAACATCTGACCTTCATTAATTATAGCTCAGAACCCCATACATATTTACTATAACGGGTCTTATCGCAATGGTTACGAGCTGACTGAGAGTCAACTCGTGACCACGACGAATACAACTTCGTCGAAACGTCGGGCAATAAAAAGGTATTACTACCATCAGTTATCGCGATAAGACCCGTATAAATCGCGAAAGTTTAAATTGTATGATCAAAACCCCATTGTACCACCTTCCAAACTGGTCCATTTATTAGGGAGCTACGATGCCACACACACACGTCAAACTGACTCCCCCTTATTAGTAGGGGGTAATGGACAGTCGTGGAATAACTGGATGTAAAAGAAATAAATTGTTCCGAAAAGTTTTGAATTAATTATTTAAAAAAAATGAAGAACACCGATTTCCTACTGACTGTAAATTGAATTCAAATTCAAATTCAAAATATACTTTATTCAATTTTTTAAATACTTCAAAAACTCTTCGCCAATATTAACGGTTCACATCCGCCATATTGATTTTCGCTGACGTCACATAGCTTGTAATAGTAAGGGGAAGAAAATGTTATAATATTTCGAAATCGATCAAAACGTTTAAGCTTCAGGAACCAAAAATGGAACAGACATACATGCGCGCCGAAAATACCATCCATTTTCTAAATTAAGTGGGGAGGGCATTGAGTGTCACGCGTTAAATCTTTATAAATTAAGTGGGGGGGTGGGGGCATTGAGTGTCACGCGTTAAATCGTTGTACCCAGGTGCAATCACATTCGCCAACGTCGGTATTGCCATGCTGGAGCCGAGCCTGCCGATCTGGATGGCAGACACGATGGAGGCTCGGCGCTGGCAGCAGGGCGTCGCCTTCCTGCCGGCCAGCATCTGCTACCTCATTGGTATGTTTTTCTATTTTAACGTAGTCTAAATCTTCTCCTTAATAGGAGAGGAAGCCTGTACCCATTAGTATAGACACCTGTTATATAAAGATGTTGATAAGCAATACTGTGTCAAGCCACACGGACTTCATTTTGAGAAAATGGCGTCTAAAGATGTCAAACCTATTCTCAAAAAAATTTGTTTGAAGAAGTATATCTATCTTCTCTTTTCTATTTTGATAAAACGTTGACAGACACGTTGGCGCAGTGGTCACTGCAACTGACTGTAGCGCTAACTGTCGCGGGTGCGATCCCCGCTCACGGCATGCGTCTGTATTCGCCATGCGGATGTTTGTCGTGGTCTGTGTGTTTGTGTTAGTGTTGTGTGTTTCCGGACCCCCGACACAAGGTCACGCGATCTTAATGGGGGCTATTATTTGTTTTATTTATTTAATGAATTAAAAGTTGATTGGTATAATATAAACTTATAATAAGTTTTTCAAATTAGATGATTGCATGTTGTAAAATATGGAAGACATTTCAATATCCGAAACATTAAATTAAGATACATTTTTCTGTATTTATTTTTTGAATATATCAAAATACATATCAATATCTCCGGATTAAACTTCTTGTGGATTGACACATTATTGCTTATCTGAATCTATATATTAACTTTTATGTAACATATAAATAAATCTAGAATTTTGCCAATTCAGAGTAAATAAATATAATAATATACCTATTTTAACCAAATAGTCCAGTGTTATATCCCATCATCCTAATGTCCTCAAAGCCTCCAATAGATTAACGACTTAATTATAAGTAACCTGTTAATATACGTCTTCAAATTTGTTAAGACAAGGTTCGACATGTTTAGACGGCATTTTCTCAAAATGAAGTCAATGTGGCTTGACACAGTATTGCTTACCAGCGTCCATTTGACAGACGCGTTGGCGCAATGGTCACTGCAACTGACTAAAGCGCTAACGGTCGCGGGTTCGATCCCCGCTCACGACAAACGCGTGTATTGGCCATACGGATGTTTGTCGTGGTCTGGGTGTTTGTGTTAGTGTTGTGAGTGTTTCCGGACCGACACAAGGTCATGAGATCTTAATGGGGGCCGTTGAGTGTGATGCGTTATTTATTTGCCCCTCGCGCAGGCACGAACCTGTTCGGGCCGCTGGGGCACAAGATGGGCCGCTGGCTGGCCGCGTGCTCCGGACTCGTCATCATCGGCTTGTGCCTCATTTTGGTGAGAAACCGAAACCGCTATTTTCTGCAGTCACTTTTTTCGAAAAATCTTTGAAGATTACTTGATTCCTTGGGTTATGTGGACCGCGGGATCTTGTTATTTGGAGTTTGTCACTTTTTTTTTGGTTTCGCAAGGGATATTCTGAAAAAGATTCCTGGTGTTTTAGATAGATAGATAGATAAGAACTTGATTTAACACACAAGACAAAAGATACAATAAATGGTAGCATTTGACAGGAGATCTAGAGTAAGAAGGAGTCTTGCTAAAAGCGATCTCTTACAGACAACCTTCAGTGAAAGGATACGTCTATGAGAAGAAAACGGAACAGTGCAATCAAGCATAAAATGATGAAATAATAACTGAAATAAATATAATTAAATTAATTTTGATTTTGAGTACACCCTAATAATAAATATAATTATAATTGCTGACATTACTGTTCCACATGACGATAATCTCCTGAAGGCCGAAAAAGAAAAAATTAGTAAATTTTTAGATCTTGCCCACGAGATTACAACCATGTGGAGTGTGGACTCAACAATTATTGTGCCTGTTGTCGACTCGGTTAACCTATTAGCGAAGGGTTTCGACCTACATCAGAAACTCTCGCTTGGTTGTTGGCTCAAGGGCCGGATACAGGCAGTATTACTTGAGACGGCACGTGTAGTGAGGAGATTCCTCAACTTGGAGCCCTAACTGCTGGTGGCCTGGCTCACATTCTGTCACCGGTGGACAGTTTTTTAATATTATGTATACAAAATATATTTAAAAATGTATAAAATAAGGAAAATATACAACAAAAGTAAAATATAATTACGTAAATACAATAGAAATTGCTAAATACAAGATTTTAAGATTTGTACCCACTAAAAGCCCTGCGATGGCTTTCCACTCGAGAATAGGAGAAACAGTATTGAGAATTTAGTTTAATCAACTTAGAACGTCAATTGACTCTTTAGTTCGCAAATGTTCAAAGATTTAGATATTATTTTATTTTTAATTTTAAGAGTATTCTTCTTAGCTGGTGCCATCGTCTTCAGGTCACGATGGGACCAGCTAGGATCCAAGTATTATATAATTATTATTAAACTGTCTACAACATTTTGAAGTCACTGCCAGTAAATAACACGTAAAAGGTTTTGGCACTGACTTCAAAATTTTATAAAAAATATTATATTTTTCCTTTTTCGAAGAATATGTTTTACCATTATACCATACTAATTCTCCTCAAAATCAGATTCCCATGGCTCGTAAACTGGAACACTTGATCATTCCCAACGCTGGGCTGGGTTTCGCCATCGGCATGGTGGACTCCTCCATGATGCCCGAACTTGGCTTCCTGGTGGACATCCGCCACGCGGCTGTGTACGGCTCCGTGTATGCCATTGGAGATACTGCCTTCTGCTTGGGGTATGCTGTTGGTAAGTGGAGAAATCTTTAACGAAAATAATCACTAGTTTATTGTATAACTAGCTTTCACCCGCGACTTCGTCCGCGTGGAATAGTAAATGTAAATCCAAGATATCTTCAATTCAAATTTCAGCCAAATCGGTTCAGTAGTTTTTGCGTGAAAGAGTAACAAACATCCATCCATCCATTCACACATACAAACTTTCACATTTATAATATTAGTAGGATAAGTAAATTTGAATATAATATTAAATTACATATTTGATAATAATAAGGACTTATAGACATTTTCCGTTGAATGTCAAGTGAAAAAAAAATTAAAAGGCAAAGAGCTTAAAGAAATACATAAATACACCTACGGACTATAAATATTACGACGAATGCTATGTCATGTCATATCATATGGTGAATTTCAGGAAGTCATTTAGATGCCACATGGCAAAGAAATATGCATACATACATATGTATATATATACAGACAACCAATAAACATTTTTTAAATAGAAAAATCAAAAATCAAAATCAAAATATTTTGATTCAAAATAGGAATTTACATTCTCTTATTGAACGTCAAGAAAATGAATCTACCACGGTTTCGGAAAAGTATAACCTCAGGCCTGAGAAGAAAGCGCGAAAGAAACTCAGCGAGACTTTTTTTTGTTAATTTTTTTAACAACGTCAAGATTGGTTACAATACGTAAAATATATTGAGACAGCCGGGAAGCGATCGCATTATCCCAAGGTGTGTCATCATCTATGAAATCTTTAATATTATAAGAACCTCTAACACACAAACGTTTCTGTACAATTTTTTTGAACTTTGCTATAGACGCATTTTGAACGTTTTTTGGGATCCTGTTGTAAAATCACATCTCCCAACAAAAGAATCAAATTTTTTTTAATGTATCAATGTTTCTATGTACATACATTACATTTTTAAGAATGAAGAGAAAAGGCTGGTAAACTCACAGATGGCCTCACCCATGGACATAAGCACCAGAGGAGACACCATGCGTTCATAGGATAAAAAGAGAAAAGGAATATGGGTGTGAGTTAATGTTCCAGCTCTCTCACCAAACAGCTAGATTACACGTCGATTTCCTCTGAAAATGTGGTACTGACGGTTAATATACAGGTGTCAACTGAGCATTATTAATTAAATAAATATATATATATTGAAACGCTAGATCTTGTAGGCTCGTACAGTATAGGCATCATTTATGAAAATGAAAAAAATATAATATAATAAAAAAACAATCTTTTTACTTCTAAATATCGATTCTTCTAACGCTGATAAAATATTCAACACATGCCCAGTTAACACCCTGTATACGAGCTGTTGTCATTTTATTACAACTGTGCCAAATCATCCCAAGAAATTGCTAAAACCAAAACCTGATCTCCAGGTCCAGCGTTCTCCGGAGCT
The DNA here is from genome assembly GCA_037950945.1 of Hypolimnas misippus. Lineage (NCBI taxonomy): Eukaryota > Metazoa > Arthropoda > Insecta > Lepidoptera > Nymphalidae > Hypolimnas > Hypolimnas misippus. The sequence continues at coordinate 5,492,542 of JBBEEQ010000002.1, forward strand.
CTGGTGAACAGCATCGGCTTCGAGTGGATGCTGGTCATCATCGCGATACTGAACTTCGCCTACGCGCCGTTCCTGCTGCTGCTGCGCTCGCCGCCAGCGAGGGATGAGAAACAGGTATTATTTCTAGGGATGTTTTCTGGCAGTCTTCATATTGGTAGAAGAAAAAGGTAATATTTTTAGGAATTTTTCCTGACAGTCAACTTTTGTAGTCGTACTAGAAACGGGAATTTTTTTGGGATATTCTTCTGACAGTCTTCATATTGGTACAAGAAATAGGCCCAGCAGTCCGCCTCCATATAACTACAAGTATCGGGTAATATTTCTAGGGACCTTTTCTGACGGTTTAATTATTGGTAGAAGAAATACTTAATATTTCTTGGGATATTTTTCCATCAGTCCACCCTCACATTAGTAAAAGAAACAATGTATTATTTCTTGGGACTTTTTCTAGCAGTTCACTTCCATATTGGTGCAAAAAAAGGTAATATTAGTAGGGATTCTCCTTGGCAGTCAAATTTTGTAGTCGTAATTTAAACGGTTATTATTTCTAGAGATTTTTCTGGAAGTCCACCTCCATATTAGTATAAGAAACAGGTATTTATTCTTGGGTTACAGCTACATACAGAGTGCGCTTTTTTCGGTATATATAGTTCGTCAAATAAAACTGTAAATATACGTAGACGAAAATTACATTTGCAAGTTTTACTCGCGGGATTGACTTGAAACAAGTCTGTAACTTGATAACAGTTTTACTAAATCTGTGGCTGTAAGAATTAAGGCACTGACAGTAAATTCTTTCAGGTGTGAAACAATGAGAAACCACTTATGTAAGTCTCTATGAAAGTCTGAGAGCAAAACTTATAAGTGTAGTTTTCGCTTTTATTTTTAGTATAGGTTTTCTTTCAAAATCAATAAGCTTTGATGAATTTAATTACGAAAATGATAGTTTTTTAATTGAGACTTATAAATTCTATGCACTAAGCCATATTGATTTCAATAATATCAAAGATATTATTATATAATCTTATCAATGACGACTTCATTAAACATTGACTAATCATTATTTCTTGACAGAGCTTAATCATAAGCGAAAAGTCATCAGTTCGCTACGTGAGCTACCAGAACGAGGAAGAAGAATAAGCCCGCCAAAACTAAATTTGACAACGCCGCCATCTTGAGACCCGCCCGATTCTAACTTTATTAGAGATTTCGCCCAAAATATATCGCTTCGAAAATGAAAAGAAAAAATAAAAAAAAATTGTAGTGACGTCGAAGTGGCTGTAAAAAGCTGTTATTTACTAATAAATTATATCATTAAAAGAACTTTACATTTATTAATATACGTGTAGCGTAACTCTTACGATTTTAAAAAATTATCATTATGAAAAAAAAAATATTTTCAAATATACTGTAGTCGCTGCCAATATTTATATCTTTATATGCGTAATACTATACTGGTTATATATAAGAAATATATCATAGTTAGAGGATTTATTGACCAATCTCTTTGACCACTTCTCTCTATATAGATGTATTTTCTGCGTCTCTTTGTAGGCTTTAGTATATAAAATGCCGTTTAGTCAGGGTGTCTATAGAAAAATGTATTTTATATATTATATAAATATTTTATTAATCGGAAGCCAGATTTTTTAATATGATGTCTGTCAAAATATTTCGCAATGGTGACTTTGACAATATTTTTGATTAAATTTTTTAAAAAACACGATTAGACAATAAGATTTTTTCGAAAAACGAAAGCTTATATTTCTCTTCCAAAAATGTCTATAATTTTTTAAATCACATATATAATAAATAGCAATAAAACAATTTAAAACAACCAAAGATATTATAAGTAAATGAAAACAACGATTTTGTTATATGTAGATATATATAAAAAATCATATTTTTTTTTTATTTTACATTTGACAATAAAAATACAATAATGTATTTTAAAGCACACGTTATTTGAGCACACTTATTTGATTACGGACCAAAATATGATTTTAATAATTAAGTCATAATTTTATAAGTCAACATTATCATGCCAAAAAGTACATAATTACCAAATGATAATATAATTTTATAAACGAATATCGTATCTGCTGATATCATTAAATCTTGATACATCATTTCATTAAATTAGAAATCATTACGCTTTGATTTATAATTCATCTCGATCGTCATGCATAAAATCATTAATTTATGATTTGCCGTTTTGTAGTATTTTAAAATTATATATTATAATACTCTATACTCTCTAACATATAATTTTCTCATCAAATATGAATGATAAAATCATATATTTTAAGGTAGACTTTAAAAAAGTACTAAAAATAGAAATGCATGCTAATGTTCAAAAGTTAGTCTAATTCAGTTTCATATCTTAGATTCGTGTTTTAGAATAGTTATGGTAATCTTGATCATTATAATTAAGATAAGAATCTAAATATATAACCCTATATTTCGATATCTAATTGAAAACTTCGTAAGTAATTGCAATATCATTAACAAAATATCGCATCAAATCATTAATTAATAATTAATGATTCCATTCATTAATCACATGCTTCTAGTTATTGTAGTTCATATCTGATGTAGTGTATTAATAATAATTAACTCTAGAATAACATTAATGCAATGGGTGTTTGTCACGCCTCTGTGAAAAATTTAACGCAAACTGGGTTTTATATAAATTCTTATTTTATTACCATTTTTTATTACAATTTTGATTTTATTCGCCATCTTTTGCTTTATGATATTTAATATATATTATATTAAATTATATAATTAAGTCCACATGCCTTAACTGTTCAACACAAACAAAACCTATTTACCAATAAATACGTATGTATAAATAGTATTATTTAAAAACAATTTTTCATAGAAAATTCTATCAGATATCGTATGGCTGCGTATGTGATAAAATTTCCTGACAAAGAATCCCATTGCGTTAAACATTATTCTTTCTTATTAAAAATATAAATATAAAATTCAAATTTCATTATTATGTAGTTGGTGATCATAATCAATGATTATTCATTAATATATTATAATTATATAAAATAACGATATAAAATAGTTAATGGAGCTTTTGAAGTATTTATTAATGGCTGTAATTGTAATAATAAGAGAGGAATATAATCACATAAACTTCCAGTACTAGATATCCAACGTTTTATGAATATATATAACGTTTTTCATGGCTACAATACATTATTTTTAATCATTATATTTTGATTTTTTTTCAATAACGTCATTAACTCATCAATAATATCATTATTAATCATAATTCTATTCTATCATCATAATTTCTTCATTAAGCTATATTACTCATTTAGGTGTTAAGAAATATAATCAAAATATCAACATTCTTAGTATAGAACGTTAATAGTGCATTATTTTTCATTGCATTATAATTCTCATAATTAATTAATCATTCATATTTGATGCTTATTTTCGATGTACGAAATATGATAAAACTAAATTAATCAATAGCTGGAATTGGGTCCTTTTCATATCTTACTTAGTTGAAACAACATGAAATGAAAAAAATGTTGATTGTTTAAAATAATATAGAAATATTAATAAAACGGCCCTTATTTTTACAATGTAATTATTTAATTACATATATATTTATTTTAATTTAATAATGTACAGAATATATTCAAATATCGTAGTTGTAACGACAAAGCCACGAGCTGAAAGTGTATGTTAGTAATAATTAGAAATGTTTGTAAAATATACAACATATATTATTATAATTAGATAATTTATCTTATTAATAAATAAAAATATTAATGTGATAGTTATTAGTGATATTTTGAAGCTTTTAATGAAATCATTATATAATGATTTCATGTCGATAAGTAATGATAAAATTAAATAATTATTTTAAATGCTTTCATTATTGTTATTCTAGTCGAGTTTTCATTATTTCGTTAGTTATTTTTTAAATAATGATTAGCGATGTTGCTTATATTTTATTATTTTATAATATATATATCAGTGTTATGTGATCACGTTTATGTTATTGTGGTGTTGTTTTAATAAAGTGTGGGTATATGAACTAAATTATTGTTTTATTTCATATTAATTGGACACTGATAAGCAATACTATGTTTTACATTTGCCACTTAATAAGTTTAAGGCCTACGTTAAAAATTTTTTAATAAATAAAGCATATTATATTATACAAGAATATTTTGACGACAAAGAGGCGTGGATTTGACAAGCGTTGATTTTCTATCCGGATCACATAATTAAAATGTACTAAAAATACATTATATATAAACGATTTTAAAACAGTTACTATCGAGTTTCTTGCCGGTTCTTCTCGGTAGAGACTACATTCCGAACCGGTGGTAGCTTTATAAAAATCAAAAATTAAAATAGGCCATGTAACTTGACGATTCGAAAGTGCTTTAAAAGCCCATTTGAATAAAGTATATTTTGAGTTTGAGTTTGAGTTTGTCAAGCCACACGGGCGTCATTTAAGAAAATGGCGTCTAAAGATGATCAAACCTATTGTGGATATATTTGTTTGAAGAAGTATATTCCCATTTTTCTTTTCTATGTTGATAAAATGTGTAATTAATTAAAAGCATATTGATATATTTAATGTATTATTTGATAAAATGTTTTTCAAGTGCTTGGGATTATTGTATGAACAGCAGAATATAGAATGGACTTGAAATAATTCGATACATTAAATTAAGAATTTATTTTCGGTTCTTATTTAGTTTATATGACATGAAACTTTTGAATAATTTTAAATAGGTGACGCAGAATCAAAATACATCGATGTCACCGAATTCAATTTTTTGTCGGTTGACACATTATTGCTTAACAGCATCCAATTAAGATAATCAAATCATAAGTTTAATAAATATAATATTGCATCTAGTTTGACTAACATTTTGGCTACACAAAACGTCCAATTTTTTTATAGAATTGTTTAATAACGTTTTAATATAATATAATAATTTTTAACCTTTTTTAGTAACACACGTACACTTATATAACATGTTGAGTAGCTTTGCAATGTTTTATTACGTAGTATGGACGCAGTGTAAGAAAAAATTCTGTGAAATATCAACACTTAGTGTCTTTAAAAGTGGGACAAAAAGACAAAATACAAACAGCACAGACATAGCTTTAGTTCCGTTTAGTCCCTTAGGTTCCCTAAAGGAACTGTAATAAAATTGGAGTTATAGTTAAACATTAGTAAGTGTAGTTAAAAATACATATAATTAGTGATTATATCTGATAATCACAACTATTTTTACTAATTTCACGATGAAAGATTAAAAAAGTAATATTTGTCAATTTTTCTTTTAATTCTTATTATTTCTTATATAGCATAATATATAATATCCATATAGCATATAGCACTCTGTCTCACTGTCCATATAGCACTATCCAACACCCTTCTCTTAAAGATATCAAAAACCTTGCAAATTGGGTAGCCTATAGGAGATCGCTTTTAGTGGTAAGACCGCCCTTGTGTAGAAAATTGTTAATTCCTTAGAATAATGTTTAGTTTTGTGTGATCCCAGATAATTGAAAGCAATAACGTTTTCTATCTATCTGTTATTATTTATTATCTATACTAATATTATAAAGCTGAAGAGTTTGTTTGTTTGCTTGAACGCGCTAATCTCAGGAACTACTGGTACGATTTGAAAAATTCTTTCAGTGTTAGATAGCCCATTTATCGAGGAAGGCTATAGGCTATTATTTTATTATATTATCACGCTAAGACCAAAGGGAGCGGAGCACCAATGGAGAATGTTTCAAAATCGGGGGATATTTTCCTATTTGAGACTTTACGCTGCGTGCGCTGCGTAAACGGGTAAAGTTTCGCAAAAATCATGTATCACAGAATTGTTCCTCTTTAAAAGTTCTAAAAAAAAGGTTTGCGACAGCATATATCTATCTTTTAAGGTTAGCTCACTATAACCTTTTTTATGCTAATCAAATTGTTCTAAAATAATGCATTATTAACCCAAAGTAACTATTCCACGCGGACAAAGTCACGGGGGAAGGCTAGTTAAAAATATATTGAACTCTTTATTTATGTTCCGTTAAAATAAAACACATTGCTTTTTATATTAAATGTTTAAACAATATTTTTATTGTAATTTCGTACACAATTGTCATGTAAGCTCCAACAGAACAGCTTAAAAGCATACTGACGCACACTTTCATATTTGTAAAAACATTTAATTTAATTTAAATATCTTCTGGTAACTCTGATTTTTTAATGATATAGTTTTCTTAATTTAACCCTTAAAAGCAAATGCGTATCCTTCTCCGAAGGAGTGTGGTCCTCGGTTCTGCTCCTCTAAGTCGTTGTCTCGGTACTGAAAAAATATATATATATTTTTTATTGAAGTAAAAATCTTTATGTAAACGTCGCCTGACTTGTTTTTATAAGTAAAGTAAGAAAAATCAGATCCCGAAGTATAACGATAAGCAGACCCTGACAAAAATCTTCGGCTTTTAAATCGTTATAGAAATTTTTGGCAGAAGAAAACATCGAGTTCAAAACTGTTTATAATAACTCTTCAAATATATTGTTTATATAAAAATGTATTCTAAATATACCTGGCCATCATCACGACTATCTGGTCTCCAATTCTGGTTGAAATACTGACTGCCCGCAGCCGCTGCCCCACTAGCGCCTCCACCTCCGCCTCGCTGGGCCTCGGCAGCCTTGATGAAGTAAATATATATATATATATATATATATATATATATATATATATATATATATATTATACCTATTTGCGTTATCTATACACTAAGCTAAAAACTTTCTAAGTTAATTTCAAGAACTAGGAGTCCGATTTGAAATATTCCTCGTTAGTTTAGTACGTTACTTTACCTTATAATTCGGATATCTGATACGCAGATTCTATTAACTTGACAAAATCTTCAAACGAAACCTTCTTAAACCAATAAACAATCGTTGAATCTATCATTAGTTCTTGATTCATCATTAATTCTTGACTTATCATTAATACCTGATTCTGCCACTGCGAGTCGGATCTCTGCTGATTGTATTCCTGCTGCAGATCGTACTGGCGGCGTTGCTGCTCATATGCTTGCGAGAAGTAGTTACCTATTAAAAAAACACTATAATATTAAAATTATCAATAGTAGTAGTAGTACTAGTAACAGCCTGAAAATGTCCCATTGCTTGATAAAAGCCTCCTCTTCTTTTAAGGAGAAGGTTTTTAAGGAGAGCTTTACATATGCCAGAATTTCTCCCGGTACGTGTGGGTTTCCTAACTATGTTTTCCTTTACCGCCGAGCTCGAGATGAATTTAAACCTATATTTAGCACTTGAAACTTAGCGGTGCTAGCCGGGATTTGAAGCCGTGAACATCAGTTGAGATCGACGTGTTCTAACCATTTGGCCATCTCGGCTCTTTTTTCCTATCTGTAAATTATGAATACCAATATATAATACTAAATAATTTCTTTGTTAAAATAACATTTAAATTAACAGACGTCGTAATTCAGGCGGTCTTCAAAATTCAATAAAATTTCATATATTTGGAGGCGTAAAGTTAAATTTAAAAATATATATATTTACTTGGAGCTGATGGCGGAACGGGTTCCGGGCTTTTTGGTAAATGGCTGCCTTCTAGAATCTGAAAATAAAATACTTCATCTATAGAGGTATGTTTCTACGTTTGTATGTGGGGGGTAATCTCTGAACCTACTGATCCGATTTGAAAAATTATTTTTGTGTTGGATAGCCTGTTTATTGAAGAAAGTGTAGGCGATTATACATCACGCTGCAACTCATAGGAGAAAAGCAGTAACCATTAAAGTGCGTGATACCGGAAGTGGATGATAATTTATGTATAATTGGAAATTGTAACTTGACGCTTTGAAGCGCCAACTCGGATAAGAATCCGGAACTATTGTTAAGAACCTCGTATAGTATTCTATACATGAGCTAACTTGGGTAAAAGTTGACATGAGTAAGAAGGGAGTGAGTGTTGAGATAACGGCTGATAGGAAAGAATGGAAGAGAAGAGTATGTTGTGCCGAGTCCACATAAAGTGGGGCCAGGAAGAAGAAGAAGGCTTAGCTCGACCGGGCCTGTAACTAAGTCTCACAAAAGATTGAGCGTGAAGTAACCGATATAATTTCGTTTCGTACGAGATTAACTTATAAGTTTTGCTCTCAGACTTTCATAAAGATATACATAATTGATTTCTCATCCCTTTAAACCTGAATTTACTGTCAGTGCCCATATTTTTGACAGCCATAGCTTTCGTAAGGTAACCTAGATAACAGTTGGAAGCTGATAAGCAATACTGTGTCGAGCCAGACGGACTCCAATTTGAGAAAATGGCGTCTAAACATGTCAAACTCGTACTTAATAAAAATGATTGAAGAAGTATATATCCATCTTTTCCTTTCTATTTTGATAAATGTACATCTTTTGAATTAAAAGCAGATTGATATATTCAACGTGTTATCTAATAATAAGTTTTTCAAATATTTGAGATTATTGTATAAATTGCAAAATATGGAACGCACTTAAAACTCAAGTCTTTAAATTAAGACACTTTTTTCGTACTTATTTATTTCATATAACTTAAAATTACTTTTAATGTTATTAAATAGGTAACATACTATCAAAATACATAAATATCTCCGAATTTGACTTTTTGTGGGTTAACACATTATTGCTCATCAGCATCCAATTGTAATGAAAGAAATCTCTAAGCGACTCTTCTAGTGCCTAATTTAATGTTCTACGCAGCGTAATGCGCGTCGTTCAGACCAATATAGTTACGTGAATTTAGTTACACCGGTTAATGATACGGTTTACAGAATTGTTTCGGATTCGACACGTTGGCGCAGTGGTCACTGCAAAACTAAAGCGCTAACGGTCGCGAGTTCGATCCCCGCTCACGACAAACATCTGTATTGGCCATACGGATGTTTGTCGTGGTCTGAGTGTTTAGTGTTGTGTGTTTCCGAACCCCTGACACAAGGTCATGATGGGCCGTTGGGTGTGATGCAGCTATTTTTTCAGTCAGTTACAAGTGTAAAATTTACAAATGTAATGCTTCTAAGAGGTGATCTTACTTGGAACCCTTCCTTCCCAGCTCGATATTTCAGCTTCACGAGCTGTCCGCTGGGGTCCTTGTACTGGTAGGCTCCAACCCTGGAACCATCGGGTTCTATCACCTCTCCGGCTGCGAGACCATTGTCTGATGCGTATTCGAAGCGGAAAGCGCCCTCTGCCGAAGGTTATTTACAATACAAAATCAAAATATACTTTATTCTAGTAAAAGAAAACAAAAAAATAATTTAATGAATTTACCACCGGTTCGGAATATAGATTCTACCGAGAAGAACCGGCAAGGTATGTAGGTGCTTAAGAGTTACAAATATATTAAATACAATGTGAATCCAGCTTATACTAAATCCAAGCATCTTTATCATCTATATAATCTAGAACAGAATAATATGCTTTCGCTATTAAGTACTTTTTAATATATACTTTAAAATTATTATTTTAAACTGTAACACTTTCTGTGGGATTCTATTATAAAAACGAACACCTTACCCCAAGAAAGTAACGTTGACTTTGCGAAGTCGAAAATTCGAAGTAAAGGAACATCTCGTAAAAGTATTATTAACCATATTGTATTAAGTTTTAAGTTAATACGACCACGGAATAAGATTTTGCATAAAAACGTTTTTACCCCTTTTCACCCTCTTAGGGGTGAATAATCAAAAAACCTTAGTAGATGCCTGCAGGCTGCAACCTAAAAGCCACCTACTGCCAAAATTTCAAGTTGATGAATCAGTCAGGTCAAGTGATTTTATATATATAGATATTGGTACGCTATTATTGATATCATGCCTGAGTTTATTATAATTCGCAAGTTTTTAATCGATATTTATTTACATAATTAAAGTGCGCGAGACTCCCATCGCAAACACCAAGGACCCGAGGGCACGCCCTATTTATTCTGCCCCTGGCTTTGGTGGGGCTATTACTGACCTGAACTTAAAGACTGCTTGTGGTGTAAGATCGCAGCCTGCTGCTCCTTAGTGATGCCGTACGGAACACGCCAGTGATCAGATTTTGGACCTTCAGAACCTAATGATGTAGAGGAAATGTCAGGAGTTTCATAATAGACATAGAATACTACATATCTATACAAATAAATAAAATTGTCTGTTTGTAATATCAAATCAACAACTTTTAACTAAATGCATATAAAAGTATATACGGTACTTACATCAAAATGTCAGTTGAATAAGTATTAAAATAAAAAAATTGACTGTTAGGCGGTACGAAGTTCGCCAGGTCAGCTAGTTTATTATAATTTTTTACTTCATTAATGCTTTTAACGGCTGAAAGAATTTAATGTTTAAGAATTTACTGCATTTACGTTTTAAAACTATATCAAAAGTAAAATTTATTTGTTAAAAAAAATCGCTTAGCATTAAATCGACCAAATATAGTCTAAATTGGACGTAGTTTAGCAGAAAGGACTCAATCCACACTTTGGTCAAAAATGAGTTATATATACCAAAGAGGTCCTAAAGGTTGGTTCTTTCACTCAGCAAAAAAGATACGTGATGCTACTACCATAAGAATGATTTTTTAATGACGCGAACCAACCCACATAAGGACGGGTATTTTCCTTCAAACCACTAAAACACTAGCAGAAACGGCTCAAACCAACATTTTTCCCAATAACTCGGAAATAATTTGGTCTTTCTTACTGCAACTGTTGTATATTTTGTCATTACGTGATTATAATTCAAAATATTCCAAATTCTAAATCATTGGAGCAATACACACCTAAACTTAAAACCTCAATAACTCAGAAATAACATATTGTGGGTTGAGTCCTTACTGCTAAACTACGTCCAATTATACAAACCTCGATTGTAGTTCTCATATACGGGCGGTGGGTTGGGTCTCCAGGAGTGAGGAGTTGAGCCCTGGGGAGTGACGTCCTCATCGGCTGGGTTGAACAGCTGCTGGCGGTATGGGTCCACCTGGATATTCATTTCTTGTATAATAATCATGTTAAATATAATTTTCGAAAAGATTAAAGCTATAAGACTAATCTAGTCACTATGTATAATTTACTAACGAATCTATTGGGGCTAAAGGACTTAAATCCCCTTCACTCCAAATACTGGTGCTCGTCCCAAGCCTAATATCCGAGTTTGTCTTAACAAAATATATCCTCGACCAATATTTGACCTGAAAACCAAAAACTTTAATCAAAACCTAGACCCAAAACTAGTTAACCTTCTTTACATTCCCGAAATCCTTATTATCCACAGTAAAAAAAGTTACAATTTTTTGTGGTACCCTTTTAGATTGGTGTGAGTGCAGTCATAACCATAAATGTCAACCAAGAAGTATCCAAGTAACTGATGACTAGAGCAGTGGTCACTGAAACTACCCGAAGCACTTGGCCGTTCAATCCGCTCACGATAACAAATTAACGCATCACACTCAACGGCCCCCATTAAGATCGCGTGACCTTGTGTCGGTCCGGAAACACTCACAACACTAACACAAACACCCAGACCACGACAAACATCCGTATGGCCAATACAGACTTACCGTGAGCGGGGATCGAACCCGCGACCGTTAGCGCTTGAGTCAGTTGCAGTGATCACTGCGCCAACGTGTCTGACAATCTATAGTCCATACGGCTATTCGTCGTGGTCTGGGCGTTTGTGGCGTGTGTTTCCGAACCCCCGATACGGAATCAAGTAAACTTAATCAGAGCTGTTAAGTGTGAAATTGTTTTATTATTGTACCAAAGTTTGAGTGAAGCTAAACAGTCAGTTTGCTATACCTCGTTTCACGTAACTGTGTCGGTCTGAACACGAGGCGAGTCCGAACTCGCGCATGGTACAGTCGAATAAACAACTCAATAGACTGAGGTAAACGAGAATGAAAACATTGAATGTATATTGTTATAAATGTATCTTACAAATACAAATACAAATACAAACTGTATCTTTTGAATATTCTCAGACTCTAGAGGACATTTTAAGTGATTATAACTTTACTTGACTTATTTAGTAAATAAACACATCACAGAACGAAAATCACTCAATAATTACACTCGTTCTGTATTAACGTTTTCAACTATTTGAGAAATACATTCGAAATAAATTGCACTATGAACTGGTACTAATTAATTATTTGAAAATATTAATTTGACATATTATATTCAAATTAAAGAAATTAACGACTGTCGTGCCTAATTTTGTGTTCTGCGCAGCGTCATGCGCATAGTTCAAACCGACGCGAAACGAACTATACTTACCACATCAGATGTCCTCTGTGAAGAGGCCCATGGTGTGTCCACTGGTCGAAACATGGCGGCACGGGGTATCTACAACACGATCTATATTAATATAATGGCCTATGCAGAGACATATATTATTTTAAACAGATTAAAAAAAACGTTGTCTTAAATTTTCGCGATTATTACTCATTGAAATAAAACTATTTTATTAGTATACTTCCCGATGTTTCGAGCACTTTACAGCGTTCGTGTTCACGGGTAGAAATGATAAAAATACTTAATATACGCGATTTAAATCCGTTTAAAATAGTTTTATTTCGATTAGTAAGTTATTTTTTATTTTCGAAAGAATATGCTTTCAGAGGTCCCGAAGAATTTTGATCAAAATCCGTTAAAGTAATTCGATTTTTAAATCAAAATAACTAAAATAAGTACGTCAATTAAACGGAATTATACACTATTTTTCTTTAATTGTCCTTATTTAGTAACAATAACCCGAATGAGAATCACGAATTTTGGAATATTTATTTTTCATTCAGTTCAATCATTCAAACGATAATTTCTTATCTCTTACGTGTGTCTAAATAAGATAAATAAAGAGAAAGTGTATTTTTCTTTACCTGTCCTTATTCGGTGACAATACTCCAAAAGAAAATCACGAATTTTCGAATAATTTTGTTTCATATCATTTTACATTATAAAAAGTGATTCAGTTCAATCATTCAATCGATAATTTCTTATCTAACTCTTATGTATAGAAATACGCCATAATTGTCTGCTAAATAGGACCAGTAAAGAAGAATACACTATAGACCATACGTATATTGCTTTTGAAAAAGGTTCCCTTATAAAAAAGTCTTGATAATTTGATTTTACGGTATTAGTTCAAATATTTTACAAATTATAGTAAGTCCTCGGTAGTATAGTGGTAAGTATCCCCGCCTGTCACGCGGGAGACCGGGGTTCGATTCCCCGCCGGGGAGGTTTTATTTTTCCATATTTTTAATTATAAATCTATATACAAAATACTAAACTAAATGTTGATGATCTTTTCGTTAAAAATTACATCATCCATCAAAATACTCACTTGTCTAAATGTTTGTGGTGCATAATAATCTTCCTCCTGCGCCTGCGCAGCCGTCGCTACGACCGCGCACCAAAAGCAAATTAACTGAAATAAATTTTTAGACATAACTAAGTTTTGCTCGGTTTCTGTCGAGTTTTTATAGATTTTCCTATTGAATATAACGGGCCTTACCGCGATAACTATTGGTAGTAATAACTTTTTATTATCCGACGTTTCGACGAAGTTGCATTCGTCGTGGTCACGAGGTGATCAGTCAGTCGAACTGACTGACTGATTAGCTTCGGATCTAATCAACTTCATCGAAACGTCGGGCAATCAAAAGGTATTACTATAATCAGTTATCGCGATAAGACCCGTTATAATAAATGGATGCTGATAAGCAATAATGTGTCAACCCACAAAAACTCAAATTTGGAGATATTGATGTATTTTGATACTGCATTACCTATTTAACATTATTAAAAACCTTTTCAAGTCATATAAACTAAATAAGTACGGAAAAACGTTTCTTAATTATTTGTTTTGAATTTCAAATGCGTTCCGTATTTTGAAATTTATATAATAATTTCAAATATTTAAAGAACTCTGTATTAGATAGTACATTAAATATATCAATCTGCTTTCAATTCATTATAGCTTTTATCAAAAAAGAAAAGAAAATATGGATATATACTTCTACAAACATATTTATTAAGAATAGGATTGACATCTTTAGACGCCATTTTCTCAAAATGAAGTCCGTGTGGCTTGACACAGTATTGCTTATCAGCATCCAAATATGACTAGTATACATCGCGAAAGTTTAAAATATATAATTATAGATTTTTTTTTAATAACACATATACAGAATGTTAGATTTTAATAATAATACTAGAATGAATGAATGTAAAATGAGTTATTTTATTTTATTTGTAATTAAAAGTTGTCACTGGCGTTTCTCCTTTTTAGTTTTAGTTTTAGGTTTAGTTTTATTTTTGTTTTTTTTTTTTTACGGTGACCACTGAAAACCAGCATTGGAGTTGATCTCGGTCAGCTTCAACACAAGCTGAGTGGTTTCCCGTTTGACAGGATCATATTCTTATGTAGGTATGTTTTCTGTTAATAAAAAGTTTTTTCTTTCTTTCTTTCTTTCTTCTTTCTTTCAATAATGTACCTTTCACATCATAATTTCTTAAATAGGTACAGTGAACATATAAAATTCACGCTTTCGATGAATTATATATATTTTTTTCGTACAAGCTTAGATTTATTCTTAGTACCTCCCCCCTCTCGGTGAAAGAGTGCCTCTAAGAAGAAAATTGTAGAAGTAGATGCACTATTCTTGTACGAATGTCGGACGAAGCCGAAAATAAAAGATGAAAATATTAATTTTATCTACATACATTATATCCAATTTCTAAAAAAAAGTGACAGATGGGCAGACAGTCCATTTTTAGTATAGATTAACCTTATAATCTTATAAATGTTTTTCTTCTCAGGGTAAGAAACCATTTTGGCGACTTCAGAATATTTTAAACCCACTTCCAAAAAAGAAGTTCTCAATTCGTCAGGGATTTTTTTATGTATGTTCATCGACTGCTCAAAAATGGCTGGATCGATTTAATTTATTTGTTTTTTTAAGGATATTCTTCTTGATTTTTCCGATTGAATTTTCTTCAAAATAAATTCAAGAGTTTGATTATAAAATCCAAATAAACGAATTTACGTACATTTAATATCGGTGTCCCCTTTTTTTAATATTATTACAGACAAACAAAGCAAAATTTATTTATTTTTCTTTTTTTTCAACAAAAAATGTCATATATTATTTTATTATTACCGTGCCTCGGCGAGCACGTAAAGCTGTCGGTCCCGGTTGTTATCACAATCACCTGATAATGATCGTTACTCGTAGTAGGGAAATTATTCTAGTCTAAATGGTTACTGGTTTGCCCTCAGTTGCGGAGGTCAGATGGCAGTCGCTCTGTGTAAAAATCAGTAACTCTTGACGAGTCTGGACAAGAATAAAAGGCAGACCCTGGTATAACCGGGAAAATACTAGGTACATGATGATGATTATTTTATTATTATTTATGTATATATATATGTATTTAAATAAAATTAAAATTCATAATTCAACTTACCCTCATAATTAATTATATACAACACTTTCGACGAACCGATATACAATGTGATCTACTTACGAAAACAACATCTATATATAGATGTTTGGGAAGCGATGGACCGAAAAGTAACAGGTTGGTAAGCACTGACCGCGACTATTATTTTCATATGAAATATTTTATAGCGAGTGCATTATGGGTTGACTTAGTGGATCAGTGGATGGAATGTGATCAAGATCGCAGGTTCGAAATCGAAGTGGATATTTTTATTTGTGGGATTATTAAAAATTCAAGAAGAAAATAAATATTTTTTATAAAGGAATATAATGTACTAACAGATCTTTATGGCTTCATACGCGTTTTAAAATTTGATAGAAGCGTTTCAGGAAACTGGTAAAGTACGTTTCGTGTTATATATTTGGATGCTGATAAGCAATAATGTGTTAACCCGCACAACGTCGAATTTGAAGATATTGATGTATTCTGATAATACGTCAAGTATTTAACATTATTCAAAATTTTTTCAAGTCATCTAAAATAAATGAATACGCAAAAAAAATCTTAATTTATTGTTTCGAATATTGAAGTGTGTTCCATATTGCTATATGCAATAACCTCATATATTTGAAAAACGAATAATCAGATTTAAATAAATATTATACCAATTTTCTTTTAATTCATTATACCTTTTATCAAAATAGACAAGACAAGATGGATATATACTTCTTCAAACAAATTTATTAAGAATAGATTTGACATCTTTAGACGCCATTTTCTCAAAATGAAGTCCGTGCGGCTTAGCACAGTATTGCTTATCATATACAAATGTATTTTCCCTTGACAGCCTTCTGGGGGTGGAACATCGAAAAACCCTATCATAGGCAAAGGCCTCCTCTCCTATTAAGGAGAAGATTTCGGAGCTTAATTGACCACGCTGCTCCACTGCGGGTTGGCGGATATACATGTGTCAGAATTTCTCTCGGCACATGCAGGTTTCCTCACGATGTTTTCCTTCACCGCCGAGCTCGAGATGAATTTAATCACAAATTTAGCACTTGAAAAATCAGCGGTGCTAGCCGGGGCTTGAACCCGCGATCATCGGTAAATATCGACGTGTTCTAACTACTAGGCCATCTCGGCTCAGTTTCCACTCTGCGTCGATGAATCAGTAAGTCGGTCAGTCAGTCCGGGCGAGTGATATATAGCTTCAATAACGATCATTATAATTACTTCAACTGTTACACAATTGGGGCAAAATATTGTAAAATTCTTTCTGAAAATTCGTAAAATTTTATTTACAAAGAGAAGACAAAAATAACTAAGACGTCTTGAAATCATCAGTGGTGTTTTGCCAATACGCCACGCTTGGTAGGCGAGTTGGCGAAAGCAGTTAAGGATGTTCGGCATCAGTTCGGAGAATCTGCTGTCCATCATCCATTTATTTTTTTTCTTAGCCGGCTCTTAAGGCTACTACAACAGGAGAGGTCTTATGCCGGGCCACGGCCAAGAGATCTTTAGGAGAGGCCAATGTCCAGCTGTGGACGTCCTAGTGCTGAAATGATAATGATGTAAAACATTTTGATTTAAAAACGAAAACTACTTAATTGATTTTGATAATAATTCTGTGAGAGCAATCTGAGAGTATGTCCTTTCGAATAAAAAAAGAATTTTCAAAATCGGTTAAGAAATGACGGAGTTCTGAGGTAAGATATATAAAAAACATACGCTACGAGAACCTTCGCCCTTTTTGAAGTGAAGAAAAAATGATAAAGCAACGTATAAAAATCCAATAAACCAAAAGTTTGTGTGTGTTAGATCATTGTTTTAACTGTATATCTATACTTATATTGTAAAGACAGTGTGTTCTCGCCTTAGAGTGACATACATGAGAATTTCATTTGTAAGTTTTAACCCATGAGCCATATAAAACAACTCTGTAACCTAGCAACAGATACGTCGTAAGCACTTACAATAGCTGTGAATGTAAAAAATAAGACACTGACAGTAAAATCTTTGAGATGTAAACAGTAAGAAATAGCTATAAAATTTTATGAAAATCACAGAGCAAAACTTACAAATGTAACTTTGTATTCAACAAAATAAAACCGGGACTGTGTTAGTATAATCTGTGGTACAGAAGCATTAATGCGCTAATCTGTATTATATTTTGAGTGTGACGTGCTCGTCACACCCTAGAGGAGTGTGCCGCCATGCTCGGCAGCGAAGGATGCGGCGATGGATCCTTTAGCGAATCTGTCATGTCGCTAAAGGCTGCGGAAAGGGAACAAAAAGTGGACGCTCTCGCTGACCTGATCCGCAGAAGACGACACTATGCGCAACTTCTTCTACGCTATAGAGAAACCCATGTTAAAGACGTCCATTTTCCCACATACCATCACGGCGTAAGAGTGCTTTCGGTATCCGGGAGCACTCTCTAGAACAAGGCCGCGTAGGCGAGCCCACCGTCGGGGTGTCACGGTAGCATGATTTTTGCAGTTTTTTAAATTGTATATGAAAAAGTATTTAATAGCTAAAGCATATTATTCTGTACAAGATTATATAGATGATGATAGTGCATGGATTTAGTATAGCTGATTTTAATCAAGAATGTTTAATATACACATTTGTCATTTTTAAATGTATATACTTAATAACACAATTTTAAAAGAGTATCGAGTTTCTTCCCGGTTCTTCTCGGTAGAATCTACATTACGAACCGGTGGTAACTTTTCATTAATTTAAGTACTTTTTGTTTGCTTTGACGATTCAAAAGTACTTTTAAAAGCCTACTTGAATAAAGTATTTTTGTTTTTGATGCGTAAGTGATCCCGTGGCGCTCCACTAAGACGATGAGGGCACCTCTGGGTTTTAGTGGGTAGTCTGGGGCACTCGCCTTTCCCACCAGTCCCTCCCGCCTGAATTACCGGGCGGGATGCATAAACGCATTCCCAAGCGAGCAAAGAAAAATAGAGTCTGTGTTATATTTTAATGATATTAATAACTAACGGTATATGTACCCAATTGTATATTCATTCCGGACGGATATGTTTTGTTCAGTAACTAATGAATTGTAAATATTTAAGTTTCTCCGTTTTATAAATACAATCCATTATGTACAATGATATTTTGTAACAGTTTAGCGTTAATAACGGATACACCGTTTCCAACTTTGAAATGTCAATTGACTGGCTCGAATTAACTGAGAGACCACTCGAATAATAAAAAAAAATTATTTAATTAACAACCTTACATGTACACTTACAACTAACTCAGTCTAACAATTTTTGAAACACAGGGCCACCTTAGTGAGGATGTTCATATATTTGGACGCTGATAAGCAATAATGTGTCAACCCACAAAAAGCCAAAATTAAAGATATTGATGTATTTTAATACTGCCGCACCAATTTAATATTATTCAAATAAAATTCAAGTCTCAATTCTCAATTCAAATGAAATAAGTACGGAAAAATTTAATTGAATGTTTCGGATTTCAAGTGCGTTCCATTTTTTGCAATTTATACAATAATTTTAAATATTTAAAAACTTATTATTTAGATAACACATTAAATATTTCAATCTTCTTTTAATTCAGTATAACTTATATCAAAATAGAAAAGAAAAGATGTATATAAACGTCTTTATACCTACAGATTTATTAAGAATAGGCGTAATATCTTTAAACCCCATTTTCATTGGCTTGACATAGTATTGCTTATCAGTGTCCATTTAATACTTAATTTTTATAAAATAAATGGGCGCTGAAACCATTAAAACCTTCTGTATTTGCGAAAGCACTTCACTGATAACACGCACTGTCATGGGAAAAATTCCGTTATGGTAACGTAATTCTTAAAGTGTATTTTTTTTGTTATTACCTTTTTAATTTGAAATGGTACTTTAGATTCGGCACATATCTATTTAATTAATTTACATCGAAATCGATTTAGATAAAATCGATTGAAACTCGTCGGCTTATAACAGTTATAACATATGTACTGTTATTTAATATAATTGTTTTTTTTTTTTGAGTAAAGTAACAGCTTGTAAACATCCTACTGCTGGACTAAAGCCTCCTCTCCTCTCCAAGGTTTTAGAGATTAACCTCACTGCTCCACTGCGGGGTGGATATACATGTGTCAGAATTTCTCCTAGCACATGCAGGTTTCCTCACGATGCTTTCCTTCACCGCCGAGAATGACATGCATTTAAACACAAATTTAGCACTTGAAAACTCAGAGGTGCTAACCGGAGTCTTAACCCGGTTGAACAAATCATTGGTTGAGATCGACGTGTTCTAACTAGGCCATCTCGGCTCATTGCTTTATTAATTACAATTAATTACACATCAATATTTTACATATTCCATAAATAACAACATTTTAGTATTAATTGGCTATCTGATATATAATAAAGGGCAATACCTAAGTTACAATAGACTAATATCAACTGCATATCACCATTTACAAAATATTGCTTTTCCTGATGCAAGGCTGTTAATTACTGAGGAGTTCTCCTAGGATCGCACCATCAGCTCCACTCTATTACATGCATTGTGACGAGCATAAATTGCTTAGCAATCATAACACCGGTGGCCATCTGTGGTCTTTATTATCAGTTCCACTTCAGCAAGTGTGACTTTCCAAGAGCAGAGTTACTATCAATAATATTTAAATCGTTATAGATGTGACTAATATTTGAAGAGTTCCCGCGATTTCTCCCGGATCCCAGCCTGAGATCCTGACCTGATGATAATAGGACCAAATAGGAATCATTGAAATTAAAAAAAAAACAGAATCGATCCACAATTGGCGGAGAAATTCTCCCTTTCGAAGTCGGTTATTTTTTTTGTCCGTTTCTTCGTATGGTATGCTATACCGTTTATCCAATATCCAACTTTGTCAATAGTTTTTCAGTTGTAAGCACTATGACTATCTAGAATAATGTACTTTACAAATGGTACCATAATTTTTAAAACAGCTTCTGTGATTCCGGAGTTAACTTTGCTCATAGTCGTACAAAATTCAGTCTCTCTTTGTATATTGCTATAGATAAAGATATATATTACAGATAAAGATAATATATCTTTTATGGGACAAAGTATACGCTTCTATAATAAAATCCCGGAAACCAGATTAAATTTGCCACTTCACAAATTTAAATTAAAGCATACTATTCAGTGTATGACTACATTAATGATAAAACCGCGTGGAATAATAGAGCGTTGACAATCTCGCAGGATAACTAGACGCTGATAAGCAATAATGTGTCAACCCACACGGACTTCATTTTGAGAAAATGGCGTCTAAAGATGTCAAACCTATTCTTAACAAATATGTTTAAAGAAGTATATATCAAATTTTGTCTTATATTTTTTGGTAAAAGGTATAATGAATTAAAATCAGAGTGACATATTTAATATATTATCTAACAAAAAGTTCTTCAAATGTTTCAGATTATTCTATAAATTGCAAAATATGAAACGCACTTGAAATATGAAATAATTATTAAGACACTTTTTTCCGTACTTATTCAGTTTATATTACTTGATTTTTTTTTAATAATGTTGAATAGGTAATGCAGTATCAAAATACATCAATATCTCCGAATTTAACTTTTTGTGGGTTAACACATTATTGCTTATCAGCAACCAACTGTAGCTAACTGTATCCAATAATATTGTACAAAAATATTTTTAAAAGGGTGACTACTGAGGTTCTCGCCGGCTCTTCTCAGTGGAGTCCACAAACTTGTGAATTGACGATTCGAAAGAACTTGTAAAAATCTGTTTGAATAAAGTATATTTTGAAAAACCGTTTGAGAATATTACAATACATCTTCCGACGGCGTTTCAATTATAAATTCTTATTTGCTAATTAAAATATTAGCTGATAAAATTAATAATCCTTAAATTATACACTGGGCAGATATTCTTATGAATAAAGGAATACACCAACCCAACTAAAAAAATAATATTAATAACGATGGATCTGTTTTTATATATATTATGTATGAAATGATGATCTAAAATAAAACTATTATTATTATATTATTAATAAATATATTTCAAAAGTGACTAACATTTATAATAATTACAAATTAAGCAATAAACTATAATCTAATTAATACAAAAAAAATAAATAAAAAAGGATAACTTATTACAAAAGATCGTAGACCTCATCCAAGCCACGGCATCTAGGTAAAGTTCCCAAAATACTGGCAGCATTACCCCGTTGAATGGCCGAGCTGATCCTTTGACCAAGGTAGCTGCTAGCTCTTGGGTCCCCAAATGACTCCCAAAGTCTCTTTGAGAGGTCTTTAAAAAGAGAACGAGCATCTGAATACCACGGACCAAGCGTAAACAAAAAAAAAATAAAAACATTTCAATAAATGTAAAACAAATTTTACGGTTAAAAAAATAGAAGACAATTTAAAATGACTTTCTTTACATTTCCAAGAAAATTGTATTGAAATGTTGTTAGTGTAACTGGAATGGAATGCATTACATGTTTTCACGCCCTTGGCCGTATTAATAGTGATTAATCAATTACTTTAATTGACTATGTGCAAACTACGTAATGGCGACTGTCAAATCGTACTCAGCCAATCACAAAACAGTGTATGATGCAGTCACTAGTGGAACCAGGTTGGAGGGGCTTATACGTTTATATACTTTACTTCCGCCCGCAACTTCGTCCGCGTGGAATAGTTACTTTGGGCTAATAATGCATTATTTTAGAACAAATTCGGTTAACATAAAAAAGGTTATAGTGAGCTAACCTTAAAAGATAGACATACGCTGTACCGGACTTTTTTTTAGAACTTTTAAAGGAGAACAATTCTGTCATACATGATTTTTGCGAAACTTTAACCGTTTACGCAGCGCACGCAGCGTAAGCTCTCTCAACAGGAAAATATCCCCCGATTTTGAAACATTCTTCATTGGTGCTCCGCTCCTTTTGGTCCTAGCGTGATAATATATAGCCTATAACCTTCCTCGATAAATGGGCTGTCTAACACTGTAAATTGTTAGTTTTGGGTAACTACTTAAGTGGTTCATTAAAATTAAGTTATACGTGACGATTTTTACTGGGAGGCCCCATCCAAAGAATTTGCGACGGGCCTCAGATGTTATAGTTACGCCTCTGATAGTCCTTAATTTGACATCTTTAGACGCCATTTTCTCAAAATGGAGTCCGTGTGGCTTGACACAGTATTGCTTATCAGCGTGTATTTGTTAACATACGATTACCTAGGTAACTGTTACCAGATTATAGAGTTATTTATCAGTAACGAGAATAATTTTTAACACTAGAAACACTGAAACTCTGTATACACTTATATTGCCCAAATTCAATCAATCAATACAGTTCTAACATATGAATATATACCAGAAATAAAGGAGGGGGAGGTGACTTCAATTATAACGCATTTTAATTCTAAGGTATTGTGTCATTATATACGTAATTGTTTCTCTAATTGAAATTAAAAAGCAGTCAAAATGACTTCCTTGGTCAATCTAGTGTTGAAGTGTATTAATAAAACAATAAATTAAATACAATATTTTATTAAATAATATCAGTACAAATAGTCGGAGACCCACGGAGACATATTGCTGGTATATTTCGTTGGCGGGATATCGTAAGGAATAATTAAACGATTTTTAGAGTTTTCTTGCAGAGGAAAGAAACCTTGATTTAACTGAAAAACAAAAAGCAATATTATATAAAACTAATATTATAAATGAGTGAGTGAGTGAGTGAGTGAGTGAGTAGGTTTGTAATTTCATCTGCAAGTGTCTATGTTGGATGGCTTTAAAATAAAATATTTAAAGTTTTTAGCATTTTCTTGTAGAGAAAAGAAATTTTGATTTATCTGAAATATATGAGACACTATTTTATCAAACTAATATTATAAGTGAGTGAGTAGGTTTGTTATTTCATCTGCAGGAGAATGAGTGAAGTTAGAAATGTGTCTATATGTCTTTAAAATGAAATATTTCACTGTGACGAAATGTTTTTTTTATTACTAAAGACACTAGGAAAGTACAATAGTAGATGTTTTAAATAAGACATTTTTTTAATAAGACATCCGTGAAGCCCGAACATTACACAGATTATACAAGCACAGTTAATTAGTCCCATTCAAAATTTATTTGTTTAATTCAATTCCTTGGTTAATGGCTTTTAGTTGTGAAAAGTAGACACATGTTATCGTTGTCTTAAATATATAATATAGTTTTATTTCAATAGGCACATGTTATTTCGCCAATGTCACGTGGAATAGAGAAAACACGATGGAGATTGATCGGTGGGGTCGCGAATCCAACCTGCGACGGGTAGTCAAACAAATTTTTTTTTTGTTAAAACTCCGTTTATTATAAAGTTAGTGGTTCTTAGTACATTTTAAAAATATAAAATTATGCTAAGTCACTTATACTAAGTTTGGGATCGTTGACGGTATCTGGTCAGACCATTGACAATTTCAGAGCAACACAAAATCTTAAGTTTCCTGCCAGCCCCTTTTTGTCAAGATTTATTTAAAAGTTATATGTAAAAACAATGATGTTAAGTATTTAAATTTTTCAAATAATGAATGTTGGCAAAGACGTGTTTAAATATTTAAAATAATGTTCTAATAAATTATTAATAGAAAGTAATAAGTTTAAGTTAGCGCAAACCAGTATGGATGTGCAACGGCAAGCACAAAAGTATAATAAGTGCAGGCAAGCGAGCAAAGCGGTGCAAGGTGGCAAACAGCAGCAGTAGCAGGCCACCAGGAAAAGCACCACTCGTTGACTGCAGTAGACGAGCCTCCAACAGCTCCAACACAGCGAACAAGTGTAGTAAAAAAAACTCTTCGGTTGAAGAACAAGACTTCAGATAAAAAAAAACTCCCTCAGGAGTGTTTAATTTTATAAAAATAAGACGAAAACCCCTCGCACGTGTCACGTGGCCGGCAAGAGTACAAAGGAGGTTTGGTAACCCGAACCTCTCAAATTTGTATAATATGATAAAGTAGGTACGCCTACTTAAATATGTAAAAATGATCGAAATATATAAAATAAAATCGTTTAAATCAACAAACGTCGGTGAACGACCGGCGCCTGCTCAACGATACAATCGCGTCGACCCAGAGAGTATTCCCTACTCTCGAGAACGAGACCACAGACTAACGTCAAACACTATATTCGGTTTAGAAACCAACTCAAAGATATAACAAATGAAGACAATATTTTATAAATATTAAAATATTGTAAAAGAAAAATTTTAAAGGGTTACAAACCTTAACTAAATTTTGAATACATACTTGTTGAAAATTCATTTTTGTATATCAAAGTCATAATTTCAACAGCTTACATTAATAATATTCAGATGTGTTACGATCATACTATTGCACGTTAAAAATCTGTACCCATTTCCAACTTTCCTTCAAACGTCAAATAAGTAAGTCATACTTGTACTCGCTCTGCTTAAATAAATGTTATTTGTGTTTTCTTTTGACTTTTCAAAGCATAAAGTTCAAACCAGTTGGAATTCAGTTATCCTATAGTGATTTTGATTAAAGAAAAAACTCGAAAAAACAAATTTAAAAGTGTAAAATCACAACAATAATTTGTGTGTTCGCAGAATTGTTAGTTAAAGTTACCCACTTATTTTGATAATACATTGGTGTGTTTCATCTAGTGTAACATACGAACGTTAATTTTGCGTTAATCGTCATATTTAAGTTGGCTCTGTGGATTATAGCTGACAAAATTCGCCGAGGAAACCGAGTTCGATTCCAACACCACTAGATAAATAAAATTTTTAAATTTATTTATATTTTCTCTCAAGAATGACGAATGAATGCTCAAAATGCAAAAACAATGTTCTGATTAACCAGAAAAGATTAAAATGCACTAGATGTCAATCACAGTACCATATGGAATGTGTCACTAATAACAATCAATCGGTATCTAGAGTACAGTGGGTTTGCAATTCATGTACAAAAAGTGCTCGTAAAGGAAGTGAAGTTATTACTACCCCACCAATACAAAATAAAAATTTACTATCTGAAGCAAAATCAACAAATATGAGTGAAAAAACAAACGCTAATGAGGAATTTCTATCCGCGATTAGACATGAAGTGGACGATATAATAAAAAATTCTGTTAGCAATGAATTAAAAAAGATCAGAGAAGATTTAAATGGTATACAGGCTATAAAAGATTCTATCGATTTTTTTTCAAATCTATATGAAACTGTTAAGAATGAATTGGATGAGGCCAAAAAGAATATTCTACAATTAAAAAAGGAAAATATAGAACTACGCGAGCAAGTACAGTCATATGAATTAAAGGTTGATATTATTGATAAAGAGATGCGGTCTAGTAACCTCGAGATACATTGCGTACCAGAATATAATAATGAGAATCTTGTTAAAACAGTAGAACAAATAGGCAAAATTATTAACGAACCTATTACTCAAGGAAGCATCGCAAAGTGCACACGCGTAGCTAAATTAAATAAGAAATCTTCTCGGCCACGGTCAGTATTAATAAAATTTTCAAGTCCCCTACAACGTGATCGATTTCTAGCTGGAGTCATAAAATTCAATAAGTCTAACCCTACTGATAAGCTAAATAGCTATCATCTTGGAATTTCCGGAGAAAAGCAACCAATTTTTGTTTCGGAACACTTATCAGCGAAGTCCAGGGATATATTTGCTGCCACACGAATTTTCGCAAAAGAAAATAATTATCGATTTGTTTGGTCACGAAACGGAAATATATACATCCGAAAATCACCATCTAGTGACGCTATTCTAATTAAGAGTAAAGATTTCTTAAAAAGCCTAAAATAGTATAATTATAGGAAGTTGTTTTTTTTAATAATTGTACTTTAAGAATAATTTGTTAAAAATGGTTTCACTCAATATCTTTTACCAAAATATTAGAGGTATAAAGTCTAAAACACAAGATGTTTTTTGTAAAATATTGAATTCTGATTACGATGTCTTGGTATTAACGGAGACGTGGTTAAATAGTAGCGTGTTTAATAATGAGATTATCGATGACAGGTATTTTGTATTTAGGCGTGATAGAGAATCCTGTAACTCACATAAGTTGCAAGGAGGTGGAGTATTAATTGCTGTATTAAAAATATATAAATGCTATAGAGTAAATTCATGGGAAAGTACATGTGAGGACTTATGGGTCAATATAATATCTGGAACTGGAGAACATGAGAAAATAATTTCTATTTGTGCCGTATATATACCTTCACCATTACAATATGCTGTCTTAGAATCATTTACTGATAGGGCATCAATCAATATAAACGAACAAGATAATACATTAATAATAGGTGATTTTAATATACCCTCAATTAAATGGATTAGTAATACGGACTCAAATAAATTAATTGCAGAAAGACATGATTTTAAAGCAGGCAATCTATTGCAGGATTTTATGTCAAAACATAACTTACACCAGTTTAATAATACTCGAAACGCTTATGGCAAGACATTAGATTTAATATTAAGTAATATAGATGAAGTAGACGTAGGCTATAGTGATTACTTCTTAGGCCCAATAGATAAACATCATCCATCATTGGAGATAAATGTTGCTATTAAAACATATAATTATTTTTCATCTAAACCTATTTCGAAGCCAAACTTTTTTGCCGCAGACTACGAAATAGTAAATCTTGCTTTAAGCCAAATAAATTGGGACGATTGTTTTCAGCATTGTAGAGGCGTTAATGATATGAACAAATTATTTTATAAGGAATTACAGAAAATAATAGAAATTCTTATACCTAAGGTTCAGAATAAACAAAACCATAAATATCCACACTGGTACTCATATAATTTAATTAAACGGTTAGTAGAGAAAAATAAATACAGACTGCTATACAAAAAATATAAAAATCCATTAGACGAGATAACATTTAAGCTACTGAGAGAAAGATGTGAGAAACTAATCGATTCATGCTATAATAACTATACTCAAAGAGTTGAAAACGCCATCAAAAATAATCCTAAATATTTTTGGTCGTATATGAAGAAACTTCGCAATAATAAAAGTAACTATCCGGCACTGATGACATTTAATAATTGTTCATTTACTAACGAAACAGAAATATGTAATCAATTTGCTAAATATTTTAGTTTAATTTATGATATGAGTAAAAATAAATCAAAAAAATTTAATACCACATCAACATATTACGATTCCAATTTAATTGACAGATTTACTGATGAAAAGGATATTCTAAAAAAACTACAAAATATAGATTGTAATAAAGGGGCAGGTCCTGATCAGATACCTCCCTTTTTCATTAAAAAATGTGCGTCCACCTTAGTTAAACCATTGCAATTGATATTTAAGCAATCAATAATTGAAGGAGTCTTTCCTTCATTTTGGAAGGAAACCATTGTTATACCTATATATAAAGATGGTAATCGTAAAGACATATCTAATTATAGACCAATTTGCATCTTATCCGTTTTTGCAAAAATATTTGAATCAATGATCTGTCCTTTTCTAAACTGGCATATTCAATCAATACTGAGTGAAAATCAACACGGATTTGTTAAGGGGAGATCTACAGTAACAAATTTAGCATTATTTGTTGATAATGTATCAGAATTAGTTGATAAAAATGGACAGATTGACTGTATTTACACAGATATATCGAAAGCATTTGATACCGTTGACCACTTTTTATTGATTGAAAAGCTTAAAGTTTACGGTATTCCACAATTTTTACTTGTTTGGTTAAACTCTTATCTGCGCTGTAGAAATTTGAAAGTAGTAATAGGTGGTTTTCAGTCAAAACATTTTGTAGCCAAATCGGGGGTCCCACAAGGATCACTCCTCGGTCCAATACTTTTTACAATTTTTATTAATGATATAGTAAAATGTTTTGAATATAGTCAATGTTTTTTATATGCGGATGATCTGAAATTCTTCAAGATGATAAAAAGTATAAAAGACTGTGAATATTTGCAACAAGATCTCCAAAGGCTTGTCGAATGGTGCAGAAAAAATTGTATAAATTTGAATACTAAAAAATGTTTTAAAATAACTTTTTCAAGGAAAATTAATAATATTATTTATGATTACTCTATCGATTATTATACTTTAACACAAGTTGATCAGATAAGGGATTTGGGGATCTTGGTAGACAATAGGCTTAGTTTTGTACCACACATCGAAAACATTGTAAAAAAATCATTAAAAATAATGGGGTTTATCATTCGAAATACAAAAAAATTTAAAGATTCCCTTACTAGATTGGTTTTATTTAACTCTCTAGCTAGAAGCAGCTTAGAATATGGAGCAGTTGTCTGGACCCCTCATTATAACATACATAGTGATAGAATAGAAAGAGTCCAAAAGAGATTTTATCGTTATATAAGCTTTAAAGATAATGTTTTAAATAGTAATCCAACCTATAAAAGCCAGCTTAATCATTATAGATCGACTTCACTTATGAACCGTAGAAAATTACTCCAACTCTGTTTTTTATACAAAATTATTTCAGGTGGAATAGATTGCCCTAGTTTACTAAGCAAAATAAATATAGTAGTTCCAAGAGCGGGAAGTCGGTTAGTAAATAGACCAACATTTAAGAGTAGGTTTTCCAGAACTAACTTGGGATTGTCATCACCTGCAACGAGAATGATGAATCTTTACAACAATGTTAATTTAGATGTAGACATCGATATATTCTCAAATACGCTAAATTTTTTTAAGAAAGAGTTAAAAAAATATTTTACAAATAACCCTGCATAATTTTTTTTCTTTTGAAATGTATAGATAGACAGATCTAAGATAAGTAGTTAATAACATAATGGATATAAATCTTAATGTAATTTAAGTAATTTAAATTTAAGTTTTTAAATTATTTTAGACTTTTATTTTAGTTGTATTAATTAGTTTTACTACCTTTTAATATCATAATTATTTATTGTTTTTATTATTGGTTTATACTAGTATTTTTTGTTAAAATTAGCGAGTATAAGTAGTCTTATAAGTTTACTTCTGTGCATGTTGAGTTAGCCTTTAAGTGTGATATACAAAACGGGACTCTGTGTTTATTGATATTTTAACTAATATTGTTAAGAATGTTTGTATATTCGTTGGCTTCCTATTTTTAATAAATAAAAAAAAAAAAAATAAAAATTGACAAGCTCGTCAACCACCTTGGTCTAAACATACTCAGCCACCAGCTAGTTGCTAAGCAACGTCGTCCAAGTCGGCATTCTGGGTGGGTTTTCATCCAAAATGTATGACCTTGTTACTAGAACGTATATGAGGGGGGGGAGCGTTTCCCCTAACCTAATTAGTCCGGACCAATTAAATTTAACAGATTATCGAGATTTTTTTATATTTTCAAAACTCACCACGAATTTCGGCAAGAAGAGTACACCACATTCATAACTCATTATTCTTAAGGCTCGATTCCCCTTATTTAGGGATCCCCAGGCAGCTTTACTGACGTTTGCTGACGTCAGGAGGTAGAAGGCGGCCATTTTGTTGTCGGGGGAGACCCGGGTGTATGACTTTATATGCGGCATAGCCTTATTACGGCAGGATGACGTCGCTAACCATTGGCTGAAAGGAATTTAGTAAAAAACATAAAGGAGTACTTAAAAAAATAAATGCAATTTCGTTGACTTGGATGACATATTTTTTCAGTTATTTTGAGTTTGAGAACTACCGATTTTGATGGAAATTCTATGGTAGCAGTGAGAGATCTTCCGTTTTCAAGTAATCGACGAATTGAGAACCCCCTAGTTTTTTGGAAGTCAGTAAAAATATTAAATAAGACTGAAATATTAAAAAAAAATTAAAAAGCCGACTGAAAGATATCTTAACGTTTCCCCAGTTTTACAGTTCACGTCCGTCATGTTGATTGTTTGCTGTCGTCACATAGACTGGACATTCCGGGGGATATTACGAATTTTGTAGGAGCGTGAGAGTGTCACGCCGTTTACTTACTTTACAACAACGTCTAGAAAAGTAACAACATTCCAGTCAGTTTCACTGCAAAGGCGTAAACGGGACGTGACGACATGATGACGTCATGCCGTCTGCCGTCACGACATTCATATCGGTTGTGCTATCAAGTGTACAGGAGGCGTGGCATGAGAACATCACGCCGTTTACCGTCACGTCATACTAGTCGGTTTCACAGCCTTGGTGATGGAGCGTGGCGGCATGAAAGTGTCACGCCGTTCGCCGTCTCGGCATACTAGTCGATTTTTGTCAAAACATCGTGACGGCGTGACAGCGTCATGCTGTCACAGCATTCGAGTCGAGAGTCGGGTTTGTTAAAAAGTGTACAGCTTATCGTGACGTCATGAGAACGTCACATCGTTTATCGTCGCGGCATACTAGTAACATTTTCATTAAAAAAATACTCACTACAAGAAATCATTGAGCCAGGGCTGTTTCCTGTGAGCCTCCGCCGCGTAAGGCAGGCAGCCTCCGCCCAGGAGATCATCGTGGGATTGTTTCACATTCTCTATTTAGAAAAAGATAATGTTATACAGGGTGTCAACAGTGATGCAAAAACAAACTGAATTCAAATTATTTTAATTAATTTTTCTCATAAATTATGCCAATACTGTACGAGACTGCAAAAACCATACTTTTCAATTAACAAAAAGTTTCTTATAACTATAATTGACACCCTATCTTCTTCTTCTTGCCCTGGTCCCACTTTATGTGGGCACAACATGTCGTTCTCTTCTTTCCTATCAGCCGTCATCACGACCTCTCTTACTATGTCACTTTTTACGTCTACCTTTTCATTGGTCTACCTCGAGTGATATAACCGTCCACGGTCATATCTAAAACTCTTCTTGTCACGTTGCATCCTCATAACATCACACTAATCTATTACTCGTCAACTTATCTGTTACTGGAGTCACTTTTAGACTGCCTCTGACATGCGCATATCGTATCTTATCCATTCTAGTCACTCCACGCATCTCAACATTCGCATCTCAGCCGTACGCACTCTCTTTTCATCCATCCCCTTCGTTGCCCAGCACTCAGATCCATACATCAGGAAAGGTCTTAGTATAATAAAAAAAATAGTAAATGTTCCATCACAGCATAGAGAATATTAGGAACCATCACACACTAGTGGGCATAGCATAGGAGAATATTAGGAAACATCACACACCAGTTTATGGGAAGCCATTCCAGTCATAGATGCAAGAGGAAAATTCGTATTTTTATAGCCCATGCCATCGGGACCTTAATATATACCTCATTTCATGTAACTGTGTCGACCACCAGAACTATACACATATTTCTTTAATTTTAATTATAAAATGTTTCTTATATATTTGGACGCTGATAAGCAATACTACGTCAACCCACACGGACTTAATTTTGAGAAAATGGCGTCCAAAGATGTTAAGCCTATTCTAAACAAAGTGTGAAGATGTGTATATCCATCTTCTCTTTTTTATTTTAAAATAAAAAGTTTTATCTAATAATATTTCTTTCAAATGTATTAGATTATTGCATATTGCAAAATATTGAGCACACTTCAATATACGAAACATTTAATTAAGAAACTTTTTTCGATATATAATTCGTTTAGATGATTTGAAAATGTTTTGAATAATGTTAAATACGTAATGCACTATCAGAATACATCAATATCTCCGAATTCGTCATTTTGTGGGTTGACACATTATTGCTTATCAGCATCTAATAATACTTATCGAGTTAATGTGTTTAGATCATTAATTAATAACATTATTAATGCAATTCATATCGGATGTATTTAACAAATAGTCGAAAACATTAATACTGAACGAGTGTAATTATTCGATAATTAATTTTCGTTCCGGGATGTGTTTATTTACTAAATAAGTCAAGTAATATCGTATAAAGACTGAGAATAATATCATATACGTTAAATGTTTTAAGTCTTGTTCACTTGACTGTACCGTGCGCGAGTTCGGACTCGCCTCGTATTCAGACACAGTTACGTGAAACGGGGTATATCCGTCTGTTCATCCGTCTGTCCGTCAAACGTGATAAGTAGAAAGTTTAAATAATAAAAAACACCCCTTGGATACAAAATTATAAAAATATTTTCTGTCATACTACAAAAGACGCATTAAAACCATGTTCAACACGTGTCTAGCTAAACAGTGTTTAAACATTACACATTGCTTAAAATATTATCTCAATTGCTTAACAGCGAATAAACCCATTAAAAAAATATTGATAAAATGTTATACGTTACATTTGACAGCTGAAATAGGTTTTATACATCTATTAAACTCACTCACGTATGTTAATCTATATCTAAAGCATGTTTAACTCAAAACTGTGCTTAGACGCGGATTTGTAGTACGGATTTTTTTAACACGCGTTTAACGTCTGTTTAAATCTTTTGTAGTAAGGGAGTTTACGTTTTAAACTTACCTAAAGAAGGATAAATTAGTTTCAACTCTGGCGGTTGCGATAGCATCTGCGGCTGGTTCTTGATTTTAGTGAAATTGTGTAAAAAGTCACCCGTCAGCCATAGCTGTTAAGAATTAAAATGTACATTCAAAAATATTTTCTAATTAATTTAAATACAGAAGCATCTAGAAGAACATAGAAATTCTTAAAAGCTGTAATATTATCTAGATAATAATATTTAAAAAAAAAAAATAAAATGGTTAATCCCTTTAAGACTAAACGGAGAATCACTAGCAGTCTATAAGTGTCTTGAAGTGTCTAAAAAATACCTAGAATTTTGAAAAGTATTAACTAACATTGTTAAGATCTAGAAGTAGACACATCTAGCGGTGTCTATAAGTGTCTATGAGTGTTAACCAGTAACATAAATTGTCATGAGATCTCCAGACATGTGTAGAAGTGTCTAGAAGTGTCTAGGAGTATCTAGCAGTGTCTAGAAGTGTCTAGATATGACTAGAAGTGTCCAAAAGTGTCTAAAAGTGTCTAGCAGTATCTAGAAGCGTATATAAGCGTCTA
Organism: Hypolimnas misippus; assembly: GCA_037950945.1. Classification (NCBI taxonomy): domain Eukaryota; kingdom Metazoa; phylum Arthropoda; class Insecta; order Lepidoptera; family Nymphalidae; genus Hypolimnas; species Hypolimnas misippus. Next base: position 5,526,060 of record JBBEEQ010000002.1, read on the forward strand.
GAAACTTCTAGAAGTGTCTAGAAGTGTTTAGAAGTGTCTTGAAGTTTCTAGAAGTCTTACTTTAGGTTCATTGCCATAGCTGCCCAAACTGCTAGCTTGCGCTAAAAGCGGCCACGAACGGTTTTCAGCCGCTGGTATCTCGCAGTGTTGTCTAAGAAGTGCCCCAACTCGAGTCATGCCCCAATCCATGTCGAAATGTGACCCTGGGGCTGATGACACGAGGAAGACACTGGGAGGATTAAAAGAGACTCTTAACCGATGGTCAAAGATTTGGGCCAGGGTAGTTTCAAGAGCTAATTGTAACTGTATTTTAACAGTAAATCTCCCACTGCTGGGCAAAGGCCTCATTAGTTTATTTTTTTTATATACAAAAATAGCTAACAAACGATATAATAATGTTATAAGCTGAAGAGTTTGTTTGTTTGTTTGAACGCGCTAATCTCAAGAACTACTGGTTCGAATTGAAAAATTCTCATTGTCACATACTTTATTCATATTATAGGCTATATAACATCACTCCACAACTCATAGGAGAAAAGCAGTAACCATAAACGCGAGTGAAACCTCTAGGTGCAGCTAGTGGTATATAAAACTTACTTGATATGGCTGAAATCGCATCTCTTGACCCTGTCCAGGTAGTAACACAGCTGGGGCAGGTGGTAGTGCCCCAGGTATCGCAGTAAGCTACGTTTGAACATCGTGGGGGACTCCCCGTCGTGCGGCATCGCGTCCGCGGGGAGTTCCGGGCAGCGGGGACTGAACCATAGACTAAAAAAAATTGATATATTTTTAAAAGTTTTCTAATCCTTAAATGGTTTGTAAACAAGATAATAAAAATGTATTGCATGTATACATACATAGGATACTCACTTCTATAATTCCTAAATAACGCTTTGACATTACAACTATAAAATCCATACTAATATTATAAAATTGAAGAGTTTGTTTGTTTGAACGCGCTAATCTCAAAAACTACTGGATCGAATTGAAAAATTCTTTTTGTGTTATATAGTTTATTTATTCTGGAAAGCTATAGGCTATATATATACTACATCACGCTACGACTCAAACGAGCGAAGCAGTAACTATCAAAGCGAGTGAAAGCGCAATAAAACAGCTTGTTAGTAATAATCCGAAACAGTCAATGGACAATGATGATTAATTTTTTTTCTTGGACAGTTAAACGATATATTTTTTAAGTTGAACTTTTAATTCACATTCTATTTTTATAATATTAGTTAGTAAAATAAAATTTCGAATAAGACAACGATTTAAAAAAAGACCCCGACGAATTGAAAACCTAGAGTAGATTTTTTTTTAAAAGTCGGTCTATAAGTGTATCAACTCACCCCTGTGTCCTGTTCTCCCAGTCGTCGATGTACAGATTCGCGGTGGATATCACAACCCTAATGGACCCGTCTTCGTAACACAGAATCATCATTTTCCTAAAAACATGTCATATTTGAGCCGAGAGAGAGTGGTTCAAAGCCCGGAATGCTTGAGTTTTCAAGTGTTATCACATTGACCGCGAGAATGTCGTTAAGTTCGGAAGACGTAAAGCTTCACTGAGGTTCTTCTTTGGGCCGAAGTAATTGACGAGCTCGTCAAAGTTGGAAATGGGCACAGATTTTTAAAGTCACATTTTTTCGGTCTGGGTTGTGTGAGACCGACACAGGATCATGAGATCCTAATGGGGCGTGTGATGCGTTTATTTATTTATATAAAAAAGCTGACAAATTCACAGGCAGGACACCGGATGTTAAGTCATCATCCGCAGATGGACATCAGCACCAGAGGAGACACATACGTTTAGGAAAAAGTGAGTAAGTAATGGAAAGAGTTAGGCTTCCGGCTCACTCACTCACCGTACGAAACATGGCTATCTACTTCACGCCGATCTTCTATATAAGATAGAGATGGCCTAGTGGTTAGAACACGTCGATCTGAACCAATGATCGCGGGTTCAAACCCTGGCTAGCACCGCTGAGTTTTCAAGTACAAAATTTGTATTTAAATTCATCTCGACGGTGAAGGATAACATCGTGAGGAAATCTGCATGTGCCGGGAGAAATTCTGACACATGTGTATCCGCCCCGCAGTGGAGCAGCGTGGTGGATTAAGCTCTAAGCCTTCTCTATAATAGGAGAGGAGTTATTTGCCCAGCAGTGGGACATTTTCTGGCTTTAAGACTACCCACGTGTGATGTTTTCCAAACGGCGTCGCCATTGTGACGTAATGGGCGTCTACATTCGGTTTCTTCTTATTAATATTCTTCATATCTGCACAGTCTTCTCCGTAGAGTATTGTTAGCTTTTTCGCGCTGAAAATATGTTATAATAATTAGTATTATAGAGGGCAAAGGAGGGTAATGTGTTTATCAGTGTATGTATGTATGTACGTCGAGTTTCTTGCGGGTTCTTCTCGGTAGAATCTACATTCGGAACCGGTAGCTTTTCCTTAATTTAAGTATTTTTTGTTTGTTTTAACTATTCAAAAGTGCTTTTAAAAGCGTACTTGAATAAAATATATTTCTAGTCTTCATAAAATTCAAAAATCTTACAAAAAATATGACATGTAACTTGACGATTCGTAAGTGCTATAAACGTCCATTTGAATAAAGTATATCGATACCTCCCACGTAAGTTTATGTAACCCCAAAATTACAATTTTACAGTAGAGCACTTTTAATCCGTTTTAGTTCGAAAGTTACAACAAAATACGCCTTTTTTCAGGCGTATTTTGTTGTAACTTTCCTTGAAAAAAAAAAGATTTTTGGTATTTTTTCACATTGAATGCATTAAGCAATGCAAATTCGTGTAGTATTCAGTAAAAACGCTAACGGCAATTTTGTGGCTTACAATAACTTACGTGGGAGGTATCGATATTTTGAGTTTGAGTTTTCAGTTTGAGTTTGTATGTATGTGGGTTTGTACCTTTGTGGCACTATTTAGACCAAACGCGTGAGCCCATTTTAATAAATGACATGTCGTTTAATTCGTCAAAAGCATAAAATTAAAAAAATCAAAATGGCTGATTTTGGACGCCATAATGTGAAGAAGAAAAAAATAAAATCGACCAACTATGTCAAGTGGGGTATCATTGAATAGGTATTTAAAAATCATTTATAGGTTGGTCATATCGTTTTTCAATCAGAATTACCGTTTAGGATGTATAACGATTTAAAGTTGGTCAGTAACGATTCTCACTTACAGGCGTTTAGACAGAACTGATATTGATACGGTACTGCTGACTGCAAGTGGTCTTGCTCAGTTGGGTTTTTGGTTTTCTTAATTAATTTCTTCTTTTCTTAGTGACATTTCACGCTTAAACTGCTGTATCGATTTTAATGGAGTAAAATCGCTAGGTTTAAGTCTTATTCATAGATTATACCTGATTACCTGTACCCGGCGAAGTAGTACTGCGCCAGTAACCAGCCAATTTCAACCATAAAGTTTATTTGTAGTGAACACTTTAACTCCCCGAGGCTACTGTCTAGGATTTCTGTAACAACAAAACGGTAAAGTAAGAGCCTGTAAAAGTCCCACAGCTGAGCAAAGGCCTCCTCTCCTATTGAGGAGAAGGTTTAGAGCGTAATCCACCACACTGCTCCGCAGAGCAGCGGATATACACGAGTCAGAATTTCTCTCGGCACATGCAGGTTTCCTCACAATGTTTTTCCTTCACCGCCGAGCTCGAGATACCTTTACGGTTCATGAGATATAGCCCACGAACGAACGGACAGACGGGCGATCAACAAAGGCATAGTATTAGGGTCTTGCTAGCAACGAGTATTCTAAAGGCTTAAATTAGATATCTACTGTAATTCATCACATGTTAAGTGAAGAAAAACGTCGTGAGGAAACCTGCATGTGCCGGGAGACATTTTGACACATGTTTATCCGGCTCGAAGGACCAGCGTGGTGGATTATGCTCTTTTCTCCTTAATAGGAGTGGAGTGCCCAGCAGTGAGACAAGTTGTCTAAATTACATTTAATGATAATGATCCTGTCTTTAACCGACTTGAAAGAATAGAAGATTCTCAATACTTAGTAATGTTTTTCATTTGTTACTTTAAAACTCCATTATTTATGAATCGATTTTGAAATTTCATCAAACTTATTTCAGTGGTTTCGTTTTTAAATCAAATAACTGAAATATGTAAATATATCATCGACGAAAATGCGTATTTTTTGTAACGATTCTTTTTTTGAAACGTTTCGTCTTTTCAAACTTACCCTGAAAGGTAATGGAGTATGGCTGTGTGTGCGTCTGTTTGGCGTCCGTGATGGTGGTGTAGAAGATGTGGTATGGTGCGGAGGCGGCATGCTTGGCGGCCATCTTGCCGCGTGGTAACACCACTTTGAGGAAGTCCTCCGCGCGTTTCGTTGGCGGTACCACCGGACGGTAGTCAGAATCTGAAAATCGTGATTTACCTTTTTGTGGTCAACACCACCCATTAACATTTACAGTAAAATAAAAATAAAAATAAAACCCATCAGACTCAACGGCCCTGATTAAGTTCTCATGACCTTGTGTCGAAGTCCAGAAACACACACCACAAACACAAACACCCAGACCACGACAAACGTATGGCCAAGACGCTTGCCATGAGCAGGGATCGAACCCACGACCGTTAGCGCTTCAGTCAGTTGCAGTGACCACTGCGCCAACTCGTCTTTCAAACAACAGTATCAGAGGATACATAAAAGCGTTGTCTGATTAAAAAAGAAAACATACGCGTATTGTGATACAGCTAGGACTGAACCTGCACTCTCCTACAATACATGTCAGATGGAGCTGGGTCGGACACTTGCAGTGTAATAATTCTTGATATGACGATTTTTATATTCTATCTAAAGGGACATTGGTGTTTTCTTCCCCAAATCCGTTCCCTTACTCCTAACTCCTCTTCATCTCTTATCTCTGCTGTGTCCATGAGTGATCTCTTAACATCAGATGACTCATTCTTTGCCAGCTATTTTTATACAAAAATTAAGTTTAAAAATCTACATTACCTCTTACTCTTTCTGGAATACCGTTTGATGTAGAATTATTCATATCACATTTTGAACCACCCACTGGAGTGTCGTTTTTTAAATTATTTCTACTCTGTGGCAAGCTTGTTTCGTTTGACACTTTTTTAGTCTGTGCACTTGAATTTGGTTTTTCACTATTTTTATTTTTGGAACCTAGTTCGGTCTGTGACGGTTTTTTAATCTGTGGTTCTTCTGAGCTTTCGATTTTACTTTGTTTGCTTGAGCTTTGTTGATTTTCATCAGGTAAAGAACTTGTAACGCTGAAAATAATTTTTCGTTAGTAAATAACATTAACATTCAGTATTCCATTAGTATGAGTATTATCATTTTCGAAAATATAATTACAATCAGTACTTTTTGATTCATTTCGCATAAATTTCACACCACTAACTTTTCGCTAGTTACATAAAAAAAGTCCCCAACGAATTCGGAACCTCCATTATAGGTAGTCAGATAAAACAGTAAGTTAAGAAATTTGCTCAATAATTGGTTGAGGTTTTATCGAAATAAACATTAAACCCATTACATATACATAAACAAGCCAGCCATTATGAAATGAAAAGAATAAAAAAGGCATTGAACATCTATAGGGCCAAAAAAAAGAAACTAATAAGACAGATGGAGTAGATGATCAGAAGTCGAAAAAATCCACCCTTAGGGTGTGAAATTATAGAAATAAAACCAAATCAAAGTAAAAATTTAAAACACATACCAGTCCTTCATCTTTTCCTTAGCTTCATATAAATTCTTTTCAACGATAATGTTTAATTGGTCAATAAACATATGTTTCTGTAGGCTGTATTTCTCTGGTATATCATAAGCACCCGAGCCATCATAATTATCCAATATTGATTCCACTGAAAGTTAAAATCAAAGGAAACCAATTTTACATTTGCAACTTAATATATTTAAAGTCTATATTAAAAAATCCTTAATAGAGAAAGCATATTATACTACACAAGAATATTTGGGCAATAAAGAGAAATGGATCTAATGTGCGTTGATTTTCTAACAGGATATCAATAATAAATTGCAATAAAAATCCATAATATATGAATGATTTTTAATGGAGTACCTATCGAGTTTCTTGTCGGTTTTCATCGGTAGAGACCACATTCCGAACCGGTGAAAATTTATAAAAAAAATCTATAACCAATGGACCTGTAACTTGACCATTCGAAAGTGCTGTAAAAACCTATTTAATTAAATTAGATTTTGAATTTGAATTTGAAAAAAAAGCAAAGCCCAGTAATAATAGTAAATTAATTAATAATTATTAACAATCAATGCCCAATTTTTTGCAATATAATTTTATTTTATATAATATATTTTTATTTATTTATTTTAATGGTTGAGGCTGTGTTACATCATGCCAATGATTTCTTTCTTTCCAATCCATACTAATATTATAAGTGGCAATATATTATCCGTTTGTTCATTATGTTTTTCACACCTAAATTATTGAATCTATTTTAATAATTTTTGTGGTAAAAATTACAAGTGTAATTCTCACATCTCAGAAAACATTTCACTTACAATGCGGATGACTAAATTCACGGAAATGCGCCGGATTCAGTCTATAGCACTTGTCCCCGTAACTGCATTCCTTTTTAACTCGTTTGACATTTTGATTACCTGTAAAACATAATATTTAAATTATATTCTTGATATTTTTCTTTATCGATAAAATCTTAAAATATACCCGACATGTGTGGCAAACCAAAAGCAACAGATAAATTATTTCTCAAAGATTTTTTCGTCAGTGTAAAATTTCTCGTTTAATAGGGCATAAAAAATTATATAAAAATATAATAATATAAAGATCATTATTCGCACTAATGACGGAAATTAAGTATATATCTCAAAATTATTATTTTCGTCTAAACTAATATTATACAGAGGTAAGATTTGTTTGTATGTGGTAATCTCTGAAATTACTGATTCGATTTAAAAAAAATCTTTTTGCGTTAGATAGCTTGTTTATTGAGAAAGGTTATAGGCTACATTACATCAAGCTACGACTAAAAGGAACGAAGCAGTAACTACGAACATGAATGAAATCGCGAGAGCAGTTAATTCAAAAATATTATTAATTCAAGATATTATAACTGTGCCGCAGTAACTAGTGGCCCAGTCTGCATTTTTTAGTATAATATTAAATACTTTATATTAAATAAATCTTTCTTTTTCTTATAAAATGCCGTAAATTTATTATAACTATTTAAATAAAAAAAAACGTTATAAGATATACAAATTACCGTCCATTTTATTCATACGTTTATTAGATTGGTTCATAATTAAATACAAAATTAAAACATTTATTCAATTAATTGTATGTATTTTAAACATTTATTATTTGTTTATGTAAAGTTGAACTTTTTACTTTGAAAACAGCTGCTAGTGACGTTTTCGTTAGAAATTCGATGAGACGACAGTCCACAGATTAATAATATTATTTATTGCAGATAAGATATAGTCACTAGGTATGTTGTTTAAATTTTTTACTTTAATGGGCAAGTATTTCAGCTTATGACGGGCATACACATTCAGACTTATATCTCATTTAATGCTAAATTTAGTTTACATCGCTGCAGCGTATTTTCATACTTCGGTTCATATAGTGAACTTTAAATATTAGCTAAACTAACTGAATTATGTATATATTATATATATATAACTATAGACAATAATATATATACTAAAATATACATAATTAAATCAGTTTCAGTTTAGTATTTAACATGTTACAGTCACTTTTTTCGATAGCCACAACATGGACGTTAAAAAAAACCAATCGGAATTTAGATTCTATCGAAAGGAACCGGCAAAAAATTCAAGTTTCTCAACAAAGGAGTTTTTAAAAATATTAAGAGATGTTAACTACTAATCAAGAGATTTTAAATCCTTGTCGATCTGACTAGAGTATTTTAACCTAATTTAGATATATCTGATCTTACATGAAAAGAAAAGAGGCAAACGATTTTCTTGATATTCCCAGTTTATATCTCTATGTTTATATTACCAATAGCATAAACAATTAGAAATTATTTCATCTATAATCAGTTTTCAGTTATTATCTGGCAACATTTTTTTTTGTCTTGTTTTCAATTTTCTGTTTACGAATTTTTTGCGTAAATTGTAGTGTTCATCACTTCTCCTTCATAAATTAAGGTAATTGTGTTTGAAAATACATTACATAAATATGCTCATGTATATTGTTTTCATAGTATTATCTGTGTGTAATAAATAAAATAACTGTCTCAGTAATCGTGGCACTAGAATTGCAAAAAACTCTTCTAGCCTTAATTAATACTATAACAATTATTGTTAATTGTAGTAAGCAATTTTCAACACTAGTCAATCAGTCTACCCGAAAGATCGATCGATCGAAAAGGAGGTTCAACTCTGTACCTTTTATGGTTCATGAGATATAGTCATACGGACGGAAGGACTGCAGAGCCGGTTTTGAAACTATATTCATTCAAAAGAGTGATTTCTGAGCGTAGGCTTTCAGATAGGTCCCATAGAATTTTTATCAAAATCGTTTAATTCAAAATAATTGGAATTAATATGTCAATTAAGCTAACGAAATTGCGTATTTTGTTTTTAAATATATTAAAAAAAATAGTTTTATTTATTTATTCTAAAACGAAGTAAATAGACTAAAATCCGTTACATCTCTTTTCAACAATGTCAAAAATTGAATAGACTAATTGAATATTTTTTAATATTAAACAGAATAATGAACGATCCATTCGTCGGCTGCCCATACGACCCTGCACATCGTGTCCCTCGGTCCCGCATCCAATCACACATAGTGAAATGCCAAGTAAAGCACCCAGCCCTCGCCACCTGCCCCTACAACGCATCCCACCGCTTACCGGAGTCCCAGTTGAAGCAACATGTAGACAATTGCCCCACAAGGACGGCAGTGTTTCCAGAAAAAGTTGTAGCCAAATTGACGACACCTCGGCCTATCATACAAAGGGATTATCTGCCGGAAACCGATCCTAATCACGATATATGGGACGATTAAATGACTTCCTATACTAATAGTTTTAAAGAGTCCAGAATTTTATAATAGTAAACATGTCTTTTTTTCAAGTGTTTTTTTAATATGTCTTGTATCTGTGCTATTAGCGCGCACAATATTCTGCCAAGTATACATGTTGGAGAAGACACAAAGGAATCCAAACAGTTTTCAACTCTTTAATACTATAGTATTTAAAAAAAATCTATAAAAAGTAAAGAAAAAAGCTCATGGCCTTGAAATGTCTGGACTGATTTTGGTAGAACATACCTGAGAACCATCGTTATAAAACCCTGTTTCAAATAAGAAAAACCGCATCCAAATCGGTTCACCCGTTTATGAGCTATATTGAAGTCGTTTAAAAAAAGAACCTCAGCATATGCTCAGCCTAAACCTAATTAAGACACTGTTATCGATATGTGTTATACAATAGTGTTACACAAACTTTTCTGTTCTAATTTGTGTTGGGTTATAACTCCATGTTCTCCTTTAACAGCCCAATGCTAAGTAACTCTCTAAGGTATGTGTACTGTGCATATCAATTGCATTAACAAAATAATTTTTTTTTTAATGTAATTACACACTCCTTTGTTATTATATGACATAAGGAAAAACATTTCAACTTTTGTACATATTAAAATTAATGTACTCATGTACTTTAATATATTTAATTAATAAGGCCTTAAATAAATAACTTTCTAGTGTAAGATAACACAAATAAAAATGTTTTGTTTTTTTTTCGTTGTGTGAATAATTTGAAATTTTGTAAGATCCAATTCTGAACTGCCCATATATATATACACTAGCTGGTGCTCACAACTTCGTCTGAAATATCTGTGATGCCTACATTATAGTAGCTATATGCATACAAATCTCAGCCAGATCGGTTCAAAATTGACAAAGTTTCATACAAACTTTCATCCCCTTGGGGGTAGAATTAATCGATATCCTTTCTTAGCGAATGCCTACGTCATAACATCTACCTGCATGGGCTGTGCGATGATAGACCACTATGTCAGTCAGTCACTTTTGAGTTATATATATTTAGATTTTTATTTTGAGATATTAGTTACTTAAAATCATTAAAGCAAACACGAAATATTAAATCTGAAGCTATATGAAGATATTATAATTTTTAATATATATTTGTTTGTCTGGCTGTTGCACTGAGTTAACAAATGATTGTTCCATAATTGTGTTTTTGTTTGAAAGCTAATATAATCGAGGTCTTAGCTATCATTTATGAAGATTAAGACGGTTATCAGCTCTTCTAGATGAAAGAATCTATAAGAGAAAAAAAATTGCGTAACCTTGACCTGATGTTGCATCATCTGGGATCAGGATGCACAACTCCTCACTAATTTACAGCAGAAGTATCGTGGGGCTCCTTAAAATGGTCTCAATGGGTAGATTGTTGAATAATTAATAAATTTTGGAAGGTAAAAAAACAAATATGATTGCTTTAAATAATATATTTTTATACAATTATTTAATCATTCTGACTCGGCGTCGCCGCTCGTAACGATTTCTCCAAGTTCTTCAGAGCAGGAGTTATGTTACTTCCTAAATCTTCTACAACGCTCGATAAATACACTGAAAAAACATAAAACTTATTAAAATATATAAAAAAAAACTTATTTATAAAATTTCTTAACTTATTTTAAATAAAAATAAATAAACGTTTACTTAAATAACAAAATTATTCCGGTTATTTCAATATAAAATTCAAAGGACTGAACCGATTTTGATGAAGATTCTATGGGACCAATCGAAGAATATACTAATTTATTCAAGGAGGCTTTTAGAAGCACTTTTGAATCGCCAATACAAACAAAAAGTACTTAAATTAAGGAAAAGCTACCACCGGTTGGAATGTAGATTCTACTGAGAACCGGCGAGAAACTCGATAGGTACTTTTTTTTAATTGTGTTACTAAGTACATACATTTAAAAATTACAAATGTATATATTAAACATCCTGTATGAAATCCAGCTATACTAAATCTTATCAAACAAAAAAATGTATTAACAAAATCGGTCAAGCCGTTTTCGAGTCATCGCTAACCATAAAAAAATCCCCGTTGAATTAAGAAGTTCCTTTCTCTTGGAAGTCGGTTAAAAAAGGACTGAGCTTATACTAATATTATAAGGGGTAAAATTTATTTGTAAGTTTGTATGTAGGGGGTAATATCTGAAACTACTGATCCGATTTGAAAAATTCTTTTTACGTTGGAAAGCCCGTTTATTGAGGAAGGTTACAGGCTATAATACATCACGCTACGACTCATAGAAGCGAAGCAATAACCATAAACGCGAGGGCCAGCTAGCTAATTATAGAAACGTAAACTCACCAATGTCAGTGAGACAGCGCTTCGTCCCCAATGCGTCCATGTTTTGTATATTCAATATTTTCTCCGCGTAAACTTCACACGTGTGCGTGCAGAGCTGAAAAAAAAAATATTTTTCAACAAAATAAACCGGCTTCAAAAGAAATCCGTGCCTAGTAAATTTTTTGAGGTGTTATTTACTATATATATATAGCCGCATATAAAACGTCCTTCTTCTTCGAAGTCAGTTAATAAGACCATTACAGAGAACGCACATTTCCACCAATAGATGGCGCTAATTAATTGGCGACGGCGACAGCTTAAAATCATGACGGCAATGAATAAACATTTATTGATAAGCATAAAGTCGTACTATTTGTATATATTTTAAACCGACTTCAAAATAGGAGGTTATCAATTGATGACATGAAAGAGGAATGAGGTGATATGCCGTAAAATGAAATTAAAATTTCGAAAAAATTGATTCAAACGAAGGAAAGAAAGATTCAAAATTTGTTTATATGTTTGCATGTAGAGGGTAATCTATAAAACTACTAAAAATATTTTTTCATTGGATAGCCCGTTTATCGAGGAAGGTTATAGGCTATATTACATCACGTTACGATTGGACCGTTAGGGGTATTATAAAATAAATGGACGCTGATAAGCAATAATGTGTTAAAAGTCAAAATAAAAGAGATCATATCATATTGACGTATTTTGATATTACATCAACTATTTAACATACTTAAAAAATCAAGTGATATAAACCAAATAAGTACGGAAAAAAGTTTCTAAATTAACGTTTCGAATTTCAAGTGCGTTCCATAATTTGAAATTTTTACAATAATATCAAATATTTGAAAAACTTTTTATTTAATAATATATTAAATATATCAATCTGCTTTTAATTAATTATAACTTTTATTAAATTAGAAAAGAAAGGATATAAACTTCTTCAAACAGATACATTAAGAATAGGTTTGACATGTTTAGTCACTATTTTCGCAAAATGAAGTCCGTGTGGCTTGACACAGTATTGCTTATCAGCGTCCAAATAGGGTTCCGTCGACAACGTGGTGCGGAACCCTAAAACATACCTCAGTGAGGAATTGCCACGGTGCTTGCTTCTCCGACAGATGCATCTCCAAATGTTGAGGCAGCGTCATTAGGTATTGACCGATCTGTGAATGAAAATATTAAAAAAAAAATCAACCGACTTCAAAAACGAATATAATCTGTAGAAATAAACTAAAACCAAAAAAATCCACAAATAAAATTAAATCAAAATATGCTTTATTAAAGAAGGCTTTTACAAGCACTTTTGTATCGTCTGAAAAAATAACTGAGATTAACATTTAGAATCATACCATCTTTTCTACCCCCATACATACACCCTCCCCCCCCTTCCCCTACACTGTGTAAGCTATAGCTAAACCTATGGATGTGTATATAGTTCTCACCTCTGTGATGTACTCTTGCGGGGAGAGAGCAAAGTCGGGTAAATCTGTTGTCAACGCATCGTTGTTATGCCATACTGATAGCTGGGTTATTTTATCTGCAATAAATAATGACTAGTTATATATATAAATTGATAAACATGGCCTAGTGGTTAGAACACGTCGATCACAACACATGATCGTGGGTTCGAACCCTGGCTAGGACCGCTGATTTTTCAAGTGCTAAATTTGTGTTTAAGTTCATCTCGAGCTCGGTGAAGGAAAACAACGTGAGGAAACCTGCATGTGCCGGGATTCTGACACATGTATATCCGGCTCGAAGGACCAGCGTGGTGGATTAAGCTCTAATCCTTCTTCTTAATAGGAGAGGAGGCCCAGCAGTGGGATATTAACAGGCTGTTACTTTACTTAAAGAACCCTGGGGGCCGATTTTGAAGAAAACTAAATTAGATTAATAGTATTTTTTTAAAAATCCCGCTTTTTTTTTAATTTGCCGTATACTGCTTGTTTAAAGCGATAAGGTCGATTTTGCTTTGGTAGAATATTTTATAAGGAAAAGACGTGTGTACTTAGCAAGGTTTACTTTGTCACTAACTTATTATACTTACAATATTTTCTTAATATTTAATAACTTTGATCTATTCTCAGCCTTATTACATAATAAAAATCAAATTTAAAGCAAAGTAGCAGTTATTTTTCTCATGATGTAGTGGACTGTATAGATAGGTACGAGTAGATAAAATCTTTATGTATTTAGACTACTATTATCTCTTCGAAGTTGATGTATAGAAGGCACTATCAAATGGTCAAATAAATGCAACTAGACTGTATTTTTAACACGCCTTTATTAGCTTCACTTGTAAGTATGTAAGAAAATCTTGGAATATTTATTTGAACCACTTCCCGGTCTTTGATGATGAAACTTTGCACGCGCTCTGAGTTCCGATGACAATGCATGACTAGCTAAGAAATGTCATTACGAATTCAATATGGCGGCCTTCTCGAGATGGCGAACTGGCTGTTTGAAATGCACTTCCATGATTTGGGTATCCAATGGAAGGGTTTGCTATCAGGAATACGAAAAAATAGTCACGTGACTCCAATCCAACATGGCGGACGTCTAAAATGGCGGGCAGGCTATTGAACTATATTTTTAGTGCGTAATAAAAGCGTGATTTTTACTTTGGCCTACCCCGTTAAAAAAAACTCATCCTGTATTTATCTGTAATTTCAGAAACAATTTTAAAATGTTTACATGTCTCCTCACCACCTTTACCTCTGAACACGATGTAGTTAAACACAAAAGCGTCACGAGTTTTTCAGTATCACTCACCCAACTGTACATCAATGGGGTTCCGTAGTATGAATCGGGCGAGGGTTTTGAGCGTGTCGCGAGCTCGGCGGAGCCCTAGCACACTGGGGGGCGAAGTCCTGGGCTGCTGGCGGGTTTGCTCGTCTAGTAGTATGGTCGGTAGGTCTAAGAGAGGGTTGTCGGTGGGAGGATCTGAAATTTTGAGGGCAGTTTTGAAACTTATACCAATATTCGAAACACTAAATTAAGAAACTTTTTACTGTACTCATTTAGTTTACATGACTTTAATTTTTTTATATTGTGAAATACTTGACGTATTATCAGAATACATCAATATCTCCGAATTTCACTTTTTGTGGAATGACACATTATTGCTTATCATCGATATATCAAATATCATTATTACGTTTATCAAAAAAGAAAACAAAATGATGTATATATACTTCTTTAAACATATTTATTAAAAATAGGTTTGACATCTTTAGACGCCATTTTCTCAAAACGAAGTCCCCGTAGCTTGACACGGTATTGCTTATCAGCGTCCATATATGGTTTATATTTTATTAGCGAAATCAAAATGTTATCGTTCCTATGGTAGAGCTTAGCTGATTTAAGGGGAAGTGGTACACTCTCGCAGAAAATATAAAGTACTAGCTAGAATATCAGCGTTTCCTACAGCGGATAAAAACCGGAAGACTGACACCCCCACCCCTTCTTTATTAATCTGACAACGTATTTTATGTATGGTGATCACTTTATATCTTTTATACCTTAATTTAAAAATTAAACTAAATTTTGTTTCTTCATCAATGTTCTTTTTTTATTTAAAAAAAATAGACTAGACCGTCAGTACCACACAAGCGCAGAAAATATCGTACAGTAATATGACTGCATTTCGTACAGTAAATGAGTGAGTCAGAAGCCTATCCCCTCCCAAATTCCTCTCTTTACTTTCTATTCTCTCCTTCATTACTTCATAAGACAATCTGTTCTCTCCTCTGATCCTGCAAATGTCCATGTGGTGATCAACACCATTACCTTGCTCATCCTCTACCCTCAGCCTCGCAGCGAGGATGTCCAGCAGCACAGCGGCCGCATTCTCCAGCACCAGAGACGCTGGGAACGTCTCGCTTAAGACGCCGGTGGCTTCACCAGCGGATACTGACGATTGGAACTTGGCTTCGATTCGACGAGTATGAGACGATATGAGGTTTAAAACCGCTGACGTGAACGCCTGGAAAATTTAACCTGGTGGTCATTTCGACTTCTTTAACAAATTTTGGAAAGAAAAAGAGGTTTTCAGTATTTTATTTTTGTTTTTTATCTCAGAAATCCGTCATTGCTTTACCAATGCGATAAATTCTTAAATGTTTTTAAGGGTATACTCTAATCTAAAGATTGGTCAAGTAGAATTTTCATCAAAATCGATTTAGTGGGATCGTTTTTAAACAAAATAGTTGGAATACGTATGTAATCCAAGTAAGGTGATCCATGGTGAGTGTGATCTAATTTAATAGTAGATAATTGTAAAATTAAGCACCGATAAAAAAAATCCTTCATAATCGAACGCGAGAGCAGGAACACCATGGGGTTTTTGTCAGTAGGAGTCTCACATAGTCCTCTACTTTCCTCGGAGGGGATCCATCAGGATATCGATACGTTAAAAAAAATGGTTAGGCTAGGTTCAAAATCAAAATATACTTTATGCAAGTAGGCTCTCACGAGCACTTTTGAATCGTCAATACATAAAAAATACATCAATAATGAAGCTACCACGATTCGGAACGTAGATTCTACCGAGAAGAATTTTTTTCAATCCAATACAATTTTTTATGAATTACAAATTTTTTATTTATCCTTTACTAAGCCCGCGCATCTTTATCGTCAACGTTATCTTGTATAGCGTAATATGCTTTAGTGTAGATTACCTACCAAAAAGTAATATTTTCTTTCGCATTTAGAACATAAGTTCTTACCTCTACAGAGGGGGCGTAGAAGGGGTAAATGGCGGTGCCAGCGATCATCCTCCCCCTCGCGTAAGCCGCGCCGAGCCACGCCTCGCTCCTCTCCGCTATCGAGAGCAACGCCCTCGATTGTTCTAGAAGGTCCTCCTTGAAGAAATGGAAAGATTTACTTCAGACTAGCGGTTTCACTCGCGTTTATGGTTACAGTTTCGCTCCTGAGCCGTAGCGTGATGTAATATAGCCTATAGCCTTCCTCAGTAAATAAACTAACACAAAACATAATTTTTCAATTCGAACCACTAGTTCTTGAGATTAGCGCGTTCAAACAAACAAACAAACTCTTCAGCTGTATAATATTAGTCAAGATAATAATAATAACGCGTCACACTCAACGGCCCCCATTAAGATCTCATGACCTTGTGTCGGGGGTCCGAAAACACTCACAACACAAACACCCAGACCACGACAAACATCTGTATGGCCAATACACACGTTTGCCGTGAGCGGGGATCGAACCCGCGACCGTTAGCGCTTTAGTCAGTTGCAGTGACCATTGCGCCAACGCGTCTGTCTGTCTGCTAAGATAATTATATATTATTGCAAGAGTTGAAAATAATGACGTTAATCGTAAGACGTAAATCGCGGGGCTAGTAAGCCATAACATTCATTGTTATGGCTTACTAGCCCCGCGATAAACTTAATAAGTACGTAAAAAGTGTCTTAATTGAAGGTCTCGAGTTTTAAGTGCGTTTCATATTTTGCAATTTATACAATAATCTTATACATTTGAAAAACTTTTTATTAGATAATATATTAAATATATCAATCTGCTTTTAATTCATTACACCTTTTATCAAAATAGAAAAGTAAAGATGGCTATATACTTCTTCAAACATATTTGTTAAGAATAGGTTAGACATGTTTAGACGTCATTTTCTCAAAATGATGTCCGTGTGGCTTGACACAGTATTGCTTATCAGCGTCCAATTATCAGAATACATCAATTTTAAACTTTCGCGATTTATACTAATCATATTTAATATAACGGGTCTTATCGCGACCCAATTCATGACCCAAGGGTTCTCTCGACGGACAAAAATTATTATTGCCGCTTAGTACGGGAAGCAATTGAAATTAAAGAACACAAAAACCTTCAATCGCGATGATGGATTTAAATTGTCGGCCGCTGATAAATAAATTTAACAAAAGATTGTGTCAGTGCAGTCGCTCCCAGCGTTATAATAGCGGTAAAGACAATGTTAATACTGTGAGGGTAGGGGAAGAAAACTCGCGCGCTCGCCGCCAGAGGGCGCGGTACAGTCAGCTCGCAATCACGACGAGTGCAACTTCGTCGGCACGTCGGGCAATAAGAAGGTATTACTACCATTAGTTATCGCGATCCGTTATGTTAAATATGAAGAATACATCAATATCTCCGAATTTGACTCTTTACGGGTTAACACATTATTGCTTATCAGCATCCAAATATGAACACCTACCTGCTTGACTTGCGGTTCGTCCAGGTAGCTCAAGAAGATGGCAGTCTGCAAATCCGTGTACTTTGGCAGTAATACCCTTAGAGGAGCTCCCGCCACGCGAGCCAGCTCCCGCAGAGAAGATCTCGGGACTTCGTCTGATGGAAATATGATGATGAAAATTAAGGATGATTCAAAAAAACAAAATCAAAATATACTTTATTCAAGTAGGCTTTTAAAAGCACTTTTGGATTGTCGATACTTATTATTTAAAATTAATAAATACTTAAAATTAATTTAATGAATTCACCACCGGTTCGGAATGTAGATTCTACCGAGAAGAACCGGCAAAACTCGATAGTTACTCTTTTAGAAAGTTTGACAATACATTTGGATGCTGATATGCAATACTGTGTCAAGCCACACGGACTTCATTTCGAGAAAATGGCGTTTAAAGGTGTCGAACCTATTTTTAATACATCTGTTAGAAGAATCGTATATCTATCTTTTCTTTTCTATTTTGATAAAAATTACAATTAATTAATAGCAGATAGGCTAGTAAAGAGTTTTATCTAATAATAAGTTTTTCATATATGGACGCTGATAAGCAATACTGTGTCAAGCCACACGGACTTCGTTTTGAGAAAATAGCGTCTAAAGATGTCAAACCTATACTCAATAAATTTGTTTGAAGACGTATATATTCATCTTTTCTTTTCTATTTTGATAAAATGTATAATGAATCAAAAGCAGATAGATTTATTTAATATGTTATCTAATAATAAGTTTTTAAATATTTGAGATTATTTTATAAATTGCAAAATATGGAACGCACCTGAAATTCAAAACATTTAGTTAAGATACTTTTTTCCATACTTATTTGCCTTGAAATTTTTTCGAATAATGTTAAATAGGCGACGTAGTATCATAATACATCAATATCTCAAAATTTGACTTTTTGTGGGTTGACACATTATTGCTTATCAGCATCCATATATGAAATTATTTCATAATAAAAATTATGGAACTCACTTCAATATTCTAGACATTAGATTAAGAAACTTTTTTCCGTACTTATGTGATTCAGACATCTTGAATTTTTTTGTATAATGTTAAATACGAAATGCATTATCAGAATACATCAATACATATCTCTAAATTTGACTTTTCGTGGGTTGACACATTATTGCTTGTCAGCATCCATTTATGAGTTACAAATATATTAAACACCCTGTGTGAATCCGGCTCATACTAAATCCAAGCATGTTTATCATCTATATAATCTTGACCAGAATAATATGCTTTAGCTACTAAGGACTTTTTAATATGTACTTTAAATTCTGTGGGATTTTATTATAAAAACGAATACTTTCCTTAAGAAGGTAACATGGAATTTGCGCAGTCGGCAATTCGAGAAGTCGGATTCCGTTTATCCCAAAATATCCACCCTGAGGTGGATAATCGGAACGTTTTGTCACCCCGGCCGGGAGGATGAGCGCCAATCGAATGAATAAAAAGTAAGTTTCAAGATTCTACCACCATTTCCACGGTGATTATGGTAGATGCTTGATACTTATTTTTAAGCTTTTGGTAAGATACAGGCGAAGACGCGTGCATTTGCTAGTACATAATATCGTGTAAATATTAACGGTTTTTTACGCCAAAATACCTCGCAGACATGGACGGATCCAGGGTGTCATGGTAACGGCTTCGCAACGGCCAAGCGTGAGTCGTATCATTGGTACAGAAAACTCACTAAGCTTACTGATCGGCTGTATGGTTTAATACCTTTATTCGGTCGCGGCGCGTCTAGAACGTTTCTGATGCAATCGATAAATTCATCGAAATCCGTTTTGAGGTCTATCAGCTGTGTTATTCCCTCCTCTGCTGTTTGGCACATTTTGAAATTTGCTGTTACTATCTGTAACAAAGAAATAATAATCTTAAAACGTAAAAAAAATGGCTGATACATAGATAAAAAAAAGAAAATTAGACAAAGTTAAATTGAAAAAAAAAAATAATAATAAACGCATCACACTCAACGGCTCCCATTAAGACCGCGTGACCTTGTGTCGGGGGTCCGGAAACATACACAACACTAACACAAACACCCAGACCACGACAAACATCCGTATGGCCAATACATACATTTGCCGTGAGCGATCGAACCCGCGACCGTTAGCGCTTCAGTCAGTTGCAGTGACCACTGCGCCAACGTGTCTGTCAAATGTATAATCTTGCGTGGAATTATTTAAAAACCTCTCAGATTTTCTGAACGCGTGATTTATTTCGAAAAATTTTATTATATTATTTGTCTAGAAAAAAAATTAAATCGGCATTGCCAATTAATTTTTTTGGATTATTATTAATTCAAACTCGAAACTCAAAATATACTTCATTCAAATGGGCTTTAACAGCATTTTCGAATCATCAAGTTACATGTCATATTTTAATTTTAGATTTTTATAAAGCTACCACTGGTTAATGTAGTCTCTACCGAGAAGAACCGACAAGAAACTCGATAGTAACTCTTTTAAAATCGTTTATACGTAATGTATTTTTATTACATTTTAATTATGTTATCCGGATAGAAAATCAACGCTTGTCAAATCCACGCCTCTTTGTCGTCAAAATATTTAATTTTACAACTATAATATGATAACGTAATTTAAAAACTGAAAGTGATAAATACATTTCATACTATACATATAACTGTTATTACGTAGTTTAAAAAGTTAGTGTGTCGAATTCTGAAATTCTTCGTCGTACTCAACTAAGCGGCATAGAGGCAATTCTAATGAAGGGACAGTTAAGATGGTGCGGGCATATTGCGCGTATGGCTGATTCCAGGCTTCCAAAGTTAGCCTTCTACTCAGAGCTCGCTCAGGGAAAGCGCAAGCCTGGGGGTCAGCTTTTGCGTTACAAAGATGTCCTTAAGCGCCACTTAACTGCATGTGATATACAGACTAATAGGTGGGAAGAACTTGCGCTCCGCCGCTCTGACTGGCGTAACACCGTCCACAAATCATGTAAACGATTTGAGACAACCCGTCGCGAACATCTCGACGCCAAACGCAAGTTACAGAAGACCAGATCCAAATTTGGGTTTGCAAGCCATATCCGCTCACATCAACGAAAGAGCGCGTTTTAAAACAGTCAATGCAAGGTTCGCTGTCGACGGACACGTCGTGGAGATCATCATCATCAGTTTAAAAACCACAGTGCGCATTTAAGGGTTAAAGATGTACGTAAATTGTTTCTCATTGCTTTACACCTGAAAGAATTTACTGTCAGTGTCTAATTTAGTTAGTTTCCTAAGGTTCCTAGATAACTGATACCAGTTTACAGAGTTTGATATCAACTATACCCCGTTTCACGTAACTGTGACGGTGTGAACACGAGGCGAGTCTCGCGCACGGTACAGTCGAGTGAACAAGACTTAAAACATTTAATGTGTATAATATTGTTATATACTTTTTGAATATTCTAAGCTCTTAAAAGACATTTATAATTTCTTATATCTTTACTTGACTTATTTCGTAAATAAACACATCACAGAAGAAAATCACGAATTTTCGAATTATTACACTCGTTCAGTATTAATGTTTTCAATTAATTGAGAAATACATCCGATATTAATTACACTAAAAATATTATTAATTAACGATCTGAACACATTAATTTGACATGTGGATGCTGATAAGCAATAATGTGTCAACCCACAAAAAGTCAAATTCGGAGATATTGATGTATTTTGATACTGCATCGCTTATTTAACATTATCCAAAACGTTTTAAGTCATCTGAACTAAATAAGTACGGAAAAGTGTTACTAAATTTAATGTTTCGAATTTCAAGTGTAGCATATTTTGCAATTTATACAATAATCTCATATATTTAATAAACTTATGATTACATAAAACTATTTACTGTATCAATCTACTTTCAACTCATTATACTTTATATCAAAATAGAAAAGAAAAATTGGATATATACTTCTTCAAAAAAAATCATTGAGAATCGGTTTGATATCTTTAGACGCAATTTTCTCAAAATGAAATCTGCGTGGCTTGACACAGTATTGCTTATCAGCATCCATATATCAATATATAAGAAGCATTTAATAACTAAAATTAATGAAATGTCTAAACGAGTGTTCTTGTGCTTAATTTAGTGTTCTGCGCAGCGTCATGTGCGAAGTTCAGACCGACACATTTAAGTGAAACTTACTATACCTTCGTAGGCGATGGATCCAACGAAAGCAGGAGATCCGTGTACAGTCTCACTAGTTCGCCGAGCGGCTGATCCGTTTTCAAAACCGTAGTCAACCATTCCATCTGAAAGATAATTGTCCTGCTTTTAACCGACTTCAGAAAGGAGGTGGTTTTCAACTTTTAGATAGATAAGCACTTTATCGAACAATCAAGACAAAAGTAAAAAATGTAACAGCCTGTAAATGTCCCACTGCTGGGCAAAGGCCTCCTATCCTATTAAAGAGACGGTTTACAGCGTAATCCACCACGCTGCTCCACTGCGGGGCGGATATACATGTGTCAGAATGTCTCCCGGCACATGCAGGTTTCCTCACGATGTTTTCCTTCACAGAGCTCGAGATGAATTTAAACACAAATTTTGCACTTGAAAATTCAGCGGTTTTTACGTTTTAATTATTGGGCATGTCTGCAAATTGCTGGGCAAAGAAGATTATAAGAATAATCCACCACGCTGGTCCTTCGAGCCGGATACATGAGTCAGAATTTCTCGAGAATTCTTCACGATGTTCTCCTTGAAATTAAATGTAAGAGTATTTAAAAACTGAAATGCCGAGACCGTATTCTGTACATTTTTGAATGCAATTCTTAACTTCATATATAGGTAATGTAATTCCTTTTAACGAATAAGTTTCAAATTACGCCCAAATGTCACAGCTGAATAAATCACCGTGTATATTTCTATGTATACGTACCTACACGAATATGTGTGTAATTTAGGATAAAACACAAATAAAAAAAAAACAATTGTTACAGTTTTAGTTTTCATTAAAATCCGCCCCAAGGTCCTTCGAATATTTTTCGCTACTCCTTATACATTCGGATTTGGCCTACCAAGCCCAATTAAAGAACCCACCCTGTATATACCTATGTATATGTGTGTGTGCGTGTGAGTATCTGAGTTTGTGTCCGCACGCACCTGCCGCGGCGCGTCCTCCGCGAGAGTGGCGGTGAGCGCGCGCAGCGAGTGCTGGCGGCGACGCGCCCAGCCGCGCGCGAGCGCGAGCGCGCCCGCTCGTCGCCAGCAGCGCGCCGCGGACGCGCCGCGCGACATCCCGCGGAACACGGACACGTGCGCGCGCGTGCGCTCTATGACACACGGTGATATTATACAGGCTGTCCTCTGGGTGTCAACTCAACCAAAATTCAAAAACCCTTTATATAAGCCCACTTAAATAAAATAAATTTTGAATCTGAAACGATATTTAAATTATATATAAAAGTAATATAATTGAACTATTTTTTTTATTTAAAATAAAATTTAAACTTTGGATCTTATAGGTTCGTATAGGCAATATTTATAAAAAAGAATTCAACAAAATTAATTCAGATTTTCTTTTAACTTTTAAATATCGATTTTAGTAAGCTGGTAAAATGGCCAACACATGCCCAGTTGACATCCTGTATAACTATAGATATAAGCACAAGGATTGTAGCACCCAGAATGCCGACCACTTTGGACGACGTTGCTTAGCAACCAGCTAGCGACCGCGTATGATAACAACAGTAATTTTGGGCCAACAAGTCAATTGACGACCTTGTCAGTGTTGGAAATGGGTACAGATTTCTAACAAATCAAAATAGTACAAACACAACATATGTAGAAATCATAGAAATGTTACATGAATAGGTTTGACATCGACGCCATTTTCTCAAAATGAAATCCTAGTGTGAGTGTGTCTTAATACAATATTGCTCATCGGCGTCCATATTTAAATATAATTTCCAAAAAACAGTGTGGCTTAACACAATATTGCTTATCAGCGTCCATATCTAAATATAATTTCCAAAAAACTTATTTACTTAATTAAAACAAAAATACAAAAAACTACGCACGTGCGTGCATGATAGCGTGCGTGCGTGCGTGCGTGCGTGCGTACATGTGTCCGTGTGTGCACTTACCAGCGTCCATTTGCGTCAAAGCTTCTATAAGAGGCGGACTCAGGGCCGCTTCTAATCTGTTATACAACGTCTCCAATTGCATACGTTTCATTTCGTAGTCGGACGAATCGCTTAGCGCCTGTAACGATGCGAAAAAATATTAAAAAATATCGATAAGGTCGCCTTTGTATATCTTCCTTTATTTTTTTTTTTTCATGTACTTTGCAATTTAACTGGTGTGCAATAAACAGTATTTGTATTGTATTGTGTTGTCTTGCGTCGCGTCGCATCGCTTCGCATCGCATTGTATTGTAAAACCGACTTCAAAAACAAACCACACAATTTTGTTTATGTGAACGACACACTTGTAAAATTATTTCGATTTCAAAAACTACTGAACCGATTATGATAAAATTAATGAAATCAATCTGGAAAGATATCGTTTTTAACACAATAAAAATTTTATAATCGGTTAAGATATGACATAGTTATCAGGTAACAAATATTCAAAATATACACTATGAATTGAAATGTTTTCCTTTTTTGAAGTCGGTTAAAATAAAGCAATTTTTTTAAGTATCTATTACCAAGTTACAGAGTTGTTTTATGTTTATTGCGAGAGAAAAACTTACAAATGGACGACCGATAAGCAATACTGTGTCAAGCCACAAGGACTTCATTTTGAGAAAATGGCGTCTAAACATGTCAAACCTATTCTTAATAAATTTGATTAAATCTTTTTCCATCTTTTCTTTTCTGAATTAAAAGCAGATTGGTTTAATAAAAGGTTTTATTTTATAACTAGCTGTGCCCGCGACTTCGTTCGTGGATTACAGAATGCTTGGCATGTCTCCTGCAAAGCAAGGTTATAATAGTCTGCGGTACTGCTTCAGAAAGGAGCTTTTTACTTTGGATTTGGGAACTTTCTGGTTGTATTTATAAGCAGACACTAACTCAGATACGGTATTCCTCCACGGTTTTCACTATAAATGTTGAAGAAAAGTGTTTGGTGTTAGTCTTTGAAATTTCGAGTGTAAAACAGTATGTTCCCACCGAGGTTCTCCTTGTTATTATATATCATGTGACTTTTTTAACTGGGCTTGATTGGCCAAATCTGGAACTATAAGGAATCGCCTAAAATACTTAAAGGAGTCTCGTGTCCGATTTTGAGAAATCTAAAACTGCATCATAAGTTTTTTTGATTTCATGATTCTCCTGGCCAGGAATGGAGCCCACTAATTTTGAAGGACAAAAAATCATTCTGTATTATTGCACCACCTAATAGTGTCACTTGTAAGGATCAACTTTTGGGAAGTAATAGTAAGCGACAAATTAAAGGAAAAGATTTATTTTTTTACAAAATTACATTAAATCTTTACATTAATTAGAAGTTAAGTAATCGATTCTACACAGACATAAACAAATATGTGAGTAAATCACGGGTCCCGGTAAGTTTAGAAAGAAAGTCTGCATTACTTCGAAAGATTTGTTTATAGGTTGCATCAAAATGCTAGTCACCTACTAAAGTAAGGAAGAGCGTGAACAATACAATCGAAAATATATAAAATGAATAACTCACAGTAACTTCCTTTATGTTTGTCTATTTTTTCTATGTGAGCTATACAAAGTTGATAGAATGTGACGTTTGGTTTGGTCCCCCTCACCTACTCCGTTACCTAGGTAGGTTTAGATAATTCTTAAAAAAATTGATTTATTGAAATCTACATTTCGCTCGACTCGGCTATTGTACTCACCCGTTATTAGCGTTACAACATCCCGTTATAATTTTTAAATTTTACTTTTAGGTATGATCATTTTTTTGAAGAATTACTAAAACTTAACTTGCCTTTTCTTTTTGTTGCAGTTAACTGTATACTATTACCTTCCTGAAGTTGATCCTTATAATATGTTACAGTATCAGATGGTGCAATAATACAGAATATTAATTTTTTGCAAAATCAACGTGTTTGTTTCTGGCTAGGAAAATTTATTTATCAAAAAACTAATGATACTGTTTTAGTTTTTATCAAAATCGGCTCTGTGACTCCTTTAATTATTTTTCGCTATTGCTTATAGTTTCGGATTTGTTCTATCATATCCAGTAAAAAAATTACCCAGTAAATTTCAGCTGTTTCAGAGATTAGTCGTAAGAAACAGACTGACAGGCAAAAAATTAAAAAATGGATTTTTTGATGTAAGTACTGTATATACTTTCATGCATTTAGTGAAAAACACAAAATAATGTTCGACGTGAACCCTTACATTGACATAACTTTTTTATTTATGAACCGATTGAAATGAAACAAACACTAAATGTTTAGTGAAACTTACTGCAATATATTATTGAAAATCTCATTTAAATCGGATAAGCCGTTCTGAGATCAGAGGGCACAAACGCACAGACAAACAGACAAAAATTCTAACAATTACTGTTTTTGGTTCTATTGCGTAGGTAAAGGCCATCAATAATTTTTTTTTTCATATATCTTCCATGTACAGCCAGCGACCTGTTAGAATTTTATATATGTATGTATAGATAGATTGATTAAAAAAAGCCTTAAATAGAAGTAAGCCTACGTCACTCTTTACAACATTTGCTAACTGCAAGTAAAAGTACCATCAAAATCGGTTCAGCCGTTTCAGAGATTAGTCGGAACAAACAGATAGACAGACAAAAAATAAAAAAATGTATTTTTTGATGTAATTACTGTATATACTTTCATGCATTTAGTGATAAGCACAAAAAAATGTTTAACGTGATTCCTTAAATTGACATAACTTTTTTATTTATGGACCGATTGACATGAAACAAAGCCTAAATGTTAAGTGAAGCTTACTACGATATATTAGTGAAAACCGCATCTAAATCGGATAAGCCGTTTCTGAGATTAGCGTGCACAAACGCACAGATAAACAGACAAACAGACAAACAGATAAACAGACAAACAGACAAACAGATAAGATTTCTAAAAATCATTGTTTTTGGTTCTTATGCGTTGGTAAAAGCCCCCTATAATATTTTTTTTCATATATCTTCCATGTACAGACATCGACCCGCTAGAATTTTATTATTAGTATAGATATAGATATAGATATAGAATAGATATAGATATAGATAAGTATTTCAAATATATTCGATTATTGCATATTAAAACTATTGAGCACACTTCAATATTCAAAACATTAAATTAAAAACTATTTATGAATAACTATAAATACATGACGCATTATTGGAATACATTAATATCTCCGAAGTAGACTTTTTGTGGGTTAACGCATTATTGCTTAACAGCATCCAAATATTCTTATACAGAGTTCATATCTGGATTCATTACATTCAGATGATATTGATGTATTTTGATACTGGATCACCTATTTAACATTATTTAAAATAAAAATTGAAATCATAAAAACTAAATAAGTACGAAAAAAAGTTTCTTAATTAATTGGTTCGAATTTCAAATGCGTTCCATATTTAGCAATTTATACAAGAATCTCAAATATTTGAAAAACTTTTTATTAGATAATATATTAAATATGTCAGCCTAATTTTAATTTTTGTAACAGCCTTTCATTATCCCACTGCTGGACTAAGGCCTCATCTCCTATTAAGGAGAAGCTTTAGAGCTTAATCCACCACGCTGCTCCACTGCGGGTTGGCGGATATACAAGTGTCAGAATTTCTCCCGGCACATGCAGGTTTCCTTACGATGTTTTCCTTCACCGCCGAGCTCGAGATGAATTTTAAACACTAAATTAGCACTTGAAAATTCAGTGGTGCTAGCCGGGGTTTGAACCCGCGATCATCGGTTGAGATCGAGGTGTTCTAACCACTAGGCCATCTCGGCTCAACAAACAACAACTAATAAACAATACATTAATAAAACAAACAAACAAACTATTTTTAATTAATTATACCTTTTATCAAACAATAAAAGAAAAGGTGGGTATATATGTACTTGTTCAAACATATTTATTAAGAATAGGTTTGACATGTTTAGACGCCATTTTCTCAAAATGAACTCCGTGTGGCTTGACAGAGTATTGCTTATCAGCGTCCATCTCTGTCTAAGACTATAAAACGCATCACACTCAACGGCTCTCGGGGGTCCGCAAACACTCACAACACTAACACAAACATCCAGACCACGACAAACATCCGTATGGCCAATACAGACATTGGCCTTGAGCGGAGATCGAACCCGCGACTGTTAGCGCTACAGTTGCAGACCACTGCGCCAACGTGTCTATCAAACTATATTAATGTCTTGTTTAAACTTTACCTCCAAACTAGCTGTCATGGCCGAAACTTGTTCGGCTAACTCCGTTAATTTTTCCTTCTGTGTTGGTACCCCTGCTTCTAAAATTTCTTCTAATGAGGTGGCTAAAGCCGCCCATTTATCTGCCTCACGGAGAGTTGAAGCTGCATTCTGAAATACATAAAATTAAATTTAATACAAAAATAATAATATTCAATTTTTGCATATAATGTTTTTGGTTTTATAATATACATATAATATACATAAATATATATGTAAAAGTATATAATATAAAATAACATTTTTATTTTGAGTCACTGATTCTATTTGAACACAATTTGTGAGTTTTTTTTGCATTAACAGAGGGATGCAGACGGCTTTTTTGCATTACAAACCATTTATTGAGAAAGGTTATAGGCTATATAACATCACGCTATTGATATACGCCTATAACCTCATGATGGATAAAAAATGCAATGCTAACCAAAGAACCTGGGTGTTTGTGCTGTGTGTTTCCGGACCCCTAACACAGAATCATAAGATCTAAATAAGAGTGGGATTGTTACCTCCAGTCGACTTTTTAACTGGTCTATCCTTTGCAAGCTCTTGATAGAGTGCCCCGTCTGCTCCTCCACACCCTGGACCTGCTGCTCCAGGGTCACTAACTTCTGTTGGAGTAAAGCGCCTTCGAGCTGCAGCGCTGACGCGTCTTGGAGGAGACGAGGTATTGACGTCACAATCTGGCCGTTAGACATTTATATATGTGTATGTGCTGTACTGCATGTTGTAATAAAATAATCTATAATTTAACAAGAGTTTTTAAAAAGAGAAACCGTCTTTAAAGCGAAATACGTTATTTCGTTCATGTGATTGATATACTTATTCTAGTCTTCCACTTTTGATTTTATACCAAAATATATACTGAACTGATTTTGATGAAAACCCTATAGGACCATGTTGGAGGAAACAGTCAAATCCCTTTCATATAATTGGAGAATATATATAAAAAAAAATCACCGACAAATTGAGAACCAACTCCTTTTTTTGAAGTCAGTTAAAAGAAGTAGATTAAAAATTCTATTTTTTCTTTTTTTAGCAAATTCAAAACCAACTAGTATTTTATAAAGAAGAGTTTTATAATATGAATTACCTGCGTAGTGGTCTCGTCGAGTGAGTTACTCAGTTGTTTCATGTACAACTGCAATCTCGCCACCGTGTTAGCTACAAATATCTGTAAGGAATATATTTTATTATTCGATTTAATGATAAATTTACTATGAATCGTTAGTATTGATTGGTTATTGTAATACTAAACACATAACATATACAATATTTCTTAATATATATTCATAAACAGACGCTACAGCAAATTTCTGGACTCATTTGCTATTTTGTCGTGTGGAGTTGCTGATTCAAAATACTATTTTTATGAATAATTATGTAAGTTACATATTACAGCAGCGAAGCCTAATAAAATTTGGCCACACACACTGTAGTAGTGAAAAAAAAGGGTTGCTTTTTTTTTACTAATAGTAAAAGCAGTATTCTCGCTTTACTAAAATTTATTGCAAAATCGTGTCTACATTATCTGCTTTTATATAGTACCTTAGACTAGCAGAACCTTAAGGTTTCACTCGCGTTTATCGTTACTACTTCGCTTCTATGAGTCATAGCGTGATGTAAAATAGCCTATAACCTTCCTCAATAAATTAACTATGTAACACAAAAAGATTTTCTAATCAGTAGTACCTGAGATTAGCGAGTTCAAACAAACTCTTCGGCTTCATAATATTAGTATAGATATAAAAATCACTATTTGTTTGTTTGTTATAATCTTGTGTGCTTTCAAACCATACATTATATTCTGATAAAATATTTTAAAGTTTTTTTTTTTTTCTTATAGTATGGCGTGCATCCGCGCTACTCATGCGAAGTTATTATTTACTAGACGGTTATAGGCATAGTAATATTAACTTCAAGTAGATAGCGCGGGTGTCATAACGGCCAGGCAGACAAATAAGTTTTAGTCAGTGGTTCGGCATAACCGATATAAACGCGAGCGTCAGCACGAGCAAAAATTAAAAAATAAAATATCAAACCTCCTTTTCCTGATTCCCGCTTGTGCTCCAAGCTTTATTTATCCATTTTTTCGGATCAAAATCGTTATCACCGAACGTCTTTAAATCCTGTAATAGATAAACACGTAAACAGAAGAATATTGCTTTAGAAAATTTAATCATTTATCTTTCAATATTACCATTTCGGAATTTAATTTTTGATTGATATGTATTTTACAACACCTTACTACTATCCTTTAGTTACTTCGCTCGTAAATAAAGGAATAATTGAGAAAATAAGTAAGAGCTATTTTATTATTGACATGTCAATAAATAAAGTAATAATAAACGTCACAAACAGCTGGTATTATAAATATAGCAGAATTATGTCTCTTATGTTTTGTTTAAAAATATATATATATATTTTTTATATAATAAACAATTAGATTCACGTTTCTTACATATTTAAGTAGAATTTATAAAACAATGTTTTTTTTTTGTTTAAACATTAACATTTAATTTAATTTTTTTAATGGTTTGTCTCCACAACAGCGACTGGTGAAAACTTAGCATAAGGCTCATTCCCGATATTTTAGCTATGTGGATTGGTAGCTTAATCTTAGTCTATGGCAATTTTTTTTAACTGTCATTCTGTGATACGAAAATGGAGACAGAAGTAGTTACAAACATAACTTAATTTTAAACTAAATATTGTATTATATAAACATTTTATATTATAGGTAAGTTATGTTCATACTACATATGTACTAATTAGTGCCGAATTCTAACTTTAAGAATCTCGTAGTGTCTTGTTGACCCAACAATTGTGATTTGTTGAAAAGAACTGACATTCGATTTCAAAATAGTGCACAGACTTTGATAATATAGCCGCGGATTAGTAATAACGAGCAGATTGGTAAAATAAAAAGTTTTATCTAATAATATTTTTTTCAAATATATGACATATTTACATATAGCAAAATATGGATCACTTCAATATTCGAAACATTAAATGAAGAAAACTCTTTCCTAACAGTAAAGGCGAGTTTTTACCCCCGCTAAAATAAATTCATTCTTAAGAAAGGCCAAAAACATAAGCGATTGGAGCAAAGTTGTCTTTTGGATGAAACGTGGCTATATGCCTAACACACAGTGGGTAAAAGTTGCATCAACGATACGGCACAATCAAAGGCAAAAGCAAAGGCGAATGCCTTATTTTCACGCAGGTACAGCCAGTGGCTTTGTCCCTAATTGTTTGCTGGCTTTTAAGGCAAAAAAATCTATCTTGAGGAGATTAACTTCGACAATTTTAAAGATTGGTTCATAGGTCTATTAAATAATCTAAAAGAGCCTATGACCATAATAATGGACAACGCACCCTACCATTCGGTACAAGTTAATAAACCCCCAAACCAATGCAACCGCAAAAGCGAGTTGGTAAAGTGGTTGAATGAAAACGGAGTTACAGCAGATATAAAAATGTTAAAGACAGAGCTTATTACCTTAGTACGACGTCATAAGCCATTAACTCCTACTATGCTCTGGACGAAATGGCAAAACAAAAAGGCCACCAGGTCCTTCGATTATCACCGTACCATTGCCAGTATAACGCTATTGAGCTGATTTGGGCCCAAATAAAGGGTCATACCGCAAGAAATAATACATCGCCGCAATTTACGACCAATAAGATGTTGGCCCTATTACACGAAGCCATCAACAAAGTTCTACATGAGGACTGTTCGAAGTTTGTGAATAAAACAAAAAGGGATATTATGTCTGATTGGGATCGTGACATCCATATTGACAATATAATGGACTCATCGTTAATAATATCCGTCACAGATACAGATGGTGAATTTAGTGACAATTTAGATGTTCCTGGCTCTGATATGAGTTTAGACGAATAAAATCATTTTCTAATATAAGTTCTGTTGTTTAATTAATACACTTATATACTTTTTACAATAATAATTGAATTACAGCCAATATATGTATGTTTTTTTTATTATAAAAAAACATCGATTATCCATTGTAGCAGTACATCACATCACTAAACACGTCTGGCGTTACGTTCTAAATCTAGTGGTGGACACTAAAAGCCTTCGACATATCTGTCCGTGAGAACATTTGTCCGTCAAAATATAATGTTCTATTTCACATCCTTCTTTGGCTCGTGTAAATCCTACAAAAAATGGTTTATGACCTCCTCATAGTAAATCTACTCTTCCGGCCGGCTTTGACAAAAATACCGATACATACATGCCTTCTTCTATTCAACCTAATACCGTACAACTTTAGTCATTTCCCTTAGAGAATCTAATAAAAATATTTTGCAGTTAATATTTGCTTTAATTAGTGAATATGCATTGAAAAATATACTTCCATTAATGTAAGTATGTTGATCTGAATTATGCGCATTACGCTGTGCAGAACACAAAATTAGGCACCAAGATTTGTTTAGACAATTCTTTAATTTTAATTATTTAATAATTTTTATATAATTATTTATGTCAAAGTATTGTGTTTAAATTATTAAGTAATAGCAGTGTTTAGTACAATTTATATCGTATGGGTTTCTCAAATAGTTGAAAACATGGATACTAATAACATGTGCATAATTGGCACAACTAGAAGCCACTAATCAAATAATTCAATTGAAACATTAATACTAAACAAGTGTCTTTGTTCGAAAATTCGTAATTTTCGATCCAGGATATGTTTATTTACCAAATTATTCAAGTAAAAATATAATAGATTATAAATGTTCTTTTAACGACGAGAATATTCAATAAATTTATAACAATATATTTTTATTCAATGTTCAATTCAATTCTTTGGTTTATGGCTTTGTTCACTGTTTAAAATCTTGTTTACTTGACTGTTCGGACTCGCCTCATATTCAGACCAGCACGCTTACGTGAAAACGTTGCTCATATTACCCACTCAGCTCGTAACTCATAAATAATAATGGTCCAATTTCATCTCTTCAATGGTATTGTAGAATGTTCCAAATTAAAAGCATAAGCTCATCTATCTGGTTAGAAAACACTGCGAGTGGACTGCGAGCTTATTGTGGGCACATATGCTCAGTTTTACAGGACTAGGCGTACCTGACAGACACACGATAAACATTATTTACACAGCCGTACCGCACATGTAAACTTGTCCGATAAAGTTAAGCGTGTGTTGGCGCCATGAATTTTACTCTGTTAGTCTATGGTAGATTCATTTTTAACCTGTCATTGTATAATGCAAACATGGATATAGTAGAAGTAACGTAGAAAATATAAAATAAGATTTTAATCAAGTATTATAGCAATAATTAAACTACTGTAAAAATTAATTAGAATATTTATTCATCTAATCGTAAGTATTCTTTGTAAAGATTCAATTGTTTCCGTAATAATCAATACAGTTTTTTTTTGTAGCAAACTGTTAGTAAAAACAATAAAACACTTAATTTTGTGCTATTTTATCTCGATATTAAAAATAAATACGTATACAAAAAAAATTCTTTTCACAAACAGCAATCGAAATTCGTTTTTTACCTTCTTTAACATTTTAGTGTTGTAATTATAAGCTTGTATATTTTATCATAACACGCGCAATATGCTGACTGTTGAGTGTTGAGAAGACCTTTAGAAAAAATTTTTAGCCTTCATTTTTTACTGCAACATAAATATACTCTTTAAAGTTGTAACAGTTTAAAAAAACTAATTATTCGGAAAATATATTCATAAGAGCCGAAAATCTTTTGGCGGGAAATCTCATAATATCAAGACGAAACTGTGTGCAAAATTTCTGCTTGAAATTCGGTTATCAGATTTCGGAAGTTTATCCAAATATCATCACAGTACTTAAAACTAATCGTAAAATTATTTAAATCATCTCTAACACATATGTTTGCGGGTTCACTCCCCGCTTGGGCAGATGTTTGTATAAATATGTTAATTTCACATTTACCTGATAATGATCGTTTCTCTTAGTAGGGAGATTAGTCTAGTTTAAATGGTTACTGGTTGATTTTCAGGGATTGCAGTGGTCAGATGGCAATCATTTTTTTTTAAATCAGTTATTGTTATATTTAGACTAGAATAATAAGCAGATTCTGGTATAACTAGGAAAAATGCTAGCTAGATGATGTAGATGATGAGTAGAAATATAATTTAATGAATTGTTATAATTTTCAGTATTACTCATTTATTGAAGTATGAACATTACTAAAGACGTCATCTCTTATAAAGAATTGAAGAAACCTACCTTTGTGGCTTGTGATTTCTGTGAAAAAGAGTTTAAGAATAGGTAAGATTATACTTTTAATAATATTTACCAATTTTGAGTATACACAAAAAATTATATAATAATAATAACTATAAAAACATAATATGTACAAAAAAATTCTAAAGAAATTAGAAATGACTACACTTGACTTGCAGTTTCACTCATGTTAGTATAGATTTGGCCTTAAAATAATATTCACATATACATTAAGTATATTCGTTAGCTGCCCCTTGCGGTTTCACTTGCATTTAGATGCTGATAAGCAATAATGTGTTAACGCACAAAAATTCAAATTTGGAGATATTGATGTATTTTGATACTGCTTCACCTATTTTACATTATTACAAAAACTTGAAATCATAAACTAAAGAAGTATGGAAAAAAGTTTCTTAATTGGTTAGAATTTCAAGTATGTTCCATATTTTGCAATTAATACAATGACCACAAATATTTAAATAACTTTTTATAACATAATATATTAAATATATCAGTCTGATTTTAAATGATTATATCTTTTATGAAAAAATAGAAGAAAATATTGACATGTTTAGACGCCATTTTCTCAAAATGTAGTCTGTGTGGCTTGACATAGTATTCCTTATCAACATCCATTTATGGTTACTACATTGCTCTCATGAGTTGTAGCATTATGTATTATACTTATAGCCTTCTTCAATAAACGAGCTACCCAATGCAAAATTTTTCAAATCCATTTTCTCTTTATAATATTAGTATAAATAGGCTAAATTTTACTTTTTGAACTTATATTAAGTACTAGTACACTATGTTACAATATTTAGGATGCATTATTTTTGTCGCAGTTTGTTAAGTATAGATAGTCAATTATCATTTTAGTATCTGTTGTAAAAAGGATGACAATAATAAGTTCTATATGATACTTGTTTTGTATGTCCATCCGACATCCATTCTACTTTTAAGGGTACACTCCTACTCACGGTATTTTAAACTATAATAGATAATCAATTGACATTCTAACGAAATATTGTTATTAAATACATACATATAATATAACAATGACAATGTAATAAATGTAAAACAGGAGGTCTACCTGTACAAGAGAGAAGGTATTTTTTTTTTACATTTTTTGTTTTTCTATTGTAAAAATTTTTTATCAATAAACGTTTATTAAATACCTACAAGTGTCAAGATTGGTATGATTATTATGAAAAATTTTATGGGAGCGATTGGAAAGCGAACCAAACATAAAATAATTAATCAAATCATACTGTTTTCAAGTAATCTGGAAACATACACAGTGAGTTTAACTTGCATGGTACCAGTTTTACATTAACTATTTATTGTGACGAGATGACCTAGAGAGCCGAGATGGCCTAGTGGGTAGAACACGTTGATCTTTACCGATGATCGCGGGTTCAATTCCCGGCTAGCAACGCTGATTTTTCAAGTGCTAAATTTGTGTTTAAATTCATCTCGAGCTCGGCGGTGAAGGAAAACATCGTGAGGAAACCTGCATGTGCCGGGAAAAATTCTGACACATGTATATCCGCCTCGCAGTTGAGTTGGATTAAGCTCTTAATCTTCTCCTTAATAGGAAAGGAGGCCTTAGGCCAGCAGTTTTCAAATTAATAATTGTCGTTATTAAATTTTGTTTTCCTTTGATTTCAGGTATGACAGCATAATACACAATGCATCACATATTATCATACCGCTGTGGATACAAAGTTTTCACAAATGCGACATATGTAATGTTTACACAACATCACTAGAGGATCTTGAAACGCATAATTCTTCCCAACACCCCTCAAACGGTGTAACTAAAAATAATGGAATAATTAAAGGAGAAAACTTCACCTCAAGCAAAAAGAAAAACGAAGAAATAGGTGATATAATACAAAAATATGAATTAGAAATAAATGGTAAGGATGAATCTGATATTAAACAAATTGAAACGGAACCAATCAGGAATAGATTGAAATTTGAAGAAGATGTAACAATATCAAAGGGATTGATGAAAGATTTGGTCACGGACTGTCAAGTTAACATCCAA
This sequence comes from Hypolimnas misippus, assembly GCA_037950945.1. Classification (NCBI taxonomy): domain Eukaryota; kingdom Metazoa; phylum Arthropoda; class Insecta; order Lepidoptera; family Nymphalidae; genus Hypolimnas; species Hypolimnas misippus. Next base: position 5,562,440 of record JBBEEQ010000002.1, read on the forward strand.
GCCTGCGATCCACCCTGGGCGTACCAATGTGTGAAGCGTTTGAAATATATGCAATGGAAAAAAGATGCACCGGGTTCTGAATCAGCTTACACGAGCATAGACTATGATAGTTTAATGAAACCTGGGATTTTTAACTGTAAATACTGCTCTAAGTCATATCCTAATAGGTGAGTTTCTTAATCGTTAATATCTAGCTGCTCCGTGCGGATTCACTCACCCTTAACATAGAGCTTATATCAAACTTCCAATCCCCGTTTTACCCTCTTAGTTTCGTAACTAAATTTTCTTAGCCTATGTCTACGCCCTATATGGAACCTACATACTAAATTTTAAGTTTGTAGGTGTTATAGTTTCTGAGATTTTGTAATGAGTGAGTGAGTGAGTGACCTTTCATTTTTATGTATATAGATTAGCTGTCCCTTGTGGTTTCACTCGCGTTTATGTTTACTGCTTCAATCTATGAGTCGTAGCGTGATGAAATATGGACGCTGATAAGCAATAATGTGTCAAGCTATAAGGACTTCATTATGAGAAAATGGCGTCTAAAAATGTCAACCCAATTCTTAACAAATTAGTTTGAAGACGTATAAATCTATCTTTTCTTGTCTATTTTGATAAAATCTATAGTGAATTATAAGCAGATTGGTATTATGAAAATTTTAAGCAAATAATAAGCTTTTCTAATACAGGTGATTATTTTTTATTGCAAATTATGGCTTACACTTCAATGTACGAAACTTTTGATTAAAAAATATTTTTCGGTATTTATTTACTTTAGATGACTTGAAATTTTTTTGAATAATGTTAAATACATGATGCACTGTCGGACTACATATATATCTCCGAATTCGACTTTTTGTGGGTTGACACATTATTGCTTATCGGCATTCATATAGTCTATAAATTTCCTCAATTAATGGAGTATCCAACGTAGAAAGAATTTTTTCAATCAGATCAGTAATTTCAGAGATTACCCCTTTATGCTTTTCTATATAAATGAGACTGACTTTCAATAAATATAACACTTGGTTGCATTAATGATAAATTATTTGATTAGCTGTATAATCCTCGACTGGTCCTCTCTGTCTGGTCTGGAATTGATAAGATTTTTATTTAAAAAGCAGAACCGATATCTTTTTGGACACTTATTTGTTCTTTAAAAAAAAAAAAAATTTCTATACACTTCCTTTATATTTATCAATATGGATTTTTACTCCTGAGGTTGCCTGTAGAGACCACTAAGTGATAACACCGTCTTTGCATTCTGGTGTTTCATGTACTTTTGTTTTCTAACTATTCTGTAAAATGTGTGCCATAAATAAGTTTATCTATTTATATCAAAAGTAGATTACATAATTTCGTTTATCTAGATGACATCCTAATTCAGTTATTTTGAATTTAAAACCAAATTATTAAACCGATTTTGATGAATATTCCATAGGACCAATGGCTCTTCCATTACCATTTCAAACAAAAACAAAGAATAAACCAAATTGGTAAATCTTTTTTTGAGTAATTGGTGAATAAATTAAAAAAATCTGTAATGAATTGAGAACCTTGCGTTGGTTACAATATATGATTTTGTACACAAACATACAAACATTGACTTTCATTTATATAAATTTGTTGTTCCACTTGACATTGGCAAAATAACATGTGTCTAATTGGCACAACTAAAAGCCTTAACCAAAGAATTGAATTGAATCGAATCAATTTGTTGTTTAAATGAATAATTTCTCATTTCCAGGTTCTCGTTAATACAACATGAAATGTGCCACATAAAAATAACCAAGGGAAAGCCAAATTTATGCATACACTGTGATAAATTCATCGCTGGCAATGCAGATAATTTGAACCTTCACAATGCTAAATATCACTCGAACAGCGAACCGAGGAAATGTGAAACATTCATATGTAAACATTGCGGCTTAAGATTTAGAAAACATAAGAGACATGTCAGAAATTATCATATATACGATTGCAGAGAGTGTTGTATGGAGTTCCACAATGCCAAGCAATACGCGGATCACGTCATGCAGCATGTGGATCATCGCAAGCAAAATATGGTTCATGACAAGCAAAATGTAATTCACCAGCAAAATTTGGTTCATATAGAGCAAAATGTGGTTCACGTTGAGGAACACGCCGGTCACATGTGTAACACATTAAATGTTACAACGAAATTGATAAATGTATGCGATCTGTGTTATTCGTTTCTAAAGAGACGGGTCGATTTGAAATACTATTTGATCGGTGAGACCCAAGAGCTGGGTGTACGGTACCCTTGTGATAACTGCGGGAAGAAATACTTTGCGTTGAAAATAGTCAAGCGTATACAGAAAGTGAAGAAGAGTTACAAGGATCACAAGAACAGGTTAACGAATGAAGAGAGGTTAAAGAATATACAGCATCGTTTGAAGAAATTAAATTTAATGAATAAATTTTATTTTGTCTTTGATTTCATATCTGTTTCTAAATTAACCTAAAGAGTACTATGTAAGAGAAGGTAGGGCTTCCATAGACACAGGATGATTCCGTTTAGCCACCACAGAGTATCCACCCTAAGAGGGATAGTCGGAATCGTTTATCCATTTGGACACCCTGGGGGTATAAACGGAATTTAATTCTGATTGCTCTTCCGATTATCCACCCTAAGGTATATGGAGGTATTAAATACATATTTTTAGTATTTTCAACCATAAACCAAATATTGAAAAAAAACTATGCTAAACGGATTTAAATCGCGTATATTAACTGTTACCCGTAGACTACAACGGGTAGACTGCCTACCCGTGAACACGAACGCTGCAAAGAACTCGGAAACGTCGGGATGATAAAAGTAGTTAATATACGCGATTTAAATCCGTTTAAAATAGTTTTATTTCAATGAGTAATGATCGCGAAAATCTAAGACAACGTTATAAACCAAAAAATTTTTAGTAACGAGTTAAAACAAAAATCATATTACACATATTGAAAAATTAAATTAATCGTACGTACATAGTCAAGGTGGATTATTGGAAGAAAATGAATATACGAAAACGGACACGCGAATTCGAATATCCCCCTAGGGTCGATATTTTGGGGTGGCTATACGGAATGCTTCAATACCAATACTAGATGTTTATAAATTAAAAATATATACTCGAATAAATTTACAAAACGATAACTTTAATACATTAGTACAACATGAAAGATAATTTTAAATTCAAATAATCAATGTGGCCGGTATTTATTTGTTTTGTTTACCTGTCTACTGCCTTTGGTTGCAAATAAAAAAAAATAGTCGCCATTACACGTCAGTACAGTCAATTTAATCTTGTTCTTGGATATGAAAGTTGCACCACCCTGACGTAAATATTCACGTGAGATGTTCTCAGTCCAGTGTTGTGTAAGTTCATCAAGAACTTCAAGTATGATGGCGACTTGTAAGTAGCAGGCAAAGTCAGCATATAATATGTATCCCCCTCTTTTATTCACAATTACTGATGCGATTTTAATGACGTGGCTATTTAAATGCATATTTTTGAAGGAAGGTATTAATATACTAGTATTTGAATATTTACGGAGTTAAACAAAAGAACTCTTCCATGACTAACAACAAATGACCTACAATTGCTGTGATTAAATTTGGAGCAAGAGAATATTTTCTAAACGGCATTTAAATATCGATTATTCCTCCGTTACTCATGTCATGTTTATTTTTTACTCGCGGCTATACTCGTGTTTATGTTGAATTCGTTTTAAAATATAACGCATTTATTCATAAAATATAATCAATGACTATTTAGAATAGTGTACCTTTCAAATGTTACCATAATTTTTCAACAAGTAATTCGTTGGAAAAATTCAAAAACCCAATTGTGTAAGTAGTAATTCTGGTAAAAGCCTATAAGTGAAAATCGTTACTAACCAGCTTTAAACCGTATTGATTCTTAACGGTAATTGTGATTGATATGAGAAACCTAATCATGATATTAAAATATTTCTTTAACGATATCTCATTTGATATATAGATCGTCGATTTTCATTTTTTTAGCAAATTTTTATGCTTTTATGATTTTCGCGCCAATATGACAAATTAATCGATAAATACATAGGCTGATAAATACATCACTCTACGTCGCGCAGTCCGGTAAATAAGTTCAGTGGTCCAGGAGTTCTCTTCGCACGTACAAAATTCACTCTCTATTATATTAATACAGATAATAACAACAAAACTTAATATTTTAATACAAGTTATTTTCCGTGGTTTCGCTCTAGTTAAGGTAGAATACATTTACAGGTACGACTCAGGTGTACAATGACTATAATCTTAGGAAACTAAGTAAATAAATATGTTTTCATCTTTAGCATTTGACTGGTATGACAGCGCATAAGATACAGACGAACAATTTTTTTAATATATTAAATAATGATATTATATTACTATAGATATGTTATAAGCTCACTGATTTTGGCACATTGGACGATGTTGCCTAGCAACCAGCTAGCGACTAGGTATAACAGTCGAGAGTATCTTTGCGCCAACAAGTCAATTGTCCTTGTCAAATTTGGAAACAGGTACAGGTTTTTAACGTCAACTATTACGAATGTAACATATAATTGGCTGTTGATAGGCAATAATGTGTCAATTCACGAAAAGTCAAATTTAGTCATCTGGACCAAAGAGTATATAATCACTTGGACTAAATAAGTACGGAAAAAGTTTCTTAATCTAATGTTTTGAATATTAAAGTGTGTTCTATATTTTGGATTATACAATAATCTCAAATATTTAAAAACTTTATTATTAGATAATATATTAAGTATAACAGTCTGCTTCTTCTTCATTATACTTTTTATCAAAAAGGAAAAGAAAAGATGGATATACACTTCCACAAACAAAATTAAGAATAGGTTTGACATCTTTACACGAAGTTTTTTCAAAATGAAATCGGTGTGTCTTCACATATCATCGTCCTTATGATAATACGAACTGTCATTACGTTTATTTTGTATTTTCCTGGTAACGTTTATATTTGTTTATTATATTTAGAGGTCATTGGTTTTTACTTTGAGCGATTGTCGTTTCACCTTCGAACTTCACGCTAGAACGTAACAGTTAGTGATGTCAAACTGTCGATAATCTCGCTATCGATAGTTGACCTCTAAATCAGTAACTATAGTATCTAAATATATATAACTCAAAGGTAACTGACTGACTGACATAGTGATCTATCAACGCACAGACCAAACCACTGAACGGATCGGATGCAGGTAGATATTATGATCAGGTACCTAATCTGCTAAGAAAGGATTTTGATTTTGATAATTTTACCCCCAAGAGGATAAAATAGGAAATACAAGTTTGTATGAAACTTTGTCAATTTTAAACCGATCGGGCTGAGACTTAGCATGCATAAAGCTACTATGATGTAGGCTCTAAGAATGGATTTTGATAAATTCCAGTGAATTGTACAAAATATAAAGATAAGTGTCAAATACGTACGAAAAATCTTGCCAACTGTGAGCTATTCTGGCGTGCGCTGCAAAACTGAGAGTCACTCCTATGTTGTGTTCGACAGACAGGCTGGCGCAGTGGTCACTGAAACTGACTGACGCGCTAACGGTCGCGGGTACGATCCCCGCTCACGGCAAACCTCTGTATTGGCCATAGGGATGTTTATCGTGGACTGGGTGTTTGTGTTAGTGTTGTGTGTATTTTCGGACACCCGACACAAGGCCACGAGACCTTAATGGGGGCTGTAGAGTGTAATGCGTTTATTTTTATGAATATTTGTTATGTTATGTACAATTAAAATGTTTATCTTAAGTATTCCTACAAAAAACCGTTAAAACTACTGCGCAGACGAAGTCGCGAGCACTAGGTAATCGATAATACTCTGTTACGAAACACATTAGATGTTTAATACTATAATTGTCTATACTATTGATAATTAAGATTGTATTAATGCAAATACGATTCGTGCGTACATAATTTGTATTATTTCAAGAGCAGTATTTACATAAGTTATGGTTATTTTGTTATGTTTGTTCTATAATCGTTGATTAGATTCGTGACAGTGATACTCTGTGATATTACTATTGGGATCCGGTTTCTCTGCCCTCTCTCTGCTCGTGACTCCGATGCGCGCACACTATAAACAATTGTTCCTGAAAATCATCGTGTTTAGCAACAACAAAGCAATGTTAATATGTATTAAATTTGACGAGTCTGGTGTGTCACACATTTACACGACTCACGAATGCATTTTGTATCAAGAATGAAACTCTTGTTTAAAAGCTCACTGTCAACTAAAATTTTTTTTTAAACGTCTAATTTGGCTGTATCTTAATATTTCACATGACCTGTTATTACATCCTCTTTTTTGTACAATTTTATCTTGATTCTAATTGTCAGTGTGCTTATATAAATTGTTTTTTTTTTTTAAGAAAAAAAATTAGGACTAAAGTCGTAGTTTTTAGGTACATTTTCCAATGAGAACTTATGCCTACCGCACGCTCGCCGCGTGCGTTTGCAACTGTATAAATCATTGTAAAATATACCTAAATTATATGACTATAATGTTCAACTATTTATTGAGCGTATTCGTGTAAGTGGGCCTTTACCTCCCGTTTGATACATATCCGATTAGTTCATGTTTATGGTAAGGCTGTTCTTCTATTGGTCGTAACGTGATGTTTTAAAGCCTATATTTTTTTATAAAATTATACTGTTAAACTAGAATTTTGAGACGGTATTGTTAGTTTGCAAGATTAGTTCGCTCAAAGAAATGAAAACAAATTAATATACTTTAACTTAAAAGAACTTGTATATAAATTCGTATAAAGGTAATCAATTAAAATTAAAGTTACTTAAAACGAATTCATTGATATTTTCACTCTCCTGGTTTCTGCAAGGAAGCTAACAGAAAGTATATAAAAAGTATTGCTTCTTTTGGGTTATCTAAAGACATATCGATAACAATTATCGATAGTCAGTTATCAAATAGTAAAACGCATCACTAGTTGTGACTCAAGATTGGATTTTACGTTGCATTAAACGACATATCTGTAATACATTTTCTCATAATTAAGTTTGGAGGTTAGTTGAATTTGGAAGACGAATAATGCCTTGATATTTGTGTTAATTATAAATAAAACTAAGCCTTTATGCTTATTTAAGTAAGATAAAGCTTGGCTATCTAACCGTAGCCTATTGGCTATAGCTCGTATACAGGCTGGCGAGACCAGGGCAGTACCTCACTCTCGCAGAAGATCGTAAAGTAACTAACATAGCTACGATTTGTACGGTGAATGAGAGAGCCGGAAGCCTTTCCTTACATCCCTATTTCCTATAATTTTTCATTCTTTTTTAAGCTAGCCAGAATATGCGGGGTTTCCGTAAATAAAAATCTATGTAAGGCGAATCCGTTGGGGTTCTTTACTAATATTAAATGTAATTCCTTTCTCGTAGCTTTACTTTGGTCACAAGCTGACTAGACTAGTAGTCAGCTCGTGACCACGACGGATGCAACTTCTTCAAATCGTCGGGAAATAAAAAGGTATTTTACTACCACTATTTATCGCGATAAGACCCGTTATATAAAACATGAATCGTTTAAATCGCGAAAGTTTATAATATATAATATTAAATGTTTACAGATTATGTTAAGTTACATAGTGGTAGCATAAAGATATAATCGAGCTCAAATGTAATAAAAATATACTCAAATGTATTTAGATTTGCATAACTATAACATGAATACATAAAGGTCAATTTAAGTTCAATTACAATTGTCAATTTTGCCAGTATTTTTTATATTGTCGAGTCTGCCTTCAGCTTTTACCTACTAATTAAAAAAAATAGCCGCCATTACACATTAGCGCAGTCGATTTAGTTTTGTTCTTAGCTGTGCAAGCTGCACCACTATAGTATCAATTTGATAATTTCATCAATTAACTTGTTGACTCAAAAGAAATTTTCGCCTGTGGTACTCAGTCGCTAGCTGTCGTTCAAAGTGATCGGTATTATGAGTGACATTTTATTTCCAAAACAGATGACGTAAATTAAAATGGCTTTACCATTTGCACAGAATAAGTGTTGCTATCACTTTCAACGAGAATCAGGAAATTCCCCATTTCGTGGAAAACGAGCGACATTTGCGGAAATAACACAGAAATGGCGGGTTTCGGTGAATTTGACGTGTGATCCAAAATGGCCGTTTCGCGTCATAATAACAAATTATTTCGCTATAATTAGACGTGATAAGTTATTAGTTACTTTACCTGTTTGTTCAAATGTAAGAAAACATGTACACGTAACAAAATTAAATCCATACTATAGGCGAGAATTGTACTTGTAAGTTTTAATCTTGTAATTGATATGAACAACTGTTACCTAGTAACAGATGCCTAAGTAACCTTACGAAGGTTGAGAACGTCAAAAATAAGGCACCGACACTAAATACTTTTAAGTGTAAATCAATTACAAACTTCTTATGTAAATCTTTATGTAAGTCTGAAAGCAAAACTTACCAGTGTAATTCTCGCCTAACTAATATTTATATAACATAATCTACTAAATATTAAGAACGAGTGATTCTTTTAACTTCTCCTGTGTTTTGATTTAATTTCATGTTTGATTTCCACGATAGAAAGGCGCGTTCTTCAAAGTTAAATCTATACTAATATTATAAAGCTGAAGAGTTTGTTTGTTTATTTGAACGCGCTAATATCAGGAACTACTGGTTCGAATTGAAAAATTCTTTTTGTGTTCGATAGTTTATTCATCGAGGAAGGCTATAGGCTATATTACATCACACTACGACTTATAGGAGCGAAGCAGTAACCATAAACGTGATTGAAACCGTGGAGCACAGCTTGTTATAAATAAAAAATTATAACATACCACGTAATAACAGACGATTTATAGTCATCATCTACCTAGCATTTTTCCCGGTTATACCAGGGTCTGCTTTCTATTCTAGTCCAGATATTGACGAGTTACTGATTTTTACACAGAGCGACTGCCATCTGACCTCCGCAACCTAGAGGGCAAGCCAGTAACCATTTAGACTAGAATAATTTCCCTACTACGAGTAACGATCATTATCAGGTGATTTTGATAACAACCGGGACCGGCTTTACGTGCTCTCCGAGGTAGGGAGACCCACAAGGACAAACACCCAGACCTCGAAACAAATATTTATACAACTATAAATATCTGCCCCGAGCGGGAACGAATCCGCAACCGTCGGCGTTAGAGGTACATTCAGCACCACTATACCAGAGCGGTCTAACAGACGATTTATAGTCGATGTGATACATTAAAAACACATTTTGTATTGTGTTTTTTAAATTGATGTTTGATAAAAATATGTACCCTGTTTACATACACACACCCACACAGATTTCATTGTTTCCCAGAAGTTGTTTTAGTGACACTATCAGATGGTGCAAATACTGATGTATTTTTTTTATATAATTTAAAACATTTTTTTTTAAAGAAGAAACGATTTCAAAACGAAACACGTAATTTCGTTAACTTTAATAATATATTTCAGTTATTTTAATTTGAAAATCGAAATACTGAACCGATTTTGATGAAAATTCTATGGAACCAATTGGAGAGTATAACTTTACAAGCAAACAAAATTAATTAACCAAATAGGTCTAGCCGCTATCCCCGACGAATTGAGAACATTTTAAGGAAAGCGGTTAAAAAGTCTTAAAAGTCTTATATTAGCCTGTGACAAATACAGCCTTAGCCTTCCTCGATAAATGGGCTATCTAACACTGAAAGAATTTTTCAGATCGGACCAGCAGTTCCTGAGATTAGCGCGTTCAAGCGAACAATCAAACAAACAAACTCTTCAGTGTTATAACATTAGTATAGATAATTTTTACCTTCCCTACTTGAATTGGATATTGTTCACTATATCATTGGTTTCAATTTTATTTTCGCCTAACTCTGTTTATTTATTAACTAAAATATATTTTTTTAACAAAAGTAGCCTAAGTTACTCCTACACATTAGCTATGTGTGAATGAAAGTCCTGTAAAACCGGTCCAGTCGTTTTAGAGTTTAGCCGGAACAAACAGACAGACAGACCGACGAAAATGTTAAAAATTTAATTTTTGATGTAATTACCGTATATACTTTCATACGCATTTAGTTAAAAGCTAATTGGAAATTACAAATAGACTTTTCAATTTTATTTATTTGTAAAAATAAGAGGTGAACTATAGACTAACGCCCCTGTAATAATAACAATGACGTCGAAACGAGGAATGTTTTGCCGTAGAATTGCATAATTTATACAACAGTGCACAAAATAAAGGAAAAAAAAAATTGCTAAAATATATGGAGATTTGATACATTTTAATCAAAATTATAGATTAACATTATAAATATCGCTTTATTAAGTTAATTCTTATCGATACTGGTTTGCGAAGTTGTTAATCTAAGCGACCGCGGAGTTATTCTGAGTTAATAATAATACAAGAAATGAAAAGTGATGATATAATTCTAGTGATTACATTCGAATATAAACAAATAATTCTATTAAATCTGAAAAGAAGAAAGAGAAATTAAAAATAACTATACTAAGCCTAAGTAATTATCGATGTCGCAGTGAGGCAAGGTGCCCAAGACACTGGCAGCATTACCTCTTTGTACGGTCAGACTGATATGCTGGCCAAGGTAGCCGCCAGCTCTTCGGTCACCTGAGTTTCGACGAGGCGGGAAGACAGCTCTTTGAAAAACATTTTGCTTCCTCGCCCCATTACCCCATGGTGTCAACGGCAAACGGCACAAATACGAAACTCCTTTCAATGTTTTCGTATTTGCGCCGCTTGATATTTTCAGCATTGGATGCCGCTGCTCCCACCGTTAAGGAAGTCCCTCGTATCGACACAGGTAGTATCCTATATAAGCGAACTCCAAAAATTAATTTGCAAAATTAACAAATTTACAAGCTACCTTAATGTTCAAATGATTGTAATAAGTAACAGAAGTAAATATTACCTACACATATATCATATTATGTAGGATTAATAAGTAAATAACTTAACGAAATCTCTTTAAAAATAATAACTATAAAGTGTTGATAAAATAATAAGTTTATATTGGGTTTATACAGAACAAACGATAAAAAAATCACAGAATAAATCAATCACTTCTTAATTTAGAGTCAGAATAACGCTGGTGTAGCAAGCAACCGGACCTTAGCTTGTGTCTTGTGAATAAGGAAAAATATTTTAAAAAATTAAACGAGCCACCTAGTGTCACCCGCGGTCCGCCAGTCGACGAACGGCCATCGCGAATCGCGCGCGTGTGTTTTCTATTATGTTTTAAATATTTACAACACACAAAAGTAAGTGATTTTTTTAATATAATTATCGTATTTTACATCTATTTTCGTTAACTTTAGTAAATTTATTCGATGTTCTGTTTAAATGATTGGTTTTTTGTGTTTGCTAAGTTTTTATAAAAAAACTGGTTTGTTTTGACCGTTGTTATATGTATTTAATGTTATTTTAAGTGACTTTGATGTCACATCTCGCTATCGATTGTGTAAGCTGGGTATATTGATAATAATTGGTAATTTTTCAACTCACTTTTGACATTTGACTTGGGCTAATAACTGGGTTTTTTTCACGTTTTTTTTTGTAAATTTTCGTCTTTTTAAATAGATTGAATTTGCTTCAAGCTTCTGATTCGCTAATAAGTTGCTAATAAGTATATATATAATCTATATTACTGTTAAATTTCATAAAAATCTGTTTAGTGGTTTGAGTCAAAGAACAGACATCCATCAAATCTCGCTTTTCAAACTTCTTTTACAAATTATAAATACTATATACTTCCTTTTAAATAATTCATCTTCATACATAAATAAATGTAAAGTATTTATTTGTTCGCACAAAACTTCTAGTTTGATTAAAAAAAAAAAACTTAAGGAAGCTGTATAAAATGTCTCTTTATAATCTGTGACTTGGGTTTGTCAGTTCCTCACTCTTGTGTCGATAGCTCTACGTTCAGTTTATACCATCTATGAACAAAATTGAAATTAAACTAATACATTTATAAATAATAATATCAATGAAAACTTTTGTTGTATCTAAGTTAATGATAATACAGGAGCTTGATGTGCCGTGGAATAAAAATCAAAATATACTTTATGCAAGTAGGCCTTCACGAGCACTTTTGCACCGTCAATCCATAAAAAAAAATTACATCAATAATGAAGCTACCACCGGTTCGAAATGTAGATTATACTGAGAAGAACCGGCAAGAAACTCGTTAGTTACTCTTTTAAGTTTATAAATTCGCATATTATATGTTTTTCCATTGGTAGAAGTTTTGATATATCGCTTTATCTCGCGTTATTCCCGCTACCATGGTAATTCCGGATTGAGACGAACACAATTGAGACGAATTTAATGACACGTTATATGTGAAAATCCGTTAAACGATTTTACATACAAACATACGCTCGTAAACATAATACTCCTTCGTCTGTCGGGTACTGAACCCAATTGGATGCAGATAAACAATAATGTGTCAACCCACAAGAAGTCAAATTCGTAAATATTGATGTATTCTGATAGTGCGTCACGTATTTAACGTTATTTAAAAAAAAATCAAGTCTTCTAAACTAAGTAAGTACGAAAAAAAAGTTTTCTTATTTAATCTTTCGAATATTGAAATGTGCTGAATATTTTGCAATATGCAATAATCTAATATGTTTTAAAAGTTTTTTATTATATAAAGCTTTTTATACAACAATCTGCTTTTAATTCATTATACATTTTGTCAAAATAGAAAAGAGAAGATGGATATATACATCTTCAAACCAAATTTATTAAGAATAGGTTCGACATCTTTAGACGCCATTTTCTCAAAATGACGTCCGTGTGGCATGACACAGTTTTGTTTATCAGTGTGATTGGATGTTGTGTCGAGAAAATAAATGTAAAGGGGGTGGAAAACGGGATGAAAGCTTTTACGTTAACGAAGTTTCGGGACTGTTTTGTTTTGTAACGTACTAACTACTCCTCGTAGGTTCGCGTTTATGGGTAATTCGTCGCTTCTCCTAGTCATAGCATAATGTAACATAGCCTAAAACCTTCCTTAATAAATGGGCTATCCAAGTAAAGAAGAGTTTTTCAAATTAGTTCGGTAGTTTCAGAGATTACCCCCCACATACAAACTTGCAAACAAATTGTACCTCTTATAATATTAGCATAGACATCAATCATTTGACACACAAGATAAACTTGGTAAAAAAAAAACATACTGCCGAACATAGAAGCTCTTCCTTTTTTGAAGTCGGTTAATGAAGTCAAAAACAGGTTTCCCCACATCTCGGGAATTATTACTTGTAATAACAATTTAAAATAACGTTATCAATTAAAATATTATAACAAACCGATATTACATATGTAGTTAAAAACATTTAAAGTGCGTTAGGTTATTTCAATCTTTAATATAATTTAAGATTATCTATCGGTTCATAAGGTCAGGAAAGCGTCTACATTTATGTTTCTATATCTACATGTATCAATCTATATACATACATATAAATGCAAAAGATCACTTACTCACTCATCACGAAATCTCAGAAACTACAAGTGCTAGGAGTTTCAAATTTTGCATGGGGGTTCTTTTTAAGAAGTCGGCGTTCACTAAAACAGGATTTAGCAAAATTCGACCCCTAAGGGTGTTTTAAACGGGGATTGGAAATTTGTATGAAAGTCTTATGTTAAGCGCGAGTGAAACCGAGAGGGGCCGCTAATTATATTATATAAATAGATATATATTAAATGTAAGCTCCTGGATTTTGACATCCAGATAGTTCACATTGGACGACGTTGCCTAGCAACCAGCTGGCGACTGAGTATGACAGGCGAGAGTTTGGGCCAATAAGTCAAAGTTGGAAATGGGTACAGATTTTTAACGTCAAATAGTATGAACGTGACTCATCTAAATTATAAAATATCATCCGTCTATATCTATACTATCAATGGCATTTGGATGCTCATAAGCAATACTGTGTCAAGCCACAAGGACTAAATTTTGAGAAAATAGCTTGTAAAGATGTCAAACCTATTCTTAATAAATTTGAGAAAATCTCAAAATTAAGTCCTTGTTGCTTGACACAGTATTGCTTCTCAGCGTCCAAATGTATCAAAAATATAAACTAAAGACAAGTACCCAATCTTTAACCTTAGCAAGAGTATAAATATATGGATGCTGATAAGCAATAATGTGTCAACCCACAAAAAGTCAAATTTTAAGATATTGATGTATTTTGATACTGCATCACCTATTAAACATTATCCAAAAAAATTAGGTCATATAAACTAAAAAAGTACGGAAAAAAAGTTTCCTAATTAATTGTTTCGAATTTCAAGTGCGTTCCATATTTTGAAATTTATACAATAATATCAAATATTTCAAACACTTCTTATTAGATATTAAATGAAATATATCAATCTGCTTTTAATTAATTATACCTTTTATCAAAATTAAAAAGAAAAGATGGATATATACTTCTTCAAACACATTTGTTAAGAATAGGTTTGACATCTTTAGACGCCATTTTCTCAAAATGAAGTTTGTGTGGTTGGACACAGTATTGCATATCAGCGTCCATATATAGTCTACTTTTTAACAGACTTCGAAAAAGGAGGAGGTTCGATGTTCGGCTGCATGTATTTTTTTTACGTGTCTTTAGTTGGTAACATACCCCAAACGAAAATCACGAATTTTCGTACTATTTGTATTCACTATAATTTTTAATCATAAGAAATGATACAGTGAAATTATTCAATCGATAATTTCTTATCTAAATCTCATGTATCGCTAGAAGTACGCCATATTTACGTCTGCTAAATAAAACATAAAGAAGAATAGACTATTTGTAAATAAATTGCGTTTATCATTAAATGAATTATTGTAAATTGCTTTGTGTTGTCAGACATTAATTTCCTCGTTTCTGATAAAGATAATTTTTAATAAATATCTCAATTTACTAAGAAGTAATCGAATAAAACTCGTAATTTTTTCGTTTAATGATTTTACGAAGTTAGTTTGAGAACAGTTATTTTCCCTCGTAATGACTTCCGCGGTTTATGGAACTTATCGAATTACTTGAAGTTTACATTTACTATTTCACGCATACAGGCCTTAACGTGATGTTATATAGCCTATAGCGTTCCTAAAACTTAAAAATTGACTAACTGTGTTTTTCTTTCAAAATGAATACTCAATTTCAAAGTTTCATTAAAATCGATACTAACACTACTTTGAATATTCTTCATTATAATTTCTGAAATCTGGTCTTTCAAGCCTTGTTTAAAAATTAAGGCTGTATCTAAATATATATAACTCAAAGGTGACTGACTGACATAGTGATCTATCAACGGACAGCCCAAATCACTGGACGGATCGGGCTGAAATAATATGACGTAGGCATCCGCTGAGAAAGGATTTTCTTTATTTCTACCCCCAAGAAGATAAAATAGGGGATGAAAGTTTGTATGGAACTTTGTCAATTATAAACCGATCGGGCTGAGACTTTGCATGCATAAATCTACTATGACGTAGGCATCACGGATATCGCAGACGAAGTCGCGAGCACCAGCTAGTAATAGATATTTGTGCTCCGCTGCTTAACCTAAGTTTATTCTGCTCCTATAGGTCGTAACGTAATGTAATATAGCCTTTAATATTTATCAATGAACGAGATACAAAACACATTTTTTTTTTCAATTTTTCAAATTGTTATTAGCATATAATAAACGATTCCTTGAACAAGAATAAATATAATAAAAAAAACTCACGTTTGTATTAAGAAAATACTTCCAACAAGTCAAAAAATAGTTGACCTCTCATTAATGTTGATTTGTACAATTTTTGACTGCAATCAAAGGTCATCTTACCGATGATGCATAGGTTATATCGGTACGCTTATCTCAATATAATAAATCGTAGGCACTTCAAAAACGTGACTATATAAATAGCTTTATAAAGAACACTAAAAAACTATAATTACTTTAATAGTGTTAGATTTTAATTAATTTTGTAATACATATTTTAGTTCATTATTATATATATATATATCTATAATATTATAAAGCTGAAGAGTTTGTTTGAACGCGTTAATCTCAGGAAATACTGGTTTGAATTGAAAAAATATTTTTAGGCTAAAGGCTATATTACATCACGCGACTCATAGGATCGAAGCAGTAACCATAAACGCGAGTGAAACTACGAGGGACAGCTAGTTTTCATAATTTCGATAATTTTATGTTTTATTTGATGAATTTTGAAGTAATATACTTTTTAAATTATATTAACGAATGTAAGCATATATTGATTTAATAATCTATGACGTGAGATTTTGGCGGGAATTGGAAAAACAAGATGGCGGAGATGTAAGTTGTTTTGGTATAGTGGATTTAAAGTATAAATCATAACAAATGATTGAAATATTAAAGAATTCGTACATAAAATGGTTTTACTGCCATAGGATTATTATTATTATTATTTATTTGCTAATAAATTAATGTATTAAAAAACTAATTTTCTTAAATACAATCATATTTAATTTACACTAATGTTTAAACAATTTGCCTCATCGTCTCGTGGACTGTGTATGGTTTTATTATATTTAAGCTTAAATATGTTTTATATTAATAATCATTTATATTAAATTACTCATACATAGGAAATAACAATGTAATTAAAGCTACCTATGTATATATACTAATATTATAAAGCTGAAGAGTTTGTTTGAACGCGCTAATCTCAGGAAATACTGGTTCGAATTGAAAAATTCTTTATGTGTTAGATAGTTTATTTACCGAGTAACGCTATAGGCTATATTACATCACGCTATGACCCATAGGAGCGAGGTACTAACCATAAACACTAGTGAAACCCTAACGGACAGCTACTTTATATATAGCCGAGTAAACTACAAATAAAGTCTAAATTTGAACCAAATATTAAATTACATTACTGATAAAAACAACACCTTACGCCATTTTCCATTAAGCAGTGTATTATATTCGTAGCGTCACCGACGATATGTCAAAATTTATTTACATT
This sequence comes from Hypolimnas misippus, assembly GCA_037950945.1. Lineage (NCBI taxonomy): Eukaryota > Metazoa > Arthropoda > Insecta > Lepidoptera > Nymphalidae > Hypolimnas > Hypolimnas misippus. Next base: position 5,579,544 of record JBBEEQ010000002.1, read on the forward strand.
AAGTATTCATTTTATAAATATCGATTATATAAATTTTAGCTAACTAATTTTTTATCAATAATGAAATTTAACGTTTAATTGAAAATCGGATATTATTATAAAAGCTATATTCTATTTTTCTTTACTTGAATATTCTATTTTTCTAATAAAGATATTTGGTAAAAATACCCCGAAAGAAAATCACGAAATTTCAAACAATTTTTGTGTCCTTATAATTTTACAGTATAAAAACGATTCGGTTCAATCATTCAATCGATAATTTCTTATCTAACTCTTATGTGTAGAAGTACGCCATAATTGTCTGCTAAATAGGATAAGTAAAGAAAAAGAGAGTTACGCGGTTTTGCACTATCCCTGACGATAAACAAACTATTTTAAATAAGCTTCAAAACTAAATACAATACAGTGAGTAATACATATTTTATATAACGGGTCTTATCGCGATAACTAATGGTAGTAATACCTTTTTTATTGCCCGATGTTCCGGCAAAGTTGCATCCGTCGTGGTCACTTTGATTCTCTCTCAGTCATCTTGTGACCACGACGGATGCAACTTTACGTTATATTAAATACGAATAGTATAAATCCAAAGTTTAAAATATATAATGGTGAGTTATGGCTTATTATAATTTATTAAATTTAATTAACAAATAAACTTAAATGATTAAATATTAAAATCGGTATTAAATTGTATTTTCCTGTTTAACGTAAATTATAATATAATATAAGAACACTCTTCCTTTAGTTATGTATATTTTGTTATATAACAAAGAAAAAGAAACATTGGCGCAGTGGTTTGCAACTGACTCAAGCGTTAACGGTCGCGGGTTCGATCCCCGCTTATGTTTGTCGTGGTCTGGGTGTTTGTATTAGTGTTGTGAGTGATTCCGGACCCCCGACACAAGGTCACGCTATCTTAATGAGGGCCGTTGAGTGTGATGCGTTAAAAAACAACAACAAAAATTGAGTTTCAAAGATTTGTAATTTGATGTCGTTACAAACTAAAATATATAATATATTATATATTAATTTCCTATCGAGGGTTCCTGAAAGAGATCTCTTGTAAGAGGTAGGATGTCCTTTGTACACATACTCCCATATGGACGCTGATAAGCAATAATGTGTCAACCCACAAAAAGTCAAATTTCATGACTAAATAAGTACGGAAAAAAGTTTCTTAATTAAATATTTCGATTTCCAAGTGCGTTTCATATTTTGCAATTTATACAATAATCTTAAATATTTGAATTGAAAAACTTTTTATTACATAATATGTATACATATTTTACATAATTTGTAATAAAAAGTTTTAATATATTTATTAAATTTATCAATCTGTATTTAATTTGTAATACCTTTTATCAAAAAAGAAAAGAAAAGATGGATATATATGTACTTCTTCAAACATATTTCATTAGAATAGGTTTGACATCTTTAGACGCCATTTTCTCAAAACGAAGTCCGTGTGGCTTGACACAGTATTGCTTATCAGCATCCAATTATATACCATTGTATTTAGTTTTATGATACATAAATAATATTAAATAAAAAGCACCCGTGCGAAGCCAGGGCTCGTTAGTTATAAAAAATCGTCTTTACATTTAAATCGCTAATGTCAAGTGTAGTCTGTGGTCAAATCAATATCAATTTACACTTAGTAATGATACGAGGTCGATTTTCGACATCCGGGCTGTTATTAGTAACGTTACATACACCAGTGGATTTTCCAATTATAATTTTTGCGTTTGTGGTTACTGTTTCGCGCCTATGAATTGTAGCGTGATGTGATATAGCCTGTAATATTCTTGAATAAACGAGCTATCCAACGCAAAATTAATTTGTCAAACCGGAACAGTAGTTTCAGAGATTAACCCCTACATACGATCTTATAAGCAAATTTCACCACTTTATAATATCTGTATAGATTTATTAGAAGGGCATAAAAAAACATGGATCCCTTAAACATAATATTTTTTTTTTTAATATATTAAAATTTAAAATAAAACTACCGACTTTAAAAGTGAAATCCCAATTTCGTTTACATGGACAATAAGTCACTTATATCAGTTATTTCGATTTTTTTAAACAAACTGTTTAACCGATTTTGATAAAAATTCTATGAGACTAGACTAGAAATATACACTTTCAAATAAAAAAAGAATTTTCAAAATCGGTTAAGGAACGACGTAGTTCTGAGGTTCTGAAGCCAGCTACGGCTCGGTTATAGGGTATCCTTAGATACGGAACCCTAAAATGCTTAGACGTGTCTGACTTTGTATATGTTACGACTTATCTGATAAACGATGTAGCTAAATTCCATTTTTATTATTGTCCGTGAAGGTCAGATCGTAAAATTAATAAAAAAATAATTAAATCAAAATGTATTCGCTTCGAATTCGATTTGTGTTAATAACTCAACCACAATTCAATATTTTATATCAATATCATATAATAGTCAAAATTTGTCTTTGTATGTTTGTGGGATTGTAAGTCTGATACTAAGAATTCTTTTACTAATTGAAATCTATATATGGATGCTGATGAGCAATAATGAGCCAACCCACAAAATGTCAAATTCGGAGATATTGATGTATTTTGATACTACATCCACTATTTAACATTATTAAAAAAATTGAAGTCATATAAACTAAATAAGTACGAAAAAAAGTTTCCTAATTAATTGGTTCGAGTTTCAAGTGCGTTCCGTATTTTGCAATTTATACAATAATCTCAAATATTTGAAAACTTTCTATTAGATAATATATTAAATATATCAATCTGATTTTAATTTATTATACCTTTTATTAAAAAAATAAAAGAAAAGATGGATATATACGTCTTCAAACATATTTGTTAAGAATAGGTTTGTCATCTTTAGACGCCATTTTCTCAAAATGAAGACTGTGTGGCTTGACACAGTATTGCTTATCAGCGTCCATATATGGATGTGTCAAACCACAAAAAGTCAAATTCTGAGTTATTGATGTATCTTGATAATGAGTTAATTAACATTATTAAAAATATATTAATTGATCTAAGCTAAATAAGTACAGAAAAATGTTAATATTGTTAATACATATAACGTTTTAAATATTGAAGTTCCATATTCTGCGATATGCAATAATCACATATATTTGATAAAAGTCATAATTAGATAAAACTTTTTATTTTACCAATCTGCTTTTAATTAAATATACGTTTTATCAAAATAGGAAAGAGAAGATGAAATTATATGTCTTGAATTAAATTTATCAAGAATGTTTTGACATCTTTGGACGCCATTTTCTCAAAATGAAGTCCGTCTTGACATTGTACTGCTTATCCATATATCTAGACACGCGGTAGAGTGTTAAGCCAAGTTCAAGAAACAGAACTGGCGAGCCGCACCGTGAATACATTAATTACACGAACTATTTGGTGCCAATTTTGACGCACTTATAAATCAAAAACTGTTTCACATAAACGTATCAAATTTCGCTCATATATTGAGACTTGCGAGATACATATGTGTTCTAAATTTCATAAGCATATCTCAAACGGTTATTTAGATATTAATGTCCAAAAATCCTCATTTTTATCATTGACTGACTGACTGACCTATAGATTAAAACTCTTACCTAGTTCCAAATGACCTAGAGAGTTAAAATTTGGTATGCAGATAGTTAATTAGATGAATACAAAGAAATAAAAAGAAGTAATATCTAAATCGGTGCCAAGTTCAATGGTCAGTCCTGAAATCTATTTATAAGTAACAGTATAACATATCATATCTTCTTATAACATAAGATAATGTATTGTAGCCTAAGGTTTATAAACCTACCGACGATTTCTTTCTCACTGCACACTTACGACATTTAAGGAACGTTTGTGCAAAATTTCACGTTTCTAGACCCAGCGGTTTGAGCTCTGCGTTGATCGGTCAGTCAGTTAATGTCAGCCAGTCAGTTTTGATTTCTATATATCGATACCTCCCACGTAAGTTGTTGTAACCCCAAAATTACAATTTTACAGTAGAGCACTTTCAATCCGTTTTAGTTTGAAAGTTACAACAAAATACGCCTTTTTTTCAGGCGTATTTTGTTGTAACTTTCCTTGAAAAAAAAAAGATTTTTGGTATTTTTTCACTTTGAATGCATTAAGCAATGCAAATTCGTGTAGTATTCAGTAAAAACGCTAAAGGCAATTTTGTGGCTTACAATAACTTACGTGGGAGGTATCGATATATAGATTGTTACTAAAAGGCATTAACCTAAGAACTTAATTAAATATTAAATTCTTAGCATTGAACGAAATCACGTTAAAAACTAGTTTAAAAAAAACATCTGCCATCGACATGAATACAATTTGAATAAATAACTAAATCTCATATTATTTTTTTTACGTTTTTTTTTGTATGAATATAATTTATACTTTTTATGTAAAATAGTTTTGGGAAATAACCTGTCGGCAAGGTTACAACTGCACGCGTCAATAAATAAGGCGTGAATTACACTTGTAAGTTTTGCTGACAGATTTTTACACTCATAGCTTTTGTAAGGTTACCTAGGTAACTCTTACGAGGTTACACAGTTGTTTTATATCAATTACGAGTGAACAACTTACAAGGGTAATATTCGACTTATACTAAGTTTTGCTCACGGCTTCATTCTCGTTAGTGAAACAGGCTGTTTAACGAAAACTAACTTTTCATATCGAAACCGAATAAGAATTTAAAAAAAAGAGTAACCGCTTTCAAAACATAATTAAATGAATACTTATTCAAGTTTTTGATTAAAATATTTAATAGACTGTTTCCGAATAATCGTTAAACATATTTTTAAAATGCCACCCGCGAATTAAGTACCTCCTTTTTTGGAAGTCGGTTAGAAGTTACTACATATCTAGTGAAATCTTTAGTTCTAATGAAATATCAAAAGACCTCCAATACATTAGCTAATATCAAACACTGGGAAGGGTTAAAATTTTTTTTTTCTGAAATGTGTGTTGCTGTTGGCCCTACTGGCCTTGACAGCGTCACCGCGGGGGGGGGGGGGCGTACTGAGACTCGCCCTTGAAATTGGGAGCCCCCGTCGGGGCTCAGAATGGACGTCCGTGTCTAAGGGTGTCTCCTAGTGAGATCGCACCTCGGCTTAGAACGTCGTCGGTGTGGAAATATTTTATTGACCGGCATATTTTGTTCTGCCATGACGTCTCCTTGCTGCTTCACCTGCGTATATATTGGAACTAGCTATCCCTTGCAGTTCCACTCGCGTTTATGGTTACTGCTTCCCTCCTATAAGTCATAGCGTGTAATATAGCCTGTAGCCTTCCTCAATAAACAAACTATCTAACGCGAAAAGAATTTTTCAATTCGAATGAGTAGTTCCTGAGATTAGCGCGTCCAAACAAACAAACAGCAGCTTCATCCATATATGGACGCTGATAAGCAATACTATGTCAAGCCAAACGGATTTTTTTTTGAGATAATGTTGTCGAAAGATGTTTGACATATTCTTAACACATTTTTTAAGACATATATATCCCCATTTTCTTTTTCCTATTTTAATAAAACTTATACTGAATTAAAAGCAGATTGGTACAATAAAAACTTTTATCTATAAATCTATCCTAGACAGAGGGTGCGTACTGCCGGTATATAAAAATAACTAACTGATCAAAGAGCTGCCATAGACCAAATACAGTATTATTAACTTTTATGATATATTCCTAACAATTACAACATCAAATAGAACCGGAATGATTAACCTTCGTCATAATTCGACTCGTCTCCGTGGAACCGGTTCGCGTATGCCGATGAACGTATTAATAACCTTAGGCGAGACATACACTTGTATATGTGATCGTAGACGGGAGTTACACTTGTAAGTCTTGCTCTCATAAGATCCATTAATCACGTGACGTTTTATTAGCAACTTTTTAGACCCCCCTTCCCCCAATCTAGACCTAAGATCACTTGTATTTTTTTGTATATAGTACCTACTTAGGTATACAGTTCCTACTTAGTGTAAGGAGACGCGATTAGTGAACGAGTACTGGATGTAATATAAACGCGTGTGCTGGCTGGTGACACTTTTAAAATAGATGACAATTCGCGGAACGAGCACTCATTATTATAAGAAAGCATTGAGAATATGGTATACTACTACAATATCGTTACTTCCAGTAAATAATTAAATATTAAGATTATTTGAATAGTAATTTCATTAGGAATATATTTAAAAATGCTTATCTTTAAAAACAGGTATAATTTAATTGTGAAAAAAATAATGCAACCGTATATATAGGTATAGGTAACTGTACGAACGCTATTACTGTCAAAAATAAAGGCACTGACAGTAAATTCTTTCAGGTGTAAAGCAATGAGAAATAACTTATGCGAATCTTTATGAAAGTCTGTGAGCAAAACTTCTGTAATTCTCGCCTCAGGCTTTCATATTTACACCAATTACGAGAATAAAACTAAGAAATGTTATTCTCGTCATGCGATTAGGTAATTACTTACTAGCTCAAGACGCGGGACTGTACCGGCTGACAAGATTCTTCCCGCTGCTTCGTCCATGCTCATTGTCTAAGAATTATTACTTTTATTAACTCGCTTGAAAAAAAGTAGGATCTGTATTCGATCTGTACTATTAATTTGGATGGGGGTTTGGCTATTTTAATGGATATTTTTCAAGGAAGGTTTTAGTATATAATGTGATAGGAGCTAGTGATTGTCTTCAGAGATAAACCAAGGAATTCTTTAATTGCTAACAGCATATGAGCCGATATTGATGTAATCGTTTCTCAATTTATAGTTACAAAAACATTTCTCTTTGAAGTCGGTTACATTTCTCAATGAAAACAATATTTTTCATATATGACTCCTCGTCAGCTCGTGACCACGACGGATGCAACTTCCTCGAAACGTCGGGCAACAGAAAGATATTACTACCATAAGTTAACGCGATAAGACCCGTTGTATAAAGAAAGTTTAAAAAAGACATTTTTTTATCTTTATTTATTTGTACAAACACATACAATTTTAATTTTACAATATACTAGTACCAATTATATTTAAATATAGATTACGTTCCAAGTTCAAAATCTCTAATTCCAAGTTCATCAATTGACTCGTTGGCCCAATATTTTCGCCTGTCATATTCAGTCGCTAACTGGTTGCTAGGCGACGTCGTCCAGAGTGGTCGGCATTGAAGGTGCCAAAACCCTTGAAATTATAATAAAAAGTTTTATATCATTTTGTTTATATCTTTTTCCTGAGATTATCACGTTAAAACAAACAAACACTTTAGCGTTATATATAAGTATAGATAAATAATGTTATTGTATTTAAATAGTTATTACATAGATCTAACTGTTGACACAGACTATACAAACGTGTCTATTAATCTATTGTTTACGTAACCTTGAATTGAGCTAAACGCGATTATTTTAACTAGCTGTTATTTCCGACTTCGCGTATATCGCAAAACGCAAAATTGTTTTACGCGATCACAAAATGTTCATAGAATAGTTTATTTTTAAATCATGGATTATAAACCATAGATTTATATGAATCTAAATTTTAATTAATAGCATAGCTAACTCGTTTTACGCAAGAATTTGGCCATGTTTAAACTAAACGTGCGATATAAGGTTTAAAATAAGAAGTAAAATTAATTATAAACCAACGATACATGTACATTTTTTTAAAATAAAAATTAGTGGGCATCGAGTAGGCTTCTCTTTCCCACTGCACTATGAGCAAGTGCTTAGGACCCTCCGATCGATAGGGGCCCCATAGTACCCAGGGCCGGATTTACCCTAAGTGCCGCCCTGGGGCACAGTGAAAAATCTCTTTAAAATAAAGAAAAAAAGTTTAGCAGAGTAGAATAATCTTGCCGCCCTGGCTAATGGCCCCTAATGCCCCATACAGCAAATCCAGAGTTGATAGTACCTGCCAGATTTTGGAAAATTTATTTCCGGTTAGGTCCCTTAAAACGAGTAGGTACCTCTTCAATTAATATTGATTTTCTATGAACGCTAAAAGTGTTTCTTTCCTGGAATATTATATAATTTTACTATTAATTTGATGTGACAGTAAACAAATAAAAATAACACATGATTTAATCTGGAATTTTAACAAAATATTCCTCAGTCAAAGGGGCCCCATTATTATAATGTGCCCAATGCCTCCGATAGGTTAAAAATAACCAAATATCACAGAGAGTAGAAGGGAGTAATTTTTTTAAATATCCCACCTTAGGATGTACAAAATAAATACTCGTGATTTTAGTTGAGGGGGAGGGATTGTGTCATAAACTTTCACGAAGCAAATTCGTATAATTTTACGACGTTTGTTGCGACCTTTACGGAGTTAACCTGTACCATAGTTAATTTTGAGATTTTTTTTTATTAATCAAAATTTTGGAAATTCAAACAATTCATAAACACAAACATTTCTCATTATACATAGAATCGTAATAAACCAATTTGCAACAGGAAAATAGCACGAAATTGTTTTTAATTGCAAAAAAATAGCTATATATATGACTCAAGCGTCAAGCATATTCACACTCTTGACACTAAACGTTAACAAACTTAGTATGCGCTGTGTAAATATATTGCCTTTAAGAGTATATATATGTACATAATATATTAAAAGTTATTATTGCTGCGATCGCAAGAACGACCTATGTAACAATTTTTGTTTTCGCAAAAATGTGTTTGTAGTCTACGTTCAAACAAATATGTTAACTTCAAAGTAAATACGTAAAAAGTATTACTTAGTGTCTTCAAAATGTTGTAGAAAATATTAATAGTCAATTACCGTGACCACGACGTCAAAGTCTGTCGAAATGAATAAAATGGGATGTTAGGAATATGATGGATGGTATTAGGCTTCCGGCTCATTCACTCACCTGTCGAAACGCACTTATGTCAACTACGTCATGTCCACTTTTAGTAAAAGCATGATATTTCCCATTTCCCCGGTTAACCCAGGTCGTATACAAGCTCTAGTCAGTATATTTAAAATCAAAAATCAAAATATTCTATATTCAAGTAGGAGCGAGCACTTTTGAATCGTCAATACACAAAAAAAATAACATTAACAAGGAAGCTACCACTGGTTCAGAATGTAAATTCTACCAAGAAGAAACGACAAGAAATTCGATGGCTATACTACAGCTAAGTTCTACCAAAATAAAGTATACGTGGCTAATGGTGATATTAAAAGAAGAATCTTTAATCGTTCCAGATGCAGAAGTTAATATTATCACTCGGCATCCTGTCATTGGTGTGGGCAGCGCCCCAGGACATGTCCTCTGGTGACCTGGACTCTGTCATCGAGCAGATCTTCGGCAAGCCCAACCAGCAGACCACCACAGTCAGCTCCGTGACCAATAAGAATCAAGCATCTACGATAGTGCCGCCTGTGAAAAGTAAGTATTTAGACTTAAAAAAACTAAGCAACCTCGGAAGTAAAATAAGTAATTCTGTTCACTTGGATTACATTATTTTAAAACCAAACGCCTCATCAAACTTCGGATCATTTTGTTTTATTTTTGTAATATTTATTACAATATCTTAAGTGCAGATCAATTAAAAATGTTCACATTTATGGTATGGTTAGCTTTAAAGAAGTTTTCACCTACTTACCTATTGAGCCTAGATGGCCTTCTGGTTTAGAACACGTCGATCTCAACCAACCCCTGGCTAGCACCGAATGTTGAAGTGCTAAATCTAAGTTAAAATTCATCTCATGCTCGGTGAAGGAAAACATCGTGAGGAAACCTGAATGTCCAAGGAGAAATTCCGACACATATATATCCGCCAGCCCTCAGTGGAACAGCGTGATGGATTAAGCTCTAAACCTTCTCCTTAATGGGAGAGGAGACATTAGCCCAGGAGTGGAACATTTACAGGCTGTTACTTTACTAAAGTTGCCTGGAAGATCGATGTTAAGAGATAAGGCCGCCATATTGTACAAATCTTTTTTTTTATCGTGTCTATCTATCTAAATAAATAAATGATTCTCTTCCAGAACCCGAGCCCGGGGTGGAGGTCCCGTGTAAGACTGACGACGGTCTGGACGGCGTGTGCACACACTATTACCTGTGCAACAGTAACAACTCCGTCATAACTGATGGAGTCGGCGTTATTGATATCAGGTAATCCACTAATCTCAATTTTTTAATCTATCAAATTGCAAATTAACGATGGCGTGAATTACACTTAAAAGTTGCTTTCAGACTTTCATAAAGATTTACATAGTTTGTATGTTTTACACCTGAAATAATTTACTGTCTGTGCCTTTATTTTTGATAGTAAAAAAGTCTGTCTGTTTGTCTGTCTGTTCCGGTTAATTTCTGAAACGGTTGTACCGATTTTGACGAGACTTCTACGCGCAAATAGATAATTTTTTAATTTCTTTCTTTTCTTTAATTGTTCGCGGACGAAGTTGCGGGCACCAGCTAATATGTTACTAGAACTTATTTTAATTTATAACTTCATTAGAAGAATAGTGACAACTTGATACTTAAAAGACTAATTTGTAACGGTTCAAAATCGCTTTAAGAGACTACTCGAATAAAGTATATAAGAATTTGAATTTCATAAAAAACCTCGCGTATGCTGTTCCAAATTCCTTGATGGTATATTCTTTAATATCTCCTATTCCAGGGTGCAGGAGGACAAGTGCGCGTCGTATTTGGACGTGTGCTGCATCCCACCAGACACCAGATCGCCGGATAACCCCATCACACCGCCCCCGGATAAACTGCCTCAGGTATACCATAAAATTTATTGTTGGAAATAGATCTCGATAAAATTGGAAAAAACGCTATTATTTTGGCGTTCCAGTTGCACGCAGAAGGCACTAACTAAACTAACAAAAGGTAACCGGAACGATATTCAAGATACCAACTAAGAAACCGTCGGCGGTAGTTGTAAATAATATTTTCTAAAACCTCAAATAGACAAATGTCACCTTAGTCTACCTGTGACCACGAACGCTGCAAAGTGCTCGAAACGTCGGGATGATAAAAATAATTAATATACGCGATTTAAATCCGTTTAAAATAGTTTTTTTTTCAACTTATAAGTGTAATTACATCCGTGTGAAGATAACCATTATGTTTAAAATATTCAAATGTGCTACAGCGAGAAGGCTGCGGCTGGAGAAACCCTGACGGAGTAGGATTCCGTATCACAGGAGACAAGGACGGCGAGGCGAAATTCGCTGAGTTCCCGTGGATGGTGGCCATTCTTAAGTGAGTGTAGCTTACGTTTACAGCACGCTTAGCAGGGCTTTTGTATGTAACTGAGCACTTAAAAGTATTTTCAAACTGAGCACCAAAAATAACTTTTATCTGTTCCATAGCACCATTGCTCCCACAAATCCATTGGAAATTTACTGCCTTACTACAAAAGATTTGAACAGACGTTAAACGCGTGTTTATAAAAATCCGTACTACAAATCCGCGTCTAAGCACAGTTTAGAGTTAAACATGCTTCAGATATAGATTAACCCTTAAATGCATCTTGTTGCCAAATGTATACATAGCACGTTTCACGTTATTTTAATGAAGTCGTGTGGTATGTGTTTCCGAGCGCACTTTGACAACCATAGATAATAAATATATTGAGTGTTAAAAAATAAATTATGCAAGTTTAGGCGGCAAATCTATTTTTTTTACATTTCTATTTGGCGGTCGACTAAGTTTATAGAGTTATAAGAAGCGTCTCCGTAATTTTGTATTCATTAATATACGAGTGCTATTTTTTATAAAAAAATATATATTCTAAACTATAATTAGGTAAATGTATTTAAGGGTTAACATACGTGTAAGTGAGTTTAATAGATGTCTAAAACCTATTTCAGCTGTCAAATGTAACGTATAACATTTTATCAATAAGTTTTTTATGAGTTTATTCGCTGTTAATTTAGATAATATTTAAGCAATGTTTAATGTTTAAACACTGTTTAGCTAGACACGTGTTGAACATGGTTTTAATGCGTCTTTTGCAGTATGGCAGTTAGTTTTAATTTAAGCACGATTTATAATTTTACATATGTGTTATTACGTTTTTGATTGAGCACCAGGAATTTGATATTTAAAAACTGAGCTTTGTTTTATTAGAGCTTTTAAACTAAGTTTATTTTATGTCATTTCGTAAGCACATTTTTGTTTTACTGTATGCTTATTTTGGCCATAATTCGTTAAGTGATCAAGCATGTTTTTACACAATCAGTCATGAAATTTACTGTATTGGACTGTAGCCTACATTATATTATTTCAAGCCTGTGGCCAGTAGCCATTTATTTACTTATGGGTATGATGAAACTGAGCGCAAATATAAAGCCATTTTTATGGGCATGATTTTATGAGCATGATAAAATGGGCTTAAAATAAATGTAGTCGAGTATTTAATATTTACTACAGTCACAGATTAGTTCCCTTAAGTTACTATATTTTAGATTATCTAACCGACTTCTTATAATGGAGGAAATTCTCATTTTTTCAAAATGGTTGAATATTTATTTTTTGTCTTTTATTTTTTTGGAAAAAGGGTGGAAGGATCATGTTTTGATCTTATCTTTTTAATATAAATTGTCTATGTCGTGGAATAACTTTAATTTTTATTACAAGTCGCTGAACTGACTATGGTAGTAAAAGTAAACGCGGTGACATTGTTGTTAGTCTCGTGGACAGAGACCTGTGGCGAGAGATTTAATACAACGGGTCTTATCGCGATAACTAACGGTAGTAATACCTTTTTGTTGCCCGACGTTTCGACGAAGTTGCATCCGTCGTGGTCATGAGCGGAATGTGTGCGTTTATACTTTTTTTTTTTCAAAATGAGTATTGCTGTTGGCCCTACTGGCCTTGACAGCGTCACCGGGGGGGAGGGCGAGTACTGAGACTCTGCCGTGGGAGCCCGCGCTGGGTTCAGAATATAACGTCCGTCCTAAGGTTGTCTCCTATGAGATCGCACCTCGGCTTAGTACATCGTCAGAGGGACGTTTATACAATTAGGCACGGTTTATATACATAATGGCACGCGGGCGATAATTACTAGGTGATCGAGCGCTTACGCCGGCCGCGACCAATCCCGACGACCTTTCGTTTGACAGAGGTGGAAAGCGTGAGGCTCTCTCCTTTCTTTTATCTCTCGCAAGTAGTAACTATTGCCCGCCTCTGCGCGTTCGTGCTAATATAATTATTATTTACAATGTTTTTAAATATTCTAATATTTTAAAAGAGTTTGTTGTTCGCAACAATACGAATAGCACACTAGTCCGATTAATCAGCAACCTGTGAAATATAGAGCATGGACCCCACGATACAGGTCTCCTAGTGTGAGGTCCAAAGATAATAAAATACGACAATAATGCAATTCAAATATTTTCAAATATTATTTATACACTTATTATTTATATATATATACATAATAGTAGAAAAGAAAAGATGGATATATACGTCTTAAAACAAATTGATTAAGAATAGATTTGACATTTTTAGACGCCATTTTCTCACACAGCATTGGCTTGACACAGTATTGCATATCAGCGTCCGAATTATTCTTAATAAACAAAAACATTAAATGGAACAAAAGCGATTCGCGGTACGCGCGCCATGACAGTTGCAAGCTAAAACTCCCGCCAAAATCGCCGCGCTAACCATCGATACGACGCTCCGCTCCTAGATGTTGACAGTTATGAGTCGTTGTCAAAGCTAGTTCCGACGTACCTCAATAGATGGCGCTACGAATGCGCCGTCATATACGTTAAACGCGTGTTTATAGAAATCCATACTACAAACTCGCGTCTTAGGACAGTTTTGAGTAACGTGCTTTAGACGTTAGCTTAATAAACGATTAATAGATGTTTAAAACCTATTTTAGCTGCCAAATGTAACGTGTGACATTATATTGATAAGTTTTTCGTGATGTTACTACCTTTTAAGCAATTTAAACGAGATTTTAACCAATGTTTAACTTTTAAACCTTATTTATCTGAACACGTGTTGAACAAGATTTTGTTGCATCTATTGTAGTATTAAAGTAATTTAAAAATATATGAAATTCTGAAACTTAACAATATTTTATAATTTTTGTTCAGATTTACCAAATTCCTTAATTTTTTTGTTTTTAAATAAATTCCCATTCCCACAACAACCCATCAATAATGAAACTCCTATAGGATTCGAAAAACAAACAGACAGACGCGACAAGACGAACCGTTTGCAAAAACCTCAACGCCGTTTCAGATTTTCCTATTAATCTTACACAAAGCGTGGACGTTATCGATCCCAGGATAGAACCGGTGAACGAGGACGATCCGGAAGGTCAGAAGCTAAACGTGTACGTCGGTGGAGGATCTCTAATCCACCCGAGTGTGGTGCTGACAGCTGCCCACTACGTCGCCGTCTCTAAGACTTTGAGGGTCAGGGCAGGAGAGTGGGACACGCAGACCACGACAGAAATCTATTCGTATCAAGACAGGGATGTTTCAACTGTTGTTGTGCACAAGGACTTTAATAAAGGTGAGATTTATTTTAAAAAATGTTTTATATGGAGAGGAAGTGCGGAATGCTAATATAATTTTTAAATTATGTATAAAAAATACATTAAATCAATAAAAAAAATTACACACACACGCATATACACTCCTGTTTATTATTAAAGTCTGTGGTTAAATATATGATCTGTGGTCAATCTTGAAATCGGTTGAAAATTTAATGATTTAAATACCATTAATATACTGTTAATATTTAATACTATATGTAACTGAAGTCGAGCCGAGCTGTAGCCTTTATCGATTACAACTCGTGTAGGGCCTGACTCGATAGCAGTACCTCACTCTCACAGAAGATAGGTGTGAAATCGCTAACATGACTACGTTTCACAGCCTAATCTCATCACTTATTCCTTTTTAATTTGCCAAATCATTTATGACTTGGTGCTGTAAATGTCCATAGGCGGTGGTGATCATTTATTAAACAATACCATCCATTTTTCTTCACCAGGTAATCTGTTCTACGACATCGCGTTGCTGTTCCTAGCGTCGCCCATGGAACTGGCGCCCAACGTGGGCGTGGTGTGTTTGCCACCACGACGTGAAAGGACACCCGGCGGTACACAATGTCTTGCTTCTGGGTGGGGCAAGGACAAATTCGGCAAGGAAGGTCGTTACCAAGTCATTCTTAAGCGGGTGAGTACGCTTAACTGGGTTAAAGACAATGGGGTAATAACTTAAGTGAGGTAGTCGTCCTGTTTCTATATTAAATACTAGCTTCACTAGCTTTTAAAGTGACATGTGACAGTTGTTAATGAAAACTCCAGGCCCTCTGCAACAGAGGGGCCTGACTATATGACTATATTAATGACATATAACATATAGCAATATAACGCGTGTGTTTCGAAGTATGTTGGTCAGTCTTAATAACATCTTGAATTTCCGAACTCTATTTTTGACGTCTCGTGAAACTTATGATAATAAGAATTTAAAAAAAACCAACGGGATTCAAAAATAAAATACATATTTTTATTTAATTAGATGACATTTATTTCGATTCTAAAACCAAATTACTTAATCGATTTTGATAAAAAATCTTGAGTTGATGATGATGAGTTTTAAAGTTAAAGAATAAACGCTTCGTATTCGTACACTCCCTTTTGCTGTCTGTTCAAAATGTCAATTCTATATGTCGATGGCTCAACTCAATATTTTAAGCCAATACTTTCGTGAATCTAAATAAACAAATGTTGATAAGGTGGAGTTGCCTGTGGTGGAGAGGAACAAGTGCCAGGCGGCGCTGAGGAAGACTCGTTTAGGTCACTTCTTCGAGCTGCACTCGTCCTTCATGTGCGCGGGCGGCGGCGCCGGTAAAGACACTTGCAAGGGAGACGGGGGATCCCCACTCGTTTGCCCTATTGAGGTGAGGTTACATTTTACAGCTAGAAATATATCATAAATATAAATATGGTTAGTGACAAGTGATATCATCACCCACAAAAAGTCAAATTCGGAGATATTAATGTATTCTGACAGTGCTTAACATTATTCAAAAATGTTCTAAGTCATCTGAACTATACTACTATAAGTAGGAAAAACATTTTCTTATGAAAAACTGTTAGTAATTAAAAAAAGTTATTCATAATATCAAAAAAGAAAAGAAAAGGATATATACGTCTTTAAAATAATTTATTAGGAATAAGTTTGACGTCTTTAGACGGTAATTTCTCCGCATAAACTACTGAACCAATTTAAATGAAATTTGATATAGAGATAGGTTAGAGACTGAGAAAGGTCATAGGCTACTTTTAATTTCGAAAAAATGCTCTCTCTGTGGGAATGCGGTGTAAACGAGAGCACAATATAACCGAATTAAATTCTCAATAACTATGGAGCAATTAAAATTTATAGTATACTAATTTAGCATGTTTTTATTATTTTCAGTCGGAACCAGACCGTTACATGCAGAGTGGTATTGTCGCGTGGGGTATCGGCTGTGGTGAAGATGGAACCCCTGGAGTCTACGTTGACGTCGCAAACCTTCGCGACTGGGTCGATGACAAGGTTGCAGGCAAGGGCTTGGACCCTAGAGTCTATACTTATTAAAACTGACGAGGTCTTTCAAGTCCCCCCAGCAATGAAGGGCCTAGGCCCCCTGGGCAAAACCAAGGCCCCTCTTCTCAAATCTAGTTTATTATTGAAGCTTAAATAAATTGTCTATAGTTTTTTTTTTTATATTTTAGTTTATGTCAAAAATAAATCTCATTTTTATATAATTCATATGTTAAAATTAATAAAACTGTTTTGAAAATCAGTGACGAAAGTTTGCAATAAATAAATACTCATTATAATAAAATCTATGTATATATAAATTGATATTTTTTGTATGATTTTTATGTGTAAAATAAAGAAATATTTAATAAAAAATTGTTTTATTTTAAACCAGCTTTCCGTCATGTGATGATAATGTACCCTTGAAATGATATATTCAAATTTCAAATTCAAATTCAAAATACGTCAATCAAGTAGGCTTTTAAAGCGCTTTTATATCTTCAATTTATAAATAAGTCTTTTATATTTATTTTAAAACCGGTTCATAACGCAAAAATAAAAAAAATATTAAAATCAGCGCTGGATTTGTTATAGTGCCCCTAGGGTCTAGCGCTGGTGGTCTTATTTATCTTATTCTTTTCTTTCAATCATCAATTATACATTTATTAAATCTTTATATGTGAAAGCGAAAAGACACTTACTCACTCATCAAGTTCGGGTTCCTTCTAGGACGTAAATGCTCACTAAGACGAAATTTTGTAAAATTCGACCCTTAAGTTGGTAAAACGTGGGTTGGAAGTTTGTATGAAAGTCTATGTTAAGCGCGAGTGTAACCGCGAGGGGCCGCTAGGTTTATTATAAATCTCAATATTTTTGTCAACAATCTTAATCTTTGCTAATTGATAAAAAATGTTGCCACTATTAAAATTAATTGGTTAAAATAAACAACAGATAAGAACTAACAAGACCATTACTATTCTAGTTATTAAAAGTTATTTTAAAAACCATTCGATCGCTTTGTTGAAAGCGATTGGACTTGTAAAATGTTATATATTATTTTGGTAAGTTAATATAATATCGCTTTTTCATTTACCGCCATTTCTCCCAGCTTATTACTCAGTCCATAGTTTGTATAAAAGCCGGTCAAGTTCGCGTGTTGAGAACTCACTTAGGGTTCCGTACAAACTTGTAGGAATGGAAACAGGACTTTTTAAAATATAACACAAATATTCGCCACTAGATGTCACTATACTTTCGAATGAAAATAGTCGCATTTGACGAGTTTTTATTATTTGTTGTTATAGTGGCAACAGAAATATATGTATTTCTGTGAAAACTTAAACTTATTATGGAACATGAAATATAGCCCGCTGACAGACGGACAGACGTAAAGCGAAATCTTAGTAATAGGGTCCCGTTGGCAGTGGTTCTACCGTAAAAAATTGTGAGATCTATGTAATACCAAGTGGCTAATTTAATCAGTCCTTACTTAAGGTACCTTTGAACCTTTTAACCTTGACCTGATGCTACAACATCTGGAATCAGGATACACGACTCCTGGAGGAGGAGAAGAATCGTGAACCAAGAAAGAACTTACAGAAGAAGAATCGTGTTGAGGCTCGTTAAAATGGTCTCAATGTAATTTTTGACGATTTTATCAATTTTAGATTATCGTACAATGTATTTACACAGTACATTCTTGTGTACGTGTATTTTAATGTTTTAGGTGCTGTCTCTGGCGTCAATAGCAAACACAGATCCCGGCTTTGATTTTAACTACCAAAATGTAAGATATTTACTACAATATTTCTGCTATATGGTATGATATATATACATATAATTAACGTTCTGATAAGTGTAAAAGCAATACAAATGTTGGCTGACTTCATTCATCCAGGAACAGTAACATACAATAATTACATAACGATTATTGTAAACTTTGAAAATTACTGATAAATATTTTTCTTAACAAAAAAAAAAAAAAAACAAATATAACCCTACGTTTCCTGTGTATATTCATTATTACGATTAATGATCAATATGTTATTGATATTTTTTTTTCATAAAAAATAAAAACATGTGAAAAAAATCATTGAATTTCGTCCGGAATAATCTCTTCCTAAAATACTTTCTTTAAGTTAAGAAATATTGGTGTGATTTTCAGATAAAAGATGACATTTACGAACAACCTGTCAACCTCATGGCGCCCAAAAAAAATCCACACGCCAAGGTATAATCGCTATCGTCCTACTGCTAAACAAATAATTAAATAATTCTTTTTAAATAAAAGTAGCCGACTTCAAAAATGATTTAATTAGGTACAAATAAACTAAAATGCAAAAAAAATGATATTTTCTACAATTTATCAATTCATATCTAAATATATATGTATATAACTCGAAGTTGATTGACTGGCTGTCCTACATAGAGATCTATCAAGGCACAGCCCAAACCACTGGACGGATCGGGCTGAAATTCGACATGCAGGTAGATGTTATGACGTAGGCATCCGCTTAGAAAGGATTTTAATTAATTCTAAATATAAAATATAAAGGGGATAAAATAGGGGATGTGAGTTTGTATGAAACTTTTTCAATTTTAAACCGATCTGGCTGAGACTTGGCATGCATAAAGCTGCTATGACGTAGACATCATAGATAAAGTCGCGAGCACCAGCTAGTTTCTATTATAATTTAATCACGGAAATATTATAAACACAAATCAAAAAATTGTTTTTGACAAACTAAGACAGTTAAGGTTATTTTCAGAGTGATGTAGAAACAGCCTCCACTGAGGATCCCTGGTCTCCATTCGACTTCTCCAAGTTCGACGCCTACTTAGCTGGTGCCCAAGATAACGCTGACAGTAACCGCGTGAAACGACGCGCGAAGGTAAACATAATATGAGAAATTTTAAATATTACAATCATCTAACCCTTTATCTACGTGTATGTATCGTCTTAGATCAGTCTACCCGTGACTCGAAACGTCGGGATGATAAAAATAATTAATATACGCGATTAAAATCCGTTTAAAATAGTTTTATTTCTACATGTATGTATCTGGGTTTGTACCTTTGTGGCACTATTTAAACCAAACGTATGAGCCAATTTTGATAAACACGTCATTCGTTTTGTCATATAGATTTCTATGTCATAGAAAGCATAAACATTTGTAGAAATCAAAATAGCCGATTTTGTACGCAATCATGTGAAAAAGAAAAAAACTTATAATCGACGAACTAAGTCAAGAGGAGTATCGTAGAATAGGTATTTAAACATCATTTTTAGGTTTCTCATATCGTTTTTCCATCAGAATTACCGTTTAGGATCTATAACGTTTTAAAGTTGTTTAGTAACGATTCTCACTTATAGGCTTTTAGACAGAACTGATATTGATACGGTACTGCTGACTGCAGATGGTCATGTTACGGGTTTAATTTTTTAATTAATTAGTTATGAATGTTATTTTTTTACCATGCAGAAGCGGTATTGTGTATTCAATTCAATTATTTAATTAGTGGCTTTTAGTTGCGGTGAAGAACATCTATGAGTGCAAAACGAAACGTTTTGTTTGGCATAAAATCGTTTGAATTATAAGTACATATTTATAACTACCTTATGCGTTTATGTAATTAATAATAATGAAAAAAGTGAGTAAGTGATAAAAAAGGTGTTTCTCGTTCTCTTACTTACAAGCCGAGAAAACTCAAGAGCGGAAGGCAAATCTAATAATTCAGCCCACAGATAACCAACACTAAATTTAGTATTACCATAGTCAAAGTTGAAGAAGCATATTGACGAATAACCTTTCTGCCGCAGAATAATCGAAGATTCAATACGCTGAACGGCCCAAATCTCCGAGAACGCCCCAATCACTACCTGTACCCAGAACCAGTAAAGGATCGCATCCTCGAATTCACGACCACGACGAAAAAACCCGGTATCCTACCAGAAACTATGAACCCCGGGGTCATCTTCCGCGTCAGGATGTCTGACGCGATATTACGTATCAAGCAAAGGATGTACGAAGACCCAGAACGCCACATCGAAGCCGATATTATTTACACGAACCTTATCAAGAAGGTTGTTATGGACGAAATAACGAAATTCCACAATCTATTGCTCATGTATAAGACGGATAAGAGCATTAAGGAGCATTTAGGCGAATGTGGTGGAAGGATTTACAAATTCATCAGCTATATGACGATTAAAGTACATATATACTGCCTCTTTGACGCGTTGTGGATCGATGGTAACCCCTATGTGATTGGCGACGAGTATTCCGTGACGCCGGTCGAGGTTCCCCCAATGTTGCAGTGCGATGCCGCGGAATGTAATTCGATTGTTTTCGTCGATTCGATTACTGAGCCTAAAGATGTTGATGAGTGATTTAAAATAAATGGTGATTTGAATATGTGTGTTTTATTTTGTGATATGTGTCATATTGTCTCAAATTCAAAATATACTTTATTTAAATGGTTTTTCAAATCACATTCGAATCGTCAAGTTACATATAATTTTAATTTTTAGATTTTTATAAAGCTTCGGAATATACTCTTTACCGAGAACCGGCAAGAAACTCGACAGTAACTCTTTTAAATTATTTATACATAATTTTTATTACTTTTTAATTTAGTTATCCTGTTAAAAAATCAACGCGTATTAAATCAACGCCTCTTTGTCGTCAAAGTATTCTTGTATATTATAATATGCTTTATTTAAAAAAGATTTCTTAATTAGGCTTTAAACTTAAATAAGTTTTAAACGACATTTTTTACACCAGCGTCGTCGGGGGCACAGCAAACGTCGCAAGCTACGCACGTCTACAGCTGTACCAGAAGAACACGAGGTATTGATTTTTTACCTAAATTAGGGTAAATTCATACTAGGGCAGTGTCGAAGCGAATAGTAGAGTAGACTCTACATGGATGTATAACTTAGTAAAAAGAAATTGATTTCAAAAGCAAAATACGTAATTGCCTTTACACATTATATATAAACCAGTTTATTTAATTTTAAAATAAAATTACTAAATCGATTTCGATGAAATTTCTATGGGATGGGATAATCTAGAAGTATATCCTCTCTAACTAAAATAAAAAATATTTTTCAAAATCTGTTAATAATTGATGGATTTATTGAAGTACCAAACATTTTAAAAAATGGTTACGAATTAAAAAAACTTTTATTAACTTAATTAATTAAACTCTTCCTCTTTTTAAGTCGGTTGAAAGTTAATATAACAAATTCAACCTTATTTCAAAATACGTATACTGAGATTTGAAAAAAATGGGTACTGAAATTTAATTATTTTATTTATTGTGTTTTTAAAACCAAACTACTAAGCCGATGTTTATGAAAATCGATGTGATTTATAAGCAAAAATTAAACAATCGAATCGGTTAAGTCGTTTTACGATTAATTAGGCAACTAAATAAAGTCCCCGACGAATTAAGAACCTTTTTTTGGCGTCTTTACAAATTATGACATATTGATATAGCTTATTCTTGTTTATTTTACAAAACGATTTGTTAACAACGTTTTATTTGGTAATATTTTATGTCTAGCATTATTGGGCAGAATGCATTAATATCTTGCTCAATCCTATATGAAGAAGAAAAGAAGAAAAATAATTGCGCGCCAATTTCGTCGTCATGAAAAAAGTGTGAATAAATTGTAGTAATGCTTTTTAATAACAGTTTTTTTTAAGTAATAAAAATAAGTAAAAAGTTATTAAAGTATTATAATTATTTACTACAAGTATGATATTAGATGCAAATATCCAGCCGTTAATAAAGATCCAATACACGATTTAAGAAGTACATTTTCAACATTCAAATTCGTAATAATATTCACTTATTTTTTTAACACTGATATGACTCTAGCAAAGGAATTTTTATTTCAGCCTAAAAATATTACAAGCACAGATGTTCCAGTGGCGAGGCGAGCAGACCTCTCAGACACGCAGGAAGGCAGGGGACGAAAGAGAAGGAGAAATAAGAAGGAGAAACATAAGAAATATGAAACCTACGATCCCCCTTTAAAGGTAAAAAGCTAATATAAAAATGTCCCCACCTAAGTCTTTTTTCTTATTAAAAAAAATAAAAGGCCTTTAAAAGCACAATATGAAATTTCGTTTACTAGGATGATAATTCTAGTTTAAAGAGGTTCTGCCTTCGTAAGTCTTTGTTAGGTATATACCATAAAAGTAAATATAGACGATATTTGGACGCTGTGTCAAAGCACACGGACTTTATTTTGAGTAACTTTTTTTCGTACTTATTTAGTTCAGATGACTCGAAAATTTGTTGAATAATGTTAAATACGTAACGCATTATAAGAATGCATGCAAAGGAAAGAGTCAATTAGACAGTTAAGTTATATTAAATTTTTCATTCTTTACATATTGTTTTTCCAACATACGTGACATTGGCAGAATATTTTGCGCATAAGTAGCGCGGATGCACGCCATACTATAGGAAAAAAAAAACATATTGTTCACCGTATACTCGAAAATTCATTATTTTTGTTATTATGTTTCCAAGCGTATTGGTTCCATTTTTAATCAAAATCGGTGTATCAGTTTGGATTTAAAATCAAAATAAGATAAATATGTCATTTAAGTAAACGACATTTCTTATTTTGCTTCTGAACTTGGTTTCTCTCTGTGTAAAAACGTTTGTGTATATATTTCACGGTTTCCGTTTTCAGAATTACGAATCATCTTTCGTGGAAATGCCTAAAGACTTGTATCAAGCACACCTTCGGCCAGGGGTCATCTTCCGTATCCACATGTCGGAAGCCATACTCAAAATGCAGTATAGGAAGTAATCATATTTATATATGCCCATTCTCATCGACATCATTAGTAATTAGCAAAGTTCCAGTGGGCGTCATGAGGGTTAAATGCGAGCACAAAACAACGTATTACTATTTCACACAATTTTATTATACTTTTACAATGTTGAGGGTCACTTTTGAATAGAAAGACAATATAATTATTTCACGATTAATAATTTAGAATATGAATTGTAACTATTTTATACGAGCAGCAGGTTCGCGACACTAATCTCACAACACCAATATCTCCACCACAACTGTCTTAGATCTATACAATAATTTATCCACTTCGATCTACAACTATTCTCATATTCCCGCGATTCGCCATTGTTGTCAAAATGGCGCCTCGACCCCGCTCGAGTCTTACGCTCTGCTCTGATTGGTCAATGCAATCCACAGAATACAGAACATATTAATTCAAATTTAAAATGAATTTACACGCAAACAAAATTAAATAAATTTAACATTATTTTTAACAAATTGTGTTTAATATACTTCAATGACTAGCTATATAATTAAAAACAACTACCAACTGGACTTCTTCCTCCGACATATATGTATATAAACAACTGAGCGAACTTACTGTTACCTTAAATTACCAAATTATCGGATTTTCGACTGTCTCTTTTTTTTTCGAACTTTCGTTTTTGTTTAAAAAACATAAACAGCACGGCAAATGTTTTATATCATTACATATTTATATATGTATGTTTTGTTTTATCTGTACGTCAATGCCGCAATTGATTGTGATGACATTTTTTGTGTTTGAGTGTCTCCTTAATTAGTTTAGATTCAGAATTGAACCCGATAAGTTGCTATTGGACAGGAGGATTTTGTATCGTTTCTAATAGATTAAATAACAATCTAAAATTGTATCATTCAATTTCATTTAGCTACGGCGAAGACAAAGACGAATCGGTGATCGAGGCTGACGTGGAGTACCTGCGGCTGACGCGGAAGGTGATTAACGATGAGATCACCAAGTTCGAGGATCTGAAGTGGCTGGTCGGCTGGTTCAACAACCGCTCCGAGCTCATACAGGAGCATATGTGCAATACGAGATATTATACTGTGGGTATGTGCTGTTTATAATATTGTGATCTGGCTTGAAGGACCAAAAATTGGTTTAGGATTTTTTTTATATACTTATTATATCAATTTAATTGAGATTAATATATAATGATTGCAGATCTTAATCTGTTTCTTTACGATACAAGAACACTTTGTTTAATTCTATATTTCTTTTTTTTTATTTGGAAAATAAACAATTGTGTAAAAAAAAATTAACAATAGTATATAAAAAAATATAAAATATTAGTACAACCCACAACATTGTCAAGGGATACATTTAAAGCAGTTTTCGGAACAAAAGACATAATACATACATAAATTTTATACTTAATGTATTGTTTATGACATAAGAAACTAGATATAGACACCCATATATTTTGTTTGGTTAAAATTAAGTTAAATATTTTTTTTAATTATCTTTATAATGCCGAGTTAGCCTAGTGGATAATATATCATCGATCCCTGTCTAGTTCTTCTAAATTTTCAGATATTTCTGGGAATTTCCGTCCGTCCGTCCGTCCGTCCGTCCGTCCGTCCGTCCGTCCGTCCGTCTGTCTGTCTGTCTGTTAGGCTGTCAACCCTTTTTTTTAATATTATCTTTATAATGCAGAGTTAGCCTCGTGGATAATATATCGTCGATCTCAACCAACGCTAGCGCCTTTTTTTCAAAAGTTAGTTCTTCTAAATTTTAGATATACATGTATCGGTATTTCTCGGAATTTTCGGCAATTCGGTTTCCTCACAATGTTCGGTTTCTTCACCGCTAAACTGGATATTAATAATTAAACACACATTTAGCGTTGAAAACAGCGTTTCTAGCCGAAGTTTGAACCCGCGATCAACGGTTGAGACGCCAAAAAGTAAACATTCCTTTAACCAGGTATTCCGCCCACAATGTTCACGCATTCTGAAGAATACATGAAGCGCATGTGTCTATTCGACAACGTGTATATCGATCACATCCCCTACGTGGTGGGGGAGGACGGTTCTCTCATGGCGGCGGTGGCGCCCCCTGTGCTGCACTGTGACGCCGCGACTTGCACCTCTGTGCCATTTATTGACAGGTACTGTTGATCGGAATTTGGATATCGTTACTGTGTAGGGTACACTGGACTCAGGAGCCTGATGATCAAAGCTCGTATATGAGCTTGCTGGATCACATAAGTGTTAGGAATATATCATAAAAGTTAATAATACTGTATTTTGTCTATGGTACTTTATTGATCAGTTAGTTATTATTATATATCGGCAGTACGCTCCCTCTCTCTAGGATAGATTGCTCGTCTTTACTCTCAGAAATATATTCATAATTACAAGTAAACTAGTGACTAGAACCCCAGAGACAACATAACACCTTCAATAAACGGGCTATCAAACACAAAAAATACGTTTCAAATCTAATCAGTGGCGTCAGATACAAACATGTATCCAGTGTCGGTGTTCATAGACAAAAGGACACTGCCTACCCTAAATAACTCAGATAAATGGATGCTGATAAGCAATAATGTGTCAACCCACAAAAAGTGAAATTTGGAGATATTGACGTATTTTGATACTACGTCACCTATTTAACATTATTAAAATAAATTTCAAGTAATCTAAACTAAATAAGTATGAAAAAAAGTTTCTTAACTCAATGATTCGAATTTAAGGTGCGTTTCGTATTTTGCAATTTATAAAATAATTTCAAACATTTAAAAACTTATTACTAGATAACACATTAAATAAATCTATCTGATTTTGATTCATTATACATTTTAGCAAAATAGAAAAGGAAAGATGAGTATATACGTCTTCAAACAAATTTATTAAGAATCGGTTTGACATCTTTAGACGCCATTTTCTCAAAACGAAGTGCGTGTGGCTTGACACAGTATTGCTTATTAGTATCCAAATATATATCGCATTATTTTATTTATTTAAATCATACACAACTAAAACAGCATTTTATATTGATGTCTAATATTATACCACTAGCGCCATCTATCAATTTACGGTGGTAGCATGATGTATCATCGATTATTCCTATAGAAAAGGATATATCCTAGAGAAAGTGGTAGCTTTTCATTAATGTATGTAACATTTATTTTTTTTGACGATTCAATAGTGCTTTTAACCCTAATGTTAAATGTGTAATTTACTTTTCTTTCAAAAAATGTACATAAGTTATCTTTAATTGGTCAAATAGAAAAAAAAAGTGACACTAGTATCTGTAATTGACTTATTTCAATTATTACTTATTGTTAATATCATAGGATTATTTAGAAAATAAAAAAAGTGTTTCTGAATAATACAATACATATTAGGTATATTGTATTTGGTAACACTATTTCTTACGTGGTTTAAAACCACAGTATGCATTTAAGGGTTAAAAGCCTACTTGAATAAAGTATTTTTTGATTTTGATTTTTGAAAGGGAGGGGGCTAACTACCGGTATATAATAGTGATTAAATAATCAATGAGGTACCATAGACAAAATACAGTATTATTTACTTAGAAGTAATCTAGGTTATAAGCTATATTACATCATATATGGGCTAGTAAAATCTAATTTTAATTCAATAGTATAATGTTCGACGAGCGTCTGTCCCGAACGAATGTTCGTACGGTGACGCGTTGCCAGGCGAGCTGTCGAGCACACTGCCGTAATGACGCGGACTGTCTCAAGCGCTGCTCTGACCGCTGTCTGCGGGCTGACTGACCAGAGACCGCGCTGACCGACCGTTATGATAATAAAAGTGACAATTGAATTTGATGTTTTATTCTGTTCGGGAAATTACCTTGAAAATAGTCTATGGAACTCTCTAGTCTATTGTCGTTATCATAGAGGACTGGGTTTTTATGATTCATATATTGACGTAATTAAAAAAAAAAAAACTTATAAACTTCTCCGGTTTGAAATTAAACTTTTTTGAAACCACGATTCATTTGGCGTTTAAAAAGATAAGGTAAATTTTGAATAAAAATATTTTGGTTTCGATTTCGTACCAGGCACACTGAATCAATTTTACGTCAATGTCCATCTTATTGATACGAGCCCAGGAATACTATAGCGACACTCGTGACGTAATCTATAATAATCCTGAATAGAGAATCCTTCTAGGATTCCAATAAGTCATGTCATGTTTTAAAACCGTCTTCTTGGTAATATATTTGCACATTTTCGACCTATTTTTGAGGTTCAATTTTTGACAACTCGCTATGGAAGAGTCATGGCGGCCGCGGTCATATCTAGAAAGACAACAAATCCAGCGAGTTTAAAAAAATCCATGTTTAAAACTATTTTCATTTTTTTCAAATATATTCATTTTGTGTTTACCAAAATTCATGTGCTATAATCCAAACCCAAATTTCATACAGCAACGACATTACATAATTATAGAATGAATTATGTTCATGAATTTTGGCACCTAGAATGCTCACCGTTTTGGACGATGTTGCCTAGTAACCGGCTAACGTCAATATGATACAGGCAAGAGTATCTTTGGGTCAATAAGACGACTGACGAGCTTGTCAAAGTTAGGAATTGGTACAGATTTTTAACGTCAAATACTATGAACGTACAATATATCTAGATGCTGATAAGCAATAATGTGTCAACCTAGAAAAAGATCAAATTTAGAGATATTGATGTATTCTGTTTAAAGAAGTATATATCCATCTTATCTTTTATTTTTGATAAAAGGTAAAATGAATTAAATTCAGATTTAATTAATTGAATTCAATTTTGTTTTAATAATTTATATAATACATCAATATCTAAATGCTCTTTATTCTGCGAATTTGACTTTTTGTGGGTTGACACATTATTGCTTATCAGCATACATTTAATGATATACAAAAAATATTCGTGTCACCTGTACTAAAGAAGTCCTGAAAAAAGTTGAAAGATGCGTGTTCTATATTTTGGATTATGCAATAATCTCACATATTTGATTGACTCTTTAGCCAATGCTTTTAATTCATTAAACTTATTCTTAAAATAAAAAAGCAAAGATGGGTATTCTTCTTCAAAAATATTTATTACGACTAGTTTAGACATCTTTAGACGCCATTTTCTCAAAATAAAGTCCGTGTTGACACAGTATTGCTTATCAACGTCCATCCATTATAACACTGCCTGCAGACGCTAAAGGCTAAGTAAATTAATTAGGGATAAAATGAAAATTCATATATTTAGATTTTTTTTAATATAATTTTATTTTTTGTCGTCCGATATAACATGAGTGGGTCGTCGGCCGGGCCGCTGAGCGGGAACCAACACCGAGTGTTGCTTTTCGAGATGTTTCTTCCATTGACAGCGGCGAGAGAAACACGAATAACACAGTTCGCATTTGAAGCTGTAACAAACCATACTGATGTATGAAAGAAACTGTGGTAGGGTTGCCAGATTACTTCCTGCAATGCACTTAATATATTACTACATAAAAAAAATGTCTAGTAGTTTTCGCAAGGCCATATGTATTTCAGTGAAAAATTATTTAAAAAAAAAAGAAGAAAATTTTCTAAAAATCTGCCATTTATACTAGTCATATTGAATATAACGGGTCTTATCGCTATAACTAATGGTAGTGATACCTTTTTATTGCCCGACGTTTCGACGAAGTTGCATCCGGCACACGAGCTGACTAGATCTAACCGAATAGAGGTATATCGTACCGTTTGATGTCGTTGTGCGAGTCGAGGTGTCGGTTGAGCTTGGTGCGGTCGTGGAAGCGTCTCGCACAGAGCGCGCACGCGACGCGCTCATGGCAGGTATATCGTACCGTTTGATGTCGTTGTGCGAGTCGAGGTGTCGGTTGAGCTTGGTGCGGTCGTGGAAGCGTCTCGCACAGAGCGCGCACGCGACGCGCTCATGGCAGGTATATCGTACCGTTTGATGTCGTTGTGCGAGTCGAGGTGTCGGTTGAGCTTGGTGCGGTCGTGGAAGCGTCTCGCACAGAGCGCGCACGCGACGCGCTCATGGCAGGTATATCGTACCGTTTGATGTCGTTGTGCGAGTCGAGGTGTCGGTTGAGCTTGGTGCGGTCGTGGAAGCGTCTCGCACAGAGCGCGCACGCGACGCGCTCATGGCAGGTATATCGTACCGTTTGATGTCGTTGTGCGAGTCGAGGTGTCGGTTGAGCTTGGTGCGGTCGTGGAAGCGTCTCGCACAGAGCGCGCACGCGACGCGCTCATGGCAGGTATATCGTACCGTTTGATGTCGTTGTGCGAGTCGAGGTGTCGGTTGAGCTTGGTGCGGTCGTGGAAGCGTCTCGCACAGAGCGCGCACGCGACGCGCTCATGGCAGGTATATCGTACCGTTTGATGTCGTTGTGCGAGTCGAGGTGTCGGTTGAGCTTGGTGCGGTCGTGGAAGCGTCTCGCACAGAGCGCGCACGCGACGCGCTCATGGCAGGTATATCGTACCGTTTGATGTCGTTGTGCGAGTCGAGGTGTCGGTTGAGCTTGGTGCGGTCGTGGAAGCGTCTCGCACAGAGCGCGCACGCGAAACGCTTGGCGACGCCTTCGTGGCAGCGGCGGCGATGGTCATGCAAGTTGGACGACGTGTGGTAACTCGCACCGCATTCGCCACACTTGTACTTCTTTATACCTAAATACCAATTATTTAAAACAAATTGAGTTGATCTGTTTGTTCGTGCTAAGCTCAGAAACTGAAAATCCCATTTTATGTCTACCATATTAAGTTTAAAGGTTTGGGAGAATAAAACACAAGTGCTTTTAAGTGTATATTCAATGTCAGTTTAATGCTTAAATTTCTAGATGTTTTATCAATCAAGTTTTTCCCTAAAATCTAGTTAAAAAAATCATTTTATTTGAGGGTAGTCCACCATTTACGTATTTATTATAAGAAGTCACTATGACAGGTGTGGCGTGTAACAAAAATAGCTTAGCGTAAATGTGTGCGTTTGGGTGTGTATATGGAAATACATGGCCTTGTGCGTATGTGTGTGGATGCTCACCAAAGTGTATCCGGAGGTGCTTCTCCAAGTCGCACTTAATGAAGCACGAGTAATCACAATGCGCGCACGCATATCGTGGAGCACTGTGGGACTGAATGTGCGTGTACAGCGAGCCGCGGTGAGCGAATATCTTACCGCATATCTACAAATTACAAACATACAACCTACAGCTCGTATATGAGGTTGAGGGTGGGACCACACTCTCATAGAGTAGACGCTGGTTATCTTAAAGCAAGGCACCCAAAAACCTAGCGTAAGTAGCTAATATCGTGTGATGTATTTAAAAACGTATACTCCAAGCATCTTTTAAAATAAAAATAAAAAAACAAAATCAATTTCAAAATATACTTTATTCAAGTTGGCTCGGTATCACTTTTAAGTCGTCAAAACACAGCAAAATAAATGCATTAATAAGGAAACATCAGTTCGGAACGTAGATTCGACTAAGAACCGGTAAGAAACTCGATAGTTACTCTTTTAAATTTAGGTCAATATAAGTTTTTATGTTCTCTAACATTATTATATTCATAAATCAACTGGTGACCCCTATACTGTAACATCTTGTAAATTCCCTACTGTTGGGTTAAGATATAAGAACTTATAAGAAGGAGCGTGGCGGCACAAGAACGTCATGCTATTTACCGTCACGGCATACGAATTTAGCAGAAGAGGAATAATAGACGAAGGGGATTAAGAGGTAAAGAAAGACATAAGGAGGTAGGTTTTTTTAAATAAATGTTAAGTAATCACCGTCACCGATGGGCATTTGCAGCATCAGAGAACCCACTAATGCGTTGCCAGCCCAAATGAGAAAAGAAGGGAATTGGACGCACGGAAAGGATTTCGAGAGGGGATTAAGCTTCTGGCTCTCATTTTAGCTATTTTACGTCGATCTTGTTTGAGAGTGAGGTACTGCCACAGTTGAGTCCGTACTCAAGCTGTAGTCAGGCTACAGCCAAGCTTTACCTCAGTTAGTTTCATATCTGTTATCTCCGGGGTTCTACTCACTAGTTTATTTGTAATTATGAATATATTTCTGAGAGTAAAGACGAGCAATCTATCCTAGAAAGAGGGTGCGTACTGCCGATATAAAATAATAACTAACTGATCAACGAGCTACCATAGACTAAATACAGTATTATATACTTTAATGATATATTCCTAACAATATCAACATCTCACCTCACAGATCCAGCTTATATGCTCCGTATGTACGTCCTTCTTATGCTCGTCTGATTCTTGTTTCGAATTGAATTTAAGATTGCACGGTTCACAGAATAATTTACTGAATTTGAACTTTTTGATCCGTGGAGCTCCACTTTTCTTGTAGGGTCTACGTTTTCTCACTTTTACATTTTCTGATTCACTGTGAAATTAAGACATTGTATGCTTAGTCATGAATAAATAAAATGGTCAAATTAAAAAATACAAATTTTTGGACACAAAACAAAAAATCATGTATACTTCAGACTTTGGTTATTTATTTAGACTTAAATGTCACAAATTGTTAACAGTTATTTATTTTTTCAAAATCATAGATTATGAACCACAGAATTATATGAAAATTATGAACTAAATTTTAAATACTAATTTAGTTAAGTTGTTTTACATATATTGACAATTTATTAACTTAAAAAAAAGAAGGTTCTCAATTCATAGTGAATGTATAGTCTATTTTTCTTTACTTTTCCGTAGCAATACCCGGAACGATAATCACGAATTTTCGAACATTATTTTTCCTAAAAATTTTTTATTATAAAATTCAGTTCAATCATTCGGTCTACAAATACTCGTCTCTAACTCTAATGTGTGGTTAGAAATACGCCATTTTTTACTAAATAAGACAAATATATATAAATAGAATATATATATATAGATATATATATATATATATATATATATATATATATATATATATATATATATACATATATATATATATATATATATATATATATATATATATATATATAACATATATATATATATATATATATTTATTTAGTTCACCTCAGAACTTCATCATTTAGAGACTTATTTTAAAAATTCTTTCTTGTTTGAAAGGATATACTGTCAGATGAGACGATTAGAATTATTATCAAAATTGATTCAGTACTTTGGTTTTTAAATCAAAATAACTAAAGCTAGACTCTATTTTTCTTTACTCGTCTTTTTAGCAGATAAATATGGCCTCTACACATAAGAGTTAGATAAGAAATTAACGACTGAATGATTGAACTGAACCGTTTCTTATAATGAAAATATTTTGCTAACAATACCCCGTATTATAGTATTGTTAGCAAAATAATATATAATAAAGCCTTTTATTTGGAACAATACAGACTAATGCAAGAATAAATTGTACTACATTTCCTACGACTATATAATATTATATGTACGACTTACGATGCTTATAAAGTAAAATAAAACCTTAGTATTTATTAATCTACAATCTACTTCTAGCCTATTATTTATTTCTTTTTTGTTTTCTGCAGGTTCCGTTTGCTAGTCAGCAAAGGCCTTCTCCAACCTTTTCCATTCCTATCTCTCTTGGGCTACTCCGTTCCATGTTACTCCAATGACTAACCTAATGTCATATCATGAGCAAAATAAAAACAAGTAAAAAAAATAGTCTATGGTATCTCATCTAAATAAAGAAAGTTGTATTTTTGGAGTCAGTTTTTTTTTTCAATCTAAGTTATTTCATGTATCGTTGACTAGTTGATCCTCATGGATTTGTCTGTGTGTAGAATAATTAGCACCTTTTCCTAACATTTTGTATCTTAAATTTTATCTACAGTAGTGTGAAAGATTAATAAAAAAGGCTTTTACATTTATTATTATAGACTTGTACTTCATAACTGTACCTCTGTTTCTGTACGTTCAATTTTCGTCGTTTACTTCTCCTTATTTCAGTAACATCTGCGTCTTGTTTTAGTTTTTCCAGTGAAAAATCGTTATTTTGGTCCCCTTCCTCGACTTTTATATCAGCTACATCACAATTGTCTACATCGTCATTGTAAATACAATCATCACTAATCTTTAGATTATTATCATTATTGTCGGGTAATTCGAGTTTGATTTTATTTAAAAGGATCTGTTGCAACGCCTGTTCGGAAAACAGACACATGGTTTTGAATTTGTGAGCTATTGACAATTTTCTGAGGCAGTTTTTACATATTAACATCGGTAGTCCTTTCTCTTGTTTTAACTGAAAATTAGTTGATAGTTTTAATGATCAGATAAATCTGTACTAATATTATAAACGGGTAATCAATTTGCTTGTGAGTTTGTATATAATTAATCTGATACTTTTAATGTGATGTGAACTATACATTTTATGTTGGATAGCCTGTTTTTTGAAGAAGGTATGGGCTATATTACATCACGCTACAGCTTATAGATACGAAACCACAAGGTGCAGCTAGTTATAAAAGTATTTTATAGTTAAAAAACTATGGATTTAATTTTTTTATTAAAAAAGTTAATAAATATAGACACCTGAATTCCAGTGCAAAATTCGATTTTATCGATTATTTTATCGTCAGAATCATTGAATAAATATATCATTTTTATATTACTTGAGAGGCAAACACGACAGGATTTAGTAATATCAAATTCTTTATTGGAATCACTAAAAACACTTGTTGGATTCATATTGATACATAAATATCATATTTTGATCGTAAAATATTATATTCTGACATATAAGCTAATAAATATATTAAACTTTAATATTCATACAAATTTAAATAGTTAATAAATATTTTCATCTGAAAAACAATAATAATGTAAACATGACAGGTATTGTTTGATTTTTTTTTCAATATGCGCGAAGATACAATTATCTATGACTCTTTAAATCATTGTCTATTTTTATAAGCCAAAACATCGATGATATAACGATAGCTCATATCGAATACAATATCGATAATGACTATTCTGTATTTTCAAGACTTAATATGTATAATCAAAGATTATAGATTACTAGTGAGTGAGGTAGTGAGTATTCTACCATTAATTTGATATTTTTATAAAAGTCGACTGAGATACAAAATTTTGAAGTATCTTTAGTAGCATAAAATAGTAAGCCACTTTAAAAAAAAACTAGTTAAGTGCGATGCGAACTCGCTCATGAAGAGATATATACAGAAGATAATACTATGTCCTTTTAAACACTTACATATGTAAAAGAAACAAGATAGGCGCTATAATATTGTGTTCCCCGTGCGTATACGACTCGCAGTTTATCGTTTTTTATTATGTATAGTTCTGGAGGCTAAAGTGTATTACATTCGGTGACATATATACCTATTACGGTTCATGAGATACAGCTCGCTGATAGATAAACAGAAGGACAGATAGACAGATGGACATTGTGGGCTTAGTAATATGTTAGCGTAGGCACCCTTAGGGTACGGTACCCTAAAGGTATGAATTAACTCAGAGTGCAAACAAATCTATGTGAATCCGAGCTGTGGCTCAGCTACATAGAGCTCGTACATGGGCTGGCTCAACCAACATAGGAGATCGGCGTGAAGTAGCTAATGTAGATGCATTTTGAACGGTGAATGAGAGATCCAGAATTCTAACCCCCTACTCCGTCTCTTTCCTATTCCGTTTAATCTCTTATTCCTTTTTAAGCTGGCGCCACATTTATGTATCCTCTGGTGAAGCAAATGTGTTGTGTGAGTGGTGTTGAAGACTTAACAGCAGATGTACAGCCTCCTCGTTTATCTGCTACTATTTATATTAAAAAAAACTAGTTATTACCCAAATTATATATTATTTAGACGCCTTACAAACTGATGAAAAGGAAAGAAGGCATTTTTTTTAATTCTCATGTCATCTTTAGCATATTGATTGTATATTAATAGACAGATGATACTTTTCTGGATTAACATATATTCTAGATTAACATATCATTATATAGATTAAATTATTTTTTGGCCAAAGAAAAACCATTAGCTGCATTTAATATTTACAATCAAATATTTTATATGTTATTGTTTGATAATCTTTTTAATTTTTATTTCTGTTTGAAATTAATAGACATCGTTGCAGAAAAACATTCAAATAATATGATTTTTATAAAAAAATATTTAAATCTTCAAAATCGATATTTGCACTCGCTAAAATATCGATATTTCGGTGTTACCGCCATCCCTTTGTGACAAATATATTTAATCTGTATTCGTTAAACAGCAAGCGACTATCATTGTACAATAAAGGTGAGTATTCATTAGCTTGCATTGCTACAAGTTAAATTTTATAATACTCCCTTTATAAAATTAAGTTTTCTCTACAAAATTTTACATTACGAAATCAATAAGAGAGACGTATTTTATCTTTCAAACGCATTTATTGTCTTATCTTTTCTTAAAAATATTTATAAAAAGTATTTACTTTGATAAGATAAGATTGATTACAAATTTTACACATATCAATTGAATGTATGTCACAAAGAAAAAAACAAATTTAAAATCTTTAAATTCTCAGTAAGCTGACAGATTAAGATTAATCACTATAATGATAAGTATTTATACATTATTTACAACATACGTTATAAGGACATGGGAAAAAGTATACAAAAAATAAATTTATTGGTGTTATTATAAAACGAAATGGTAGTTGGGGTTGACAAAAGGTTTTATAATTTATAAATACATTCATCATCGGCGAAATTTTGATATTTTATTGCTCATATCATTTATCTGATGTGTGATAATAACTTACAAAATAAACTAACGATAACTAAATAATTTGCACACGTAGTACAAACATTAGTGACATAAAGATTTTTTTTTGTTAAATTTCAAATTTTGCTACAAATTAAACTCGGACGACGCTTTGTCGCGCAGTGTATAGTTTGACTTATGAACAAATGTCAAATTGGAATCTTATTTGTCGGGCGTCGAAAAACTAACCGCATTAATTTTATTCACTTTTGAATTGAATTAATACAACAAATAATACGTCGGAAACCGCTACGCGACATACATTTGGTGAGTTTTTTTCATTATTACTTTTAGGTTATACCGGGTGACTCTTTTTTATCAGTTTTTTAATCTATATAACTTCAATATTTACGATATTGCTGATTTGCTGATTGTATAAGCCGGTGTAACAAGTGCCGATGGCGAAGAATTGATTATAATTTGTTAATTGATCGGTCAATGCTCGCGACTTTACCTATACGAATTTTAAATAGAAATTTCCGAACGACAATTCAGTCAATAATTTTAAGAACGTATTGTTCTATTTAAATAATAATTTTACATTCTTAATATACGTAGGTCGATGTCCTGTTTGAAATAATTGGGACTTTAAATGTTTATTTTTCTAAGTGTTGTTTTTTAAGTTGTTATGAAAAGAAAAAATTCAAAGTTGTAATTATTTCGAAATAATTTGAACCAAACCTTAATGTGCAATTTCTTGACATTTATTAAATAATTAAAAAAAAAAAAAACAATAACATAATGTTGTCTATGAAATACAACAAATATTATATGTAATTAAATTATAATGTTTAGAAGGAGTTTAGATCATTAATAAATTGCATATCAGATTAAGATCACAATATATTATATCACTAAATTAATAAGTTTTTAGACCAAATTTTCAATTAATAAAGAATTAAAAGTATTGAATTTATTATTATGTTTTATGCCTAATGTATATACCTCACAAAAGGCACCATTTTTAAAATGGGTTTGGTGTATCACTTGATACAACGAAAATAAAAAAACAGTAATGTTTATTATGTTAGTATAGATTATTTTAGGAAAAAATAAATATAATTTTTAAGTTAATTTTTGGAACATGGATATGAGTTATCAATCTTATATTATTTTTGCGTAGATGTGTGAATGTTTGTTACTTCTTTTGTAACATCAATGGATTTCAGAATATGGAATTAAGATAGCTTACATTTCAATTTTTTTTTTAATGTGCACGCTGGCCCCCATAATTGTAAATGATCACAGGAACGTTAGAAGCATCAGAGGCGATACAAATGCGTAGCTAGCTTATACTGAATAAGGGAGGGGAATAGGGAGTGAGGAAGGGAATAGGAAAGGAGTTAGGCTTTTAGGTCCCTTTCTTTGGAAGATCAGAATAAAGATATCATAGATTAAATTAACATCATCATGCATGGTTAGTATTTAAGTGACTGAATTCAAAATCTATGTGAAACGAATAAGCTTCGTAATTAAAATTAAGTTTTATATAAATCTGTGGTCCAGAATAATAATAAAAAATAAATAATTTTGTTATATTAAAGTCTAAATAAATGGCCAAAATTCCAAGTGTAAAACATTTTTTTTGCATTTTGTTCCCAACAATGTGAATTTTTGAATTCGGTAACTTTAAAACTAAACATGCAATATATACTTAAATAATAAAATCGATCTTATAAGAATAATAACATATTTCCTTATTATGTAGTTACGTAGTGTGGAATACCCATGGATTTCCTCAGCTCGCTAATAACAAGAAGACTTTCCTGTACGATATCTTTATGGATTGTCAAATAACTATTTTCCTATCGAATATCTATTTTAATGTAAGAATCACACTTGTAAGTTACTGTCATAATTGACAAACAACTCAACAATTTGGTAACCATTTACGAAATCTGTTGCTGTAAATTATATTTAAAATAATATAAAGGCAATGACGGTAAATTCTTTCAAGTGTAAAGCAATGTCAAACAACTAATGTAAATCTTTATGATGGTCTGAGAGGTAAAATAATCGTTCTATTACATGAATAGATAATTTAAGTGTGTTGAGCATTAGTGTTTGTCTCATTTAAGTTATTAAACGGCATATAACAAGAAATTACTTACACACCTTTACACAGCCTTTAACCCAAAATAATTAAATACTTGGTGTATCAAAAATGAAGCACTTATTTCAAATATTTTCAACTATTAACTAAACATTAAATTTGACTATATGTTTATATTTTACGTTACTCGTAATACGGTCAATTAATAAACTATAGACTAGTAATACTGTGAAATAACTTACTGTATTTTTTCCTTCCTTGCCATTAATCTACTGGTTAATTGAATTATGTAAATTTTTTTATTATGATGAAAAAAGAAACATATATTTAAGGCTTAATATAATAAGGCTTTTATACTTAATACGTAGAGCTAAAGAGAAAAACATAGAAGCAAAAAAAAAATTAGAATGGGACACCCTTATCACTTAGGGGTAATAGTAAACCTATTCTAAAACCTACGGAATATATACAAAAGATTTCATAAAAATCGGTCAAGCCGTTTCAGAAGTCAAATACTGTGATATAATAATTTTATATATACAGAAGACAAGCTGCCCCTCGCTGTTTCACTTACATCGTTACTGCTTCGCTCCTGTGAGTCGTAGCGTGATATGATATAGCCTGCAATTATTCTGAATAAATGGGCTATCCAATGCAAAGAAGAAGTTTTTGAATCGGATCAGTAGTTGTTGATATTGTACTACATACAAATTTAACCTATTTATAATATTAATATAGAAAACATTAAAATTGTTTTAGCTCCTAAACTATTGAAAATCGGTATACATACATACGTGTGGTGATTTGAATAACCCTTGACATAACGTACTTGTAGTGTTGGCCCACATTTTAAAAATTGTTTATACAAATAAATAAAATTGACGAGGCTATTTGTAATTTCAAATTAACTGCTATTAAGGTAATTCATATGAAAGTGTACACGGTACTTATATTAAAAATATAATTTTTAAAATTATTGTCTGTCTGTTTGTGTTGGCTAATCTCTAAACGGCTGGACCGATTTTGACGGTAATTTCAATCACAGAAAATTAATTTACTAAGACGTTTATTTTATTTTAATTAATAAAGCTTAAACAAAATTGAAACCAATGAAATAGTGAACAATATCAAGTTCCCTACTAGGTAAACTTTATATAAAAATAATCTTTCCTCTAATTAACGCTTGCGAGACCGCGGGGCACAGCTAGTGTTACATAATTTACTTATAAATGTTTTTACACCTTAAATTTACCGTCAGTGCCTTATTTACACTTTAGCTAGGTTACCTAGGTAACCGTTACTAGGCTACAGAGTTGTTTTTATATCAATTTCCGATAACAAAACTTACAAGTGTAAATCTCGCCTTAGAAAAGATTTTAAAATTTCACAATTCAGTAAATTTTAATGTATATTAATGATTATTATTATTACTTTTCATATTTAATATAACGGGTCTTATCGCGATAACAAATGGTAGTAATTACCTTTTTTAAATTGTCTAAATTTAACAAAAGTGAAGTACCTCGAACAAAGTTCGCGCGAACCGATTGTGTTAGTGTAGTGTGCTCCCAGCATTATAATAACGGTAATGACAATGTGAATATCGTGAGGGTAGACGAAGAAATTTCGCGCACTCGCCGCCGGAGGGCACACGGTACACCGTTCAGACCCCGACGAATGCGACTTCGTCGAAACGTCGGGCAATAAAAAGGTATTACTACCATCAGTTATCGCGATAAGACCCGTTATATTAAATACGAATAGTATAAATCGCGAAAGTTTAAAATATAATTATTATTATTACTATTAATAAACTAGACTCGTACGTCAACCGGTAAACAAGATGATAAGCATGAACCACAGATTATACGATGAACTAATATTAATGACGTTGGTATTTAACATGATTATATAATAACCCTTCCTTAGTATAAAGCTGTCACGGGTTTGTGTTGGTTATTTTAGCAGTATCTACATTAAAAAAAAACTAATTAAAAAAATCGTGTTTATAAATGGTTAATAGCCTATAAGTATTGTTTTTTATTAATCGGTAAAATTTGATGTATGTTTTGATGTAAGCGTATATATGGATGCTGATAAGGAATAATGTGTTAACCCACAAAAAGTCGAATTCGGAGATATTGATGTATTTTGATACTGCATCACCTATTTAACATTATTAAAAAAATCAAGTAATATAAACCAAATAAGTACGGAAAAAACTGTCTTAATAATTGTTTCGTATTTCAAGTGTGTTCCATATTTTGCAATTTATAGAATAATCTGCAATATTGAAAAAAGTTTATTAGATAATATATTAAATATATCAATATACTTTTAATATTATACCTTTTTAAAAAATAGAAAAGAAAAGATTATCCATATTCATTCAACAAATTAAGTAAGAATAGGTTTGACATCTTTAGACGCTATTTCCTCAAAATGAAGCCCGTGTGGGTTGACACAGTATTGCTTATCAGCGTCCATATAGGGGGTAATCTAAATAATTATAAAGTTTATTTTTCGTTGTACAGCCCGTTAGTTGTAGAAGGTTATAGGCTATATTACATCACGCCACGACTTAATCTCATTCGAAAAGTAAATCAATGACTTAGGTACCTTAGGGTAAATAAATATAATTTTATACATAAATAACAAGTATAAGTTAATACTGACACCAATTTGTACTGTAAATACTTAATACTTGTAAATATTTATGTAATTTCCTTCCTTAACGGTTATATAACTGAAAGTAGCTGATGCCCGCGACTTCGAATAATTAAAATAATTAATATTTCTATAAAAGAAAAAACGTAACCTAAGTTACTTTTTATAATACTAGCTATCTGCTAGTGAAAGTCCCATTAAAATCGGTTCAGCCGTTTCAGAGATTATCCGGAACAAACAGACAAAAGTTTTAAAATTGTTTTTGATGTGACCACCGTGTATACTATGCATTTAGTGAAAAGCTGTTAATTTCAAATTACAAACAGACACTTAAATTTTTTTATAAGTATAGATATGATCGTTGCGAAGATTAGTTAGGACACGTGAACATAATTATAAGTTAAAATTAAGTGAAAAACCGTCTAATAACATATTATTTTATGTTAAACCTTATTGGGCAGAATGCATTCGTATCTTGATCAATCTTAAATGAAGAAAAGAGAGGAAGAAAAATTGCGCGCCAATTTTGTTTGTCATTAAAAACAAATGAAAAAATTTAGTCATGCTTTATAATAAAAATATTGTAACTTAATAAAAAAATAAGTTACTTAGGGAATTTATGTTATTTACTACAAGTTGACGCTGATAAGCAATACTGTGTCAAGCCACACTGACTTCATTTTGAGAAAATGGCGTCTAAAGATGTCAAACCTA
The DNA here is from genome assembly GCA_037950945.1 of Hypolimnas misippus. NCBI lineage: Eukaryota > Metazoa > Arthropoda > Insecta > Lepidoptera > Nymphalidae > Hypolimnas > Hypolimnas misippus. The sequence continues at coordinate 5,621,143 of JBBEEQ010000002.1, forward strand.
TTCTTAACAAATTTGCTTGAAGACGTATAAATCCATTTTTTCTTGCCTATTTCAATAAAATCTATAGTGAATTAAAAGCAGATTGGTATAATGAAAAGTTTTATCAAATAAAAAGTTTTTCTAATACAGGAGATTATTTTATATTGCAAAATATGGCCGACACTTCTATATTCGAAACGTTTCATTAAATAACTTTTTTTCCGTATTTATTTACTTTAGATGACTTGAAATTTTTTTGAATAATGTTAAATATATGATGCACTATCTCCAAATTCGACATTTTGTGGGTTGACACATTATTGCTTATCAGCGTCCATATAATACTTAAAAAACCGACTTCAAAGGCAGAATACGCAATTTCGTTAATATGGACGACACACTTATAAACTAAGGGACCAGTCGGAAGCATATACAAATTAATGATGAAGAAGAATAATGAGGATCATCTAATCGATACTAATATAAGGGGGTAAAATATGGTTAGTTTGTGTGTAGGGGGTAATCATTGACACTTCCGATTCGAAAAGTCCTTCCTGCGTTCGATAGCCTGTTTATTGAGGACGGTTATAGGCTATATTACATCACGATACGACTCACAAGAGCGAAGCAGTAATCATAAAAGCGAGTGAAACGGCGAGGGACAGCCGTGTAGTTATCATGACTTAGAGAAGGGAACCGTGTTCAAATACAAATTATGCAATCTTATTTAATGAGAATTTAGAATATATACTTATTACAGTTATTTTCAGTTAAAAAACTACACTACTAAACCGATTTCGATGTAATTTCTATGAATAATCTTGAAGTATTACTCTTTCGAACATGAATTATCAAAATTAAGAAATGACATCATTCTGAAGTAACGATTCATTAATTTGATTAATACGTGAAGCAAAAATTATACACCTTTTTACGAAAATTGCGCCGACATAGGAGATTGAAATTTCGTACACTTACAGTTTATTTAGAGGAGTCCAGAATGCTATTATTTAAATATAGAAGTTATGTAAAAAAAACATTACACACCCTACCATAAATAACACGTAGGCATATGTATGTAATCTTTCGTTTATTAAAGTCTGTGGTCAAATTGAGAATGGACAATAATAACCGAATACATAAAGCAGAATTTCAGAAAAAAATATGCCACGAATTGCATACATTTTTTATGATGTCGGTTCGAAATATCATTGCAAGGAACATAACTTATAAGGTCGAAGTTACTTCTGAATCAATGTTACTTAAGGTCGAAGTGAGATTACTGTAACTCTTCCGTGATAACAGAGGACGCGCCGTCATTGGCGTGACATTGGCGAGGTCGGCTCGCTATCGCGGGTCACGGGGTCACGGGGTCGCGTCACGCGTTTCGATATAGGAGAAATGTTCGTCCTGAAGGACGGCGAAACGTGTTTATGAGCTGTTTTCTTTGCGTTTAATTTGTTTGACGTTTTTAGTTATTTTTCTAATAGTGTTATATGGATGCTGATAGGCAATAATGTGTCAAACCACAAAAAGTCAAATTCGGAGATATTGATGTATTTTGATACCGCATCACCTATTTAACATTATTAAAAAAATTAAAGTCATATAAACTAAATAAGTACGGAAAAAAGTTTCTTAATTAATTGGTTCGAATTTCAAGTGCGTCACATATTTTGCAATTTATAAAATAACCTCAAATACTTTTTATTAGATAATATATGAAATGTATTAGTCTGAATTTAATTGATTATACCTTTTATCAAAAAATAAAAGAAAAGATAGATATATACTTCTTCAAACAGTATTGCTTATCAGCATCCATATAATATTTGAGTCAAGCCGCACGGATTTCGTTTTGAGAAAATGGCGTCTGAAGATGTCAAACCTATTCTCAATAAATTAATATGAAGAAGTATATATCCATATATTTTTTTCTATTTTGATAAAAGGTATAGTGAATTAAAAGAAGTTCGTTATAATGAAAAGTTTTATCTAATATTAATTATAAAATATTGTTAAATATTGTATACACCTCAATATTCGAAACTTGAAGAAGCTTTTTTTTCCGTACTTATTTAGTTTAGATGTCTTGAAATGTTTTTGAATTAATACGCGACGCATTATCAGAATACATCAATATCTCCGAATTTAAGTTTTTATGAAATATTATTGATTATCAGCATCCAATTAAAAAGAGCTAATTTTATTCATGAGAAATAAATTTCGGAAGGACTGAATCTATTTTTAACCGACTTCCATAAAAGGAGGATTTTCTCAATTCGTCAGGGACTTTTTTTGGTTATTTTTAGGGTTCCGTACCTTAAAAGGAAAAACGGAACCCTTATAGGATCACTTTGTTGTCCGTCTGTCTGTCTGTCTGTCTGTCTGTCTGTCTGTCTGTCTGTCTGTCTGTCTGTCTGTCTGTCGGGATGTCAACCCTTTTTTCTCAGAAATGCATAGACGTATCATGTTGAAATTAATATCATATACTCAAGTCTACGATGACATGCGGCCGTGAAAATATTAAAGTTCTAAGTCAACGCAATCAAAAGATAATGGAAAATATGTCGTATATTTTGACCATTTTAGCGTTTTCGCAAGGGAATCAAAACCTATAGGGTACTTCCCATTGACCTAGCACGATGAAATTTGGCAAGAAGTAAGATCTTATGGTACAAATAAAGGAAAAAATCTGAAAACTGTAAATTTTTGTATGTATGTTTGTCTGTTTGTAAGTTTGTCTTTCAACCTTTTTCTCAGAAACGCGTGAAGGTAACAAATTTTTATCAACGTCAAGTACTCAGAGTTGTAATTACTAAGAGCTGTGAAAAAATCAAACTTCTAAGTTAACGCAATCAAAAGATACGGTCATTTATATCACATATTTTAAGTATGATAGCGTTTTTAACGTTTTCGCAAGGGAATCAAAACCTATAGGGTACTTCCCATTGACCAAGCATTATAAAATTTGGCCAGGAGCAAGGTCCTTTAGTATACATAAAGGAAAAAATCCGAAAACTGTAAATTTCTGTTCGTGTGTCTGTCAGTCTGTACGTCTGTCTTTCAACCTTTTTTTCGGGAACGCGTAAATGTATCAAGTTGTAAATTGATCAAGCGGAAAATATATTAATCTTAGAATTAAAATTATATGTACTTGTAACAAATTAACATAGAAGTTGACCATGGTCAAAAAAACAATTTTACAAACACTGAGAAGAAATTTGTATCAACAAAAACAACGCAATGCAATCTATATATCGCAGCTAACAAAATGATAGCGCGATGCAGCGTACAGCTAATGCCATCTATTACAACATTATGACATTAACTGTGATATAATTCTGCTCAATTAATAAAAATTTTTATTTTAATTATTATTTAAACGCGCTAAAAATAATAAAATAAACTTTTTATTTAAAAGTTTTATCGTCGATTTATAACGTCATTACGTAATTAACATTGAATATAAGAGCTTCACGCGATTTGGTTTAAGTACTCGTATTGACTTAGTACGAAAATTTTAAAATTAAATTCAAACAGATCGAGTTATTTAATTTACTTATTTATCTACACATATAAGTCTTCTGGTTATTAGTAATATAATTAGTTATTTATAAATAAACAATTAGTTTTGTTCGAATTAAGGACTAATTATTTTCGTCTTGGCAACACTAATATATATTTCGATATTTTGATTGATAATGTAAATCTAAATATTTTACGAACGTAGTGCAGGGGCAGTGGAGTGTAGTAGAATATAAATAAAAATAAAACGAGAATAAAATATAATATAATTATGTTGTTAATGTCAAAGTCAACAAGTTAGTTCATTGAAATTGTCAAGAGATGGCGCTAGGTGTATCCTGAATCGCGCTATAACTTTTTTTTTGAAAGTATAAGGTGTATTAGTACTTAAAATAAAGTTTTGTGTTTCCATGGATTGCATCTATGATCGTGTTTTAAATTAAAGTGCTCCTAAGTAGTTTCAAAATAGTTTTGGGACGTGATCCATATTTACATAATATTTGATTATATTTAAGCGACTTCTAAAAAGGAGTGTTTTCAATTCGACCTTGTATTTAATTTTTTTTTTATGTTTGTTCGCCGATTACGCCGCCATTTGGGTACCGATTTTCAAAATTTTTTTTTTGTTTGAAAAGGTATACTTCCAAGGTGGTCCCATTGTCTTCAGGTCAGGATCAGATGATGGGATCCTGGAGAAATTGAGGGAACTCCTCAAATATTATATTTATTTTATTTAGGTATTTTTGATAGTAACTTATGTTGGAACTGATGATGAAGACCACAAATGGCGTAGATGGGTTAGTCTTATATAGATTTCTATAAGTTTGTACGGAACCCTCGGTGCGCGAGTCCTACTCGCACTTGACCAGTTATTTACAAAACATTGTAGACCTCATCTAAGTCACTGCATCTGGGTAAAGTTCCCAAAATACTTACTAATACTTCCCAAAATATATATTATGTACAATGTACATTATATATTATTCATGATATAAGCATTTCGGATGGTATATTTTTGTAGTGTCAAAATCAAAAAATACTTTATTCAAGTAGGCTCTCACGAGCACTTTTAAATCGTCATACATGAAAAAACAAAAAAAAAATTACATAAATAATGAAGCTACCACCGGTTCGGAACGCAGATTCTACCGAGAAGAACCGGCAAGAACTCGATAGTTACTCTTTTAAAATATTGTCAATACAACACAGTTTATGATTACAAATTGATTATTTATCCTGTACGAAATTCAGCATATACTAAGCCCACGCATCTTTATCGTCGACGTAATCTTGTATAGAGTAAGTTGAGTGTTTCTTGTGAATTAATGTTAAAAGATATAATTAAAATATTTTTATTGTAACCAGCGGTCGCCTAGCGGTAAACGATTGAGTGTTTATGCGCGTGCATGTCAAATATGGATGCTGATAAGCAATAATGTGTCAACCTATAAAAAGTCATATTTCGAGGTATTAATGTATTTTGATAATACATTTCGTATTTAATGTTAAACTGAACTAAATAAATCCTGAAAAAAAAATTCTTAATGTAATGTTTAGAATATTAAAGTGCGTTCCATATATTGAATTATGCAATAATCTTACATATTTGGACGCTGATAAGCAATAGTGTGTCAAGCCACACGGACTTCATTTTGAGAAAATGGCGTCTAAAGATGTCAAACCTAGTCTAACTGAAGAAGTGTATATCCATCGTTTCTTTTCTATTTTGAAATAAAAGCAGATTGGTGTCATAAAAAGATTTATCTAATAATAACTTTTTCAAATATATGACATTGTTGTATAAATCGAAAAATATGGAACACATTTTAAATTCGAACTATTAAATTAAGACACTTTTTTGGTATTTATTTTGTTTCGATGATTTTTTTTTGAGTAATGTTAAATACATGACGCATTTTCAGAATACACCAATATCTCAGAATTTGACAATTTGTGGGTTGACACGTTATTGTTTATCAACATCATTATCACAAATTGATAAAAATGTTTACTAGCAAATCTGCTTTTAATTCATTAAACTTTTTATCAAAATAGAAAATGAAATGGATATATACATCAGCAAACAGATTTATTAAAAATAGGTAAGAAATCTTCAGACGCCATTTTCTGAAAATTAAGTTCGTGTGGGTTGACACAGTAATGCTTATCAGCGTCTATATATGGTACTGCGTGTAATGTTTTTTTGAAATTGAATTGATGTAATATTTTTGGCATGATCGAATCTGCGACCGTTTAGCGCTTCGGTCAGTTGGAGTGATCACTACGTCAGCCTGTCGACAATGAACCTAAACTCTCAAATTGGCTCAGAGTTTCTCAAACATTGTTTTAACATCGCCCGGATATTTCACACTGCCTTCATGACCCACTTAATAATTTTAAACCCAAGCTAGTTCCTGAAGGCAAGGCAGAATAATTTCCGTACTAAGAGTAACGATCGTTATATATACAGCTGTATATCACGCTACGACTCATAAGAGCGAAGCAGTAACCGTAAACGCTACTGAAATCACAACGATTTTATTTTTGAAACAAGAAGGTAATGTCGCGATTCGATATTTTATTTTGATGGCACGGTACCGGGTCGCGACCCGGCGGTTGGGAAACGCTGGTTTTGACTATGTATTGTAAGTTAGTTTAGACTATTAAAGAACGTGTTCGTTGACAATTGATTATTGAATATCGCGGTATAACAACCAGATGAACGTATCTACAAAATATCGAAAATCTTTTTTTTAACTAAAACCGTTGAAAATGTTTTCTATGAAATGGCAAAGCAACGTCATTTAAGATTTCACTAATTCCAAAAAAACGTTATATTTATTATTAGAACCACTTTTCTATAGAACCAAAAAAAAACTATATTACGAGTACTGCTAAATTAGGGAAAAGTAAAATTTTTAAAACGTAGATACGTTCATCTGACTCTTATACCGCGATATGTGGTTACAAACATGGACGTATGTATATAAAGGAGGATTTAGAGGGTCCGGACCCCTTTAAAATCAAAATAGGAATCGACATTCTCTTTTCTCAACGTTAAGAAAATGAATCTACCACGCTTTCGGTAAAGTATAACCTCAGACCTGAGAATAAACCGCAAAAGAAACTCAGCGAGACTTTTTATTTGTTAATTTTTTTAACAACGTCAAGATTGGTTACAATGCGTAAAATATATTGAGACAGTCTGGAAGCGATCGCGTTATCCCAAGATGTGTTATCATCTATGAAATCTTTAATATCATAATAACCTCTAACACAAAAGCTTTTTTATAACCTTCTTGACTTTGCTAGCATTTTGAACGTTTTCTAGGATCCTGTTGTAAATTCTTATACGTCTCCCAACAAAAGAATTACTTACTCGACGGAGGCGAGTAGCCTTAGTATACGACTTACTTATTTTCATATATATAACTCAAAGGTCACGGACTGACATAGTGATCTACCAACGCACAGCCCAAACCACTGGACGGATCGGGCTGAAATTTGCCATGCAGGTAGATGTTATGACGTACCCATCCGCTAAGAAAGGATTTTGATTAATTCTACCCACAAGGGGATAAAATAGGGGATGAAAGTTTGTACGAAACTTTGTCAATTTTAAACCGATCGGGCCGATTTGCATAAAGCTACTATGACGTAGGCATCAGACATCGCAGGCGAAGTCGCGAGCACCAGGTAGGACTTAATATACGTATTTTGCTTTTAAACTCTTGTTGCTTTTTCTTAATTTTTGCTAAGATTATTTTGGTACTGCAAATGTCTATAGACGGCAAAATAGTTTAAAAAGTATACAGACGAACGTAAAAATAAAGAATAAATCGTTTCGTAAAATATAATCAAAACTTATTTTATATGAACGCTGATAAGTAATACTGTGTCAAGCCACACGGACTTCATTTTGAGAAAATGGCGTCTAAAGATGTCAAACCTATTCTTAACAAATGTGTTTGAAGAAGTATATATCCATCTTTTTTTTTCTTTTTTGATAAAAGGTATAATGAATTAAAAGCCGATTGATATATTTAATATATTATCTCATAAAAATTTATTCAAATATTTTAGATTGTTGTATAAATTGCAAAATATGGAACGCACTTGGAAATCGAAACAATTAATAAGGAAATTTATTACCGCACTTATTTAGTTTACATGACTTGTTTTTTTAATAATGTTAAATAGGTGATGTAGTATAAGAATACATCAATATCTCCACATTTGACTTTTGTGGGTTGACACATCTTATCAGCATCCATATATTATTGTATAAAAATGAGCAAACAATTTATAAATCTAAACAGGAAAACTTTTTGCGTAAAAATAATCGTGTTTTATAATTAGAGACACGTTGCGTCCATACTATTTGATAACCTCGTCAACTGACTTGTTGACCTAAGGAGGTTGCTAGGCGACCGCGTCCAAAGTGATCGGCAGTCTGGACGCAAATCCCTGAACTTTTTATATGCATATGGACGCTGATATACAATACTGTGTCAAGCCACACGTACTCCATTTTTAGAAAATGGCGTCTAAAGATAACATACGTATCTATACTAATATTATAAAGCTGAAGAGTTTGTTTGTTTGATTGTTTGCTTGAACCCGCTAATCTCAGGAACTACTGAATCGATTTGAAAAATTCTTTCAGTGTAAGATAGCCCATTTATCGAGGAAGGCTATAGGCTATATATTAGCACGCTAAGACCGAAAGGAGCGGAGCACCAATGAAGAATGTTTCAAAATCGGGGGATAATTTATTATTGAGAGAGCTTACGCTGCGTGCGCTGCGTAAACGGTTAAAGTTTCGCAAAAATCATGTATGACAGAATTGATTTCCTTTAAAAGTTTCAAAAAAAAAAGTCCGCGACAGCATATGTCTATCTTTTAAGGTTAGCTCACTGTAACCTTTTTTTATGCTAATTTTTTCTAAAATAATGTTTTATTAGCCCAAAGTAACTATTCCACGTTGACGAAGTCGCGGGCGGAAGCTAGTTCTTAATAAATTACTATAATGACATTATTTTACCATTATTCTTTACTATTTTGATAAAAGGTACATTGAATTAATTGCAGATAAGTATAATAAAAAGGTTTATATATTAATAAGTTTGTTAGATATATGATATTCTTGAATATCTCAAAAAATGTAAAGTAGTAGTAAAGTAAAGTAACAGCCTGTAAATATCCCACTGCTAGCAAAGGCCTCCTCTCCTATTAAGGAGAAGGTTCAGAGCTTAATCCACCACGCTGCTCCATTGCGCGGCGGATATACATGTGTCAGAATTTCTCCCGGCACGTGCAGGTTTCCTCACGATGTTTTCCTTCACCGCCGAGCTCGAGATGAATTTAAACACTAATTTAGCACTTGAAAAATCAGCGGTGCTAGCCGAGGTTTGAACCCGCGATCATCGATTAAGATCGACGTGTACTAGGCCATCTCGGCTCTTATCAAAAAATGTAACACACTTCAATAGTCTAATCATTAAATTAAGACACTTATTTCCGTACTTATTTTGTTTAAGTTACTTGATTTTTTTTAATAATGTTAAACACGTAATATCTCCGAATTTGACGTTGTGTGGGTTGACACATTATTGCTTATCAGCTTCCATTCATGGTAGCGATCGCCCAGTTATCGAAATTCGATAATAATTAATTTAAATCTATTCTCGATTTGACCACAGACTAAAATAAACAAAAGATGTACGTGTGTGTAATATACATGGTAATATGTGGAATGTTGTCTGCTGATTTAATGTACTTTTTGTGCATAATTAAAAAATAATATTAACATTCTCATTCAGATTGATTGGAAAAGGCTTTTTGTCGCGATATTAACCTGAAACAAAACTAGGACAGTCGGCATATAACTGCGTTTTGAACGGTGAGTGAGAGAGTTGGAAACCTACACTTCCAACTCACCGTCATCCCTTTTAAACTACAACACATTAGTGTCTCCTCTGATGTCAGTGTCCATGTGTGGGTGAATGACAGACACGTTGGCGCACTGGTCACTGCAACTGACTTAGCGCTAACGGCCGCTCACGGTAAATGTCTGTATGGGCCATACGGATGTTTGTCGTGGTCTGGGTGATGTGTTAGTGTTGCGAGTGTTTCCGGACCCCCGACACAAGGTCACGCGATATTAATGAGGGTCGTTAAGTGTGATGCGTTAATTTATTCTGCACGAATTTGAAATTTCATTCTCCTCCGTCCGCGCGATTTTCGTAAAATGGGGTACAAAGATTCACTTCACGTTTTCATATCCTACTAATATTATAAATGTGAAAGTTTGTATATGTGAATGGATGTATGTATGTTTGTTACTCTTTCACGCTAAAACTACCGAACCGATTTGGCTGAAATTTGAAATGAAGATCTTATATCTTGGATTTACATTTACTATTCCCCGCGGAAGGAGTCGCGGGTGAAAGCTAGTATAGATATAATTTAAGAAAAAAAAATGAAGTATATATTTTTTTAATTATTTGTATAAAATATTTGGTTAAATGAATTGTGGGGAATACTTAGATATAAGCTGCCTTACTACAAAAGATTTAAACAGACGTTAAACGCGCGTCTAAGACAGTTTTGAGTTAAACATGCTTTAGACATAGATTAATATACGTTTAAGTGAGTTTAATAGATGTTTAAAACCTATTTCAGCTGTCAAATGTAACGTATAACATTTTATCAATAAGTTTTTTTATGAGTTATTCGCTGTTAAGCAATTTAGATAATATTATGTTTAAATCTTAAACACTGTTTAGCTAGACACGTGTTCAACATGGTTTTAATGCGTCTTTTGTAGTAAGACAGAAGATGTGCAAATATCGTCCACGGACGTTATTATTAAAATTGTAATTAATTCACTTCTTAGCGATTATTTGTAAGACGATAAAGATTTTTATAGTAATAAGTTTTTAACTGGTATAAAACAACTCTGTAATTTGGTAACAGTTACCTAGGTAACTTATTTACGTTATGAGAGTCAAAAATAATGGCACTGAGTAAATTCTTTCAGGTGTAAAACAATGAAAAACAACTTATGTGAATATCTATGAAAGTTTGAGAGCAAAACTTATGAGTGTAATCCTCGTCTTAGATATGGAAATATAGGTATTCCTTTAATTGGATGCTGATAAGCAATATGTGTCAACCTACAAAAAGTCAAATTCAGAGATATCGATGTATTCTAATAATACATTCCGTATAACATTATACAAAAAATTTTAAAGTCATCTGAATTAAATAAATACGGAAAAAAAGTTTCTTAATGTAATGTTTAGAATATTTTTTTTATTGAGACTTAAAATTCTATGCGCTGATCTATTGATTTCATGTTAATCTTTATGAAAGTCTGAGAATAATGTATATGTGAATCTACCCTTAGAGGAAGTCGAATCATTTCAAAATGTAAAGGCATTTCATACAGCAGTTAATTATATATTACTCAGTGATAACATTTTAACCGACATCAAAAACGGAGAAGGTTCTCAATTCGTAATATGAGTTTTTTAACGTTTGTTACCTCAATAGTCAATCACTTCTTAACCGATTCTGATAAATCTTATTTGAAAAGATATACCTACAAATTGGTCCCATAGAATTTTTATCAAAATCGATTTAGTATTTTGGTATTGAAATAAAAATAACTCTAGTCAGTACCTATGTCATCCGAGTTCACGAAAATACGTATTTTTCTTTAAGTCGATTTATTTTTTAAATGGATATCAAGTGACTTAGTTAAAAAGTGTTATTTCGACCTTCGTTCTCACTAAAAATAGATGCAAATATTTTAATATGTTGCAGGAAATGAAGTGTTGACGCTAAATTACAAGTAAATTATATAAATGGACGCTGATAAGCAATACTGTGTCAAGCCACACGAACTTCATTTTGAGAAAATGGCGTCTAAAGACGTCAAACCTATTCTTAATAAGTTTGTTTGAATATGTTTTTATCCGTATTTTCTTTTCTTTTTTGATAAAAGGTATAATGAATTAAAAGCAGGCTGATATGTTTAATACATTATCTAATAAAAAGTTTCTTAAATGTATGAGATTATTGTATGAAGTACAAAATTGAAACGACCTTGAAATTCGAAACAATTCATTAAGAAACTTTTTTCCGTGCTTATTTAGTTTATATGACTGTATCTATTATTGAATAATGTTAAATAGGTGAGGCAGGCAGGAGAGTATCAAAATACATCAATATCTCCGAATTTCACTTTTTGTCGGTTGACACATTATTGCTTATCAGCATCCAAATAAAAATCAATTATTTTACTCAACTGCGCGACGTGCAGGGGGTTATGTGTTTATCAGTATATGTATGTGGGTTTGTACATTATATATACATTGGACTGATTTTGTCAAATACGTCGTTAAATTCGTCATGACGGCGCTGTCATAGAAAGCATAAAATTAAAAAAAATCAAATGGCCATTTTTCGACCCCATGTGAAAAAGAAAAAAAATCGACGTACTATGAGGGGTACCGTTGAATACGTAAATAAAATCATTTTCTTGGTTTATCGTCTGTTTTTCAATCGGAATTAACGTTTAGGATTTAAAGTTAGTAACGATTCTGACTAACGGGCTCTTAGATAGTCGGGTTTTTGATTTTGCAAAGGCAAAGTATTCGTTTTTATAATAAAATTCCGCAGAAAGTGTTACAGTTCGCAAAAAAGAAATTTAAAGTACATATTAAAAAATCCTTAGTAGCTAAAGCATATAATTATGTTCAAGATTATATGGATGCTGATAAGCAATAATGTGTCAACTCACAAAAAGTGAAATTTGATGATATTGATGTATTTTGATACTACGTCACCAATTTAACATTATTTAAAAAGTTTCTTAACTCAATGATTCGAATTTAAGGTGCGTTTCGTATTTTGCAATTTATAAAATAATTTCAGACATTTAAAAACTTATGACTAGATAACACATTAAATAAATCTATCTGATTTTGATTCGTTATACATTTTAGCAAAATAGAAAAGGAAAGATGAGTATATACGTCTTCAAACAAATTTATTAAGAATAGGTTTGACATCTTTAGACGCCATTTTCTCAAAACGAAGTGCGTGTGGCTTGACACAGTATTGCTTATCAGCGTCCATATAGATGATAAAGATGCTTGGATTTAGTATAAGCTGGATTCACACATTGTATTTAATATATTTGTAACTCATAAATGTATGTACCCATCGTAAAACTTTTAAAAAGAGTAACTGTCGAGTTTCTTGCCGGTTCTTCTCGGTAGAATCTACATTCCGTACCGGTGGTAAATTAATTAATTAGTGTTTAGTTTTCTTTTGTTTCTGTATTGACGATTCAAAAGTGCTTGTAAAAGCCTACTTGAATAAAGCATATTTTGATTTTGATGGATTTTGTATTAAGATGTGTGTGTGTCTCCTAGCCGGTTTCGGCTACGGTGACTGCTTTTCTAGATAAACACAAATGAAACTATATATTATAAAAGCAAAAGTGGCTTTATGTGATGTGAGAGCTCCGTTGTTCTGCTCTCTGATGCGCTCTTATGTGACTTATGTGCCCAATTTTGTTAATAAGGGTACGACCGCATTTTGGTCAAGTTAAAGCCCCGTCAACGTAATTGAAGACTATGGCAGCTGGTGGTCTGGCCTTTAACTCGTCTCTCTTCATGTCATGGTCCAGGCAACGTTCGACCTCGAACCTATTTACTTGCACGTGAACTTGCCGTCTCCACTCTGTTCGGTCTGCTGCTTTACCTTCCCAGTCAGATGGCTCTATTTTGCACCGTTTCATATGTCTTTTCAGAACATCCTTGTATCTAAGGTACTGGATATTAAGTATGACATTATGTATTAAGATAGATTGATTGGGAAAGGACAGAGGCTTTTGTCGCGATATTAAACGTGAAACGCAACTAGGGCAGTCGGCATATAACGATTCGTACGGTGAGAGAGCCGGAAACCTACACTTCCAACTCACCGTCTTCCCCTTTTAAACTACAACACATTAGTGTCTCCTATTGTGTTACAGTGCCGATGTGTGCGTAACACGCCTACAAATTCGTCCGCTATTTTTATATAAAAAAAAATTAGAGAACCCGATTCCGTTATAATCGAATAATTATAAGTTCTGTCTAAAAGCCTATAAGAGAGAATCGTTACTAAGCAACTTTAAATCGTTATACATCCTAAACGGTAATTCTGATTAAAGAACGATATTAGAAACCTAAAAATGATTTTTAAATACCTATTCAACGATACCCCACTCGACATAGTTCTTCGATTTTTTTTTCACATTATGGTGCCCAAAATCGGCCATTTTAATTTTCTAAATTTTTTATGATTTCTATGACATTCGCACCGTCATGACGAATCAAACGACGTATGACAGACAGAAACGTTGGCGCAGTGGTCAACTGACGGTCGCGGGTTCGATCCCCGCTCACGGCAAATATCTGTTAGGCGAGTGTTTCCGGACCCCCGACACAAGGTCATGCGATTTTAATGCGGGCCGTTGAGTGGAGCGTTTATTTATTTATTTATCAAAATCATCTCACGCGTTTGGTTAAACAGTGCCACAAAGTTACCAACTCACATACATAGCCTGATAAACACATTACCCTCCTCTGCGTCGTGATCAGGTAAAAGGCCCTCGCTCTTAAGTATACCAGACCTTCATGGAGGTCACGACATCGATTTGTTCCATAAATAGATCGTAGAATTTTGTATCGTTTTAGCGGACAACTAAGTTGTAACTTCGCTGTCGACACAAGCAACCTACACTTAACTATTTACTCGACCCGGCTTCGCACGGACGCACTAATAAACTCACTCACTTTTTCGTTTTTGACACAAATTATTCGCTTTTTAGGACGAGGTAACTATACATCTGAGAGCCGTGGTAAATTCTTTGGATGGGGCCTCCCTTCGTAACGTTACAACTTAATTTTAATGAACCACTTAAGTAGTTACCCAAAACTATTAATAATATTGTGAGCATTTTAGTTAAATATCTGATAAGTTTTATTTTCAAGTTTATACATTTATAATTAAATAACAATATACTTTACTAAGTTTTTGATTAATAAAATTCTTTTAGAACGAGGCCCTCTCGGTTCAGGGGCCCGTGCCTTTTTTCCAGCCCTGCCCTATAGTTACGCCTTTTTGACCCAAAATTTCACTTTTTAGGTTGATTTTTCAATCATTTCCTTGTAGCGAAGCAGTAAACTTAAGTGCGAGTGAGATCGCGAAAGAAACCTAGTTAATTTATATTCACACATACTTTTAAGGAAATTTATTTACACAATAATTGTGTCCCGCGGTTTTACCCGCGTTTCTTTCAGAAAATATTATATTTCTACAATGTTTGCTTTCCCTACACGAATCGGATATTGTTCACTATTTCGTTGGATTCAATTTTGTTTTCTCGTCACTCTCTTTTTTAGTTATTTTCAAAATAAAATTAGCCTTAGGTACTTCTTATTATCTGCGAGTGAAAGTCCCGTCAAAATCGGTCCAGCCGTTTCAGAGATTAACCGGAACAAGCAGACGGATAAAAATTTTAAAAATTGTGTTTTTGATGTAAATGCCTACATACTTTCATTTGCCATATATGTATTTATTTGAAAGCTGTTAATTTGATTAGAGTTTCTTAGCACCAGGTTGTTAATGCGAGAATTAAATGGACGCTGATAAGCAATAATGTGTCAACCCACAAGAAATCGAATTCTGAGATGTTGATGTATTCTGATAACGCGTTATTTATATATGGATGCTGATAAGCAATAATGTGTCAACCCACAAAATGTCAAATTTGTAGATATTGATGTATTTTGATACTACGTCACCTATTTAAAATTATTCAAAAACTAAATAAGTGTGGAAAAAAGTTTCTTAACTCAATGTTTCGAATTTCAGATACGTTTCATATTTTGCAATTTATAAAATAATATCAAATATTTAAAAACCTATTATTAGATAACATATTAAACAAATCTCTCTGCTCTTGATTCATTATACATTTTATCAAAATAGAAAAGAAAAGATAAATATATACGTCTTCAAACTAATTTATTAAGAATAAGTTTGTACATCATTAGACGTCATTTTCTCAAAACGAAGTCCGCGTGGCTTGACCCAGTATTGCTTATCAGCGTCCATATATATGAGATTATTGTATAAATTGCAAAATATGGAACGACCTTGAAATTCGAAACAACGAATTAAGAATCTTTGTTCCATACTTATTTAGTTTATATGACTTTATTTTTTATTGAATAATGTTAAATAGGTGATACCGTATCAAAATACATCAATATCATCGAATTTGACATTTGATGGGTTGACATATTATTGCTTATCAGCATCCATATAATGTCGATTAAAAATGTAAGAATTGTACGAATATCTTCGCGATCTAAGCCGCGACTAACAGCGGATAATGTTAAAAAAATGTGTTACGTCACACGGTTAAGTAACCGTGTACTTAACGATTAACTTGATAACTTAACCATCGCGTAATGAGCGTTAACTAGCTATCTTATACAATCTGTATCCGGTATTACCGCGTTTTTATTTATTGTTAACTGACTACGGCACGCGTTGAAATACCTAAAGGATTGTCCATTAATCACGTGAAGCCTACAGGTGGGAAGGGTCTGGGAAAAAAACACCGAATGAGGGAGGCTTATGAAGATATTTCGCCAGTTTCTCAAAATGAAGTCCGTGTGGCTTGACACAGTATTGCTTATCAGCGTCCATATGTATGAAAAATTATTCATAAATTGTTTAGTCGATGGCGGGAATTACATTTAAAAATTTGACCACCATAACTGGTATAAAATGACTCTGTAACCTGGTACCAGATAAGTCGTATAGTCTATTTTTCTTAATTTGTCTTATTTAGCTAACAAATATGGCGTATTTCTAGCCACACAGGAGAGATGAGAAATTGTCGACCGAACGATTGAACTGAATCATTGTCAATGAAAAATTATCAGAAAAATAATGTTCGAAAATTCGTGATTATAGTTATTTTCGAAACTTTTGTAAGCTATAAATATACGATACTATATTTTTTTAGAATTCAAAGAAAAGCATTTTTTTTAAATATTCCAACTTAGGTAGAATATACAAAAAAATACTCGTGATCTTAGTGGTCTAACAAGTTGCTAAAAGCATCACGTGATTAATGGACAACCCTTAATGTATATAGTTTTTGCCAAAACCTTCGTGGGCCTTACCTTAGAATCTAGCAGAGTTACACAATCCGAGCAATGATTTAACAACGTATAGAGGACAAACATAATCAGTGTGTTAGACGCGTTGGCACAGTGGTTATTGCAGCTGAATGAAGCGCTAACGGGTTCAATTCCCGCTCATGGCAAACGTTTTTATACGCCATACGGATGTTTGTTGTTGTCTGGGTGTTTGTGTTGTGTGTTTCCGGACCCCCGACAATCAGAAGATCCTAATGGGGGCCGTGGAGCGTCTTAAGGGCAGCCTAGCAATGAGTCCTCAAGAGAATGTGTTACTACTTGTTTCTGGCAAGTTGACGGTTTAACTCAACAGATGGCATTACCCCCTGGCATGTTATGGACATTTGATCTGGCTCGATGGACCAATTTTTCCTTGTATATTAAAATTTTTTGAGAAGTAGGTATTTCATTCCCCCTTCTAGCTCAGTGAATTTCTAACAGTGAATAAGTCAAAACTAGATTTAAGGAAACGAATAGTTTACACAAATTGATAATCAATAAAAAAATCTAATTTTAAGTACACGAAGTAAAAATTGCTATATGTAAAATCATAATTATTGATTCAAAATGGCGTCTATGAAAAATAATGCAGGTTTTCTTCCTTAAAGCAGCTATTGAAGACTAGCTCTCCCTCGCGGTATTTACTTGCGTTTGTAGTTACTGCTTCGCGCCTATGAATCGCAGCGTGATGTAATGCAGCCTGTAACGCTCCTCAATAAACGGGGTAAAAACACAAAAAGACTTTTTTATGTCGGTCCCGCAGTTTCCCTGATCAATGCAAACAAACAAACGATCGAATGCTTCCTCCTAATAATATTAGCGTAGATGTAATCCTCGCATATTAGTCATAAGTCACATTACTCATAACCATTGATAAAGTTAATTTGACAGTTTTATCTAACACGAGATTGTTGATAGGTGCAGATATTTCACACTTGGATGCTGATAAGCAATAATGTGTTAACCCACGAGTCAAATTTAGAGATTTCGGTGTATTAAGATAATTCATCACACTTTTAACATTACTCAAAAAAAAATCTAGTCATCTGAATTAAATAAGTACGGAAAAATATTTTTGTTTATGCAATAATTTCATATATTTGAAAAACTAATTATTAGAACAAATTCTTTATTATACCGATCTGCTTTTAACTCGTTATACATTTTGTATAAACAGAAAATGATGGATATATATCTTCAAACAGATTTATTAAGAATATTTTTGACATATTTAATCGCCATTTTCTGAAAATTAAGTCCGTGTGGCTTGACACAGTATTGATTATCAGCGTCTAACTACTTTAATTCTTACAATATATGCTATTTGCCGTTAAAAATCAATATCACTTTTCAATTGACTTCCGCCTAAAGGTCTCTGTTACACCCAGTCACTGGTTGCTAGGCAACGTCGTCCAAAGTGTAAAACTCTGAGCTATAACATATCGATAGTTATTTAACCTTTAATTTAGCAAAGTATAAAATGCAGTAAAGTTTTTTTTTGTAATTGTAATTGATACACAAAAAAAACTACCATAAAAATAATTTAAGTTTAATTTTTCTGAAAAGTTATGTATGTCACAACATACATTGTCAATTGGATGATGATAAGCAATTCAATTCAATTCAATTCTTTGGTTAATGGCTTTTAGTTGTGCCAATTAGACACATGTTATTTCGCCAATGTCACGTGGAATGGAGAAGACACGATGGAGATTGATCGGTGGATCGAGAATCCAACCTTAGCTAAATTTTGAAAAGACCCTAAAATATGAATTTCATTATTAGTCCTTAACCTAGAACAACACAAATATATATAAATATTATACATAATAGTATAAAAATACTGGTAATTTTGATGGGACAATCACACGTTTTATTTACAGTTTAATTTTAATGATAATCAATAATGTGTCAACCCACAAAAAGTCAAATTGTAAGATATTGACGTATTTTGATAATGCGTCACGTTTTTAACGTTATTCAAAATATTTTAAAGTAATTTAAACTAAATAAGTAAAGAAAAAAAAATTATTTAATGTTTCGAATTTCAAAAGCCTTCCATATTTTGCAATCTGTACAATAAACTCATACGTTTGAAAATAATATTATTAGATAAAACTTAATTGTATTAATACGTTTTTGATTTAATATATCTTTTATCAAAATACAAAAGAAATGATATGTACTTCTTCAAACAGATTTAGGAAGAATAATTTTAATATCTTTAGACGCCATTTTCTCGAAATGAAGTCCGTGTGGCTTGACACAGTATTGCTTATCAGCGTCAAATTATTATAGCGAGTTATTTTTGAAATTTTTCTAAATAGAATATTTTTTTAAATTTCATGTATTCCATGTACATTGTCAAATTAAGAGTTTATGTCATTGGTTTGTAACAATACATATTTTTAGAGTCAGTCGGTTTTCACATTTCCATTTGTAAACGAATTCTCGCATAATTTTTAATGTCATTATACTTTCAATAATTTTAATAAATAAAGTCATATTTGATCGTTTTGTATTTCATTAAACTTAGCTAAAGTTTTCATTGAAATAATTGGATTTACAATTTTTAATTTTATCAAAATGATGATTATAGAATTCATTTTTAACATAATCACCCCTAATAATGCAAGAGTTGCCGTCAAAATACCTTAATAGGTGTAGGTGTGCTTATAATATTTGAAGAGTACCCTCGATTTCTCAAGGACCCCATCGTCAGATCCTGACCTGATGCCAATAGGAACATCTTGGAAGTATACCCTTTCAAACAAAAAAAATCAAAAGCGGTCCAAAATGGCGGAGTAATCAGTAAACATCCATAAAAAAAAATCCCAGGTGAATTGACAACCTTTTTTGGAAGTCGGCTAAAACGTGAGTTTGCGTAAGTTCTTAAATATTCATAAATATAAAAAAGTTAAATGATGAAAAAAATAAGTATCATGTAACACGAATACAGGTGTAACGACAAGATGTCAAAATATTTTTGTTACATTTATAGAATTTGACTTTTTTTATATTGTTAATGATAGCCGATGAACACAGTAATGTCCTGTGCACACTGGGAAACGGCTGGGCTGAATGTTTTTTACTTTATTCAACGTAAATTCTTACATAGTCATTGGCCTCAAAAAGTAGGTTCTTAATTCTTTCGTTTTTGTTTATTTTTTGTCACCTCGTATCTCCGTCATTTTTAAACCGATTTTAAAAATTGTTTATTTATTTGAAAGGATATGCTTTCAGATTGGTCCTATAGAAATTTCATCGAAATCACCTTAGTAATTTGGGTTTAAAATCGAAATAACTATTATGTCGTGTAATAAACGAAATTGTGTGTTTTGCTTTTGAATTCGGTTGTTTTTTAGTCTTATTTTAAAATTAAGGTTATTGTTAGGACTAGATGCCGCTCTCGGTCTCGCAATTATGGTTACTGCTGTGATTTTCATGTAATATAATTTTTCTACATAGATTACCCTATAAATACAAATTTTATTTCTATAATATTAGTATATATAAGGAAAATCGCGGTATAAGAGTCAGATGAACGTATCTACGTTTTAAAAAATTTACTTTTTCCTAATTTAGCAGTACTCGTAATATAGTTTTTTTTGGTCCTATAGAAAAGTGGTTCTAATAATAAATATAACGTTTTTTTTGAATTAGTGAAATCTTAAATTACGTTGTTTTGCCATTTCATAGAAAACATTTTCAACGGTTTTAGTTAAAAAAAAGATTTTCGATATTTTGTAGATACGTTCATCTGGTTGTTATACCGCGAAATCGCCCCCAGTCTGCGCCTAACGCGTCCACTACTAGAACTCAATTTACAAAAACGATCACCGACGCGACGTGTCATGTCGAAGTATAAGCATTCATTCGATCTGATTCAGTCGTCCGCTAGCAGCCCCGTGGTGTGGTCGTGTCGCTCGTTTAATTTCGCGTGTGATAATACCGTGCTGATAAATTCATTGGATTTTGCGATAATCTGTTCGAAGCGACGGACGTCGTTCGGAAGTGAGTTGGATATATATTTTTTTATAATACTATAACGATTTAATTATTTATGCGAACGTTAGTAGACCGGCGAGCGAGCGAAAGTTAGCTTCGTGACGTACATCGTAATACGTACTTCCAATGGATTTGGTTTTACTTTTAAATACATGGAATGTATCAAAAACAATCGATTTTATATGTTAATTAATTCGAACGTACATTCTTATTGGAGTTACGTTTATTAACGATTTAGGAATGGCTTGTTTTTATGTGTTAATATATTGAACAAAAAAAAAAACTATTTTTTTTTGTAATTTCCCCGATTTATTTTTAAACTGTTTAACAGACTTGGTTAATTCTTTTTTTGTTTAAATTTACTCTCCCATTAGTCGATATAAAATTTAATCGAAATCGGTACAATAATTTCGTTTTAAAATCAAAATAACAATAATAGTACATAAAATAATAATATAATAGTATTTTGCATTTAAATTTCCTTGTTTAGATTCTTATCCGTTTTTAAATTAAATGAAATATGTGAATCTATTTATACACAAGCGTTATGTAAAGTACATTGTTATATACGGTACAGTTATTTCGTATTTTCAACTATGTAGTTAGTTTGAGCGTGAATTAGCAAATAAGCTACAAAGGACCGGCTCGAGTGAGTTAGCACTCGCGTCAAAGTTCACTAGGTACAGGAAAACTATGTATATTACAATTTTATATAACGGTACATATTGGTAATACGTTTAAACTTGTAATAAATACTCGAATAACATATTTTATTCTATAAATTCCATAATGTTTTAATGTTAATTTTATAAAATATATATTTTTTAAAGAATTTAATATATTTTATGTTCATATTGATAGATGTATAAGGTTTTAATTGACTTCCAAAAAAGGAGGTTCTCAATTCATCGATTTGGTTAATCGTTTTATTATAAAGAGAATAATCCGATAAAATTTTCATCAAAATCGGTTGAGTAGTTTAATAATTATATCAAAATAACTGAAATAAGCATGTTATTCAAGTAAAGGAAATTATGTCAAAGTATAAGTAGTATTGAAGTAGATTTCCTTTTTAAAAATCTAGTTTGTAAAGTTTTTTTCGGAAATAAAAATATAAAAATTCAAAAAAAACATACTAAACAACAATAAGACGTAATCAAGAAATAAAAAACTTAACCGTAAGACAGGTTTAGAATCCGGATATGAGAATCGGACTTAGCTTAAAGACTGACCCTTCATTTTATTTAGTTATTCAGAGAAATATCTCTATATTTATACTTGAAGCAAAAACGTACAATTTTTTACGAACATTGCGCACGAAATTTCGTACATTTATAGTTTAAATAGAGAAGAAAATAATGCTAAAATATTTTTAATTATAAATAAAAAATACATTAAATCAATTTAAAAAAATACACACACGTATATATACTTTTTGAGTGTTAAAGTCTGTGGTCAAATTGAGAATAGATTATCTGTGGTCGATCTTGAAATCGGAAAATTTAAATAAATACGGTCGAATTTTGACCGCTAAGCGACTTACTAGTGAAATTAACATTTGTGATTCGTATAAGGGCATTGGGTGAAGGTTCTCATATACAAACTTGATTATTTCCTGAGGAATTCTATTATATAATTAATATACTATTGTACAACATTGAGAAACAAAAAAAAATTACAATTGTGAGTAATTAATAATCGAAAGGTCATATGTATTTCAGTGAAAAAATTATCAATATAATTTTAAATATATTTATTTCTAATTCTAATCTGTGTTAGAAAAAATATTTCTTGTCACCTATTTAAGGATTTAAAAAAGGTAAAATAACTAAAAAGTTTACTGTCTTTTTGGTCTATAGTAGGTTGTTCGATATGAGGGATATCTATACTAATATTGTAAAGCTGAAGAGTTTGTTTGTTTGAACGCGCTAATCTCAGGAATTACTGCTTCGAATTAAAAATTCTTATCGTGTTATATAGTTTATTTATTGAGGAAGGCTATAGGCTATATTACATCACGCTTCGACTCATAGGAGCGAAGCAGTAACCACAAACGCGAGTGATACCGCAAGGGACAGCTAGTTATATAATAACGTTGTTCTTTAATGAAGAAACTACTGAACAGATTTTAATGAAACTTCAGTAATATACATCAGAATAACGCATACTTTTTATAAACAAACCACGCGAGCGAAACCGCGGTCGGGGGCAAGTTTTTAAGGGGGGCTAGCGAGTGTCTCAATTCGATTGTATATTTTTTTGTCAATTTTATTTGCTATCCGTATCGTTCAATGTAAGTTTTAACTTTGGCTAGAATTTTAATGTAAATTCTTTGTTAATTGTCGAAGTAAAAAAAAAATAAACGAATATATTAATTCAATTAGTTACGTCTACGAATATCATTTACATTTAATGTATTAATACGTTACTTATGTAGTTATTTAATTGTTCAACTATATTATGTAATTTTACATATGTAATAAAAAAAATAATTTATTTATTTCGGCATTCAGAATGCCGATCGATATGGACGACGTTGCCTAGCAACCAGCTAGCGGCTGAGTATGACAGGCGAGATTATGTTTGAGCCATCTTGTCAATTGAAGTACTTTTTAAAGTTGGATATGGATTTTTGACGTCTAATATTTTAAACGAAAGTTATTGTTATAAAATATGATATGTATAAATAAATAAAAATTAATAAACGCATCACACTCAACCGACCCCCATTAGGGTCTTATGATCCTGTGTCGGGGGTCCGGAAACACACACAATACAAGCACAAACACCCAGACCACGGCACACATCCGCGTGAGCATTACAGACGTTTACCGTGACCGGGGATCGAACCCGCGACCGTTAGCGCTACAGTCAGTTGCAGTGACCACTACGCCAACCTGTCAGTCATATATATTTTTTAATTGTAAAAAAACGATGTTAATGGTTGGTTGATTTCTTTTGCTGTAGTGTTATAGTAAGAATTTTTATTTTTATTTCTCAACAACTTTTGCTCGCGGCTTCGTTCGCGTTCATGTAAATTTTGTTTCAAAATATCACGCATGTATACGTAAAATACAGCCTATGACCATCTAGAATAATGTACCTTTCAAATGGTACCATAATTTTTAAAATAGCTTCAGTTGTTCCGGAGTTTACTTCACATACACAAATTTACTTTTTTAATTATATATGGATGCTGATATGCAATAACGTGTCAACCCACAAAAAGTGGAATTCGGAGATATCGGTGTATTTTGATACCGCATCACCTATTTAACATTATTCAATAAAAAAATAAAGTCATATAAACTAAATAAGTACGGAAAAAAGTGTCTTAAATTATTGTTTCGAAATTCCAGGTCGTTCCTTATTTTGTAATTTATACAATAATCTTACATATTTAAAAACTTTTTATTAGATAATATATTAAATAGATCAACCTGCTTTTAATTAATTACAGCTTTAATCAAAACAGAAAAGAAAATATGGATAAATACTTATTCAAACTAACTTATTAAGAATAGGTTTTGACATCTTTAGACGCCATTTTCTCAAAATGACGTTTCTGTGGCTTGACTCAGTATTGCATATCAGCGTCCATATTTAATATACTTTGTAGAATTACTGTTAGTTTATATCAAAATATGTATTACATATAAAACCTCTGTTAAAATATTGTAATGTAATTATTAATAAATAAACTGTCACTGTTCATGTCTCTTCAAGACGTAGTTTTATTATTAGTATTTAATTTTACCCTATGAGTTGTAGCGTGACGTAATGTAGCCTACAAGCTGATGCTCGCTACTTCGTCTGCGATGTCTGATGCCTACGTCATAGTAGCTATAAGCAAAGTCTAAGACCAATCGGTTTAAAATCGACAAAGTTTCATACAAACTTTCATCCCCTACTTTATCCCCTTGGGGGTAGAATTAATCGAAATCCTTTCTTAGCGGATGCATACGTCATAACATCTACCTGCATGCCGAATTTCAGCCCGATCCGTCCAGTGGTTTGGGCTGTGCGTTGATAGATCACTATGTCAGTCAGTCAGTCAGTCACCTCTGAGTTATATATATTTAGATAACCTTCATCGATAAAAGGGTTAACCAACGGAAAATTTTGCAAGTCGGTCGAGTACTTTCGTACCTTATTCAATGCAAACAACCAATCAAGTGTTTTATATTTATAATATACTAGTGACCGCCTACCGGTCGGAATTCGAACGCAGTTATTAGTTAACTAGCTTCCGCCCGCGACTTCGTCCGCACAGTTACATTGGGCTAACACTGACTTTAACTTGCGACTTAGTTTATGTGTATAAGTAAGTAAGTACTTAGCACGTGCGCGCGGTACTCGATCATTATTTTGCTGAGATGTTATTTTAAAATTACAATATTTACTAAGATACTCATTTAATAAATAAATAAATAAACGCATCACACTCAACGGCCCCCATTAAGACCACGTGGTCTTGTGTCGGAGGTCCGGAAACACACACAACACTAACACAAACACCCAGACCACGAAAAACATCTGTATGGCCAATACAGACGTTTGCTGTGAGCGGGGATCGAACGCGACCGTTAGCGCTTCAGTCAGTTGCAGTGACCACTGCGCCAACGTGCCTGTCATTTAAATCGAATGATGTAAAGGATAATTTTGTTTTAAATTAAATACTCGTTATGAATAATGTGTTTATTTGGATAAGGATTAATATCATATTTATAAAAACGCTTTCGCAAATAATGCATTAGAACAAATTTGGTTAGCATAAAAAAGGTTATAGTGAGCTGACCTTAAAAGATAGACATATGCTGTCGCGGACTTTTTTTTAAGAACTTTTAAAGGGGAACAATTCTGTCATACATGATTTTTGCGAAACTTTAACCGTTTACGCAGCGCACGCAGCGTAAGCTCTCTCAATAGGAAAATATCCCCCGATTTTGAAACATTCTTCATTGGTGCTCCGCTCCTTTTGGTCTTAGCGTGATAATATATAACGTATAGCCTTCCTCGATAAATGGGCTATCTAACACTGAAATAATTTTTCAAATCGGACCAGTAGTTCCTGAGATAAGCGCGTTCAAGCAAACAAACAAACTCTTCAGCTTTATAATATTAATATAGATGTTAGTAGTATTGTACAAGAATATTTTGACGACAAAGAGGCGTGGATTTGATACGCGTTGATTTTCCATCAGGATAACATAATTAAAATGTAATAAAAATATCTATAAACGATTTTAAAAGAATTATTATCGAGTTTCTTGGCGGTCCTTTACGGTAGAGACTACATTAGCCGGTGGTAGCTTTATAAAAATCTAAACTAAAATATGACATGTAACTTGACGATTCGAAAGTGCTTTAAAAGCCCATTTGAATAAAGTATATTTTGAGTTTGAGTTTGCTCATTAAATGGACGCTGATAAGCAACACTGTGTCAAGCCACACGGACTTCATTTTGAGAAAATGGCGTCTAAAGATGTCAAACCTATTCTTAGTGAATAAGTTTAAATATATACTTTATATATCCAATATTTATATTATTTTTTGATAAAAGGTATAATGAATTTAAATCAGACTGATACATTTACTATATTATCTAATAAAAAGTTAATTAAATATTTGAGATCATTGTATCATTTGCAAAAAATGGAACGCACTTGAAACTCGAACCAATTAATTAAGAAACTTTTTTACATTCTTATTTAATTAATATGAATTGAATCATAGAGATGTGACACTTTAATGAATTATTGAGTTTGTGAACTGAACTGTTTTGAATGATAATAAAACATTCAACCTAAAACTTTTTTAAATAGTTTAAACCATTTAAACAATAATATTCAAGTTTTAAAAAGGCGTTTATTTAAATCTAAAAGAAAATTAATACTTAAAAACACTTTTAACAAGATAAATTTAAAACTTAAGGCAAGTGACCAAATTCGCTAGCGTGACTTAGCTCGAATTTTTATATACTGAAAAGTTACTATATTGTATATACTTGTTTGTGAAATTAACATATTTGTAGTGTTTGCTAACTTACTTTTGTTAGCGCCATGTCTTTTATACTTAATATACTATTAGATGGATTGAAATAATTTTAGCGGGAATGTAAAGTAGTAATTTTAACTTATTTAATAATAAGAAATCACAACTTTCTTAAATCTATACAAATAAATAAAATTGAATTGTCTGTTTGTAATTTAAAAATAACAGTTTTGAACTATAAAATTGGAGGAGACTGAAATTAAAGCACAGCTATTATTGAAATTTAATAAGGAAAACTGGATGCTGATAAGCAATAATGTGTCAACCCACAAAAAGTCAAATTCGGAGATATTTGATGTATTTTGATAGTGTGTTATCTATTTAACAATATTAAAAATAATTTTATTTTATATAAACTAAATATGTACGGGAAAAGCGTCTTAATTTAATGTCTCGAGTTTTATGTGCATTCCATATTTTGCAATTTATACAATAATCTCAAATATTTAAAAAACTTATTATTCGATATCACTTTAAATATATCAATCTGCTTTCAATTCATTACACCTTTTATCAAAATAGAAAAGAAAAGATGGATATATACGTCTTCAAAAAATTGATTAAGAATAGGTTCGACATCTTTAGACGCCATTTTCTCAAAATAAAGTTCGTGTGGCTTGACAGTATTGCATATCAGCGTCCAACTATGGAAAACGAGAAATAGACGAAATGGCACTCCGTAAGAATATATTTGTTATACGACTTCCGCCTTATCATTGTGAATGGAACCCAATTAAGTTAATATGGGCACAATTAAAATCACATGTTGGGAAAAATAACAAAACTTATAAAATGAGTTAACTAAAACTATTAATCGGCAGAAGAATCGAGCGAGGAATCAGTTACGTCATTAGTCTTAATTAAAATTTAAAAATAGATTGTCTAGTTATTTTTTTAAATTTCTAAACGAATCCTTTAATTTTTCGTAATATTTTAATATAATAACAATATTTTCCATAATATTTCATTATTAAATCATTCATTCAATACTTTCACATCTCTATCTATTGTCTCTGGTTAGAAGGACGCCATATTTGTTTTGATGCTTGGACTACGGAAAAAAATAGACTCTACTATATTCATTAATTAAATAATTAAAAAATTACATCAATAATAAAGCTACCACCGGTTCGGAATGTAGATTATATCGAGAAGAACCGACAAGAAACTCGACAGTTAGATAACGTATTTAGCTTTTGAAATCGCTGTTCTTTCTTAATAAAGTCTTAGATTTTTGTTTTAATAACTATGATAAAATATTAACATTTTAAATACATTAAAATGTTGGTTTTTTGTTTTAGTATCTCATTGTTAGTTCGTAGAATATAACATATAACTGAAATTAATTGTTCAGACCTTGACAGAGCAACGCGCAATTATTAAATATAATAAAATCAGCATTGTGACTTTAGCTCTGCACTGAGGGTAAATAAAAAGTTTAAAAAAAAACTGACTTCGAAAACGATATAAGTAAACTAAAAAACAAAAAAAAAATTCAAGTCTGTGACAAGGCTTTGAAGTGCGTTAGCTTTTTTTTTTCAAAGTCCAAATACAAATCTAAGATGATCCTGAATTAAAAATAAATAAATAAAACGAATCACACTCAATGTCTCATTAAGATCGCGTGACCTTGTGTCGGGGGTCCGGAAACACACAACACTAACAAACACCCAGACCACGACGAACATCCTTATGGCCAATAGAGACGCTTGAGTCAGTTGCAGTGACCACTGCGCCAACGTGTCTGTCAATTTAGCACACATATCACAAAAATATTATTTGAGTACAGATATGAAGAACGGGAATGACACTAGGTGAAGTAAAAATTAGGTGCAATTTAAGGTCAAAATATTTACCTAAACGTAGGTACGAAAATTAATTACTTATCTTTTATATTACTTTTCAATTATGTAGATGTATATTTTTCGGATTTTGATTTTATAATTAGCTTGCTTTTATTACTCGTGCGCTACGAGTCCAGTCCAGTATTTCTGCAAATTCAGGGTCATAATCTAAGCAATTATTTCTCTCCTAGCTCTCACTCGCGACTTCGTCCGCGTGGAATAGTGAATGTAAATCCAAGATATAAACCATCTTCATTTCAAATTTCAGTAAAAATGTGTTCAGTACTTTCTTAGTGAGTTATTCCTGTGGAAACTTCCAATTTTTTCGGGCTAAAACGTAGTCTTTGTTAATCCAAGATATAAGCCATCTTCATTTCAAATTTCAGTAAAAATGAGTTCAGTACTTTCTTAGTGAGTTATTCCTGTGGGAACTTCCAATTTTTTCGGGATAAAACGTAGTCTGTGTTAATCCAAGATATAAGCCATCTTCGTTGTCTTATATTTTCGCGATTATTACTCATTGAAATAAAACTATTTTAAACGGATTTAAATCGCGTATATCAACTATTTTTATCATCCCGACGTTTCGAGCACTTTGCAGCGTTCACAGGTAGACCCGTGACCACGAATGCTCGAACTCAAACGTTCGTGCTCGAACGAACGAATAGTTAATATACGCGATTTAAATCCTCTTAGTAGTTTTACTTCAATCGGTTCAGTAGTTTTAGCGTGAAAGAGTTACAAACATACATCCATCCACACATACAAACTTTCACATTTATAATATTAGTAGGATTATAAGCGAAAGGATACAATAAAATGTAGCGTTCGCCAAGTACAGGCTCATTTCCGGTTTGTCACGGACCTTGCCTGTACCTTTCACCGACCGCTCTTGACCTACAACACTGTCGCCGTAACGACAATAATGCTCTGGTCTCCGTTTAACCTGCGCTACATATATGGATGATAAGCTATAATGTGTTAACCCACAAAAGAAATTCGGGGATATTGATGTGTTCTGATACTGCATCTCCTATTTAACATTATTCAATAAAAAATAAAGTCATATAAACCAAATAAGGACGGAAGTTTCTTAGTTGTTTCGAATTTCAAGGTCGTTCCATATTTTGTAATTTATACAATAATCTTAAATATTTGAAAAACTTTTATTTTTATTAGATAATATATTCAATATATCAAACTGCTTTTAATTCATTATACCTTTTATAGATAAATACATACTTATTCAAAAAAATGTATAAAGAATAGATTTGACATCTTTAGATGCCATTTTCTCCAAATGAAGTCAGTGTGGCTTGAAACAGTATTGCTTATCAGCGTCCAAGTAGTGTACAAATATATTATTACCAAAACTGAGAGAATAATTTTTTTTTTAAATTATTTTACAAAGGTATGTGCGAGACGTTATAAGTCCATTAAGATTATGGGCATGCCCATCATGCCCACAACGGTGGACACGATGGGCATCCTTTGCATAACATCGTACAAGCGTCAATTTCAAAATCAGTTCATAAATGCAAAACAAATTTAGAAACCTTTCCGAAGTTGGTTGAAAATAAAATCATTTCATATGTGGTCATGTTTTTGACCCAATATAACTACTAAGAAGAGCTACACCACAAACCAATTTTAGGAACAAGATGCCTTATCGCGGTATAATTCGATAGGAAATATACGCATATTTTATTTCCTATCAACGTTTACCACAAGCTATGATAATAAACATATTATAATATAAAATAAACGTATCACACTCAACGACCCCCATTATCGCGTGACCTTGCGTCAGGGGTCCGGAAACACAACACTAACACAAACACCCAGACCACGACAAACATTCGTATGGCCGATACAGGGTTTGCCGTGAGCGGGGATCGAACCCGCGACCGTTAGCGCTTGAGTTGCGGTGACCACTGCGCCAACGTGTCTGTCAAAATTTCAATTATAGAAAATCAATTCCAATATCAGCATGATCACAATCAAAATATATTTTATTCAAGTAGGCTGTTACAAGCAGTTTTGAATCGTCAATACAGAAATAAAAAAGAAAGCAAAAAATGTATGAATTTACCAACGGTTCCGAACGTAGATTCTACCGGGAAGAACCGGCAAAAAACTCGGTAGTTACTCTTTTAAATAGTTTTACAAAAGGTACATACATTTATTTAAAGATTAATGTAATACTTGCACTGAGGTTTCGATCTGGACACAACTGACTCCATAGTTTTGCATACCTTATAAAGAGAGTTTAGTCTCCCAATTGTATAGTCCGTTTTTCTTTACCCGTCTTTAGATGATAACTCGATGCTGATAAGCAATAATGTGTCAACCCACAAAACGTCAAATTCGGTGGTATTGATGTATTTAGATACTACGTCACCTAATTATAATTATTAAAAAAAATTCAAGTCATCTAAACTAAATAAGTATGGGAAAAAGTTTATTAACTCAATGTTTCGAATTTCACGTGCGCTCCTTATTTTGCAATTTTTAAAATAATATTTAAAATCTCACATATTTAAAAACTTATTTTTAGATGACATATTAAATAAATCTCTCTGCTTTTGATTAATTATACATTTTATGAAAATAAAAAAAAGATCAATATATACATATGTACGTCTTCAAACAAAATTTATTAAGAATTTGTTTGACATGTTTAGACGCCATTTTCTCGAAACGAAGTCCGCGTGGCTTGACACAGTATTATCAGCGTCCAACCTCGAACGATAATCACGAGTTTTCGAACAATTTCTTTTCATTATACAAAATGATTCAGTTCAATAATTCAATCGATAATTTCTTATCTAACTCTTGTGTAGCTAATAGGCCATATTTGGCTTTCTAAAAAGTAAAAAAATAGATTATAGCGAATGGAACCATAGAAGATACTTATCCCATTTATGGAATGTGTACGGAATAGAGCAGAGCGGAAGCACATTGCTTCAACTTATTACCTAGATTGTGCGTCGTGTAATAGTATCTTAGCATCACCGAACTCAGGCTAAGATGCTATACACTATGGTTAAAATATGATTAAGCGCAGAATGTAAATACTGTTAAAACTACTAGGGGGGTGGTATGATTCTTGATTATAGAAAAAAAAACATCTATTAAAAATAAATATATTAAAAAAACGAATAATGTATTCACTGAGACCATTTCAACTTCTGCTGTAAGTTGCTGAGGAATTTTATATCGTGTTCAAGTGAAGCTACAGCATCAGGTCTAGGTTACGTAATAAGTCAATAATCGTAATATCTTTCAACTATACTAATATATAAAATTGAAATGTCTGTTTGTAATTTGAATTTAATAGCCTTTAACTTAATGCATACACGGTTTGTCTGTCTGTTTGTTTGTTTGTTCCAGCTCTCAGAAACGTCTTTACCAATTGATAGGACTCACTCACAGATACTATAAGGATTCAGTCAATGATATAAGGATTAACTTAGGCTACTTTTATGTAAAAAAAATTGAAATAATAAATTAAAAAAATATATGGGAAAACAAAATGGAAACTAATGATATAGCGAACAATATCTGATTGATTTAAGGAAGGTATATAATTTTTTTTTTTTTCTTAAGTTATACCGCGTACATTTAGTAGTATAGTCAATTTCGAGTAAATTAGACCACTAGAAGTTAAAAACATTATCCATTACAAAAAGGTGACATTCTGACTACCGTAGTTCTCACCGTCAGGGTCGCTTGACATCTTATCTGTCGGTTACCAGGAGCAACAGGATGTAAACATCGTAAAGATGTTACATCTGCACTCGAGACTGATAAGATTTTACAACACTAGTTACGAACTCGCTTTATAAGGCGAGAATAACATTTGTAAGTTTTACTTACGTTATTGACATGAAACAACTCTGTAACATAATCATAATCAGCTCGTGACCACGACGGATGCAACTTCGTCGAAACGTCGGGCAATAAAAAGGTATTACTACCATTAGTTATCGCGATGAGACCCGTTATATTAAATATGAATAGTATAAATCGCGAAAGTTTCAAATATATAACTGTAACTTGGTAAGTAACTGGCTAACTTACCTAAGTAGACTTATAAATAAAAAAAATAACGTATCACACTCAACGGCCCCCATTAAGATCTCATGACCTTGTGTCGGGGGTCCGGAAACACTCACAACACTAACACAAACACCCAGACCACGACAAACATCTGTATGGCCAATACACACGTTTGCCGTGAGCGGGGATCGAACCCGCGACCGTTAGCGCTTTAATCCGTTGCAGTGACCATTACGCCAACGCGCTTATGAATACTTAATGTCAAAAATAAAGGCAGTATCCCTTTCAGGTGTAAAACAATGACAAGCAAACTTATGTAAATCTTTATGAAAGTCTGAGAGCAAAACTTATATGTGTAATTCTCGCCTAACAGACTATCTGTGGTTTTCACGCTAATGGTTACTGCTTCGCTCCTATGAGTCGTAGCGTGACGTAATATAGCCTCTAACATTCCTCAACAAATGGGCTATCCAACCCAATAGCAATTTTTTAAATCGCATTAGTAATTTCAGAGATTATCCACTAAATACAATCTTACAAACAAAGAAATTTTGTTTCATATAATAATAGTAGTGACTAATTGATTCCCGAAACTTCGTCTGTGAAAAATTCTAAAAAATTATCGTATGTATTAATTATTATGCTTTAAATGTATTTACTTTAAATAATATGTATTTTAATTATGTTAAATGTAAATATTATATAAATAACTAGCTGTCTTACGGTTTCAATCTCGTTTATGGTTACTGCTTCCTATGAGTCGTAGCGTGATGTAATATAGCCTATAGCCTTCAATAAATAAACTATCTAACAAAAAAATATATTTTCAATTCGAACCAGTAGTTCTTGAGATTAGCGCGTTCAAACACGTTAACAAACTCTTCAGCTTTATAATATCAGTATAGATAGTATACGGGGCACGAAAAGGCATTTTTTTTTACGAAATGTTATTAATTGATGTGGGTAAATAGTAAATTCTCATTACTTGTGAGCTCCACAAAGTTCAGCCTTGCTTTGCACGAGATGCCATCCTGTAGTCCACGAACGAAGTTTCGGACACCGCTAGTCTACGATATAAATCATTAAAGAAATTTCACTTGGGCGTCGTGTTCGTTGCGTACCGGTTTTCTCTCTAAGAAATTAAATATTTATCATGAGGAATAGTGACCGGTAGTAGCTGGGTTAACGTTTAGAGAACTCTCGGATTGTACGCGTAGAATTTTCACCGAAATGAGTTAGTTTAAAAATCATATTTATAGTCTATATTTTTTTTACTTGTCATAATTGGACGCTGATAAGCAATAGTGTGTCAAGCCACACGGACTTCGTTTTGAGAAAATGGCGTCTAAAGATGTCAAACCTATTCTTAATAAATTAGTTTGAAGACGTATATATTCATCTTCTTTTTTCTATTTTGATAAAATTTATATTGAATCAAAAGCAGATAGATTTATTTAATATATTATATAATAATAAGTTCTTAAATATTTGAGATTATTTTATAAATTGCAAAATATGGAACGCACCTGAAATACGAAACATTTGAGTTAAGAAACTTTTTTCTACACTTATTCAGTTTAGATGACTTGAAATTTGTTTGGATAATGTTAAATAGGTGACGTAGTATCAAAATACATCAATATCTTAAAATTTGACTTTTTGTGGGTTGACACATTATTGCTTATCAGCATCCAATTTTGGTAACAATACTCTGACGAAAATCACGAACAATGGATTTTCATTATTAATAACGGTTCAGTTCAATCATTCTGTCGATAATTTCTTATCTAACTCTTTATGTGGCTAGGAATACGCCATATTCTTCTGCTAAATAAGACGAGTAAAGAAGAATAGACTATACTAATATTATGAAGAAGTAAAATTTGTTTTTATGTATCCGATTTGGAAAATTACTTTTGCGTTGGATAGCCTGACGATTGATGTGCCTATAACATGGTCAAATAAAAAAACAACCCTCCAGTTTTATAATATTAGTATAAATAATTAAAACTCGTATTAACTTTTAATCATTGCTAATTATAATTGGACGCTGATGAGCAATACTGTGTCAAGCCACACGGACTTCATTTCAAGAAAATGGCGTCTAAAGATGTCAAATCCATTTTTAACAAATTTATTTGAAGAAGTATATATGCATCTTTTCTTTTATTTTTTGATGAAAGGTATAATGAATTAAAATGAATTAAATTCAGACTAATATATTTAATATATTGTCTAATAAAAAATTTTTCAAATATTTGAGGTTATTGTATAAATTGCAAAATATGGAACGCACTTGAAATTCGAACCAATTAATTAAGAAACTTTTTTCCGTACTTATTTAGTCATTTAGACTTCAAATTTTTTTAATAATTTTAAATAGGTGATGCAGTATCAAAATACACCAATATCACCGAATTCGACTTTTTGTTGGTTAACACATTATTGCTTATCATCCATATTATTGTTAAAGCGTCTCAGTTACGTATCGTAATTTTAAAGTCTTGCTTATCTAATTAAGTATTAGCCATTTTAGGTATGAGTCAATAACCTTTTGCATGAGCGGCCTTCATACAATCATGGTGTTATATGGATGTTGATAAGCAATACTGTGTCAAGCCACATTTTGAGAAAATGGCGTTTAAAGATTTCAAGCATATTCTTAATAAATTAGTGCTGTATTAGTGTAATATCTCCGAATTCGACTTTTTGTGGGTTGATACATTATTGCTTATCCATATAGAACGTTATATAGCAACCCTCAGTGTATAGCGTTTACCTACATATATACATAAAAAATATAAGCGTCTGCTTGTAAATTCAAATTATCAGCTTTTAACTAAATGTATATCATAGTATTCACGGTAAATATATTAAAGTTTTTTTTATGTCTGTCTGTTTGTACCGGTTAATCTCTGAAACGGCTGGACCGATTTTGACGGGGCTTTCACTCACAGATAGCGAATATTATACAGAGTAACTTGTGCTGCTGTTTTTTTAATATTTATTTCAATTAGTAAATAGTTAAAAGTGCAAACAATAATAGAAAAACCTAGATCTAGACGCGCGGTAGCGTGTCAAGCCAAGTTCAAGAATGAGAACTGGCGAGCCGCACCGTGTGTAATATTACACGAACCATTTGGAGCCACTTTTGACCCCCTCATAAATCATAAACTATTTTACATATACGTATCAATTTTGGCTCATATATTGAGACTTGCGAGATACATATGGATGCTGATAAGCAATAGTGTGTCAACCCACAAAAAGTGAAATTCGGAGATATTGATATATTTAGATACTACATCACCTATATAACATTATTTAATAAAAAATAAAGTCATATAAACTAAATAAGTAGGAAAATTTTTTCTTAATTAATTGTTTCTAATTTCAAAGTCATTCCTTATTTGGTAATTTATACAATAATCTCATATATTTTGAAGGCTTTTTATTAGATAATATATTAAATATATCAACCTGCATTTCATTCATTATATTTTTTATCAAAAAAGGAAAGAAAATATGGACAAATACTTATTAAAACAAATTGATTAAGAATAGGTTTGACTTGTTTAAGCGCCATTTTCCCAAAATGAAGTTCGTGTGGCTTAACACAGTATTGCTTATCAGCGTCCATATGTGTTCTAAATTTCATAAGCATATCTCAAACGGTTATTTAGATATTAATGTCCAAAAATCCTCATTTTTATCATTGAATGACTTATAGACTAAAACTCTAACCCAGTTCCGGATGACCTAGAGAGTTAAAATTCGGTATGCAGATAGGTAATTAGATGAATACAAAGGAATAAATAAAAAACTGGCAATTTTTAAACAATTAGATTCTATTATGAACCCTTAACATAAATACCTAATTAGTGCCTGTACCTAACTACTATAGATGTAAGAATCAGTAAGTAATCAAAACTCATGACAGCCGGTCTTTATGTGGTAGATATGGGGATTAACTTAACATATAACATAAAATATAATCACGCCTATATGCCCTATCGGGGTAGGCAGAGCAATAAGTGATCATAGACCCACTTAATGCCACATTCGAAAAGTACTGTTAGCAAGTTGGAACATGTGTTTACCGGTGATAGGTTGTCAGCTTTTCGCCCACCATACAACACAACTTTCATCCATTTTACTGGCTATTTTTTTTTTTAACTTAACGTGAATCTTAAACGAGTTTAATACCTAAAACCCAATTTTTTTTATACATTTAGGTACCGAAATACCGAATACAGTATGGGCAATTCACTCAAATATTTCAAAGGTACAAGAAAATATAGAAAATAACACTGAGAAAAAATTTTACCCCATAGAAGTAGGAAAATACAGTAACTCATTCAATTGTTTTACATTTATAAAGTCTACTTTTAGTTTTGAATTTGTCCTTTTAAAAGAACCCACGGCGCTACGAGGATATATACTTACCTACAAAAAGTAATGATATGCAATCAAAAACATAAATGAGTGAAATGAGAGCCAAGTTCAATATTATGATAATATTATGAGAATTGGTTGTTGACTTCAACGACAAAAGAAGTGAGATCTAAATGGGTGCCAAGTTCAATGGTCAGTCCTGAAATTTATTTATAACAGTATAACATATCATATCTTCTTATAAAATAAGATAATGTATTGTAGCCTAAGGCCTGTCTTGGCTAGTTTACATATATGAATCATAGCCTTCGCAAGTTCTAAACCTACAAGTATTTGTCGGTTTTTTATTTTATAATTCCAAAAATTTGGATTGTTGGTAGAAACTAGCGATCGAACATAATAATTCGTTGGTAGGTCTATAAAAAATATATTTTAATCTAGCGTAATTTTCGCTTGTTAAAGAGTAGGAACGAATTAAAATAACGATTGTTTTCGTCAATTGAACGTTGATAAGCAATAATGTGTCAAATTCGGAGATATTGATGTATTCTAAATAATTCATTAAGTATATTATATTATTCAAAAAATTTTAAAGTCATCTAAACTAAATAAGAAAAAGTGTTAATTGAATGCTTAGAATATTTAAGTGTGTTCCATATTATACAATAAGCAATATGTATTTGATAAGCTTAATATTTAAATACAATCATCAACATTTTAATTCATTATAACTTTTATCGAATTAGAAAAGAAAAGTTGGATATATATGTACGTCTCATGTCATTTTCTCAAAAAGAAGTCCGCGTGGCTTGACATAGTGTTGCTTATCAGCGTCCAACAAGCCCGTGCTTTGCAAAAATAACAACTCAGTTACCGCCACAAGATAATAAACGTTATCGTGCATATTACATAAACGTAAGTGACCACGTGATCGCGGTAACACATTCGGGGTCAGGGGTGATGGGCGCTAACATTGTAACGATTCATTACTTTCGTGACTTTTTTAACCGACTTTCAAATTCAAAATATACTTTATTTGAGTAGGCTTTTATAGCGCTTTTGAATCTAGATATATAAATAAAATTGAAGTATCCGTTTTTCAAATTAGCGGCTTTTAATTAAATGCATATGAAAGTGTATACGGTACTTGCATCAAAAACACAATTTCTAAAATTTTTGTCTGTTTGTCCGTATGTCTGTCTGTATTAAAGTAATAGCCTGTAAAGTTCCTACTGTTGAGCAAAGATCTCCTCTTATTAAGGAGAAGGTTTTGAGCTTAATCCACCACGCTGCTCCACTGCAGGGCGAATATACATATGTAAGAATTTCTCCCGGCGCATGCAGTTTTCCTCACGATGTTTTCCTTCACCGCAGAGCTCGAGATGAATTTAAATACAAATTTAGACCTTGAACACTCATTGGTGCTAGCCAGGGCTTGAACCGCGATCATCGGTTGTGATCGACGTGTTTTAACAATTAAGCCATCTCGGCTATATAGATTATATGGATGCTGATAAGCAATAATGTACCAACCCACAAATAGTCAAATTCGGAGATATTGATGTTTTTTCATAATCCGTATTTAACAATATTCAAAAAATTTTAAGGTCAATAAAACTACATAAGTACGAGAAAAAGTTCCTTAATGAAATGTTTCGAATACTGAAGAGTGGTCTATATTTTGCAATATAAAAGTATCTCATGTATTAGGAAAACTTTTCATTATATGTACCAAAATTCTTATAAAACATTATTATAAATAAATAAACGCATCACACTCAACGGTCTCCATTAAGACCTCGTGGTATTGTGTCGGGGGTCCGGAAACACACATAACACTAACACAACCACCCAGACCACGACAAACATCCGTATGACCAATACAGACGTTTGCGAGCGGGGATCGAACCCGCGACCGTTACCGCTTCAGTCAGTTGCAGTGACCACTGCGCCAACGCCTGTCCAATTTTACCTTTTATCAAATTAGAAAAGAAAAGTTAGATATATACTTCTTCAAACAAATTTGTTAAGAATAGGTTTGACATCTTTAGACGCCATTTTCTCAAAATGAAGGCCGCGTGGCTTGACACAGCATTGCTTATCAACATCCATATAATATACCATCCAATATTAAAGGTCTATAGGTCAAGTTGAAATTAAAAATAACATAGCGAGTGCTTCTGGCTGTGAACTGAATTGAAAGATCGATGTAGTGGCCGTGAAGTGAACACTTGTCCGTTGAACTTGACTCGAACTTTATAATAAAAACTTTTTTTTTTTAAATAAATCGACTTCGAAAACGAAAGAGGTGAACTAGAAAGCATAAAATAAATATGTTATTTTGAAGTCGGTGCCAAGTCAAACGTTTTACTTGTGATTTACTGGCTTCGAAATGTTGTAGAAAATATTTTATATATAAGCTTTTTATTATTTAACTTGCAATGTATGTATGTTACTATATTTTTTCGGGTGGCAACTCAGTTTTGAAGTAATTGAGGTGAAATTTTGTATACACCTACAGTTTGGATGACATGTAAGTTTTGGTATGTGACGTCATCCTAAATTCAAAATGGCGGAACGTCTAAGATAACGGACTGGTTATATTTTTTACTTAACTTGTTCCGTTTTCGAAGTCGGTTTATTTTTTCTAAAAAAGTTTTTATTTTACACCTGAACATAGATCTTCCTGTTTCAAAGTCATTTAAAAATGGAGTTTTTCAGACAGAAGTAAGCCCTCTTAATTATTATTATTTTAATTAAATGGACGCTGATAAGCAATACTGTGTCAAGCCACACGGACGTCATTTTGAGAAAATGGCGTCTAAAGATGTCAAACCTATTCTTAACAAATATGTTTGAAGAAGTATATATCCATCTTTTTTTTTCTTTTTAGATAAAAAGTATAAGGAGTTAAGAGCAGGTTGACATATTTAATATATTATCTAATAAAAAAAATTTCAAATGATTGAATTTATTGTATAAATAGCAAAATATGGAAGGCACTTAGAAACCGAAACAATTAATTAAGAGACTTTTTTCCGTACTTATTTAGTTTATATAACTTGATTTTTTAAATAATTTTAAATAGATGATGCAGTATCAAAATACATCAATATCTCAGAATTTGACATTTTGTGGGTTGACACATTATTGCTTATCAGCATCCAAATGCTTTCATTATTATTTAATAATAATAGTATGATTTTATTTACAACTTATAATATTGTCACGTGACTCGTTAAGCGATTCATCGTTTGTAAATTATAACGATCACTGAATACAATCGATTGGAAATGATCAATGATGATTGCGATTATCTTGTCACGTGAGCTATTTGACATTAATCTCGTGATTGAAATGTTTTATAAGGATTGTATTTTGACAATTCGAACGCTTTAGTTCCTAAGATTACGTACCCGTATTATATTTTTGAATTTTTGATGTATCATACCGTTATAATACGATGTAACGTCATATTTTGTGTATAGAACGCTTAATTTTAAAAATATTCTGCCTTACTACAAAAGATTTAAACATACGTTAAACGCGTGTTTATAAAAATTCGTACTACAAATCAGCGTCTAAGGACAGTTTTGAGTTTGACGTGCTTTAGACGTAGCTTAACATACGCTTAACAGATATCTAAACCTTTTTTAGCTGTCAAATGTAACGTGTGACATTATATTAATAAGTTTTTCATGATTTTATTATCTGTTAAGCAATTTTTAAACACTGTCTGCTTTACTACAAAAGATGTTATAAAACCATGTTCAACACGTGTCTAGCTAAACAGTGTTTAAAAATTAGACATTGTTTGAAATGTTGTCAAAATTGCTATACTGCGTGTCAAATTATAAAGAAACTTGTTAATAAAATGTCACACGTTATATTTGTCAGCTAAAATATGTTTTAAGCATATATTAAAAAAACCTTAGCGTATGTTCGTACATAATTAAACTATGTCTAAACCATGTTTAAATCAAAACTATCGTTAGATGCGGATTTGTAGTACAGGATTTTATAGACACGCGTTTAACGTGTGTTTAAATTTTTTGTAGTAAGGCAGTGTTTTGCTAGACACGTGTTGAACAAGGTTTTATCGCATTCTTTGTAGTATGGCAGAAAGTATTTATAAAAAACGTTCTTTGTATAGGTGGAAACCATGTAATGTAGGTGGAAAAAATTCAAGTCATCTAAACTATATAAATAATAACACGATAAAAAAACTTTCTTAATTGATTTGTATTTCCATGTTGTTCAATTTATACAATAATTTCAAATATTTGAAAAGCTTTTTATTGGATGACACATTAAATATATCAATCTGCTTTTAATTAATTATACTCTTTTTCAAAAAAGAAGAGAAAAGTTGGATGTATACTTCTTCAAAAAATTTTGTTAAGATTAGGTTTGACATCTTTAAACGCCATTTTCTCAAAATGAAGTTCATGTGGCTTGACACAGTATTGCTTATCAGCGTCCAATTAATCTTTGATACGCCATTTTGAAGATCATTCTCGATTCGAAAATGAAGTGATTACATATATATATGTACATATATGTTTTCCGTAAAAAAGTACTGTTAAAAATTCTTATATAACTAGCTAATTTAAGGTGTGAATTGTGTAAACACTTGTAAGATTATCTTAAAGATTTACATATTTAGACGCTATAAGCAATAATAATAAAAAATAATACTATGTTAAGCCACACGCACTTGATTTTGAGAAAAATGGCGCCTGAAGATGTCAAACCTATTCTTAATAAATTTGTTTGAATAAGCATTTATTCATATTTTCTTTCCTTTTTTGATAAAGGGTATAACGAATTAAAAGCAGGTTGATATATGTAATATATTATTTAATAAAAAGTTTTTTTTTTAATATATGGATGCTGATAAGCAATAATGTGTCAACCCACAAAAAGTCAAATTTTAAGATATTGATATATTTTGATACTACGTCACCTATTTAACATTATCCAAAGAAATTTCAAGTCATCTAAACTAAATAAGTATGGAAAAAAGTTTCTTAACTCAATGTTTCGAATTTCAGATGCGTTCCATATTTTGCAATTTATAAAATAATATCAAATATTTAAAAACTTATTATGAGATAACATATTAAATAAACCTATCTACTTTTGATTCATTATACATTTTATCAAAATAGAAAAGAAAAAATGAATATATACGACTTCAAACAAATTTATTAAGAATAGGTTTGACATGTTTAGACGCCATTTTCTCAAAACGAAGTCCGTGTGGCTTGACACATTATTGCTTATCAGCGTCCATATGAGATTATAAATTACAAAATATGAAACAACCTAGAAATTAGAAACAATTATTAAGAAACTTTTTTCAGTACTTATTTGGTTTATATGACTTTATTTTTTATTGAGTAACATTAAATTGGTGACGCAGTGTCAAAATTCATCAATATCTCCGAATTTGACTTTTTGTGGGTTGACACATTATTGCTTATCATCATCCATACCTTAGAAAACCCCGTACCTCCCTTGTGGTATTTGGTTAGTTTTCCCGGTCCCCCTTCTCCCTTTGGGCCTCACGTGATGTTAAATATGTTACGCATGTACATGCCCTTAAGAGAGCTAAATTTACATGTGTAATTATCGCCTTAAACTAAGATATAAATTAGCATTGCTTTTAACGTTGTAAAAAACAATACAAAGTCCACGATTTTTTGCTACGCGATGTGCGAACGTCTCAAGATGTTAGGACAGTGCCACATATGTATGTAAGTC
Source organism: Hypolimnas misippus (assembly GCA_037950945.1). Lineage (NCBI taxonomy): Eukaryota > Metazoa > Arthropoda > Insecta > Lepidoptera > Nymphalidae > Hypolimnas > Hypolimnas misippus. The sequence goes on from JBBEEQ010000002.1 coordinate 5,664,056, forward strand.
TTTACTAATATTATAAAGCTGAAGAGTTTGTTTGAACGCGCTAACCTCGGGAACTAAATCGAAATGAAACCTTTTTTTTTGTTAGGTAGTATATTTATTGAGGAAGGCTATAGGCTATATTACATCACTGAGTGGGTACCTTGATTTAAATTTACAATCAACACCCAGTAGCTAGCGCTGTTATTGGTGAGAGCAAATATTTAAAATAGATTATTTATAATATTCCTTGTACTAGTAAATGTTTACTAAAGTAATCAGAAATATTTGGTACAAGCTGCTCATTACGGTTTCAGAGTTACGACTCATACGAGCGAATCAGTATAGCTATAGGCTATATTACATCACGCTACGACTCGCAGAAGCGATAACTAAAAACGCGTAGGCAGCTAATAATAATTAAGAGAGTAAATTTTGTATGTGCGAAGTAAACTTCGGATCCACTGAAGCTATTTTCAAAATTATGGTACCATTTGAAAGGTACATTATTCTAGATGATCATAGGCTGAACGCGAGCGAAGCCGCGAGCAAAAGTTGTTGAAAAATACTTTTAAACTACACTAAATCAGTTAAAGATGTTATAAATGTATTTAAAAAATTGTCCATATATATATATATATATATAAACTAGAGTGAAGCCACCAGCATAAGCTAGTATATAAGTCAAAGAGACAACATATAATTTCCATATTATGTACTCAGCGTCCGGACCAATGTGACGTGTTAATGCTCACGCGATGCCACACCACAATTTTCGACCAATCACAAGACACCTAGAAATCCTATAGCCTCCATTCGTATCGCTGCGCCCGCGACTTCGTTCGCGACGACTATAGGACGCTTGGCATGTCTCGTGCAAAACTAGGCATTTCTTTTTAATTTTATTAATTAAAATAAATAAAATTTTTAAAATAAATGTAGCCTTACTTATTTCTAATAACATGAGCTATCTGCGAGTGAAAGTACCGTAAAAATCGGTCCAGCCGTTTCGGAGATTAATCGGAACAAACAGACATACTGACAAAAAAATATATAATTATTTACGCGAGTACCGTATATACTTTCATATGCACTTAGTTAAAATCTGTACAAACAGTCGCTTTAATTTTATTTATATGTATAGATTGTAGTAATACAAAAAAATAGAGATTTAGCGTATTGTTGCCAGGCCATTATCGCAAAACTCCAGAAAATATCACGCGATGTCATCTGACCAATCACGACAGCCCGTATTAGAAAGTATTGAAAATATTCTATATTCAAGTTTGGAACGCATTATTTTTTGTAAGGTCATGTTGACATCCCATTATAGGAAAAGTACAGAAAACTGACCAATTACAAAAGTCTGCTTACAAAGTAAAAAAGAAAAATTAAATTTAAATTTAGAACGCATATTTTTGTAAGTTTTTTGTAAAGAAAAGAAATTCTTATATGATTATATTTAAAAAAAAAAGTATTTAAAAAATCTAAAATCAAATTCGGATTTACTTGATACGCTCTTCTAAGACTCGTCTTAGCGTGTATAACAATTTTTTTTTCACAATAATTCTAAATTCAAATTCGGAATGCAATCTCATTTTGTAAGTCGGGGTATACTCACCGCAGTGACGCGACGCCGAACGACGATCGCCGATCACGCGATACCACACCATCGCCCTCGACCAATCACAGCGCTCCCTCGTGCCGCGCCGCGCTTCGCGTTCAAAATTATTTTTCTGAGTTTGTTTTTCTTCTTATTTATTCTTAATTGCATCATTATATTTTTATTTAAGACTGTGAATTTATCACAGGATTATTACTTATTATGTTTTAGCTTGTGTTCGCTATTGTTTTGTTTAGATTCTTAACAGACTTTTTAAAATAAATGTTTTGAATTTGTAGAACTTTTTTTGTTATACCAGACGACTGTCTAAATATTATGTCCCTTCAGTAGGACACGTCCTAATGAAAGTTGCATAAAACCTTTTCAAAATTTAGCCAAGGTTGGATTCTCGATCCACCGATCAATCTCCATCGTGTTTTCTCCATTCCACGTGACATTGGCGAAATAACATGTGTCTAATTGGCACAACTAAAAGCCATAAACCAAAGAATTGAATTGAATAAAAATTTTTCGTAAGTGCAAACTATAAGTTGACAAAGTTTTTTCGTAAAATGGACACTGATAAGCAATACTGTGTCAAGCCACACGGACTTCATTTTGAGAATATGGCGTCTAAACATGTCAAACGTATTCTTAACACATATGTTTAAAGAAGTATATATCCATTTTTTCTTTTTTTTTCTGAGAAAAGGTATAATGAATTAAAATCAGACTGATATAAATATTTAATATATAATCAAATAAAAAGTTCTTCAAATGTTTGAGATTATTGTATAAATTGAAAAATATGTAACGCACTTGAAACTCGAATCAATTAATTAAGAAACTTTTTTCCGTACTTATTTCGTTTATATGACGTCAATTTCTTTTTAATAATGTTCAATAGGTGATGCAGTATTAAAATACACCAATATCTCCGAATTTGACTTTTTGTGGGTTAACACATTATTGCTTATCAGCATCCAAATATGAACAATCCGTATTTTAGATTATGTAATAATTTCATATATATTAAAAACTTATTATTAGATAAAACTCTTTAATATACCGAACTCTTTTAAATTCATTATACTTTTCATCAAAATAGCAAAGAAAAGGTGGATATATACTCCTTCAAACATATTTGTTAAAAATGGGTTTGACATCTTTAGACGCCATTTTCTCGAAATGAAGTCCGTGTGTTTTGACACAGTATTGCTTATCGGCGACAGATTCTCAATTTGGCCACAGACTTTTATAATAAACAAAATAGTATACAAGCGCGAGTGTGTTAATTACACGGTAGTGTGTGTAATGTTTTTTTATTGATTTAATGTATTTTTATGCGTAATAAAAAAAAATTAGCATTCTTCGCTCAATCGCTTTATGAACTATAAGTTTCGTAAAAAGAGTTACAAAATTTTCGCTTCGCGTATCAATGTAGATAAAATCAAAATGGATTTTTTTGCTGATTTTATCGCTATTAAAAAAATGAAACGTTATAAAAATGCAATTATTTTTTATTTTGGCTTGTTTTTAAAAATTATAAATTTATTATCTCAATATAAAACCCCATTCACTTTTTATTTATACATTTCGATACCTCCCACGTAAGTTGTTGTAACCCTAAAATTACAATTTTACAGTAGAGCACTTTTAATCCGTTTTAGTTTGAAAGTTACAACAAAATACGCCTTTTCAGGCGTATTTTGTTGTAACTTTCCTTGAAAAAAAAAAGGTTTTTGGTATTTTTTCACTTTGAATGCATTAAGCAATGCAAATTCGTGTAGTATTCAGTAAAAACGCTAACGGCAATTTTGTGGCTTACAATAACTTACGTGGGAGGTATCGATATATGGGTGCTAGCTGAGTCACTTCGTTCGCGTGGACTACAGGATGGCATGTCTCATACAAAGTAAAGTTGGATGCTGATAAGCAATAATGTGTCAACCCACAGAAAGTCAAATTCGGGGATATTGATGTATTTTGATACTACATCACCTATTTAACATCATGAAAAATAATTGTAATCATATTAATTAAATAAGTACGGAAAAAAGTTTCTTAATTAATTGGTTCGAATTTCAAGTGCGTTCCATTTTTTGCAAATGATACAATGATCTCAAATATTTAACTAACTTTTTATTAGATAATATAGTGAATGTATCAGTCTGATTTAAATTCATTATACCTTTTATCAAAAAATAATATAAATAAAGGATATATACTTCTTTAAACATATTCACTAAGAATAGGTTTGACATCTTTAGACGCCATTTTCTCAAAATGAAGTCCGTGTGGCTTGACACAGTATTGCTTATCAGCGTCCATTTGTGCGAACTGCGAAACATACGTCAACAAACAGCTTCACTTTTACAAAGACTATATAGCTTTTTGAGGTATTTTTATAAAATAGTAAATACGTAATATACCAAATTAATTAAATTAATTAAATGACGACCGCTCTGGTGTAGTGGTGCGGAATGTACCTCTAACGCCGACGGTTGCGGGTTCGATCCCCGCTCGGGGCAGATATTTATATTTGTATAAATATTTATTCCTAGGTCTGGGTGTTTGTCCTTGTGGGTCTCCCTACCTCGGAGAGCACGTAAAGCTGTCGCTTCCGGTTGTTATCACAACCACCTGATAATGATCGTTACTCGTAATAGGGAAATTATTCTAGTCTAAATGGTTACTGGCTTGCCTTCAGAGGTTGCGGAGGTCAGATGGCAGTCGTAATAATGGATCAGTAGTTAACTATTACCCCGTACATATAAACGTAATTTTTTTAAACATTGCTATAGATTATTACGAATAAAATGACTATTGTCTCAACTAATTACATTCCTTTTGTATTACAGAAAAAAAAACAATAAACTCTATGACGCGGAGCCAGCGCGAATAGACAAAACACAAAAAAGATGTCTTCGAAGGCCATATACGAAGCTACTGGCAAGGACCTGATAAATAGGTGAATATTATTGTTACCTGACTGCGCTACGCTAAGGAGGATTATGTATTTAGCAGCCTCTATGTATGTGTGCACGTGTACGTGAGTGTTTACAGGTGTATACGCGAGTATGTTCGTATCTATGCCTCATATAAATGTGTTTATCACTTGATTTATAAACACATTCACACACGGACACCTACGCACTCACGTACGCTCACACACACAAACACACACACACACACACAAACACACGCGCGCGCGCGCACTTATCCTTAATTATTTTTACACTATTTTTTTGTAATATGGTTGTCTTATTGTTTGATAATTCTGTTATGTTTTCTTTTTATAGTATACATGTTTTATCTTAAATATTTTGTACAAGAACCTAACTTATGAAATGGTAGAGCGGCGTTTCCTGGCACAGGCATTCCATATGCTTAGAAAGGGACTCCAATCACTTAATATTTAAGTAGGAAAATTGTTAAAGAAAATAAAGAATTTTTATTATTATTTATTTATATGGGTATGTACGTAGGTACATATGGATTCTTATAAGCAATAATGTGTTAACCCACAAAAAGTCAAATTCGGAGATATTGATGTATTTTAATACCGCGTCACCTACTTAACATTATTAAAAATAATTGCAAGTCATATAAACTAAATAAGTACGGAAAAAGTTTCTTGATTTAATGTTTCGATTTTCAAGTGCGTTCTATATTTTGCAATTTGTACATTCATCTCAAATAATTAAAAAATATATTATTACATAACACAATAAATAAGAAATCTACTTTTAAATCATTTTACTTTTAATCAAAAAAGAAAAGAAATGATGGATAAATACGTCTTTATACAAATGGATTAAAAATAGGTTTGACAACTTTCGACGTCATTTTCTCAAAACGAAGTCCGTGTGGCTTGACACAGTATTGCTTATCAGCGTCCATATGTACGAATAGTTATTTAAAAATCATTTATAGGTTTCTCATATTGTTTTCAATCAGAATTACCGTTTAGGATGTATAACGGTTTAAAGTTGGTCAGTAACGATTCTCACTTACAGGCGTTTAGACAGAACTGATATTGATACGGTACAGACTGCAGATGGTCTTTTTTCAAGGTCAGAACTATACTGTGATGATGCTAATATAACGTAGTAGCGTAACCTTGACCTGAAGCTGTAACATCTGGAATCAGGATGCACAACTCCTTAGCAACTAACAGCAGAAGAATCGTGTTGGGGCTCGTCGTCTTAATTTTTTATACCAGCTGTGCTCCTCGGCTTTACCCGCGTTTATTAATGGAAAAATTATATTTATACAATCCATTCTTACGGGTATCGAATATTGATCATTATTTCATTGGTTTCAATTTAGTTTTCGTGTAACCCTCTATTATAATTATTAATTCAAATATATACAATTGTCAAAATAAAAATAGCCCAAGTCATTTCTTATAACATTAGCTATCTGTGAGTGAAAGTCCCGTCAAAATCCAGCCGTTGCAGAGATTAGCCGCAACAAACAGACACATATAAAAAAAAATAAAATTGTGATTTTAATGTAGGTATATACTTTCATATACATTTATTTTAAAATTTTCCAGTTGCCAGGGCGATAAAATTTAGGGTGTGAGAGTTTTTTTTTAATTTGCAATTAAAATCAATGATTCTACTAAACTTAATTTTTTATTTTTCAAAGAGTGCTTTTTCTACTACTAAATTTACATAAGTAATGATTTAGGTAAAGGCGCGGCCATTTTCTCATTAAATCTACAAACAGATACTTTAGTTTTATTTATATGTATGTAGTCTATTTTTTATACTTGGACGTTGAGAAGCAATAATGTGTCAACCCACAAAAACTCAAATTCTGATATATTGATGTATTCTGAAAATGCGTCGCGTATTAATATTATTAAAAAGATTCAAGTCACTTAAACTAAATGAGAACCGGAAAAAGTTACTTAATTTAATATTTCGAATTAAAGTGAGTTCCATATTTAGCAATTTATACAATAATCCGATTTGAAAAGGTTTTTATTAGATAAATCTTTTTATAAAACCAATTTGATTTTAATTAATTATCCTTTTTATGAAAATAGAAAAGAAAATATGGATATATACTTCTTCAAACTAATTTATTGAGAATAGGTTTGACATCTTTAAACGCCGTGTGGCTTGACATAATATTGCTTATCAGCGTCACATTATTTGGACGCTGATATGCAATACTGTGTCAAGCCACATGGACTTCATTTTAAGAAAATGGCGTCTAAAGATGTCAAACCCATTTTTAACAAATTTGTTTGAAGAAGTATATATGCATCTTTCCTTTTATTTTTTGATAAAAGGTATAATGAATTAAATTGAGACTAATATATTGAATATATTATCTAATGAAAAGTTTTTCAAATATTTTAGGTTATTGTATAAATTGCAAAATTTGGAACGCACTTGAAATTCTAACCAATTAATTAAGTAATTTTTTTAAGTACTTATTTAGTTTATATGGCTTCAATTTTTTTTAATAACGTTAAATACGTGATGCGGTATCATAATACATGAATATCTCTGATTTTGACATTTTGTGGGTTGACACATTATTGCTTATCAGCATCCATTTAGCAGATAAATATGGCGTACTTCTAGCTACACATGGGAGAAATTAACGATCGAATATTTGGACTGAATTGTTTTTTATAATTGGAAATTAAAATGAAATAATGCTCGATATTTTCGTCCCGTTCGTTACCAAATGGGACAGGTAAAGAAAAATAGATTAACTTTGATCAAGGCCCCACGAAAACAGTCGCCTTCAAGGCCCCCCGTTGCTATTTACTGGGTCACTTTAGAATTATGCGAAACTATACTTTAATTATACAATATTATTTCCGTCTTATTGTATGCTAATCCATGTTTTCCCTAGTTACTTGTTTTTTTTTTTTTTTTGTTATAACTCTGTTACTGAATCGATTTTGAATTTTTTTTTAATTGAACCATATCGTCGCTCTATATGTGACACTTCGTAACTAACAATTTTGGTAAATTTCTTTTCTAATAATAATATTTCTTATAATATCTTAAGTCGGAATCATTTAAAAATGTTAATATATTGACAGACACGTTGGTGCAGTGGTCACTGCATCTGACTGTAGCGCTAATGGTCGCGGGTTCGATCCCCGCTCACAACAAATGTCTGTATTGGGCATACGGATGTTTGTCGTGGTTTGGGTGTTTGTGTTAGTGTTGTTTCCGGACTCCGACACAAGGTCACAAGATCTTAATGGGGGCCGTGAGTGAGATGCGTTTTTTTTATTTATTACCGTTAGCTTTTAAGGAAGTTTTCGTCTCCTGTAAAGTTCGGCAGTTTGCATGCACGAGCATCACATTTAGACCGACGATAATTCTGCTTTCAGATCGGTCGCGTAGAATTTTTATCGAAATCGGTAAAGTTTGTATTTTAAATCAATATAACTGGGATAAGTAATTATAGTAAACGAGATTTCGTGTTTTGCTTTTGAAGTTCGTTGCTTTTTATAACTCTTAATTGGACGCTGATAAGTGTCAAGCCGCGTGGCACTTAACAGCAGAAAATGCAATATTTGGACGCTGATAAGCAATAGTAGTAATACCTTTTTATTGCCCGACGTTTCGACGAAGTTACATTCGCCGTGGTCACGAGCTGACAAACGTCGGGCAATAAAAAGGTATTACTACTATTAGTTATCGCGATAAGACCCGTTATATTAAATATGAATAGTATAAATCGCGAAAGTTTAAAATATATAGCTGATAAGCAATACTGTGTCTTGACATCGTGTGGCTTGCCACACGAACTTCATGTTGAGAAAATGGCGTCTAAACACGTCAATCCTATTATTAATTACTTTGTTTGAAGAAGTATTTATCTAACTTTTCTTTTCTATTTCTTATTTAAAGGCAGATTGGTATAGTGCAAAACCGCGTAACTAGTTTTTACAATAAGATCCATATTTAAATTAAACATTAAATTTCATTATTGATAAAAAAAAGTCTAGATAAAAATTATACAATCGATTGATATAAAGCAATTTTTAATTTTAGAGAAATATTATTTACAACTACCGTCAACGGTATTTCTCTAAAACTTCAAATAGACAAATGGCACCTTAGTCTACCCGTGACCACGAACGCTGTAAAGTGCTCGAAGCATCGGGATGATAAAAGTTAATATACGCGATTTAAATCCGTTTCAAATAGTTTTATTTTAATGATCGCGAAAATATAAGACAACGTTATACATCGATATTTGTAAAATTAATACTTAAACTAAATTGGATGCTGATGAGCTAAATGTAAAACCACAAAAAGTCGAATTCGGAGATATTGATGTATTTTGATACTGCATTATATTTAACATTATTAAAAAAAATTAAGTCATTTAAACGATTTAAACTTTTAACTAAACTTTTAACATTTAAACTTTTTTCCGTACTTATGTACGGAAAAAAGTTTCTTAATTAATTGGTTCGAATTTCAAGTGCGTTTCATATTTTGTAATTTATACAATAACCTCAGATATTTGAAAAACTTTTTATTAGATAATATATTAAATATATTAGTCTGAATTTAATTCATTATACCTTTTATCAAAAAATAAAAGAAAAGATGGATATATACTTCTTCGAATAAATTTGTTAAAAATGGGTTTGACATGTTTAGACGCCATTTTCTCAAAATGAAGTCCGTGTGGCTTGACACAGTATTGCTTATCAGCGTCCAATTAATTTTGACATTTCGTCGGTGACATTATAAATTTGCGTAATGGAAAATGCCCGTAAGGAGTTATTTTTATCAATAATGTAATTTAATATTTGATTAAAATTTAGACTTTATAGATAAAGCTAGATATGCAGTTTTGCAGTATCCCCGACGATGTCTTATTTTTGAATTTCAATTTTCTATACATGGTTTAAAGTGTTGAGGCTATTTAGGAAATATAATATTTTTGGATAATTGTGTTTAATACGTTTTTAACGTTTAAGCAATACTTAAAGTATTAATAATAAATATTATCGTGGTGTGACAGACAGAAATAATTGTCTTCCCAAAAGATATAATAAAAATACGAAAGATTAATGAAACATCGTCTATATTTCGTTTCAAGATTAGCGCTAACTAACAGAGCAATCAAAAATTTAACAAGATAACATAAGGCGAGAACTACACTTGTAAGTTTTGTTTAAGACTTTTATAATATTTACGTAAATCATAATTGCTTTCTTAAAGAATTTACTGACAATGACATTCACTGTTCTATTGGATAAAATTGAAACTATTGGATGACAAAATTTCACATTTTATTGTTACGGGTTGTAGATATAAGTCTAATATATAATTAGACGCAATACTGTGTCAAGCCACACGGACTTCATTTTGAGGAAATGGCGTCTAAACATGTCAAACCATTTCTTAATACATTTGTTTGAAGACGTATATATGCATCTTTTCTTTTCTGTTTTGATAAAAGGTATAATGAATTAAAAGCAGATTGATATATTTAATGTGTTATCTAATAAAAAGTTTTATATATATTTGAGATTATTGTATAAATTACGAAATATAGAACGCACTTGAAATTGGAAACATTAAATTGAGAAACTTTTTTCCGTACTTATTTAGTTTATATGACTTGATGTTTTTTGGAATAATGTTAAATACGTGACGCAGTATCAAAATACATGAATATCTCCGAATTTGACCTTTAGTTTGACACATTATTGCTTATCAACAATTAAGGATGGCCGTCTGGCATGGATGGATGTCGGATATGGACTGACTCTATGATGGATGATGGGATTACTTTACAAATGATGTAATGATTAGTAAGATGATGATACAGCATTATGGGTTGGGTACCACGCGTAACATTTCGTAATTTTACCTAGATAAATGTTACTAGGTTACAGAGTGGTATTATATTGTAAAACTTACAAGTGTAATCGTCGCCTAAAAACAGTGTTTGTAAACATGTAGGTTAAATCAGTGTTTTACTTTTAAATATCAATTCTGGTAATGTTGGTGAAATGTCCAACACATGTCCAGTTGAAAAAACTGTGTATGTTCGATCTTCTAAAAGTGAAGACTTTTGGGTATTAAAATCTATGAGCATATAACGTATACATTGTTCTTGAGAGTATATCACAGAATATCTCGATACCTCCCACGTAAGTTATTGTAAGCCACAAAATTGCCGTTAGCGTTTTTTACTGAATACTACACGAATTTGCATTGCTTAATGCATTCAAAGTGAAAAAAATACCAAAAATCTTTTTTTTTTTCAAGGAAAGTTACAACAAAATACGCCTGAAAAAAGGCGTATTTTGTTGTAACTTTCAAACTAAAACGGATTAAAAGTGCTCTACTGTAAAATTGTAATTTTGGGGCTACAACAACTTACGTGGGAGGTATCGATCTGTGTGAAGTAGCTAATTAAACTACATTTCGTACGGTGAATGAGAGAACCGGAAGCCTAACGTATTCCCCCCATTTCTTTACCCACTTCGTACTCTCTCTTCCCTTAATCATTTTTAAGTTGGCCACGCAGATTTGGCTCCTCTGGTGCTGCAAATGCAATGTGGTCGCTAAACATCGGGTGCCTTTGTTTGTTAGCCAGTTTTTCTTAAAAAAAAAAAAAAAAACAAAATTTGCTTTATTCGAGTAGGCTTTTACAAGCACTTTTGAATCGTCATTACAGAAACAAAAAAAATAATTAAATGAATTTACCACTGGTTCTGAATGTACATTCTAACGAGAAGAAACTCGATAGTTACTCTTTTAAAAAGTTTAACAATGGGTACATACATTGATGAGTTATAAATATATTAAACATCCTGTGTGAATCCAGCTTATACTAAATCCAAGCGTCTTTATCATCTATATAATCTTGAACAGAATAATATGCTTTAGTTACCAACGACTTTTTAATATGTTAAATTTATTATTTGTAAACTTTACCCTTTTTAATATAGCAATGCACGTAACGTGCCTTCGATCAGGTGTTCGTTAGCCATTTTTTTTTTGTAACAAAATGTTGTCAAACACTGGCAGATTATACAGATAACATATGAATGAAATATTTTAAGTGTGACACAATTTGATCTCTATCTTAAATCTTATCAGCTCGTATTTGCAGAGGAAAAAATAACTTTTGTTAACAGAATATGAATGGGAATTATTCTTTTATAAAGTTGTAACTGTTCCGAGTGTTTTCACAAGCGTTTATAATTACTGCTTCCTGGAAGCGGTAGCGTGATGTAATATAGCCTGTAACCTTCATCGATAAACGGGCTATCCAACGCAAAAATATGTTTTGATATCGGATCTATAGTTTCAGAGATTATCCCCTACGAATAAATGTTACCTCTTTATAATATTAAATAAATAAAAATAAAAATAAAAAAAATAAAAAAGCCTTTTATTTCGAGTGTAATAAAAACAAACACACAAAGTAAAGAAAAATAATTTAACTACTTAAGAAATGAAATATCTATAGTTTTTTTTTTTTTCTTCACTGGAACCCCTCTCAGGTAAAGGCCTCCTCCATCGCTTTCCATTTCTCTCGTTATAATATTATATATTTCTCTCTTTATAATATTAGATTTATATAAAACTACTAGTGAAAAGTAATACTCTCGGGTAAATCTAACAATGAATTTTGCTATAATAAAGATTTCTTTAAATTAATTTCAGGCACATAGCATCAGGGACAGCCCTGGTACCATGCAGGTTCGCGGTCTTCGAGCAGGGCACCGTATGGGAGGACGAGCTCGGCAAAAACCCATGGCTGACCAAAGAGGTATAGTTGACGCTGTTAAGCAATACTATGTCAAGCCACACGGATTTGATTCTGAGAGAATGGCGTCTAAAGATGTCAAATTTATTATTAATAAACTTGTTTGAAGAAATATATATTTATTGTTTTCTATTTTGATAAAAGGTATGAATTTAAAGCAGATAGATATAGTAAAAGGTATTTCAAATATATGTGATTATTATATATACCAAAATATGGGATACGCTTTAATATACGAAACATTAAGTTAAGAAACTTTTTTTCGTACTTATTTAGTTTAGATGACTTGAAACGTTTTTGAAAAATGTTACACGTGACGTGTTATTAGAATGTGTCTTTTTGTGGGATGACACATTATTGCTTATCTAATTATTAAATTCTAACTTTTCTCGCGGCTTCAATATTTAGTTGTCAAGTTTCTTGAAGATGAAGTTCGAAATAATTATTCTCTAAGCAGACACATTCGTGGGTACCAACTTGTATTACCAACCCATTTTAAAAAGAAGATGATTCCCACTTTGTAGTCTATGTTTTTTTCATATTTATTTTTAATTTTTGTAACCGCAGAACTTAGTAAATTCTTCAAATTATTAGTTTTATTTAAGGGATATAGCTTTTAGATCATCATGCTTTTAGAAATCTATATTACTACTAAAATCGTATCATCTAAGTCAACAATACAGCTTATTTTGCTTTGGAAGTCGGTTCCTTTCACAAAAAAAACACAATTCATTATATTCCAGCAATTGGTGGTCAAACCGGATCAGCTGATCAAGAGGCGCGGTAAGCTCGGACTGGTGGGCGTGAACAAGACCGCAGCGGAAGTGAGACGCTGGCTGTCTGAACACAGCGGGAAGGAGCAGAAGATCGGAGCCGCTTCTGGCAAACTGAGGCGGTTCGTCGTGGAGCCCTTCATCAAACACGAGGCGGTGAGAAACTTGAACACTTTGACTATATAAATAAATAAATGCTCCAAATTCAATGGTATTAAAAATCAAATATTTTTGAAATAAAACTATTTTAAACGGATTTAAATCGCGTATATTAACTATTTTTATCATCCCGACGTTTTTTCCCGACGCACTTTACAGTGCTCGAACCGTCGGGATTAAAAAAAATAGTTAATATACGCGACTTAAATCCGTTTTGAATAGTTTTATTTCAATGAGTAATAATAGCGAAAATCTAAATCAGAATTTTACATTCTCTTATTGAACGTCAAGCAAATCAATCTAACGCGGTGTCGGAAAAGTTAAACCCCCAACCTGAGAAGAAACCGCGAAAGAAACTGAGATATTAGGATCATGATCCTGTGTCGGGGGTTCGGAAACACACAACACAAACACAAACACCCAGTGACGTCCAATACTAGACTCGTGTAATTAGAACCCCTTTTCTTTGACTACAATACTGGACTCCTGTGCTTAGAGTCCTAGAACTGATTACTACCTGCGTCCAGTAACTAATATAAACAAACAAACAAACAAACACGCAAATTACGTTTGCGACAGACAGAGGATTAAAAAACAAAACCGAAATGGTTCAAAATTTACTTTAATTAAATACTTAATACAAATGAATCCTATGAATGATGTTTCCACATCATGGGAATATGGAATGCTCATTCTTACAAAAATCACACACACACGGCTGAGTAATCGGCGAACAAACATAAAATATATATATATATATAACATAAAATATAAATCTATAGTAACAATCGATATATATATATACGCGTCGAATTGAGAAGACTCCTTTTTTTGAAGTCGCTTAAAAATAACGCGAAATACGTTTACATATAAATTAAAGGGATTGCAACGTCGGCGAGCTTCGTATAATAGTCATATGTAATTCGCATCACAATCAACATCCCCTTAAGATATCATAGCCTTGTGTTGGGGGTCCGGAAACACACAACACAACCACTCTGACCACGACGAATAACCCTATAACCGATACAGAAGTTTGTCCTGAGGGGTCGAATCTTCGACTTTTTTATCAGTTGCCATGCGCATGCGCCCACTTGTTATCCAATTCTGAACTCGGGTACTTAGTCCCTTTTTTTCACAACAATACTGGACTCCTGTATTTAAGAGTCCCTAAATTGATAATTACTCCAGTACTTAATATATTTTTGTTTAATTTAATTTTTTACATATTGTAATGTTGTATTTCTTCTTCAGTTATTATTCACTACAATACTGGATACACACGGGTGCTTTGAGTCCCTTTTTTACTACAATACTGGACTTGTGTACTTAGACTCTCTTTTCTTTGACTATAATATTGGACTTGTGTGTTTAGAGTACCACTTCTTAGACTACAATACTGGACACATATATTTGGTGTCCTTTTTCCTTGGCAACGGTACTGGACTCATAAACTTTAAGTCCTTTTTCTTTGACAACATAGACTTGCATGCTTAGGTCTTTCTTTGACTATATTATTGGACTTACGTACTTAGTGTCCGTTTTCTTTGAATACCATATTGGACTCGTGTACTTGAGAGTCCCTAAATTGATTACTACTCTTTCTACATTCATCTAGTACCTAATTTATTTTTGGCTTTTTTTTTACCTATTGTAATGATGTATTTCTGTTTCAGAATGAGGAGATGTACCTGTGCATCCAGTCTGGCCGTCGCTCTGACACCATCATGTTCCACCACCAGGGTGGTGTGGACGTGGGAGATGTGGACGCGCTCGCTATCAGGCTTGACGTGAGTATCCCCACTGTCCTCACACTAAATTTTATGCTTGTATCTATACAATTGTGATATTATTGACTCCCAAGATGGTGAATTTATTGAGAATTACAATAACATCATAATTGAAGACTAGTGGACAGAGATATATTGCAAAATTCTAATTTCAAAAGAGTTTAAATTTTCCTGAACCATATGAGTTTATCTAAAAAGACTGTATTTCTTACATGACATCGAAAATGGTTCTTTTAAGGTTTAAAATTATAAATAAGGTGAATGACTTATTAAAATTGTCACTTTTTCCAGGTGCCAGTGGACACGTTCCCCACTGGCGAAGAGATTGACCGCGTTCTATTGAAAAACGTCAAATCGGCCACCATAAAAAGGTATGTATTTTGAAGAGTTTTA
The DNA here is from genome assembly GCA_037950945.1 of Hypolimnas misippus. Classification (NCBI taxonomy): domain Eukaryota; kingdom Metazoa; phylum Arthropoda; class Insecta; order Lepidoptera; family Nymphalidae; genus Hypolimnas; species Hypolimnas misippus. The sequence goes on from JBBEEQ010000002.1 coordinate 5,679,541, forward strand.
TATTTAAACAATTTCTCACTATCAGTAACAATTATTCATATTTAATATAAAGGGTCTTATCGCGATAAATAATGGTAGTAAGCTGAGTCAACTCGTGACTACGACGAATGTAACTTCGTCGAAACGTCGGGCAATAAAAAGGTATTACTACCATTGGTTATCGCGATAAGACCCGTTATATTAAATATGAATAGTATATATCGCGAATCACATCAGTAACAATCATTATCAAATTACTGTATAACAACCGTTCTCTTAGGCACAGTGGGTAAAAACACTCAGACCTAGAAATAAATATTCGTATAATATATTTAAGTGAGAATTACACTTAAAGCCTACGTTAAAAAATCTTTAATAAATACCATACAAGAATATTTTGACGACAAAGAGGCGTGGATTTGATAAGCGTTGATTTTCCATCCGGATAACATAATTAAAATGTAATAAAAATAAATTATGTATAAATGATTTTAAGAGTTACTATCGAGTTTCTTGCCGGTTCTTCTCGGTAGAGACTACATTAGCCGGTGGTAGCTTTATAAAACTCTAAAATTAAAATATGACATGTAACTTGACAATTCGAAAGTGCTTTAAAAGCCCATTTGAATAAAGTATATTTTGAGTTTGAGTTTAAAGTCTTGCTCTCAGACTTTCATAATGATTTACATAAGTTGTTTCTCATTGCTTTACACCTGAAAGAATTTACTGTCAGTGTCTAACTTAGTTACAGCTTTTGTAAGGTTACTCACGTAACTGTTACGAGATTACATAGTTGTATTATGTCAATTACGAGAATAAAACTTACAAGTGTAATACTCGCCTTAATCTGTTTCGCACTTTTTCAACCAATATTTTTGACGAGACGTTACGATATGCCCCGTCTATGACTATTCTCATATCGTCGGGGATACCGCAAAACCGCGTATCTACCTTTTCCTATAGTCTAAATTTAAATCAAATAATATTGATAAAAATAAGGCCTTATGGGTATTACGCAGTGTATTATATTTGTAGTGTCACCGACGATATGTCAAAATTTATTTATGTTAAATATTAATTTTACAAATGGACGCTGACAAGCAATACTATTATGCTATTATTCTATTTATTCTCGAGAACGATATAAAACGAATACGTAATCTAATACGTCATAAGTAATTGGACGCTGATACGTCATTCTTTGTCAAGCCACACGGACTTCATTTTGAGAAAATGGCGCCTGAAGGTGTCAAACCTATTCTTAACTAATTTGTATGAAGACGTATATATATATTTATCTTCTTTTTTGAATTAAAAGCCGATGGGTATAATAAAAAGTTTTATCTAACAATAAGTTTCTCAAATATATTATATTATTGCTTATTGCAAAATATCTAAACACACTTCAATATTCGAAACATTAAATTTAAAAACTTTCACTGCTTATTTAGTTAAAATGACTCAACATGAATAACGTTAAATACATGACGCATTATTAGAATACATCAATATCTCCGAATACGACTTTTTGTGGGTTGACACATTATTGCTTATCAGCGTCCATATATCAATAACTAGCCCTTGCGGTTTCACTCGCGTTTATGTTGCTCATATGAGTCGTAGCGTGATGTAATATAGCCTATAGCATTCCTCAATAAACTATCTAACACAAAAATAATTTTTCAATTCGAACCAGTAGTTCTTGAGACTAGCGCGTTCGAACAAAGCAAAAACATATTTATAATATTAGTATAGATGAAATTTAACATTTGATTTAAAGATGGACTTTGCAAAAGGTAATAATAATAAAAATCTTTATTTACGCCAAGAAAAGTACATTAGTGTTAACTTAAAACAGTATAATATTGTGTATATTATAACATCCAATTAATTAAAACACTAGCGTTTAAACTAGGCCGAGCCTGTATCTTAAACGCTAGACTCTTCCGACGACACAATTTTATTTCTTATATTTTATTATTTATTTCTTATAAACTACAAAAGTAATTAATATGTGAGGGTAGAAGCTACAAGCTATTTAGTAAAAGGTAGTTACGCAGTTTTGCACTATCCCCGATGATATACTTATCTTAACACCTATTTTCTTTTGTTTAAGGATACTCACAACCTTCATCCTGTCCTTATACCGGGTGTTCGTAGATTTATACTTCACTTACATGGAGATTAATCCGATCGTGATCACCAACGAGCGTGTGTATTTGTTGGACTTGGCGGCCAAGTTGGATCAAACGGCAGATTTCATTTGCGCCAAGAATTGGGGTGAAATAACCTTCCCCCCGCCCTTCGGACGAGACGCCTACCCTGAGGAGGCGCATATCGCGGACCTGGACGCCAAGAGTGGGGCCAGTCTTAAGGTATGGTGGTGGATATACCCGGTTTCCGTCGTCCGAACTCGCGCGGTACAGTCGCGTAAACAAGACTTAAAACATTGAATATATATGATATTGTTATGTATATATATACATTTATATATTTTTACTTGGCTTATTTTGTAAGTAAACACATTCCGGAATGAAAATCAAGAATATTTGAACAATTGTACTGGTTCTATATTGATGTTTTCAATATTTGAGACTAAAAACTCCTAATTATTGATAAATTATACACATTAAGTTGACATATTTAATTATATAATTATTATTCAGTAATTTGAATTAAAGAAACGTCTAAACAACTGTCCTGGTGCTTAATTTAGTGTTCTGCGCAGCGTTATGCGCATTGTTCAGACTGACACAGTTACAGGGATCGAGGTATACCTATTATCTTAAATGAATATAATAAAAGCGAATGTATGTTTAATTGTTTGTTACGCCTTTTTTGATGCGATTGTTATGAGATTTTGCATTCACGTTGTCAGGGGTACAGGAACACAAATAGAAGGGCTATTGTATAGTATATTTAGGGAGTTGTGTAGTATAGTCTGTGTGTGTAAAGAGGGAGGAGTGGATGTTGTGTAATATAGTATGCGCAAAAAAGGAGCGTGCCGAGCGTGTCATTGACCCCGTGTGTTTGTCAGCCGACTGTGCCGAGCGTGTCATTGACCCTGTGTGTTTGTCGTGTTGATCGTGACGAGCGTGTCATTGACGCCGTGTTTGTCAGCCGACTGTGCCGAGCGTTTCATTGACCTCGTGTATATGTCAGCCAACCGTGCCGAGCGTGTCATTGCCCCCGTGTGTTTGCCAGCCGAGCGTGTCATTGCCCCCGTGTGTTTGCCAGCCGAGCGTGTCATTGCCCCCGTGTGTTTGCCAGCCGAGCGTGTCATTGCCCCCGTGTGTTTGCCAGCCGAGCGTGTCATTGCCCCCGTGTGTTTGCCAGCCGAGCGTGTCATTGCCCCCGTGTGTTTGCCAGCCGAGCGTGTCATTGCCCCCGTGTGTTTGCCAGCCGAGCGTGTCATTGCCCCCGTGTGTTTGCCAGCCGAGCGTGTCATTGCCCCCGTGTGTTTGCCAGCCGAGCGTGTCATTGCCCCCGTGTGTTTGCCAGCCGAGCGTGTCATTGCCCCCGTGTGTTTGCCAGCCGAGCGTGTCATTGCCCCCGTGTGTTTGCAGCTGACGGTGCTGAACAAGGCGGGGCGCGTGTGGACGATGGTGGCGGGCGGCGGCGCGTCGGTGGTGTACACGGACACGGTGTGCGCGCTGGGCGGCGCGCACGAGCTCGCCAACTACGGCGAGTACTCCGGCGCGCCCAGCGAGAGCCAGACCGCCGACTACGCCAAGACCATCTTCAGCCTCATGTGCCGCGACAAGCACCCCAAGGGGAAGGTACGTGCTCGCACTCACTCGCTCACCTTCTAGTTATAATCGAGTTTAAAGACATTGCGTCACTCATCTGATAGTGATTTTATACCTTAAAGACATTAAGACGTAAAATGATTCAGTGTTTTTGATAATAATCAAGTACGCAAACTCTCACTCACTCATTCACTCACTTACCTGTTAATAATGCTAAACTTACTTAAAAGTCATTGGACGTAAAACTGGTCACTATTACTCAATGATAATAATTGAGTTTGCAATCTCTCACCCACTCTCTCGTTCATTCACTCGCATGGTTATAATGCTATAATTTAATGAATTGGATGTAAAATGAATCAGTAGTACTCGTTAATAATAATCGAAAACCCAATCTCTCACTCATTTATGATCTCACTCACCTGCAAGAAAACGTAATCACTCATTACGATCTGACTCATATGTACGTAAAATGACTCAATATTATTAATTTGTACTCAGCTCATTAAATTTAAAGATAAGTGTATTCATGTCGCAAATTGTAGACATATTGTCAAGAATAGAGCAAAACCGCGTAACTAGCTTTTACAATAAGGTCCATCTTTGAATTAAATGTTAAAATTCATTATTGATAAAATTGCATAATACTATATAAAAATTAATTGATTACACCCGAATTAACAGGCGGGACCAAATAATGGATCAAACCACAAATCGAAATTTACTTCTACATTTAAAATTGATCAAAAAACATTAATGTTGACATATGATATATATTATTAGAAGAAAATCTAGACAGCGTGATTCAAAAATATTAATTATTAGTTCAGCGCCATCTATATTTCCCAAAAGTAAACTATACATTAATATAATAATATTTGTTGTTCACTATTATAGAAAAGCTATATACGCGGTTTTGCGGTATCCCCGTCGATATCTCCTTCCACATGTCTTCAAATAATAATTAATAATTTTTTGTAAAATAATTAGCATCGTTTCTACAATAACAGGTGCTGATCATCGGCGGCGGCATCGCCAACTTCACGAACGTGGCCGACACGTTCCGCGGCATCATCACCGCGATCGAGACGTACAAGGACGCGCTGCTGCAGTACAACGTCACCATATTCGTGAGGAGGGGCGGCCCGAACTACCAGGAAGGGCTTAGGTATTTATATCGACTACATAAGTACCACTTAAAATCAGAAATTTCCACTTAATTACCATTTTTTTCTGCTGTTTCTTTGTGATTGATTGAGTAGTCTTTGATATAACTTTTGGGCAAAGGAGAGGACTTTTTTTAACCCTTAAATCTTGTTGCCAAATGTATACTTACTACGTTTCACGTTATTTTATTGAAGTCGTGTGGTATGTGTGGAACGCACTTTGATGACCATCTATACTAATAATAAAATTCTAATAATAAATATATCGAGTGTCAAAAAATAAATTATGCAAGTTGCGGCGGCAAGTCAATTTTTTTTTTACATTTCTACTTGGCAGTCGACTAAGTTTATAGAGTTATAAGAAGCGTCTCTGTAATTTTGTATTCATTAATATAAGAGGTATATTTCTTATAAAAATATATCGATACCTCCCACGTAAGTTGTTGTAACCCCAAAATTACAATTTTACAGTAGAGCACTTTTAATCCGTTTTAGTTTGAAAGTTACAACAAAATACGCCTTTTTTCAGGCGTATTTTGTTGTAACTTTCCTTGAAAAAAAAAAAAAAGATTTTTGGAATTTTTTCATTTTGAATGCATTAAGCAATGCAAATTCGTGTAGTATTCAGTAAAAACGCTAACGGCAATTTTGTGGCTTACAATAACTTACGTGGGAGGTATCGATATATTCTCAACTATTATTAGGTAAATACCTAAATATCTACAAAGAATTTCTCCCGGCACATGCAGGTTTCCTCACGATGTTTTCCTTCACCACCAAGTTTGAGATGAATTTAAACACAAATTTAGCAATTGAAAAGTCAGCGGCGCTGATGTTTGGTGATCACCACTGCTTCTGAATATTGCATATAGCCACAAGACAGATGAAGAAAAGAGAAGGGGATTTGAATTCTGGCTCTTTCACTCACGAAACTCTTATAAGGGCTACTTCGCCGATTCGGGTAGGCTACAGCAGGCTCGACCACTGGGTACATTCACGAGTGTTCTGAGAGTGCACCTGCTCGCAGGCAGATGCGCGAAGTGGGCCAGCGGCTGCGCATCCCCATGTACGTGTTCGGGCCGGAGAGCAACATGACGGCCATCGTGCGCCTCGCGCTCGGCCACGCGCCCATCCCGCGCGACCACCAGCTGGACTTCGCGCCCAAGCAGCTGCCCAAGCCCGAGCCCGCGGTACGCCAGCTACACACGTCTGCGCGCCCACCCCGTTGACACTGACATGCACACGGAATATACCAATTCATTCTCACATTTACTTCTTTATTTTCTCACTGTATGCTCACACACATTATGCCCACACACATAGACATTCTACTGCATACCCTGACATATGTATAGACATCCTACAATGGCTAAACACAAAAACGTACCGCTATATGTTCACACACATACATAGACATCCCACAGCATGCTCATACACAGAGACAGACCACGGTACGCTCACACACAGACATACCACAGTATGCTCACACATATAGACATCCCACTGTAGACCCATGGATATCCCTCTGCATTCTTACACACTCAGACATACCACTGTATGCCCACACACACATAGGTAATCCACTGTATGTATGCTCATACACATAGACAGCGCACTATATGCTAACTCACACATAAATATACCACTATATGCCCATACACACATACCATACACGCATAGATATCCCATTGGATACCAACACCATAATAATACGACAGTATATCCTCATACACATGCAACATATTTTCTACTCACCGTACACACGCTTATTTTACACTCACTGACGTTATAATATCTAACTTTCTCCCTCCAGCCGGCGACCAAAGTGGAACTGCCCGAGCTGACGGACAAGCTGCTGGATCTGGCTTGCGCGTCCGCTCCCTCGCGCCTCGAGCTGGGCCAGCAGGTGTCCTCCCGCGCGCTCTTCAGTGACCGCACCAAGGCCATCGTGTGGGGCATGCAGAACCGCGCCATACAGGTACTGTCCCAATGCCCTTCCTCGCCTGAGGCTGGGCTAGCAGGTTTACCCACAGAAGGTAAACATCTTGAGGAAACCTGTATGACTCGGAAGAAATTCTGACACCCACCCGCCAACCCGCAGAGGAGCAGCGTGGTGGATTAAGCTCTAAACCTTCTCCTTAATAGGAGAGGCTTTTGCCCAGCAGTGGGAAGTTTACAGACTGTTTCTTTATGTTTGTGACATCACAAGCCCATTAGGTTTGTAGGCGTACCGATCGTGCCCACAATGGTGGATCTGTCCTCGGTATATTATAAATCCTGTAATGTTTCCAGGGCATGTTAGACTTCGACTACATCTGCCGTCGTGCGGAACCCTCCGTCGTCGCCATAGTGTACCCCTTCACAGCCGACCACAAGCAGAAGTACTACTTCGGAAATAAGGAAGTCTTTATACCAGGTAATGTGGTATTATCGTTTATCCACCTAAAATATCCACCCTAAGGGGTTTAATCCGAATCGCGTTTTCGTTTATCCACCATGACCGAGGTGAATAAACGGAATATCATTCCGATTGCTCTTCCGATTTTCCACCACAGGATATAGTGAGGTATTAAATATATTTTAATAGAATTTCCTTAAAAATAACAAACCAAATTCTTTTTAATAAGGAGCGAAAAAAAAATAATTTTACATGAATCGAAAAATTAAATTAATTTTGTTATCAACTGTACATAGTCGAGGGGTGTTGACGCCTTGCATGTGCTAGCAAAACGCGATCACATGCAACGGCAACACCGAGCGTAAAAAAAAAAAAAAACAGCGCGTCTTTCCGGTAGGAAGGCTCTGTCACCTCTCTCTGTCTTTAAGTCATTAAGCCAACTCATTGTTAACCTTAAATTATATCATTATAATCAAGCATAAAGTTGTTTTAATAATTGACCACGCCGCCACGAAGCCATTGCCGATACCTGAGTTCAAACAAGGGGGAAAATTTAATTTTTTTTTCTACATTACTTTTAATATTTTTTTATTGTGTTGTTTTTTATTGCTTTATTGTTTTTTGTGTCATGTCGTGAATACCTATAATTAGAGATTCAATTAATTTTCTTCATACCTTTCTAATCATTATATGTTTCTAAATAAATAAATAATTTATTTCAGTGTTCAGCGATATGGACGTAGCGATGAGGAAGCACCAAGAAGCGACGGTGCTCGTAAACTTCGCGTCGTTACGTTCCGCGTACGACAGCACCATCCAGGTATATAACTTAATACTATTTCTTTTTGACATGTTGGCGCCGTGGTCACTGCAACTGACTCAAGTCGCGGGTTCGATCCCCGCTCTCAAACGTCTGTATTGGCCATACGGATGTTAGTCGTGGTCTGGGTGTTTGTGTTAGTGTTATGTTTTCGGACCGCCACAAGGTCACGTGATCTTAATGGGGGCCGTTGAGTGTGATGCGTTTATTTATTTATTTTTTTTGTATAAAAATAGCAAACTCAGGCAGGATACTTGATGTTATCTGATCACCTACAAATGGACATTTGCAGCGCCAGAGGAAATCAAAGTCAATATAATTGTATGAAACTGAAACTTCTGGAATGGTTTGGGAATTCTTTGTGCATTAATTAACCCGTTTATCGAAGCAGGTTATAGGCTATATTACATCACGCTACGACTCAAGAACGAAGCAGTAACCATAACCATAAAATGGAATAAATTAAAATCATTCTTCTTTCCAGGCGATGCAACATCCTCAAATCAACACAATAGTCATCATCGCCGAGGGCATCCCTGAGAACATGACAAGGAAAATCATCAAATTGGCTGACGCGAGAGGGGTCAGTATACTATTGAAGTATCGATATTCTTAAACAATCGATTTAATCGTCATTAAGAATAATCGAATTAGACTTTCCATGAGTAAAGAACGAATGACTTTTTATAACTTAAGAAACATTCATATGTTAAAAAATTTTCAATTTTAACTCGTCGGCCTAGATACTCTCGCTTGTGATAGGCATCATAGTCGCTCGCTGGTTGCTAGGCAACGTCGTCCAAGCGGTCATACTGCGGACGCTGATAAGCAATACTGTGTCAAGCCACACGCACTTCGTTTTGAGGAAGTGGCGTCTAAACATGTCAAACCTATTCTTAATAAATTTGTTTGAAGACGTATATATTCATCTTTTCTTTTCTATTTTGATAAAATGTATAATGAATCAAAAGCAGATAGATTTGTTTAATATGTTATCTAATAATAAGTTTTTAAATGTTTGAGATTATTTTATAAATTGCAAACTATGGAACGCACCTGAAATTCGAAACATTGAGTTAAGAAACTTTTTTCCATACTTATTTAGTTTAGATCACTTGAAGTTTTTTTTACTAATGCTAAATAGGTGACGCAGTACATTAATATCTCAAAATTTGACTTTTTGTGGGTTGACACATTATTGCTTATCAGCATCCATATGATAATATATACATACGGCGTTCAAACAAAAACGAATAGACGAGATAATTAAATCGCGTAACTCCGAATTCGCGTAAGTCGAGGTAGCGTAGGTCGGGGTGTTACTGTATTATATGGACGGTGATAAGCAATACTGTGTCAAGCCAAGGTATTTATTTTGAGAAAATAGCGTCTAAAGATACCAAACTTATTCTTAACAAATATGTTTGAAGAAGTATATATCCATCTTTTCTTTTCTTTTGGAATAATGAGTATAATTAATTAAAAGCAGATTGATATATTCAATAAATTATCTAATAAAAACTTTTAAAAAAATTTGAGATTATTGTAAAAATTGTAAAATATGGAACGCACTTGGAAATCGAAACAATTAATTAAGAGACTTTTTTCCGTACTTATGAAGTTTATATGACTTGAATTTTTTGACGCAGTTTTAAAATACATCAATATTTTTAAATTTGAATTTTTATGGGTTGAGACATTATTGCTTACCAGCTTCCACCTATGTTCGGTGTCCAGGTGAACATCATCGGGCCGGCGACGGTGGGCGGCATCAAGCCCGGCTGCTTCAAGATCGGCAACACGGCCGGCATGATCGACAACATCGTGGACAGCAAGCTGTACCGGCCCGGCAGGTGCGCCTCCTCACCTCCTGACTCTGCACCGCACTCCCGAACCGTCTCCTCGGCTATTCGCCGCACCATCCCACCACTTAACTACCGAAACCACCTAACCACCTAACAATTAAACCACCTAGTCACTTATCCACCAAGCAACCTAACCACCTGTCCACTAAGGCACCTAAACAATATCCATCGTTTCTTTTCTATTTTAATGAAAAGTATAATGTAGTATTCGAAACATTAGATTAACCCATTTAGCGCAGTCGTACTCGTTTGAGTACAGTAAGTTTTTGTGACTAAACTTACATAGGGACGATTCAGTAATTTTGTGACTGCTGTACTCGTGTGAGTACACCCTTCTAAAACTATCCATAATAGGAAAACATTTTTTATTTTGTATTTATTGATGTCATTAATAATAAAAAAATAAAGGAATTGGATTTAAAATGCTCTTAGTGTCACATTGGCGCTTGATGGGTTAAGATACATTTATCTGTACTTATTCAGTTCAGATGACTTCAATTTTTTTTAATAATGTAAAATATATGATGAACTATCAGAATAAATCAATATCTCATAATTTAACTATGTGGGTTAACACATTATTGCTTATCAGCATCCATAACGCATGTTTCTCTTCGCAGTGTGGCGTACGTGTCTCGTTCCGGAGGTATGAGCAACGAACTCAACAATATCCTGTCGAAGGAAGCGGATGGCGTCTGCGAGGGTGTCGCCATCGGTGGAGACCGCTACCCTGGCACCACCTTCATCGACCATTTGTTCAGGTAACCCTTAAATTTAATCCTATTTTTTTTTATTTCCATAAGTCGAAAGCAATGTTTCTTTGCAAATGGAGAATCTAAATATATATTTACATGACATAATTATAAAATCATAAACGATCCATACTCATCGAATAAGGATGTTATGATTTTGTGTCGGGGATCCAGAAACACACAACACAAACACAACGCGACAAACATATCGTACAGACGTTTGCCGTGAGCGGGGATCGAACTCGCGACCGTTAGCGCATCAACCAGTGAATAATAATCAGAGCAGAGAGCTGAGATGGCCTACCGGTTAGAACACGTCGATCTCAACCGATGATCGCGGGTTCAAACCCCGGCTAGCACCACTGACTTTCAAGTGCTAAATTAGTGTCTTAATTCATCTCGAGCTCGGCGGAGAAGGAAAACATCGTGTATATCCGCCGCGCAGTGGAGCAGCGTGGTGGATTAAGCTCTAAACCTTCTCCTTAATAGGAGAGGCCTTTGTCCAGCAGTGTAACATTTGCAGGCTGTTACTTTACTTTTTAACCCCAAGAAAAGCCAATCTAATTGATAATAATGGAAAATAAACTTTTTTTATATAAAAATAGCTAGCATACTCAAAGTCCCGACTTTGAGTTTGCTAGTGTTCACTTAACATCAAGTGATCCGTCACTTGATGTTAAGTGAACACCCGCACTTCGATATCAACACCGGAGGAGACATGCGTTTCCGGGTTGAACGTAAGGGAAGGAATTGGGGAGGGGGTTTAATTAAACGCTATATTAGCCACCGCAAACAGTTTTACATTTGCCACTTAATAAGTTTAAAGTCTACATTAAGAAATCTTTAATAAATAAAGCATATTATACCATACAAGAATATTTCGACGACAAAGAGGCGTGGATTTGATACGCGTTGATTTTTTATCCGGATAACATAATTAAAATGTAATAAAAATACATGTATAAATGATTTTTTAATTACTATCGAGTTTCTTGCCGGTTCTTCTCGGTAGAGACTACATTAACCGGTGGTAGCTTTATAAAAATCTTCGAAAAAATTCGAAAATACTTTAAAAGCCCATTTGAATTAAGTATATTTTGAGTTTGAGTTTGACTGCACGCCGGGCCCGTGTACGGACAGTGTAGTCAGTTAACTTCAGTTAGGTCATAAAACTAGATGAGTAAAATCCCAAAAGTTTTACTAAGATACAATCTCTCAAAAGCCCCTGTGGTTATCTTGAATTGAAATGTTCGTTTCGTTGACAGATACGAAGCGGATCCGAACGTGAAGATGGTGGTATTGCTAGGCGAAGTGGGGGGAGTGGAGGAGTACCACGTCTGCCGTGCTATACGAGACGGCCGGCTCACCAAGCCTCTGGTCGCCTGGTGTATTGGAACATGTTCCGGTAACTATACCATAGTACATAGTTATAGAATCATTTCTGTTAGTACACTGGTACCTCAAAGCTCTGCTAGATGGCGTTACGAAACAACCTTATCAGGTTCTTATTAAATATTAACGTATCTATCTTGAGAGTTCAGATGGCCTAGTGATTGGAACACGTCGACATCAACTGATGATCGCGGGTTCAAACCCCCGGCTAGTACCGCTGAGTTTTCATGAGTTAATAAGGGTTTATCTCATCTCGTGCTCAGTGTAGGAAGATATCGTGAGGGAACTTACACGTGTCGGAAGAAATTCTGAAACATGTGTATCCGGCTCGAAGGACCAGTATGGTGGATTATGCTCTAAACATTCTCCTTAATAGGAGAGGATACCTTCATGCCCAGCTGTGGGACATTTGGACAATGGGACTTGGATAATAGATTTTTATTACCATTTATTTTTATTCACGCTTTATCATCCACTTTACTATATACCTCGCCTGTGCTCCCAGACATGTTCACATCGGAAGTGCAGTTCGGGCACGCGGGGTCCTTAGCCGGCTCGGCTTTGGAAAAGGCGGCTGCCAAAAACGCGGCGCTCGCGGCGTACGGGGCTGTCGTGCCGGACTCCTTCGACACGCTCGGCACTGCCGTCAACAAGGTACACACACAAACATAACGAGTAACTTTAAAAAAAATCGAAAACGTTACAAGATCATTTGCAGTCTGTGCCGTATCAATATCAGTTCTGTCTAAAAGCCTACAAGTGAGAATCGTTACTAACTTGAAATCGTTACAGATCCTAAACGGTAATTCGATTGAAACAATATGAGAAACCCAAAACTTATTTAAAAATCAAAATATATACACACATGCGTTATAGATACGTATATCACATACGTTATTCAAGTAGGCAAAGAAAACAATTAAATTGATGAATTTTCCATTTTGGAATGTAGATTCTACCGAGAAGAATCAGCAACTCGATAGTTGATCTTTTAAAAAGTTTTCCAATACATACATTTATGAGTTACAAATATATTAAATACCCTGTGTGAATCCAGCTTATAATAAATCCAAGATTTTATAAATAACACACAAGGGGGACAACTGAAAATCAACACAGATTCATAAAACCCCAGTCTGAGAGGTCTCTTTTTGACAGCACACAAAGCTAATATTTTTTTGGAGTTAAGTTAAGTACACCTTTATTTAATTTGTTTTTGTTTTTTATAATTTTTTTTTAGTCTGTGTGTTTGTCAATAAAAAATAATTCGTTGATTTTGCTGTAACTTGCCGATATAGGATTTTTTTTTACACTAACATCAATAGCGCACAGGTTTTCATATATTAATCATTCATACCACCCATTTACAATGTTATTATAAAAATTTATAATTGAATTATATTTGTCCACAGGTGTATAAGAAGTTGGTGTCGGAGGGTAAGATTATCGTGAAGGAGGAGGTCGAACCTCCTAAAGTACCCATGGACTACGACTGGGCGAGAGTGAGTCTTCGTTTCCATTTGATTTTTTTTATCTTAATATATTTTTTGGTCAAGTAACCATAACTGAACGCCGATAAGCAATAATATGTCAAGCCGTATATACTTAATTTTGAGAAAATGGCGTCTAAACATGTCAAATGTATTAATAAATTTGTTTGAAGAAGTATATATCCATATTTTCTTTTCTATTTTGATAAAAGGTATAATTATTTAAAAGCAGTTTTTTAAATATGTAAGATTATTGCATTTTGCAAAATATGGAACACACTTCAACATTCGAAACATTAAATTAAAAAACTTTTGAAATAAAACTATTTTAAACGGATTTAAATCGCGTATATATAGACCCGTGTCTACCCGTGACCACGATCGCTGCAAAGTGCTCGAAACGTCGGGACGATAAAAATAATTAATATACGCGATTTAAATCCGTGTAAAATAGTTTTATTTCAATGAATAATAATCGCGAAAATCTAAGACAACGATATAAAAAACTTTTTCGTATTTATTAGCTTTATGACTTGAAAAATTTTTGAAAACGTGACTCGTTATCAGAATACATCAATGTCTCCGAATTCGACTTTTGGTGGGTTGACGCATTATTGCTTATCAGCATCCTCTTGTACCTCATAGTTCACATAACTCATGTGTCGTGTTTGGTGACACAGAAGCTGGGTATAATCCGCAAGCCGGCCGCCTTCATCAGCACCATCTGCGACGAGCGCGGCCAGGAGCTGAGCTACTGCGGGGTCCCCATCAGCGCCGTGCTGGAGCGCCAGCTGGGCGTCGGCGGCACCATCAGCCTGCTGTGGTGAGCGCCATCCCCACTCCCGACACTGGCGTGGTGACCACCAGCTATACTGTGGTTTTTCGGACACACATGAAAGTATTGTAACGCCTAAAGTGGCGCCCCCTCTAAACGATCCCTGTGTATAATTGAGATGAACACATTTATGATCAATTATGTCAAATCCCAGAATCTACCAATCCGTGGTGGATTAAGCTCTAAACCTTTTTCTTAATTGGAGATGAGTGCAGTGCGGAGAGAGCATTACCTGTTTAGTGTGAAATATCTGTTTCGGTATCACCAAGTGAGCCGAGATGGTCTAGTGGTTAGAACGCGTCGAGCTCCAACCGATGATCGCGGGTTCAAACTCCGGCTAGCACCATTGAATTTTCTAGTGCTAAATTAGTGTTTAAATTCAACCCTGCATGTGCCGGGATAAATTCTGACACATGTATATCCGCCCCGCGGTAGAGCAGCGTGGTGGATTAAGCTCTAAAATCTTCTCTTTAATAGGAGAGGAGGCCTTTTTCCGGCAGTGGAATATTAACAGTTACTTTACTTTTTTTTACTTTTATGTCGGTTTCCATCGCCACGTTAACAGTCCAGGTGGTGCAGCGTCCATAGCGTCCTAAGACAGAGCTACTCAAAGTGTGGTTCGAGAACCTCTAGGAGTTGGCCAATCGTAGGCGTTTCCAATAAAATGTGATGAGGAGAGAAAGACAATAAAAAGAGATCGTCTCAGGTTCCAGCGCGAGCTGCCGGACTGGGCGAGCAAGTTCTTCGAGCTGGTGCTGATCGTGACGGCGGACCACGGGCCGGCCGTGTCGGGCGCGCACAACACCATGGTCACCGCGCGCGCCGGCAAGGACCTCATCTCCTCCGTCGTCAGCGGCCTGCTCACCATCGTGAGTGCTTCGCAGTACACGCGCATACGCAAGCCGCACGTACCCTGCGCACACTGTGCACACACCATACACACATTACACACACAATACTCACATCATACGCACACGCGCACGTGCACACACTCCACACGCATACTATACGCACATCAATATAGCAATAACAATTTATATATATTCATTATACAGGGTGATCGTTTCGGTGGCGCTTTGGATCGCGCTGCGCAAGACTTCTGCGCGGCGTACGACCGCGGCCAGCACCCGCAGGAGTTCGTCAACGAGAAGCGCGCCAAGGGCGAGCTCATCATGGGCATCGGGCACAGGTGCGCCACACTCCTGTATACAGGCTGTTACTTCTAATTAAGGACCTTCAAGTCTCTATTGGGTTATACGAGTGTTCGTCGTTGTGTGGGTGTTTTGTGTGTTGTCGGGGGACACAGGATTTTGATATCCTAATGGTGTCCGTTGAGCGTGATGTGTTTATTTATATATTTATTAAGTGGAGTGTTCTGTAATTCGGACGCATCATGTTCTGTAATAGCGCACTTGAAAAGCAAAGCACGCAATTTCATTTACGCGGCACGATTACACCAGTTCTTATTTAAAATCGAAACTACTAAACCGATTTTGATGAAAACTCAATAGGACCAGACTGAAATTAAAAAAAAAACTGGTCATAATGGCAAATACTTTCAGGGTGAAATCGATCAACAATCCGGACTCGCGCGTCCGCGAGCTGAAGGCGTACGTGACGTCGCGCTGGCCCGCCTGGCCCGTGACGCGCTACGCGCTGGACGTGGAGGCCATCACGACGCGCAAGAAGCCGAACCTCATCCTCAACGTGGACGGCATCGTGGCCGCCGCCATGGTCGACCTCTTCCGGCACTGCCAGCTCTTCACGCAGTGAGTGCACGATATGACACGACACGACACGACACGACACGATACGATACGATGAAACTACCCCCCTCCCCATTCGTCTCCTTACTTCCTATTCTCCTTATTAACTGGGAACCCAATTGTGTCTCCTCCAGTGCTGCAAATCACTGGACACATCGCTGGTTTGCAAGAATATGGTAGTAATTCAAAATTCTAACAAATAGAACTAAGTATGCCAAAAGACCGTAAATCTTTGATGTCTTATCACGAAGAGTTGTGATGATGAATTTTCTTTAAATCAATGAAGTTATAACATCAAGGGATCGTTTAAATGCAGTATGCACCAACACATTAATAAAGAATCTAAAAACTCCATTCCCTAAAATTCAACATTTTTAGTTGCATCGATATTCTTGAAAAGCAATAACATGTATCCCGTCTGCTCGTTTGTCATAATTATTATATATCCATAATTTATAATAAAAAACATGATTTGCACGTTCATTTAATATTTATTTATTAAAGGTTACCAACAAATAAACAAAAGAAAGCATAATACATTTGCACGCTTATAAGCAATACTGTGTCAAGCCACACGGGCTTCATTTTGAGAAAATGGCGTCTAAAGATGTCAAACCTATTCTTAACAAATATGAATGAAGATGTATATAGCCATTTTGTCTTTTCTATTTTGTTAAAATGTATAATTAATTAGAAGTAGATTGATATTATAAAAGCTTTTATCTGATAATAAGTTTCTCGAATGTATTCGATTACTGTCTGAATGTGTTCGATAATCGAACTATTAATTTAAATAATTTCTTTTCGTTCTTATTTAATTTAAATGACTTGAAATTTTTTTTAATAATGTTAAATACATGACGCATGATCAGAATACATCAATATATCCGGATTCGAATTTTTGTGGGTTGACACATTATTGCTTATCAGCGTCCATTTATAAAAGGTGCCTCAATTATACATAAATTAATTTTATAAAGTGAAAGAATAAAATAAAATTATAGTGACTTATAGAAATGAACTAAAAATAAATTGACTATTCATGCTTGGTAAATAATATTGATTGTAGACATTTTTTTTAAATTTAATATTGTTTACACCAAAAATCGTGATATTGCAGGTTTTTGACAAAGAGTTATATGATCGGGTTCTTCTAGTAATGGGGGCGTTGTGTTCTAGTTTTTAGTCATTTTAATATAGCTATAAGTACTCGCGTACATGTTC
The DNA here is from genome assembly GCA_037950945.1 of Hypolimnas misippus. Lineage (NCBI taxonomy): Eukaryota > Metazoa > Arthropoda > Insecta > Lepidoptera > Nymphalidae > Hypolimnas > Hypolimnas misippus. The sequence continues at coordinate 5,696,977 of JBBEEQ010000002.1, forward strand.
ACAAATTGTAATCATAGACATTTTATTCTGGGAGTGCACATTGACAGCTCGTATACGGCCTAAATCGGGGCAGTACCTCGCTCACGCAGAAGATCGGTGTTAAGTAGCCAATGTAGTTTTCGTACGGTATGTTACAGAGCCGGCAGCCTCACCCCCTCCCCGATTCCTTCCCCACTTCTTATTCCCTTACTATACTTCGATAAAAAAATTTTCAGTAAACATGCAAATAATACTCATATATTATAAGCTATGCTAAAATCAATCGCTACATTCTATTTTCTTTACATTTTTTTTTTTAATTTTTAGGGATGAAGGTAACAATTACATCGCAATGGGTTCCATCAACGCATTATTCGTCCTCGGGCGCACCATCGGTCTGGTGGGCCACTATTTGGACCAGAAACGCCTCAAACAACCCCTATACCGCCACCCATGGGACGACATCACCTACATGTCGCCCCTCAACTGAACTACTCGCCGATAGGTGGCGCTCACTCGTTCCACTACGCTCAGTTAACTAGTTAATGTACTAATGCACTCGCTAGATGGCGTTGTTTATACTCTTTGTTACTTGTGTCGGTGCTAATTTAGTTCCCATATTTTTTTTTATTAGTTTATTAAATGCTTAACGTTGAACTAAGTTGATCTATTTTATGATTATATTGAGGAAAATTTTGATGTAATATTATTAGTAATGCAAAAACTATACATCTTACAGATTTTATCGAAAATATTGTAAATAATAATATGGAACTAAAACTAACAACTTGACTATTTTATTGTCACGAACAACGAAAACTCTCGATGAAAAATACTATTTACACTTAAAGCATCTTAATTATTTCACAAACATTTTGTATACTAACAGGGAATTAATATTGTAAATAAATATATAGATTTGTCCGAATTAAAAACAGCGCCATCTACCGAGCGTTTAAGTTGCTTAAAATCGTATTAGGAATAAGTAGATAATATTTAGTGGGATATAATGTGTAGTTTGTGTTGAATTCTTTTATTATTTCTGACAATCAGTTGTGTAATATATTTTAAATAACAATATGTAAAAAAATATAAAAAAAGCTACTTTTTTTTTTTAATTAATAACAGCATTCCATAATTACGTAACTGTCAAAGAACACAGATTATAAAGTGTAAATGGATTTTTTTTTTATTCGGCAGATAATATAATTATTTAATAAGGTCACAAAATATTAGACAATTTTATAAAGTTACAATATATAAATTGTTTTTCGAAAATGATTGTTATATGATAATTTAATTAATTGAATTTATATATTGTAATTGATTATAGAAAAAATGTAATGGGTCACATCTAATACAACACGCTGTAATATAATTAGTTATAAATAAGATAAAAATATTGCAAAATTGTTTGAAAGTAGGTTATAATCAATAGAAAGCACAAAAAACAGAAATACATCGCTTTTGACACGAATTATTTAATTTACGATTTTTACAGACTCGAATTTTTTTGTTAAATTATAAAACAAGTCTCGAAAATAGTCTCGATACGTTTAAAGATATATTTTTTTGTCAAAACGATATTTATATGAATTAAAGATTCCAGTAATGAACGGCATTTGAGTTACTTTTTTAATTATTTTATTATGTTATATATGACAATGCATAATAATGTATAGTTCGTTTCAATAGAATCTAAAATTTATTTAAATTAAAATAAAATGAATAATGTTATAAAATGTTATAATTTTGAATTTTTGCTTATTGGTTCTTTTGAAATGAACTATAACGACGTCTCGACGTGCCGCGTTTATAGAGAACATTACTTAAACGACTCGAATATACTTAGTTTTTAATTATTTATAATTATTTGTAATAAATATAAGTTTCTTTTTTATTTCGATCTTATAAAGATTTTCATTTCAAACAAATTTTAATATTTCATTTATAAATATATGTTAAACCGGAATAATTATTGTAATATATGAAAAAAATAATTACGTTTAAAAAAAAAGGTTTATTTTATTTCGACACTAACAAAACGCCGTCATTGCGAATGTATTAAGAAGTTTATGATTAATTTGGCTTATCCAATAAAATCTTAAAAAGACCTAGACTAAATTATAATAATTTTATTCATAGACAAATATAAACATTAAAGACACGATTAGTCTGCATTTTAACTTGTCTACAAATGAATTTGTTATAATGTAACTATGTCTATGTCTATGTCCATAGATTATAGATGATACGCCTAGTAATGTGAAACACGCGACACGGCGAGGCGTCGCGTAACATCGGAGCTAGTTATAAGCGATATTCTAATCCCTAAGTTATTGGTATATATGTGACTGGTTGGTATCTGTAAATATTGGAATTTGTCAACTTACTGAATATATTTTTTTATTTACTGTATTTCTGTATTTTATTGAATTTAGCAACTTCCCTGATCCCATAAGACGCGTACTTGTAATTCTTACTCTTGTAAATAATGATATTATAACTAAAATGTGTAGATATGTTACCTACAATGAATTCAGATTGAAAAACGACACTCAAAGGCACACAAATAATGTAATATTATAATTTTATACTATAATCTATATATCCAAGACGAAAATCATAAATTTTCCAATATTATTTTTCATTACAAAAGATGATTCAGTTCAATCATTCGATCGATGATTTCTCTAACTCTTATGTATGTTTAGAAAAATCGCCATATATGTCTGCTAAATAAGGCAAGTAAAGAAAAATATACTATACAATAGATTCTTCATCAAAAAGCTGAAAAAGGATAGCATATGTTTAATTAACGGGAGAGAAAAAGAAAAGTATATATTACATTGTTGCTATGCTTTTTGTTGTAGTGTGCGTGAGGCGACACTGAAACGATTTGTTCTAATAGGCTTCACTCCTACCTATAACGTATATACCAGGGGCGTGTCTATAGGGTGGCTGGCCCGGCAAAAAGCCTCGGGCCCCTAACTCGAGAGGGCCCCGGCCTAAATGAATATTATTAATAAAGATCTTATTGAAATTTAATTTTCATTACATAATAAATATGTATTAACCTATGCTCTTGATAATAAAACATCAGATATTTAATTAAAACGCACACAAGGTTACTAAAAGTTTTGAGTAACTAACTTAAGCGGTTCTTTAAAATTAAGTCATCACGTGACGATTTTCACTGAAATACCCAATTCAAAGAATTTGCTACGAGCCTCAGATGGTATAGTTACTCCTCTGGTATCTACAGATTATAATATAGCTTGTAAATAATATGAAACAATTATATAACCTGGTGATAGATCTGCGGTAATCTTACGAAAGTTAAGACAGTCAAAATAAGGAACTGACATTAAATTCTTTTAGGTGTTAAGCAATGGCAAACAACTTATGTAAATTTACAAAAGTTTGAGAACATAATCAGAATACACTTTATTTAAGAAGGCTCTTACGTACACATGTAACCGTCTATGTACAAAGAAAATTACATAAATAAGGAAGCTACTAACAGTTAGGAATGTAGATTCTATCGAGAAACTTTATAACAAAAACTTATAAGTGTAATTCTCGCCTAAAAGTAAATTTTTAATAGACAGAGATGAGACTGGGTCTACGATTCAAAATTTGACTACTCTGTAGAAAGAGATAAAATGAGTTCTGTAACAATCTATCTTTTCTTTAACCCTATGTTGGCAGACACTGACTAGACTTTGGTAGTGCATATCTATAGCTACCAGTGGCCGCCTAACGGTCGAAATTCGATTGTAGTTGTTTGACATTGTTGACAAATGTTCAACCGATTTTAAGATTAACCACAGATAATCCCAATTTGACCACAGACTTTAATAATTACTTAGACCATTAAGCATTGGGAAGCGCCTTACAAGGCATTTCCCTCCAGCAAATCTTATAATCAAATGATCTAACGCGCTTATAAAAACTAATCAGGAATCGACTTTTATTATGTACGGAGCTCCGTAAAAAAATCGAATCTGCGTAGTTAGCCATTGCAAAAAGAGGTCAAACACAACTAATCTTCAAAAAGAGGAAGTTACATTTATAGTCGGATTCGGACATACGATAGTGGAACCAGAGTTACAATGCACGTTCAATACACGGCAGGACACGCGGTACACGGTAAAAATTATGTATATATTTTATTTAATTTTATTATTAATGCCACTTGAGTACATTCAAATAATATTTTATTGGTTCGTATTTTGGCAATTATCCTATGAAAATTAGAGCTAATTCAGTCATAATTTTACACATATACTGCCTTACTACAAAAGATTTAAACAGACGTTAAACGTGTGTTTAAAAAAATTCATACTACAAATCCGCGTCTAAGCAAAGTTTTGAGTTAAACATGCTTTAAATATAGATAGATACATACGTTTAAGCGAGTTTAATAGATGTTTAAAACCTACTTCAGCTCTCAAATGTAACATATAACATTTTATCAATAAGTTTTTTATGAGTTTATTCGCTGTTAAGCAATTTAGATAATATTTAAGCAATGTTTAATTTTTAAACACTGTTTAGCTAGACACGTGTTGAACATGGTTTTAATGCGTCTTTTGTAATATGACAGATATTGATTTAATATACACAATTATTAATGTTTCAAATTGAGTTTTAGAACTAGTTCAGTCATAGTTTTACATATTATTCATTTAATTTACGTAATAATTATTTATTAATTTAAATAACAATCACACAATTGACGCACATTTCAAATTGAGTTTTAGAACTAATTCAGTCATAGTTTTACACATAATTGATTTAATTCACGTAAATAATAATCACACAATTGACGCACATTTCAAATTGAGTTTTAGAACTAAATCAGTCACAGTTTTACCCATTATTGAATTTACGTAAATAATTATCACACAATTGACGCACATTTCAAATTGAGTTTTAAAATTGTTTCTGAAATATGAAAAATGAAGGTAGTTTTTAATGTCTTTACAATTAGGGTATTAATAACACATTTTTGTCCCGCATACTACGTATTTACCCGCTTCAGTATTTTCTCCCTGTTACTTCTCGAGCAGAAATGGATGGTTTTTTGCCGGAAATTTCGGTTTTCATTTTACTTAATTTATTACCCGAACTGGTCCCTTGAAATTTAATAACATATGTTGTAATTATTTTCGATCTATCATTTTTAATACCATTACATTTATATTTTCAGTCGTAATTATTGCTATTGAATATTTGTCCTGGCCTCTCCCGGCTTCACACGGAACAAAATTCATGAAATCTTTTCAACTTTGATTTTTCTTGTTGTATTAATTTTATATTTTAGCAAGGATCCCTATTTTTTAGCATCATATATACATAATAGCCTATGTTACTCAGCGTAAATGTAGCTTTTGAATGGTGAAATAATTTTTGAAATATCGGCCTTTGAGTTTATTCATTACAAAAATTCAAATCATTCCTCTTTATAATATGAGTGTACATATAATGAATATATTTGCAATAAAACACGAGAGACCGTTCAAAACATTTATTTCTCTGTTAATCAATCTCAAACTCGATGATGTTGTCGAAGTCGATGTCGGCGTCGCTGTCGCTGCTGTGGCCCTCCGCCGCCTGCAACGTTACACATCGTCATTACTAGCTGGCGCCTGCGACTTAATTCGCGCAATCTCACTGAACGTCACATATTGCTATACACATTTGAACAGGCGTTTAATATTTTAAATTTTTTTTTAATGACGATAACTTTCTTCTGCTGACGTTGCCTTCAATGAAATAAAGCCTATATGCTCTGATATATGTTTTAAGTATTTGTGAAAATTGCAATAAAATCCGTCGCGTATAGAGAATCGTGAACACAGACATAAAAACACAGATATACACCTACATACAGACAAAAATTATATTAACATTATTTTTTGATGATTTATTATAAGTATAAATATAGATAAATAATCTTTTCATGTAGTTTAAGAAGATTTAATAAATATTTAATATTTTTAATGAATTAATTACAAAAAATACTAGGTTTTTAGTGTTTTGCTGCGTTTTTTATTGTAATATTAATTCTTTTTATGTGTTCAAGTCTGCCTGTATGCCGGTAGGATGGAATCTTGTTTTGGGATAAGATTGCCTTTTCAACATCGGCAAAATGGTTAATATAGTAACACTCCGTACGATGAGGATAAATCCTTTCAGCATTCTTATAGTACCCGTAAGTATCCATGTATAGGATATTATGTAACATCAGGTGACCCGCCTGCTCATTTACCTGCTATTTAAATAAATAATACTTGCTTCATTGTCTAGTGAGATAGAAGTGACAGTGGGGGGGGGGGGGGAATAGGGAGAGGTAGATATAGAAAAAGAAGGATATATTTCCTTAGAGAGGAAAGATGAGGGTCAAGGAGTAACGCGGTATGGTGTGCTAGCTAGTGGCATTGGTCACTAGTTCCATAAGTATTAAAATTTAATAGACATTTTTCATCAGCGCATCCTTACATTGATACGTGTAGTGTGAGGTGGTCCGTAAGAGGGGAGAGAAGTTGGTGTTCTTGATGCTCCCCATATTGAGTTGTTAGGAGTATGGAGTAGTGAATAAAGAAGTGGCCTGGGGGGCGGGGGATCAGGGAGAAATGGGGTTTTTTCTTTAGCGAGTGAGCGGGGCGTGAGGAGGAACGCGGCGTGGGGGGTAGCGAGGCATGGGAAGGAGTGGGGCTTGGAGAATAGCGAGGCTTAAGGAGTGTGGAGCAGCTTGTGAGTGTAGGAATGGGAAGTGTGGAATAGCAAGGTGTAGGAAGTGTGGAGCAGCTTGTGAGCGGAGCAGTGCGGAGTGCGGCGCGACTCACCCGCCTGCGCGTGCGCACGCGGCGGCGGCGCGGCGCGTCGTGCTCGTGCTCGGAGTCGGCGGAGCCCGAGCCCTCCGCCAGCCCCAGCACGGCGCTGCGCAGCAGGCTGGACGCTGCGGGCAGGCGCCGACCATGACTCGCTATAGATACGTTACCCTACTGACGCCATCTGGCACCATTTCCAACTTTGATGGACTTTTAACTCGGATCCGTTCACCCGTTCATTCAAAAATGAAAGATATTTTGGTCAAAATGTATCATAATACAGGGCAACCTCGATTTAACAAATCGGAAGGGAACAAGAAAACATTCGTTATATCAATAATTCGTTGAACTGAGGTTTGCTATGTTGAGATTAGGTTGGTCTAAAATTCGTTATAAAGAGGAAACACGTCGTGACATGAATCACATACTATAAGATTAAGAGTTCATACTGATGGGAACTTTATATTACGGTTTTGGGTTGGCAAAATTTTTTATAAAGAAGTTATTCGCAAAAACTGTTCGCATTGTAACCATGTAACTTACCCATTCTATTTGATGTTATTTGACCGTTTCAAATTTTTATAAGTGGATTTTAGTAAGTAGCTAAGTAAGGATGGTTTCGACCCGTCTTTCAAAAGTAGATGACATTTTGGGTGCTAAAATTCGTTCACGAGTAACATATCTATAGTATTAGAGCATTTCATAAGTTTTACAACTTTAAATTAAACGGAATTTCATTTATTTTCATTAAAAAAAAGACTAAAGCGAGAATCAATAAACAACAAAATACTTTCAACAAAAAGTATTCATAATCAATTAAAAATGGCAGAATTATGCAAAACATTAAAAAAAAAACACAAACTACAAACTACAAATTTCAAAATAAAATCGGTGTGGCTTGACACAGTATTGCTTAAACCAATTACAGATATGTTTTATGTCATTTAAAAAAAAAATATTACAAGTTTAATTCCCGAATAAGCAAATCCACTCTGCCCAGCAGTGGGATTTTTAGGGGCTATTAACGCGCCGATCTCAACCGATGATCGCGAGTTCAAACCTCGGCTAGCACCGCTGAGTTTTCAAATGCTATATAATTCATCTAGTGCTTGATGGAGGAAAATATCGTAAGGAAACCTGCATGTGCCGGGAGAAATTCTGATCAGAAATCCGGCTCGAAGGACCAGCGCGGCGGATTAAGTTCTAAACCTTCTCTATACGAGAGAAGCCATTTGCCCAGCAGTGGGACATTTGCAGGCTGTTACTTTATTTGTTTTCTGCAGCGTATTGTTATTGGTTAGGCTCCTATCCTCAGGTGTGGGACTCCTGGCTCAGCGGTGGGAATTACTGTACAAATCACTCACAGTCGTCGTCATTGTCGGAGGCGGAGTCTGAACCATCATCGTTGTCAGAGCCTCCCGCGAGCTCCTCTTCCTCTTCGTCCTCCTGAAACAAAATTTATATATTAATACGTACGTATATAAGGGGGTTTAGGGGTCCAGACCCCACACATTTCACACACACACATGCATATATACGCTTTTGTTTATTGATAAAGTCTGCGGTCAAATTAAGAAGAGATTGTCTCTGGTCAATCTTAAAATTCCGACCACTTGGTGGTCACTAGTTAACATTAATATGTTAGTCTTAATCGTGATGATATAGACATCTTTCTTTTTATTGATTGTAATTTTTTTATTAATAAAAAAAGCTGGCAAACGAGCAGGTGGGTCACGTGATGTAAAGTGATCACAGAAACGTAGCTACTTCACGCGGTTCTTCTGTAAGAATGAGGTACTGCCCCGGTCGAGCCAGTAGATATACAAGCTGTAGTCAGCCTAAAGCAAGAATCCACGTCAGTTGTTTATGTGTATTTTTGTATGTTTAAGCACACGTGTCTGTGTCTGCATTTGTATGTATACGCGTGCATGTGTGTGTATACGCGTGCATGTGTGTGTCTGCATGTGTGTATATACGCGTGCATGTGTGTGTCTGCATTTGTGTGTATACGCGTGCATGTGTGTGTCTGCATGTGTGTATATACGCGTGCATGTGTGTGTCTGCATGTGTGTATATACGCGTGCACGTGTGTCTGCATATGTGTGTATACGCGTGCATGTGTGTGTCTGCATGTGTGTATATACGCGTGCATGTGTGTGTCTGCACGTGTCTGTATACGCGTGCATGTGTGTGTCTGCATGTGTGTGTATAGGCGTGCATATATGTGTACAAGCGTGCATGTATGTCTCTGCATACGTGTGCACAATGTGCAAACATGAGTGTCCGTGTCCGCATGTATGTGTCCGTGTCCGCATGTATGTGCCCGTGTCCGCATGTATGTGTCCGTGTCTCACCGCGTCGTCGTCGTGGTCGCGCTTGCGGCCCACGTCGTACAGCTTGACACAGGACTCCTGCACCTGCTCGAAGTCGCCGAGGTTCTCCACCAGCGAGATCTGCGTGCCGTAGCGCGACACGCCCAGCGAGTAGATGTTGCGCTTCACGTCGATCGTCGCTGTGACAGACGAACACACGGATGTAACGAATGCAAAAAGCAATATTTTTTTATTAAAATATGAAATTGACATTATCATTTTGCATTCTTTTTAGTTATAAATTAAAATAAATAAAAAAATTGAAATTACTAAAGTAGTCTGAGTTACTCATAATAACATTAGAAAGTCCTTTCAAAATCGGTCGTTTCAAAATTTAGCCAGAACAAACAACAAGACAGATAAACAAAAATTTTAAAAATTGTGTTTTGATGCAACTACCGCGTATATATTCATACGCATTTAAAAGCTTCGAATTAAACAAACAGACAAATCAATTTTATTTATTTGTATAGATACAGTTATCTTTACCTATGCTGGAGTAGTCATAGGGGTCGAGGGTTTTGAAGCTGGTGTCGAACTGACTGCGCTCCTCCGAATCCTGGTCAGAACACACCGCGTAGATGGCGCTGCACGTCGGGTTGAAGATCACCTGCGAAAGCGATTCCGATTACTATTGCTAGTTCAAGCTATACATGAACTTGAAATTCAAAACATTATTTAAGATACATTTTTCCGTACTTATTTAGTTTATATGACTTGATTTTTTTAAGTACATAAATGAATTTGAATTTTTGTGGGTTGACACATTATTGCTGATCCATTTATACTCACTTCGGATTTGTCTAATGAAGGCACTGTCCGTAACAGATGAAATGTTCTAAGATCCCATACTTCTGTGTTCGATATTACCTGAAAAACGATCAAATTTTATTTCCTACTAGTGATTTCACTCGCACTTAACATATGACACAAACTTCCAACCCCCTTTTAACCCCCTTAGGGGTCGAATTTTGCAAAATCCTTAGTGACCACCAACGTCCTAAAAAGAACCCTAATGCAAAATATAAACTAGACTAAACTTCTAGCACTGGTAGTTTCTGTGATTTCGTGATGAGTGAGTGAGTGACCTCTCGCTTTTATATATAGAGACTAGCAACATCTTTTTTTAATGTAGATTTCGCTGTAAAACAATACCCATAACGTCAATGATACTGCAAAACTGAGTATCTATCTTTTCCTATTACATCTAAACTTGAAGCAAATATTACGATATGATGATGAAAGTATCTGGATTCACACGGGGTATTTAAAGTATATGTAACTCTTAAATCTATGTACCTATTGTAAAACTTTTCAAAAGACTTATTGAGTTTTTTGCCGGTTCTTCTCTGTAGAATCTGTACAGTCCGAACCGGTGGTAAATTCATCAAGTTAATATTTTTTTCCGTTTGTATTAATATTACAAAAGTGCTTGTTGCCTACTTACGGTATATAGATTTTACCTCTAATCCGTTAGGATGGAAAACTCCACTGTGGGTCTGATTTAATTTGTCAAATTTGTGTATTTCTTTGCCCGTGTTCACGTCCCATAGCACGCCGTCTGAAACAAAAAAAAAAATATTAATAACAGGCTAATTTATATATCAGAATAACACATAGGTTGACACGTTGGCGCAGTGCAAGTGACTGAAGCGCTAACGGTCGCGAGTTCGATCCCCGCTCGCAAACGTCTGTATTGGCCATACGGATGTTTGTCGTGGTCTGGGTGTTTGTGTTAGTGTTATATTTCCGGACCGACACAAGGTCACGTGATCTTAATGGGATCTTATCGATCTTATTGTTTATTGTTTGTTTATAGGCATATAAATGGATGCTGATAAGCAATAATGTGTCAACCCACAAAAAGTTAAATTTGGAGATATTGATGTATTTTGATACTACATCATCTATTTAACATTATTCAAAAAAATTTCAAGTCATCTAAACTGAATAAGTATGGAAAAAAGATTCTTAACTCAATGTTTCGTATTTCAGGTGCGTTCCATATTTTGCAATTTATAAAATAATCTTAAACATTTAAAAACTTATTATTAGAAAACATATTAAATAAATCTATCTGCTTTTGACTCATTATACATTTTATCAAAATAGAAAAGAAAAGATGAATATATACGTCTTCAAACAAATTTATTAAGAGTAGGTTTGACATCTATAGACGCCATTTTCTCAAAATGAAGTCCGTGTGGCTTGACACAGTATTGCTTATCAGCGTCCATATAGCCTATAGCCTTCCACAATAAATAAACTATTTAACACAAAAAGATTTTTTTATATCGAACCAGCTTTATAATATTAGTATAGATCAAGATCTTTAATTAAAATAGGCATGTTACTACATTTCAAATCTTTTAAGTTTAATCAAGTATTGAACGATGTTAGCATTTTGGTTTGGGGAAAACAGGATTATTAATTGGGGGTTATTTGATAGTAGTGGCTCCAGGGTATTTAATTGGGGGTTGCTTGATAGTTCTGGCTCTAGGGGTTTTTAATTAGGGGTTACTTGATAGTGGTGGCTCCAGGATTTTTAATTGGGGTTATTTGATACTGGTGGCTCCAGGGTTTTCAATTGGGGGTTATATGATAGTGGTGGCTCCAGGGTTTTCAATTGGGGGTTATATGATAGTGGTGGCTCCAGGGTTTTCAATTGGGGGTTATATGATAGTGGTGGCTCAAGGGTTTTTAATTGGGGGTTATATGATAGTGGTGGCTCCAGGGTTTTCAATTGGGGGTTATATGATAGTGGTGGCTCCAGGGTTTTCAATTGGGGGTTATATGATAGTGGTGGCTCCAGGGTTTTCAATTGGGGGTTATATGATAGTGGTGGCTCCAGGGTTTTCAATTGGGGGTTATATGATAGTGGTGGCTCCAGGGTTTTCAATTGGGGGTTATATGATAGTGGTGGCTCCAGGGTTTTCAATTGGGGGTTATATGATAGTGGTGGCTTAAGGGTTTTTAATTGGGGGTTATATGATAGTGGTGGCTCCAGGGTTTTCAATTGGGGGTTTTATGATAGTGGTGGCTCCAGAGTTTATAATTGGGGTTTACTTGATAGTGGTTGCTCCAGGATTTTTAATTGGAGGTTACTTGATAGTGGTGGCACCAGGGTTTTCAATTGGGATTACTTGATAGTAATGGCTCCAGGGTTAATAATTGGAGGTTATTTGATTTTGGTAGCGCCAGGGTTTTTAATGGGGGCTTCTAGATCAATGACTGGATTGGTAGTTATTTGATCAGTGACTGGATCCAGGACTTTGGTTTAGTGGGCAATGAGATTCTTGACCATTGAATATTGTTTTTCATATGAGATTTGTCAAAAGTAAACTCAGATTAATTTGTGGTCACTGGTTGCTGATAGCGTGAGCAATGAGTGTGTTACCTGACAGCACGAGCTCGTCCGTGGGGTGGAAGGTGGCGCGGTTCTTGGCGTACTGGTTGCTGATGGCGGGCGTGAGCGTCATCAGCTCGTGCCCGGTGCGCGTGTCGAAGATGCTGGCCGTCTCGCCCTTCGTGCCGATGATGCGGTCGTCCGACATCTTGGAGAATTCCACGTACTCTTCGTTGTCGAGCTGGAACCTGGACGAAACCGATATTACGGCTGAGTATAGCTTCTAAATACAGTTTACACGAGATGATTTGACTAAAATTCCTCGCCGGCTTACAAAAATTTATCTACTGAAATTTTAAGTAAAATTTTAATTAGAATCAATGATACTATATATCTATAAGGTCATAAATTTTGACCAATTTGGACGACATTGCTTAGCAACCAGCTCACGTCAGCTAACGTCAATTGACTTGCATCAACGACACAATTTTTCAAATTTTTGTCTGTCTGTCGCTCTGTTTGTCGGTTTGTTCCGGCTAATCTAAACGGCTTAAACGATTTTGTCGAGACTTTCACTCACAGCTATCTAATGTTATAAGGAGTAACTTAGGCGACTTTTAATTTTAAATTTTATTTACGCGAAAACAAAATTGAAAGCAATGAAATAGTGAATACTATAATATTCGAGTAAGGAATAGTAAACATTATATAAATATTATTTTTCCTCAAATTAACGCGAGCGAAACCGCGGTGCAGAGTTAGTTACTAAGTATAGGACTCACAATTGCTCAAACTCCTTCATATTCCACAGCGCGGAGAGCGTCCGCCATGACGTGGTCGATGACGCCAGTAACAATAGCCCGTCTCTGCTCGCCTGAAATATTATAATCACATAATTAAGCGTTTTACTAATATAAACTTACAACAAAAAAAAATATAATTAACCCACTTCAAATACTAATTGGACGCTGATAAGCAATACTGTGTCAAGCCACACGGACTTCGTTTTGAGAAAATGGCGCCTAAACATGTCAAACCTATTCTTGATAAATTTGTTTGAAGACGTATGTATTCATCTTTTCTTTTCTATTTTGTTAAAATGTATAATGAATCAAAAGCAGATAGATTTGTTTAATATGTTATCTAATGATAAGTTTTTAAATGTTTGAGATTATTTTATGAATTGCAAAATATGGAACGCACCTGAATTTCGAAACATTGCGTTAAGAAACCTTTTTCCATACTTATTTAGTTTAGATGACTTGATTTTTTTTAAATCATGTTAAATAGGCGATGCAGTATCAAAATACATCAATATCTTTAAATTTAACTTTTTGTGGGTTGACACATTATTGCTTATCAGCATCCAATTTTTTGAAGGAAACTAAAAAGATTAAAGTAAATATTATCTACATTTTGAAGTCAATGTCAAGTAATACTTATGAGATGTTATATTTTATCTATAGGTTAGGTACCGACAGACGCGTTGGCGCAATGGTCACTGCAACTGACTAAAGCGCTAACGGTCGAGTGTTCGATCCCCGCTCACGGTAAACGTGTGTATTGGCCATACAGATGTTTGTCGTGGTCTGGGTGTTTGTGTTAGTGTTGTTTCCGGACCCCCGACACAAGGTCATGAGATCTTAATGGGGGCCGTTGAGTGTGATGCGTTATTTATTATTGGTATGTATAATATCTCAAGAGTACCCTCATCAGCATAAGATCCTGACCTGATGACAATGGGACTAACTAAGGAATTTACACTTTCAAAAAACAATCTAAATCGTTTAACTAACATAAAAAACATAGTCTAACATAGTCGCTTAAAATTGAACCTAAAACAAAATTTGTTTTAAGAAGTATATATCCATCTTTTCTATTTTGATAAAAGGTATCATGAATTAATAGCAGATTGATATATGGACGCTGATAAGCAATACTGTGTCAAGCCACACGGACTTCATTTTGAGAAAATGGCGTCTAAAGATGTCAAATCTATTCTTAATAAATCTGTTAGTAGAAGTATATATCCATCTTTTCTATTTTAATAATTAAGAGCAGATTGATATATTTAATGTGCTAACTAATAAAAAGGTTTTGAAATATTTGAAATTAATTTTATATATTGCAAAATATAGAAACTTTTTTCTATACTTATTTAGTTTATATAGCTTTAACTTTTTTAATGTTAAATATATGACGCAGTATCAAAACACATCAATATCATCGAATTTGACTTTCACCGAATCCCAGCATCCAAATATCCATGGTCACGTGATCAATAAGTATCAATCCGTCCGTACGTTTGTCTGTTGTTTTAAAAATAATAAAAAACACGATAGAGAAAATAGTTTCGTACATACCTGCATATGGTATATGTAGGATTCGTGCACTTGGTATGAGTTCTCTTCGACTCCCGTGAACAGATTGAATATCCGGATGTCGCCGGAAGATGTCGCTGTCAGCAGCTGCTGTTGGGTCGGCTGTGGTAAAGAAAATAATATCTCTATACATGGACGCTGATAAGCAATACTGTGTCAAGCCACACGGACTTCATTTCGAGAAAATGGCGTCTAAAGATTTCAAACCTATTCTTAACAAATATGTTTGACGAAGTATATATCCACCTTTTCTTTTATTTTTTGATAAAAGGTATAATTAATTAAAATCGGACTGATATATTTAATATATTATCTAATAAAAAGTTCTTCAAACATTTAAGATTATTGTATAAATTGCAAAATATGTGACGCACTTGAAATTCGAAACAATTAATCAAGAAACTTTTTTCAACTTCAATTTCTTTTAAATAATGTTAAATAGGTGATGCAGTATCAAAATACACCAATATCTAAGAATATCACTTTTTGTGGGTTGACACATTATTGCTTATATAGCATATATAAAATTCTCGTGTATATATAGTATTCTTAATCAAAATCCTAGGAAACGGTTTCATCGATTTATATTATATTTTTAGTTAGGTGAATAGGTCGAGAACCATTTTTTTTATACCCTTAAGTGATAAGGGTGGCCTACTCCAAAAGACTTAGTTTTTATGGTTTGCATTTGGACGATGATATGCAATACTATGTCAAGCCACACGGACTTCATTTTGAGAAAATGGCGTCTAAATATGTCAAACCTATTCTTAACAAATATGTTTAAAGAAGTACATATCCATCTTTTCTTTTAATTTTTGATAAAAGGTATCATGAATTAAATTCAGACTAATATATTTTATATATTATCGAATAAAAAGTTTTTCAAATATTTGAGGTTATTGTATAAATTGCAAAATATGGAACACACTTGAAATTCGAACAAATTAATTAAGAAACATTTTTCCGTACTAATTTAGTTTATATGACATCATTTTTTTTAATAATGTTAAATAGGTAATGCAGTATCAAAATACATCAATATCTCCGAATTTGACTTTTTGTGGGTTGACACGTTATTGCTTATCAGCATCCATTTAGCCCTTAATTTTCACAATTCTACCACCGACCCCCATTTTTAGTGGTACAGTAATTTAATAGTGCGCTAGTTTTTCTACAAGTACTTGTAGTCTAGTGACTGCGGCTCGAACGTCAGTACCACACGACCACAGAAAATCAGTAAAATAGTTAATACAGCTACAAGCACAAGAGTCTTTGACAAGCACGTCAATTGACTAATATTAGCCCAAAGATACTCTGGCCTGTCGTAAATAGTATCTAGCTGGTTGCTAGGCAACGTAATCCAAAGTGGCCGGCCTGGTTGCCAAAATTCATGAGCTTATAACATATCTATGGTTTTAAAATGGTCTTGCTCGCTTAACTGGCGTTAATGTAGATTTTGTTTTTAAATAACAGACATATATACATGAAATACAGCCTACGGCCATCTAGAATCATGTACCTTTCAAATGGTACCATAATTTTTAAAATGGGTTCAGTTGTTCCGGAGTTCACTTCGCACAGACAAACTTTGATGTCTATTTGTTATATTAAGTACAGACAAGCTCGGCTCGAAGGACCAAGACTAGTTATTTTGGGCTGTATATCATTGTCGAATCCGGCTCAAAGGACCAAGCTGTGTGTGAGGCGGCACTCACGTGGAAGATGGTGTGCGTGAAGTACGCGTCGTCGTCCTGCAGGCGCAGCGTGCGCACGTGCGCGAAGTGCGAGTGCGCGAGGCGCGAGTGCGCGCGGCGCGCCGGGAAGGCGCCGAGCTCGCGGCGCACGACGCGCGCCAGCACGCTGCCCGCCTCCGCGCCGCGCACCGCCACCGACGCCAGCCCGCCCGCCGCCGGCGACGGGCACTTGTGCGGCCTGCGGCAGTCCACGGGAGGGCAGCTTTAAGAGCAGTTGTATATCCGGCTCGAAGGACCAAAGGCGTCGTTAGTTTAACAATGATAACAATAATGGTTATCAATTTTATATGATGTCTTATTGTATGGTTAACATATTCTCTGCCACCGCCAGGCGTGTTGTGTGTTCAATGCATGCAATAACAACGATTTAAAGTTATCGAATGAATGTTATTGCAATGCATAAAATTTGAATGAGAGTGACGAACCGATTGTGTTAGTGTAGTTGCTTCCAGCATTATAATAACGGTAAAGACAATGTTAATAATGTGAGGGTAGGCGAAGAAAACTCGCGGACTCGCCGCCAGAGGGCGTGGTACAGTCAGCTCGCGATCACGACAAGTGCAACTTCGTCGAAACGTCGGGCAATACAAAGGGTATTGCCCGACGTTTCGAAGTACTACTACCATTAGTTATCGCGATAAGATACATATATTAAATATGAATAATATAAATCGCGAAAGTTTAAAATATATAAATTTATAATATTTTTGTATCCTATATAAATATTGAATATATTATTCAAACTTTTAAAGTACTTTCGAATTGTCAAGTTAATCCACTAATTAAAAAAACACATTAAAAATCTACGTCTCTTTGTACATTGTAAAATGCTATATTAATTAAAAAAGTAAAAGTAAAAAAAAAGTAAAGTAACAGCCTGTAAATGTCCCACCGCTGGACAAAGGCCTCATCTCCTATTAATATGGTTTAGGAGGAGTTGATGAGCTGACCCTTCGAGCCGGATACATGTGTTAGAATTTCTCCCGGCACACGCAGCCAACCGAGGCTCGAGCCCGCGATCATGGGTCACTCACTCGAAGAGGTTGAACTGCGGGCACGTGACCACGGGGTTCTTGCACAGCGCGTGCTGGTTGTACAGGTACTCGGTGATGATGGAGTGCAGCGTGACGCGCGGCGGCGACGGCGCGCGGTCGCCGCCCGCCGCGCTCAGCTGCTTCTGCAGCGAGCGCTTGTGCTCCGCGCCGGGCGACGGCGCCGGCGACGCCAGCGCGGGGTTCTGCACCTTCCTGCAGGGTTCCACGGACGGGTTAAGCTCCTCGTTTAGCATTACTTTCAGATATAGGCGGGTTACTGGTTTTTTAAAAGCATTGTGCGAAAAAGTAAGTCCGTGACCATTTACACTAGAATAATCACTCTACTAAGAGTCTTGCGCGCAGCGGTAGTGTCTAGTCAAGTTTTTTTACGCTTATGCAAGAGAGTAGAGAGAGAGAGAAAGAGTATTTGTAAGAGAGAGTATAGAGCCTAGTTATAGTTCACTGATTATAGCTTCGACTGTCAGTACCACACGAATACATCATCGTATCGTAGCTAACGTTTCGTGGGAATGAGGAAATCGGGGACCTCTTCTCTATAATCTTTCCCCTTTTTAAAGCGACAACAGATGAAGTCTCCTCTGGTGCTGCAAATGTCCATGTCCAGGGTGATCATAACATAATTTGCTATCTTATGCAACAGGCACGTTAACAGCTGGCAGTCACCTCAGTTTGATGACGGTGGGCGCGTGCCCGTCCTCGTGCGCGTGCGCGTGCGCGTGGTCCGGGCTGTCGCGGTGCAGCGCGCCGCAGCTGCTGGCGCGCGAGACGGACAGGCGCGGCTGGGCGGAGACGATGGTTTCATTATTATACTTTCAAATGGTAATGGTTAGGAAGACGGTGTTGAATTATCGAATTTGTCGGATTATGCAATATCAATAATCTCTCGTAGGCCAAGTTCTTGATAGATGGAAAGGAAGTCGACTTGTATCGCCAGGTGTCAAGGAGATAATGACTACTATTGCTCACTCCAGGGTGCGCAACGAACGTGCACCAAACCCTGAGTGTGCGGCGAGGAAGCACGGCGCCAAGCACTGCGGGGGAGATGCGGAGCCTACAGACGACTCACGCGGGAGGGCGTGGCGGGCGTGTAGACGGGCGGCGGCGGCGGCGCGGGCGCGGCGGGCGCGGGCGCGGGCAGGCGCGCCTCGCGCACCAGCGCCGCGGCGCTGTCGCGCAGGCCGCGCGCGCGCAGGTGCTCCGCCACCAGCTGCAGCAGCTGGCGCTCGTTGTAGCTGATGCGCGTCTGCGCCACCACGTTGGCCTGGTACAGTAGTAGGTCAACATTATCGACTTTGGTTCCATTCGAGTTTTTCCTAATATCTTAAAAATTCAAATTGGTCGCTATATTTTCGAATTTCTGCGAGACTAACACAAGGCTAAATCGATTCACACTTTAATGTTTTTTTACACTTTCAGATAGATAAAAAACTAAATTTTAGGCGATATAAGCAACAAACACTACATTACAATTGCGTAATGTTTGGCTAAATCTAGTAAAAAAACAAGAAAAAGTCTCACCCGATGTATGTTCGCGAGCGAGGTCTCAAACTCCGCACCCATGTGTTTGCTCTTCCCGGAAACCCTCTCCAGCAGCTCCAGCGCGTACTTCTGGAACATCACGTGCTCCTGCCGTTTCTCCTGCAGGATCGGGTCCCGCATCAAAACTGGAAGAGACACCAATTACTTATTAAATTATTTCTTTGAAAAATAATGAGCTCTCTATACCAATTTTCATCCCTCAGCGTCCGTGATGGGCGACTCCACCGGCACCAGCACTGACACTCACCCTGCAGGTGCGAGGTGGTGAAGAGCGGCAGCTTGGAGATGATCTGGCGCACGGTGAGGCAGCGCGCCAGGCCGTGATGGGCGACTCCACCGGCACCAGCACTGACACTCACCCTGCAGGTGCGAGGTGGTGAAGAGCGGCAGCTTGGAGATGATCTGGCGCACGGTGGGGCAGCGCGCCAGGCCGTGATGGGCGACTCCACCGGCACCAGCACTGACACTCACCCTGCAGGTGCGAGGTGGTGAAGAGTGGCAGCTTGGAGATGATCTGGCGCACGGTGGGGCAGCGCGCCAGGCCGGCCAGCGCGCGGCACGCCAGCCCGCGCAGCCGGTCCGCGTCCGTGATGGGCGACTTCACCATCATCAGCGACAGCAGCACCTGCCAGAGGGTTTTATGAAAGAGTGGACAAACGAGCATTCGGTTCTCCAAATAACAATATCATCTCTGCCCATAAACTTTTGGAGCATCATAAGAGCGACATATACCTTGCCAGGTTAAAGACGGATTAAGAAAAAAAAATGATGGAAAGTAAGATAGGAGATGACTGATGATGATGATGATGATGATGATGATGATGATGATGATGATGAACACGAGTAAGTTTGCACTGATTTTGTGCTCGTGTGGTACTGCCACAGTCGAGCCAGCCTGTGTACAACCTATAGTCAGTGAACTAGGCAGCGAGGCTCTACCACAGACTAACATAAAACGACAGAAACAGACACAACGTACCATTATACCATTATTAGTTCGCACACTCTCCCACACTTTCTGTATGACATCTTCATAGGATTTGGCCGTAGTTTTCTTTTTAGTTGATCCGGTTATTGAGAAGCGGGTCGTTGATGTGCCGGCCTGAAAGATTACATATATTGTTAATAGCAGGTACACGTGTTATGTTGCCTAGCAACGAGTTGTAGGTGTCAAGAGAAGTTTTGGTGTCATATTGTTACTAAAAATCTAATTATTATTCACTTTTGAAATTTTATGTATATAGAAGGATTTAGAAGAATTTTTATGTATTATGCGGGTGTAGGGATGTAGGAGTGTAGTGGGGTAGAAGTATAAGCCTGTAGGAGTGAAGTTGTGTGGTAGCTTAGAGTTGTAGGAATACAGAGGTGTGACAGTGTAGAGGTATAGAAGTATAGAAGTGTAGGAGTGTAGGAGGTCAGAGATGTGACAGCCCAGAGGTGTAAGTGAAGATGTAGAAGTGTGGCCATGAAGTGGTGTAACAGTGTAGTGATTTAACATTGTATCTGTATAAAAGTGTGTAAGGATATAGCAGCGTAGAAGTGTAGCAGAATAGAAGTGTAGCAGGTTGGAAGTGTAGCAGTACAGAAGTGTAACAGCAGAAGAGTGTAGCAGTACAGAAGTGTAACAGCAGAAGAGTGTAGCAGTATAACAGTTCGCTGCACTCACGCGGTGCACGGGCGCGCAGACGCAGTTGACGAGCACGTTGAGCGCCGCCTTCTGCACCTCCGGCTCCGGCACGATGTCGCCGTCCGCCGCGCCTTCCGCACGCCCAGAACATCGCACCGTTACATGTTATTGACCGATTGTGACTGTACACCCTTATTCACGACTTTAGCTCTTTTAATGTTTTATTTTAAACTAGACGACCCGGTGAACTTCGTATCACCTACATATGGAAGCTGGTAAGCAATGAGTCAACCCACAAAAAGTTAAATTCGGAGATATTGAAGCATATCGATTCATCACCTATTTGATATTATTAAAAAAAACACAAATCATATAAACTAAATAAGTACGGAAAAAAGTTTCTTATTTACTTGCTTCGATTTCCAAGTGCGTTCCATATTTTGCAATTTATACAATAATCTCAAATATTTGAAAAACTTTTTATTAGATAATATAATTATACCTTTTATCAAAAAAGAAAAGAAAATGCTGATATATACTTCTTCAAACATATTTGTTAAGAATTGGTTTGACATCTTTAGACGCTATTTTCTCAAAAAGAAATCCGTGTGGCTTGATACAGCATTACTATGTGTAAAATGTAGTTAAAAATTATTAACATATTGATGTAAATATCAAAATAAACAAATAAATTTGAATAATTTCAGAAATATACCCGATATTCATCGCACTTAAAACTGCTGTAATTGAACCACATTATTTTGACATATGTATTTATATAAGAAGCATTTACTAATTAAAATTAAAGAAATGTCTAAACGACTGTCCCGGTGCCTAATTGTTCTGCGCAGCGTCATGCGCATCGTTCAGACCGACACAGTTACGTGAAACGGGGTATAAAAACCTTGTTAGCATAAACAAAATACAGCGTACATTCTCCTTTCAAATGTTACCATAATATTTAAAATAGGTTCAGTCGTTCTGGAGTTAATTTATATTATTTTAGTATACAATTGTCTATACTAATATTATAAAGCGAAACGAGATTGTTCGTTTGAACGCGTTAGAGTCAGCTAGGAGATTATATTACCATAGACTAGCAGCCCGATTGATTTTGGTTAATATTTATTTTTAATTTTGAAAAATTCGTCTAGTGGTTAGAACACGTCGATCTCAACCGATGATCGTGGGTTCAAATCCCGGCTAGCACCGTTGGGTTTTCAAGTGCTAAATTTATATATAAATCAATCTCGAGTTCGGTAAAACCAGCATGTGCCGGAAAAAATTCAGACACATGTATATCCACCAACCCGCAGTAGAGCAGCGGAGAGGATTAAGCTCTAAACCTTTCCTCAATCAGAGAGGGCTTTGACCAGTAGTGGTACATTTGAGTCCCGCGAAGTCTGCCGTGGGCCCGCAGCCGGCGCAGACACTCACCAAGCACGATGTGCACGCCGGTGGTGAGGTCGGCGTCGCGCATGTCGATCTTCTCCGTCAGCAGCAGCTGCACGCGCGGCGCCACGCAGCACACCGACACCACGTCCAGCGCCGAGCGCACTGTCTCCGCCCTGGGGGGGGGGGGCAGGTTATAAATATACCGGCTCATCCTTCGGCTACCTTCGGAAACGAGACGGGTAATCGTTTTGGATGTATTTTTAATGTGTATTTGTGAGTTTTTCCGATATAAATCTAGTCTCGGGTCAGTGTATGTACGTATTTGTGTACGTGTGTCGGGTGCGCATTCGGGTCAGTGTGTGTATGTGTGTGTATGTATGTGTGTGCGTGTGTCCGTGTGCACGCTCTTGTGAGTGCGAACTCTTGTAAATTAGTGCATGCTTATTTGTGTGTATGTCTTACCTGCCGTTGAAGTTCCAGTCGTACGCGTAGCCCACGACCTGCAGCAGCAGCGCCACGCCGCCCAGCTCCAGCAGCTCGTCCACGGGCGCCCAGCGCGCCCACGCGGCGCCCTGCACCAGCTCGATCTGCTCCTGGATCTCCTCGGCAGACGACTTCGACGCCTGCAACCGAGGCATAGCTTGATCGCACCGCCGAGCTGGCGGTCACCTCATGTCCAGTGAGGGAGAGAGCCGTAAGCCGAACCCCCTCCCCATTCCTCACCTCTTCCCGTATACATTTCCAATGCCAATGGAGTCAGAAATGCGAGGCCATGTTAAGAAATAAGGGATGTTCTATATTGTGGTGTGTTCCAATATGTGAAAAACTAATTGGCCACCTAATAACTGCCGAATCGACTGGTCGCACAAATGAAACACCACTTACAGAAACAATTTTTACATTCGATATATATGTTAGTACGAAAAAATCAAGCCAGCGCGATTCAAGATTACTCCTCTTAACAGCGCCATCTCTTGACAACAATCAGAACTAAATATATCACTAACTATTATAGAAAACTTTTGATTATCCTACTTTTATTGAATTATACCTTTTTATCAAAATAGAAAAGAAAAAATGGATATATGTCTTCAAACAAATGTATTAAGAATACATTAGACATCTTTAGACGCCATTTCCTCAAAATGACATCCGCGTGGCTTGACACGGTATTGCTTATCAGCGTCCAAGTATAAGTAAGTTGTATACTAGGGGGTGGGGGTGGATTGGAATCACCTAAACTCACCTAGCCCCTTTATATACGTGTATAATTAAATATAATATAACTTCGCAAAGTAAATGTTTCCTTTCGGTATTGCTTATCAGCGTCCATATTAAAAGTAGGAAAGATTCTCACTTTATACGGAGGCGGTTCAGGCACGTTGTCGCCCTGCTGTCTCGCGACCTGCGCTGCGCGTATCCTTAGATGCGCTTCGAAATACCTGAAAATTTGAGAAAAAATATCGTATTTATATAACTTCTAACTGATTTTCGCGACTTCATCATCTGTTTCAATCCTATGAGGTTTAGTCACAAAAAGTATATACTAAAATTAATTAAATTTACTTCAGCTGTTTAGGCGTGAAAGCGTATCACAAACAAACAGCAAGAATCTCGTATAAAATAACAAAAAAACGACAGATCTGGGCAAACGTGAGGTTTTTCAAATTTTCTAAGAAATAATTTCAAAATATATAGAAATTAATTGATCAAATTTTCATTTAAATTGCCACCTTTTATTAAAAAACCTTTAGGGGGGGGAGGGCGGTGACACGGAACACAAACGCCCAGATCATTCAATGGTAGTAATACTTTTTTATTGGCCGACGTTCCGACGAAGTTGCATTCGTTGTGATCACGAGCTGACTGGCAGATCATATTAAGTATACCTCGTTTCACGTAAGAGTGTCGGTTTGAATACGAGGCGCATCCTAATTCGCGCATGGCGCATCGCGCAGTAGAGAAAACAAGACATAATACATTGAATGTATATGATATTTTTAACTTATTCAACATTTTCTGCCGTTATAAGACATTTATAATCTATTTATTTAGTAAATAAACACTTTCCGGAACGAAAATAATGATTCTTCGAACAATTACACTGGTTTAGTATTCATTTTTTCAACTATTTTAAATAAAATAAATAAAAATAAATAAACGCATCACACTCAACGGCCCCCATTAAGATCACGTGACTTTGTGTCGGTGGTCCGGAAACACTCACAACACGAACACAAACACCCAGACCACGACAAACATCCGTATGGCCAATACAGACGTTTGCGAGCGGGGATCGAACCCGCGACCGTTAGCGCTTGAGTCAGTTGCAGTGACCACTGCGCCAACGTGTCTGTCAACTATTTGAGAAACAAATTCAATACAAATTCAAAACTGGTATAAAAAAAATCAGTAAGGATTTAGAAATATTAATTTAACATATATAATTACGGAAGTATTTATTTATATATATTTAATAAACTATAAAAATGTCCCGGTGGCTAATTTAGTGTTCTGCGCAGCGTCATGCGCGTAGTTCAGACCGACACAGTTACGTGAATCGAGGTATAATAGGGAGTGTTTTGATCGTCGTCCTCTCTCATCGACAGTGATATCGTTGGGTCCGGGTGCTCGTCCCGACCCGCCCGGGGCAGAGCACACTCTCACAGGACATGCGATAGCACAGAGCGTCACCTGCGCAGCGCGACGCACACGTGGCGCACGATCTGGCGCGCGGCGCACGTCTCGTCGTCCGACACGCGCGACTCCTCCTCCTCCGAGCCCAGGATGGGCAGCGTCGACACCACGTTGTACAGCTTGCGCAGCCCGTCCTGCGCCGGCCGAGCATTAGCGACGGTGCGGCAAGCCGCGACGACTCATGGCGTGTCACATTATTCGAAAACATTTCAAGTAAAAGAGGTTCCTAATAGAATGTTTCGAATATTGAACTTAGCAAAATACTTTTCAATATGCAATAATATAATATGTTTGAAGAACTTATTATTAGATAAAACTTTTGATTATACCAATCTGCTTTTAAATCATTATATATGTGGACGCTGATATGCAATACTGTGTCAAGCCACACGAACATCATTTTGTGAAAATGGCGTCGAAAGATGTCAAACCTTTTCTGAATAAATATGTATGAAGAAGTATATATCCACATTTTCTTTTATTTTTTTGATAAAAGGTATAATGAATTTAAATAGATTGATATATTTAATATATTATGTAATAAAAAGTTTTTGAAATATTTAAGATAATTGTATAAATTGCTAAATATGGAACGCACTTGAAATTCGAAACAATTATTTAGGAAACTTTTTCCGTACTTTTTTAGTTTATATGAGCTTAAATTTCTTTGAATAATGTTAAATAGGTAGTGCAGTATCAAAATACATCAATATCTTTGAATTTGTCTTTTTGTGGGTTGACACATTATTGCTTATCAGCATCCATTTCATCAAAATCAAGAAATTTATTAAGAATAGATTTGATATGTTTACACGCCATTTTCTCAAAACGAAGTCCGTGTGGCTTGACACAGTATTGCTTATCATCGTCCATGTATGGATACCTTAATCCATTTACATACGGACGCTAATAAGAAAATCAAAAAAAAATCAAAATATGCTTTATTCAAGTAGGCTTTTACAAGCACTTTTGAATCGTCAATACAAAAACAAAAGAAAACTAAACACTAATTAATTAATTAATTTACCACCGGTTCGGAATGTAGATTCTACCGAGAAGAACCGGCAAGAAACTCGATAGTTACTCTTTTTAAAAGTTTTACGATGGGTACATACATTTATGAGTTACAAATATATTAAATACAATGTGAATCCAGCTTATACTAAATCCAAGCATGTTTATCATCTATATAATCTTGAACAGAATAATATGCTTTAGCTACTAAGGATTTTTTAATATGTACTTTAAATTTATTTTTCGTAAACTGTAACACTTTTTGCGGAATTTTATTATAAAAACGAATACCTTGCCCCAAGAAGGTAACATTGACTTTGCGGAGTCGAAACTTCGGCGTTATAAGTTTATCCTTTCTTCTCGTGTTAATACAATGCCTGTTACTGTTTTTATCAAAAGAATCAATGTTGTTGTGAATATACATAATATTATTGTAAATGTACTGCGATGCAACCGTAAGTATACCAACTTTATTAAAAACATCTCGAAGGGAATACTGTGTCAAGCCTAATGGACTTTGTTTTAAGAAAATGGCGTCGAAATATGTTAAACCTATACTTAATAAATATGTTTGAAGAAGTATAAATCTACCTTTTCTTTTATTTTTTGATAAAAGGTGTAATGAATTTAAAGCAAATCGATACATTTAATATATTATCTAATAAAAAGTTTTTCAAATATTTGAGATCATTGTATAAATTGCAAAATATGGAATGCGATTGAAATTCGAAACAATAAATTAAGAAGCTTTTTCCATACTTATTCAGTTTAAATGACCTAATGAATGATGAATGATAATGAATGATGAATAATCATTATTGATATGAAATCAATGTCGATTATATAATTTTTAGGTAGGTTGTATTTCATCAACAATGAATTTTAATTCAAAGATGAACCTTATTGTAAATGGTAGTTACGATGTTTTACACTATGACGATATAGCTTGATTCACTAAGTATAAGGACGAGGCGAGTCTAAACTTACGCATGGTACCGTCGAGTAAAAAAAACATAAAACTCTTATTCACACTAATACTATATAGAGGTAAAATTTATTTGTAAGTTTGTTTGTAGACGGTAATCTCTGAAACTAATGATCCTATACGAAAAAATATTTTTTCATTGAATAGCCCATTTATTGAGGAAGGTTATAGGCTATATTACATCACGCTACGACTCATAGGAGCCAAACCATAAACATAACAACAAACGCGAGTGAAACCGTAAGGTTGAAAATTAAGCACCCCGTATACGGGTTGCATTTTTTAAATTTACCTGATTGTCGAACTCCTCGAGGATGACGCGGAATTGAAAGGAAAGACCGAAGAACATGGTCGCGTGGCAACGACCCGAATCGTGAGAACACTCAAGCAGCCACAGCGCATATCTGAAAATTATTAATAATTTTAAGCTATACAGGGTGTATTTGAGGTGTTTTACCTTTTTCTAGAGCTGAGAGAGCCTAGTGGTTGGAACACGTCAAGGACCGATTTATTGGGCCTTAATAATAAATCACTGGTTTGCAAGAATATCGAAGTAATTCAAAATTCTAACAAATAGAACTAAGTACGCCAAAAGATCATAAATCTTTGATGTTTTATCACGAAAAGAGTTGCGATGATGAATTTCCTTTAAATCTGTAAAGTTATAACATCAAGGGATCGTTTAAATTTTGCAGCTATGCACCAACACATTAATGAAGAAATTAAAAAACCCCATTCCCTAAAATTTATCATTTTTAGTTCCATCGATATTCTTGAAAAGCAGCGATATATAGATAAAACATTTTGTGTGCAATTCTGACCACGTTTTACACAAATAGACATCTTTAGACGCCATTTCCTCAAAATGACATCCGCGCTTGACACGGTATTGCTTATCAGCGTCCAAGTATAAGTAAGTTGTATACTAGGGGGGTGGGGGGAGGATTGGTGATACAAAGCTCACCGGGTCACCAAGTTTTAAATAAATTGCCATGTAAGTTTTACAGGCACCCACTGACTACATCTCGTATACACTCAACTGTCAGTACCACACGAGCGCAGAACATTAGTATACCTATGCTTTATACGGAGAGTGAGTCAGAAGCCGAACTTCCCCCATCTCTTCCCTTACTTCCTGTGACCTAATGTGTCTGTCTGTCTTTGACGCCATAGCTCCTAAATGATTTAGATGCGTTTTTTTATTTGAAAGAAAGTTTTTTAGCGATGGTTCTTACACGTTCTACTAAAATCGGTCCGGCCATTTGAAGATCATAATCATTTCTTAGCTGCGGTAGGAATCTTAGATGCATAATAAGTATTTGATCTACTCTCAAAAATATCTGTGACTTGAAATTTTAGACACCTATGCATGCAACAAAACTATGCAAAATTATGGAATTCTTGATCTGATGCTGCAGCCAGGATCAGCAGGATATACAACTCCTCACCAATGTACAGCAGAGGTATTATGTTGGTGCTCGTTGAAATGGTTTCAATGAATAGATTCTTGGGGCATTTTAAATTTTAGTCAATTATAAATCACTCAACATCTGGTGTCCTTCTTAAAATCTGCAGAAATCTTACTGAAACATATGAGCAGTTTTCCTGAATACATTTTGTATAAATTTATTTAAAGTATCTATCGAATTTCTTGTCGGTTCTTCTCGGTAGAATCAATCAATCCGGCGGTAGTTTTATATTTAAAAGACGAATTTGTAACATAAAAGCCCACTTGAATGAAGTATATTTTGAATTTGACCAGGTCTCCGCTCACCTGACGAGGTCTGCGAGAGTGTGACGCGGCATGAGGCACACCCTCTCCATGGCGTCCTCGCAGTAGGCGAGGTAGTAGAGGCAGATGGACACGCCGGTGGCCGCGACGGACGGACGAGGCACTTCGAGAAATTTCTGGAAATGCCAATATTTTTCTATTAAAATTGAATTTCGTCAGAGATACTGCAAAACCGCGTAACTAACTTTATTTTAATATAAAATATTAAATTGTTATATTGATACAAAAATAAGGCCTTTTTGGCATCTCCCATTATTAATATATTAATAACACTGTTAAAAAAAAAGCAAACAATATTTTTTTATTAAAAAAATTGGAATTTACAGTATCTAAATATTATGGCCAATGTTATAAATGGCATGTCGCCTTATTTGTATGTTATAAGACATCATACTATGGAAATAGTTGTAGTAAACGAACTGTGAACTATTTCGAAATCTGTTAATTTTCTTAACATTTTATAGCAGAACTAAGTCTACTCTTTCTATTAAGATGTTCCATTGCTTAGGAAAGTCCTCCTCTCCTATTAAGGTTATGAGTGTCAAAAATAAGGCACTGACATTAAATTATTTCAGTCATAAAGCAATGAGAAACAACTTATGTAAATCTTTATGAAAGTCTGAAAGCGAAACTCATAATTTTAATTCTTGCCTAATACCTGAAAGATCTTACCATCAGTACTTTATTTCGATAGTCACAGCTTACGTAAGGTATATATATATATATGTGTGTGTGTGTATATATATATACAGCTCCTCACCTGCAGACCGCCCATGTTGATGAAGTCTATGGAGAACTTCTTATGGCAGAGCAGCGCAGCGAGGTACTTCAGGGCTTCGAAGGCGAGCCGGGAGTCGCGGGACTCTCGCACGTTCAGGTAGCCCAGGATCAGGCCCAGGGCGTTCTTCTCGAACACGTGCGATAGGAACTGGAAGATTATATGGATGCTGATAAGCTATAATGTGTCAACCAACGATAAGTCAAATTCGGAGATATTGATGTATTCTAATAATGCGTCACGTATTTAACACTAGCAGTTTCCCACTGCTTCGTCCGCGTGTACATAGGAATTTGATACCTAAAAAACTTTCTAGCCTCTTTTTGACCCCTTAGGGGATGAATTTTCAAAAAAAACCATCCTTTGCACACTTACGATATACAAGGAACGTTTGTGCACAATTTGACAGATGCGTTGGCGCAATGGTCACTGCAACGGATTAAAGCGCTAACGGTCGCAGGTTCGATCCCCGCTCACGACAAACGTGTGTATTGGCCATACAGATGTTTGTCGTGGTCTGGGTGTTTGTGTTTGTTGTGAGTGTTGCCGGACCCCCGACACAAAGTCATGAGATCTTAATGGGGGCCGTTGAGTGTGATTCGTTATTTATTTAAATTTCATGTTTCTAGATCCGTTTAGACTCTGCGTTAGTCGGTGAATATGTCAGGTAGTCAGTTTTTATTTTTATGTAATTTGATATATGTATAATGTACTATTATTATATTTGAAGTAAAACCAAATTTGCTCTGAAAGAGAAATAACATTTAGGATATTATTTCCCTTCTATTATTTTAATATAATAAATCTTTCTATTTTATTGTTTTATATTTTACGACCTTCACTTCGAATCTTCTTCTGTCTTTCCCATCATATCATATATCGAATATCAAAGCTTGATAGTTGAAAATTCGCTATAAAGAGGTTGTTCGCAGAAAATTTTCGCATTGTAAATATATATTTTATATCGACTCTTATGGACAAAGGTGAATACCAAGAATTTGTTGAATCGAGGAAGTCGTTATATTGAGGTACGTTATATTAAGGTTGGACTATAATTACATCAATAATGAAGCTACCACCAGTTCGGAATCTAGATTCAACCGAGAAGAACCGGCAAGAAACTCGATACTCTTTTAAAATTACCCGACATCCGTTGCACATTAAGTATTGCAACGCATATCGTAGTCTTAGATTTTCGCGATTATTATTCATTGAAATAAAACTATTTTAAACGGATTTAAATCGCGTATATTAATTATTTTTATCATGCCGACGTTTCGGGCACTTTATAGCGTTCGTGGTCACGGGTAGACTAAGGTGACATTTGTCTATTTGAGGTTTTAGAAAATATTATTTACAACTACCGCCAACGGGCGGTTATTTCAGTATTGCAACGCAGCCGAGTACAGCTGATAAATAAATAAAATCAACTCACCTCCTGGTACTCGCCCATCGGCGTCAAGTACCTCAGTATTAACATCTGTTTGGTGGCGTCTGTGGGTGGGTGGATTTGAATGTTGCCTGAAAAAAAAAAACAATTTTATCCACCTTTACCCATGATATTCTTTAACTAGAGTTGATTGTATCAGATATCACTTCGCGGTACTCCATGGTAAATAAAATTGGAGAAGGAGGAGTAAATAAAGTTGAAAGAGAGTTGGAGGAGGTCTCGTGGTGCGCGGGCGTGCGTGCGTGTGTGTGGGGGGTTACCTATGACGTAGGTCTCCATCTCGGCCCAGCTGGAGTTGGAGGAGGTCTCGTGGTGCGCGGGCGTGCGTGCGTGTGTGTGGGGGGTTACCTATGACGTAGGTCTCCATCTCGGCCCAGCTGGAGTTGGAGGAGGTCTCGTGGTGCGCGGGCGTGCGTGCGTGTGTGTGGGGGGTTACCTATGACGTAGGTCTCCATCTCGGCCCAGCTGGAGTTGGAGGAGGTCTCGTGGTGCGCGGGCGTGCGTGCGTGTGTGTGGGGGGTTACCTATGACGTAGGTCTCCATCTCGGCCCAGCTGGAGTTGGAGGAGGTCTCGTGGTGCGCGGGCGTGCGTGCGTGTGTGTGGGGGGTTACCTATGACGTAGGTCTCCATCTCGGCCCAGCTGGAGTTGGAGGAGGTCTCGTGGTGCGCGGGCGTGCGTGCGTGTGTGTGGGGGGTTACCTATGACGTAGGTCTCCATCTCGGCCCAGCTGGAGTTGGAGGAGGTCTCGTGGTGCGCGGGCGTGCGTGCGTGTGTGTGGGGGGTTACCTATGACGTAGGTCTCCATCTCGGCCCAGCTGGAGTTGGAGGAGGTCTCGTGGTGCGCGGGCGTGCGTGCGTGTGTGTGGGGGGTTACCTATGACGTAGGTCTCCATCTCGGCCCAGCTGGAGTTGGAGGAGGTCTCGTGGTGCGCGGGCGTGCGTGCGTGTGTGTGGGGGGTTACCTATGACGTAGGTCTCCATCTCGGCCCAGCTGGAGTTGGAGGAGGTCTCGTGGTGCGCGGGCGTGCGTGCGTGTGTGTGGGGGGTTACCTATGACGTAGGTCTCCATCTCGGCCCAGCTGGAGTTGGAGGAGGTCTCGTGGTGCGCGGGCGTGCGTGCGTGTGTGTGGGGGGTTACCTATGACGTAGGTCTCCATCTCGGCCCAGCTGGAGTTGGAGGAGGTCTCGTGGTGCGCGGGCGTGCGTGCGTGTGTGTGGGGGGTTACCTATGACGTAGGTCTCCATCTCGGCCCAGCTGGAGTTGGAGGAGGTCTCGTGGTGCGCGGGCGTGCGTGCGTGTGTGTGGGGGGTTACCTATGACGTAGGTCTCCATCTCGGCCCAGCTGGAGTTGGAGGAGGTCTCGTGGTGCGCGGGCGTGCGTGCGTGTGTGTGGGGGGTTACCTATGACGTAGGTCTCCATCTCGGCCCAGCTGGAGTTGGAGGAGGTCTCGTGGTGCGCGGGCGTGCGTGCGTGTGTGTGGGGGGTTACCTATGACGTAGGTCTCCATCTCGGCCCAGCTGGAGTTGGAGGAGGTCTCGTGGTGCGCGGGCGTGCGTGCGTGTGTGTGGGGGGTTACCTATGACGTAGGTCTCCATCTCGGCCCAGCTGGAGTTGGAGGAGGTCTCGTGGTGCGCGGGCGTGCGTGCGTGTGTGTGGGGGGTTACCTATGACGTAGGTCTCCATCTCGGCCCAGCTGGAGTTGGAGGAGGTCTCGTGGTGCGCGGGCGTGCGTGCGTGTGTGTGGGGGGTTACCTATGACGTAGGTCTCCATCTCGGCCCAGCTGGAGTTGGAGGAGGTCTCGTGGTGCGCGGGCGTGCGTGCGTGTGTGTGGGGGGTTACCTATGACGTAGGTCTCCATCTCGGCCCAGCTGGAGTTGGAGGAGGTCTCGTGGTGCGCGGGCGTGCGTGCGTGTGTGTGGGGGGTTACCTATGACGTAGGTCTCCATCTCGGCCCAGCTGGAGTTGGAGGAGGTCTCGTGGTGCGCGGGCGTGCGTGCGTGTGTGTGGGGGGTTACCTATGACGTAGGTCTCCATCTCGGCCCAGCTGGAGTTGGAGGAGGTCTCGTGGTGCGCGGGCGTGCGTGCGTGTGTGTGGGGGGTTACCTATGACGTAGGTCTCCATCTCGGCCCAGCTGGAGTTGGAGGAGGTCTCGTGGTGCGCGGGCGTGCGTGCGTGTGTGTGGGGGGTTACCTATGACGTAGGTCTCCATCTCGGCCCAGCTGGAGTTGGAGGAGGTCTCGTGGTGCGCGGGCGTGCGTGCGTGTGTGTGGGGGGTTACCTATGACGTAGGTCTCCATCTCGGCCCAGCTGGAGTTGGAGGAGGTCTCGTGGTGCGCGGGCGTGCGTGCGTGTGTGTGGGGGGTTACCTATGACGTAGGTCTCCATCTCGGCCCAGCTGGAGTTGGAGGAGGTCTCGTGGTGCGCGGGCGTGCGTGCGTGTGTGTGGGGGGTTACCTATGACGTAGGTCTCCATCTCGGCCCAGCTGGAGTTGGAGGAGGTCTCGTGGTGCGCGGGCGTGCGTGCGTGTGTGTGGGGGGTTACCTATGACGTAGGTCTCCATCTCGGCCCAGCTGGAGTTGGAGGAGGTCTCGTGGTGCGCGGGCGGGCGCGCGGGCGGCGACATCAGGCCGCGCTCGGGGGAGGCGGCGCGCGCTGCGGACACGCGTTGGGATGTTACAAATGTCATATTTTGTGCGAATGCGAATAGTTAAGAACGAGATAAATACGGATTTTTTTGTTAACTGACTTATGACTAGTACATACTTTTTTAGAAATTGAAAACTCTATAAAATAGTAGCTCTATTATTATTTTATATTCAAAAAGATATATATAAATATTATAAATATTTTTTTTTTTATATATAGATATGTCGCGTTCATACTACTTGCTCAAAGAGCCTGTCGCCAACTGATTGCTAGGCAACGTCGTCCGAAGTGATCAGCGTTCTTAGTGCCAGAATCCATATGTTATCCATATATCTATATTTATAAAATTTTAGTGTTATACTAGCTGTGCCAAGCGGTTTCGACCGCGTTAATTTGAGGAAAAAATATATTTATATAATGTTACCTTCCCGACTTGATCACACTTCATCGGATATTTGGTTTAAATTTTGTTTTCCTATAATCCTATTTTTTATTTATCAATTAAAATAAATTAAAAATTGAAATATAAGCAGCCTAAGTTACACCTGTGAGTCCCGTAAAAATCGGTCCAGCCGTTACAGAGATTATCCAGAACAAACAAACAGACAGACAAACAGACGAAGAGAGAGAGAGGAAGTAATTTTGAAAATTGTGTTTGTGATGTTGTTAAGTACTGTGTACACTTTCATATGTATTTGTTAATTTGAAATTACAAACAGACAATTTATTTATTAGTATAGAAGTGTACTCACGGCTGTAGTTTTTGACAGGTGTTTCCGGATCCCTCGTGATGGGTGAAATTTCATCCACCAGCATGTCACCCCCTCCACCGTCGTCTTTATCGCGGTCTGAAATACACCAAGACTTGAGTAATGAACAGGATGATTTTTTTTAACTGGTCATGCAGTTATTGTTTCCCAGAATTTGAGGCTTATAAAAATAAAAAGTCTAACAGCCTGTATATGTCCCACGGCTGGGCAAAGGCCTTCTCTCCTATTAAGTAGTGCTTAATCCACTACGCTGCTCTACTGCGGAGCGGATATACATGTGTCAGAATTCCTCCCGGCACATGCAGGTGTCAAGATGTGATTAAACACAAATTTAGCAAAAAACAGCGGTACTAGTCGGGGTTTGAACCCCGGGCCCCTGACCCGAGAGGGGTCCGGCCTAAAAAAAATTTTATTCATCAAATTTATAAACCTATGCTCTTGAAAATAAAACTTATCAGATATTTAAGTACAATGCACACAATATAATTAATACGAAACTATTTAAGTGGTTCATTAAAATTAAGTTATAACATGACGATTTTTACTGGGAGGGCCCATCCAAAGAATTTGCCATAGGCAGATTATACAGTTACGTTTCTGGGTACAAATAAAGGATTTTAGAAAATGTAAGGGGGTAAAAACAGGGTTTGAAGTTAGGTTAGGTATCAAATACCTATGTATCCGCAAAGCCTTATATATATATATATATATATATATATATATATATATATATAAAATAATATATAATACCTTTTTTTTCCGGCGTGGGTCCATTGCATTTGATGTCATTATTCCTTTTCTTGTCAAAACGCGCGAAATGCCTGGTCTGGTTCGGTGGCGTCACTAAATTCTGGTTCGGCTGAAAGTTTATAAACAATTATAAATTTGATTTTAGTAAAACATGTCTAAGAAACATCGGTAGAAAACCCTCCTTCAAATAAAAAACACTGCATCCAAATCAGTTCACCCGTTTAGGAGCTACGGTGCCACAGACAGACACATAGCGGTCAAACTCATAACACCTTTCTTTTTGCGTGGGGGATATATAAAATAGACATACTCTTTCATCTTGCGTCTTGTTCCTCAATTCATGTAGCCTCTTCAGCATCAGTGGTATCAGCATGGCGTTCAGATCTCTGTAACAGAATTCAAAATAGTTATTTAATTTAGAACCTCGTTTCACATAAGTGTGTCAGAACACTAAATTAACCACCAGGACAGTCGTTTAAACATTTCTTTAATTTTAATTATTAAATGCTTCTAATATCAATTTTATGTCAATTTAATGTACTTAAATCATTAATTGATAGCAAATTTTAGTGCAATTTATATCGGAGTAGCAGTCCTTTGCGATTTCACTCGCTTTTATGATTACTTCGCTTCTATGAATCGTAGCGTGATGTAATATAGCCTATAGCTTTCCTCAATAAGATAACTATCTAACACAAAAATATTTTTTCAATTCGAACCAGTAGTTCCTGAGAATAGCAGGTTCAAACAAATAAACTCTTCAGCTTTATAATATTAGTATAAACTATGTCTAAAGCATGTTTAACTCAAAACAATGAATTTTTCAATGGCCAAAATCAAGGAATAAGGAGAGAATTACATTAGTAAGTTTCACTCTTGTAATTGATGTGAAACCACTCTGTAATTTGTAACAGACACATAAGTAGTTACGAAAGCTGTGAATATGAAAAATAAGGCACTGACACTAAATTCTTTCAGGTGTAAAGCAATGAGAAATGATTTATGTAAATCTTATAAGTCTGAGTGAAGACTAAAACTTATATGTGTAACACTTGCCTAAAAAATAGCGAAAAACACTTAAAGGAGTCTCGGGGTAGATTTTGATGAAAACTAAAACTGTAACATTGGCTCACTAGAGCGTACTACATTATACTTATTAACAATCATATAGCCTATAACAAGCGGACAATCAAGACGCTTCTAAAAATACATTTATCCAGTTCTAATAAGTAGTTTAGGAGCTATTAAGGAACAGATTAACATACATACAGTCACAATTATAACCCTTCTTTGGCTTTGAAGTCGGTAACCAACCTGAAGTTAGTAGCAATCTCCTGGACCTCCATCGCCGCAGCCAGGAGACCAGTAGCGTAGCACTGCAGCGGTTCAGGAGAATTTGTTGCCCAGTTCACTAGCCGATGGATTAATGCTTCATTATCCTGAAATTTATTTATTTATATATGTCTTCATATAGAAAATTAAGGTAAAATTTGTTTGTAAGCTTATAAGTAGGGAGTAATCTCTGAAACAACTCATCCAATTTGAATAAAGCTTTTTGTGTTGGATAGCCTGTCTATTGAGGAAAGTTATAGGCTATTCTGCGTCGCTCCTGTGAGACGTAGCGTGATGTAAGATAGCCTATAACCTTTCTCAATAAACGGGCTATCCAACGCAAAAACAATTTTTCAAATCAGATCAGTAGTTTCAGTCAAATTTTAGCTATTAACAATATAAGTATCAATATGGATTACCTGAAAAACTACACTCATTTCGAGTCCCGGCATTAGGTCAAGCGTGAGCCGGCACGCGGCTACGTTCAACTTGTGTACGTCACGTCCTGTTATATTCTGCCTCGAGTAATACGTGTCACGAACATAATCATTTACTAGCTGAAATAAATAAAGAAAAAAATTAAAACAGAAATATTAATTATTGTACAATTCCGTTATATAAGCAATAATGTGTCAACCTACAAAAAGGCAAATTCGTATATATTGACGTATTCTGACAATGCATCATGTATTTAACATTAAAAAAAATATATATGAATCATCTAAACTAAATAAGTATGGAAAAAAGTTTCTTACTAAAACATTGAAGTGCATTCATTATTTAATAATATGTAATAATCTCATATATTTGAAAAACTTATTATTAGATAACTTTTTATTATACCAATCTGCTTTTAATTATAACTTTTATGAAAATAGAAAAGAAAAGCTGAATTGGTTTGAAATCTTTAGACACGATTTTCTTAAAATGAAGTCCATGTGGTTTGACATAGTATTACTTATAAGCATCCATGTATTATCGGAAAATGATTGTGAATTAGGGTATATAATTATAGGGGTCGATAGGGGCAGCAAAAATGCCTTCTGGCAGCAAAGAATTTGCCTCAATTATTCCTACCGCATAAAATAATAAAAATTATTCACCTTAGTCATAAAATTGTCTTTTTTGAACATAACTTTGAGCGCATGTCCCAGTGCACACTCAGGGTCCGTCCGCGATGGATGCCGTTCATCGAAAGGGTCAGGGTCCTTCTTCATGAAGTTCTCCGTCTCCGCTTCTATTATCTCTGCTATCCTGTAATCGATAGGTACTTTGATTGGTAAAATTGTTGATGGAGTTACACGAGTGAGAACTAAGCATTAAGTGAGAATGAAATGAAAACTCTTAGTAGTTTTTCTTTATACTTTCATAAAGATATAGATAAGCCGTTTGTAGTTTACGACTGAAAGAATTACTGTTGGTGCCTTATTTTTGACATTGACAGCTTTCATAACTACTTATGGGGTAGTGTTACGAGTTTACTGAGTTGTTTTATATCACTCTCGAGAGTAAAACCTAAAAATGTAATTCTCGGCTTAGACTTTCATAAAGATTTACATATCAATTGGAATTTACTGTCAGTGTCTTTATTGTTGACAGCCACAGCATTTCATAATGTGAATTTGGTAACAGTTAGCAGGTTACAGAGTTGTTCTCAATATTGTATCAATTTAGATAGTAAAAATGTAATTCTCAATTCATAATTGTCATTACTGTGGGCAGCCTCTAATTATACAATTGATAATATATATAAGTGAAAGTCGTTGTAAAATACAAAATAATAAAATAGAAATACTTATTATATTAAGTTGGTAGAAAGGAAATAATATCCTAAATGTTGTTTCTCTTTTAGGTAAAGTTATTTGAATTCATATTTGTTAAAATAATATAAAAAACTATAAATAATATAATGTTATATATATGTATTGTGTAAGAACAAATATGTTATAAACATATAGATTTTAGCAGCCAGAATGCAGATTACTTGGACTATTGGACAATGTTGCTAACCACTGGTTCGGACTGTAGATTCTACTCAGAAGAAAAAGTCAAAGAATGATAGTTATTTTTTTAAATTTCATCCATACATACACTAAGGATTTACAAATATATGAAACATTCTGTTGAATTAAATCCAGTTATGTTACTATTTCTATCCAAAACTACAGCAAGTCAGGTTTAGGAGAAACTTCGTTTCAATAAATAATTTAATTATCATTTAAATATTTTGTATGTTGCAGATAATCTCTGAAATTACTGATACAATTTTAAAAAATATTTTTGAGTTAGATAGCCCATTATTGCGGAAGGTTATAGGCTATATAACATCATACTATGGCTCATAGGAGCGAAGTAGTAACCATAAATGTGAGTGGAACCAGGGGGGGTAGCTAATATAAGTATATAAAATTTGGACTGTGCACTTATTTTAAGATAACGGAAAAAAACCTATACACAGTTGTCTGAACATGTTTATTCTTGTTACAACATCTACAATGACGTTGCATTTATGCAAAGTATAAATGTCAATGAATTGAAAAATGAACATTTTCAGCCACAAAATGCAGAAAACGTTTTACACATGGGAATTTGGTCATTTATTTTGAATTTAATGTCACAGTTAGAAATGTACTGTCATACTACTAAAGACGCATTAAAACCATGTTCAACACATGTTTAGCTTAACACTGTTTAAAAAATTAAACATTGCTTAAAATATTATCTAAATTGCTTAACAGCGAATAAACTCATAAAAAAACTTATTGATAAAATGTTATATGTTACATTTGACAGCTGAAGTAGGTTTTAACCCTTAAAAACCTGGTTTACGAAAGTGTTTTATTTTTAAATATTACTGTTTGCTTGTAGATCTAGATAAAGGGAAAAATAGTTAAAAATCCCCATATTAATTTTACATATTTATTTGAAACAGATATCAATTATGATAATTCAGGCATTAATAAAGAAATCAAATACACCGAGGCTAAATCTAATAGTAATGAGAACATTTGGTTTAAAAGATTGGTATCAAAATTGAAACTCTAGGCTATTAAGGGTTAAACATCTATTAAACTCACTGAAACATATATTAATCTATATCTAAAGCATGTTTAACTGAAAACTGTCTTTAGATGCGGATTTGTGGTACGGATTTTTTTAAACACGCGTTTAACGTCTGTTAAAATCTTTTGTAGTAAGACAGGTAGGGTTTAATTCATTTCCAAACATGGAGATTCTTAATTTATTGTGAATTTCATATTGATATTTAATCCCCAGATTACTTCAAACTGATATAGATTTTATTATAAAAGAATATGCATATATTCATAAAATATAGTCTATGACCATATGGAATAATGAATTTCAAATGACAGATACGTTGACGCAGTGGTCACTGCAACTGACTTAAGCTCTAACGGTCCAAGGTTCGATCTCTGCTCACAACATGTTTGTGGTGGTCTGGGTGTAAGTGTTGGTGTTGTATATGTTTCGAGATCCCGAACACAAGGCCAGGATATCTTAATGGGGGTGTTTGAGTGAGATGCTTTTATTCATTTCATTTTTATGGTCCCGTAGTTTTCAAAATAGGTTAACTTGTTGCAGAATTTGCTTCACGCATACAAAATTTGTTCTTTTTCTTTTTATTACATTAGTACAGGTAAAAGATAATAGGGTAGAAAACATTGCATTTCAATTCGTAATAGCCGGGCATAAATAATAACGTGAATAGTGAAAATTAGTGTCTGATAGTTGCATAATAAAATGCAATATGGTAGTCATAAGAAAAAAAAATCAAATTATTTAAACTATTTCTAAATGGGTACTGTAATTTTTTTTTTTTAAATAGACACTTTTAGGTACATTACAATTATGCTTGCTTGTAAATATAATTTTTTTTATTGAGATAAAAACAATTTTAATGAACTAATGTTGCTTAAATGTACTTTTTTTTAAATTTTGGATTGATAAAGTTTTCGTCTATGTTTTAGTAATTTTTTTTTAATTAAGTAGTTAAGCAGACAATGGTGTATAAACTTGAAAAAAAAATAAATTCACTTGTTGCCTCTGGCCGGCCGAGTACGACGTACGATCATATACAATGTGGAAATTTTGACATTTCATTGATAACAGCCTAGAGCTCACCTTGTCAAAGTCGGTATGGGATCGTATACAGGAGACGTGTGCTGCTCCTCCCATTGCCTCAGGAGCTCAGTCACTTCCTGAGCCGGTCCTGAATCCATTTCAATAAACTATCACGTTAGCAGAATCACACGAAAACTCATCTAACCTAACACAATACTAATAACTGTCACACGCGCAACCACTTCGTTTGAACACAGCGAGTTAAGTGGACGTAAATTAAAATAATTTTATATTATAATTTATAAAACATTCTTATCATAGAAATTGTTAATAAAATTCTATTAAATTCATTTAAAGCGAGCGTATTGTCTTTGTGCCGCGCACTCTTTTCCGTTTCCACCATCAATTCATTAATGGGGATACCATACAAAATAATTGTAAATAGGCTTTTTTAATTTTTAGTTGTGCCATTCGTGCCATAAAACAAAAAAAGTAAATATCGAGCAGGGTTGTCAGTTTAAATATCCATACAATAAAACATTTTTTTACATTAGGTACGCAAATTTGAAATAAATTTTAGTTAAGTTAAAATACTGTACTTTTGCTAAATGCAGACAAAATATATACTGCATATATACTAATAATACTGCATAACTGCTTGGGTTTTATGCAGACAGTTGATTGTGAATGAGAGGAAGCGATTTTTATTTCAATGCTCTTTCTTGCAAATCTAGGACTGTCATATGAAAAAATACAATAATCGTATATGGGTAAGCTGTGCGTGTTCTTTTTTTTAGGATTTTTAGGAATTAGTCTTAAAGACACTGAAATAAGAAAATTATACATTTTTGCCCTCTTTTTATCTAAAGAAATAAATAAAATGGAAGTGTTTTTTTTTTGTATTTTAACTAAATGTGTTCCCGGTATTGACATTAAAAACACAATTTTTAAAATTCTTGCCTGTCAGTCTGCACGTTTCCGCTAATCTCTAAACAGCTGGATTGATTTTGATGGAACTTTCACTCACAGACATAAT
This sequence comes from Hypolimnas misippus, assembly GCA_037950945.1. Taxonomy (NCBI): domain Eukaryota; kingdom Metazoa; phylum Arthropoda; class Insecta; order Lepidoptera; family Nymphalidae; genus Hypolimnas; species Hypolimnas misippus. The sequence continues at coordinate 5,738,607 of JBBEEQ010000002.1, forward strand.
AATATAAGGAGTAACTTAGGATTTTATTTTAAGAATTGTATTTATTTTAATTAATAAATAAAAAATTACGAGGGACATGCGAAAACAAAATTAAAACCAATAAAATAGTTAACAATATCCGATTCAACTAGGGAAGGTAAATATTACATAAACATATTTTTTCCTCAAATTAACAATAAAATTGAGTAAGATTACGTAACAGATAAGTAAAAAAAATACTAAAGACATTAAGTTATTGTTAATGTCGGAAGCAATTAGCAATTCTTTTTAAAATAATTAATTGTTTATACTCTTTATAATGACTTCTTTAATAAAACAAATAATGATATACGTACAAAACTATAATACATATGTTATAAGCTCGAGGATTTTGGCGCCAGAATGAGGAGAACGTTGGACGGCATTGCTTAGCAACCAGCTTATGACAGAGTATGACAACTCTGTCCTACTCTGTCATCTGTCAAAGAACTCTCTTTGCGCCAGCAAGTCAATTTATTGTCTGGGTTGAAAATGGGTATAGAGTTTTAACATCAAGTTGTATGAACTATGTCTATAGTTATAAAATACCATTTTATAAAATGAATTAATTTGTTCATTTTTACTACTATATTACACAGCACTATAATATTTTTGAAGGCATTGAAAATGATTTTAGACGTTTAATTTTTCTATTTAAGCGTGTTGTAAAACTACTAGCTTCCGCCCGCGACTTTGTCCGGGTGGAATAGTTACTTTGGGCTAATAATACATTATTTTAGAAAAATTTTGGTTAGTATAAAAAAGGTTATAGTGAGCTAACCTTAAAAGATAGACATATGGTGTCGCGGATTTTTTTAGAAATTTTGAATGGGGACAATTCAATCATACATGATTTTTGCGAAACTCTAACCGTTTACGCAGCGCACGCAGCGTAAGCTCTCTCAAAAAAAATATCACCCGATTTTGAAACATTCTTCATTGGTGCTCCGCTCCTTTTGGTCTTAGCGTGATAATATATAGCCTATAGCCTTCCTCGATAAATGGGCTATCTAATACTGAAAGAATTTTTCAAATCGGACCAGTACTTCCTGAAATTAGCGCGTTCAAGCAAACAAACAAACAAACAAACTCTTCAGCTTTATAATATTAGTATAGGTTATTTAGTTTTGACTGTTTAGTTGACCGTTTCGACGAACGAATTATTTTGTTTATATTTTTTGTATATTTATTTGATAAATCAAAGACAATCTTTGAATCTCAGTATACTAAAGGGACTAAAGGTACGCAAACTCCAATACTAGTCTTAATTTTTTTTATTCTGGTGGTCTTGGTCAAGGCAAAATAATGAAAGTCCTTGCTAAAAATGTAACTTCTTTTAAATATCTGAAGTTTTGAAAAGACCGAAAATCACGTTCAAAGTTAACATAAACAGAAAAAGAGATAGACGAACAGAAGAAGCAAAGCGTATTAAAAATGTGTGTGTACCAATATCTAGTTTATAGACCTATCGTCAAGATTGATGTGCCGTGTGCTCATGTTGTTACTGTCATTGTAACCGTACAATGACACTAAAATCTTGAGTGCATCAGATCCTCCTTCATCTTTTCAACTAGAGATGCCACGAATATTCGGTAACAATTCGGTGTTCGGCAACATTTTGCAAACTATTCGACGAACACCGAATAACGAATTACGAAAAAAAAAGTAAAATATTACTGACAAAGATCATTCTCCCTTTCTCAAACAAATGGTTATATTTCTTAAGGTAAGGTCTTGTTGGCCCAAAAATACTCTCGCTTGTTAAAGTTGTTAGCTCGATGCTAAACGTCGTCAAAATCCATGAGTTTATGGAATATCTATAGTTATATAATATAATATCATTAAAACGTGTTAGTTTTAAGTAATGTGAATAAATTGTCCCCAACACTGTTAAAAATATGAGAGTTAATATAGCTATCTGCGTGATTGCTAATATATTTTATCAGGTGTTGTAAAAAACTAAAATCATCGTGACATCGTGTAAATAATGTACTATTTGTGTACTGGGTGCACATAAATAGTACATTGCAAATACTTTATTCATTAATCATGATCTCCTGCAACATAGTTGCCTGGTAAAGATCCGTGTTTAGGGTAAGTCGCTAATTATGGTCCTTTATGTACAATAAAGTATACTTTTTTCTATTTGTATCAATCTATCTATTTACATATATATTACAATGAATTGCTATTCTCGAGAAAACTCGAGAAAGCTGGACCGATTTAGCTAATTTTGATCTTGAAATAATTGTGTGTGTTCAGGGAAAGTTTAAACGAGAAACATAAATAACCATAAAGGGAAAATACTAAACACGACACTATAATTTTCCAATATAAACTGTTTTTTCACAACCCTCTTGATTGTTAAATATTTATAGGTGCGTTCAGAAAGTCTTTTTATAGCTGTAGGGTCCGATCTCTTTGTTCTTTTGTTCGAATACAAAACAATTTTGTTGCGAAAAAAAAATGGTGCTGCATTTATTATAGAAAAAATGTTGTACTAAGTTTTAACCACATTTTCCACAAATAATATGTAGGTGATACAAACTGAAGCGCGTCATCTAGTCTGTAATAAATAGCTGTCCGTGCGACTCCCATTTCACGCCGTTTTTCTGTGAGAGTGTTATACAGCCACGGTAGAGCCAACTCGTTTACGAGTAGTTACACTGTAGTCATTGGAGTAATATACTCTAGGCATTGACAGTAAGTTTATTCAAGTGTAAAGCAATATCAAACAACTCATGAAAGTCTGAGAGCAGAACTTATAAGTGTAATTCTCGCCTTAGAAATATCAACAATAGTCTTACTTTTATACTTCTTTCTTTATCAAGCTGATCAAGCATTTGTGATTCCTCTAATACTAACCAATGTAGGAGCTCCCAGTATTCAGACCAACCCTAGGCAACAACGCCTCGGTTATTCGTTCCAAGCTCTAGCCAGCTTTAATCAACCAAGCATCGTCTTATCGATGCTAGTCGAGGCCCTGGTCAGTCTTGATGACTCAAGTCTAAGTCCAGTACTGCTTACCAAGCCTAGGCCTTATTGATCAACACAGACTGATCAAGCTTGGGTCGACACGGGTGTGCAGCTTGGGATCGGCCCATCGTCATTACCTACATGGGAAATGTCCATAAGCGATGGTGATCACTTAACATCAAATTGTTAGGAATATACCATAAAAGTAAATATGAATAGTATTTTTTTTTTATTATGGAAGTGTCGTTTTTAAAAAATAGTCATGTAAACAATTATATCGTACATTATTATTAAAAACCAGCATCTTGTTGCTGTAACCTCGTTTTATCAGCTCAGAGGTCGTGATTAAATGTTGCCAGTGTAATAGAATTAGCAATAATTATTGCAAAATTAAACAATTTAACTATTTTAAGAAATAATAGTGTTAGTTCATATAAAAAATAATTTTAAAATTGGATAAATGGCAGTCCATATTTTGCGATATAAAATATTATCCATATATTTGAATAAAATTATTATTAAATGAAACTTTTTATAAGACCATTCTGTTTTTAATTCATTATACTTTTTATCATAATAGTAAAGAAAAGATATACTTCTTAAAACACATTTATTACGAATAGGCTTGACATGTTTAGACGCCATTTTCTCAAAATGAAGTCCGTTTGGTTTGGTACAGTATTGCTTATCAGCGTCCATATGTATATGTATGTATAGCGTAACCTTGACCTGATGCTATAATATCAACTGAAATCAGCATTATTCACGACTCCGTACCAACTTACAGCAGAAGCATCGAATCGAAGTTCGTCGAAATGGTCTCAATGAATTTATTGTCTGGGGTTTTATAAAATGTTATTTTTTTTTCTATTGACGACCATTGCCTTACGAGCACATTACTGTGGTAACTCTACCTTCATATCTAGCAACACTATTTGTTATATGCATATCGATGTGTTTACATTGACAAAAAATATTAGAAACGGAATTATTAAACTGAAATACGTTCAAAATATATCTAGACTAAATTAATTAAATTAATAAAATGATTCCGTGTCTGTAACGATTGTACTCTGCGGTGATTTTAGAAAATGTGGTGTTATAAGTTTCCTTTACTTTTGATAGGTATGTATTTTTATTTATTGTTTAATTCCGGGATCTTCCCAGTCTTAAAATGATATTTCATCTCACTGTTAGGAATATATCATTAAAGTAATTAATACTGTATTTTGTCTATGGTAGCTCGTTGATCAGTTATTATTTTATATCGGCCCTCTCTCTAGGATAGATTGCTCGTCTTTACTCTCAGAAATATATTCATAATTACGAATAAACTAGTAACTAGAACCCCGGAGATAACTTAACACTCACTAGTATTTGTATCAAATTTACAAATTTTCTTAAACTAAACACTGTTTCTTATTTACATTCTTCTATTCAAACCATTGGAGATCTAAATATATATAACTCAAAGGTGACTGACTGACATAGTGATCTATCAACGCACAGCCCAAACCACTGGACGGATCGGGCTGAAATTTGGCATGCAGGTAGATGTTATGACGTAGGCATCCGCTAAGAAAGGATTTTGATTAATTCTACCCACAAGGGGATGAAATAGGGGGTTGAAGCTTGTATGAACTTTTGTCAATTTAATCCGATTGGGCTAAGACTTTGTATGCATAAAGTAACTAGATATCAGGTATCGCAGACGAAGTGCCGAGCATCAGCTTTCATATTTTTAATTAAAAAGAAATTATATTTCTACAAAAGGTTTCGGCTAAACGTTTATGTTATAAGCAATTACTAGCTGTGCTTCGCGGTTTCGCCTGCGTTAATTTAATTCGAAGTGAGCCAAGATGGCCTAGTGTTAAGAACACATTGAACTCAATCGATGATCGTGGGTACAAACCCCGGCTAGCACTACTGATTTTTCAAGTGCTAAATTAGTGTTTAAATTCATCGCGAGTTCGGCGGTAAAGGAAATCATCGCGAGGAAACCTGCATGTGCCGGGAGAAATTCTGACACATGTATAATCCGCCAACCCGCAGTGGAGCAGCGTGGTGGATTATGCTCTGAACCTTCTCCTTAATAGGAAAGGAGGCCTTTGCCCAGCAGTGGGACATTTACAGGCTGTTACTTTACATTACTTTTTTTTTAATTTATTACGGTTAAACCGTTTCCAAAGCCTGAACAAGCAGACAGACAAAAATTTTATACATTGTGTTTAAGTATCTACACGATAACGATTAATATCTACTTGTATTAATATCTAAATATTATAAGAAAATTGATTTTGGCACACTATATGGCGACCACTTTGTACGGCGTTACCTAGCAACCAGCAAGTGACTGAGCGATAGGCGAGAGTATCTTAGGAACAAGACAATGAAATTTATACTATGTATGAAAATATGAAATTTATACTATACAAAATTTTCATAGTGATTTTTTAATATATATATATATATATATGTATGTATTAAAGAATAATATCTTGAATTTCCCCGTATCGCTGAGGTCATAACCTAGTCAGCACAACAAACAAAGATTAATAAAATAATGTGCTATTAAAAAAATACGAATTTTAAATGAAATTTAACAATAACTTAAAAAATAACTGACACACCACAAAGAAAAGGCTTGATTTTTTACAAAATACAGTTAATCTCATAGAGGAATTAAATTTTAAGAAGTCAATTCTTTCTTGCATAGCCGGTTCAACGATGCGGCAACTAAGGCGCCGGGCGAGTCGACTTAACTTCACTATTTTATTTAATTTTAATCGCTATCTTACTCAATCTAATAAATAAGAAATATGCATTCATAAATAATAATATTATAATTCAAAAACAAATAAATATAACAAAAAATAATCTTTGTGGAAGTCGGTTGAAGGGGCGTCGATTTAATTACTTGCACAGGACGCTGAGAGAGTTAGGGCCGGCCCAGTCTGTGAGAGTGTGATGCAGAGATATAATCGAATTGAACGCAGAAGAAGTCGAGAGCGGCACGCTAGTTGGACGATGATAAGCAATAATGTGTCAACCCACAGAAAGTCAAATCCGGAGATTTACATCACATGTTTAGCATTGTTGAAAAATTTATTAGGTCATCTATGTAAACGAAATAAGTACAGAAAAATGTTTCTAAATTAAAGTTTCGCATATTGAAGTTCTATATTTTGCAATATGTAATAATCTTATATATTTGAAAAACTTATTATTACAAAACACTTTTTATAAAAACAATTTTCTTTTAATTTTTTATACATTTTCTTCTCCTAGATATCAAGTTAAGTTCCCTTACTTAACCCTTACTTAAGTTCCCTGATGACCGCTCTGGTGTAGTGGTGCTGAATGTACCTCTAACACCAACGGTTGCGAGTTCGAGTCCCGCTCTTGACAGATATTATTTATATAAATATTTGTTCCTAGGTCTGGGTGTTTGTCTTTGTGGGTCTCCCTACCCCGGAGAGCACGTAAAGCTGTCGGTCCTGCTTGTTATCATAATCACCTGATAATGATCGTTACTCTTAGTAGGGATATTATTCTAGTCTAAATGGTTGCTGGCTTGCCTTCAGGGGTTGAGGAGGTCAGACGGCAATCGCTCTGTGTAAAAATCAGTAACTCGTCAATATCTGGACTAGAATAGAAAGCAGACCCTGGTATAACCGGGAAAGCTAGGTAGATGATGATGGAGATTCAAGTTAAGTTCCCTGCATAGGATAATCACTTTACCCTGAACAGAGATCAGCCTTGTCAGACAGAGATACATGAGAATGGCAACTTAAAATGCTTAAGTACACGTTGATAATGCAACCTGAAATTTCTCACGGTGTCGTAACAAGACGCAACGCGACGTCATTGTTCTATAATCGTTGATTAGATAGTTTCTTTATCATATATTTGCGCTCAATCGGCGTAAGGTTTATGGGCTGTCAAGTGACTGTATAGTCTGTGACATTCGTGACAGTGTTAGTCTGTGTCATTACTATTGGGATCCGGTTTCCAGTCCTCTCTCTGCTACGCGACTCCGATGCGCGCACACTATAAACAACAATAGTTCCTGAAAATCATCGTGTTTACCAACAACAAAGCGGTCATAACATCGTGACGAGCTTTAGCCTTAACGTCTAAAAGTGTATATTTATATTATATTATACTGAAAAGACCAATTTTTTTTTTTAGTTACAACACCGACGTTATCTTCTGTTGTTAGTGATGAGATATGTCCGTAAGTATATACCTATATTTATCACTGATTTAAGTTATGAACGGACTGTGCGGTCCGTGGGACGCGTACAGCACCAGATGTCCTGATGACAATGGGACCATTTCGGAAGTATATTTTTTCAAATAAAAAAATCAAAATCGGTCCTCAAACGGCGGAGTAATCGGTGAACATCTATAAAAAAGTCCCTGACGAATTGAGAACCCTCTCCTATTTTGGAAGTCGGTTAAAAAAAGAATCTACTTCAAAAGCAAAATACTTAATTTTGTGTACTTGTTATATGTATTCCAGTTATTTTGATTTCAAAACCAAACTATGAAACCGATTTTGATGAAAATAAGACCAGCGGGAGATTATACTCTTATAAATAAAAAAAGAATTAACCGAATCGCTCAAGCCGTTCTCGAGTAATCGGTGAATATAAACACAAAAGTCCACGACGAATAGAGCATCCTCATTTTTGGAAGTCGTCACCAACAATATTTTTTTTGTTTTTCAGTTCTACACCATCCCCGGGAGGGTTAAGTGGCAGATTTAAGCGTCAAGCTACACAGTTACAGTGAGTTCTTATTCAGCATTTATTAACAGACCAGTCGTCGCGACTTTACGTAGAAAATATCATTCCATATTTAACGACAAAACGAAGCCTATACCCTTCTCCAAGTCCCATTTGAATGTCCCATTGATGCTTCTGCTGTAAGTTGGTACGGAGTCGTGAATCATGCTGATTTCAGTTGATGTTTTAGCATCAGGTCAAGGTTACGCTATTATGTTATTTGAATATCATTCATAATATGGACGCTGATAAGCAATACTGCGTCGAGCCACACGGAGTTCATTTTGAGAAAATGGCGTCCAAAGATGTCAAACCAATTCTTAACAAATATGTTTGAAGAAGTACATATCCACCTTTTCTTTTCTTTTTTGATAAAAGGTATAATGAATTAAAAGCAGATTGAGATATTTAATATAGTATGTAATAAAAAGTTTTTCAAATATTTAAGATGGAACGCACTTGTAAATCGAAACAATTAATTAAGAGACGTTTTCCGTACTATTTTAGTGTATATGACTTGATTTGTTTTAAATAATGTTAAATAGGTGATGCAGTATCAAAATATATCAATATCTCCGAATTTGACTTTTTGTGGGTTGACACATTATTGCTTATCAGCATACATATAGACTTCCCACATTATACATACTTAAGAATAAATGGACGATTCCATTTAGCCACTCCAAGCTATCCACCCTAACGGGGATAATCGGTATCGTAAATTCATTTTCCGATTGTCCACCCAGACTATGTACAGTCAATAACGCGATTAATTTAATTTTTCAATTTTTGTAATATGATTCATTACTAAAAATAATTTGGTTTTGGTTTATTATGTTTAACGAAAATCTAAAAAATGTATTTAATATCTCAGTATACCTTGGGGTGGATAGTTGGAAGATCAATCGAAATGAAATTCCGTTTATCCACCCTGGCCGGGGTGGTCAAACGGACACGCGATTCCGATGTATTGTAATGTAATTTTTTTTATTATATTGTCGATTCAAAAGTGCTCGTGAGAGCCTACTTGAATAAAGTATATGTTGACTGATTCATTGAAACTGAACCTGAATAATGTAGTATTTTATGTATTTATATTCGTAATTTCTTCGTTTTCCAGATGCGTGTTACCGTCATATCCTGAACACGGATCTTACACTGCGGACGGTATCGACGACGCGTCACCAGGACAAGCGTACTCCTCCGTGTTCCTCAACGTCACTTGCTACCCTGGCTTCATCATTAAAAGCGGAAGTGATTCTATTTACTGCCACAATGGTCATTGGTCCAGTGCGATTCCTAAGTGTGTTCGTAAGTGATATCTACTTAATTATTTTATATACATAGCTGGGCAGCGAGCAGGCATCTACATCTTTCAAGGATCTATCTTCAAAATCTTTAGCGTGTATCAAACTCAAACTCAAAATATACTTCATTAAAATAGGCCTTTACAAGCTCTTTTGAATCATCAATTTACAAATTTGTGATGTCAGTTCCACGTGAAGCTACCACCGGCTCGGAGTTTGGACTCTACTGAGAAGAGCCGGCGAGGAGCTCCAGGAGGAAGAGAGTAGTTACTCTTTTAAAAATATTTTTGTACAATATTGTTTGATACAATTAGCTACAGTTATCCTGCGAGAATGTCAACGCCCTATTATTCCACGCGGTTTTATCATTAATGTAATCATACACTGAATAGTATGCTTTTTCTATTAATGATTTTTTTATATAAACTTTATATTTGTGAAGTGGCAAATTTAATATTGTCACCGGGATTTTATTATAGAAGCGTATACTTTGTCCCATAAAAGACATATTAAATTTGCGCAGTCTGAAACTAGGAATTCTCAGCTTATCTTTACTTCGCGTGTGTATGCAATGTTTGTCACTGTTTTCAAAAGTATTAATATTTTAGTGGATGTACAAAGTATATCGGATGTCGGAGTATGCTAGTCTTTTGGAAAACTAGTTTTATTGTTTTCATTCATGGAAATAACTGGCAAACGAGCAGACTTCACGTGTTTTTAAGTTCCGTCACAGCCACTTATTTGCAGCACCAGAGAAGCCGGCAATTGCAAGGTCGGCTATAGGATATTAAAGGGAATAGGAGGTAAGAAAAGAAATTGGGAGTAGGTTTGCTTTGTCACTCAATTACGAAACAAACTCTTCTGAGCTCATGTAGTACTGGTCAAGACAGTCCGAGCTTTCGGGCTGTACGTAATTCGCTTCACCGATATTTTGTAAAAAAACTAGTTCCCATCCACATTCATGCTTACCCTCACTTGCCTATATAAACCTTTATCAAAAACCTGGCTCCTTAACGGTGAGACTTTTCAAATAATAGACAAGCAAACTTCTGTTTAAGAAAAAAAATTTGAAATTTAACTTCAGGTTTCTGCCGCCTTCCCAAGGACGCTAGCGTCACGTACTTCTGCCCCTCCTTTGACTTCGCGCGAAGGTCCAGTGAGTGTGGCTCTGTCGTGCCCAGCGGAACTATCGTGAGACCAGTATGCAAGACTCACTACTACTACCCAGACACGCTGTACAACATGGTTTGCTACGGAGGCACCTGGGACCATGTTGTCACGTGCAGACCAGGTGGAGTACGAAAATTATCATGACAGAAAGTAATATGTATATTTCAAAGTTTAAAAAAAATGCGATGAGACCCGTTATATAATACGAATTATCACATAATTCCAAAATAAAATCTTTCAGATTGTGGCAAAATAACCCCTGAGGCTACACTACTCGTCTCGGGGGGGAAATCGGCAAAACGAGGGGAGCTGCCGTGGCACGCGGGCATCTACAGCAAATCCACCACTCCGTATATGCAGATCTGTGGAGGATCGCTGGTCAGCACAACAATCATCATATCTGGTATACCACGTCCAAAACTGTGCTCGAAGAAAACGTACACAAACATAAAATGACAATGTCCATTGTCTGTGCCAAAACTGCTTATATATGTATACATGATTAAGGTGCCTATCGTATCCAGATTTCAAAACGTTAAAATTATTATTGGTCATCTTCAGTTCACTTTCATCTGCCCTTTCTATAAATGAGGTTTTTCGGACTCATTCCAGCGGCTCATTGCTTTTGGAGCGATATCAAGAAGCTACTGCCCGCCTCAGAGTATGCTGTTGCGGTGGGCAAGATCTATCGCCCTTGGAGCAACCCCAGGGACGTAGACGCCCAGACGTCTGACGTAAGTTTTATTTGATTGTCGTCAATTAATCAAAATCAAGATAAGTGGATTAAGTATGCCATCCAGCTACACGTAATTTTGTGTTTTGTCTGTTCTCGAAATCGATTCTTTAACCCTTAATGCATACTGTGGTTTTTAAACCACGTAAAAAATAGTGTTACCAATTACATTATACCTAATTTTTATTGTATTATTCAGGAACACTTTTTTATTTTCTAAATAATCCTATGATATTAGCCATAAGCCAATTATTAAATTGAAATAAGTCAATTACAGATACTAGTGTCACTTTTTTTTCTATTTGACCACTTAAAGATTACTTATGTACATTTTTTTAAAGGAAGGTAAATCGCACATTTAAGGGTTAAGTCTAATTTACAAAGTCATTTTGCAGTGGTCGATTGTTACTTTGTATATTATAAAAGTGTTACATTATTAACTTATTATTCAATAACTTGGCACTACTAAATTGCTTGTTATATTTTTCTCTTTCTATCTGCAACCGGTGTCACTATTTTTTAATGTAAATGTTGTGCATTAATTCGATCAACCTTTTCGCCAGTTCCCATCTTAATATATATGCCTAATTCATTTTAATATTAGATGTTGACTACATTAATTATAAAACCGCGTGGAATAATAGGGCGTTGACATTCTCGCAGGATAACCGTAGCTAATTGTATCTAACAATATTGTACATAAATATTTTTAAAAGAGTAACTACTGAGTTTCTCGCCGGCTCTTCTCAGTAGAGTCCACACTCCGGTGGTAGCTTCACGTGGAACTGACGTCACAAATTTGTAAATTGACGATTCAAAAGAGCTTTTAAAGGCCTATTTGAATGAAGAATATTTTGAGTTTGAGTTTGAGTTTGTTTCACATATGTATGGCTAAATATTATCCAGGTCGCCGAAATAAAAGTCACGCAGTACTTCCAAGGAGCAGCGACTAACTTTCAAGACGACATCGCTCTCGTCATTGTTGTAACTCCGTTCACGTATCAAGTGTTCGTCCGTCCCGTCTGCCTCGACTTCGATCCGGCACTTGAGAAACAGCAGTTACGTTACGATAATTTAGGCAAGGTATAATCAAAATTTACTGCCTTACTACAAATGATTTATAAGTATGTGTCAGGAATAGATCATAAAATTAAATGGATGCTGATAAGCAATAATGTGTCAACCCACAGAAAGTGAAATTCGGAGATATTGATGTATTTTGTTACAGCATTTCATATTTAATATTATTCAATAAAAAATAAAGTCATATAAACTAAATAAGTACGGAAAAAAGTTTCTTAATTGTTTCGAATTTCAAGGTCGTTTCATATTTTGTAATTTATACAATAATTTCATATATTTAAAAAAAACTATGTTAGATAATGTATTAAATATATCAAAGTGCTTTTAATTTATAATTCCTTTTATCAAAAACGAAAAAATAATATGGATAAATACTTATTAAAACTAATATATTAAGAATAGGTTTGGCATCTTTAGACGCCATTTTCTCGAAATGAAGTTCGTGTGGCTTGACACAGTATTGCTTATCAGCGTCCAAATAGTACTGTATTTTGTCTATGGTAGCTCGTTGATCAGTTAGTTATTATTATATATCGGCAGTACGCTCCCTCTCTAGAATAGATCGCTCGTCTTCACTCTCAGAAATATATTAATAATTACAAGTAAATTAATGTTTAGAACCCCAGAGATAACTTAACAGTATGTTAAACGCGTGTTTAAAAAAATCCGTACTTCAAATCCGCGTCTAAGGACAGTTTTGAGTTTGACGTGTTTAACAGATGTCTGGAGCCTTTATACGCTGTTAAATGTAACGTGTGACATTATATTAATAAGTTTTTCATGATTTTATTATCTGTTAAGCAATTTTTAAACACTGTCTGCCTTACTACAAAAGATTTAAACAGACGTTAAACGCGTGTTTAAAAAAATCCGTACTACAAATCCGCGTCTAAGCACAGTTTTGAGTTAAACATGCTTTAGATATAGATTAACATACGTGTAAGTGAGTTTAATAGATGTCTTAAACCTATTTCAGCTGTCAAATGTAACGTGTAATATTTTATCAATAAGTTTTTTATGAGTTTATTCGCTGTTAAGCAATTTAGATAATATTTTAAGCAATGTTTAATTTTTAAACACTGTTTAGCTAGACACGTGTTGAACATTGTTTCTTTTGTAGTATGGCAGTTAAATTTTATACAATAAAATTGATGGTTTCATTTTAAGTCTAAATATTTTATAGATTATTTTGTAATTGTTCCGTATAATGTAACAAGACCAGCGAGGATCGTTGCTACTTACATTAGTATGCAATTTGAAATCGTTATAGATTCTGAACGGTAATTCTGATTGAAGAACTATATGAGAAATCTAATAATGATTTTTAAATACCTATTTAACGATACCTCATTGATATAGTTTGTCGATTTAAATTTTATTTCTTTTTTAAATTATGGCGTCCTAAATCGGCCATTTTATTTTTTTGAAATTCTTATGCTTTTTATGACATTTGCGTCATTATGACGAATCAAAGACGTAGATAGAATTTATCGATTTGAATATTTTATCTTTTCACATTATGGCTTCTAAAATGGCGGCCATTGTTTTTTTTAATTTTTTTTTTTATTTTCTACGACATTCGCGCCATTATGACGAATCCAACGACGCATCATTTATTAAAATTACGCATTTGATCTAAATAGTGCGATAAAGGTACAAACACATACATAGACTGATAACCACAACATTGACCATGACATTTTTCTATAGTCATTAACGATTCAATTCATTCTGCCAAATGGATTTGTGGCTAATTCTTTAAAAACTATCACTAGATATTGATGTATTCTGATAGTGCATCATGTTACCAGGTAGCCGGGTGGGGTTTCCTCTCCGAAGACGGAGAGCGATCTCCCGTACTGAAGGTGTCTGAAATACCGTACATCGATACGGGATTCTGCCTCGTGTTGTATTCGTTCAGCTTTACGAACCTCATCACTATTGACAAGATATGCGCCGGCTACAACAACGGTATGTACAAATGGTGGTGATAAGCAATAATGTGTCAACCCACAAAAAGTCAAATTCGAAGATATTGGTGTGTTCTGATAACGCGTCACGTATTTAACATTATTCGAAAATTTTTTCAAGTTATCTAAACTAAATAAGTGCGGATAAAAAATGACTTAATTTCATGATTCAAATATCGAAGTGCGTTCAACATTTTGAAGTATGCAATAATCTTATACATTTTAAAAACTTATAATAGATAAAAGTTTTCATTATATCGATCTGTTTTTAATTCATTTTACTTTTCAACAAAACAAAATAAAACATGTTATTATACGTCTTCAAATAAATTTATCTAAATATATATAACTCAAAGGCGACTGACTGACATAGTGATCTATCAACGCACAGCACAAACCACTGGACGGATCGGGCTGAAATTTGACATGCAGGTAGATGTTATGACGTAGGCATCCGCTAAGAAAGGATTTTGATTAATTCTACCCCAAGGGGATAAAACAGTATGAAACTTTATCAATTTTAAACCGATTGGGCTTAGACTTTGCATGCATAAAGCTACTATGCTACGTCATAGACATCGTAGACTAAGTCGCAAGCATCAGCTAGTTAAGAATAAGTTTGGCATGTTTAGACGTCAATTTATCGCCCTAAGAACCATCCTCGTACTGGGAATATTATAAAAAAAGAATCGGTTCAGCTGCTCTCGAGATTTGCGATTTCACATTCAACTATTCATTTTTATATTTTACATAGATTTGACACGTTTAGACGCCATTTTCTCAAAATGAAGTCCGTGTGGCTTGACACAGTATTGCTGATCAGCGTCCAAATGTCCCGCAGGCACAGCGCTGTGTCGCGGCGACAGCGGCGGCGGGCTCGTGTTCCCCGCCCGCGAGGGCGCCGCGCGGCGCTACTACCTGCGCGGCCTCGCCTCCACCGCGCCGCTGTACGGCCAGAAGTGCAACACGGCGGCCGTCACCGCCTTCACGCAGGTCACGAAACACGAGCAATTCATCAAGGATAATATTATAATCGATGATTAAATTGACTCTTTTAAAAATTAAATTATTATTTTATTAGTGTTTTTTTTTTATTACAAGTTTTATATTTATCTGTGCAAATGAAATATTAATTATCTATTTCATCTGTCAATTATTTAACGAACTTTACAAGTATTAATTGAAAAATCAAAAACCAAGACCATAGAGGATCGTTAGTTACCAACTTTAAATCGTTATAGATTATAAATAATAATTCTGATCGAAGATTAACCTAAAAATATTTTTTAAATACTTATTCAACGATACATGTGTAAAATAAAACTTCCAGACTAACTGAATAATATAGATATAATAATAGTTAAATATAAATTACAACAACGTTACTTGTTCGAAGTCTAAACAACCAGTCAAGCAACACCGCGTTCTATTCTCCTTTTTTCGGTTCCGATAGAGGGCACTTTATCACCGAAATCGCGCTAAAGACAACAGCGCCACACTGTCACTCGGTGTTGCCAACACATGATTAACACAATTCGTCGATAGTTATTTTTTTCTTTTTCACATTATGGCGGCCAAAATCGGCCATTTTGATTTTTTCAAATTATTAATCTTTCTATGTCATTTGCGTCGTTATAAAAAATCAGACAACGTTTCATTTGTCAAAATCGGCGCAAGCGTTTGGTCTAAATAGTGCCACAAAAGTACAAAACCAACATACATACACAGAATAATAAACGCATTACCATCCCTTGCGTCGCACAGTCGCGTAATTCGTCATTATTTGTGTGTTTGTACTCTGCCTTCTAAAAGAATTGATCGAATTGTGATATAATTTTGGTCAGGTGTTCTGGGGACGCCCACAGAGGTTCCTGGTTTTAAAAAAAACTTTTATTTTTTTATTAATTTTATATTCTCAATTCTCTGGATGCACTTTCAAATTCGAAGGCAAATTCGGAGTTATAGACGCTTATTTAACATTATTCAAAAAATGTTTCAAGTCGTCAAAACGAAATTAGTACGGGAAAAAATCTTTATATTTCGAATATTAGACTGTTCTTGTGTTCTATATTTTGCAATATGCAAGAATATAATATTAAAAAAAAAACTTATTATTAGATAAAACTATTTGTTATATTGTTATCTGCGTTTAATTCATTTTACCTTTTATTGAAGTAGAAAAGTAAATATTCTTCCTATTGTTATAGATTTTTAACGTTATATGGATGCTGATAAGCAATAATGTGTCAATCCACAAAAAGTCAAATTTGGAGATATTGATGTATTTTGATACTACGTCACCTATTTAACATTATACAAAAAAAATTCAAGTCATCTAAACTAAATAAGTACTGGAAAAAGTGACTTGACGCAATGTTTCGAAATTCAGGTGCGTTCCATATTTTGCAATTTATAAAATAATCTCAAATATTTAAAAACTTATTATTAGATAACATATTAGATAAATCTATATGCTGTTGTTTAATTATACATTTTATCAAAATAGAAAAGAAAAAATGAATATATACGTCTTCGAACAAATTTATCAAGAATAGGTTCGACATCTTTAGACGCCATTTTCTCAAAATGAAGTCCGTGTGGCTTGACACAGTATTGCTTATCAGAGTCCATATAGTATAATTATAAAATGTCTATACAAATAAATATAATCGAAGTGTCTGTTTGTTATTTCAAGTGCACAGATTTAAACTAAATGCATATGAAAGTATACAGTGCCAACGCCAAAATCATAAGTTTTAAACTTTTGTCCATTTGTTTGTTCCGGCTAATATCTGAAACGGCTGGACCGATTTTGACGGGACTTTCACTCACAGATAGCTAATTTTATAAGGAATAAATTTAGAAAAAAAAATATTTATTGTAATAATTTAAAAAAGAAAATTAAAACCATTTAAATAGTGAACAAAACCCGATTCAAGTCAGAGATATGTTTACCACATTATAGAAATGTAATTTATCCTTAAATAAACGCGGGTAAAACCGCGGGACACAGCTAGTTGCAGCAAAGTAACACCCTGTAAATATCCCACTGCTGGGCAAAGGCCTCCTCTCCTATTAAGGAGAAGGTTTAGAGATTAATCCACCACGCTGATCCTTCGAGCCGGATATACATGTGTCAAAATTTCTCCCGGCACATGCAGGTCTCCTCACAATTTTCCTTCACCGAGCTCAAGATAAATTTAGCACTCGAAAACTCAGCGGTGCTAGATAAGTGCGGATCCAGCTTCGCCGCCAGGAGGGGGGGGGGGGTCACCTAGTTGTGGTCAAGTTACAAAGAGTAATAATTTAAGTTTGATAACAATCAATACAGGTAAAAATCACTTCTTCTTAGATGGGTACGTTTTTATAGACGTGGAGAAGCGCCAGTCCGGTTAAACGTTCTCCGATCATATAAATTATATTAATTAAATATTAGAAATATTACATAAAATCTATATTGCGATAAAAATATAAAAATCATGTCCATCATCATCATGTTTAACAATTATAATTAGTGTCTCTACCTAGGTCTTGGACCCAGCCTAGGGGGGGTCATGACCCCCTTCCCCCTGGATCCGCCCAGGTGCTAGATCCGTTCAGATCGTCGTCTTCTATCCACTAGGCCACCTCAGCTAATTGGGTATAAATAAAATACTTCATATTATATATTTGAAATCGTTTATTTTGTACAGCGATAGACACCGCCCCGGCATGTTTGGTCCAACGTTGGTCCAAACAGTTCGGCATATTTACATCCGAATTTTTAAAAAACATTACCCTAAGAACAACATTCATCTTAAAATTTAAACTACAAATTTAACTAACCGACGATAACCACGTGACTCGTGAAACCGAAAAATAAAACAACTTAGACTTAAAACAGAAATGCGTTCAACTTTAAACTAAATCACGCAGCGAAAGTCGGTAGTGCGAAGGAAAGAAAACCGTTTTTATATACAATTTATTTACAAATTATCATTAAAAGGGAACCAATTCCCATGGATGAACGCGCGAGAGGGACGTGTTGCTGTCCCGCTCGCACGAGGAGACGGATTGATCCCAAAATCCCTTAAGAGCTTAGAGATCGGAGCTTACAATTAATTCCATATCACAATAAAATAAAACTATATATTTTTTTAAATGAACACCTTTTTAATACATCCTGTATTCTGAACTACATTTGCCAGAGCCGATGGCATCTCGAATTAATATTTTTCCACGTCGTAGTAGTTAAAATCGACCAGTGTGCTGGAATATAGCCTAATGCTTGGTAAAGACTTCTTGTAGCTGAAGCACTCCTGGTATTCGAAGCCAAGAATTCACTAATTAACATATAGATGAAAACGTGATCCAGATGCCATTATCTCATGACCTGTGCATTTCAGAGCACACTCTATATGGACGCTGATAAGCAATAATGTTTCAACCCACAAAAAGTCGTTCAGAGATATTGATGTATTCTGAAAGTGCGTCACGTATTTAACGTTATTCAAATTTCAAGTCATCTGAACTGAATAATCTCATTTGAAAAACTTATTATTAGATAAAACTTTTCATTCCAATCTGCTTTTAATTAAGTATAAAACACTTCTTCAAACAAAATTAAGCTTTGACATTTTTAGACGCCACTTTCTCGAAATCTTGACACAGTATTGCTTATCAGCGTCCATAGATTGCGTCCAATTAAAACCCTAAAGTCATCCGACTAGATCCACTAATTTTTCGTTGTCGGCGTGCCGATGTTCAAGAGCCCGCTGTACCCTCTGAACTGGCTGGTCATCATGTCCCTGTAAATTGCTAGCTGGCGCTGATCCATGGACCCCAAGCTGTTGTAGAACGCGTTCATGTACAGGGGGTCCATAAAGGGGTTGAGGGTCGGCACAGTTTTCTGCATTTCCATCATTTGCGCCAAATTCTGACCCTTGAAGGCGGTTTGGAAGTTATTCTGGGCGTCTTTGGTCGAACTCGTCGGCGATTGGTCCTCCCGTGTCGGGTTTTGGTAATTCGGGATGATTATCGGGGGTTTCTTGGGGGATGGGGAGGGGTACGGCTTGGGGTAGTCCTTGGGGGGTGTAGGGGTCTTCGCGGCGACGAATTTCCCGTTCGAGGAGCGTTTCTGCGGCGGCCGTTTGGGGGGAGTCTGGGATTTTGTATTCACTAATGTTATTTCCAAATTGGAACCGACGACCGCCTTTCCGTCTAGGAGGGTGTAGTTTTTGCTCAAATTCTGGGGGGCGTTGGGGGTTTTAGAGGGGGAGGGGGCGGAGGGTATTCTGACTATCTCGACGGCGGGTTTCTGAGCCGGCGTCGTTTGAGTTTTGCATGTTAAATCTAAGATATCTTGGGGGGTTGTGGCTGGTGTTTGAATACTTCTTTGCGGTTTGATGGGGGCTCCCTGCAAGACATGGGGTGGAGGCATGAAGGGGTCCTTGGGGTTGCCATAGACCGTTTTCTCCGGGCCGGCGGTTCCAAAAGCGCTGGAAGCTTGGATAACTTTGGGAGCTTGTATACCGTTGGGGTAGTTAGGTGGTATTATATTGTACATTTGGAATATTTGAGCTTGAGTCATGATCTGGTGCTGAACCGCTGGGTTTAGGATGATGGGGTTGGGGTTGAGGGGAGCGAGGGGGAGGGGGTTGATGGGGGGCGCGGGCCACACGGGGCCGGGGGGAACGGCGGTCACTTCTAGCCCCCTCTCTTTGAGAATTTCTAATTTTTTCTTCTTGACACCTTGCGGACTCTCTGGATACTCGTCCAAGTCGATAATTTCAGGACTTTTCGGTTTGTATGGAACCTGGAAATAATAAATAATATTAGGTTTTGTTGAAAATTTATACATAATCCATGACCAACGATATTATATGTACGCTGATAGGCAATACTGTGTCAAGCTACGCGGAGTTAATTTTGAGAAAATGGCGTCTGAAGATGTGTAACATATTCTTAACAAATAAAGACGTATATCCATACATCTTTTCTTTTTAATTTTAAAAGTTATAATAAATAAAAAACAGATCGATTTAAGAAGACATTTATCTAATAATAAATTTAAAAATGTATGAGATTATGTCACATTCACATTTCAATATTCGAAACATTACATTAAGAAACTTTTTTCCGCATTTATTTACTTTCAGCACAAAACCCGTCGAGCACCGCTGAGTTTTCAAGTGCTAAATTTACGTTTAAATTCATCTGGAGCTTCAAAGGAAAACATCGTGAGGTAACCTGCTGGTCGAAGGTCAATCCGGCTCGAAGGACCAACGTAGTGGATTAAACTCTAAACCCTCTCCTTAATAGGAGAGGAGGCTTTTGCCCAGCAGTGGGACTTTTAAAGGCTGTTACTTTACTTTACTATTACAGCTAGCGCTTTCGTCTTCCATCTCGACGTGAGGAGGGAGGAGGGTTATTAAGAGTACATTAGTGGTAAGGGGGGTCTTACCTCAACGATTTCGTCGTCGCTGTGTGCGGCTGCCGGCTGGTGAATGAAATTGTTACGTGGCGGCGAATCCATTTTTGGCTGTGGTGCTGCAAACGAAAATATTCATAATGTAGTCTTCGACCAAGGATCCTGTATACCAAGGTTAATGAGAAAGTTCCCCCCAATTCTCTGTCATGACAAGGAGTGGGTGGATCATTCATATTTTCTGTGAGAGTGTAGTACTACCAAGTAAAAGAATGAGCGTGCAACATTAATGGGTCTGGTGTACACGTAACTTCGAGGGTTGCCTAGCGGCTATTATTCACATCTGGAGAGTGAAAAGTATGTATGTATCGTGTGTCTGAATCATGTGTCATGTGTCCATATCAAGTGTCGTGTACAGCCAGTACTCGTTCTTTAATCGCGTCTCCTTACAGTACGTATGTCATATGTCACGCGTCGTGTGTCGTGTGTCGTAAATTCGTTTCGTTTGAATCATGTGTCGTATATTGCATGTCGTGGGTCATAGTCGTATGTCGTATATCAGGAGTCCGTGTTGTGTGTCGCGTGTCATGTGTCGTACATTGCATGTCGGGTGTCGCAGTCGTATGTCGTATATCAGAAGTCCGTGTTGTGTGTCGTATGTCGTGTAACCGTGTCGTGTATCGTACGTCCGTGTGTTGTGTCGTGAGTCGCGTGTCGTGTGTCGTGTCGTGACACTCACGCGTGGCGGCGGGCGGGCGCGTGGGCTTGACGCGCACGGCGCGCAGCGAGCTGCGACCCGCCGGGCGCGACCGCTGCGGACAGACATTGTGTTACAATCTATTCAAAATCGTGCCGTGCGTTACGATTACGTTAAAAAATGTATAACACGACTTCTTATATGTATTTTACTATAATTTATGTATACATATTTAAAATAAAAAATCTTCATTAAAGCAAAACCATGATCTAAACTAACCGTTTTTAAATAATGTACAACGAGTAATCTCCGGAACTACTGATCCGATTTGAATAATTCCTTCAATTGGCTCGTTCATTGAGGAAGGTTACAGGCTATATTACATCACGCTATCAGACGCGAAGCGGTATACATACAGGCAGTTAGTCTGTTACAAAACTCACCGTATCCGCGGTAGTCAGGGCTGTATGTCCGTTTGTGTACTTATCACCCAAAGACGATAAACTCGTGAGGCTGTCTGTGGGAGTTTGAGGGAGATGGAGAAATCTTGGGTCCGTGGTACCTGGAAAGAGATTATTATCAAAATCAAAATCAAAAAATACTTTATCCAAGTAGGCTTTTAAAAGCACTTTTGAATCGTCAAAACAAATAAAAGTTACTTAAATTAAGGAAAACCACCGGTTGGAATGTAGATTCTACCGAGAAGAACCGGCGAGAAACTCGATAGGTACTCTTTTAAAATTGTTTTATTAAGTATATACATTTAAAAATTACAAACGTATATATGAAACACCCTGTATGACATCTAGCGATACTAAATCCATGCATTGTCATCATCTATATAATTTTGTACAGAATTATATGCTTTAGCTATTAAAGACTTTTTAATATACAATATTTTATTGACAGACACGTTGGCGCAGTGGTCACTGCAAGTGACTCAAGCGCTAACGGTCGCGAGTTCGATCCCCGCTCGGAAACGTCTGTATTGGCCATACGGATGTTTGTCGTGGTCTGGGTGTTTGTGTTAGTGTTGTGTTTTTCCGGACCCCAAACACAACGTCACGCGATATTAGTGGTGCCGTTGAGTGTGATGCGTTTATTTATTTATTAAAACAAAAATTAAACTGTTTCATTGAAAACTGCAAACATTTCTGTGGAATTTTGTTATAAAAACGGACACCAACCCCAGAAAGGAAATACTTTGCGAAGTTATATTATATTAAATCATGGACGTATATAAAGAGGTAAGGTGAGTTTAGGTGATTCCAATCCACCCCCCACCCCCCTAGTATACAACTTACTTATACTTGGACGCTGATAAGCAATACTGTGTCAAGCCACACGGACTTCATGTTGAGAAAATGGCGTCTGAAGACAACCTATTCTTAATAAATCTGTTTGAGGAATTATATAATACATTTTTTCTATTTTGATAAAAGCAATATTGAATTAAAAAACAAATTGGTGTACTTAAAAGTTTTATCCTACTAATATTATAAATGTGAAAGTTTGTATGTGGATGGATGTATGTTTGTTACTCTTTCACGCAAAAACTACTGAACCGATTCGGCTGAAATTTGAAATGAAGATGGCGTATTGTAATAAAACTATTTTAAGGGGATTTAAATCGCGTATATTAACTATTCGTTCGTTCGAGCACGAACGTTCGAGTTCTAGCGTTCGTGGTCACGGGTCAACCTGTGACCACGAACGCTGCAAAGTGCTCGAAACGTCGGGATGATAAAAATAGTTGATATACGCGATTTAAATCCGTTTAAAACAGTTTTATTTCAATGAGTAATAATCGCGAAAATCTAAGACAACGAAGATGGCTTATATCTTGGATTAACACAGACTACGTTTTATCCCGAAAAAATAAAAAGTTTCCACAGGAATAATTTAAACAGTATTTTTTACTTTTATACACAAAAACTACTGAATCGATTTGATATCTTGGATTTACATTTTATCCCGAAAATTTTTGAAGTTCCCAGAGGAATAACTTAGTAAGAAAGTACTGAAACGATTTGACTGAAATTTGAAATGAAGATGGCTTATATCTTGGATTTACATTTACTATTCCACGCGGACGGAGTCGCGGGTGAACGCTAGTGTAATAATAAGTTTTTCAAATTAGATTCTAGACGCCATTTCCTCGAAATGATGTCCGCGTGTCTTGACACAGTATTAGTTATTTTTTCATTTTATTCGATTTGATAAACCACAGATCCTCGCTAGAGAACACAGATTCATTCCTAGAATTATACGCGAGGCTATTGAAATTCAAAAACATCCGAACTTCAATAGAGAAGATGGTTGGAGACTTTCGAACACCTGGGATCCACTTATTAAAAATTTAAAATCCCAAGTCCAACAGACTGCCAGACCAAAAGATACAGTTAGTGCCTTCTGCGTGCAACCGGAACGTTATTCGAGATACCATCTAAGAAACCGTTGGCGGTAGTTGTAAATAATATTTTCTAAAACCTCAAATAGACAAATGTCACCTTAGTCTACCCGTGACCACGAACGCTGCAAAGTGCTCGAAACGTCGGGATGATAAAAATAATTAATATACGCGATTTAAATCCGTTTAAAATAGTTTTATTTCAATGAATAATAATCGCGAAAATCTAAGACAACGATACAGTATTACTTATCAGCCATACTAAAGCGAAATAAAACTCACCTAAATTCATTTTCTGCGTTAATTCGTTCATATACACGTTCCCATCGCCCTTTCCCGGATCGACTTTGCCACAATCACCACCCTTCGACGGCTCAGACGCGCTAGAATCTTGGTGAATCTTCAGACTCGGCTCGATCAGCTTCTCCACGGGTTTCACGAAGATCTTCCCCTTCTCCTCCTCCTTGGGGAGGGAGTCTAGGAACTCCCTGTTCAACTCCTCAGCGGGTTTCGACGTTATGTTCATGTCTTCCTTCAACAGCTCCCCCGTTTCGTTGTCGAGGATCAGTTTTTCTGGTTTAAGTTTTTTCGGGGAGGGAGTCCTTAGCCTCTTCTCGGGGAGGTCGTGCTTGGTGTCTATTTCGCGTATGGGGGAGTCTGTCACGTCTATCGTGTCTATGGTGTTCGGTTCTTCTATCTTTCCGTTTAGTTTCGGTATGAGTCCGTTCCATCTTTGGTAATGTTCGTATTGGAGAAGATATCTGGAAGAATTTATATATAAAGATATATATATAAAGAAGAATTTATTCATTATAGGAAAGTTTGTTTGTTTGCATTGAATAAGTGTCGAAGTTGCTGATTTGAAAAATTCTTTCTGCGTTGGTTAACTCGTTTATTGGCGAAAGCTGTGGGCTATATTACATCACGACTACGACTCATAGGAGCGAAGCAGTTACCATAAACGCGATAAAAATCGTTAGAAGCAGTTAGTAATAATAATAATAACATTTATTGGTAAATAACACTACAGTCTGTTAATATCCCACTGCTGGGCAACGGTCTCCTCTCCTAGTATAAGGAGGGTTTAGAGCGTAACCCACCACGCTGCTCCACTGCTGGGCGGATATACATGTGTCTGTCTCCCGGCACATGCAGGTTTGCTCACGATGTTTTCCTTCACCGTCGAGCTCGAGATGAATTTAAACACAAATTTAGCACTTGAAAAACCAGCTGTGCTAGTCGGGGTTTGAACCCGCGATTATCGATTGAGATCGACGTGTTTTAACATTACTAACACACTAATACAGAATTAATAAAGAACACAAAAGTTATACATAATATTTAATGCATTCGTACAAACGTCGAAGGGTTCGTCCATTAACCAGGTCATATTTTAGTAACTTTTCAAGCTATGTCTGTCTGTGGCATCATAGTTTCCTAATAAATAGACCGATTATGATGAGGTTATATCTGTTTGATAGCTGATGAAATCGAGATGATTCTTAGATATCATTTATGAAGGTGTCTTCAGACATTTCTAGAATAGTAGCTCTCTTCTTGTTAAAAGGATTATAGCAACTCCTACTGATATAATCGATTTAAAATTAACTAAACTCAGAAAGATATAAAAATAACAGCATAACATTGATCTGATATACACAACACGTCCTCAACAAGCAGAAGTATACTGTGGATTATTGAAATGGTACTAGATCAATTTATTAATTATCAAGCATATATGGATGCTGATATGCGATAATGGGTCAACCCACAAAAAGTTAAATTCAAATGGAGATATTGGTGTATTTTGATACGGTATCACCTATTTAACATTATTCAATAACAAATAAAGTCATAAAAACTAAATAAGAACGGAAAAAGGTTTATTAATGTTTTGAAATTCCAGGTCGTTCCTTATTTTGTAATTTATACAATAATTTTATATTTTTAAAAACTTTTTATTAGATAATATATTCAATATATCAACCTGCTTTTAATTCATTACAGCTTTAATCAAAAGAGAAAAGAAAATATAGATAAATTCTTATTCAAACAAACTTATTAAGAATATGTTTCACATCTTTAGACGTCAGTTTCTCAAAATGAAGTTCGTGTGACTTGACACAGTATTGCAAATCAACGTCCATATAAAACGGTTTTATACCTTTAAGAGAAACTTCATAGTTAATTCCCCCCCCCCCCCCACTCACCGCTGGTAGAGCCGGCGCAGGCGCGCGGCGCGGTGCCCGTAGCGCCGCCGCCAGAGCGCGTCGCGGCACGCGCCCAGCCCGCCGCGCGCCACCACCCACGCGTACAGCGCGCGCAGCGACACTGCGCAGAGTATACTGTGTACAACTGGCCCGGCTGACCTTGACCGGGGGCGAGTACTGACACTCGGCCTTGAAATTGGGGCTCAGAATCCGTCCGTGTCTAAGGGCGTCTGCTAGTAAGATCGCACCTCGGCTTAACGTCGTCGGTGTGGAGGCAGAACCATCTGAACGTACGTATTATTGGGCCGTCGGATCGCGACGAACTTCGTGCATGTGATTGCGCAATCGTTTTTAGGAATCAGATAGAGATGTGCCTAACGTAACGCCCTTTAAACGGTCAATTATCGTAATCGATTATTAATTGTCTTTTAAAATTCATTTAATAAAATAAATATTAATTATTACTTTTATCGTTTAAGCAATTTAATCGATTAATACACATGAAGTAATATTAATATATTAAATTGCGATTTAAGCAGACTAATTCAAGTTTATAATTATTAATTAAAATACATAATTTTATATAAAAGAATAAATAATTATTATAAAGTTTGTTTTTATTTATTTAACAAAAAATATTAATTTGTTTGTTCCAATAAAATCATGTCAGAATTCGCTGTTCCTCTTAATAATAATAAACACAATTATGTTATTCTTTTAATAATTGATGTTTAATTTTTATTATATTTTATTTCTATGTGTAGATATTAAATAAACCTCTCACATAGAAATGAATAAAATAACATTTTTTTTTTGGTTCGATTAATAAATAATTGATTGAACAAAACAAACATCGATTTATTGAATAGGAACGTAGCGTTGCCCATCTCTAGGCGTACACATGCGCGAAAATTCGGAGAGCCTATGTTCAGAGTGTCCTTCACTCGGCGTATTATATGTATACCTCGTTTCACGTAAGTGTGGCGGTCTGAACTACGCGCATGACGCTGAACAAATTCAATTTCAAAATATACTTCATTGTAGAAGACTTTTAAAGCGCTTTTGAATCGTCAAGTTCCAAATTACACTTTTAAGTATAAAGTTACTAACACTAATTTCTTTAATTTGAATTATTAAATGCTTCTTTTATAATGCTATGTGTCAAATTGATGTGTTTCAATCATTACTTAAAAGCAATTTTAGTGCAAATTAAATCGGATGTAATTCTCAAATAGTTACAAAAATGAATACTGTACGAGTGTAAATATTTAAAAAATCCTGATTTTCGTTTTGTTATGTGTTTATTTACTAAATAAGTCAAGTAAATATATACGTTAGAAATGTCTTTTAACGGCTATAAATGCCGGAAGACATTCTGACACATCTATAAGAAATCTAAATATATATAACTCAAAGGTGACTGACTGACATAGTGATCTATCAACGCACAGCCCAAACCACTGGATGGATCGGGCTGAAATTTGGCATGCAGGTAGATGTTATGACGTAGGCAGCCGCTGAGAAAGGATTTTGATTAATTCTACCCACAAGGGGATAAAATAGGGGATGAAAGTTTGTATGAAACTTTGATAATTTTAAACCAATAAGCTGAGACTTTGCATGCATAAAGCTACTATGACGTAGGCATCGCGAGCATCTGGTAGAAAGGGATTAAAGGCAATAAGAAAGGAATAGATTGATCTACCCTTTATTAGCTACTTCACGATCTTCTGCAAGAGTGTGGTAAGTTCACTCACCGTTTTTAACCGTGTGCGATATTTTCAACGAATCGTTCTGACTCTTGAGGAACTCCCGCAGCTGTTGCAGGAAAGCTTCGTCTTTGGCTATCTCTTCCGGCTTCTTCTGGACTTCCTCTTCTTCCTCGCTCTGCTTCTCCGCTCCGTTTCGGAGGGAAAGTCTTCTTGGAGCCTGGAAGTGGAGATTGTTTTCGTTGCAATCTTCTATTCTACTATTATAAAGAGGTAACATTTGGTTTATAAGTTTGTATATAGTGTTTAATCTCCAAAACTACAGATCCGATTTTTTTTTGCATTGTATAGCCCGTTTTGTGAAGAAGGTTATATTAAATTACATATATACATATATACATACATAGACTGATAAACAATTTACCCTCCATTCGTCGCGCAGTCGGATAATAATCGCGAATTCTTTTCTGTATTTTTTTCTCTTGTGTGTGCAATAAAGAATAAATAAATAAAAATACACAATCATACATACATAAATGCATACACTCCCAATTTAACACTCCCATATTTTGGAAGTCGTTCGAACACCCGCTCACCCTGGTATCCGGTGTATGTCTGTCGCTGTCACTGGACCGGGAGTCACCGGATCTATCCGGCGATCTATCCGGGGATCTATCCCGGGACCGCGCCGCCCTTCGCCGCCGCCCGCGCGGCCTGCCCTTCAGTTTCGGAGCTAGGTGGTTGCAGACGAACTCGTGCCCTTCCAGTTCAGGGTACTCGAAGGTTTCCTGGAAGATAGATAAATAATAAATAAACGCATTGCGTCTTGTGGCGAGAACACGTCGATATCAACCTATGATCGCGGATTCATATCGTGCTCGGCGGTGAAGGAAAACATCGTGAGGTAACCTACATGTACCGAGAGAAATTCTGATACATGTCTATCCGGCTCGACGGACCAGCGCGCTGGATTAAGCTCTAAACCTTCTCCTTAATAGGAGAGGCCTTTGCCCAGCAGTGGGACATTTACAGGCTGTTATTTTATTTACTACATAACAAACGTATCACTCTTAACGGTCCCCATTAGGATCTCATGATTCTGTGCCGGGAGTCCTGAAACACACACAACATAAACACAAACCCAGACCACGACAAACATCCGCACGGCCAATACAGACGTTTGCCGTGAGCGGGAATCGAACCCGCGCCCGTTAGCGCTTAAATCAGTTGCAGTGACCACTGCGCCAACGTGTCTCCCATTATATTTTGTAATATAATGCTAAGTGATCATCGCAGCTCTTGGATATTAACTTAGTTTAAAACGGTAAATCTATAAAGGGGAATAGGACGTAGGAAATGTAGTGTTTAACTAACATCGGCTACAAGAACATACCTTGCAATACAATATCCTAGTGTTCTTGGTGGGAGCAGCGTAGCCCCCCAGGGCGGCCACGAGGGAGTCCCTCAGCCAGTCAGCCTGGATGCCATCGAGGCGAGCCAGCAACGCCCGGTATCGGCAGTAACGAGGGTAGGAGAATACAACCACACCTGGATCTTCTACCTCGACCGCTGGAACAGATCACCACATTTTAAGCTTAGCCTTTAGGTATGGAATATGTCTTTATTTTTGCCACTAATGCGTTAATAATATATAATTGTAAATTAAAAAAAAAATAACAAACAATTCACTGAGAACGTTTCAACCCCAACACTTATAATCTTAACACTTCTGCTGTAAATTGGTGAGGATAATAGTATTATACACATCAATAGTGGCGCCTCACTCGCTCTTCGATCTGTCATCGGAAGCGAGTAGACGTTCTATTTAATTGTGTATCTACTTACTGATAATTTGGTTGTTTTACTTAAAATCCTGAGACTTAAATAGAGGACGTCACAGTAATAAATAAAGCATATTATACTATACAGAATATTTCGACGACAAAGAGGCGTGGATTTGATACGCGTTGATCTTCTATCCGAATAACATAATTAAAATGTAATAAAAATACATCATGTATAATTGATTTTAAAAGAGTTACTGTCGAATTTTTTGCCGGTTCTTCTCGGTAGACTCAATCCGAGCCGGTGGTAGCTTTCGAAAGAGCTTTAAAAGCCCATTTGGATAAAGTATATTTTGAGTTTGAGGAGTTGCGTCAAAAACTAAATATGTAATTTCGATAACATGGATAACATGTCAGATACTTTGATTTGAAAATCAAAACTGCAAACCCGATTTCGATAAAAATTGTACGGGACCAATCTGAAATTATAGCCTGTTAAATAAAAAAGTAATTTTCTAAATCGGTTTATAGTTCGGTCAATTTAGACATTTAGAGTTACATAAAGTCACAATAAGCTGAAAATTGGTGAGATCGTTTAAAATATAATTATAAATTTAATTTGAAAGTTCCCCATCTTTCCCCTGTATAGAATTTTTTTTTGCGATTTTTTTGTGATTTTCAGCAAAACGGTAAGTTTTATCATAAAATACCTTAGACGAAAATTGTAGATTATAAAATTATCTATAAAAATGTATTAATACGTTTTTTTCCTACGAGTCACTGTTTCTGAGATATAACAATTCAAAAATAATTTTCAGCTTGTTGTGAATTTATATAACTTCACTCTCATTTTTTGGTCTATTAGATTAGACCGGACTATTAGAATTGACGGAGTTTGGACTTAATAAAAAGCACTATTAATATTAAGTACATGACTTACTTATAGAGCTTTTTTCTTTATCGACATCGCTGAAGTCTAGCTTCGTGTGGTGGAGGGGCGAGGTGAGGCAGGGCGCGCTGGGAGGGGCGCAGGCTCCCCTCCAGACGGCTCGCAGGCCCCACCTCCACCCAGCACCGTTGCAGACCCAGCTCAGCAGGTCCTCAGCTCGAAGTACAACCTTATCGTTGATGGCCAGAACTTCATCCTGGAAAAAAGAACAAACGATTTTTAAAATTAAGTAGTAAAGTAAAGAAGAGCTCATGATATTGAAATGGCTGGACCGATTTTTGTGGAACATATCTAAGAACCATCGCTAGAAAGCCCTCTTTCAAATAAAAAAATCCAGATCCAAATCGGTTCACTCGTTTAGGAGCTACGGCGCCACAGACAGACAAACATAGCGGTCAAATGATGCTAAGTTTTGACGACAGGTTACGAGAGGAAGCACTAGTCGTGGCTTCGATCTCCGCTCATGGCAAACGTATTGGTCATACAGATTTATTTCCAAGTTGTTTGTAATCTTTCCGGACCCACAACACAGAATCATGTAATTCTTGTATTCATTAAGTATTTATTTATTAAGTGATCACCCATACATAGACATTTGTAATACTAATAATTGATGAAAGTAAATAATAGTTTTAAAAACTAAAAAAACACGCTTATTACACACTAAAAATATCATTACTTCAATAGCCTGCCCGCCATTTTAGACGTCCGCCATGTTGGATTTAAGTCACGTGACTATTTATTTCGTATTCCAGCAAACCCTTTCATTTGATACCCACATCATGGAAGTGCATTTCAAACAGCCAGTTCGCCATCTTGGGCAGGCCGCCATATTGGATTTGTAATGACGTTTCTTAGCTAGTCATGTATTGTCATCAGAACTCGGAGCGCGTGCAAAGTTTCATCCTAATCAAAGACCGGGAAGTGGGTCAAATTAAGATTACAAGATTTTCCTACATACAAATGAGGCTAATAAAAGGTTTTTAAAAAAGAACCTTCCCAGCTTGAACTGTATATAGCACTGACCAGGCGCGGTTTAAAGGGGGGTGGGGGGGAGGGATTGTCTTAAGGATAATTCATTTAATTATCATAATAAATGTAATAAGTGTGTCATTCATATAAACGATATAACGTATTTCGCTTTTGAAGTCTTACTTTACGAAACATTCCCGAAACACATATTTACATTTTAAATATTTTTTTACATTAAATACATACATACATTTTTTTTGTGTACGGATATAGACTCTATTAACAAACACACACACGAGAGTGTAGTTGTGTTTGCCTCGAACAAGGTGACTGTATACAGGGTGGTCGAAAAGAAAATTATACTAATATTTTAAAAAAATGATTTTTTTATGTGTGAAGTAAATTGGGGAACCACTGAAGCTATTTGAAAAATTATGTTACCATCTGAAAGGTACATTATTCAAATGGTTATAGGCTGTATTTTATGTATATATGTGTGTTATTTAAAAACAAAATCTATATTAACACGAACGAAGTTGCGAGCAAAACTTAATTTCATAGTAACTAGTAACATCTAGCACGCGTAGTAGTAGTGCATCTAGCACACGGTTTCACTCGTGTTTATGTTTACTGCTTCGCTCCTATTAGTCGTAGCGTGATGTAATATAGCCTATAACCTTCCTCAATAAACGGGCTATCCAACGCAAAAAATTTTTCAAATCGAATCAGTAGTTTCAGAGATTACTTTTACATATAAACTTACGGACAAATTTTATCTCTATATAAAATTTGTAAAGATGTATTTTGGAGGTCATTTTTTATGTACAATAAAGGTAATTTAGTTAAAAATATTTATAAATAATATTTGTGTGACCTTCAAAATGTTATTGTTTTACTTCATTTTTAGCAATTCGATTTTAATATAAGTAAGCTTGTATACTTTTACGGAATATATAAATAAAATTAAAAACAACCTATTCATTATTCAAATAAAACTTTTTTTTTATTTTATTTAACATTGCACTTAACAGATTTTTTAAATATATTTATTAATATTTACATTAAAATATTATATATATTATAATAATATTGAAGTACATATATCTAAGTTAGGGCAAAATAAAACGAGTTTTTTTCAATCTCGTATTAAAAGAAACAAAAATTTTTTAGAATACCCATCAAAAAATTTTGTCAAAAAATAAATTCTAGGTGTCACTCAGGATATTAAAATTACAAAAAATTGTTAAAAATCTACATTTTTTTCGGTAGTGTGTTTAATTTTTCAAAATCTAGCATTTTTTTCCCGGTTATATCAGGGTCTGCTTTCTATTCTAGTCCAGATATTGACGAGTTACTGATTTTTACACAGAGCGATCGCCATCTGACCTCCGCAAATAAGAGCAAGACAGTAATGGTTACTGTCTAGATTCTAAGACTAGAATAGTCTCCCTACTAAGAATAATGATAATTATTACTTAATATCTTTACTAATATTATTAAGAGATAAAATTTGTTTGTAAGTGAGTTTATTAAGATTATAAGTCATATTACATCACGTCAAGACTCACAGGATCAAGGGCAGTAATCACGAGTGAAACCCCGAGTCAACTAATCATTCATATAAGTCTAATCAAATAATTAAAAAAAAAAAAAACTTTTTTTTAACAAAGCAAAGGCAAAACAATTCGAGGTTTAACACAAATTTTGATTATAATCGAATATCGATCAATCGGGTGAGCACTGGAAATAAATAGTAAACCTCATCACCATGTATACACACACACACACAAACGGAATTGATAGCGAACGATCTATTCGGTGCAACAACCCGGGGTTAGGGCGCGCACATACCGCAAGGATTATATATTATTTCATTTGGATGTTGATAAGCAATAATGTGTCAACCCACAAAAAGACAAATTCGATGATATTGCTGTATTCTCATAATGTGTATCGTATTTAACATTTTTTAAATAAAAAAAAGTTATCTAAACTAAATGAGTACGAAAAAAAGATTCGTAATTTAAAGTTTCGAATATTGAAATTTGTTACATATATAATAAACTTATTCATTACAATTTTTATTATACATCTACAAACAAATTTATTCAGAATAAGTTTGAGATGTTTAGACGCCATTTTCTCTAAATGCAGTGGCTTGACATGGTATTGCTTATCAGCGTCAATTTATCAACCAAATTAAAGAAACTTCCAAATTCGTGTATTTTTAAATGTTTGTTATATATTTATCTACATATTAGCTATAACACAAGAAAATAGCTCGTAGTTCTGTGACAATTTTTTACATAAAGCCATTTTTGAAGCGCAATGACGTCACATGAATGTTTAATTAATTCAGTTTAATTAAGTACAACATAACATGATTTTGAAAATTATTTTTTTATTACAAAGATACTTTTAGATAGATCCCGATTTAAGACTATGGCCTATGATCATCTGGAATAATGTAGTATTTAAATTTATAATTTTTAGAATCGTCATTGTTTCTGGATTTTACTTAACACTTACAACATTCGTTCCCTCTTTACTATATTAATAAAAATAAGTATATATAAAAGAATTATATAATAAAGAGAAATTCTTGCTACAGAGGGTAATTTATTGAAAACAAGATGACTTATTAAACGTTGTACAACTTTTAATAGATTTTATTGTAACATTGAATATACAGTTATCAATCTTAAAATGGTAATTTTTATAAGAAAACCAATTTCGTACATCTTCTTTTAACTTCTTTAAATCAACAATCAACAATCAAAACAAAAAAAATACTTCATTCAAGTAGGCTCTCACGAGCACTTTTGAATCGTCATACATGAAAAAACAAAAAAAATTACATCAATAATGAAGCTTAAGAAGGACCACCTTCAAAAATATGCATAACTTCGTAACTTTACCGCTTATGAATAATATTTTCGATAACATACGATACCCGTAAAGAATGAAATAACCCATAAAGTCTGTTGCCTACGTCATAGTAGCTTTATGCATGCAAAGTCTTAGCCGAATCGGTTTAAAATTGACAAAGTTTCATACAAACTTTCATCCTCTATTTTATCCCTTTGGGGGTAGAATTAATCAAAATCCTTTCTTAGCGGATGCCTACGTCACAACATCTACCTGCATGCCAAATTTCAGCCCGATCCGTCCAGTGGTTTGGGCTTTGAGTTATATATATTTAGATGAAGAAATAATTTTCAAAATCGATTAAGAAACGACAGAGTTGAGGTAACAAACATTAAAATACAGAATGTACTTTTTTGGATGTCGCTTAAATACAGCAATTGACAACAGAGAAATACACTTTTAAAAAGGACCAAGACGTGGTCAAAAGATAATCAATTTCCTATATCTTTATTTATTTTGTTAATAACATATTAATAAACATGTCTATGTGAGAATAACAATTAATGAGTCACGTTTTAAGTATTTTATTACGTGTTATTGTATGTGTCTGTGCATGTCATTGATTGGACAATGTTTATATGTTAATTTTAAAACATCAAGTTTAATCGACTTTCAACAAAGAATAGCTTACTACAAAAGATGAAATCAAAACATATTAAACATAAGTCTAAGCTAAATGGTGTTTAATAATTAAATCGTTTAAATGTTGTCTATATTGTTGAACTGCGTGTACAATTATAAACTTATTAAAATACATTTTCAACATATATTAATAATAGCTAAGCGTATGTTTATACATAATTAAACTATGTCTAAACCATATTTAACTCAAAACTGTCTTTAAACGAGGATTAGTAGTATAGAATTTAATAGACACAATTTTAAAATTTTTGTAGAAAGGCAGAAAATGGTTTAATATTTTCATGGAAATCTATACTAATACAATGAAGAGAACGTAAATTTATGTGGGTAGTGAACTTCGGAACTTTTAAACTTATAATAAAAATTATGATACCATTTGTAAGTTACATTATTCTAGATAGTTAAAATAACGCAAACGAAGTCACGGACAAAGACTTACATATTTAAATAACCAGTTCCTAAGCGACCGTCAACTCTAAACAATATATTAAATTCATAATATTTTATATATTAGAACTAGGTCGTGATTATAATTTTTATTTGTATCGTGAGAATATTTTAATAAGATTTCACTTCTTAATTGTTTTCGACTTTCATATTTTTATCTATAATATTATAAGTGCGAAAGTAACTCTGTCCGTTTGTTATGTACTTACGCGAAAACCGTTGGAGCAATTTGTATGAATTTCGATATAGAAGATCTCAGAGGAAGATATAGGCTGTTTAAGGGGGTAAAATAGGGGATATGAGTAAGTTAATTTGAATATATTTTTGACTTAAAAAAGGAGTAGTTTTAAATTCGTAGCTTATTTATTAAAGCTCTTTACCTAAGAAATCTATCATTTGTTAACCGATTTTAAAAGTTCATGTTTTAAAGGATAGATTTCATAAATACTTCTTCGAAATCTGTTCAATAGTTAATTTTTAAATCGAAATAACTAGAATAAGTTACGTATTTAGTTTTTTAAGTCGTTTACCTTTTTTTAATCTCTCAGATCTAATAATATAATAACAATTATGAAATATACAAGTCTTCTAATTAACGTAAGTCAGCATAATATAGGTTATATTTTTAACATATTTTATTTTATATTTTATATATCTTTATTACTTCTTAATGGTACACTGATCGTATGAAAAATGTATTATAATTATTTTTTTGTAAATGTCTAATAAAAAAAATAATATAATAAATTAATTGTTACCATTCCGTGTGTACGCCGCCTAAGCGACATAAATTCTCAATAACGCAAAATGGCGGCGCGGGCGAGGGGGGGCGCGGGAGGCAGGGACGAACTCCGTTCATATTAACATTGTATTTTCATTTTAATGTATTTATTTTTTTTTTGTATTATTTCCGTAAGATACAGCTGGGCTGTTATTAAATAGTCTGTGATTATAATACAATTAATTTTATGATTACATATGGAGTGATAAGCAATACTGTGTCAAGCCACACGGACTCCATTTTAAGAAAATTGCATCGAAACATGTTAAATCTATTCTTATAAATTAGTTTTGTAAATGATGAGTGATGAGTAATGAATTAAAACCAGATTGGTATAATAAAGTTTTATATAATAATATTTTATTGCAAAATATTGAGCACAATTCAATATTCATTCAGTTAAGAAACTTTTTTCCGTACTTATAAAGAAAAATAACTTAAAATTATTTTTGAATAACGTTAAATACGTGACGCATTATCAAAATACATCAATCAATCGACTTTTTGTGGGTTGACACATTATTGCTTATCAGCACATGCGTTACGTTTATACTTTAGAATTATTACGTTAAAAATCTTCAACCATTTTTAAATTAAACAACTAAGAATAACATTTGTGAGATTCATTCGTGACTAATATATCACAACCTAGCAACAGATACGTCGTAAGTAGTCACGAAATCTGTGAATAAAAAAAAACAAGGCACTTACAGTAAGTCTTTCAGCTGTAAATCAATGACAAACGACTTATGTAAATATTTATAAAAGGCTGTGTTTCTCTTATAGTTAAATTAAAATTTGTTACAAACGTTTAAGAAATACAAATTTCATGTTCTGTAAGCTTCATCAATAACGAGATCATCCAAAAAATATATTTTAGACATTTCAACGTTCAAACAGACAAACTTTAAAAGATCACTACATTTAAACTTTATCTTACATTCTGCTGTTACAAAATAATAAAATACAAGCATTTTATTAAATTATCTACACAAATATAAAAAGATTTGTTTGTTTGTCATTAAACAGAAATCAAATCAGTAATTTGAAAATTTCATTTTGCTTTCTGATAGCCAATTCATTAAGGAAGGTTATAGGCTATATTACATCACGCAACGACTCAAAGAAGCGAAGCGGTAGCCATAAACACGAGTGAAACGGCGAGGGGTGGCTAGTTATTAATAATTTATTTTAATCAAACATACTAAAATAATAGAAGGTATAAAACAAAACAGAATATGTACAACTGAATTTTTCAAATTGCATTAATTACAGAGATAACTCCTTTCACACAAACACAAAAAAAACGTCTTTATAGTATTAGTACAGATCTGAAATGTTATAAAGTATGCAAGTATTTAACATTTAATAGTGAAATGGGCATTTTTAAACTACATACATATAAAATTATACATCTGTGTGTTATTTCGAAATAATTTGGTCGTGAAGCCATATCTATACTAATATTATAAAGCTGAAGAGTTTGTTTGTTTGAACGCGCTATTCCCAATTACTGGTTAGAATTGAAAAATTATTTTTGTGTTACATAGTTTATTTATGAAGAAAGGATATAGGCTATATTACATCACGCTACGAAGCATAGGAGTGGAGCAGTAACCTTAAACGCGAGTAAAACCGCAAGGGACAAGGGTAAAATACTAGCTATATTTTAATATAATTTATCAACAAGTAAACCGGAGCGACAAACGCGTGTATTAAAATGCTGTGCGATTAATTATTCCATAGTTTTGAAACGTAATTGATTTCCCGGTGGTATTACTGCATATACATTGTTGAGCGAGCCGATATGGCCTAGCGTTTATACCATGTCCACCTCAACCGATGATCGCGGGTTCACACTCCGACTAGCACACGAATAGGTAAAAAATTCGTCATTTCTTTTATTTAAAATTGTTGTATGATTTTTTTTTTAGATAAAACCAATACTATTTTCATCAAACACGGTACAATTATGAAATTCTTAAATTAAAATATCTCGAATCAGTCGAAGCAAACGAAATTACCTATTTTGGAAGTCGGTTTTTTAAAAGGTCTTATTTATTACCGTTGCCCGGTTCACGTGGCAACTGAAAGACAATTAAACCATAATTCATGTCTAGTCCTTATCGTTCTTTATGTTTCGTGATGCGTCAATTCTCGGTAGAAACTCCATTCGGAACAGAGGGTAGTTTTACATTAATTTAAATATTTTTCCGTTTCAAATCAAAGCTTGTTAAAGCTCATTTGAATAAAGTATATTTTTATATTGAATTAGTGACAAAAATACCTTATAATATGAAACACATTACCAATTCATGGTAAGTTTTTTTTATGTACATATATTAACTCAAAATGTTAATATTTATAGACTAACTAGTTGTTCCTTGCAGTTTTACTCGCGTTTATGGTTACTGCTTCGCTCCTATGAGTCGAAGCGTGATTTAAAATAGCCAATGGCCTTCCTCAATAAATAAACTATCTAAAACATAAAAAAATCACGTGTAGTCGTTAGTCTATGTATATATAATTCAAAGGTGACTGACTGACATAGTGATCTATCAAAGCACAGCCCAAACCACTGGACGGATCGGGCTGAAATTTGGCATGCAGGTAAATGTTATGACGTAGGCATCCGCTAAGAAAGGATTTTGATTAATTCTACACGCAAGGGGATAAAACAGGGTATGAAAGTTTGTATGATACTTTCAATTTTAAACTTTGCATGCATAAAGCTACTGTGACGAAGGCAACACAGACATCGCAGACAAAGTCGGGAGCACCACCTAGTATTAAATAAAATAGCATTAAACATTTTAATTAAATACTCTGAAAAAGACACTGAAAAACGAAGGTCGAAGCGAGGTCGCATGTAGAGCGATGTATATAAGTGCTCTTACAAGCTAACATATATAAAATACAGTTTATATATTCATTAAATATTTATCTATACACTATAGTCGATTCCCGTGACTTCATCTTCGATTAATATTTTGTATAACTTATTTGATAAATATAGGTTTTCCATACAATGTTACATCCCATATTTAATCCCGATTAAGTTTCATTTACGATAAACGTAACAAGTGCTATGTGTATAAGACTCATATATTTCGCCTATAGATGGCATTAGTAGGCGATTAAATCGCGATATCGTTTTGTATTTCTGAATGCTTCAGAGGATTTTGGTAAAAATACAAGAACCTGGATTCAATAACGAAATTTATTAAAATTCAAGGTTCAACAGGTTTAATAGTGTAAAGAAACAGAGAAACAGTCAGACAAAGCTACTATCACAGAAGATCGACCCTAAGTAGGAATATAGCTTTCTTTTGTACTGTAACTTTAAAGTACAACCCCCTCCCCTATTCCTTTACTTACTTTCTACTCACTTTCATCTCGTATTTGTTTTACAAATATGAATATACATTATAAACTTACGCGATTTATACTATTCATATTTAATATAACGGGTCTTATAGCGATAAATAATATAAGTCATACCTTTTTATTGTCCGACGTTTCGACGAAGTTGCATCCGTCGTGGTCACGAGCTGACTGTATAACTACCATTAGTTATCGCGATAAGACCACTTATATTAAATATGAATGAATACATATGTACCAACCAAAGTCTTATTTAATATTGTGAATTAAAATAATTTAAAAAATTACATTATACTGAACTTCATAATTATCTTTAAGTAGGTATTGTAGAAACCTAATATATCTCAAGTATATAATGTTACTTGTTACTAACACAATGTAAATTATTAAACACTACGCTTTGCCGCGTCTCCGACTGCCGTGACATAATTATAATATACATGGTAAAATTTTATTTTGTGAAAAAACAAAACAAAATAAAGACAAACACAAAACAATATAAATGGTCCAGTTATTTTAATTAAAAAAATTAAACCACTAAACCGATTTTGATCCAATCCAATCTGTAAATATATTTATATCTAATACTAGCTCCCTCTCGTGGTTTCATTTGCATTAATGGGTACTGCTTCCTGTGATATAATTTAATATAGCTTATAACCGTTCTCAATAAACAGACTATCTAATTTAAAAATTATTTTTCAACTACACTACAAGTTAACAAAAAATTTCACCTCTTTATAATATTAATAAAAGTTATATACAAAACGCATTAAAAACAAAACAAAAAAATTATAATAACAAAACTAAAACCGAATTCATTTAAAAAAAAATTACTTTAACTAATTTCATCTTTTCGAAACTAACACAAAAAAATAATTATTTTCAAATAATGACCGAAGGGCTCGCGGCTACCTTGGCCAGCATATCAGTGTGGCCATACAAAGAGGTAATGCTGCCAGTGTTTTGTGCACCTTGCCTCACTGTGACATCGATAGTTATAGAGTGAGGCATAATATAGTTATTTTTAATTGATCTACATTTTTATTTTTAATAGAATTATTTGTTTATATTAGAACATATTGTATTTGTTTTTTGTATTAAGACCAAATATTTATTAAACATTTAAATTTCAAATAATTATATAATATTAACACAAAAAATCCTACGTCTCACAATGCGTCCCTGGCGAAAGCAGTGAAAGATGAGTGCGGGTCAAAACAGCGACGGGACGATTTTGATACTTTAACGTTTTATTAAAAACTAAATTTAACTGTTAAAGTATATTCCGTTTTAAAATTATAAATACACATGGACGTTTATAAGCAATACTGTGTCGAGCCACACGGACTTCATTTTGTGTGAGTGGCGTCTAAACATGTCGAAACAATTCTTAACGAATGTTTTCGAAGACGTGTATATCTTCTATTTTCTATTTTGATAAAACGTGTAACGAATTAAATTGATTGATATATTTGATATGTTATTTAATAAAAAGTTTTTCGAATGTTTGAGATTAATTTATAAATTGCAAAATGTGGAACGCACTTGTAATTCGGTACATTAAATTCAGATGACTTATTTTTGTTTAAAATAATGTTACATAGGTAACGAATTATCCGAATACATCAATATCTTCGAATTTGACTTTTTGTGGGTTAACACATTATTGTTTATCAGCATTCATATATAATACCAATATACGCGCTCTTGAGTAGTAGAGTAGAATATATAGTTTCAGAGATACATACAAACTTACAAACAAACACTCTTCATAATATTCATAGGTATAGATTACTGTACAAAACTCCACAATGACTCATGAAAGGCAATAACGTCAGAAAAACAAACACGTTTAAATGATCTTGTTAATAGGTTAAATATCTACACTTAATAGTTATATTACGTCATTTTGCTGTGTCCTATTTGATGTAACATTTGTCTTATATATAATGAGGTTTAATTAGTTGTTCGTAGATTGCAATATTTATTATATTGATTCTAAAAGAATAAACTTTCAGATTGACCTTAGAATTTTCTTTTTTAATAATATTAATAAAAAATTATTGAAATAAATATGTCAGCTAAGAATACGAAATTGTGTATTTTGCTTTTGAAGTCTTAATTATTTATATAAATATATTTTTAATTATTATTAAATATATAAAATACTTGTATACAAAAGTATCTTCAATTATGACAATATAACAATTTCGTTCACTAAAATTATGTTAAAGTAAAAAAAAAAAAAACAAAAAACATAAACTAGATAGATTATGTATCTGTAAATATATATTAAAATTAACTTTTTTATTACATTTTATCAAGTTTTATAATGTCGCTTTTTTGTCATTACATGTAACTCGAAAACCTGTTTTCAAGGTACTCGTTTTAGCTGAATTATCGCGTATTTAAATAAATATATACATTTTCGAATTTACATAAATGTTATTATTATAAAACTTTAAAAAGTAACGGAATTGAAAGCAAAATGCGTAAGACCCAAGAGCAGGCAGCTACCTCCGTCAAAGGATCAGTTCGGCCATTGATCGGGGTGATATTGCTAGTATTTAGGGAACTTTACCTAGATGCATTGGCTTGGATGAGGCCTACAATCTTTTGTAATAAATTGTCCTTTTTTATGCTTTGTTTTTTGTATTAATTGACTTTATATTACTCATTTTGTTATCATCTAAACAAGCTGAAAAGTTTGTTTGTTTGA
Source organism: Hypolimnas misippus (assembly GCA_037950945.1). Taxonomy (NCBI): domain Eukaryota; kingdom Metazoa; phylum Arthropoda; class Insecta; order Lepidoptera; family Nymphalidae; genus Hypolimnas; species Hypolimnas misippus. The sequence goes on from JBBEEQ010000002.1 coordinate 5,780,695, forward strand.
ACGCGCTAATCTCAGGAACTACTGGTTTAAATTGAAAAATTGTTTTTGTTTTAGATAGTTCATTTACTGAGGAAGGCTATAGGCTATATTACATCACGCTACGACACATAGAATCGAAGCAGTAACCATAAACGCGAATGAAACCGCAAGGGATAGCTAGTTGGACATATTTATTTTAAAGCAATAGTGAATAAAATATATAAAAAAAATGTGACATCGTTTACTTGAATGACATACTCATTCCAGAATTTTGTTATTATAATGACAATTAGCATTATTTTATCGCACAGTGAACATATCTAAAGTCTATTTTTCTTTACATGTCTTATTTACCAGATAAATATGGCGTAGTTCTAGCCACACATAAGAGTAGATAAGTAATTACCGATTAAATTATTGTACTTAATCATGTTTTATAATGCAAAATTACAATGAAAAAAAAATGTTCGAAAATACGTGATTTTAGTTCAGGGTATTTTTACCAAATTAAGACGAGTAAAGAAAAATAGACTATAAGTTAAATTATTCTTAATTAAAAAACCTTTAGATGAACTTTACGTGCTTTTAAAACGCTTAACGCAACATCGTGCGTCCGAACGAGACTCGTTAAAACGAAAACATTATGCGAAAACCGAGAAATCTTTTATGAATACAAAGTAATTTACAACACGTTGCCGACGACTCCGCGTTTGTTTACGATATGTTGATGATATTATGCATTACATGACACACACGTTGGCGCAGTGATCACTGCAACTGACTGAAGCGCTGAAAGTCGCGGGTTCGATCCCCGCTATCGGCAAACGTCTATATTCGTCGTGCGGATGCTGTCGTGGTCTGGGTGTTTGTGTAAATGTTGTGTATGTTTCAGGACCCCCGACACAAGACCACGAGATCTTAATGGGGGCTGTTGAGTGTGATGCGTTTATTACGATATGATCCCTGCGACTTTGTTCGCCTAAAAACTTCCAACCCCTATTCCATCCCTTTCAAGTTTAATTTTCACGACAAAAAGTACCTCACACATCCTTCTTCAATACAATCTATCTCTATAACAAAATTCATCAAAATTAGTTTAAGAGTTTAGGCGTGAACAAACACACAGACGAGACTTTTACATTTATAATATTAATATGGACACATACAACATAAAACAATTAGACCTAATACGGCGATCTAGTTTAAATATACAAAAATATATACAAAAAATCGCTAAAACCAGTTTAGAATATCAAAAAAAAAACTTAGAAGAGGATAACGCGACCTTGCGATAAGTTATATTTCGCGAGTAACTCTTATATTATACTAGCTGCCCGACCCGACTTCTTATTATTTAAAAGCAAATATTTTCAAATTTCCGTACAATTAAAAAAGAAACATTAAATTCCATATAAACCTCATCTTAAAGTATAATTTAAATAACTGTAACCGTTCTATAAGATGTTCGAAAATTCGGTAAAGTTTATTTAATTATTCGGCTATAATAATTTTATTCGGTTAATGGTTTGTATTCAAATTAATTACCGAATCTATATTCGCATATACATATATACCGATTGTATAGTTTATATAATTTTTTGACAGACGTTGGCGCAGTGGTCACTGCAACTGACTGTAGCGCTAACGGTCGCAGGTTCGACCCCTGATCGCGGCAAATGTCTGAATTGTCCATACGAATGTTTGTCGCGGTCTGGGTGTTTGTGTTAGTGTTGTGTTTTCGGACCCCCGACACAAGGTCACGAGATCTTAATGAGGGCCGTTAAGTGTGATACGTTTATTTATTTTTTTATATAATAACATAGAAAATAATAATAACTATAATAATAATAATAACAAAAGTATCAAAACTCGCCGAGCGCCGTCGACAACTGCTCATGAAGTTTCGAACGGTTAACGTACAAAAGGGTGTAACTGCGATTTCGTTAAAAATAAACCAAACGATTTTTAACCTTAAAAATATTTACTTAGAGTTGAAAATGAAAATGTTATTTACCTAACTTATTAATACTGGCTTATATAGAATTTGAAGATTAGGAAATAGTGTGTTTTTTCGCCTTTTTTTGTGTTTATATTTAAACTAGCGATACCATGTGACGTTACTTGTACTATTGATATACACTTAACTTATGTCGGACAGATGTCTGTTTGTTTGTTACGTCAACAGCTAAACTAATTTTGATGAATTTTTACATATACATTATAGGAGAAGAATGTTCTCTAATAAATCGCGAAGATAAAATGTTTAGGGGTTGAAATAAGGAATGATTTTACGTAGACGAAGTCGCGAGGAAGTTATAAAAGACTTAAAAAAAAAATGAACCTAACTTGAATGAAATACATATTAAATATTGATTTTAAAACTGAACTTCTGAACTGATTTTGCTAAAACTTCTATCGGACCAATAGAAGAGTATACTCTTTCAAACAAAAATATTAACCAAAACGATCGACACAGAAAAATTCCTGAATAATCGAAAACCTCCTCCTTTATTCGAAGTCGGTTGAAAAACACCTTATCGAAATTATCCGTTTTTGTGTACTAAGTAATCTTACATCATCTATACTAATTATAGGTTCAATTTGTTTGTACCTTTGTATATAGGAAGTAATCTCTGAAACTACACCGATTAAAAAAAATTCTTTTTGCGTTGGATAGCCCATTTGTTGAGGAAGGTTATAGGCTATATTACATCACGTAGTAACCATAATCGCGAGTGAATCCGTGAGAGACAGCTAGTTATCTATATAACCTAATATTAATATCAAAAAGCTGAAAAGTCTATATTATATATATACTAACCACCAGTCCAGTTTAAGAATCCGCATTATATAATCTCCCTTAATACTGCATCAAAATTAATATTTGATACGCCATTTTGAAGATCGCTTTTCACTCTAATGACGACAATTATTATTACGTAACTATATATATATATATATATATATACTTATATATATATATATATATATATATGTATATAACTGTTTATATTTAAAAGATATCAATTTTGTTACTAATTTTTACTTTTTTGGAACTCGGTTTACGTTACCTTATTTCTTGCCGTATTCCAAGATACAATCTTCCTTATACTAAAATTCATCAAAATTTGTTCAACGATTTAGGCGTGAAAACGTAACAAACATACTTCAGGTGAAAATACTAGCCGACAATCGCGGTTTCACTCACTTGCGTCACTGCTATTAGTTGTATCATGATGTAATATAGCCTACCACCTTCCTCAATAAACGGGCTGACGCAACACAATTTTTTGAAATTGGGTCACTAATTAGACCACCCCTACATCCAAACGTACAACGTAATACCTCTTCATAATTTTAGTATAGATTACAGAAATCGATCCAGTAATTACAATGAATGGAACTAAACAAACAGACAAACGTATGAAACACATTATGTCACATTTAGCTAGTTTATCGATTGGTCCCGACTAATAATAGCGCGGGCGGGGTGTGGCGCGAGTTACAAGCGATTCATAGGAATATGGCTTACACGTTGATCTAAACCGATGATCGCTGATTCAAAAACCGGCAAGCACCGCTGTTTTCAAGTGATAAACTTGTATTTAAATTTATCTCGAGCTCGCCGGTGAAGGAAAACATCGTCAGGATGGATGCAAATTGCATGTGGCGGGAGAAATTCTGACACATGGATATCCATTCCGCAGTAAAACAGCGTGGATTAAGCTTTGCCCAGGAATGGGACATTTACTGGCTGTTCCTTTATTTTTACTTTAAAGAATATTTCAGTTAAAATCTTTCTTTTGTGACTACACTGTGACTGTGATACTAATATGATGAGGTGAAATTTGTTTGTAAGTTTGTATGTAGGGGGTAATCTCTGAAACTAATGATCGGTGTTGAAAAGTTCTTTTTGGATTGGATATTCATTTATTGTAATGTAAATCTCGGGGCTAGCGAGTTATAGTAACTTTTGCTCAGCTTCGTTGACGTTAATGTAGGTTCCTCCTTTTTGTAATATTAGTTACTAGGGTTCCGTAATCAACTAAGGATTTTTATATTTTCGCCATTTTTGCCTGTCTGATAGTTTTACTACCGTATTAAGTATATAATTATGAATCACAATACCATAACTTAGTATAACAATAAAAAAGATACTATGATAACTCTATATGCAAAAAACAAAAATAACCTAACTTCCGATCGCGTATTCGTCCGATTTTTAGACAAAAATAGTATATTTTGTTACCCTACTACGCTATACAAAGTTTAATTAAACTCTGTTCCGTAATTTAGTTAATGTAAAAGAGTAATAAATATTCCCATCACCCAACTTTCACATTAATAACAAATAAAATCGCTGCCGCTTATGAATTGTCTAGTTAAAACCAACTACAAGCGGAATGAACTGGATTAAGGCGGTTCCCAGTTGATTTTAGATTTACGAATATTTGGTAAACATGGGGGGAGGTGTAGATAGCTATCTCATTACGTTTCTTTGTACTTTTTAGGGTTCCGTATTCAGCTGGGAACCGTCATAGTTTCGTTATGTCTGTCTGTTTCCTGAAACGTGCTCTACCATCCACGCATGGGAGGGGCAGTGGGTGCGCATACGCAAGCGATCTCGCATCTTGCAACCTCTCCATTTCCTTACTGAGGAAGGCCATCACATGGGTTTTAATGGTTATAAATCCCCACGTGACTCGAAATAAGGCTTAATAATGCTATTTTTAACCGACTTTCAAAAGGAGCAGGTTCTCAATTCGTTGGGGCTTTTTAAAAATATGTTCATCGATTACTCAAAAACGGGTGGACCGATTTTATTATTTTTGTTATTTGAAAGAGTATACTTTCAGATTATCACATAATTTTCATCAATATCGGTTAAATATTATGGTCATTCAAAACTCGAATAAGTTTGTCATTTAAGTGTACTAAATTACGTACTTTATTTATAAAGTCGGCTCCCGTTTTTAAAAAAGTCTTGTTGTGAAAGTCAACTGCCTCTCTGTTGGATAAAACAGTTAATAAAATAAGTTTATGAACCCTATCTTTATAAATTTCCTATATTGTAACGGTCACCTACGGAACCCTACGCTGCGCGTGGCCCGTCACGCACTTGGCCGGTTCTTAAATCATAATACACTAGCCATTCTACGCGGGTACATCCTATATTATGGTATAGTGCTATTCCACTATAGACTGATGAGCTTTTAAAGCTTACTAAATGACCTAATGAACTTCGTACTACCAGAAAAAACAATTTCCATTTTGCTGTCCTTGAGGTTTAATTAATTTTCAAAAAAAAAAATAAGAAAACAAAAACACCAAAGCGCGTTTATAACGCTCGAGCAATCGATTTATATACTGTTAATGGACATACACGTGACTTGTCGAGTCGCCTAGCAACGAACTGTTATGTCGAGAGAGCCAACATAGCGATATAGTATTACAAGATTTGGAAAATTAGAATTTATACAAATCTAAGCTCTTATTATTATTAACTTCTAATCTCTACTTAAGCACAGAGAATTCCATTGAAGTTCAGCCCTTTCGAAACAGTTCAGTCACATACACAGACAGACAAACACAAAACTAGTTTTATATATTAATTTTACGAGTAACTTAAGGAAGTGTTTCAACATAATCGGAGGTCAAAAATTGAGGCATTTTTACTTGTGTATACATATATGGATTTTTATATAAACATTTAAATGTTAATTATCGCTCTTAGCTTAATCTGTCGTCATTATATTTAATGGCGTCCTTTTCACCTTTAATTAAAAAATAATTTTAAAATGTTGATATATCTATACTAACATTATAAAACTGTAGAGTTTGTTTGTTTGAACGCGCTAATCTCAGAAACTACTGGTTCGAATACAAAAATTTGTTTTTGTGTTAGATAGTAGTATTTAGGAAGAGCCTACGCCTACAGGATGTATTACATGACAACAAGTATAATTATATACAACAGTCATATTTTGTCACTAAAGATATGTTACGTTCATACTATTTGAGGTCAAAAATCTGTACCTTTCTAACTTTGACCAGGTCCTAATTGTCTTGACCCGAAGATACTTTCGCCTGCCACACTCAGTCGCTATCTGGTTGCTAGGCAATGTAATCCAATGGTCGCCATTCTGGGTGCCAACATCTAAGAGCTTACAACACATCTTTAGCTGTATAATATCATTGATATGAATTGGTTAATCAAAACCGAAGAAGTTTCTAGTTAAGTAAATTCATTTCGAGTAACTAATTTTCGTAAAAACTTACAAATTTAAAAAAAAAAGAAGTTTCCAAAGCAAAATACGTAATGACATACTTATGGCAGTTATTTTTACTTCAAAACCGAACTGCTGAGCCGATTTTGATGAAAATACTGTGTAACCAACCGGAAAGTATGACCTTTCAAACAAAACAAGAATTAACCGAATCGTTAAGACATTTTCGAGTAATCGGCAAACATACAAAAAAACCGCATGAACGTAGTCCGTTTTTTGAAGTCAGTTAAAAAAAATCATTACTCACATCTCGCGATATTTGACTTATTACAGTACGTCTGTATGTATCTAGCTACTATAACTCAAAACAATTAGTCGTTAAACATTGTATATAGGTATTTTTACCACTATCGAATTAGGTACATATCTTTTCATTAATATATATATATATATATATATATATATATATATATATATATATATATATATATTATATTTATATATATAAATTTCTATATATATATATATATATATATATATATATATATATATATATATATATATTTATATTTATATATATAAATTTCTATATATATATATATATATATATATATATATATATATATATATAAATTTAATTTAATTATATTTATTACCAAATTGGCTTAGCGGCGTTTGCGTGAAAACCTAACAAGTAAACAGACAGACAGACAGTTACTTTCGCATTCATAATATTAGTGTGAATTTATAATTAAAACAACAACAAAAACCCTATTCATAATACTTCAGAAAAAGTAACAAAAAAAAAACAAAGCACGAACTCTTACAAAAGACTCCGTTTAAAGTCAAATTTCAGTCCTAAATAAAAATCATTGTCTTTAATACAAACAGGTATTTAGTTGTTAAAATGTAACAAACACACAGAATAACTTTCTTTTAGATGTACAAAAATATATTTAAAAAATTCATCGTAATAATAAATATAATATTATTTCTTCTTCTTAATTTTCTCGTTTATTTTTTTTAAATATATTTAAGCATTTGTATATATTTATTATTATATACATTATTTTTTACTTTTACCTCGATATACTTTACACGATTTCGAAATTATAGAAAATCCTATAACAGCGTAACTCCCTTTATACTTACTTTAACGCAATAAATTGCTATAATAAAGAAAAAAAATTAAAAAAAAAAAAAAACAAAAATTAAAAATAAAATCATCACGTATCAAAACGCGCCGGTCGCGCTACAGGACGGAATCCGACGTCGCGCGTCGCTTACGAAATGTTACAAGGGTCCACGCGGACGCGGTCGCACGTGACATTTTATCGAAATTATTTAAAATTATTAAAAAAAAACTTAAATATGTGACTTTTTTATGAATAGAGAATTTTGATTAAAAATGAAATATTTTATTACGTTAACTTTGATGACGTTATTTTGATTTTATAACCTAAATCACTAAATATATATTGATAAGAAATCAATGGGATTAATCACAATAGGAAGTATCAAAGATAAGATTTTCGATGTATGTCGAAAAAATAATACAATTTTAATTTAATAATTTAACTATATTGAGTATAAAGTCAACTCAATAAGAAAATTTCGAAAACTTATACTTCCAATATATAATAATTTACATATTAATCTCTTATCGTATATTTTTAATAACAATAAAATATTCTTTACAAAAAAAAATTATACACAAAACAAAACATTATTCTAATACATTATCTCAATAATTTCACACAGTCTTTTCCTTAATTAAAAAAAAAACACATAAAAATAATTAACAATAAAATTTAAATATTATAACAATAAACAAAGTAGCGATTTTCAGTTTCGACCTTCTGCGGTCCGAGCGCGCTAAGTAAAGCAAGCAAACGAGGCAAACCCGGGGGCACAGGGCTGTCGCGGGCAAGGTTTTAAAGTTATATAATTATTATTAAAAATATATAACACTGATAAGCAATACTGCTTCAAGCCACGCGGACTTTATTTTGAGAAAATGGCGTCTAAACATGTCGAACTTATTATTAATAAATTTGTTTGAAGACGTATATATCCATATTTTTTTTATTTTGATAGAAGGTATAAAATATTAAAAGCAGATTGGTATAATGAAAAGTTTTATCTAATAATAAGTTTTTCAAATTGCAAAATATTGCGTTTAATAAAGAATGAAGTATTAAGAAATTATTTTAGATGAATTGAATTTTTTTTAATAACGTTAAATACGTGACGCATTGTCAGAATACATAGAGATCGCCGAATTCGACTTTTTGTGGCTTGACACGTTATTGCTTATCAGCATCCATACATATACTGAGTGTCAACTGGGTCTGTGTTGGATGTTTTACCAGAATTACCAAAATCGATATTTAAAAGTGAAAATAAAATATATTTTTTTTATTCTTTTTCATAAATCATGCCTATACGCACATACAGGATCCAACGTTTAAATTAAAAAAAAAAATCAATTAAAAAAAAGTTAAGATCAATATTGTCATTATCATTATTCTTCAAAGTAAACAATATTTAAAAATAATTATTTCACAACGAAACTAACCTTTGAATAAACTAAGTAACTATGTCTAATGGTTTAATTCGTAATTAAAATCGTCTCCATTTGTGCTATTTTCATATAGATAAAGACAAATGTATTTTAAATGGCAAAACGTGACATGGTTGCTTAGCAACGAGTTGTAGATGTCAAGATGCCGTTTTATTATTAAGAGATTTGGAATAGGAACGCGCAAAACGAATCTTATTATTATTTATACTCTAATAAAATCTTTAACACTACATAAATGTATAAAATATACGTAATACATAAAACAATTTAACACATTTTTATACTATTTGAATACGTTATAAAATTCAAATTTTTTAAATTATAATATGTCATATTGTTATGAATATGTCCATTAAGTACATATATATACATATGTATTTTTATTAAATTAATATATGTTTAATCTGTAACTAAAATATAAATCTTTTTGTTTGTTTGAAGATTTCTCTTAAATAAATAAAACTATGATTATAACAAATATCTAAATGTAAATACTTAAATTAACCACTGTCAAAAAAGTATACTAAAATCATGTTTTCCGTTTGGTAGCTACTATGTCATAAGCCAACACACATTCATTTTTAAAACATATAAGTGAAAATAACATTAAACATACAATATAGCTAGTCAAGAATAAATTACGTCTTATTCTAAAAAGACTAAATTTAAAAAAAACTATTGATTACAAGTATATTATATTGTATCCTTGAATTAGGTGACGAATTTATTCCAGTTATTTCGATTTAAAAACAAAACTACTGAATCGATTTTCATTAAAACTTGTATAGAATAAAAATTAAAAGTCTACCCTTTCGAAATAAAAAAAAAACATTTTCATAACAACACTGAATTGCGAACATCCCCCTTCTTCAAAGTCGATTGAAAACCACAACGAAATAGTACTTTTTTTATTACAAAAGTATATAATATACCCCAGTTTTAATCACCGAAATTATACACGAATGCGTTTCGTAGTTAAATATTTAATCAAGTTAATAATATATGTAATGGAGTTAATAATAATGTATTTCAAATATAATAAAGTACATTTTTATAAATATGTACATTTTCTTCCATTTTGACGTTATCTCGTCACGTATGTATATACATAGATGGCACGTTTATACAGGTGTCTTGATATTGATATAACATATGTGTGATATTCGTCATGTATGAAACCTTTTTATATACGTAACTAGCGACCCCATGCGTTTTCACTCGCATAACTTACTAATTATTTTTATTGACAGACACGTTGGCACAGTGGTCACTGCAACTGACTCAAGCGCTAACGGTCGCTGGTTCGATCCCCGCTCATGGCAAACATCTGTATTGGGTGTTTGTGTTAGTGTTGTGTGTGTTTCCGGACCGCCGACACAAGGTCACGCGATCTTAATGGGGGCCATTGAGTGTGATGCGTTAATATTTGAATGAAATCGTTAAAACGTTAGTAATTACATACATAGAAAATTCTAACCACCTTTTTACCCCTGTAGGGTTCAAATTTTGCAAAATCCCTTCTTAGTAAAAACCTACGTCCTAAAAAGAACCCCCGTGCATAATTTGGAAGTCCTAGCGCTTGTAGTTTCTGAGATTTCGTGATGAGTGAGTGAGTGACCTTTCGCTTTTATATATATATATATATATATATATATATATATATATATATATATATATTTGTAAGGTTGCATCTGTATTAGTATAAATAATATAAAATTCGTCAATTATTAACCCATTTTTATTTACTCAAAAGAATATAGTTTTAGATTGGTCCCACAATGAATTTCAGTCATCAGTAGTATAGTCATCAGTATTTTGGTTACAAAAAATAACTATTATAAGCCATCCGAAACGAAATTATGTATTTTACTATTGATTTTTTTAAGACTTAATTAATGATAATATGGACGCTGATAAGCAATACTGTGCCAAGCCATACGGCCTTCATTTTGAGAAAATGGCGTCTGAAGATGTCAACCCTATTAATAAATATGTTTGATATATACTATATACATCTTTTATTTTTTGATAAACGGTATAATGTAAATAAAATGTAATATTTGAGTTTATTATATAAAACGCACTTGAAATACGAAACAATTAATTTAAAAAAAACTCTTTTTTCCGTACTTATTTAGTTTATATGACTTAATTTTTTTTTTTAACTATGTTAAACCCACGACGCACCATCAGAATACATCAATATTGACTTCATATGAGTTGACACATTATTGCTTATCAGAATCCATATAATAATATTGTTTTGAAGTCCGATTCTTTTTTAAAGTCAGAAATATGTATATATAACTATTTTTTAGTTTTTTTTAATATTAAAGCAACGAGCGACAACCCTGTCAGCTCAGCAAGTATGCGCCCGATATTTTTTCACTGCAGAACAGGAAACGATCGAGTCGAATTTGTAATACATTTTTTTGCTATTTATTTTATTTTATTTTTTTGTTAATTTTTTTTTTACATTAACTCGTAAAACATATTTATAGATTAAATAAAGAATCTTAATTAGTTTGAATTAAATTATAACTTTCATATCAATGAGTTTCGTATGTGAAGATATTTTTTAATGTATTCCAATACTAGCTTCCGTTATTATATTGATAAACTATATTACTGTCAAGTTTCATCAAAATCCGTTCATCAGTTTTCTGTAAACGTGTCACATTGCCTTTGTAATAAAATTAAGTATTTCTAATATTATATAAAACAAAATATATCTTTTATATATAACAAGCTTATACATTAATGCGGTTTCATTATAATAAGTTTTTCTGCGCAACTGCGACTGCGCAACGCAAAAGAGGGTAATGTGTTTATCAGTCTATGTATGTATGTTTGTACCTTGGCGCTATTTAGACCGAACGCGTAGACCTATTTTGATAAATGGCACATCGTTTGATTCGTCATGACGGTGCGAATGATAAAACGCATAAAAAATAAAAAAAATCACAATGGCCGATTTTTGATGCCATAATCTGAAAATTAAAAATGACGACCGCTCTGGTGTAGTGGTGCTGAATGTACCTCTAACGCCGACGGTTGCGGGTTCGATCCCCGCTCAGGGCAGATATTTATAGTTGTATAAATATTTGTTCCTAGGTCTGGGTGTTTGTCCTTGTGGGTCTCCCCACCGTGCCTCGGAGAGCATGTAAAGCTGTCGGTCCCGGTTGTTATCACAATCACCTGATAATGATCGTTACTCGTAGTAGGGAAATTATTCTAGTCTAAATGGTTACTGGCATGCCTCCAGAGGTTGCAGAGGTCAGATGGCAGTCGCTCTGTGTTAAAATCAGTAACTCGTCAATATCTAGACTAGAATAGAAAGCAGACCCTGGTATAACCGGGAAAAATGATAGGTAGATAGATGAATCTAAAAATTAAAATAAAACTCGACGAACTATGTGTCGAGTGGGGTATCGTTGAATAGGTATTTAAAAATCATTGTTAGGTTTCTCATATCGTTTTTCAATCTGAATTACCGTTTAGGATCTATAACGATTTAAAGTTGGTCAGTAACGATTCTCACTTACAGGCGTTTAGACAGAACTGATATTGATATGGTTCTACTAACTGCAGATGGTCCTGTTACGCAGTCGTATAATTCATTTTTTTTTAATTTCACTACAAAAGACGAAATAAAACCGTGTTCAACATACGTCTAGCTAAACAGTGTTTAAAAATTAAACATTGCTTAATATGTTTTCTATTGCTGTACTGCGTGTAAAATTATAAAGAAACTTATTTATAAAATATCACACGTTATATTTGACAGCTTAAATAGGTTTTAAACATATATTAATAATAGCTTAGCGTATGTTTATACATAATTAAACTATGTCTAAGCCATGTTTAACTCAAAAGTTCTTTAGATGTCGATTTGTGGTACGGGATTTCATAAGCACGCGTTCAACGTATGTTTAAATTTTTAGCAGTAAGGTAGAAAATGGTTAGTGTTAAATTATACTTGATTTATTGAAAGTAGTTCACAATAAAGTATATTCTGTCTTTCTCTCTCTCTCTCTCTTTATATGTTCTCAAAAGAAAAAAAAATGTATTATATGTACAGAAGTACTGAAACTATTTTTTTAATTAGAATAAATACCATTTGAAAGGTCCGTTCTAGAATCTAGATGGTCGTACGTGTAATTTTGTTTTTATTTTCGGATTATTTTAAAACAAAATCTACATTTAATGCGAGCGAAGTCATAGCAAGTTAATTTATACAAATAAATAAAATTGCAGTGTCTGTTTGTAATTTCAAATAAATAACTTTTAAGTTAATGCACATGAAATTATACACGGTACTTACATCAAAAACACAATGTTTAACGTTTTCATCTGTCTGTCTGTTTGTTTTGGCTAATATCCGAAACGGCTGTACCGATTTGACGGGGCTTTCACTCACAGATTTCCAATATTATAAGGAGTAACTTACGCTGACTTTACTTAATTTTATTTAAATAAAAATATATTTATCTTAATTAACAAGCATAAAAAAAAAACAAAATAGAAACCAATGAAACAATGAACAATATCCAATTCAAGCAGGGAACGTGAACATTATCAGACATTGACAGACACGTTGGCGCAGTGGTCACTGCAAATGACTGAAGCGCTAACGGTCGCGTTCGATCCCCGCTCACGGCAAACGTCTGTCTCGGCCATATGGATGTTTGTCGTGGTCTGGGTGTCTGTGTTAGTGTTGTGTGTTTCCGGACACCCGACACAAGACCATGAGATCGTAATAGAAGCCGTTGAGCGTGATGCGTTTATTTATTTATTATATAAATATAATATTTACTCAAACGCGGGCGAAACAGCGGGGCACAGCTAGTTACGATATAATATAATGAACACAGTTCGACTCCACGGCGCGTGTTGTCGGTCGGTCGTCTCTCTCACTCGCACGTTAATTCCGTCCCCCTCCCCCGCGCCCCAGCGAGCGGCACTGTATGTAGCTGTTGAGAATAATTACCAAAGAAACGTTTTTATGACTCGTGATATTATTTCTTTATTTATTTTCTATATATGTATAATGTTTTACATTTCTCCATTTAATATAGAATTTTTAAATAGTTTTAAAATATTTTTTTCAAGTATTATAGTTTTATTTGTACATAAAAGTTTTCATATGATGTAAAAATAATTAATAATATATTAAATTTTAAACACAATAATTGACTTAAATTTTAATTTCATAGGTAGCTTTTAAGGTGTTTATTATATCTATAGTAATATTATAAAGCTGAAGAGTTTGTTTGTTTATTTGAACGCGCTAATCTCAAGAACAACTGGTTCGAATTGATTTTTTTTTTTGTGTTAGATAATCAATTTCAAGCGTTAAAGCATCAGCAATTTTTTTCAAGCGTCGAGTGTATAGACACCGTCAAAGGCAACGCGCCCGAAACGCGCCTGGTGTTACAGATGTCCAGGCGATGGTGACCACTTAACATCACGTGGTGCTATTTGCTCGTTTGCCCCCCTTTTTATATAAAAAAAAATCCCAACACCTACATACCACACCGCGACGCGGCGGAGTTGACTGTGTGACGTACGGTAATTTTTTATTATCATATTATATGTATTAACATTTAAACATTAAACACTGGCTATCCGACTCGGTTTCACTCGCGTTTATGGTTAGTGCTTCGCTCCTGAGTGTAGCGTGATGTAATACAGCCTATAACCTTTCGAATTAACTATCTAATGTGATAGGAATTTTTCAAATCGGATCTGTAGTTTTAGATATTGTCACCAATTAAATATACGAACAAATTTTACCTCTTTAGAATATTATTGGACTAGAAACTCGCCCCAGCTTCATACGAATTGTATAAAGGTTCTTTTTTATATATATTTTTTTTACAATAAATATAAACATACATTATAAACCGATTTTTTTTTGAATACAACAAACCCTCGGTAATCCGACAATTAATTTGTGAAGCGTGTCGGATTAGCGAATTTTTCGAATTATAGAATACGGAATGAACAATTTGTTGAAAGACAGTACTTTGTGATCCGTCACATTGGGCGATGACGTGTCGGATTACCGGGGGTCATGTAAACACTTACAAACAAAAAATACTTTTTACAGACCAAACAAGTTAAACAAATTAAAATAAATAACAAGCATTAGCTCGCGGCTTCGTACGCGTATAAAATTAAAATATAGTTTACGCATCGAACGAAGAAATGTACATACAAAAGCATTACTTCCTTTCCGGTACATTCGGTTAATATATTACATCATTCGTTACGCCACAGAGGCTTTAAAATAAAAATAAACTTGAATTTTTACAATTTAATTATAAAAACACAAGAAATACATTTCGTAATAAATTATCTATTATAATGAGGTAAAATTTGTTTGTACGTTTGTATGAAGGGGGTAATCTCTGAAACTACTGATCTGATCTGCGTTGGATAACCCGTTTAAAGATCGAGGTGTCCCTCGCGGTTTCACTCGCGTTTATGGTTACTGCTTCGCTCTTATGAGTCGTAGCGTGATGTAATATAGCCTATAGCCGTCCTCGATAAATAAACTATCTAACAGAAAAAGAAATTTTCAATTCGGACCAGTAGTTCCTGAGATTAGCGCCTTCAAACAAACAATATCATTAGTACAGATGAATAGTATAAATCGAAAGTTTAAAATACATAACGAAATCAACAAAAATATGTCAATTCAATTCAATTCTGAAATTAAGGGTTTTTAGTAAAAATCTGTCGAAGATACTCTCGCCTGTCGCGTTCAGTCGCTAGCTGGTTGCTAGGCGATATCGTCCAAAGCGATCGTCATTCTGCGTGCCGAAACCATTAGCTTATATGGATGCTATGCAATAATGTGTCAAGCCACAAAAAGTGAAATTCGGAGATATTGATGTATTTTGATACTGCTTCGCCTATTTAACATTATTCAAAAACAAATAATGTCATATAAACTAAATAAGTACGAAAAAAAGTTTCTTAATTAATTGTTTCGAATTTCATGTGCGTCCATTTCATGTCCATATTTTGCAATTTATACAATAATCTTAAATATTTGAAAAACTTTTTATTAGATAATATGGATGCTGATATGCAATACTGTGTCAAGCCACACGGACTTCATTTTGTGAAAATGGCGTCTAAAGATGTCGAACCTATTCTTAACACATCTGTTTGAAGAAGCATATATCCATCTTTTCTTTTCTATTTTGATAAAACGTATAATTAATTAATAGCAGATAGGCTAGTAAAGAATTTTATCTAATAACAAGTTTTTCAAATATATGAAACTATTGCATAATCCAACCTATGGAACTTTAATATTTTAGAATATTTGATTAAGAAACTTTTCCGTACTTATTTAGTTTAGATGACTTGAAATTTGTTTGTATAATGTTAAATACGAAATGCATTATCAGAATACATCAATATCTCCGAATTCGACTTTTTGTGGGTTAACACATTATTGCTTATCGGCGTCCATATATTAAATATATCAATCTGCTTTTAATTCATTATAGCTTTTATTTAAAAAAGCAAATATATATATAGATAAATACTTATTCAAACAAACATAATAAAGAATAGGTTCGACATCTTTAGACGCCATTTTCTCAAAATAAAGTCCGTGTGGCTTGACACAGTATTGCTTATCAGCGTCCATATAATCAATTGTCCTGACTGGTTGATTTATCAACGCAGAACCTTAACCTAAATTTCGGCCATAGTGCCTTTTAACCTGTAAAGCATCAACTGAGAAAAGATTTTTCGATATTTCTACCCCTAAGAGGATGAAAATAGGTAGAAACGTTTATATGGAAAATCTTATTCCGTGGTCGTATTTACTTAAAACTCGTTACGCACTTCTTCTTTAGAAGTGAAATATGAAAGAAGAAAAGGTCTTTCTGAATCGTTTCTATAAAATACCAAAACATACGCAGGCGAAGCCGCGGGGAATCGTTAGAGTATATAGTCCAGTTTTCTTTATTGTCTTATTTAGCAGATAAAGATGGCGCATTTCCAGCCACACATAAGAGTTACAAGAAGTTATCGACTTAATTGAAACCGTATTTTATAACGGAAAATTGGACGCTGATAAGCAATAATGTGTTAAGCCACACGGACTTCGTTTTGAGAAAATGGCGTCTACAGATGTCTAACCTATTCTTAGTAAATTTGTTTGAAGTCGTATATATTCATATTTTCTTTTCTATTTTGATAAAATGTATAATGAATCAAAAGCAGATAGATTTATTTAATGTGTTATCTAATAAGAGATTTTTAAATATTTAATATTATTTTATAATTTGCAAAATATGGAACGCACCTGAAATTCGAAGCTTTGAGTTAAGATACTTTTTTTCATACTTACTTAATTTAGATGACTTGATTTTTTTTGAATAATGTTAAAAAGGTGATATAGTATCAAAATATATCAATATCTCCAAATTTGACTTTTTGTGGGTTGACACATTATTGCTTATCAGCATCCAATTATAATGAAAAAAAAATTGTTCGAATATTCGTGATTTTCGTCGGGGTGTTGTTAACAAACTAAGGACTAGTGTAGATAAGACAAGACTATACATATGGACGCTGATATGTAATACTGTGTCAAGCCACATGGACTTCATTTTGAGAAAATGGCGTCTAAATATATCAAACTTGTTCTTAATAAGTTTGTTTGAATAAGTATTTATCCATATTCTCCTATATTTTTTGATAAAAAGTATAATGAATTAAAAGCAGGTTGATATATTTAATATATTATCTAATAAAATGTATTTCAAATATAGGAGATTATCGTAAAAATTACAAAATAAGGAACGACATTGAAATTTGAAACAATTAATTAAGAACCTTTTTACCGTACTTTAGTTTATATCACTTTATTGTTTATTGAATAATGTTAAATCGGTGATGCAGTATCAAAATACAACAATATCTACGAATTACACTTTTTGTGGGTTGACACATTATTGATTATCAGCATCCATATATATATATATATATATATATATATATATATATATATATATATATATATATATATATATATATATATATATATATATATATATATATATATATATTGACTTTTTTACAAGTAATACCAACTCAATACCTACATATTTTTATCTTCAATATATTATTATACAAGTACACAAATATCTATATATTATATGAAGCTAAAGAGTTTGTTTGTACGCACTTATCTCAAAAACTAACTTATACTTTAAATTATCATTATATGTAAATTAATAACATTCAAATATTTAAAAAAAATGCAAAAAGTTAACACACGTTTACACATTTCAAAAATCGATAAAAATAAATATATCTAAATATTTTTTTTTTATTAAATAGTAATAATTTAAAATTAATACATAATTATATAATAACGCTTAATTTTATATGTGCCTATTATATATATACAATATTCTTATGTGAGAGAGACTAGATGCCTTGCGTACTGACCCATACAGGCCGTAGACGCTCGACCGGGGCAGAACCGCACTCTCACAAAATATCAGCGTGAAGTAGCTAATATAGCATTTCGTACGGTGAGTGTGTGAGCCCGAAGCCTACCACCCCCCCCCCCCCCCCATCCATTGCTTTCCTTAAGTCCTATTCCCTTCCATCTCCTCTGGAGTTACAAAGGACCATCAAGTGATCACTTAACACTGGTAAATGAAGAATATAGTATTTAAATAATTAATTTTAATTGTATTCTCGCAATTGTTATAAAAAATTCTGTAACCCGGTAACATCAATAATAAGCCACTGACAGTAAATGCTTTCAGGTGTAAAGCAATGAGAAACAACTTATGTAAATATTTATTAAAGTCTGAGAGCAATACGTCTAAACTCTATTTGGATGCTGATAAGCAATAATGTGTCAACCCACAAAAAGTCAAATTCGGAGATATTGATGTATTTTGATACTACATCACCTATTTAACATTATTAAAAAAATTCAAGTCATCTAAACTAAATAAGTATGGAAAAAAGTTTCTAAACTCAATGTTTCGAATTTCAGGTGAGTTCCATATTTAGCAATTTATAAAATAATCTCAAATATTTAAAAACTTATTATTAGATAAGATATTAAACAAATCTCTCCACTTTTGGTTCATTATACATTTTATCAAAATAGAAAAGAAAAGATGCATATATACGTCTTCAAACAAATTTATTAAGAATAGGTTTGACATGTTTAGACGCCATTTTCTCAAAACAAAGTCCGTGTGGCTTGACACAGTATTGCTTATCAGCGTCCATTTGTCTTTTCTTGTCTCATTTAGGGTTGCCATTTCTAAAATATGGCAACCAGGACAAGACGCGTAAAAATCCCGGATTTTAGAGCCTAGAACCCGGAGATGTTGGATGATTTTTAATAGTCAGTTAAATCAAAAACAGTTGAAAATTACATAAATTCATTTTATTTATTTTCACACTCTAAAATTAAATTTAGTCATCTTTTATCATCATTTTAAATGTACCTAATCGTATTACAGTTTGTTACAAATTGTTTTAATCATTATTTAACTTTTTTTAAAACCCGGTCTATAAATGAAATTTTCCCCGGATGCCCTATAAACTAGGACAAATCCGGGGAAACACAGACGGATGGCAACACTTGTCTCATTCGGTAATCCCCGGGACGATAATCACGGATATTCGAATATTATTTCTCATGATAATTTGTGATTATATAAAATGATTCAGTTCAATCATTCGGTCGACAATTCGTCCTCTTTAACTCTTATGTGTAGAAATATTTGTCTTCTAAATAAGACGAGTAAAGAAAAATAGACTGTAACTGTACCTAGTTCTCGCTTTAAACATCTATAGTTTTTTCGAACTTAAATATATATGGACGCTGATAAGCAATACTGTGTCAAGCCACACGGACCTCATTTTGATAAAATGGCGTTTAATCATGTCAAACCCATACTTAACAAATCAGTTTGAGGACGTATATATCTTTCATTTTCTATTTTAATAAAATGTATACATTATACATTATTTTGAGAAAATGGCGTCTAAACATATCGAACTTATTATTAATAAATTTGTTTGAAGACGTATATATCCATATTTTTTTTATTTTGATAGAAGGTATAATGAATTAAAAGCAGATTGGTATAATGAAAAGTTTTATCAAAATATAAGTTTTTTTTTGCACGAGATTATTTTCTACAGTAAAATATAGCACTCGATTCGATATATTATATAAATATTTTTTGAATAATGTTAAATACATAATGCACTATCAGAATATATATATATACTGACAGACACGTTGGCGCAGTGGTCACTGCAACTGACTGAAGCGCTAATGGTAGCGAGTTCGATTCCCGCTCACTGCAAATGTATTGGCCATACGGATGTTAGTCGTGGTCTGGGTGTTCGTTTGTGTTGTTGTTTCCGGACCCCCGAGGCCGGGCGATCGTAATGGGCACCATTAAGAGTAATGCGTTTATTATTATTTTTATTATTATAAATTTATTTTGTTCTAAATATTAAACGAAACGAGCAAACCCGAATGCAGCGAGTGTTATCGTTAAGAGAAATTACCTCGATTGTACATTGATATTTATGCGTTGCGCTAACAGCGTTGTAACTCCGGCTAGTTTTATTATTATTACATTTTACAAAAAGTTAAATTTGTAAAATGTAATAATGATTAAAATAAAATTGCTTCTTAGTAGAGTCAACAACGGTCAATGTCTTATTTTTGATATTAACAACTTTCGTAACTACTTACGATGCATCCCTTATTAAGTAACAGTATTTTTATATCGATATTTATGATAGGATCCAATGTATATTAAATTTAAGTAATTTTTTACAATACTATACATATCGCTCCTGAGTTTATGTGTAATAATGTTTAATCATTTATCTTTAACATAATATTTCTAAACAATAAACATTACATAGTAAGAAATTAAAAATAAATTCATACTGTATTTTAAAGTGCAAAGATTATATAACTTTGCTAAGTTAAATAATTAAATATACTAAATTAACTAAATAACAAATTTAATATTACATACTAAAAAAAAATAACTAAAAAAAATCACTTTTCATCACTCATCATCATATCTATTTGACGTTAAAACTCTGTACCCAACTTTGACGAGTTCGTCAATGCCGTGTTGCAAAATAACTGGTCGCTAGGTAACGTCGTCCAAAGTGCTTATAATATAATATATTCAAAACTTTCGCGATTAATACTATTCATATTTAATATAACGGATCTTATCGCGATAACTAATGGGAGTGATACCTTTTGATTGCCCGACTTGTCGACGAAGTTGCATTTCGTGGTCAGTTCTTGATCACGACGAATGCAACTTCGTCGAAACGTTATATTAAATATGCTTAATTTATAATCTTTCTCCCTTAACAATAATAATAACAAAACGTAAAATTAACCCAAAATAAAACATCAAATCCGAGCTACAATACAACACGACTCATCCAAGCAACCTTTATAACACACACAGAAACATTTAATTTTATGGTCACAAACACACACAGAAACACGCACACAAACACCGACCGTATAACAAAAGGCACAAAGCTCGAATTCCAATAAAACAACGAGAACTTATTACCTTTTAAAATATAAACTCGAAACGTGAGACGAATCCATATTCATTGATTATATATTTACGACTTTATACATTAACGGATAAGGTTTAAGTTTGTTTGTATGATATTATTTTGTGTGGTTTTGACTTCTATATATAGTGGGATACGGTCGGTTTTAATTTGAACGTTCGTGACGTAATAATCAATTAATTTTTTAGTTTACTTCACCGATATCAGTGCCTAGGTTTTGAATGAGAAAATTTAGTTTTTGTATTAAGTATTTTTCGTTTATATTTTAGCTTGTTTCCTATGTGATGGTAATATATGAAAAAACACCGGTCAAGAGTGAGTCGACACGCGATTGGTTCAGTATTATCTTAACTAGATATAAAACTTAATTTTTAAAATGCACAATACATTATAAAAATTTCAACTCTACATATTAAGGTTCATGAGATATAGCCCGCTGGTCGGCGAATGAATAGATAGACAGACAGACAGCGGCGGCCACAAAAGTACAAACACATACGTTGATAAACACATGACCTTCTTTTATCGCGGAGTTGACTAAAAATCCTTTTCATACGTCGACGAGGTCACGGATCGTTGTTATTATTAATATATTCATATTATATAACCACTAATATCTTGACGATATTATTTTTATTCAAATATACATGAATCCTATTAAAACAAAGGTTTCGTATTAAGTTATTTAAACACTAACTGCGCCCCGTGGTTTCACTCGCGTTCATTTGAGTGATAAATGGATGCTGATATGCAATAATGTGTCAACCCACAAAAAGTGAAATTCGGTGATATTGATGTATTTTGATACTGCATCACCTATTGAACATTATTCAATAAAAAATAAAGTCATATAAACTAAATAAGTATGAAAAGCAGTTTCTTAATTTTTATTAGATAATATATTAAATATATCAACCAGCTTTTAATTCGTTATACCTTTTATCAAAAATGAAAACAAAATATGGATAAATACTTTTTCAAACAAACTTATTAAGACTAGGTCTGACATCTTTAGACGCCATTTTCTCAAAATGAAGTTCGTGTGGCTTAACACAGTATTGCATATCAGCGTCCAAATTATATTCATATAATGTTTACCTTCCTTGCTTGAATCGGATATTGTTCACTATTTCATTGGTTTCAATGAAATAAAACTGTTTTAAACGGATTTAAATCGCGTATATTAATTATTTTTATCATCCCGACGTTTCGAGCACTTTGCAGCGTTCGTGGTGACGGGTAGACTAAGGTGACGTTTGTCTATTTGAGGCTTTAGAAAATATTATTTACAACTACCGCCAACGGTTTAAAATAGTTTTATTTCAACAAATAATAATCTAAGACAACGATATCGTTGGTTTCAATTTCGTTTCTGCGTAACATTTTTTTTATTTAATTTTTAGGGTTCCGTACCTTAAAAGGAAAAACGGAACCCTTATAGGATCACTTTGTTGTCCGTCTGTCTGTCTGTCTGTCTGTCTGTCTGTCGGGATGTCAACCCTTTTTTCTCAGAAATGCATAGACGTATCATGTTGAAATTAATATCATATACTCAAGTCTACGATGACATGCGGCCGTGAAAATATTAAAGTTCTAAGTCAACGCAATCAAAAGATAATGGAAAATATGTCGTATATTTTGACCATTTTAGCGTTTTCGCAAGGGAATCAAAACCTATAGGGTACTTCCCATTGACCTAGCACGATGAAATTTGGCAAGAAGTAAGATCTTATGGTACAAATAAAGGAAAAAATCTGAAAACTGTAAATTTTTGTATGTATGTTTGTCTGTTTGTAAGTTTGTCTTTCAACCTTTTTCTCAGAAACGCGTGAAGGTAACAAATTTTTATCAACGTCAAGTACTCAGAGTTGTAATTACTAAGAGCTGTGAAAAAATCAAACTTCTAAGTTAACGCAATCAAAAGATACGGTCATTTATATCACATATTTTAAGTATGATAGCGTTTTTAACGTTTTCGTAAGGGAATCAAAACCTATAGGGTACTTCCCATTGACCAAGCATTATGAAATTTGGCCAGGAGCAAGGTCCTTTAGTATACATAAAGGAAAAAATCCGAAAACTGTAAATTTCTGTTCGTGTGTCTGTCAGTCTGTACGTCTGTCTTTCAACCTTTTTCTCAGGAACGCGTAAATGTATCAAGTTGTAAATTGATCAAGCGGAAAATATATTAATCTTAGAATTTAAATTATATGTACTTGTAACAAATTAACATAGAAGTTGACCATGGTCAAAAAAACAATTTTACAAACACTGAGAAGAAATTTGTATCAATACGAAAACATTAAAAAGCAGCAAACCTTTATAAACAACGCAATGCAATCTATATATCGCAGCTAACAAAATGATAGCGCGATGCAGCGTACAGCTAATGCCATCTATTCCAACATTATGACATTAACTGTGATATAATTCTGCTCGATTAATATTTTTTTTTTTCATTTTAATTATTATTTAAACGCGCTAAAAATATTAAAATAAACTTTTCATTAAAAAGTTTTATCGTCGATTTATAACGTCATTACGTAATTAACATTCAATATAAGAGCTTCACGCGATTTGATTTAAGTACTCGTATTGACTTAGTACGAAAATTTTAAAATTAAATTCAAACAGATCCAGTTATTTAATTTACTTATTTATCTACACATATAAGTCTTCTGGTTATTAGTAATATAATTAGTTATTTATAAATAAACAATTCGTTTTGTTCGAATTAAGGACTAATTATTTTCGTCTTGGCAACACTAATATATATTTCGATATTTTGATTGATAATGTAAATCTAAATATTTTACGAACGTAGTGCAGGGGTAGTGGAGTGTAGTAGAATATAAATAAAAATAAAACGAGAATAAAATATAATATAGTTATGTTGTTAATGTCAAAGTCAACAAGTTAGTTCATTGAAATTGTCAAGAGATGGCGCTAGGTGTATCCTGAATCGCGCTATAACTTTTTTTTTTTTGATAGTATAAGGTGTATTAGTACTTAAAATAAAATTTTGTGTTTCCATGGATTGCATCCATGATCGTGTTTTAAATTAAAGTGCTCCTAAGTAGTTTCAAAATAGTTTTTGGGACGTGATCCATATTTACATAATATTTGATTATATTTAAGCGACTTCTAAAAAGGAGTGTTTTCAATTCGACCTTGTATTTAATTTTTTTTTTTATGATTGTTCGCCGATTACGCCGCCATTTGGGTACCGATTTTCAAAAATTTTTTTTTGTTTGAAAAGGTATACTTCCAAGGTGGTCCCATTGTCTTCAGGTCAGGATCAGATGATGGGATCCTGGAGAAATTGAGGGAACTCCTCAAATATTATAGGCAAGCGTATACCGATTTAGGTATTTTTGATAGTAACTTATGTTGGAACTGATGATGAAGACCACAAATGGCGTAGATAGGTTAGTCTTATATAGATTTCTATAAGTTTGTACGGAACCCTCGGTGCGCGAGTCCTACTCGCACTTGACCAGTTTTATTTTAAGTAGCCTAAGTTACTCCTTATAATATTAGCTATCTATGAATGAAAGTCAAAATTAAAAAATAAATGTTTTTGATGTGAGTACCGTGTATATATTATATATAGATAACAATTATACAGACAGGTAGAAATTTTAAAAATTGTGTTTTTGATATAAGTACCGTGTATACTTTCATATGCATTTAGTTAAACGAAATAAAGATGGGTCAGTCGAGAAGAATTAACAGACACGTTGGCGCAGTGGTCAGTGTAAATGACTGAAGCGCTAACGGTCGCGGGTTCGATCCCCGCTCGCGGCAAACGTCTGTATGGACCATACAGATGTTTGTGGTGGTCTGGGTGTTTGTGTTAGTGTTGCGAGTGTTTCTGGACCGACACAAGGTCATGAGATCGTAATGGGGGCCGTTGAGTGTGATGCGTTTATTATTATTATTATTATCTAAAACTATGAGATCTGGACTCGTTGAACCATGTCACCGATTTTGAAGAACTTGAAATTGAGAACAAAATTTTTTAAGAAGGGTTAACCGACTTCAAAGGCAAAATACGTAATGATTTGAATTATATACATTTAATTACACTTATTTCGATTTTTAACCTCCGACGGAAAAAAGGAGTGTTCTATAGCTCATTAAAGATTAAGTATTTTAAATTAAACATTAAATAAATAGAAAAACTTTATGTACCTTGATCTGTCTTGGAGAACCCTTACAAACAAAACCTAGCCTAACCTAAAGAATTGAGAACGCCCTGCTTTTTGGAAGTCGGTTAAAATAGTAGTTGACTATAATTTTTTTATTAACAGACATCCAAGAAAAAGACTTTCTATATGTTCATCGGTTACACGAAAACGACTTAATCGTTTCCGTTCATAATTGGTCAGATAGAATTTCAATCAAAATCAGTTCAGTATTTAAAAAAATCAAAACAATAAGTACGACATCCAAATTAACGTAATTACATAGATAACTATTGAATCGATCATCTTATTAATAAAAAGTCTTGATACCATATATGCTAAACGCATTACCAGTTTTGTCAGCGTCGTAATTGGTTAAGATCACAAGTTTTTTTTTCTCTCGGCACGAGTAAACGCGTCCTTGGCCGCTTTACATCGCTATTGATAATATTTCTCTATGCTTATATAAATTACATGTATATACACGTAAGGCGAGAATTACACTTGTAAATGCATTTTCCACAATTTATATAAACTATTTAGATAAGCAATAACGTGTCAACCCACAGAAAGTAAAATTCCGAGTTTTTGTTGTATTCTGATAATAAATAAACGCATCGGGGGCCCGGAAACACGCAACACGAACACAAACACCCAGACCACGACAACATACGTGGCCAATACAGACGTTTGCCGCGAGCGGGAATCGAACCCGCGACTGTTAACGCTCCAATCACTTGCAGTGACCACTGCGCCAACGCGTCTGTCAAATAATAATGCGTCTCGTATTTAACATTATTCAAAAGTGTTTCAAGTCAAGGAAAAAATGATTCTTAATTTAATGTATCGAATATTTTTCAATATAAATAATCTCATATATTTTCATAACTTATCGTTATTTATACAAATCTGCTTTTAACACATCATACCGTTTATCAAAATAGAAAAGAACAGATAGATATATGTGTGTTTCTTTAAACGAATCTATTAAAAATAGGTTTGACATCTTTGGACGCCATTTTCTCGAAATGAAGTTTCCTCTGACGTTAACAAAGAAAATTAACGTTTTTTTAACATGCACTTGCCTTTATTATAATTTATTTACAACTGTCTATTTTCTATGTATAATTGATACACAATAATACACTTTATATATGGACGCTGATAAGCAATACTGCGTCAAGCCACACGGACTTCATTTTGAGAAAATGGCGTCTAAACATGTCAAACCTATTCTTAATAAATATGTTTGAAGGAGTATATATTAACCTTTTCTTTTACTTTTTGATGAAAAGTATAACGAATTAAAAGTAGATTGATATATTTAATATATTATCTAATAAAAAGTTTTCCAAATATTTCAGATTATTGTATAAATTTTTATGACTGTAATTTTTTTTAATAACGTTAAATAAACGATGCAGTATCCGAATACATCAATATCTCCGAATTTAAATATTTGTGGCTTTACACATTATTGTTAATCAGCGTCCATGTATAGTTCGTATGAATTACATACACACATTTTCCATTGACAACGTCGGTTAATACCATCAAATTAAGTTTCGTGGCACAAACAGTTAGATCGATTAAATAGATGGCGCCGGGGAACGTTTACATTCAACGATTAAATCTCGTTACGATATCTCGTGACGCGTAAAATTATATTATTCATACGAATAAATAAAATTGAAATGTCTGTTTGTAATTTCACATTAACAGCTTTTACTAAATGCTTATTTATATTTTTTATTTTTATTTATTCGTAAGATTCACCATCGGTATACACACAATCACATTTGGACGCTGATAAGCAATACTGTGTCAAGCCACACGGACTTTATTTTGAGAAAATGGCGGCTAAAGATGTCAAACCTATTCTGAATAAATATGTTTCAAGACGTATATATCAACCTATTCTATTATTTTTTCATAAAGTTTCATCAAAATCGGCCCAAATGTTTCAGAGATCAGCTGGAACAAACAGACAGTCGAAAATTTAAAAAATTGTGTTTTCGATGTAAATATCGTATATATAATAGTTTCGTATATATAATATTTCATTTTCACGGATCCGTGGATGCACCGGATGTATTGCCTAAAATCTTCCTGTCAGTACCGAGTACCTGTCCCCATTTTCCTATTTTTTTATTGCTTGTAACAAGTGTTGTATACGCCTGTAATGGCACCACACAGAATAAGAATACTTAAATGTGTATTATAAATGGATGCTGATAAGCAATAATGTGTCAACCCACAAAAAGTCAAATTCGGAGATATTGATGTATTTTGATACTACGTCACCTGTTTAATATTATTAAAAAAAATTACAAGTAATCTAAACTAAATAAGTATGAAAAAAAGTTTCTCTCTCAATACTTCGAATTTCAGGTGCGTTCTATATTTTGCAATTTATAAAATAATTTTAAACATTTAAAAACTTATTACTAGATAACACGTTAAATAAATCTATCTGCTTTTGATTCATTATATATTTTATCAAAATAGAAAAGGAAAGATGAATATATACGTCTTCAAACAAATTTATTAAGAATCCGTTTGACATCTTTAGACGCCATTTTCTCAAAACGAAGTCCGTGTGGCTTGACACAGTATTGCTTATCAGCGTCGATATATTTACGTTAATGATTCTAAAAACAAAAAGAAAACAATGGAACAACTGAAACTATTTTTAAATTAGAATAAATAATATTTCAAATCAAATCAAATCAAAAAATACTTTATTCAAGTCGGCTCTCACGAGCACTTTTGAATCGTCATACATGAAAAAACAAAAAAAAATTACATCAATAATGAAGCTACCACCGGTTCCGATCGCAGATTCTACCGAGAAGAACCGGCAAGAAACTCGATAGTTACTCTTTTAAAATATTGTCAATACAACACAGCTTATGATTACAAATTGATTATTTATCCTGTACGAAATTCACTATATACTAAGCCCACGCATCTTTAACGTCGACGTAATCTTGTATAGAGTAATATGCTTTATTTGAAAGGTCCATTCTAGAATCTAGATGGTCGTACGTTTTATTTTGTCTTTTTTTTCGTATTATTTTAAAACATAAATATTAAAAATTTAAAAAAAAAATCATTACGCATTTTTTTTTTAATTTAACATATAGATATATAAAATATTGTAAATTTCACCGGCACGTAGCAACCTTGTATTTGTGTCATTAACCTCGTAAAGTTATCGACGTATTTCATTCGTTTTTACGATACAACAGTAATTTTAGGGTTCCGTAGCGGGATGTGCGAAAAGAACCATTCTGCGTCTCTCTGTACTGTCTGTCCTAGAGGCCGTTCATTAATCACTTGATGTTTTTTAGTCACTTTTTAGAACCCCCCCTCCCCCTCCTTACCCGGTGACATGTGAGGTTTTGTATCACCTCTCCCCCCCACCTAGGAATATTAATAAAAAATGCTTAACTTTAAAAACAGTTATAATGTGTAAAATTATGAAATCGTACATATATATATATATAGCTTACAAGTTTCGAAAATAAATAAACGCGATATCTTAGAACTCCACCCCTCCCTACCCACCTTGTGATATTTAGTGATTTTTTTCCCAGACACCCTCCCCCTATTGGACTTCACGTGATTAATGGACAACCCCCTACCTGTAAAAATATTTTGAAGAAGAATATCTGAACCGGCCAAGCGTGAGTCAGCAGCGATGCAAAACTATTGGCTTTGAATCTCTCACTCACAAAACGCAGATTTTCTGCAAGAGTGTGACCAGCTCCAATCGAATCAGTTCGCATATGTAGTCAATGTACAACTAAGCTTTATCACGAAATTATTTTAATTTAAAATCTTCTTCAACGGTAACATTTTTTTAATAAATAAACATTTTCCATTTAAAGTATATACTAAAAATACTCGAAGCGTAAATTCTCCTCATTAAAACACGGGCACGTATATACCTACTTATGTAACATACATAAACTAGCAACCTCCCTCAACTACGTCTGTACCTAAGCATGACTTTTTCTATTGACACCTATCGTTATAATTTGAACAATTTACGCAATATATTTCTAAACAATAACCAATGTGGTAGTCTGACGTATAAGCTATGGTGGTGTAAAGTTTCATCAAAATCAGTTCGGTAGATTTTGCGTGAATGAGTAACAAATATCCATCCTTCGATCCACCATTACAATCTATACAAGCTTCGGGAAGCGGAAGCGTATGCGCAACCGATCCTCTCCATTTCCGTGCAGAAGAAGGCTACCGCAGGGATTTCAGTGGGTATGCATCTCTACATAACGCTCCCCCCCCCCCCGCCCCTAGAAATGGGGTGTTTCATTCGCGTGTATTGTTATTACTTTATTATGACGGGTAGCGTGATGTAATATAGCCTATAACCTTCCCAACTAACGGGCTATCTAACGCAACAATTTTTTTCAAATAGAATCAATAGTTTATGAGATAACTGATAATATAAAACAACTCTTTAACCTGGTACAGAGGCCGTCTATTAATCATGTGATGTTTTAAGCAACGGTTCAGACCTCCCCTCCCCCCTGGTGGTACGTGGTAAGGTTTTATACTAACCCTCCCCTTCACCTAAAATCACGTGCATTTTTAAATCAAATCTTATGAAAGATTGTTAGCTAATACGTGTAATTCTCGTGTAAATACTAAGTGTTAGTAATAATAATGATTAAAATATATAATTTAATATGTTGTTAGTTTGAGAAGCGCTGTCCGACGCGGCTTATCTCTGCGGACATTAAAAAAGGTATTCACATCGTTCGACTTACAAAATATCATTATTATTACTTTGCTGGACAGTCGCGGACAAAAGTTACATAATTCTAAATTAATTTAATGGTGCACAATTAAATTTAACAAATTTGATTATAAATCTACGATTATAAAACGATAATCTTTATAGGTCGGAAATACTTATCAACTATGTATAAGCTATCCGTCTGTTTGTTACATTTACAAGCCTAAACCGCTATACCAATTTTTATAAAATTTAATATAGATTTTAAAGACAATCTTTTATCGCGAAAATAAAACTTCAAACGGATGAAATAATAAATTAAATTTAGTATAAATAAGCTATTATTTTTCAAAAAAACAAGCTCTTAAATTGATTCTACGCAGGCGAAGTTACGGGACCCAACTTGTTATTGATATTCAAATAATTTTCCTTTACTTAGCTAAGCTATAAGCTTCCAATTATACTTGCATAAAGTAAAAGTAAAGTAACACCCTATACATATCCCACTGGTGGGCAAAGGCCTCCTCTCCTATTATGGAGAAGGTAGAGCTTAACCCACCACGCTGCTCCACTGCGGGGCGGACATATTTGCATGATAAAAATAATTGTTCAAAACATTTATCATTTAGATAACCACTAATATACGATCATTTCACATCTCATATTATAAAAAAATCAATTAATTATTTAATAAATCAATTTCAATTTACACCGCGACTGTACCGCTCGCTCGTTATCAGTTATTTACACAGAGCGAACCCGCGATAAGATACACACAACTCGTCAATAAGGACAGTTGGTTCCACACTCTTATTACATTAGTAAAATATATTTTTAAAACTATTTATTTCTATTTACCAAAAAAAAAAATCATATCAACTCAAAAAATGCCAAAATTAAAAATAAAGATCAGCCGCCATTTTGTTTTTACAAAAAACAAGGTATTGTGGATTAGGTTAGGGTTCAATAAAGAAAAAAATTACAATTACGAAAAGTTTCCATAAATGGATGCTGAAAAACAATAATGTGTCAACCAACATAAAGTCAAATTTAGAAATATAGATATATTCTGGTGATGACGTATTTAACATTATTAAAAAAAAATAAAAAAAAATCTTTATTTAATGTTTAGAATATTTAAGTCTGTTCCATATTTTGGATTATGCAATAATCCCATATATAAAACTTATTATTATATAAAATTTTTCATTATACTAACGTGCTCTTAATTGGATGCTGGTAAGCAATAATGTGTCAACCCACAAAAAGTCAAATTCGGAGATATTGATGTATTTTGATACTGCATTACCTATTTAACATTATTAAAAAAAATTCAAGTCATATAAACTAAATAAGTACGGAAAAAAGTATCTTAGTTAATTGTTTCGATTTCCAAGTGCGTTCCATATTTTGTAATTTATACAATAATCTTAATTATTTGAAAAACTTTTCATTAACTAATATATTAAATATATCAATCACTTTTAATTCATAATACCTATTATCAAAAAAGAAAAGAAAAGATGGATATATACTTCCTCAAACATATTTGTTAAGAATAGGTTTGACATCTTTGGACGCCATTTTCTCAAAATGAAGTCCGTGTGGCTTGACACAGTATTGCTTATCAGCGTCCAATTAATAATAACTTATATTAAAATAAAAAAATAAAAGATTGATATATACGCCTTCAAACAAATTTATTAAGAACAGATTTGACATGTTTAGACGCCATTTTCTCAAAATGTATTCCATGTAGCTCGACACAGCACTGCTCATCAGCGTACAAATATAAACGAATCAATAATTTAATATAATGTTAAACGTTATTTATTTTAAAATGTCATCAACGATACATTATGTTGTATGTATTAATGTTAATTGTTTTGTTTATCATTCTTTTTAACATTATTATAATTTTATATATATATAGTGTTTATAATTATTTTAAATAAACGCATCACACTCAACAGCCCCCATTAAGACCTCGTGGTCTTGTGTCGGGGGTCCGGAAACACGCACACAACACTAACACAAACACCCAGACCACGACAAACATCCGTATGGCCAATACACACATTTGCCGTGAGCGGGGATCGAACCCGCGACCGTTAGCGCTTTAGTCAGTTGCAGTGACCACTGCGCCAACGCGTCTGTCAGATAATAATGCGTCGCGTATTTAATATTATTCAAAAGTGTTTCAAGTCAAGGAAAAAAAAATTTAATTTAATGTATCGAATATTTTTCAATATAAATAATCTCATATTTTTTCATAACTTATCAACATAAAAAACAAGTCTAAACATAAAAAACATACACTATGAATTGAGAACTTCCTTCGTTTCGAAGTCGATTGATATATAGATAAAAAAAATTGCAATAAACCTCTTTCAATAATCCGATTAGACGAGTAAGATTTACAATAAAAATAATACGCGTTATATATACATAACACACTGATAATGATCGTTACTCTGAGTAAGAAAATCATTCTAGTCTAAATGGTTAGGCTCGCCCTCAGTTGCGGACGTCAGATGGCGCTCTGTGTAAAAATCAGTAACTCGTCAACATCTGGACTAGAATAGAATATTCTATTAGAATATTAGATGATGATATACATGACAATTTTATTTAATAATAGCGCCCCGCTCCGGCTTCGCACGGGTACATACACACACACACACGCACGCACGCACGCACGCACGCACACATACATCCTTCTTTTTTGCGTCGGGTTTCAAAAAAAAAGTAAAATTATAAAGGAAGTTTGAATTATTTTTAATGAATTTTTTTTTATTCATAGTTTTTATTAATGTACTCGCGGCACTTTATTTTATTACATTACATTGACTCTCCCCGTACCCCAGTGGCGATTGGGTTACATTATTAGAGTATTAGTAAGGATCCCTAATTTTTTTTAAAATATAATATAGCCTATGTTACTCGGCGATAATGTAGCTTTCCAAAGGTGAAAGAATTTTTGAAATCGGTCCAATAGTTTCGGAGCCTATTCATTACAAACAAACAAATCTTTCCTCTTTATAATATTAGTATAGATTAAATAAATAAATCCATCAATGCCTCCATGTTAGGCTCTCATGATACACGCATAACACAAAACAGACCACGACAAACATCTGTATGATCAAAACAGACGTTTGCCACGAGCGGGGATCGAACGCGACCGGTAGCGCTTCAGTCAGTTGCAGTGACCACTGCGCCAACGTGTCTGTCAATGTCTAATAATGTTCACGTTCCCTGCTTGAATTGGACATTGTTCATTGTTTCATTGGTTTCTATCATCTATCATATGGTTTTTTCATTAATTTGTAAAATTTTTGTTAATGTAAAAGTTATGAAATAAATAAATAAATTATATTCTTCTTCTTCTTGCCCTGGTCCCACTTTATGTGGGGTCGGCACATGTTCTTCTCTTCCATTCCTTCCTATCAGCCGTCATCTCAACACTCACTCCTTTCTTACTCATGTTACCTTTTACGCAATCCATCCATCTTTTCTTTGCTCTACATCGAGTTAGATTATTCTATATTGCTATTCATTAAACTGTAAATTTCAAATAGACACTTCGATTTTATTATCTATATAGATTAAGCTCCAGCACCGGAAGATGTATCAGACGATTCCAAATCACCAAAGATCATACGCCTCCTCAGCGATCTTTACATCGAAATACTACAAAACGAAAGCTTCGAAAGAATAAAAACCATTGTTCCCAAAAATATCCACTTTTAAAACTAAATACTTTTAATTTTAAACCAAAGAAAAAGGACTTAAGTCATTTATTAATTACAAGTTGATGCTCGCGACTTCGTCTGCGATGCCTACGTCATAGTAGCTTTATGCAGTCTTAGCCAAATCGGTTTAAAATTGACAAAGTTTCATAAAATTTCATCCCCAATTTTATCCCCTTGTGGGTAGAATTAATCAAAATCCTTTCTCAGCGGATGCCTACGTCATAACATCTACCTGCATGCCAAATTTCAGCCCGATCCGTCCAGTGGTTTGGGCTGTGCGTTGATAGATCACTATGTCAGTCAGTCACCTTTGAGTTATATATTAAGAATAGCTGAATGCTGATTAGCAATACTATTTCAATGTTTAATACGCAACGCATTATCAGTATCAATATATCCGAATTTGACTTTGTGTGGGTTCACACATTATTGCTTATCACCGTCTAGCTGTGAAATTTTCCTGAATCTGTTAGAAGAGCTCCTTCACGCGATTCTTTTAAGCGCCATGTTAAAGAGTTTTACCTTTCTGTTGTCTAAATTACTTACTTCTCCGTATAAAAAGGATTTATGTTTCAACTATTATGACTATATTCTATTTATATATTTATTTATTTAAGGTATGTATGTATTCGTATGTATATATTTATTTATTTATTTATTTATTTATTTATGTACCAAATAAAATTTGTACAGATAAAAGTATACATGAAGAAAGAAAGTGTACATAGGATAACTTATCTCTTACAAGAGATCTCTGCCAGTAACCCTAGACGTAATAGAGATTATTTATTAGAGATATGGTGTAGGTACAATATCAATCACACTAAAGTAATATGTATCAAATTTGAATATATATAAAAAAAAAAAGATACATCAATACATAGACACATACATACAAAAATATACATATATACCTACATATAAAACAATATATAAATATATATACATACATATACATACACATATACATATATATGCATACATTAATTTAAGGTGGAAAGAAAATGTTGCTTGACTCTGATTTTGAAGGAATTAGTGTTGGGTTGGTTATGAAAAATACTATCAGGAAGAGAGTTCCAAAGGCGCGCGGCGAAAATAGTAAATGAATTACCATAAAAACTAGTATTGAAGAAAGGTACCTCAAGTGATTTTAATGAAACGCATGAGCGCACTGGCCTGTCTCGAGGAGAGCTCAAGAGAAAGCGCTCACGAAGATATGTAGGAGACGATTTTTTTAATACATTAAACAACAATGTTAGGATGTGTAAATTCCGGCGAAGTCGGATAGGAAGCCACTTTAACTGACGACGAAATTGGGAAATATGATCAAATTTGCGCAGTCCATAAATGAAACGAATGCACAAATTTTGAAGTCTGTCTAATTTGTCGAGCAGCTCTTCATTCGCATCAAGATAGCAAATATCAGCATAATCAAGGATGGGAAGAAGAAGGGACTGTGCAAGTAAAATTTTGGTTTGAAGAGGAAGAAAATTCTGTAAACGTTTTAAAGAATGTAGTGAAAAATGGAGACGTTTACTAATATCGTTGACCTGAGCTTTCCACGATAGATTGCAGTCTATGATTAACCCAAGATTCGTAGCTTGGTCGCTGTATGCAATTTCTGTTCCATCATAAACTATGCATGGAAGGTTACTCCAATCAATTTTGCTACGTATCTGTTTGTTACCTATAATCATAGCCTTTGATTTAACTGGGTTAACAAGTAGTCCGAAAGATTTGGCCCAATTCATGATGTTGTATAAGTCACAGTTGACTGCATCTACGGTAGAGCACAGGTCAGATAAGGAAGCATGTCTATAAAGTTGCAAATCGTCTGCATAGAGATGGTAGTGAGAAGTGATTACTTTAGTGATTTCATTGATGAAAATTGAAAATAGAAGAGGAGAAAGTACAGCACCCTGTGGTACGCCTGCAGAAAGATCAGCCCAATCCGAGGAAGCCTCATCAGACCTGACCATCTGTCGACGACCCTGAAGATAGGACTGGAACCAGTCAATCACAGGAAGAGCAATGTTAAGTGAGCGAAGGATACCAAGCAAAACATCAAAGTCCACTGAATTAAACGCATTACTAAAATCGAGTAAAATAAGAATTGTAAATTCTTTTTTATCCATTGCGTAGCGAATGTCTTCAGTCACCTTGAGTAGTGCAGTAGTAGTACTGTGAGCGGGACGAAAACCAGATTGAAAAGGGCTAAGGAGGTGGTTATATTCAAGGAATGAGGACAGTTGCTTGTGTACAACGTCTTCGAGGATTTTTGATAGGAAAGGCAAAATTGATATAGGACGGAATTGTGAAAGGGAAGAGGGATTAGATACCTTGGGTAAAGAAATTACATGAGCTAACTTCCAAACTGTTGGAAAGGTCTTGGATTCTAGAGAAAAATTTAAAATGTGAGTAATAATAGGACTGAGATAATCAAGGATAGGGATTAACATATCCCGACTAATGTTGTCATTTCCAACAGCTTTGGAAGTCATGGATAGGACACTTTTCTTAACTTCGCTCTCCGTGACAGACAGAAAATTAAATGGAATACAATCAGGTGTGGCGGCATTCGCCATCTTTAACAATGTTTCAGCCTTAGAGGATACTGAGATTGTTAAAGGAGGAGTAGAAAAATGTTTATTAAGAGTATTTAAACTAAACGTTTGTTGAGAAGCATTGGAAGAATTACCCACACCTAAAGATTTTAGAAATCTCCACATTTGTGTAAATGACAAATTATCAATTGATGAGTAGATATAACGGCGCTTAGCATCTCTACACATCCTATTACAGAGATTTCGCAACCTTTTATATGCTATAATGTTGACATCTGTAGGGTCCCGCTTACAAGTTCTCTTGGCTTTGTCTCGTTTTGCCATAATGTTTTTAATTGTCGGAGTGAGCCAAGGTGCAGGAAGGTGCTTAATCCTAATTGGCCTAATTGGAGCATGTTTGTCGTACAGGTTCGTTAACAGTTCATTGAAACAGGCCACCTTATCGTCAACATTTGTCAAATTATAGAAATGAGACCAGTCAATAGCACAAGTATCACTACGTAAATTATCAATGTTAATGTTTTTTAGGTTGCGTCGCAAAATTGTCTTACTCTTACGCTTGGAAAAGGTGATTTTATAGCTGGTAAAAATTAAATCATGGAAAGAGAAAGGAGCTGTAAGCTGACCATGGGCAGAAACGTTATTAGGATTAGAAACAAAAATAAGATCAAGGAGCGAAGGAGTGCAATTAGGAGAGAAGTGAGTTTCAGAGAGAGGAAGTATAGAGAGATTGAAAGATGAAACAACAGACTTTAGTTTTGTTGCTCTGTGATCATTTTTAATGAGACACGTGTTAAGGTCGCCCATTATGATCACATGTTCATAGGAAGGAGAGAGTTTTTCTAGAAGTACATCAAAAGTATTAAAATAATTAATATTGAGAGAAGGACAGTAAACGACCCCTAGGAGGACTTTGGAATGATGAGAGGAAATTTCTATGAAGAGGTATTCGAGAATGTAAGGAGGAAGGTTAGAAGATTGGTCAATTATTTGATAGGGTATAGTATTACGAAGGTATATGCAAACTCCTCCGCCTCTGTGTGATGTTCTATCGTTTCGAATTAATGTAAACTCGGGTAATATGTAGGAAGTCGAAGGGAGCGAAGGTTTTAACCACGACTCGGAAACAAGGATACCGTCAACCTGCACGTTGCTAAATGATGCGAGAAAATCAGTAAAATGTGCCGGAATGCTTTGTGCGTTAATGTGTACAAAGTTGAGGGAGTGTGGATTATCTGCAACAATAGATTTAAGTTGTGTATCAAGAGTAGGCAAGTCACTCTCAAAAGACTGATTATTGCTGGAAACACTATGATAATCGTCAGAGGAGCATGAGAAAAAATCCTCATCTATACAAGCACTACTTAAAACGGACATAAAAATATACTAAAATGATATATAAATATATTTAAATTAAACAAAAAAAATATATATTAATAACAATAAAAGTAACAATAATAAAAAAAAAATGGCTTAAAAAAAAAACTATCGAAATAAATGATCTCCCACGTTAACTGGCCTTAACTTATCACAAAAACAAAGGATAATAAAAAAAAAGTTATACACAAAAACCATAAAAAAAATAATAAGAAGAAGAAGAAAAATAACTTCAAGTGAAAAAGACACCTCAGGCAGCATATATAAAAAAAAAAAAAAAAAAAATTGTTGGACAGGATATCCGAACGCACCATTTCATATTTAATGTCAACCGTGTCTATGTCACTAGTCAAACGTCAATGTTGGGAATATGTTTGTTGTGTCATAAATATTAAAACGATATTATGCAGTTATTTCACTACCGACAAACAAGAAAAAAGAAAAAAAAAATAATATTTAACGGTAGCTTGAAGTGAATAGAACGGTCACAAATACATAGACACGAGTGACGTAATAAATGGTTGCAAGATTTGTGAAAAACATTGAAAACAATTACTTTGTTGTAACTTTAGCGCGCCGAGATCTTGTCTTCTGGTCCTGTGTACCGGAAACTAGTGGAAACTTATCACAAAGAGATTGTAGCTCGATAGATGAAATTATCTTCTTACGACTTTTATCCGGTAGCGCCACGATAATAACTCCTTCAGAAGTCCAACAATTTTTGATGCCAAAATGTTTCCTTGCCGTAACGAAAAGCTCTTGCCGGGGTTTTGTTAAAAATTCAGATATTGTAATACCAGAACCCTTTAATGCAGTCTTAGAGCTCCAAACAAGATTTCTGAACTTTGAGGCAATGAAGCGCACCAGTATAGGTCTTGGTTTATTCTTCTTTATGCCAAGACGATGGCAAACATCCAAATGAGAAGAATCGATACTGTTTAGCTTCAAATGATCATGCAACAAGGATTTGATTGTACTTTCTACTTGCTCATCAGTGCTTTCTTGCAAACCATGGAAAAGCAGTATTCTGCTGCGGGAGCGTGCTTCTTGCATGTCAAAGCCCACTGATAGCAGTTCTATTTGACGGTGAAGCATAGTGAGCGTTTTCCAAATTAATTCTTTGAAGGTTATGTAGTCAGAAGCAAGTGAAGATAAATCTACAAAGGTGTTAATGGCCGCTGCTTTAGAAGATCCTTGTGCCTGTGCAAGTGTTTTATCAAATTTATCCATTCGAGACTCAAACATTTTAACAAGGTCATCCATATTCTTGCTGATGTGGCTATGTAAATCCATTTTTCCTTGTTTTAATAGTGATTGATTGTGAGAAATATTTGTAAACCAGGTAATGTGGGAATTTGTAAGAACTTTTTTTTACTTCATTAATATTATTAATTATAAAATTGAATTTTAAATAAATAAAAACTTAAGAGTAAAATTTTTTTGTGTTGATATTTCAACCTACCGCCCAAAAAAAAAAACAAACATAGTATATATTATTCGTTTAATTAATTTTTTTTCCAAATGTGTTTATGGATGTGTATATATTTATTATCCTATACATTACATATATATATATATATATATATATATATATATATATACATATATTTTTTTTACTTTTGTTGTGCACGCCTACAAACGGCTTTCTTACACGATTCTGGGTTGGCTGGTAGAAAATGCTGTAATAGCGTTAAGTCCGCCCTTTGTACATTTATCTTTTGTGCAATAAAGTGTAAAAAAAAATAATAATAATGAAATTAAAATCTATGTTACTAAATTAGGCATCTGCTAGTGAAAGTCCCGTCAAAATCGGTGTAACCGTTCCAGAGATTAGCCGGAACAAATATGCAGACAGGTAGAAATTTAAAAAAATTGTGTTTTTGATATAAGTACCGTGTATACTTTCATATGCATTTCGTTAAAAGCTGTTTATTTGAAATTACACACGGACACTTCGATTTTATTTATTTGTATAAATATAGATTGGATCTTGAATAGAAACATAGACTAAATTTTAAAGCGAAAATAAAACTTAAAGAGCGTGAAATAAGGAATAAAATTTTCTATGGAATATCCATTATTTCTTTAGGAAATAGGCTATTAAAAAAAATTCGTCGCCTATCTATGTATACTAATACTATGCGTACAGAAGATAAATTTGTTCGTAATTTTGCACTTTGTATGTATGGTGTAATCTCAGAAACTACTCATCCAATAAAAAAAAATATTTTTGCGTCGGAGAGCCCGTTTATCTAGTGAGATTATAGGCTGTATTACATCACGCTACGACTCATAGACGCAAAGCAGTAACTAGTAAAATCTCACATATAAACTAAGAAACAAATTTTAACTCTTTATAATATAAATATAGATTACAAATAAACACTCCAATTTTCAATTCAATTCAATTCTTTGGTTTATGCACTCCAATTTTATTTGGATAAGCAATGATGTGTCAAGCCACATGGACTTCATTTTGAGAAAATGGCGTCTAAAGATATCAAATCTTTTATTAATCATTATGTTTGAAGAAGTATATATTCATATTTTCTTTTATTTTTTAAAAGGTATAATGAATTAAAATCAGATTGATATATTTAATATATTATCTAATAAAAAGTTTTTCAAATATTTAAGATTATTGTATAAATTGCAAAATATGAGACGCACTTGAAATTCGAACTAATTAATTAAGAAACTTTTTTCCATACTTATTTAGTTTATATGACTTCAATTTTTTTAATAATGTTAAATAGATGACGCAGCATCAGGATACATCAATATCTCCGAATTTCACTTTTTGTGGGTTGACACACTATGGCTTATCAGCATCCATTTATTTTAATAACAGAACATTAACGAGCGAAGTCGCAAACTAAAGCTATCATTTACATTCATAGTATTGTAATATTATCTACAAATAATACAATTTTATCCGAGTGTCATCAGTTGCATCTCAATCTCAAAGGTCACCATATGCGTGGTAAGTCGTGATGCAATTAAATCATTACACACGTTGGGACTATCTTTTGCTTGCAGCTTCGCTCGTTACTGACATCATTTTATAAAATTTAATCTATATTTTAAAACCCGACTGCGCAATATGACCACCTGCAGTCAGCAGTATCGTATCAATATCAGTTCTGTCTAAACGCCTATAAGTGAGAATCGTTACTGACCAACTTTAAACCGTTATACATCCTAAACGGTAATTCTGATTGAAAAACGATATGAGAAACCTGAAAATGATTTTTAAATACCTATCCAACGATACCCCACATGACACAGTTTCTCGATCATGATTCTCATCTTTTTCTATTTCATGCTTTCTATTACATCGCGCCGTCATGACGAATTAAACGATGTGACTTTTATCAAAATCGGTTCACGCGTTCGGTCTAAATACTGCCACAAAGGTTCAAACCCACATTCATACATACATAGACTGATAAATACGTTACCTTTGGTCGCGCAGTCGGGTAAGAAATAATAATAAAGAAATTATAATGGAATAAAATAATTCGAAAATTTGTAGTTTTCGTTCGTAAGATAAATGGACTATAGATAAAACTTTTTTTATACAAAACTGCTTATAGAAATAAAACTATTTTAAACGGATTTAAATCGCGTATATATAGACCCGTGTCTACCGTGACCACGAATGCTGCAAAGTGCTCGAAACGTCGGTATGATAAAAATAGTTAATATACGATTTCAATGAGTAATTATCTCGAAAATCTAAGACAACGTTAAACTGTTCATAATTCATTATTATTAGGGATACATATCCTGAACGCATAAACCCACTTCCTATCACTCCGATCCTCAAACTGGAGGGTAGACACATTATTCTTCTGCATCATCAACCGCCGACGCGTCGGGTCGAGCTACGCTCCCTTCGATTAAAAGTGCATGACCGTGGTCATCAGTACGAACAAAGTGGGTGATAGCGCATCCAATTATCAGCGAATCATCATATGTTGGAGTAAGGTGCGATTGGCGTACGTGCGCGACTTTACATCTGTTCGCGGGAACCCTTTAACCAGGTACTCCTTCCCACCCTTTCTTTACCCCACAATTATACATTATTATAATAGAAAGAGAAGATGGATATTTACGTCTTCAAATACGTTAGGAATTAGTTTGACATCTTTAGACGCCATTTTGTCAAAATGAAGTCCGTGTGGCTCGACATAGTCTGCCTTACTATAGACGTTAAACGCGTGTTTAAAAAATTCCGTACTACAAATCCGCGTCTAAGCACAGTTTTGAGTTAAACATGCTTCAGATATAGACTAACATACGTGTAAGTGAGTTTAATAGATGTCTTAAACCCATTTCAGTTGTCAAATGTAACGTATAACATTTTATCAATAAGTTTTTTATGAGTTTATTCGCCGTTAATTTAGATAATATTTAAGCAATGTTTAATGTTTAAACACTGTTTAGCTAGACACGTGTTCAACATGGTTTTAAGGCGTCTTTTGTAGTATGACACAGTATAGCTTATCAGCGTCCATATTTACTTAAGTTGGAAAAAATATATATTTCGATACCTCCCACGTAAGTTATTGTAAGCCACAAAATTGCCGTTAGCGTTTTTACTGAATACTACACGAATTTGCATTGCTTAATGCATTCAAAGTGAAAAAATACCAAAAATCTTTTTTTTTTCAAGGAAAGTTACAACAAAATACGCCTGAAAAAAGGCGTATTTTGTTGTAACTTTCAAACTAAAACATATTAAAAGTGCTCTACTGTAAAATTGTAATTTTGGGGTTACAACAACTTACGTGGGAGGTATCGATTTAAGGCAAGAATTAGGTACACTTATTAGGTAGCTTAGGTATATACTTAACATACTCTTTCCATAACATTAACCCTAGCCCCTGAATTAATTATGTCCTACATAATACTATAAATAAATAAAAAAATTGTCAAACATAATTGACCTTAGAATTAATTTTCTTACGATAACTACGTTTTTATGTATGTCAAGGTTTCCCGAACCGAATTAACTATTAATTAAAAATTAATTAACCAATTTTAAACTTAGCACGTGAAAAGCTCATTTAATAAGTTGCATAAGAACGTACGACCGGTCAGTGGATATATGGATGCTGATAAGCAATAATGTGTCAACCCACACAAAGTCAAATTCAGAGATATTAATGTATTTTGATACTGCATCACCTATTTAACATTATTAAAAAAATTGTAGTCTTATAAATTAAATAACTAAGGAAATATGTTCCTTAATTAATCGGTTCGATTTATACAATAATCGCAAATATTTAAATAAATTTTTAATATATATAAAATTAAATGTGTCTGTCTGATTTAAATTCGTTATAACTTTTATCAAAAAATAAAGGATGGATATATACTGCTTCAAACATATTTGTTAAGAACGGGTTTGACATCTTTAGACGCCATTTTCTCAAAATGAAGTCCGCGTGGCTTGACACAGTATTGCTTATCAGCGTCCATTTATCTCTGGTAACAGTTACGTGTGAATCATAATTAATTTCATATGTATTATATACATATATGGAAGTCGATAAGCAATACTACGTCAAGCCATTAGACTTAATTTTGAGTAAATAGCGTCTAGAGATGTCAAACCTATTCCTAATTAATGTGTTTGAAGTTTACATCCTTATCTTCAGTTCTATTTTGATAAAAGGTATAATGAATTTAAAGTAGATTGGTATAATTAAGTTTTATCTAATAATAAATATTTTGCAAAATCCAAAATATTAAACACACTTCAATATTCGAAACGTTAAATTGAGAATTTTTTTTTTCGTTTATGTTGAAAATGTGAAAACCAATGGGAGAATGTAATCTTTCATTCGCATTAAGATGACTTGAAAAATTTTCCACTCCACCAAAAGTTACTTTCTGAGGGTAAATTCATAAGTATACTATCAAAAAATACTTAAATCGGAATAGGTATGCTTATAATATTTGAGGAGTTTCCTCGATTTCTCCAAGATCCCATCATCAGA
This sequence comes from Hypolimnas misippus, assembly GCA_037950945.1. NCBI lineage: Eukaryota > Metazoa > Arthropoda > Insecta > Lepidoptera > Nymphalidae > Hypolimnas > Hypolimnas misippus. Next base: position 5,824,783 of record JBBEEQ010000002.1, read on the forward strand.
TCCAGATCTGAAGACAATGGGATCACCTTGGAAATATTGCTAACAAAAAAAAAATCGGTTCACAATCGGCGTGATCAGTGAACATTCATAATAAACAGTCTCCGACTAATCGAGAACCTCCTTTCTTGGAAGTCGGTTAAAAAAAAGTCATTCACCGATTACATACCCCGTATGTAATAGGTTTTATCATTAATCTAACGTCAATTATATATTTGGCAAGCTACCAGCTTTGTACGGAGCGCTCGTGACAACGGCCAAGGGCGAATCGGCCGTATGAGAGATCACAGTTAATTATCTAACTAGATTGTATGTAATTACCGCTGTTTAGTTGTTTTATGTAACTTATAGTTGGTTGCGGGTTCGATCCCCTTTGGTGAATATTTGTATCACAAAAATATGGAGATATCGATGTATTCTGATGCGTAATGCATTTAACGTTATTAAAAAACAATCAATTCACGTAAACTAATTAAGTATGGAATGAAGTTGTTTAATTAATTGAATCGAATATTGAAGTGTGCTCAATATTTTACAATATACGATAATCTAATATATTTAAAAAAATAAAATTATTAGATAAAACTTCTTATTGTACCAATCTGCTTTTAATTAATTATACCTTTTACCGAAATAGAAAAAAGATGGATATATACGTCTTCAAACAAATTTGTTAAGAATAGACTTGACATGTTTAGACGCCATTCTCTCAAAACGAAGTCCGTGTGGCTTGACACGGTATTGCTTATCAGCGTCCATATATACTTAAGTTAGAAAAAAAATGTACATGTTTAAAGCGAGAACTAGGTACAGTTACAGTCTATTTTTCTTTACTCGTCTTATTTAGAAGACAAATATTTCTACACATAAGAGTTAAACAGGAGCGTCCAGATATTAGGTCGTGGTGTTTGTCCTTGTGGATCTCCTCACCGTGCCTCGGAGAGCACGTAAAGTCGCGGTTATTATCATAATCACCTGATAATGATCGTTATTCTATTATTCTAGTCTATACGGTTACTGGCTTGCCTTCAGGGGTTGAGGAGGTTACACTCAGTGTTTTCCACACACCACCAGGACGGGAGATCGCTCTCGGTGCCCGTGAGGGCTCTTTAGGTGAATACAGCCTACCTAGGGGCGTCACGGTAACATGCTCAGGGGATCCCATGACGTCCTATTATGATGAGGGTAACGACTTCGGTTCCAGGAGTCCCACATACCCGCCCGATCTCCCAGGCGGGGTGCATAAAAGCATTCCCCAGTAAAAGAGCGAAGAGCGAGGCAATAGCTCTTTGAAAAATCAGTAATTCACCAATAACTAGAATAGCGAGCAGATCAGAAAAATACTAGGTACATGATGAGAAACGTCACGTTCATACAATTTGACGTTAATAATCTGTATCCATTTCTAGCTTTGACAAGATCGTCGATAGACTCATTTGCCCTGGGGTAATCCCGCCTGTCATAATCAGACGCTGGTTGCTAGACATTGTCATCAAAAATCGGCGATCTGGGTGCCAAAAATTCATGAACTTATAACATTTTTATAGTTATATACCACTATCTGTGCTCCGCAGTTTCAGCCGCGTTAATTTAAGCAAAAAATTACATTTATATAACGTTATATTAGTAAATAAAATGGTTCAAATGAAAGTAGCTTAAGTCACACCTTAAAACATTAGCTATGTATACGTAAAAGTCCCGTCAAAATCGGCCAAGCCATTTCAGATATAAAACAAACAAACAGACAGACAAAAATTTTAAAAAATTGTATTTTTTAAGTAAACACCGTGTATACATTCACGTGCATTAATTAAAAGCTAACTTGAAATAACAAACAGAAATTTTATTTAAACTTAAATTTTATAACCTAAAATTTTATTTATCTGTATACATTAATATCAATATTTGAATAGTAAAACAACCAATATTATTTCCAAGTTGAGTTCAACGTTAATCGTCGATGTATAATCAACAATTCCAACTCTCGAAACTTATGAGTTAACTAACAAAAATATCAATTATTTCAGCAAAGTTAACTCTTGCCAAGTTTTGTTATAACGGATACCAGTTTATCCACTAATTGGATCACCTTCTTGGCTTTTTAACCGACTTCCAAAGGAGAAGGTTCTCGAGTCAAAGAAAAAAACACTAGTTATTCCTCAATAGGAATAAATTGAATTTTTTTTTTTGTTTTTTATGTCTGCAGTGTCTAAATAAAAACTTTCTTTCTTTCAAATCATCGGGGAGTTTTACTTATATATATTCGCTGATTACTCGAAAATCGATTTGGTTAATTCTTTCTTTTCGTCTTACAGAGTATTCCTATTCCTCTCCAATTCGAATCAGCAATTGGATTTTAACATTAGAATAACTGAAATAAGTATTATCATAAGAGTAAACGAAATTCGTTATTTTGCTTTCGAATTCGGTTCCCTTTTTCAAATACATAACCTTATATATATTTTCATTTATATATCGTATAGACGCTGATAAGCAATACTATGTCAAGCCATATGAACTTCATTTTGAAAAAATGGCATCTATAGATGTCAAACCTATTCTTAATACATTTGTTTAAAGAATTATATATCAATCTTCTATTTTCTATTTTGGTAAAATGTATATTCAATTAAATAAAGATTGGTATTATAATAAGCTTTCAAATATGTGACATAACATTATTGTATAAATTGCAAAATATCGAACTTGAAATTCAAAACATTACATTAATTATACCACTGTGTATTTAATTCACTCTATATTTTTATCAAAATGGAAAAAAATGGATATATACATATTCAAACAAATTTATAAAGAACTAGCTTTCAGCCGCGACTTCGTTCGCGTGGAATAGTAAATGTAAGATATAAGCCATCTTCATATCAAATTTCAGACAAATCGGTTCAGTAGTTTTTGCGTGAAAGACTAACAAACATCCATCCACACATACAAACTTTCACACTTATAATATTAGTAGGATAGGTTTGATGTTCAGACGCCATAATCGTCGCTCGTTTTAAGTCAAATTCGGAGATATTGATGTATTCTCATAATGCATCGTGTATTTAACATTATTCAAAAAAAATTCAAATCATCTAAAGTAAGTCTAAGAACGGAAAAGAGTTTCTCAATTTCATGTTTCGAATATTGAAGTGTGCATAATATTTTGCAATACAATGTAATATTTGAAAAACTGTTAATTATACCAATCTGCTTTCAATTCATTACACTTTACATCAAAGTAAAAAAAAGAAGATGGATAATACACGTTTTCGAAATGTGTATTGCTGTTGGCCCTACTGCAATACACATTTCGAAAACGATAATACACGTCTTCAAGCAAATTTGTTAAGAATAGGTTTGACATGTTAAGACGCCATTTTTTTTAAATGAAGTCCGTGTGGCTTGACACAGTATTGCTCATCAACATCAACAGTTATACAACATCACCTCCATACTATGTAATCATAAAACCCGAATAACCTTTTAAGATTTCAAACGCAAAATTAAAAAATATATACATTAAAAGGAAATTAATTTGTGATAACAAAGAAATAAATAGCGAGTACCAAGACGAGTTATTCGCCGTACGGTCCCATAACGTACACAATTACTTCGAAACTTATACATATGATTGTCAACCTTACGTCATATGTTATAAGATTCAATTCCGTACGACGATCCCGCGATTGTGTTGGCGTGTGGCGTAAGTGATGAATAAAAATGTGATTTTATTATAATTATTAGGCTAGAATTACATCTGGACGCCGATAAGCAATACTGTGTCAAGCCACACGGACATCGTTTCGAGAAAATGGCGTCTAAAGTTATCAAACCTAGTCTTAATAAATTTGTTTGAAGACGTATATATCCAACTTATGTTTTCTATTTTGATAAAAAGTATAATTAATTAAAAGCATATACATATATTTAATATATTATCTAATAAAACAAATTTCAAATATTTTAGGTTATTGTATAAATTGCAAAATATTGAACGCACTACAAATACGAAACATTAAAATAAAAAACTTTTTTTTCTGTACTAATTTAGTTAATATGACTTGATTTTTTTTGAATAACGTTAAATACGTGACGCACTATTCGAATACATCAATATCTCCGAATTTGACTTTCTGTGGGTTGACATGATTGCTTCTTTCTATCAGCAACCATTTCTTTGAATCATTGAATATGCTCTAAAACTGCTGAATCGAATTGAAAAATTACTTTCTCGTTTATTGAGGTAGGTAATAGGCTATACTACATCACGCTACCACTGATAAGAGCGATGCAATAACATCATCTAATTATTATATAAATGAAATCGCTACATCTCTTACCACGCACCGAGCGCTCAGTAATTTCATCCATGAAATAGTTGGCGTTACCAAATAGGGCTTAGAGCGGGACGGCGCTACGCGTGCGAGGGAGACAGGCGTATTCGTAGAAACTCAGGGATTTTTGAGGTTTTAGAATGTTTTTTTTTTCTGTAACATTTCGCGCCCGTCTTTGTTTGTGTGATTTTTTTTATTTTCGCTTTGTACCACATTTTTATTGTTTGTTGTCTTTATTAAATTTCTAAATAGTGTTCCCTTTAATTAAATTACCGTTGTTTTTAACTTTTTAACGGACTTTGAAAAATATGACTTTTTGTGCTATTCTAGTATCTTTACTAATATTATAAAAGCAAAATTGACTGTTTTTCTGTATAAGTTCTCACGTCTAATTTGCTAAACCAATTTTATTAAAATATGGTATAGATAGAAATTTGACTTTGGATTTCACACACAAAAGAGTGTTATGTGTTTATTTATTTTTTGAGTTTACGTGTGTTTATTACATTCTATAACTTATACCGTTTAATATATTTTTTCATATTGCACTCGTAGTATTAAAGATATTTAAAAAATCTGCATAGATAGAGATTGGACTTTGGAGGAAAACAAACGATTTCACACACAAAAGAGTGTTGTGTTTACTTTTTTTGAGTGTACGTGTGTTTGTTACATTGTATAATCTATACAATTTGACATATTTCATTATATCTCACTCGTAGTAGTATAAATATTCAAAAATCACATTTTTGGCCACAAAATAGAAAAAACGTTTGACACTTCGGCTATTTATTTAGACTTCACAAGATGTTAATAGGATAGTTTTTTTTTCCAAAATCAGTTAACGAACCACACAATCATATATTAGCTGATACTCGCGACTTCGTCTGCAATGTCTGATGCCTACGTAGCTTTATGCAAAGTCTTAGCCCAATCGTTTTAAAATTGACAAAGTTCATACAAACTTTCATCCCCCATTTTATCCCCTTGGGGGTAGAATTAATCAAAATCCTTTCTCAGCGGCTGCCTACGTCATAACATCTACCTGCATGCCAAATTTCAGCCCGATCCGTCCAGTGGTTTGGGCTGTGCGTTGGTAGATCACTATGTCAGTCAGTCGCCTTTGAGTTATATATATTTAGATGAAACAAAATTTTATTTACTAATTTAGCTAACTCACAACAGATTTTAAAATCAGTAACTTAATAAACCATATGAAACGCCATTAAATTTATCTCAGTTGTGGGAGTGACACAGAGTATATTATTTCCCGAAGTTTCCATGGAAACGGAAATCACGTGGGCACCGCATATCCGATATCAAAACTTCTTTCGACAATCAAAAGTTACGTAATGTAACACTCTTTTTGACGAATCGCGTTTTTAAGGTTATATAATATCAAGTACTCAAATCTTGTTACTAATTGGACGCTGATAAGCAATACTGTGTCAAGCCAGAATTTTTTGCTAATCTCTGTAACGGCTGGACCGATTTCGAAGGGATTTTCACTCACAGATAGCTAATGCTATAAGGAGTAACTAAGGCAACTTTTCATTTTAATTAATAAAACAAAAACAAAATTGATTAATGAAATAGTGAACAATATCCGATTGAAATAGGAAAGTCAAACATTATATAAATATAATTTTTCTTCAAATGAACGCGTGTGAAAACGCGTTGCGTAACTAGTTCTTAATTCGTTTAGAGAAATATATGGACGCTGATAAGCAATACTGTGTCAAGTCACACGGACTTCATTTTGAGAAAATGGCGTCTAAAGATGTCAAACCCATTTTTAACAAATTTGTTTCTAGAAGTATAAATCCATCTTTCTTTTATTTTTTGATAAAAGGTATAATGAATTAAATTCATACTGACAGACAGAATATATTTAATATATTATCTAATAAAAAGTTTTTAAAATATTTGAGGTTATTGTATAAATTGCAAAATATGGAACGCACTTGAAATTCGAACCGATTAATTAAGAAACTTTTTTCCGTACTTATTTAGTTTATATGACTACAATTCTGTTTTAATAATGTAGAATAGGTGATGCAGTATCAAAATACATCAATATCTCTGAATTTGACTTTTTGTGGGTTGACACATTATAGCTTATCAGCGTCCAAATATATCGGCAACTATTTAGTATCATTTTAATGTATAATATCACACATAGAGTATGTGGGTTGAGACATTATTGCAGATAATTATCAGTATCCATATATCCATCTTGTCTATTTCGATAAAAATATAAAAAAATTCAAAAGATTATTGGTATAATAAAACGTTTTATAAAAAGTTTTTCAAATGAGATCATATAACGAAGCAGACTTCAATATTCTCAACATTAAGAAACTTTTTTCTTATTTAGTTCAGATGACTTGAAACGTTTTTGTTACACACATGACGCCAAGGGGGGATCCAGGGAGGGGGGTCCATAGGGGACTACCCCCCACCCCACCCTGGGTTGAGTCCAAGACCTAGGTAGAGCACTAATTATAATTGTTAAACATGATGATGATTAACATGATTGAAGAACGTGTAACCGGACTGGCACTTCTCCACGTCCATAAAAACGTACTCATCGGAGTAGAAGTGATTTTACCTATATCGATACACACTGGATCCGACCTTGCATGACGCATCATACACCAATATCTCATCAGCATATAGAAATATCGTCCTACCTCGCCATGTTGACCTCTGCCATCGGGAGTGTTCTCTGGCAGGAAGTACAGTCTGAGGGAGACCAGGGTCTGGTCTGAGACCCGATCAGTCCAGAGGAGTTGCAGTTCACCTGGAATGAAACGGTACGATATATAGCTACAGAACGTCCACGTGACATTATTTAACCATTCAAACTAACTGTCTGGGCATGTGTTGGACATTTTACCGTTAGCATAATCGATATTTAAAAAAATAACTGAATTATTTTGTTTTATTAAAACATTGGATCGCGTAGACTCGTACGGTATTATATATTTTATTTATTTGTGAGGGTAGGCGAAGAAAACTCGTGTAATCGCCGCCGGAGGGCGCGCGGTACAGTCAGCTCGTGACCACGACAAATGTAACTTCGTCGAAACGTCGGTCAATAAAAATGTATTACTACCATTAGTTATCGCGATAAGACCTGTTGAATTAAATATGAATCGTACAGTATTGGAATCATTTATAAAAAAATTGCAGTTTTTTTTACTTCTAAATATCAATTCTGGTGCGCTGGTAAAATTTCCAACACATGACCAATTGACATAAAATCAAAATCAAAATATGCATAATTCAAGTAGGCTTTTACAAGCACTTTTGAATCGTCAATACAGAAACAAAAAGAAAACAAAAAACCAATTAATTAATTTACCACCGGTTCGAAATGTAGATTCTACCAAGAAGAACCGGCCAGAAACTCGATAGTTACTCTTTTAAAAAGTTTCACAAGGGTACATACATTTATGAGTTACAAATATATTAAATACAATGTGAATCCAGCTTATACTAAATCCAAGCATCTTTATCATCTATATAATCTTGAACAGAATAATATGCTTTAGCTACTAAGGATTTTTTAATATGTACTTTAAATTTATTTTTTGTAAACTGTAACACTTTCTGCGGAGTTTTATTATAAAAACGAATACCTTGCCCCAAGAAGGTAACATTGACTTTGCGGAGTCGAAACATAGCTTGTATAAACCATAAAAGTAAAGTAAAGTAACAGCCTGTTAATATCCCACAGCTGGGCAAAGACCTCCTCTCCTATTAAGAAAGTTTAGGGCTTAATCCACCACGCTGCTCCACTGCGGGGCGGATATATGTAGATGTGTCAGAATGTCTACCGGTACATGCAGATTTCCTCACGATGACTCGAGCTCGAGATGAGCTCGAGATAAATTTAAACACAAATTTAGCACTTGAAAACTCAGCGGTGCTAGCCGAGGTAACTAATAAATACTAAGATGTCAACTTCAATAGAAAAACGAAATTTCATTTACTGTAATAAACACACACACTTATTTCAGTTATTTTGATTTAAAACCGGAACCACTAAATCGACGAAAGCTCGATAGAACCAAAGTATACCCTTAAAAATAACTCCCCAAAATGGTCTACAAGTGACAGAGTTCTGAGGTAGAATTTAAAATTAAAAAAAAAAAACGAAAATCTACTACATTAAGACCATTTCAACGATACCCGTTACTTCTCCCGCTGATTGGAGATGATGCTGCAGCATCAGGTCGAGGTTACGCAGTTATGTCTTTTTGATATCACGGTATAGTAAATTTCGAGTCGATTGGACCAGTAGAAGTTCCTCAGATCCCTTCGACAACTAGATAAGAGCTGATAACCTTGAAGCGTCTAATCAAATCTTCATGAATTATAGCTAATAACAATATACGAACGTTCAAACAAGAAAGCCCCATCGAAATTGATCGTTAGGTAGCTATAATTCCACTTATAGACACAGATGCACGCGTCAAGCTTATATATTCAAATTCAAATTATACTTTATTCAAATAGGCTATTTACAGCACTTTTGAACCGTCAAGTTACAGGTACATTGTTATAGAATTTTTTTTTGAAGCTACCACCGGTTCGGAATGTAGTCTCTACCGAGAAGAACCGGCAAGAAACTCGATAGGTACTCTTTAAAAAAAAACTATATAACTCTCATGTTTACTACTTTTTCGGAAGTATGTTAAAAATATAACAAAGCCGACGTTTCCTCACCAATTGACACGAGCTCCGAGTCCTGCCATACCCTGACGAAGAAGAAATCTCCTATCGCAATTATCTTTTCCTTTGGTCCTGTGAGCCGGATCGCCTTGTAAAAGGTGTATTGCCCGTGCTGACCACAGGGCGCGCCGACAAGCTGCAACAAGAGTTTTTAGCTTAACAACAGGCATACAACCATATATTTTACGGGTAATACGGATTTTACGGATATTATACGGATCTTAGTCGTAGGTGTTTGTGTTAGTGTTGTATGTGTCCCTCAATACAAGACCACGAGATCTTAATGGGGGTCGTTGAGTGTGATGTGTTTATTTATTCATTTTACCTGTTTCGTTAGCTCGACCGGGTACCACACTCTCAATGAAATAGCGGCGAGAATAAGCTACCATAGCTGCTTCTAGCCATACATAAGAGTTATATAAGAAATTATCGATTGAATGATTGAACTGAAACATTTTTTATAATGTAAAATTATAATGAAAAACTTCGTGATTTTCGTTCGGGGTATTGTTACCAAATAAGGACAAGTAAAGTTAAATAGACTATACCGTCTTCAATATAAAAAAAATCAAAATTATTTCGTCATCTAATCGCTAAAAACATCTAAGAAGGAAACACAGTGTGTACAGTCAGCAGAAACATGATTTAGTTAATTTTACAATCGGATGCTGATAAGCAATAACGTGTCAACCCACAAAAAGTCGTAAGAATTTGTAAAAATCAAAACGTCTGATTTTGGACGCCATGTGTGAATGATAATAAAATGAAAATCGACGAGCTATGTCGAGTGAGGTATCGTTGAATAGGTATTCGAAAATCTTTTTTCCTTTTCTCATATGGTTTTTAAACAGAATTACTGTTTAGAATCTATTACGATTTAAAGTTGGTTAGTTAAAAATCTGTCCATTATGCATTTTTTATAGATTTTATTATATACACAACACAAAAGTTGTTTCTACGTATGTCCGTAACAGCCTTTGAAACTATCAGACTGATGTCCTCCAAATTATGTTATAGCCTTTGAAACTATCAGACTGATGTTCTCCAAATTGGTTTAATAAGAAAGGCAACACCAATGATTTTAAAGTATTAAAATGGATATTTTAAAATGCATTATTACTATTTTAATTAATTTTAAATTAAGAGGGATAATTGAATATATTTTCGAATAAAATGCATTAGCACCTAGTATCAGATAATGGTTTTTATATAGTATACATATAAATTTAGTAAATTTTTAAACTTAGGGTAGCTGATTTTGGGATCATTTCGCCTGTGACCCCCCTTAGGACCGCACTTGACCAAATATCATTCAAAAATGACAGTGGTTTAGGCGTGATTGCGTAACACACAGACAGAATAAATTTCGCGTTTATATTATTAGTATGAATATACAAATTCAAAATTACTATTTTTATTTCAGCGAAAAGTACGGAACAGTGATTATGCAAAACAACTCACGCTTGACCAGTTTTTTTTAATCATAAACAGTAAGCGCACAGATCACCAACGGATGTAGCCATTTTAATTGGTAGGGTTAGCAAAAAAATTTTTTTTCATTATTTTTTTTTATTTATATTAAAAATCAATTGACAAATGTGTGCATCAGAACACCAATTTAGGTAATTCTTAGGCGAGTTACACTAATAAGTTTTGCTCTCAGACTTTCATAAGGATTAACATCAGTTGTTTCTCATTGCTTTACACCTGAAAGAATTTATTGTCAATGGCTTATTATTGACATTCACAACTTTCGTTCCTACTTACGACATGTCTGTTACTAAGTTACGTAGTCGTTTTATATCACTAGCGAGAGTAAAACTTACAGATGTATTTCTCGCGTCAGACTTTCGTAGAGATTTACATAAGTTATTTCTCATTGTTTTACACATAAAGAATTTCCTGTCAGTGCTTTATTTTAGACAGATTCAGTTCGTAAGGCCACCTAGTTCACAAAGTTTATATCATTTACGACCATAAGAATTACATATTACATCGAAATCGGTTCATTAATTTGGTTTTAAAATCGAAATAACTTGTAAAATTGTGTTGTGTGATAAACGGAATTGTGTATTTTTACTGACTGCGCGACGCAAAGGTAATGTGTTTACCAGTCTATGTATGTATGTGGGTTTGTACTTTTGTGACACTATTTAGACGTTATTGACGTCGTTCGATTCTTCAGAACGGTGCGAATGTCATAGAAAGTATAATAATTCGGAAAAATCCAAATGGTATGGACGCTATAATGTGCAAAAGATAAAAAATAAAAATTGACGAACTGTGTTAAGTGGGATATTGTTGAATTGGTATGCATTTAAGAATCATTTTTAGGTTTCTTCGTTTAGTTTCGTTTTCGTTTAGTTTCTACTAAACTACCGTTTAGATTCTCTATGGTCTTGTTACACAGTCCGGTTTTTAAAATTTTCAATTAATTATTTGCATTCTCTTAAAGTCAGCTATTTTATTATGAAATATGATAGGTAAATAATTTAAATTAACAGCGTACATTACCACTATAACAACAAATTATATTATTATTAAAAAAAATTCTTGTTTCTTTAAAAAAATATTTAAAATCTAAAGTACGAAAATAATAATAATAAATAATAAACGCATCACACTCAAAAGCCTCCATTAGTATCTCATAATCCTGTGTCGGGGGTCCGAAAACACACAACACAAACCACCCAGACCACGACAAACATCCATATGACCAATACAGACGTTTACTCTGAGCTGGGATTCAGTTAATTACATTGACGACTGCACCAACGTTTCTGTCAAATCTAACACGGTACGGAACCTTTCGTTTATGTTTCCGACTCACACATGATACTTATTACAACTACCCACACAATTTCACACCACAAATGCTAAAAAAACACTCGGTACGTTCATTAAAAAATCTTGATACAAGACTACACAGCTGAAATTGGCAGAATGCCTAAAATTCTGACTTTTTTTTCCTTTCGACAAACGTAATGTGTGCTTCGTTTTACTAATTATTATAATGTTTTATAATTAGCTGTTTTCTTTTTGTTTTTCGTAGCTTTGATGTATTTAAAACTTTCTATTAAACCTCAAATGCATGATGTATCTTATAATATTATAAAGCTGAAGAGTTTGTTTGTTTGAACGCGTTAATCTCAGGAAGTACTGGTTCGAAATTAAAAATTATTTTTGTGTTAGATAGTTTATTTATTAGGAAAGGTTATAGGCTGTATTACATCGCTACGACTCATAGGAGCGAAGCAGTAACCATAAACGCGAGTGATACCCCAAGGGATTGCTAGTAATATTATAAAGCTGAAGAGTTTGTTTGTTTGAACGCGTTAATCTCAAGAAGTACTGGTTCGAAATGAAAAATTATTTTTGTGTTAGATAGATTATTTATTAGGACAGGTTAAAGGCTGTATTACATCGCTACGACTCATAGGAGCGAAGCAGTAACCATAAACGCGAGTGATACCCCAAGGGATTGCTAGTAATATTATAAAGCTGAAGAGTTTGTTTGTTTGAACGCGTTAATCTCAGGAAGTACTGGTTCGAAATTAAAAATTATTTTTGTGTTACATAGTTTATTTATCAGGAAGGCTATATGCTATATTACATCGCGCTAAGACTCATAGGAGCGAAGCAGTAACCATAAACCGCAATCGATAGTCAAAAATGAAACACTTATTTCGAAACTTAATGTCAAATGTATGTTTATACATTTTACATGACCTGCGATTTCTCATTGATTTTTTTAACTACATTACCATCCATGAATCTACTCGTTAGTCTGTTTATATAACTAATTTTTAATTTAGATGAAAAAAAAAAATCATGCATTTACCAATTAATTCGATGAACGCATAGAACAGTTTAGGTAACAATACGTACCAAAATACATCACCCCTTTTTCAGACAGTCGAGTAAACACAACCATTATTAAAATTAAATATAACCAACAGATAACGGTAAAAAGTTGTGTGCATGTTTTTGTGCTGTAAGGGCTCCCCCTTCATCCCTCACCCCGTCCTTATCACAAATGTTCTAATTAATTTTTTTGGATTTGGACTGTAAAAGTCCAAATCTTACATTGTAACACTAGATTTTAACACGTGACATGTGACGTCACAAAGCTTAAAACTCCTCCCATCCGGTGTCACACAATATCTCTTTTTATTGACCCCATCCCTTAACGCGTCTATATATATATAAAAGCGAAATATCACTCACCCATCACGAAATCTCAGAAACTACAAGTGCTAGTGTGATTCAAATTTGGCATGGGGGTTCTATTTAGGACGCAGGTGCTCACTAAGACGTGTTTTTGCAAAATTCGACCCCTAATGGGGTAAAAAGAGGGTTAAAAGTTTGTATGAAAGTCCTATGTTAAGCGCGAGTAAACAGGGGGTAGGTATATACTTATATTAACTAAACAATGTTATAATATCTAAGTTAATATCGTATTTGCAACAATTATAACGAAGTTTTGTTAAATTTACCGAACGCACTAACAATCCTGACGCCGGATGTAGCCATTTTGTGTGGTACAGATAACAAAAAAAAAAAAATTTTTTTTATTTTCGAAAATCAAAATTCACTTTATTCAAGTAGGCTTTTATAAACGATATCGACTTTAAATAAGGGAAACGGATTTCAAAAGCTAAAAACGAGAATTCGTTTATTTGAATGACAAATTTGTTCTAGTTATTTTGATTTTAAAACCAAATTATTGAAGCGATTTTGATAATAAAATCCTTGAGAACAATCGGAGAGTCTTATAACCTTTTTCTAAGCCGTTTTCGAGTAATCGGTGAACATACATCATAAATGTCCCCGACGAAATGAGCACCTCCTCCTATTTGGAAGCTGGTTAAATAATATTTCAATGAATTAAGCTAACGTCACATATATTAAAAATATCCTCTTTGAAATCCAACATATATTAAGATTAGGTATCTTTATCTATACTAATATCATTTCTTTGGTTTCAATTGTGTTTTTGCATATATTTTTTTTAATTTTTATATTTATTAATGAAAATATTTTTTTTTAAATAAGAGTAGCCAAAGTAACTCCTTATAAAATTAGCTATCTATCAGTGAAAGTTCTGTCAAAATCGGTACAGCTGTTTTAGAGATTAGCCGGAACGAACAGACGGACAAACATTTTGAAATTGTGTTTTTGATGTAAGTAGTATGCATTAATTCAAAATCCGTTTATTTGATATTACAAACAGACACTTCAATTTTATTTATTTGTACAGATACATAATTATGTAAATATCTATATTATACAAAGGCAGTTCACTTATCTCTATAATCTTAAATTGCTTTCGCTATAACCGACTTTAAAAAGAATACTTTAAAATATTTGAAAACAGTAATACTTTCTGCGTTATTATAATTTCAATACGAATACCTTGCCCCGAGGACGTTGTATGTACGTGTTGAACCTAATTTCACCGAAACATCTTATCTGCGACGTTTGTTTAACATTCAACTGTGTATAACTATGTCACGTTTTGTTAATTTAAATATAAAGAACATTTTGATGTAATTAAAAGATAATATTTCTACATAATTCCGCCGTGGAATATTTAATATTTGACAAATATATAACACTTATAAAATTAAATAATAAATACAAAAAAGCTGTACACATATACTTAAAACGACCTTCAAGCGAAAATGACAACACCTTATGTAAATATAAAATCAAATTAAAAAAAATTAAGCGACTTGAAAAATGGTTCATCAATGGAAAACGACTTGACCGAATTGGTTTAGAATTTTCATGAAAATCATTTCAGTATTTTGAATTTAATATCAAAATAATTGGAAAAACTACGTATTCCAGTAAACGATATTTGCTATCGTAATCAGTCCCCTTTTTTTACCCGACTACGCGAGTCAAGAGAGAGTAATGTGTTTATGAGTCTATGTATGTATGGGGGTTTGTACCTTTATGGCACTATTTTTGAAAAAATACAGGTCGTTTGATTATCGTCATAACGGCGTGAATGACATAACAAGTATAATAATTTGAAAAAATAAAAATGTCTGATTTTAGACGCCATAATGTTAAAAATGACATACCGTGTTGAATGGGGTATCGTTGAATAAGTATTTAAAAATCATTGTTAGGTTTCTCATATCGTTTTTCAATCAGAATTACCGTTTAGGATCTATAACGGTTTAAAGTTGGTCAGTAACGATTCTCACTTACAGGCGTTTAGACAGAACTGATATTGATACGGTTCTGCTGACTGCATATGTTCTTGTTACGCAGTCGGGTTTTTGTGTTATTGAAATTACTTAATTGTTGGTTAAATAAAATATAGCTTAAATTAAGTTTGTCATATTATTTTTCAATCGAAACCACCGTTTAAAATCTATACTTTAAGTCTTGTTACGCAATCGAGTCTTTGATTTTTCAATTGATTATATTTACCAGAAAGTCTTTTCATTAAAATAATTTATAGATTCGCTGTTTTCATTATAAAACTTAATACTTAATATAAAAAGGCGTGTTTATTTCATATGTTGTCGGTACAGACAGGACGAGCGCGGAATCAATAAGTATAAAATTGAAATAGCCTCGGCACACGTGCGAGCGAGACAGCAACGTTATTAGGGTAACGCCACTTTATATAAATATATATTAAATTATTAGTTTCATTGTAGATAAACGTAACTGCCTTATAAATAAAATAATATATATATTAAAAATACCTTAATAGTAAAAGCAAATTCTGTTCAAGATTATATAGATGACAAAGATGCTTGGATTTAGTATAAGCTGGATTCACATTGTATTTAATATATTTGTAACTCATAAATGTATGTACCCATCGTAAAACTATTTAAAAGAGTACCTATCGAGTTTCTTGCCGGTCCTTCTCGGTAGAATCTACATTCCGAACCGGCGGTAAATTAATTAATTAATTGGTTTTTTGTTTCTGTATTGACGATTCAAAAGTGCTTGTAAAAGCCTACTTGAATAAAGCATATTTTGATTTGATTTCATGTCGATTACGATAGTAAATAATAAATACACGCATCACACTCAACGGCCCCCATTAAGTTCGCATGACCTTGTGTCGGGGGTCCGGAAACACAACACTAACACAAACACCCAGACCACGACTAACATCCGTATGGCCAATATAGAGATTGCCGTGAGCGGGGATCGAACCCGCGACCGTTAGCGCTTGAGTCAGTAGCAGTGACCACTGCGCCAACGTGTCTGTCAATAAAGTAAAACACACAAATGTATTTCTTGCATAAAACGTCTACGAAACCGTCTGCCCAGTAATCGCGAAGACGTTTTTATTCAATTTCGTACATGAAGGTGATTTAATTGTCTAGACATCAGATTTTTAATTTCAATAAAAGAAATTAAGTAATTCGAATTGATTTATTTCTTAATTTAAATTGGACTAGCTGTGGGTATGACCAATGATATTTTATAACTTAACGCTGATAAACAATACTGTGTCAAGCCACACGGACGTCGTTTTGAGAAAATGGCGTCTAAAGATGACAAACCTATTCTTAATAAATATGTTTAAAAACGTATATATAGTTTTCTTTTTGATAAAAGTGTATGACAGTAAATTCTCTAAGCAATGAAAAACAACTTATGTAAATCTTTACGAAAGTCTGAGAGCAAAACTCATAAGTGTAATTCTCGACTTATATAAATATACTAATAAGCAATAATACGTCAATCCATAAAAAGTCCAACTCTGCATCCAATGCATTCTGATAATGCGTCACGTGTTAAATAATATTCATAAAATTTTGTAGTGATCTAAACTACATAAATAAGTACAGAAAATTGTTTCTTAATTTAATGTTTCGAAAATCGTGTTCCATATTTTAGAATATACAATAATCTAATGACAGACACGTTGGCGCAGTGGTCACTGCAACTGACTGTAGCGCTAACGGTCGCGGGTTCGATCCCCACTCAAGGCAAATGTCTGTATCGGCCATATGGATGTTTGTCGTGGTCTGGGTGTTTGTGTTTGTGTTAGTGTTTCCGGACCCCCGACACAAGGTCACAAGATCTTAATGGGGGCCGTTGAGTGTGATGCGTTTATTATTATTTAAATTTATAATTAGATAATTTTGTTTATTATACTAATCTGCATTTAATTCATTATTGATTTTATTAAAGTAGAAAAGAAAAGATATATAAAAATATACGTCTTCACGTACATTTATTAAGAACTAGCGGTTTCGTCCGCGTTAATTTACGTTCACCCCTGTTTGAACCGTATACGAACCAATATTTCATTAATTTTTTTTAAATATTAAAATAAAATCTGACTAAGTTGCTCCTTATAACATTAACTGTGAGTGAAAGTCCCGTCAAATTCTGTACAGCCGTTTCAGAGATTAGCCGGAACAAACATACAGACAAAAATTTAAAAAAAAATTTGATATAAGTATCGTTTATACTTTCCTATGAATTTAGTTAAAAAATGTTAATTTGATATTACAAACAAATACATCAATTTTATTTATTTGTCTAGGTTCAACATCTTATGGCGCCATTTTTTCAAAATGTCGTCCATGTGGCTTGACACAGTATTGCTTATCAGCGTCCATAGTCTTACGGAACCCGCTAATTAAAACGAAATCACACTGAATCCTGAACGTAAACGCGAACCCGATTTAAAATATTAAAATTCGTCCATATATAGCGTTTTAATCGAATCGAAACTTAATTACTTGGGACAAAGGTTTATTTTACGATAAAGGAGCATAAGAATATGTAGGAGGTGTGACTGTCTCACTCGCACTTACGTCCTTTGTATCGCTATCTCGCTCGTGTTAAGGGACTGTAAGAATAGGGTTGGTAGTTTTTTTTATATATGTTTTTAAATGTATTTCTTGCTTACCGAAATTTGAAATAATGAAAATCGGATAAGAGCGAGCCGGGTGGCAATGGTACGAAACTATCTGCCCAATAATCGCTAAGACGTTTTTAATTTAATTTCGTACAGGGTGATTGAATTGTCTAGACATCAGATTTTAACTGACTTCAAAAAAAGAAATGAAATAATTCGAATTGATTCTATTTCTTTATTTAAATAATTATGTTAATCTGTTCATAATTGTCAAAGATATCTCAATACATATAAATAAAGAATACAAATTATTAACCAAAATTAAAAAAAAAAAACGATGAATTTACCACCGGTTCGGAATGTACATTCCTACCGAGAAAAACCGCCAAGAAACTCGATAGGATCTTTGAAATGTTTTACAACGTATATTAACATACGTTTTCTAGCGATGGTTCTTAGACATGTTCTATCAAAATCAGTCCCGCCTTTCTATTTTTCGAATACTTATAATTTAATCAATTGTATTAACTTATATATATTTAGAAAATGGTTTTTGTTATTTAATTTAATTTGATATTTATCTAATATTAATTGACATTTACATGCCAATGAATAAACTTAAGTAAAATAATATATAACATTTTTTCGTACCTTTGATCTTTGATAACAAAAAAATACCACGAATAGAGAACCTTCTTTTTAGAAGTCAATTAAAATTTTTTTTTATTAATTTCAGTTACGATCGCCAACCCTAAGCCAACCCCACTAAAGTAAGACCTGTAATAAGGGATAGTGGGACTGTGCTTCTCAAAGTTCTGCGTATATTTTTAAAACAATATTATATTCGTTTTTATTTTACGATACAGATATTTTCCCAATAATTGAAAATAGTACGTATTTTCAATTATGTATTTTAATTCGGATCAGAGATTTCAGTTTCAGAGATTTACTACGTACAAACTTATGTACAAAAAAATATTATCTCTTCATAATATTTTTATGGAAGCATAGATTAATAAATATATTTAGTAATGTGACCAAATTAAAAGCAGTCTCAAATTTAATTAAAAACTGAATGTGTTTATGAAAATTTACGAAGTGTAAAAAATAAGTTAAAACTCAGTAGGTATTAGTATTTCGGTATAAATTATCACAGTTTTATCACGAGATAAGGGAATTTGATAAATCTATGATAATGTAACATTCGCATTATAACATTAAGCGAGAATCACACTAGCAAGTTTTTCTTTACTTGCATAAGGCGACTTCTTTTACATTTGCAGAATTAAATTTGCTTATAACTGAATATACCTTATACTTAAATAGAATACAGGGCAACCTCGATTTAACAAATCGGAAGGGAACAAGAAAATATTCGTTATTTTAAGTAATTTTTGATCTGAGTTTTGTTATGTTGAAGTAAGGTTGGTCTAAAATTCGTTATAAAGGGGAAACATGTACGACATGAATCACATACTATAAGATTAAGAGTTGATATTGGTGGGAACTTTATATTAAGGTTTTCTGTTGACAAAATCCGTTAATTAAAGGTATGAGTACTTTTATTGATAGTCAGAAAATTCGTTATAAAGAGGTTGTTCGCAAAAATGTTCATTTTGTATTGACTCTTATGGAGAATTAAAGGGGATTACGAAGAATTTGATAAATCGAGGAAGTCGTTATATTGAGTTACGTTATATTAAGGTTGAACTGTATATGGATATATAAACCTACAAACAAATTTATTAAGAATAGGTTTGACATATTCAAACAGTTACAGATACGTCATTAATAGTGATAAAAACTGGACGTTTAAAAAATAAAAACACTGACAGTAAATTCTTTAGGTAAAGCAATGAGAAACAACTTATGTAAATCTTTATGAAAGTCTGAGAGCAAAACTTATAAATGTAATTCTTATGTAAGAATTACATAAATTCTTAATCATTATTTATACACATGAATGAACTCACTGTCACCTAGGTTACTTAGGTGACCGTTTCGATCGGTAAGAAAATTACGTTTTCGAAAACTATTAAAATTTGTATTACAGAGCTTTTCTGATCGATACTAATAAATAAAATAAAGTGTATGTTTATAATTTCAAATAACTAGCTTCACTAAATGCATATGAAAGTACATCCATCAAATATATTACACATATATAACATCAAAAACACATTTTTTTTAATGTTTGTCTATCCGTCTGTCCCGTCGGTTGGACCAATTTCGATAGGACTAGCAGATAACTAATGTTACAAGGCTAATATTTATTTTAAGTTTTTACAGACGAAGTAGAAGAAGCTAGTATGAATAACGAGAATATAACTTACAAGTGCATTTCCCGCCTTACAGAAAAACGTTTTTTTATAATATTAACATCGCTCTTGACAAATCTTTACATTTCACGGTGTCTCTTGCGAAAGCATGATAACAATGCCATGACAATATTCGTCGGTTTGTGTAACGTTTATTTGAAACCAATTAACTGTTTCGTAACTGTAACTGCGATTAATATTTTACTTTGGTTCCATATATTTTCAACTGATTTGATTTTTTTTTAGAAATATTTCAGTCGCGATAATCTGATTAATGTATAATCTATATATCTAAAATATGTACCGTTTTTTTATTTTTTATTTATTTAATATACCAAAAGTAAATAACAGTAACATACACTTAATATTACAATGATATATACAGCATTAATTACGATACATAGTATTAATGTTATACCTTTATTTTGCATTAAATATAATTAAAATTAATATATATTTTTCGAGTTACCACATACTAAGACAGTTGAAATCTATATCGCGAAAATTTAATGCAAAAAATATAATTTATTAAACATGGAAAGTCTCAGCCCGATCGGTTTAAAATTGACAAAATTTCATACAAACTTTCATCCCCTATTTTATCACATTGGGGGTAGAATTAATCAAAATCCTTTCTTAGCGGGATGCCTACGTCATAACATCTACCTACATGTCGAATTTCAGCCCGATCCGTCCAGCGGTTTGGGCTGTGCGTTGATAGATCACTATCTCAGTCAGTCACCTTTGAGTTATATTAAGATTTTTCTTATTTAGCAGACAAATATGATGTATTTCTAGCTAAACGTAAGAGTTAGATAAGAAATTATCGACAGAATGATTGAACTGAGTCTGAAATTTTTTTTAATAATATTAATTAGCTGATGCAGTATTAAAATATATCAATATCTTCGAATTTAACTTTTTGTGGGTTGACACATTATTGCTTATCAGCATTCGTATAAAGATGCAAAACCTACGTATAACAAAATGGTATAACCAAGTAACACGGTTCCGACAACTCATTGCACGGAACCCAAAAAACTAAAACACTTTGAGGAGCACAGTCAGAAACTAATACAATAACGACAAACTCAAGTTTAACTGCTAACTAGTTCAGATTTTCTGTATTTACTCTTGATTAAGTTTTTATTTAAACTTATATAATAATTACTTACGTACCGGATCGTTAAATATGTATATCCACGGATACGGATCGGAATACGGATATTTGGAGTTAAGATCCGAGGATACGGATACGGATCTTAACTTTACTACTTATAAAACTTACTTTGTTACTTTAAACGATAGCTGACGTCACTTAACACTGATAAGCAAGACATATTACGACTTGCATTGACCCCCGTCTCTCTTTTGTTTGTTAATAATTTAATATAACACTATATATGGACGCTGATAAGCAATAATGTGTTAACCCATAAAAAGTGAAATTTGGAGATATTGATGTGTTCTGATGCTGCATCACCTATTCAACATTATATATGTGTATATAAAACTAGGTGCCCCTTGCGGTTTCACACGCGTTTTTGGTTACAGCTTCGCTGCTATGAGTTGTAGCGTGATGTAATACAGCCTATAGCGTTCCTCAATAAATAAACTATACACGAAAATAATTTTACAATTCGAACCAGTAACTCTTCAGCTTTATAATATTAGTATAGATTTCATATTGAAAATTAATAAGGTAAAAGATCCATAAACGATACGGACACGGATCTTTCTTCGCTCGGATATCCGCGGATTCGGATACTGGTATCCGGCACATCAGACACTTACCGTCTGCGTATAACCGATCTAACAGTGATTGAATTCAATTCTTTGTTTAGCTTTTAGTTGTGCTCCAGCAATGATTAATAAAACTAGACGATCATGACTATCAAACTATCGTTAGGTTGCTAGGCAACGTCGTCCAAGGTCAGCAAACGTATAACATTTATAGTTACGTAATTTTATCGTGTTTTATTATTATTGATTATAGGTATGTGACATTAAAAATCGTAAATTCTTGTTATTACGTTACAATGTTGCAAAGAGAACGTGTCATATAGCTAGTTTTATGAAATACGAGTTTTAGCTCGTGGCTTTGCTCGCGTTAACCAATTTAACGCCGTCGTACTCGTTTGAGTACAGTTCGTTTTTGTAAGTTTTACATTCGGACGATTCGGTAGGATTGTGACCGCTGTACTCGTATGAGTACACCCTTATAAAACTATCCATAATAGAAAAACGTTTTTTGTTCCTTTTGTATTTAAATATATCACTAAAAATTAAAAAAATAAAAGATTTGGGTTTATTGGCGCTTAATGGGTTGATGTAGATTTTCTTTTAAAACGATACGCATGTCTATACTAATATTATACAGAGGTAAAGTTTGTTCATGTGTTGAAATCTCTGTAACTGCTAATAAAATAAATTTTTTAAAAAAATCATTGTATTGTTGCTTGTTTATCGAATAAAGTTATAGGCTATATTACATCACGCTACGACTCAGCAGCGTAGCAGTAACCAAAAACGCGAGTGAAACGAGGGATAGCTAGTATTATATCTAAATCCGAACGAAAAAAAAACTGCATCAAAATCGGACCACACCTTAATGAGCTACGAGGCCACAGACAGACACATACAAACATCAAACGTTTACCACTACACTTTTTAAGTTGGGTTTAAAAATGCACATTTTTTTCTTTAATTAAAAAAAAAGAATTACATTAAAAAAAAGATAGTTTCTACAATAATTCGTTAGTTTCAAAACATTTTATTTTTTTCATAACTGTACTTGTCACAGAACGTCGAGTTATTACAAATGGTATAAAAGCTTTCGTTCGCGACTTCGCTCGAGTCAATTTAACTTTATTTTTATAAATAACTCGCATAAAAAAGTAAAGTAACAGCCCGTAAATGTCCTACTGCTGGGCAAAGGCCTCTATAAGGAAAAGGTTTAGAGCTTAATTCACCGCGCTGCTCCACTGCGGGATGGATATACATGTGTCGGAATTCCACCGGACACATGCAGGTCTCCACGTTTTCCTTCACCGCCGAGCTCGAGTTATGTTTAAACACAAATTTAGTACTTGAAAAGTCACTTTTCTACCGTGGTATTTGTGTTTTTTTGTACGATTTTTTTTCTTCAAAATCAGTACAAAACACAATCTCATTTTCGCATTAAATTTATAAAGAACTAGCATTAGCTCGCGTGGTATATTCATAAAAGAACCTATATTTTATTCTAATGTAATATACGAATATTACGGTAAAATTTAATTAAAATCTGTTCCATAGTTTTAGCGTGCAACAACAAACATCCATCCATCCATTTATCCTTAATACGAAGCTAACTCCATCTGTCTGTCTGTTTGTTAAATTTTCACGCCAAAACCGCAGGAACAACTTTGATGAATTTAAGTATAGATATAGAATGAAAACGTATATATAATCTAAATTTTGACGCAAAAATAACCACTTCAAAGCAGAATATTTTCAAATTGTAGGGTCTTCTTTTTTGTATGTTTACCGATTATTGGAAAACGACTACACCGATTTGGTTAATTCTTTTCAACAGTTTTGTTTTAAAATCAAAATAACTATATATCATTCAAGTTAACAAAATCTACAATCTTTAATTAATATTGGTTTATCTTTTTACAAAAAATAATGTTAAAAAAATAGTTTCACATTTTCTAACCAAACAAATCTGAGAATATTCTTACAAATAAATCCTTTGTTTCGCGTCATCACACCTATGCCACTTCCAACAGATTCGTCGTTCTAAGTCATAAATACACAGGACTCGACAAAAAAATGAAACGCCATAATGCCAAAGAATGGCTTCCGTAGGGCTGGGGTCGGATCGATGGAATAATATTATTATCGATAAAATTTTTAATTTTCTATATTAATATGAAACTCAAACGCAAAAACTAATGAATCGATTTTTATTTAAACTTTTCTTTATTCAGATTAATACTAATATTATATATTAAATTATATTAGATAATAAAATTTAAACATTACCTTTTTAACTTTAAATATTTATTCGAAAAAATGTAAAACAAAAAATAAATTAGTTTCACAATGTACCACACATGCAACGGAGTACTCGATATAACATCTTATTTATAATTATACCATAATTCGATTCCATTTTTGGTACATCTGACCTAATTAACAGTGACGTCGCGTTGTTTTTCTTTGTAGTACAAAAATCGTGTGACCGTACACTTTATTATCTCGGCACACGGTTCATTTTATCTTATAGACGATAACCAATTTTTATTACATATCACTAAACACATAAGCCAGTGACATATCGTTTTATTAATAGATAAATATAATTTAATTTATTTTTTGTTATAAATAAATGTAAATTCGATTCGTGGTTTAAAAATTAGCTTCCGCTACCGGCTTCATCCGCGTGATATGTGGATAAAAAGTCATTTATATATGAGTATGTAATTTTATTGTATAAGCTGTATTATAGTAAAGTTTTATCAAAATCTGCTCAGTAGTGTTTTATAAAAAAAATAGTAAGATAATTCATTTTAACAAACCTATTTTAATGTAACACTTATTGATAATTAATCATTATAATACATATATGTATTATCTGTTTGTTTATCATATTGATAATTACATTATATACTAAATTTAATTTCCTTGTTTGTCTGTATGAACGATTAACGAAAATACATACTACTTTACAAAAAAAGACACAATAGTGATTATTCTTTAATATATTAGTTAACACTCATTAGCATCCTTGAAGTTACGTTAAATTTAGAAAGAGATGGTATAATCGTGACGTCACGATTTAGTCACGCTGTAAGCTTTATTAAAATAGAACGGGATAGATATATATCCGTTACTAGCTGTTATCCTCGACTTCGTACGCGCAAGTTTCATATTTAGTAGTGCAGTATGCTTGAATTAATTTTACACAAACTATCGTCTTGCAAAACTTCATGATCTTAGGTTAGTAATTTTTTTAAACGTGATTAACTAATCAGTTTTGTACATAAGACTATCTTTTTATAGACGATTCTTCTAATTTTTAATATATAATTGAATATTTAGGTTTTTGTATATATATCAAATTGTGTTCTTCTTACGGTCATAAATACTAATAAATACGTTAGAAATATATTAAGACAACCAATATAATTTACGTGAAATTACATTTTATACATACTTATCTTAATAATTGTATCTTCTTTTTTAGAAAAAGAGGTTTAAAGAAGAAGGTTTAATTATCTTAATTGAGAATGAGGTTCAAAGATGAACACTTCTTTAACTTCTGTGAAGGAAAATGCTATAAGGAAACTTATATATGAATCAAATAAAATTCTGGGACGTGTGTAATTATGTAATACATCTGCCGCGAATAAAACTGCATGCTACTTATACATTGGCTCATGATAAGGTAAGACAGTGTTGCCCAGATTTACGCGATCTATCATTTTCGATTGCAAATAAGATTTTCGTTTTAAAATTTAAATACAATAAAACATCCGCTTCTAGTCCTCAATAATTAATAACGCATCACTCTAAAACGTATTAATAAAAGATTATTTATTTAAATTGTATCATAATCACATGCCATATAAAAATAAAATAGACATTCTTTAACACAACGCAACAATGGAACATACATTTATTGACCCAACTAATCAATTAAATATATAATTAAACAGATTACTTAGTTAATTGTTTTGTTAATTACACATATCGAATGACACATAACAGGAACTCACCCCAGTTATACACGAATCATATATATTATATACTCTATCCCATATCCGTTGAACCATGCAAATAGGCTTTGAAAGTTGCATCAAAATCTATATAACTATTTCGAATAAATTAATCCAGGCAAAAAGCAAAAGTACAAAACAATAAAATTTTAATTTGTATTTTAAATTACCACTGTAGGTGTTTTAACAGAAAGATAACTTGAAATTCTTTTAAATCTTATGTATTTGTGATATCACTAAGTATTTATAAACGTCATTGATTACATGTACTCTTGTACGGACATTATCCTTAAACTCAATAGTAAATATTAAGGTTTTGTCATATGTAAATACGATATAGTCATTATGCGTTACAAGGTTAGGTCGAACGTACGGACACATACAATATTTTGGTTATACATTTTACCAGCAGATAAAATAGATATTTTAGACAATCAAAATGATTAATGACTATTCACGATTACGATTATAATAATCAATAATATTTGCTGTTTCAAGTTAAAATTATTAATTAAACATAACCAATTACTATATATATTCACCTGTCCCACTTGACTTTGATATTTATAAGGAAATATATTTATATCATTATATAAGTACCTAATTATTATTATTAGAAGTCTGTCTTTCTGTAACACCGTGTTATATTTTCGCTACTAAATCAATTATAATGAAAAATAACATTCTATAAAGAAGCATATAGCTTATATCCTATCTAAAAGCGTAAATTAAAAATTCAACATTAATGTTAAAAAAAAATTATGAACATTAACACTTTATTATCGGACACAGCTATCTATGAAGGCAGAGCCGCGTGCCGCGCTAGTTCGGTCGATAAAACTAAGTCAATGTCCGCATTTGACAGTGTATTTCTTATCAAAACAATTAAACTATAAAATTCACTAAGCATTCATAAAACTGCTACGAGGCGTGAGGTGCTATTTATAAATAGACGCTCTGATTCAGTTTAATGTACTATGTTAGGGTTTATTTACACTGTACTCTTAAAACGCGACGTGTGGACTCCGCCTTAACGAAAAACACAACGTTTATCATCATCAATTATTTATCGTCAAGTCTATTTTTAAATCGTATAATACGCTAATTAAAAATACTAGTACATAATTATCATTTATCGATATCGATATTACCAAATAAGGTTACGTGTGACAACACTAGCGCTGATATGGCGCACAGAGGCAGGGTTGGAGTCAGTATTAACATTTCTTTTTAATCAAATTCTAATTAAGAATATATATATTATATGTAATTAAAAAACGTACTAACTGCTTCCCATACCGAGAACAATGGATGACGTCACCGCTTTAACAGTAAAATCTTAAAATTATCACTAAATTACCAACTTTTCGTATAATCATAATTTTTAAACAAAAAAAAAACACGACCGTTACGAAATTAACACAAAATTATCAACTATGACTAATTATAATAATAATTATACATTAAAATTACCTTATATGACGGCTTGTCCATAATAAAGAAATCCAGTATACACAATCCAACTCACATTTTACCAAGTCGGTATTACGAAAACACACATTTCACTAACAACAGAAAGAAACTATATTTAAACTTAAATTAACACTAATAATTATATAAAAAATCACAATCACAACAATATTATAACGCGTAAAACAATAATAACATTAAAATTGTTATTAAAACATATACAAATTGATGTCAATAGAATGACAACATGGCGTTCGTGAAAAAATTTTATTTTTTTTTTAAACAAAAAAGCGCGGCAACGCAACGACACGCGGGCGTTCAGTCCAACGGTCGCGCCGTGTCTGTTATACTGCTCACCCTCTCACACGCGACAGGGCTGATCATTTCCTTTATTAATTATTATAATAAATTATATATTTATTTTTTAACAACATAACTGAATAAATTTTATTTATTACTTTTTAAGAAAAGATAGATTTTTGTACAAATTTTCATCCCCTATTTCATTCAATTCAAGTTTTACTTAGGCAATAGAAATCCTATGACCTTCTCTATAGGCTAATCTACATGTTTACAAAAAATCATTAAAATTGGATCTACGGTTGAGGCGTAACACCATAACAAACAAACAAACAGAATTCTCCTGTAAATGTTCACGTTTATGTGTATTAGTATGGAAACTTATAGTTCTTGATATTAGTGAGTACGAGACGAAATGTATTAAAAGTTATTAAGGAAAACGTTTTATGTATAATAATATTTGTATTATTTATCCTTACTAACATTATAAATGCAAAAGTAGCTCTGTCTGTTGCATTTTGCTAAAATGCTGAATCAATTTTAATGAATTTTGACACAGGTGAAGAATATATATATCATACACAGGTACTTAAGTCGTCTGTATTATTTTCTTGAACGGAATACACTTTCGCTATTAAAGAATTTTAGCAGTATTAAACTAACTATATTTATACTATTATAATATTCACTATCATGAAATTTACATCACTTTTAACAATCCGTAAAACATTAAAAACTTCAAATAACATAAAATATTATTTTTAATATTTGTTTTATATTTGAATATATAATAAATACAAGAAGCGCGGCGCCAACCCTAATGTCTCGACAACATAAAGCGGCGATTACAATTAACAGTTTTGAATAGATTATTTTAATTTAATTTCAATAAAATAACGATTTTTCATTATTAATTAGTCAATCAAAACTATTTATAAATATACTTTTATATAATCGTTGTGTATATGCTATCGGATTTACTTTGGGAAAAAATTTTCAAATTTCGAATTTTAATACCGAAAATAGGTTTAATTTTTTTTTTCTGTAATTATAAAAAAATATATACAATTTTATTAATATAACATTTTTGAAAGGAAATGAAAAATATTACAAATAAATACAGCTTACTATCGAGCATTACACACTATATTTAACACTATACTTAAGAACACTATATTTAAGATCACATTGTAGATATGTATACTATATTATAAATGCATAATTAATCGTATATATATAGTCCACACATAGATTACAAATAAAAAAATTGGAATTCCATTTCGATTCCAAATTTCTAAACCTATATTAAAATCGAATACAACGCTACAGCACGTTAAATAATACCTTTTTTACAATCAATAAAAAAAACTATACTAATATTATAAAGCTGAAGAGTTTGTTCGTTTGAACGCGCTAATTTCACGAACTACTGGTTCGAATGGAGAAATTCTTTTTGTATTATATAGTTTATTTATCGAGGAAGGCGATAGGCTATATTACATCACGCTACGACTCATAGGAACGAAGCAGTGACCACAAATGCGAGTGACTCCGCAAGAATGTGCTAGTTATTTTATATAATAATAATAATAACATACAGCAGTATGAACTCACCCTCACAATCCTAACTTATACACATGTACAGGAACACACTATGTCATTTCTACTTATTTGTTAAATTTAAAATTCACTAAATAATACTAGAGTTATACCGCGACTTCGTACGTTTGTATTTTTTATTTTTATGCTTTAATATATAGATCGTTATTATTAAGTTATTGTATTATAAATATATAGTTTGCATCTTGTAGGACATACAAATACTTTTGTGTCGCGAAAATAAAATAAATAATAAATAAAATATTAAAAATATTTGTTCTACGCAAAGTCGCGGGAACTAACTTATATATGTAACTATACTGTTTTCATTTAGTGTCATAATTTTTTTTTTTAAATTGTCCAATTTTTTATAATACTAATAATATAACTTTAGGTCATTAATTTAAAAAAATAAATATTTGGAATAAAGAATTATATCCTAATATAATAAAGAAAAAGCTAAATCTATTTTAAGAATTGTGAAGTGAATTGTGAACAGTGATACGATTTGAAAGGTACATTATTCTAAATGGCCACAGACTATATTTTATGTATACGCATTATTTAAAATTCAAATCTACATTCACGCGAGCAAAGCCGCGAGTAACAATATAACAGTCACTTTATCATTAATTTAAATTTTAAAACTATACTAATAACTACAAAATAACTAATCGTTAACTCATACTAATATTTAAAACAATGTATTTATGATAAAAACACGTAAAGTATAGAAATAATTTAAATTGTTTAAAACGTTTAGCGTCAATTAATTCCAGGAAAATATGTGAGAACGGCAAGACGCCATTGTTAAGAATTAAGAAGACCGAATTAAGATATATTCGTCTTCAGAAATACCTGAAAGTAATTAAAATTTTATTTCTTTGTCACGTCAATATAAGACTTAAAAAAAAACAACTTCAAAAACAAAATACGCAATTTAGTGTACGAGGACCACACTTCAAGAGTTATTTTGATGAAAACTAAATTACTGAATCGATTTTAATGAAATTTATCCTGTTGTCGTGTTGTACTGGCCCAGTCAAGCTGTAGTCAGCTGACTATAACTAGGCTCAACATCTATACTAATATTATAAAACCGAAGAGTTTGTTTGTTTGTTTGTTCGAACGCGCAAATCGCAGGAAATACTGGTTCGAATTGAAAAATTATTTTTGCGTTAAATAGTTTATTTATTGAGGAAGGCTATAGGCAGAAACCTTAAACTCGAGTGAAACAACGAGGGGAAATTAGTACATCAAACAGTTATAACGTCAATTAAATATATGTACGCGATGTTACAGTTTATTAACACAAAACGTTCACGAAGGCACGTTCAGAAAAAAAAATGAAATTTTAACTTAATTTATCAATTTCCATAAAGGTATCTTTATCAATAATAATTAATTACTTTTTACATACTAAAAGAAATAATAAACACATCGCTATCTCCTTCCCGCGGTCAATGTTGAAATGAGACAATGATATATCTTATATTTGTATAATAAATGTAAAAATATTCGTAAACAAAATCACCTAGTGTGCTCCGTGCACGCACACATACACAATTATTCGTTTTTCAAATAATCTATGGATAAAAGTTTAAATGAAAATCGACTTTATATGATTTAATATAAAGTCGAATATTCAATGAATAATAATTCTTATTATCACTTACACAAATGTATGGAATGGGTCTGCATCAAAATAGGGTACATTTTATGAAAAAAAAAAACAGAAAAAAATTAAAAAAAAAACAGTGACGTCAGATTCGATGTTTGAATGTTAAGCGATAAGACTTGATGTTGATGACTGATGTTTTTTTTTTTAATTGTTCAAATATAGAACGTTATGTTTGTATTGAGATAATTCGGGTGTTGTTTTTTTAAATTAGGTCTTTCATTGGACTATATTTGGCGAATCATTTAAATGTATTTTAAAAAAGAAATTGATTGAATACTTTTGATTGGTGTTTATTTTAATTGTTTTAAAATGGAACATCGTTAAGAGATAGTTTTGATTGTTAATTCTATTTTTTAATTAGGTTTTTTATAGGAACACATTTTGCGAATTGATAAAAAAAAGAAATTGATAATTACGAATTTATTTTTTATGTATCAATTATATGTTAATTGTTTTTGTTTTCTTTTATTATATTTTATTTTTGTGGAATGTATGAATGTTTGTTCGTCTTTCGTGCAAAACTAATAAACAGATTTTAATGAAACATTACAATAAATATAGCTTATACATTAACATAACACATACGCAACTTTATATAAACGTATCACTTTTTATAAACATACCAATAACCGATCTATAGTAAAATTAAAAAGAGGTAAAATTTGTTAGTAAGTTTGTATATATCACTAAAACTACTGAACCGATTAAAAAACATCCTATTGCGTTAAATAGCGCGTTTATTTAGTAAGATAATAGGCTATATTACATCACGCTACGAGTCATAGGCGCGAAGCAGTACAAGGCGAGTGTTACCACGGTTGGTAGTTAGTATATTTCAGTTTACAAATGTCAAAGCAGTTAAATTACAGCCGTAAATGGGGGTAAATACTATGACATAACTATAATATGGATGCTGATAAGCAATAATATGTCAACCCACAGAAAGTCAAATTCGGAGATATTGATGTATTCTGATAGTGCGTCACGTATTAACGGTATTCAAAAAAAATTTCAAGTCGGCTAAACGAAGTACGAAAAAAAAGTTTCTTATTTTAATGTTACAAGTATTGAATCGTATTCCATATTTTGCAATATACAATAATTACATATATTTATAAAACTTATTATTAAATATAACCATTTATTTTACAAATCTGTTTTTAATTAAATTAAAAAAAAATTTAATTCATTACAACTTAGGATGACGGATAAGAATAGGTTCGACATCTTTAGACGCCATTTCCTCGAAATGAACTCCGTGTGGCTTGACACAGTATTGCTTATCAGCGTCCAAACATCCTTGAAATTCAAAGAAATAATTTATACTAAATAAACACACGCGGTGTGATCACGACCTTAGCAATTACGACAAAATGGATACAGTGCTCGTTACACACGACGCGATTTCATTTTGAGAAAATGGCGTCTAAACATGTCGAACCTATTCTTAACTAATCTGTTTAAAGACGTATAAATCTTTTCTTGCCTATTTCGATAAAATAGTGAATTAAAATGGGATTGGTATAATGAAAAGTTTTATCAAATAATGAGTTTTTCTAAAACAGGAGATTATTTTATAATGAAAAAATATGACTCGTGGAAAATTTTTTGAATGCACTATCAGAATACGTCATTTTGTGGGTTGACACATCATTGCTTATCAGCATCCAATTTTACTAACACAAAAACTCCCACGTGAGATCACACAGACAGAAACGCGACGCTTCTTTCAAATTAATACGACTTACGGACACTCAGGTCGATATTTATTAATCTTACTATTTATTTTGATATATATATTTATATACGTATATATATATATATATATATATATATATATATATATTTATATATAGCGTATGTTTCCGGACCCCCGACACAAGGTTACAAGATCTTAATGGGCGCCGTTAAGTGTGATGCGTTTATTTTAATTTATTTTTTATATTTACTAACTACGTTCGAGCATAATTGCTTCTCTTAATTACTTATTATTATACAACAATAGTATTATTATATAACTACAATTCCATGCTGATAAGCAATAATGTGTCAACCAAAAAAAGTTAAATTTAGTATTTATACATATATATTTTAATAAACGCTTCACTCTAAGACCACCATTAAGATCTCGTGGCCTTGTGTCGGGGGTCCGGAAACACAACACTAACACAAACACCCAGACCACGACGAACATCCGTATGACCACCACAGACGTTTGTTGCGAGCGGGGATCGAACCCGCGACCGTTAGCGCTTCAGTCAGTTGCAGTGACCACTGCGCCAAGGTGTCTGTCATATTTAACATTTTTCAAAACATTTTCAACTGAATACGTTCGAAAAATAGTTTTTTCATCTAATGTTTAAAAGATTGAAATGTATTCCATATTTTGCAATATGCAATAAACGAATATATTTGAAAAACTTATTATTAGATAAAACTCTTTACTAGCCAATCTGCTTTTAATTGATTAAACTTTAGTATCAAAATAGAAAAGGAAATATGTACATATACTTCTTCAAACAAATTTATTAAGAATTGGTTTGACATGTTTAGACGCCATTTTTTCAAATGAAGTCCGTGTGGCTTGACACAGTAAGTAATCAGCGTCCAGTTATGTTATAAGCTCATGAATTTTCTCACATAACCCAGTCTCCCCCCCAGGAGTCGTGTATCTATGAAGATTTACCCTGCGTAAACAAAAAAAAAAAAAAAAAAGCTCATGAATTTTAGCAACGAGAATGTTAATTTTGGGTGACGTTGCCTAGCAACTGGCAACTGACTGTAACAAGTGAGACTTTTCAATTATTTGAGATTATTGTATAAATTGCAAAATATGGAACGCACTTTGAATTCGAAACAATTAATTAAGAAACTTTTTTCCGTACTTATTTAGTTTATATGATTTCAAATTTTATCGAATAATATTATAGGCGACACAATATCAGAATACACCAATACCTTCGAATTTGAGTTTTGTCTTTTGTGGCTTGACACATTATTGCTTATCAGCATCCATACATAGATAACTGTTACGACTTTGATGTCGTAGAAATATCCAAGATTCAACTATACTATATACCCGTTATTGCGAATAGACGGTACTACCCCCAACACACGGAATTACCCCGACTTTACACTAACTTTTTAAAACCAATTAATAAAGCAATTCGAATTTTGGCCTTCGACGACTACCTTGTTATTAATTATCGTGATTCTGTCGGTATTTTCCTCGGAGATATTTATAGAACTACAAAGGGCCTTTTCGAAACACTTTTAATACGAAAAATATATATTTGTAAAAAGAAACTGATTTCAATAACTTTGTATCATTTACTTAGAAGGATACTATTCAGTTATTACAACTAAAAACTAACCACTGAACCGATTTTGATGAAACTAATACGGGAATTAAAACAAATTAAAAATGATTTACGAAATCTGTCAAACCGTTTTCGAATGATCAGTGAATACACTTAATAAACTTCCCCGAAGATCTGAAAACCTCCTTTTTCAAAGTCGTTTAATATTAACAAATAATGAAAGAACTATTTTACATCGCACTCGGAGTTCTACTAACCAATCAACTAACGCGTGACTGGTATTTTTTTTATTGACTTTTAATTTACGTTTCATAATGTCCACAAAATAAACATTTTTAAACTTAATACTATATTGTTAGATTTGATTTTTTTAAAATATTTATAAATAACTAATTATATTACTAACAACCAGAAAACTTATATGTGTAGATTAAGAAGTAAATTAATTAACTCGATCTGATTGAATTTAATTTAAAACTTTTCGTACTAAGTTAGTACGAGTACTTAAATCAAATCGCGTGAAGCTTTTATATTTAATGTAAATTATGTAATGACGATAAAATATTTATTAATTTTTATTATTTAAGTATATATTGTTTTTAATATTTCGATAGTTTTATGTACTGTAATATATTTTCAAAATATATTAACGATTGTGAGCATACATTGATTTAATAGGCTGTGAGTTTTGGCGGGAATTGGAAACAAGATGGCGGATATCTATATCTTATCGGGATTGACGAATTTGTTAGAAAATAAATAAAATTTGACTTATAATGAATACTTTAAATTAATCATAATATTGTCTCGGCTTAATTACATGGAATATGTTGTAATCGCGAAATACTAATTGTTACGTTTAATTTTATTGACGTTATATTAATTAGACTTAAATTATAAGATTTTATTTGAACGTAAGGTGGTTTTATAATACGCTTCACAGTCCCAAATGGATGCTGATAAGCAATAATGTGTCAACCCACAAAAAGTCGAATTCTGAGATATTGATGTATTCTGATAATACATCGTGTATTTAACAT
The DNA here is from genome assembly GCA_037950945.1 of Hypolimnas misippus. NCBI lineage: Eukaryota > Metazoa > Arthropoda > Insecta > Lepidoptera > Nymphalidae > Hypolimnas > Hypolimnas misippus. Next base: position 5,860,204 of record JBBEEQ010000002.1, read on the forward strand.
TATTCAAAACATTTTCAAGTCTTCTAAACTAAAAAGTTTCTTAATTTAATGTTCCGCTAATTAACGTGCGTTCTATATTTTGCAATATGTAATAATTTCATATATTTGAAATTCTTAATTATAACATTTATCAAAGTAGGAAAGAGAATTATACATAAATACTTTTACAAACTAATTTTCATTCTCAAAATAAAGTTTGTGTGGCTTGACATAGTATTGCTTATACCAGACCTTTGCCCAGTTGAAGGAGAATGAGACCTACACTGCCCCAAAAGGAGATCAAACTCGTTGGAGAGTGTGAAACATACAAAGTATTAAAATTGTAATTTTTGTCATACCTAAAAACAGTGTAAGTTAAAAAATTCGCTTAAACGTAAACAATAATAAACCCTTTTCCGCGCAATCGGTTAAAAGAGGGTAGAAGGAGAATTCATTGAAATACATTCTGTGGGAACTGAGACGCTTATGAAGTCGACTTTGTAAAGAAACTTTTAAGATATTTTTTGTCGAGTTCGTTGTGACTTGTGAAATAGTTAAAATTAAAAAAAAAACGCTCGTTAATTTTTGATATACCCCGTTTCACGTAACTGTGTCGGTCTGAACACGAGGCGAGTCCGAATTCGCGCATTATAGTCGAGTGAACAAGACTTGAAACATGGAATGCATATTTTTATAAACTTATTGAATAAATCAACCGTTAAAAGACAACCAGTACAAAGCTTCGCGTGTTAATATATGGATGCTGATAAGCAATAATGTGTCAACCCACACAAAGTCAAATTCGGAGATGTTGATATACTCTGATATTACGTCACGGGTCGTTATTAAAAAAAAATCATGCCATCTAAACTAAGTACGTAAAAACGTTTCCAATATTGAAGTTAATTAAATATTTTTTAATATACAATAGTCTGATATATTTAAAAAATATTATTTATATTATTATTATAATCTTTATCAAAAAAAAAAAATTATGGATATATAAGTCTTTAAAAAATTTATTAAGAATAGGTTTGACATGTTAAGACGCCATTGTCTCAAGATGAAGTCCGCGTGGCTTGACACAGTATTGCTTATCAGCGTCCATATATAATCAGCACCATCTCCACAAACATCGCTGTTCCCACTCAACCTTTCCCTCAGAAATCCTACGCGACGAAAGTTTTAATTATATACCCGTCTCGCTCTCGCTTTATCCCTATCTATCTCCGTCTCGCTCGCACTCTGTTATACTATTGTACGGGAGTATTGTATCTGGGAGTTTACTTTAAAATAATAATTATATATTTATTATTAAGTAGCTTTTTACTTTGATTCTAGCTTATACGGATACACCCCCCCCCCCCTTTTTAAGGCTTTTGCTAATTACACTAATAAGTTTTGCTCTCAGACTTCCATTGACAGACACGTTGGCGCAGTGGTCACTGCAACTGACTGTAGCGCTAACGGTCGCGGGTTCGATCCCCGCTTGCGACAAACGTCTGTATTCGCCATACGGATGTTTGCCGTGGTCTGGGTGTTTGTGTTAGTGTTGTGTTTGCGGACCCCCGACACAAGGTCACAAGATCTTAATGGGGGCCGTTGAGTGTGATGCGTTTATTTATTTATTTTATTTATAAGGATTTACATAAGTTGTTCGCCATTGCTTTACACCTGAAAGAATTTATTGTCAGTGTGTGGACGCTGATAAGCAATACTATGTCAAGCCACAGCCTCATTTCGAGAAAATGGCGTCTAAACATGTCGAATGTATTCTTAATAAATTTGTTTGAAGAAGTATATGGACGCTGATAAGCAATACTGTGTCAAGCCACACGGACATCGTTTTGAGAAAATGGCGTCTAAAGATGTCGAACCGATTCTTAATAAATTTGTTTTAAGTCGTATATATTCATCTTTTCTTTTCTATTTTAATAAAATGTAATTTAATAAAAGCAGATAGATTTACTTAATATGTTATCTAGTAATAAGTTTTTAAATGTTTGAAATTATTTTATAAATTGCAAAATTCGAAGCATTGCGTTAAGAAACTTTTTTTCATACTTATTTAGTTTAGATTACTTGAATTTTTTTTTAATTATGTTAAATAGGTGACGTTGTATCAAAATACATCAATATCTCCAAATTTCACTTTTTGTGGGTTGACACATTATTGCTTATCAGCATCCATGTATCCATCTTTTCTTTACTAACTTACTAAAATATAAAATTAACTTAAAGCTGATTGGTATAACGAAAAGTTTTATCTAACAATAAGCCTTTGTATAAAATGAGATTATTGTATAAATTGCAAAATATGAAATGCACTCACAATTCGAAACATTTAATTAAGAAACTTTTTTCCATAATTTTTTGTTTAATAATTAAAAATACTTGACGTATTATCAACACATCAATATCTTTGAATTCGATTTTTTGTGGGTTGACACATTATTGCTTATCAGCATCCAACTGTTTCCAGGTCAGAGAGATGTATTATATCAATAACGAAAGTTAAACTGACGAATGTAATTCTCGGTTTAAATTTATAGAACTAAAACTACAAATAACTAGAACATAAGTGTTTTGTTACATTGAAATAGATTATAAAAACGAAGTATTACGGAACACTAACTTGTAGAGGGTTTTATCTTACAATGCGGGCCCCTAAATGCGTATTATATTTGGATGCTGATAAGCAATAATGTGTCAACCCACAAAAAGTCAAATTCGGAGATATTGATGTATTTTGATACTGCGTCACGTATTTAACAATATTAAAAAAATTCAAGTCACCTAAACTATATAAGTAAGGAAAAACGTTTCTTAATTTGGACGCTGATAAGCAATACTGTGTCAAGCCATACGGACTTCGTTTTGAGAAAATGGCGTCTAAACATGTCAAACCTATTCTTAATAAATTTGTTTGAAGTCGTATATATGCATCTTTTCGTTTCTATTTTGATAAAATGTATATTGAATCAAAAGCAGATAGATTTATTTAATGTGTCATCTAATAATAAGTTTTCAAATATTTGAGATTATTTTATAAATTGCAAAATATGAAATACGAAACATTGAGTTAAGAAACTTTTTACATACTTATTTAGTTTATGTGACTTGAAATTTGTTTGGATAATGTTTAATAGGTGACGTAGTATCAAAATACATAAATATCTCCAAATTTGACTTTTTGTGGGTTGACACATTATTGCTTATCAGCATCCATTTAATGTATCGAATTTCAAGTGGGTTCAATATTTTGCTAATTATACAATAATCTCAAATATTTGAAAACTTATTAGTATTCAACACATTAGATATATATAAGAACTTTTAATTCATTATACTTTTATCAAAATAAAAAAGAATAGATGAATATATACGTCTTCAAACAAATTTATTAAGAATAGGTTTGACAACTTTAGACGCCATTTTCTCAAAATCAAGTCCGTGTGGGTTGACACAGTATTGCTTATCAGCGTCCATTTCTACTATGTCGTTATTGTTTTGTTTACTTTTAAACAATTAGGTGATAGCTTTTTCTCGCGGGTTTGCTCGTTTTAATGATGATTTTGGTTTGAAATACAGTTTCTCAACTGAGCACGTGGTGGACAATTTACCAGCGTTAGCAGAATTTAAAAATAATAACACAACAATTTTTTTTAAATTATTTTTCGTAAATGATGCCAACTGTATAAGCCTATAAGGCCCAACGTTTCAGTATATTTTTTTAATAAAAAAAAAATAAATACTTTTTTTAACCGACTTCAAAATTGTGTTCTCAATTCGTATATTTTTTTTATGGTTGTTCGCCGTTTGTGGACCGATTTTCAATTTTTTTTGTTTGAAAGGGTATAATTCCAAGATGGTCCCATTGTCTTTAGGTCAGGATCAGATGATGGAATCCTGGAGAAATCGAGGGAACTCCTCAAATATTATAGGCACACATATTCCGATTTAGGTATTTTTGATAGTAACTTATGTATGTACCTCATTACTTTTTAAATATCAATTCTGCTAATGCTAGTAAAATATCCAAAACGTGCCCAATTAAAAACCTATATACATATAATAAAGCCTATGACCATCTAGAATAATGTACCTTTCAAATGGTACCATAATTTTTAAAATAGCTTCAGTGGATCCAGAGTTTACTTTCATACAAATTCGCTCTCTATCACAAAAACAAAACTAAAATTAAAAACACAATTTCAAATCAAGAACAACATTTATTCGATCCTCATAAGCAATAATGTGTCAACCCACGAAAAGTCAAATTCAGAGATATTGATGTATTTAGATACTGCATCACCTATTTAACATTATTCAAAAAATTTGACGTCATATAAACTAAATAAGTAAAAAAAGATTCTTAATCAATTGTTTCGAATTTCGAGTGTGTTCTGTATTTTGCGATTTATACAATAAACTTAAATATTTGAAAAACTTTTTATTAGATAACATATTAAATATATCAATCCGCTTTTAAGACATTATATCTTTTATCAAAAAATAAAAGAAAAGGTAAATATATACTCCTTCAAACATATTTATTAAGAATAGGTTTGACATGTTTAGACGCCATTTTCTCAAAATGAAGTCCGTGTGGCTTGACACAGTATTGCTTATAACCGTCCAATTAACCAAGACACAAAACAAGAATTCAAAAAACGAACAACAAATGTAATAAAAAAAATACATCACATTCCAATAACCATTTACGATTTGAAATAATAAAAATTAAAAAAAAATTAAAATCGAAAATTTAAAAATTAAATATTTAAAAATGGAACACTAGCAGCGATATCGAACTAGTGCGCGAGCTTATGAAACAAAAAATATATAATTCATGGCGGCCACGTTTAGCGCTAAATCGGAAAATTGAGTGTAGCCCGACCGCGAGCCGTTGATACTTGTATTAAATTTCTTTGTTCTATTTAAAATATTTTTTTTCTAAGGCTATTTTATTACTGGATACTGTTAAGCAATAATGAGTTATCATTATTATTATAAATTCAAGTTATCTAAATTAAATATGCAATAATGTATTTAAAAAACTTGTTGTTAGGTAGAACTTTTTATTATACCTTTTATTAAAATAAAAAAAAGGAGACTGATATATACGTCTTCGAAAACACTCATTAAAAAAAAGTTTGACATTTTAAGACGCCATTTTCTTAAAATAAAGTCCGTGGCTTGACACAATGTTGCTTGTCAGCGTCCAATTATATATGTTATCAAAGATAAAGAGAGCTTATAACATATCTCGAGTTATATAATATATATTATTTAGTATAAGACTACATTATTATTTACAGAATAAATATAAATTAAAAATAGGTCGTTTGAGATTCCTAAGTAAAAAAAAATATACATATATTTATTAAAAATATAGTTTTTTTCGACATATTAATATTCTTAAGGTCGTTTAATTAAATAAAAAACTCTAATATTAAACCAATCATAATAATAACTTATAATACTTAAATTATTTAACATTTTATCCTTATTATGATATTATAAATTTTAATAAGTTACAAAAAAAATAATTCCTTACATGTCCTTATATTAATCATTTCTAAAACATATTAGCTACAAATAATTTTCAATGATAATAAAAATAATTTAAATTAAACAAAGTATCAAAACCGATCAAACTCTTCAAACAGGTCAATATTGTGTGTATGCCAACGCTGCATGTTGTAACCACTCTATATACATATACACAACCTCCCCGCCAACCAAAAACAGACGCACAAACGAACACAGTGTCCAAAACTCATATAAAATCAACACACAGTTCTCTAGCTGGAAAACCAAATTCCTTGACTTTAAACTCAATCCAGACACATTTACAACACAGTGTCAATTTTTCATAATACTGTGTTCATATTTGTATACAAAATTTCGACACAGAATCGTAAATGGAAAGCGCGTCAGTATTACAATGAGATGCTTCCGTGTGGCTTATTTGAATTTCGAACTTTAACATTGAATGGATAAGGTTGAAATTCGTCTGTGTGATTTGTTTAAATATCCACATTCGAGTTCCAAATTCAAATTGTCGAATGTGTGTGTATTATTGTGTCGGTGTGAGTAGTCATATGAAACCGGAATGTCTTTCCTCTTAGCGATAGAATAATCATGATAAGATTTAATTTATTTTAATTGGATATTATTTTTTTTGGTTAAATATTATTCGGATATTTTTAATTTAATAATTTAGAAAGAAATATTAAACTTATATTTTTTTAAGGCTTAATAAATAAAGAAATATACATAGATAGAGAAAAAACGTAACACATTTTTCAGAAAGACAGTTATTATCCTTTCTTTTTGTATATTTTAATTTTAAACCAAAATATAAAACACATTTACTTTATAAAGCATTAAAAATACAAGTTTATCATCTATACTAAAGCTGAAGAGTTTGTTTGAACGCGCTAATCTCAGGAACTACTGGTTCGAATTAAAAAAATCTTTATGTGTTAGATAATTTAGTAATTGAGGAACGCTATAGGCTATATTATATCACGCTACGACTCCTAACAGCGAATCAGAAACCATAAACGTGAGTGAAACCGTAAGGGACAGCCAACATACTGTATTTAATTTATATATAATATTTTAATTTCTCGAAAATAAATATACATCATTTTCAATATTTAATTAATATTTTTTCTATTATAAAAAAAACGACAAAACATTCCATCTTCGCCTTGAAGATACTAATAATATAAATAAAATAATGCAAAAATAAATTAATAATAATAATAATAAAGTCTTATCCATATGTTCCTTTCGTAACACACACAAAGCTAGATAAGCCTTCGTTCGTAAACACTCGCGTGTATGAACGAAGATTACAAATGAACAGATGCGGCAATTAATTATATTAATATGAACAAAAATTCGTATGAAATCTTTAAATCAAAATAATAAAAATAATTAAGTAAATATTTAGACCGTACCCACGAGCTGCCATGTGGAGTGTGGACTCAGCAATAATTGTTGAAATAAAACTATTTTAAACGGATTTAAATCGCGTATATTAATTATTTTTATCATCCCGACGTTTCGAGCACTTTGCAGCGTTCGTGGTCACGGGTAGACCATCATAAATTCGTTTAAAATAGTTTTATTTCAATGAGTCAACCCGCAAAAAGTCGAATTCGGATGTATTCTGATAATACGTCACGTATAAGTACGAAAAAAAACTTAATTTAATGTGTCGATTATTGAAGTGTGCTTTGCAATTTACAATAATCTAATATATAAAAAACTTATTATTAGATAAAACTTTTTATTAAAGCAATCTGCTTTTAATTCATTATATATTTTAATATAATTTATGAAGAAAATACAAAATGCTCTATCAGACCCATTTTTATGTAATGATCGTCTTAGACATCGTCTGTCAAGTCAATCTCTTTTTAATAATGTATGAAATAAATAAAGTAAACTTTATTATACAACATTCGTTAAAACTTTTATTGAAATAGAAAAAAGAAGATGGATATATACGTCTTCAAACAAATTTATTAAGAATACTGACATGTTTTTTTTTTAAATAAAAAGGAGGCAAACGAGCAAATACAACCACCTGATGTTAAGTGGTCACCATCGCCACACCTGCAGCACCGGGCGCGTTGCGAGCGCGTTGCCTTTGACGGAAAGATTTCTACACTCGACACTTTGAAACCCCCAAATTGTAGCGCTCCGAGAAAACCTCAGGAGGTAGATCATTCCACAGCCTGCACGCGCGGGAAAAGAGATCATGAAGCCCCCATATTGGATACTGACTATGCATCCAAGTGGGTGATATCGAGGCGAAGAGTGTAGGAATAGTAACGTTTAGACGCCATTTTCAAGTCCGATTCGAGTTATATAATGTCATATGCCGCATCTACAAATTCCGCGCTCCACGTTCGGCTTCGTAGTTAAAATAGAAATAAAAACTACAAAAAAAACCTTAACTATGATCACTTGATACATTGTAATTAAATAAATAAATTAAATTATTTATTATTAGATACTGTCTGTGTGTTTGTTTGTTTTTGTTACAATTATAATAGACTAGCTCTCGCTTGCAGTTTTACTCGCGTTTATGATTACTGCTTCGCTGTTATGAGTCGTAGCGTAACATAGCCTATAGCCTCCCTCAATAAATAAACTATCTAACACAAAAATAATTTTTCTATTCGAAATAGTAGTTCCTGAGATTAACGCGTTCAAACAAAAAAACTCTTCAGCTTCGTAATATTAGTATAGATTTCAAAATATCAAACATTGAATTAAGGTACTTATATCCGCACTTATTTAATTTATATGATTTTAAATTTTTTTGAATAATGTTAATTACATGACGCATTATCAAAATACATAAATATCTCCGAATTTCGCTTTTTGTGGGTTGACACATTATTGCTTATCAGCACCCATCTATATAAGCCAGGCGCGATACCAAGGAGAGGGGGGATTTTGGGGGGTCACAGTGTACCCCAAAATCTGCCAAAGAAGATAAAAAATTTACGTAAATTATATGTATATAAAAAACCAGTATCTGATACTAGGCGGGTACATTTTATTTGAAAATATATTAAATTACCCACTTAGATACTATAAAAATAGTAATAATGCACTGAAAAACATTTAAAAAATATCCAATTTAATATTTTATAATCGTCGTTGTTGCCTTTCTCTTAAAACCAATTTGGAGGACATCAGTCTTATAGCTTCAAAGCCTGTAACGGACATTCGTTTTTTCTTTACTTGACTTATTTAGCAGACAAATATGGAGTATGTCTAGCCACAGATGGACGCTGATAAGCAACACTGTGTCAAGCCACACGGACTTCATTTTGAGAAAATGGCGTCTGAAGATGTCAAACCCATTTTTAACAAATTTGTTTGAAGAAGTATATATCCATCTTTTCTTTTATTTTTTGATAAAAGGTATAATGAATTAAATTCAGACTAATATATTTAATATATTATCTAATAAAAAGTTTTTCAAATATTTAAGATTATTGTATAAATTGCAAAATAAGGAACGCACTTGATTCGAACCAATTAATTAAGAAACTTTTTTCCGTACTTATTTAGTTTATATGACATCAATTTTTTTTTAATAATGTTAAATAGGCGATGCAGTATCAAAATACATCAATATCTCCGAATTTGACTTTTTGTGGGTTGACACATTATTGTTTATCAGCATCCACATAAGAGTTAGATAAGAAATTATGAATTGAATGATTGCACTGAATCATTTTTTATAATACAAAATGAAATGAATTGTACGAAACTTCGTGTTCTTCGTTTGGGGTATTGTTACAAAATAAAAACAAGTAAAAATAATCGACTTTAGGTAGAAACAAATGTATTTTTATATAAAAACTACAAGAAATAAATACATAATAGAAAGAATTTTTTGACCATGCCTCCCCTTAAAGGTAATTCTAGCTACGCCTATACCTAAACATTTTTTGGGGGGGGGGGGGGGCAAATTTCAGACTGCGACCGATCTGATTTGAGCCTCATGTAACTGTTACAAATTTCATATTATAAAAATATCAAAATAGTAACTATACTGTGGTACTTTTAATTGCGAGTAGTTGGTTTTATCCACCCTGTCATGGGTTGTGTTTTTACGAGACTGCACGAAAGGAGGGTAATGTGTTTATTAACTTATGTATGTAAGTATATTTGTACATTTGTGGCACTATTTAGACCGAAAGTGTACCTATTGACACGTTATTTAATTCATCTAACGACGCATGTCATAGAAAGTATAAGAATTTGGAAATATCAAAATGGCTGATTTTGGACGCAGTTATGTGAAAAAGAAAAAAAATAAAAATTGACGAACTGTGTCGAGTGAGGTATTGTTGAATAGGTATTTAAAAATCATTTTTAGGTTTCTCCTGCTTTTCTTTATTTAGAATTACCGTTTAGAATTTATAACGATTTAAAATTGTTTAGTATCGATTCTCACTTATAGTCTTTTAGAGAGAACCGATATTAATACAGTACTGCTAACTGCAGATGGTCTTGTTACGAGTTTTAGATTTTTTCAATTAACTTGTCGTATACATATATAGATATTATTTGAAAACAAAATCTTCATTAACGCAAGCAAAGACGCGAGTCAAAGCTAGTATAATAAACGAGATTTTGTTACAGAAATATGTTCTGTATAAATACCACATTCCGATTTTAATCAACTCTTAGACGCTAGCTTTAACTCACGCCTTCGCTCGCGTTATTATTGATTTTTATTGTTTTAAATAATATTCATATATATACATAAAATATAATCTATGATCACCTAGACTAATGTACTTTTCAAATGGTATCATTATTTTTAAACAAGTTTAATAAATTAAAAAATATTAAAACCCCGACTGCGTAACAAGACCATCTGCAGTCAGCAGTACCATGTCAATATCAGTTCAGTCTAAAAGGCTATAAGTGAGAATCGTTCCTGACCAAAATCGTTAGAGATCGTTAACTAAAATTCTGATGCAGAAACTAAATGAGAAACCTAACAATGATTTTTAAATACCTATTCAACGATACCCCCCATGACATAGTTCGTCGATTTTAATTTTTATATTTTTTAAATTTATGGTGTCTAAAATCGGACATTTTGATTTTTTCACATTTTTACAATTTCTACGGCATTCGCACTGTAATGACAAATCACGTGACATATCATTTATCAAAATCAATCCAATCGTTCAGTCTAAATAGTGCCACAAAGGTACAAACCTTTGCGTCGCGCAGTCGGGTAAATAACTTCAGTGGTTCCGGAGTTTACTTCGCACACACAACATTCGCTCTTTCTTTACTATAAAAGCGTAAACTTCAAATTTATCAATGTATCTATTATTACAAACAAAACAGACAGACGGACAATGTTTTTCACAATTATAATATATATATTGTTCTGGAGCCAAATTAGCCTAGTGGTTAGAATATGTCGATCTTAAACGATGATCGCGGATTCAAACGCCGGCTAGCTTCGCTACGATTTCGAGTGCTAAATTTGTATTTAAATTCATCTCGAGCTCGGCGGTAACGGAAAACATCGTGAGGAGACCTGTGACGGGAGATATTCTGACACATGTATATCCGCCCCGCAGTGGTGCAGCGCGGTGGATTAAGCTCCAAATCTTGTCCTTAATAGGAGAGGAAGCCTTTGCACATCAGTGGGACAAGTACACGCTGTTACTTGACTCTACTTCAATATCAATATTAAGTATGGATGATTCATATACAATTTATTTTTAATATTATAATGAAGCAATACAGTAAAAATTGTAATACATAATGAAAGGGCCTCTTTTAAGGGGCCTTTAGTGTTAAATATTCAATACTATCAATTATATATAATTGTAATACTTTATTAATCTGCAAAAGTACCTATGTAATACCGATGCTATGATATATTTACTTTATAAGTCTTTAAGAATTAAAATATACTTTATTCAAATAGGCTTCAAAAACACTTTCTAAATTTCACACTCATAATAAATAAAGAGATTATATATATTAATAACAACTATTAATCAAAGGCCCCCATTTTTCAAGGGGCCTAACAATACATTTTACAATTCTAACACAAAAACAAACATTTCTATTTATAAGTTTCATAGTCTCTGCGACTACTTCATCTCCTAAGCCCTTTCAAGTTTTATTACTTACATTTTCTTCTCCAAATGACAATCTATATTTTCATTCAGCGAACAAAATTGGTTTAGTTACATCGTTTATAACTTAGGGACGACCGATTTTTATATTTTTAATACGTTGATTGAGTCTCCGCTCCTAATAGCAGAAGTACTATTAAAACATTTAATAAAATCACTAACAATATGATAACTATTGAAATAAATAAACGGGTAGACCTACCCGTGACCACGAACGCTGCAAAGTGCTCGAAACGTCGGGATGATAAATATAATTAATATACGCGATTTAAATCCGTTTAAAACAGTTTTATTTCAATGAATAATAATCGCGAAAATCTAAGATAACGCTAATATTATAACTAATTTTGTATGGAACTGCTAATAAGTTAACACAATATTAATCAATTAAGTACAAAATTAGCCAGTTAGTTTATAATAAAGTATATTACAACAAGGATGAAAATTTTAGCACCTAAACAATCGAAGGCCCCCTACCACCTAGGGGCCTTTTAATATATTAACGTTTCTAACATTTATAATGTCGGTCAAATCTCTATTAAGTCTTAATACATCCCGGGACCCTAGAAATCATTCCGTACAGTAAATTGGCCTGCTCTTCTGTCGTTTGTATGAGACATTGAGTAACGAACATACAGAGACATTAAAATATATATTTTAAATACATTTCTTTCTATTCCTTTAATAAATAACTTTATTATATAGTAATAATGTATAACTTAGTATACATAATATTAATATAGGTTAAATAAAAATTGATTGCGGAACGTATGTGAACGCATCACTTCAGAATGGCTGCACATTTTGGATAATTCTTTCTTTGATGTGTTTATAATTATTAGAACTAGATTTGTGTGAAAGAAAATCTTTAAAATGTTAAAGATAATTGTTTAAATATTACCATGTAAAAATCGACTGATCAGTAGTTTCCGAACCCACTACATACAAACTAAAAAACAAATTGTACTTCCTTATAATATTAATTATTAGTATAAGAATAGATTACCTTCAAAGTAATATAAATACTAAATTTAAGTAATAATAATAATAATAACACTCTGTTCCTTCGCTACTCTACGTCGGGTCCTTGAAAACACTAGGGCTCGTCCACACTCTTGCATCACGACATAAAAAATAATATATTTTATTATAGAATTACCATTAACCAGTGATATTATATGGATGCTGATAAACAGTAATGCGTCAACCCACAAAACGTAAAATTCGGAGATATTAATGTATTCTTATAATGCGTCATGTATTTAACATTATTAAAAAAATTCACGTCATCTAAACTAAATAAATATGGAAAAACGCTTCTTAATTTAGTGTTTCGAATTTCAAGTGCGTTCCATATTTTTAAATTTATAAACTAAATATTTGAAAGAAAAAAATTATTAAATACGGCATTAAATATATCAATATACTTTCAATTCATTATACTTTTTATCAAAATAGAAAAGAAAAGATGGATATTCTACTTCTTTAAACAAATTCATTAAAAATCGGTTTTACATCTTTAAACGCCATTTTCTCAAAATGAAATCCAAGTGGCTTGACACAGTATTGCTTATCAGAATCTAAACATAATTAATGAAATATACATATCTGTCACTAAATATAAATAAAAATGATTACTTTCATTTTCATACTGTTTCTAAAAACATTAAAAGTATCAAAAATATATTTAAAACTCAAACAGTATGACAAAGTCTTTGGTCTGCTAATAATAATACGAACGTACCTCGCGCGACTCTCCCCGCTAGCTAGGGATTGACGACTATCGATATTAGATATCGATGAAACGATAATATTTATTTTATTCATTATTTATCGATACAATTTTATCTGTATTTAAATTAGCAATTATTATTTTACATTAACTATACAAAAGATTTAAGTATGTATTAAAAAAAATAAAATCCCGATAGCCTAATTAAAGTACAGTACATAAAAACTACCAATTTGAGTTAAAGTTAGGTTTGAAAAATTCAGTGATACTTACTCTTTTAAATAAGGCTGAATGATATATAATTTTCTAATATCGTTTCAAATACACATATACACATTCATACATATAAAACTCATTTTACGCCTCACCGCATATCTACAGGACAAGAATTACACTAAGTTTTGCTCTCAGACTTATATAAATATATACATAAGTTATTTTTCATCGCTTTACAACTGTTAAAATTTACTGTCAGTGTCTTATCTTTGGCACAGTCTTCTTTTTCGTTATCTAGGTAACTGTTACGCGTACAGAGTTATATAATATCAATTACTAAAAATATATAATCGTAATTCTAGTCAAATAAAAATGTAAAAAAAAACATCGATATATCGATAGTATTGTGTACAACCCTCGAGACCGTATCCATTTAGTTTGACAAGCATTCGGTTTCATATATCCGTTGTTTGTGTGTGTTCGTGAGCCAGGGCTGTGCGATTCGAAATCTATACTAATATTATAAAGCTGAAGAGTTTGTTTGTTTGTTTAATCGCGCTAATCTCCGGAACTAAGGTCTGAATTGAAAAATTCTTTCAGTGTTAGATAGCCCATTTATCGAGGAAAGCTATAAGCTATATCGCTGGTTTGCAAGAATATCGTAGTAATTCAAAATTCTAACAAATAGAACTAAGTATGACAAAAGACCATAAATCTTTGACGTTTTATCATGAAACGAGTTGCGATGATGAATTTTCTTTAAATCAATAAAGTTATAACATCAAGGGATCGTTTAAATGCAGTATGCACCAACACATTAATAAAGAATCTAAAAACCCCATTCCCTAAAATTCATCATTTTTATTTGCATCGATATTCTTGAAAAGCAGCGATATATTATGACGCTAAGACCAAAAGGGGAGAAGCACCAATGAAGAATGTTTCAAAATCGGGTGTTATTTTCCTATTGAGAGAGCTTACGCTGCGTGCGCTGCGTAAACGGTTAAAGTTTCGCAAAAATCATGTATGACAGAATTGTTCCCCTTTCAAAGTTCTAAAAAAAAGTCCGCTACAGCATATGTCTATCTTGTAAGGTTAGCTCACTATAACCTTCTTTATGCTAACCAAATTTGTTCTTAAATAATGCATTATTAGCCCAAAGTAACTATTCCACGCGGACGAAGTCGCGAGCGGAAGCTAGTTATAATATAAAAACTGCCTCGCGGTTTCAATCGCGTTTACGCTTACTGTTTCGCTTATTTGAGTCGTAGCGTGATGTAATATAGCCTATAACCTTCCTCAATAACCAGGCTATCCAACGCAAAAAGAAATTTTCTAATCCGATCATTAGTTTCAGAAATTATCCCCTACATATAAATATAGAAACATATTTTACCTCTTTATAATATTAGTATAGACTGCCTCGCGGTTTGACTCCTTACGGTTACAGCTTCATAATAAGATAGTTAAACTCGACCAGATGTTGCAGAATCATCAGCAGGATGCACAACTCCTCACCAACTTACATGAGAAACGTGGGCTCGTTGAAATGATCTAAATTAGTAGATTAATGGGTAATTTTTTTTTAATTTTACATTTTACGATATTATTATAAAATAAATCGACGCTGATAAGCAATACTGTGTCAAGCCACACGGAGTTAATTTTAATAAAATTACGTCTAAAGATGTCAAACCTATTTTTAAAAAATTTGAACACGTTTACATCCATCTTCTTTTTTCTATTTTGATAATTGTACAATGAATTAAAAGCAGATTGGTGTGATAAAACGTTTTTTACCTAATAATAAGTTTTTTAAATATATGAGATTATTGCAAATTGCAAAATACGAAACGGAATTCAATATTCGAAACATTAAATTAAGAATATTTTTTCGTACTTAGTTTAGATAACTTTATTTTTTGAATAATGTTAAATGTATGATAAGCAAAACTATGTCAAGCCACACTAAGTTCATTTTGAGCAAATGGCGTCTAAAGATGTCAACCTATTCTTAATCAATTTGTTTTAATAAGCAATTGTCCATATTTTCTTTCATTTTTTGATAAAATGTATAATGTATTAAAAGCAGTTGATATTTTACATATATTATCTAAGAAATAGTGCTTTAAATATATGCGATAATTGTATAAATTACAAAATAAAGAACGACCTTGAAATTCGAAACAATTAAGAAACTTTTTCCGTACTTATTTAGTTTATACGACTTTTTTATTTATTGAATGATTTTAATTACGTGATGCAGTATCAAAATACATCAATATCTCCGAATTTGACTTTTCGTGGGTTAACACGTTATTTATCATCCAAATAATAGTATCATGCGGTAACCTTAATCTTTACACTAATAAATCAATGTGTGCTGTGTGTGAGGGACACACAGACAAACTAATACGATAATTTCACGACTTACTTTTGTTACTCAACGATATTTCTTGAAAGTTTTAAACGATGTATCGATTTCGATGTTACTTACTGAAAGGGTAGTCAATATTGATGCTGATAAGCTATAATGTGTCAACCCACAAAGAGAATTGGAGTATTCTGATGATGCTGATCCATTGGCTGACAGGTTGGCGTAGTGGTCACTGCAAGTGACTGAAGCGCTAACGGTCGCGGGTTCGATCCCCGCTCGCAAACGTCTGTATTGGAGTGTGATGCGTTTATTTAAAAAAAATGTTATCATAACGTTTTCGCGTCAAAACCATGGTCCATTGTCAGTACCACACGAACGCAGAACATCGTGATGTAAGTAATGTGGGCGTGCGGAGAGAAAGAGACAGAAGCGTAAACCATTAATTCTTTTTTAGCTGAAACACATTAGCTTGACTGGTGTTGTTAATGTTTATGGTGATAACAGTAACTTTTTTACCCGACTGCGCGACGCAAGGGAAGTAATGTGTTTATCTATCTATGTATGAATGTGAGTTTGTACCTTTGTGACACTATTTATACCAAACGCGTGGGCCGATTTTATTAAGATACGTCGTTTGTTATGATGGCGCGATATGTCATAAAGAGGATAATAATTGCAAAAATCAAAATGGTCGATTTTTTAAACCTAAATGGATGCTGATAAGCAATAATGTGTCAACCCACAAAATATTATATTTCGAGATATTAACATTATTCAAAAATGTCTAAAGTCATTTAAACTACATAAGTACGGAAAAATGTTTCTTAATTTAACGTTTCGAATTTCAAGCGCCTTCCATATTTTGCAATCTATAAAATAATCTCATATATTTAAAAACTTATTAGTAGATAAAACGTTTAATTATACCAATCTGTGTCTAATTCAGTATAACTGTTATCGAAACAGAACGGAGAAGTGGGGTATATACTTCTTTAAACAAATTTCTTAAGAATAGGTTTGATAACTTTAAACGCCATTTTCTTAAAATAAAGTCCTCGTGGTTTAACATAGTTCTGTCATACTACAAAAGACGCATTAAAACCATGTTCAACACGTGTCTAGCTAAACAGTGTTTAAGATTTAAACATTGCTTAAAATATTATCTAAATTGCTTAACAGCGAATAAACTCATTAAAAAACTTATTGATAAAATGTTATACGTTAAATTTGAAAGCAAAAATAGGTTTTAAACATCTATCAAACTCACTTAAACGTATATTAATCTATGTCTAAAGCATGTTCAACTCAAAACTGTCTTAGACGCGCGTTTAACGTCTGTTTAAATCTTTTGTAGTAAGGCAGAGTATTGCTTATCAGCGTCCAAATGTGAAAATGAAAAAATTAAAATCGACGAACAGTGTCAAGTGGGGTATCGTTGGATAGGTATTTAAAAATCATTTTCAGGTTTCTCATATCGTTTTTCAATCAGAATTACCGTTTAGGATGTATAATGATTTCAAGTTAGCTCGTAATAATTCACTGCAGATGGTCTTGTAACGCGGTCGGGTTTTTACTTTTTAAATTGTGTATTGTTTTATTTAATTTTAATTTTTTTTTCTGCTAGTTTTTTATACGCAATTCCTTAATTTCCCATTTGACATGAAACATTTAATATTCGTGTGATTTTTTTTATTTCTTTAATGTTTACTTGTAACAGCTTCAGCCTTTGTTAACTGTGAATTCATGTATTCTTGCTTGATGTGTACACAAATATTAGGGTTCAACTAATTTTCGAACTTTGTAATTTATTATTTAGATATTTCATATCAGTTATTACCTGTCTTGTGTGCCATATGTAATACTTAAATAAATAAATAAATATTGACGATTGAAAACTGCTCGTGAGAGCTTACTTGAATAAATTACCGATATTTTGATTTTCGATTCGTACACTCGTGCGAAGTCGATCGGGCAGCTAGGAAATATATGGATGGTAATAAGCAATAATGTGTCAACCCACAAAGAGTCGAATTCAGAGATATTGATGTATTCTAATAATGCGTCGCGAACATTTCTCAAGTCATCTGAACTTAAAGTATTAAAACATAGTTTTTAATTTAATGTTTCGAATGTTAACATAATTTAATGCAATAATTCTATTAAAAATAAAAAGAAAAGGAAATTAAAAATAACTAATTAATATAATATATAATTTCGAATTATAAGTGCGTTCCATATTTTGCAATTTATGCAATAAACTCATATATTTGAATTTTTTTTTATTAGATAAATCCTTGAATTATATCAATCTGTTTTTTATTCAATATACCTTTTATCAAAATAACAAAGAGAGAAGTATATATGCTGGTTGGACGCTGATAAGCAATACTATGTCAAGCCACACGGACTTCATTTCGAGAAAATGGCGTCTAAAGATGTCAAACCTATTCTTAACAAATATGTTTGAGGAAGTATATAGGCATCTTTTCTTTTATTTTTTGATAAATGAATTTAGGAATTAGAAGAAGATTGATATATTTAGTATATTATATAATAAAAAGTTTTTCAAATATTTGAGATTATTGTATAAATTGGAAAATATGGAAAGCACTTGAAATTCGAAACAATTAATTAGGATACTTTTTTCCGTACTTTTTTAGTTTATATGACCTTAAATTTTTTTTGAATAATGTTAAATAGGTGATGCAGTATCAAAATACATGAATATCTCAAAATTCGACTTTTTGTGGGTTGACACATTATTGCTTATCAGCATCCATATACTTCTTCATACAAATTTATTAAGAATAGATTTGACATCCTTAGACGCCATTTTCTCAAAATGAATTCCCTGTGGCTTGACACAGTATTGCTTATCAGCGTCCATATTAAACATTATCTTAAAATTATTCAAGTCATCTGAACTAAATTAGAACGAAAAAAAAAATTTCTTGATTTCTTGTTTCGAATTTCAAGTGCGTTCCATAATTAGCAATGTATACAATAATCTCATATGTTTTAATATCTTATTATTAGATAAAACCCTTTATCATACTAATATGCTTTTAATTAATATACCATTTATCCGAATAGAAAAGAACTGATGGATATATACGTCTTCAAATGAATTTATTAAAAATAGGTTTGACATCTTTAGACGCTATTTTCTCAGAATAAAGTCCGTGTGGCTTAACACAGTATTGCTTATCAGCGTCCATATGATATTGTCATTGAGCGCTCATTAACATTTGGCAAGTTTAATATAAAGATGTTTGTTATATTGCGTCACCTATAAAAATAATCTTACTATAAATGTAAATTTAACAGCTAAAATTAACAATTTTATTTAATTCTGAATTATAATAATTAATACTATTGATACAAATAATTCTATTAAAAATAAAAAGAAAGAGATATTAAAAATAACTATATTAAACCTAAGTAACTATCGATGTCACAGTGAGACGAGGCCCAAAACACTGGCAGCATTACCTCTTTGTATGGCAGACTGATATGCTGGCCGAGGTAGCCAGCCCTTCGGTCACCTGTAGTTTCGACGAGGCGGGAAGACAGCTCTTTGAAAAACTTTTTCGCTTCCTCGCCCCAGGAATATATTTATTATATTATATTTACTTTAAAAAAATAAATATACAACATAATAACATACAATAATGCCTAACATGGATATTATTTTATGTTTTTTGTAGAAACGGTTTTAATGCTGGCAGCACTACTGTATTTTTTGTTTAATTTAAAAAAAAAAACAATATGGCGGGAATGGATTTTGAAACTGTTATGGAATATCATTCTGTGTTTTAAATTGTAAACTGTAAAAGTGGAAATAAAGAAATGTAGAAATAAACTTTATTTTGTGATTAGATTTAACGCGATTTTGAGATTCACCACATATTATATGGACGCTGATAAGCAATACTGTGTCAACCCACATGGACTTCATTTTGAGAAAATGGCGTCTAAAGATGTCAAACCTATTCTTACCTAATTTGTGTAATGAAGTTTATATACATCTTTTCTTTTCTCTTTTTTTAAAAGGTATAATGAATTAAAAGTAGATTGATATATTTAATATATTATCTAATAAAAAGTTTTTCAAATATTACAGATTATTCTATAAATTGCAAAATATGGAACGCACTTGAAATACGAAACAATTATTAAGACACTTTTTCCGTTCTTATTTAGTTTATATTACTAGATTTTTTTAATAATGTTAAATAGGTGACGCAGTATCAAAATACATCAATATCTCCGAATTTGACTTTTTGTGGGTTAACACATTATTGCTTATCAGCATTCATATGTTATTTTAACATATAAAACTCAAAGGCGACTGACTGACATGACTGAGTGATCTATCAACGCACAGCCCAAACCATTGAACAGATCGGGTTGAAATTTTTTTTTAAAGCATCACACTCAACGGCCCCCATTAAGATCTCATAACCTTGTGTCGGGGGTCCGGAAACACTCACAACACTAACACAAACACCCAGACCACAACAAACATCTGTATGGCCAATACACACGTTTGCCGTGAGTGGGGATCGAACCCGCGACCGTTAGCGCTTTAATCAGCTGCAGTGACCATTGCGCCAACACGTCTGTCCAATTTGGCACGCAGGTAGATGTTATGACGTATAGATAGATGTTATAAGATTTTGATTAATTCTCAAAATAAAATATAAAGAGGATAAAATAGGGGATGAAAGTTTGTATAAAATTTTGTCAATTTTAAACCGATCGGGCTGAGATTTTGCATGCATAAAGCTACTATGACGTAAGCATTAGACATCACAGACGAAGTACCGAGCACCAGCTAGTAATAATTATAAAACGTAAACCAGAAAATTATATTTGAGAACTTACGATTAGATAAAAGTTTTTATTGCGCCAATTTGTTTTTAATGCGCTGTTATATCAAAAAAAAAAAAAAAGATGGATATTTATTTCTCTATACAAATGTATTAAGAATATGTTTGACATCTTCAGACGCCATTTTCTCAAAATGAAGTCCGTGTAGCTTGACACAGTATTGCTTATCACAAATCAACAAATTCGATTTAACAATCGTTTTAATAACGCAACAGATATTACTTACTCACAAACGATATTACTATAAATAAATACACTAAAAATATAGCAAATAAAATTGTAAATTCACGAAAATAGCCATCAAAACAATATGTCGTCGAAGAACCATCTAGGCGGCTTGCGGAAAAAAGATGGCGTCGCTAAACAAAATGGCGTAAGCGCGGGAAAACAGAAAAATATTGAAATTATCTTTAACGTAGCTTGGAAACATTAGAACTGACTTCAAAAGCTAATAATACGAATGCTTTTTCCGATTTTTTTAACTGATTTTAATGAAAAGTATTATTGAATAAATAAATATTAAAATTATGAAGTTATGATCTCAAAAAAAGTATTAGTTTACATTTAAAATCGTATTTAAGGGTATTGATTTTTTTTACAAAAAATGTTTATTCAATTTGGATTTTTAAAAGAGCTAAAAAGATTAATAGTATATACTAAATTAAAAATAACTAAGATTTATTTTTAGGCTGTAGGTTTACGCGTATTTGTCTGTTTAGAGTAATTATTTGGAACATCGTATTTTTTTTAACGGATGTTCTATACAAAATTTCATCCCCTACTTTCCCTTGTTCACGTTTTAATTTCACAACAACAAGTAACTCTTCTTAAAAGTCCAAACTATATATGTTTTAAAATTCATCAAAATGACTGAAATATGAACCTGCGCAGTTTCACTCGCGTTAATGGTTACTGCTTTGCTCCTATAAGTTGTAACGTGATATAATATAGCCTATAACTTGCCCAAATAAACGCGCTATCTAACGCAGAAAGCATTTTTCATATCAGATCACTAATTTCAGAGTCTTCCACATACAAAAAAAAATTAATTTTATCTTTAAAATATTAGCATACTGAATGACTAAGGAATATTGCTTTTTGTGCTCATTAAAATTTATTAAGTTATCGAAATAATTAACATTAAAAATGATCAAGAATATGAAAACGTTACTTACCCAACTTCCCCGATATTCCAAATAGATCCGACCCTAATTCGTCGCGTGTGTGTGTGCGTGCGGCTGTCTGTGTGTGCAGAGATAAAAGTAGGGTTGACATCACGATTATATTATTTTTTTAAAAATTAACTTTTTTAAAATGACTTTGAAATAGGATTTCGTTTACATAGGCACTGTTATGATAGTTATTTCGACAAAAGCAAACAACTGAATCGATTTTGATGAAAATGTTCAATTCATATATTTTGTTTTTAAATGTTTGTTCAAAATACCAGAATTCCTTAACCGATTTTGACTTTTTTTTATTGAAATAGTATAATTTCACATTGATAATTCTATCCGTCTGTTTATCCGCTAACTCCGTCTAAACCACAGAATGGTTTTTGATTCGATTTTCGTCATCATTTACATAATTATTCACGGAAGGTTTATATATAACTAGCTGTCCCTTGCGGCTTCACTCGCGTTTATGGTTACTGCTTCGCTCCTATGAGTCGTAGCGTGATGTAATATAGCCTATAACCTTCCTCAATAAACGGTCTAACCAAAAAAAAAAAAAATATTTTTTTAAACCAGTCTAGGAGTTTCAGAGCCTGTTCAGTGCAAACAATAAAATGTTTCCTCTTAATATAGATCATAATCATAATCATTTATTTCATAAAGAATAAAGGTTGTTACATGAAATCCTTAAAAGTAAATGTTACATGATATACTATATATTCTTTATACAATATGCTAGAATTTTTGACATTATTGAAACCAATATTTTATATGAGTCAACTGATTATCCTAAGTGGGTTATTATAATAACCGGTGTATAGATAGATTAGCTATGCCTCACTGTTTCACCCGCGTTGATTTAAGGAAAAAATATATTTATATAATGTTTACCTTCCCTACTTGAATCGGATACTGTTCAATATTTCATTCGTTTCAATTTTGTTTTCACGTAACCCTATTTTTATTTATTAATTTAAAAAGTAGCTTAAGTTACTCCTTATAACATTAGCTTTCTGTAAATCAAAGTCCCGTTAAAGTCGGTTGAGCCATTTCAGAGATAAGTCGGAACAAACAAAACAGACAGAATTCAAAAATTGTGTTTTTGCTGTAAATATCGTATATACTTTCACATGCGTTTAGTTAAGCTGTTAATTCTATATAACAAACAGAGACTTCAAATTTATTTCAATCAATATATAGTATTGTAGTATAATGATAATATTATTAAAATCTTGTATTCCAACCCTGTACCGTTTAGTTTGCATTCCGTTCACCGACACGCACGCCACAATCAAGCACAATACCCGGACCGACAGAATAGTGGAGATGCGAACGCTGATATATATATATATATATATATATATATATATATATATATCATATTTTTATTTTAGACACTTCAATTTTATCAAGTACTTTAACAAGAAACAATAGAATATATGGATGCTGACAAGCAATAATGTGTCAACCCACAGAAAGCTAAATTCGGAGATATTGATGTATTCTGATAGTACATCATGTATTTAACATTAATAATGAAATCAAGTCATCTAAAGTAAATAAGTACGAAAAAAAGTTTCTCAATTAATTAGTTCGAATTTCAAGTGCGTTCCATATTTTGCAAATAATACAATAATCTCAAATATTTGAAAAACTTTTTATTAGATAATACATAAAATATATCAGTCTGATTTAATTTAATTGTACCTTTTATCAAAAAATAAAAGAAAAAATGGTTTTATACGTCTTCAAACAAATTTATTAAAAATTGATTTGACATCTTTAGACGCCATTTTCTCAAAAGTTCGTGTGGCTTGACACATTATTGCTTATCAGTCTATATATGCGCGTGTTTCAAATACATGGTAGTGTGTGTTAATATATTTCTTTTAATTGATTTAATGTATTTTTTATGAATAGTTAAAAAAAGAATTCTCACCTTCTCTATTTAAACTATAAGTATGAGAAATTTCATATTGCTTTTTGCTTAACGTATTAACATATAGATTCTTTAAAAATATAATATAAAAAACCAAATGACAAAAAAAGGATTGTACCTTTTAAATTTTTTGTATCTCTCATATATATAATACTAGCTTTCGCCCGCGACTCCGTCCGCATGGAATAGTAAATGTAAATCCAAGATATAAGCCATCTTCATTTCAAATAATCAAATCAGTTCAGTAGTTTTTGTGTGAAAAAGAAAAAAAATACTGTTTTCAAATTTTTTTCGGGATAAAATGTAGCCTATGTGTTAATCCAAGATATAAACCACCTTCATTTAAAGTTTTAGCCAAATCGGTTCAGTAGTTTTTGCGTGAAAGAGTAACAAACATCCATCCACACATACAAACTTTCACATTAATTATATTAGTCAAGGACCATTTAGAATATTAATATTTATTTATGTAACGTATCTTTCATATAGTATGATTTTTTAAATATATTTGTGGTTCCAAGGATGACGCATTATATGCAACTTTTAAACATCAATTTTTAACCTAAAAATTTGAGATACACAATATTTGGATGCTGATAAGCAATAATGTGTCAACCCACAAGAAGTCAAATTCGGAGATATTGATGTATTTTGATACTGCATCACCTATTTAACATTATTAAAAAAATTGAAGTCATATAAACTAAATAAGTACGGAAAAAAAAATTCTTAAATCATTGGTTCGAATTTCAAGTGCGTTCCATATTTTGCAATTTAATCAATAACCTCAAATATTTGAAAAACTTTTTATAAGATAATATATTAAATACTTACTGATACTTAGTCTGAATTTAATTCATTATACCTTGTATCAAAAAATAAAAGAAAAGATGGATATATACTTCTTCAAGCAAATTTGTTAGAAATGGGTTTGACATCTTTAGATGCCATTTTCTCAAAATGAAGTCCGTGTGGCTTGACACAGTATTGCTTATCAGCGTCCATTTAACATACAAATGAGAAACCCTGCCAGGGTCGCCATATGGTGACGGGAATTAGGTAATGAGAAACATCCGAACTCGTCGAGTAATTCTTTATTACTGCCCTTAAAAATTAATATACATTACACTTATACTTTACTTATGCTTACGAATATTTCTTACATCACTACAAAAGAAAAAATTCCTTATTGTGAAATTTCCAAAAAACCTAAAAAAGTTTTTTTTTTACTATAGAAACCTGATAAGCTAACATATTAAAATTACTGATCCGATTTCAAAAATTCTCTTTTATTATGGATATAGGCTATATTACATCACGCTACGACTCCGTTGCGGTGACCATACGAGCCAAAATCGTGGTGCAGCTAGTGCAATATAAATATATAATATCCACAATAATCTGTCTCACACAGACATCTTCCACTATTTACATTACATACACTCAGTACATAAACACACACTGGGATTTTAATTTTAAAATCGTATGAACGTTTACAAAATATATTCAGATTTCTGAATAATATATTTATTGAAAACTAGCTCTTGTCCGCGGTTACGTTCGCGTTAATGTAACTTTTGTTTTAAAATAACACGCGTTTATATATAAAATATAGCCTATAACCATGTAGAACAATGTACCTTTTAAATGGTACCATAATTTTGAAAATAGCTTCTATGGTTACGGAGTTTACTTCGGACAGACAAAATTCGCACTCTCTTTATTATTATAGCTTATGTTTCGCTTTTATGAGTTTTAGCGTGATGTAATATAGCCTATGACCTTTCTCAACAAATGGGCTATCCAACCCAATTGAATCAAGAGTTTCAGAGATTCCTCCCTATATACAAACTTACATACGAATTTTACCTCTTTGTATATTAGTATAGATTTTACTATTCACCCTTGATTAAGTTCAATAAAACATGAATTGTTTTGTATTTTTTAAAAGTACTGATCCGATTTAAATGGAGATTTCTGTTTCATATTTATGGTTACTGCTTTGCTCCATCGGTCGTAGCGTGATGTAATATTGCCTATAACCTTCTTCAATAAGCGGGCTATCCTACGCATTTTTATCGGGTCAGTAGTTTTAGTGGTTCCCCCTACAAACAAACTTACAAACACATTATACCTATATATAATATTAGTACAGTCTATAAATGATAATCTACAAGATTTGACTACAATCTTGACGTTAATGATAAAATTTCGTAATAAAATTTGTTTGATAACAACTAGACAGCATTACAAACAAAATAGTCAATTGTAATTCAGATTATTTAGTAGTTTTATTAATTAAGAAAACCTTGTCAAAACCGTTCAACTGCAGCAGTCACACGAAGGGTTCCGTAACATCATATCTAGGTGCGCCTCTAGGATTTTGTTTGGGGGAGGGCAATTTTAGTAGGTTAATATACAGTACCACAGATAATGGTGGTCAAAATAAAATTGTTTCGGTAAGTTGGTGAGCTAGGGGAGGGAGGGGGGCAATTGCCCGTTTTGCTTATCAGCATTTATATAATTTACTATTAATATAAGCAGGGGGTGCAAAAAAAAAGATTCCAACGAATATTATAAATAATTACACCTTGTACCGAAAATATGGTAAAAAAGAGAATGTAAATTCTTATTTTTGAATAAAAATATTTCGATTCTGATTGACCCTGTGGCATATACTTAAAAAACGACTTTGAAAATAAAATACGAAATTCGCTTACTCGAACGACACCCTCACCCAATTTTTATGGAGTGACAAACATTAAAACACAGACGCTACGAATTAAATTCCTTCTTCTTTTTACTTGGGTATTGTATTATATAAAGTAGCTGCTCGCGCTTATGGTAACCAATTCGCTACCATGAGAGGCGTGATTTAATATAGCCTATATCCTCAACTAGCTATTCCTTGCCGTTTCACTCGTGTTTATGGTTACTGCTTCGCTGCTATGAGTTTTAGCGTGATGTTATATAGCCTATAGCCTTCCTGAATAAATAAACTATCTAACACAAAAATATTTTTTCGGAAGTTTCTGAGATTAGCGCGTTCAAACAAATAAAAAAAACCTCTTCACCTGTAAAATTTTAGTATAGATAAACATTTTAGAAATATAAGCAACGAAATAAAAACCTTTTTTCTATCGTAAATTGTATTGTAGAAAGTAACTAGCTGCTCCCCGTATTTATGGTTACTACTTCGCTTCTATGAGATGCGTGATGTAATATAGCCTATGTAAAAATAATTATTCAAATCGGATCAGTAGTTTCAGAGATTACCTCCTAGAAAGTAACAAACATATTTTACATCATATTAGTATAGATTAGTTTTCGACCTTAGTGTTACAAAGTCCACAGTAGAAACAAGTAATTAAAAAAAAACAAAAACAAGACTTCGTAACAAGACAGAGAGAATCGTTACTAACTTTAAACCGTTATAGGTCCTAAACGGTAATACAGATTGAAAAACGATATGAGAAACCTGAAAATGATTTTTAAATACCTATTCAACGATACCCCACTTGACACAGTTCGTCGATTTTAATTTTTTTCGTTTTAACATTATGGCGTCCAAAATCGGCCATTTTGATTTTTTAAATTATTATACTTTCTATGACACTCGCGTCGTTATGACGAATCAAACGACGCGTCCTTTATCAAAATCGATCCACGCGTTTGGTCTAAATAGTCTCACAAAGGTACAAATCCACACACAGACTGATAAACACATTATCCCTTGCGTCACGCAGTCGGGTAAAAAAAATGTCATTTGATATAAGGAACAGAGTCGCGAGACAAAACGAAGTCGCTTTAATGAAATGGAGTCAAGGTTTTTTTAACGTTACAGTCAATACTAAAAGCAGACGTTTTTAATTATGACCGTCTGTACAATGTAACAATATCTATGACAGATTCATGTTTAATATAACGGGTCTTATCGAGATAAATGTTAGTCAGCTCGTGACCACGACGGATGCAACTTCATCGAAACTTCGGGCAATAAAAAGGTATTACTTAAAATCAAAATCAAAATATACTTTATTCGAGTAGGCTTTTAAAAGCACTTTAAAAAGTACTTAAATTAAGGAAAAGCTACCACCGGTTCGATATGTAGATTCCACCGAATAGAATCGACGAGAAACTCGATAGGAACTCTTTTAAAATTGTATTATTAAGTACATACATTTAAAAATTACAAATGTATTTATTAAAAATCCTGTATGGCATTCAGCTACACAAAATCCACGCATCAGTATCATCTATATAATCCTGTACAGAATAATATAAATAAATAAATAAATAAACGCATCACCTTGTGTCGAAGGTCCGGAAACACAGCACGAACACAAACACCCAGATCACGACTAACATCCGTATGGCCGATACAGACGTTTGCCGTGAGCGGGGATCGAGCCCGCGACTGTTAACGCTTCAGTCAGTTGCCTTGATCACTGCGCCAACGTATCTGTAGTAAAAATATTTTAATATACAATTTAAATTTATTAATTGAAAACTTCAAAATGTTCTGTGGTATTTTATTATACATGGATATAATCTCGTAAAGCACATATTTTTCATTGTTGCTTCAGATTTTTCTTACTTTTTTCATACAAACCTCGTCCTTACAATCACGAATGCTGTAAATATGTATTATCAAAATAGGCGCAGCCGTACTGAAATTATGCGCTTTCATATCAAAAATTGTTTTTTATTAACCGACTTCCAGAAGAAGAGGTGGTTCTCAATGCGTTTTTATATGTAGATTTTACGTACTTTATCCCTTTTTTTAAAGTCTTCATTGTATCGATTTGGTAAGTTATCTATATTATGAAAAATTTATATTATAATGACTTAAACATAAAAATCCAATATTTTTACTAATTGAAACCAAGCAATTTAAAACTAACACGAAATAAATTAACAAGACACTTTTTAAACTGACCCGAAGTTGAACTTTAACTGCAGCGAACATAAAACACAGTACACATTATATATAGCCATTTTCTATATATACATACATTTTGGCTTTAATGTTGTCTTACATGATGCTACAGCTGTATAGAGCCGAGCTGTAGCATACAATAGTTCGTAAGAGAAAAAAAATCTGATTTTTTTAAAATACCGTGTAAAATTTAAAGTTTAAAACTTTTATAAATAAAATGTAATTGACAATTGATAATGGACTATATTTTAAGACGTGACAATAAAAAAAAATTAACTAAGTAGTGATTTCTAGGACGGTCGGGTTAAAAATGCAATTTTCACTAAAACACCTTTATTCAATAATGCTATTTAGGTTATAAATTTTAAAATATTAACTAAGATGTAACATCAAAGGATTTATTTAATAAAATCTCAATTTTTTTTGTAGTTTTAAATAAAATGAGTATCTATATAACTATATACCTATGTGTGTGATGCGTCACTACACGAGTCCGCCATTAAAGACAATCCATATTGAGCTGCGGCGCCTTTTACATGTGTCCTATACTTACTAAAAATCAAATTCAATAAAACTTCATGTAGCCCTGTCTCAAACAGGCGAATACCTTGATAAACATGATGCGAAGCGGACGATAGCTTGTAGCGATTCAAATGGAATCAATAAGTGTAACAATATTTATGACTTCGATTTTAATACTTCATAAACCTTTGTACTTCTTATACTTTTGTATTTATCTACCTACTTTACCAAAATAATTTAATAGTTTTAAAAATATATGTTAAATTAACAAGACAAGGCTAAGACATTGTCTAATATGCCAAGTGAAATGCTGTTTTTAATTATGTAATTAGAACAGGTAGTTAGTTCCGATTAATTAGTTTTCGAAGATAATTATCTAGTAAGGAAATAAAGGTTTTTGTTAACCGTTTTATTATGTATGTTAAAGTTTTGTTACTAACGACATCTAGGATTCATTTTAAACAAAGTTATTTATTCCTTACATAGATGGCATGGAAATTGATACTTCTTATTTGTTTCATATGTATTTAACTAATGGTAATGGTAATATAATACATTAGTTTATACAATTGATTATAAAAAAAATTTAAAGTTTTATTTTCAATTTATATAATGTTTAAATATTAAATTTAAATTGGTTTAATAACCATTGCCTAATTTTTAAACGTTTCGTCAATTTGACGTTTAGATAAATCGACGCAAAATTGTCGATGTTTTGCTAAAATATCATGTTTATATTGGAATATTATTGAAGATATTGTCGCTTATAACGTTTTTAAGTAAAAATAATATATTTAACGAAGCGGTAAATATATACATTCGCCGTGGATCCCAACATAAACGGTATACATTGTTTACTATTTACTTTGCTTCATGCGGTGTATTTTTCACGAATTATTATTTTTGTATTTCAATATTGATCATTTGATGTGAAAATGGATTTATTAAGATCAAATATCACATTAAATGGCTGAAAAGAATTGTATAAACCCATTTCCGCAAAGACAATAACTGTTATTCGAATGTTAGAATTATTTTACGCGATCTAAAGATAAATTATCTAATAACATATTAATTTTCCTATAAATTTTTACAAAGTATACAAGTCATGTGTGTATATATCACTGCTTTATATTTCATTCCTAATAACAAATTTAGTTTATAATAACTTTAAACTGACATTTTAGAAGTCACGATCTTTTCACAACAATTGTTCGTAAAACCACAATCGACACAGGAAATTAAATTATTTAGACGATTTAAATTTAATTTACAAACATATTTTCATAAGTTATGTAAGAATTATACTCTCTAAAATCAATTTTTCTATAACAATGAATCAGACACTTATATAATACTAGCTTTCGCCTGTAACTTAGCCTGTGTGTTATGTTAATCATAAGTAGCCTATTTCTCATATTGATGTATAAGCTATGTTACTGTAAAGTCATCAAAAACTATTCTGTAGTTTTTGCATTAACAAAACATCCATTTTTGTAATTTATTGCGTTTATAATAATAGTAATATTATGAATGTAGTTGAGATGTGTACGGGGGAGATGTGGCGCAGCGCAGGGGTGGCGCGCTCGCCCTCCCACGAATCTGTGACGACGGAGCTATCACTCTTTAGCGTCTCGTCCGCTGCTTCTGATGCGAGGGTGCTTAGATTACTGGCCAGTAAGGTGGGTGAGATTTGTTAATAAAGATAAGTTTTATATCAACAAAATGTGACAACGGTGGCCGATACCACCAATTAAAGTACTAATAACAGACATCAGCTTACATCCAATAAAAATCTAAAGCAATACCAGCAGTGGACATGGGTTTAGATAATCTTAATTCATACAAGAAGAAATGTTATGCTTTCTATATAAATTAATTAATGTAAAACCTTATTTCTGTTATTTTTTTTTAACTCTAGTTTCGTTTTGTTAAGTAATTTTACTAATATTAATTTCATTTTGTACTTTTAGATATATATTATTATATCTTAATTAATGTAAAGTCACGTTTTGAAGTATCAACAATATTCTCGTGCATGTTGTGTTCCAGTAGTTGAAGGTACATTTGAAAATTTTATTGTATAAACTTGTATTTGTATTTTTATATGTACTTCTGTTAGAATTTAATATTAAATAAATAGAAAAAAATTAATAAATCTAAAGCTAGATTTGGAGCTTTGGCAGCAACGAGGGACTGAAGGCCCTAATTAACTTATACGATTATATTTATCCCAGTGTTGTGGGTAAAATTGTAATACAAAACTGAAAAAGCACAAAAGCACAACTCTCAAAATTAGGATTTTTTTTTTTCATAGAAATATATATGGTCCCTTTATGAAGACACCTGGAAATATCAAACCAATAGCCATTAAGATTAACAAATAATTATATTTTCCAGGCTGGTCAAGGACCGGATCCAAATCTGAGAGTGGCCAGCCCAAACCCTGAAGGAAAATTGAAGTAAGTGACTTACAGTAATATGTATTGATGTACCGGATCATTTAAAATGTATTTAAAGAGAATGTATTGTTTTTACTGTTAACTTTTTAATTATGTAGGATTTATATATATTTTTTTTTATTATTACAAACTATCATTTTTTAAATATACATAGAAACGATAAGACAAAAAATATTTCACTTTAAATAATACAATTGGACGTAGTTTAGCAGAAAAGACTCAATCCACACTTTGATCAAAAATGAGTTATATATACCAAAGAGGTCCTAAAGGTTGGTTCTTTCACTCAGCAAAAAAGATACGTGATTGAACGACATACCATAAGTATTATCTTTTAATGACGCGAACCAACCCACATAAGGACGGGTATTTTCCTTCAAACCACTAAAACACTAGCAGAAACGGCTCAAACCAACATTTTTCCCAATAACTCGGAAATAATTTGGTCTTTCTTACTGCAACTGTTGTATATTTTGTCATTACGTGATTATAATTCAAAATATTCCAAATTCTAAATCATTGGAGCAATACACACCTAAACTTAAAACCTCAATAACTCAGAAATAACATATTGTGGGTTGAGTCCTTACTGCTAAACTACGTCCAATTATAATATATGTAAATAATAAATGTAAAATATAAATAATAAACGTAAAGGTCGTTTCTTTGTTTTACAGATGTGTATTAAAATGTAACATAATAGTCATACATAATGTAATATAATTGGACGCTGATAAGCAATACTGTGTCATGCCACACAGACTTCGTTTTGAGAAAATGGCGTCTAAAGATGTCAAACCAATTCTTGACAAATTTGTTTGAAGACGTATATATTCATCTTTTCTTTCCTATTTTGATAAAATTTATAATTAATCAAAAGCAGATAGATTTATTTAATATGTTATCTAATAATAAGTTTTTAAATATTTGAGATTATTTTATAAATTGCAAAATATGGAACGCACCTGAATTTCGTAACATTGCGTTAAGTCACTTTTTCCAATACTTATTTAGTTTAGAACACTTGATTTTTTTTTGGATAATGTTAAATAGGTGATGTAGTATCAAAATACATCAATATCTTCAAATTTGACTTTTTGTGGGTTGACTCATTATTGCTTATCAGCATCCAATTAATTTATACTTAATGAAATTTTTGGTTTACAGAGCAACGCAATGTAATGAACATTATATTCAAAAGGATTTGAATTGGATTGTCTTATATGTATATCTGTGAATATAGATATTTAGTGTCAAGATCTACAGAAGTTTTTTACTTAAAGACTTACTACTAATAGTTGACGGCTATTCACACTCCGTGATAAGCCAGACTTGTTACGACTTGCATTGCGTTGGTCTTTCTTTTTTTTTATTGATAATTTAGTATGGCACTGGGTATTTCTTTAATATTCAATATTAATTACTTCTCATACAATTATATATTGTAAGAAATAAGATGTAGGTAGACTTAAAAAAAGATTGTAAAACAATAGTAAACATTTAATTTTATGAGTTAACGAATTTACAACCAAAATACGTTCTAGACTAATTTTAATTACAAAAATAGAGAAATTAGCAAAATGAAAGCCAGGCAGAGCTCCCGCGCCGTCTGAAGTTCAACAGCGAAGTGACGCTCGAATGGCTGACGTCTTCCTTTTATAGCGATAGCAAGCTACCGTCATAAAAATTTCTTCTGTCTGCTAAAAATATGTTAAATTTATGCGTTTAAATCATTAATAATTTTTTAACAGTTTCTAGTGTAAACCATTAGTGTTACTTACACAGTGTAATTGTTAGATGATTCGTGGTTCTTGTACCGGGATGTGTTTATTTATAATAAAGTCCAGTAAAGATTAAAATATTATAAATGTCTTCTTACGGCTGAAAATATTCAATAAGCTTATAAGGATATAATGTGTGAGTTTGGACTCGTCTCGTGTTCAGACCGACACAATCACGTGAATCGAGGTATATCTGTTACTTCAGGCGCGGCTCGGGCGCGCTGCCGGCGGGCGACGCGTGTCGCGAGCTGCTGGCGGGCTGCGCGGCGCTGTGCGCGCAGCTCGGCCTGCGCCGCTCCTTCAGCGCCGGCGACGTGGCCGCGCCCGCCGCGCTCGCGCCCGTGCGCAGGTACCGCGCACTCGCACACACACAATACTACCATACACTCACCCACCCACACATCACACAACACTCGCCACACACACGCATAATCATACCCCCACAGAAATACACTCATCCACCTACACCTGCAACACTCACAACACTCAACTAACTAACACTCCCTTTAAACACACATTCACATCCTCATAAACAAACACAACCAACCCATAAAAAAAAATTCTCACTACCACGTTCCAAACAACTCCACACTACCACGTTTCACACTGACCTTAAACACATATTGATACCCTCTACACAAACTCACATTCGCCATTGAACACAACACTCATTCTCGCACACATACTCACACGCCCTCCCCACACACACTGTCCCACTCACACAGACACATTCCGACTCCCCCCTTCCTCCCACACAAGCGCTGCGCAAATGAAGACACTTGTCGTGTCAGACACGAGACACCAGTTAATTTTTAATTTTTATACAATCAATATGGAATCAACAACTCCTGCGCAGCCGCTACGTGCCCAGATGCACTTGACACAAACAGATTGTAGAAAACGAATTCGCAGCAAATGGTCTTTTGGTATATGACTTTAAATAAAACAAAATATTTCACTTCGACCACATTGTGTTTATTAATTAAAGTATTAGG
Source organism: Hypolimnas misippus (assembly GCA_037950945.1). Taxonomy (NCBI): domain Eukaryota; kingdom Metazoa; phylum Arthropoda; class Insecta; order Lepidoptera; family Nymphalidae; genus Hypolimnas; species Hypolimnas misippus. The sequence goes on from JBBEEQ010000002.1 coordinate 5,894,931, forward strand.
AAAGTACAAATGTTGATGTCGGACATTTTTATAGGTAAGACAACCGCAAAGCGCGCCAAAGTATAAATGGACGCTGATAAGCAATACTGTGTCAAGCCAAATGGACTTCATTTTGAGAAAATGGCGTCTAAACACGTCAAACCTTTTCTTAACAAATATGTTTGAAGAAGTCACCTTTTCTTTTATTTTTTTATAAAAGGTATAATGAATTAAAAGTAGATTGATATATTTAATATATTATCTAATAAACTTTTTAAAATTCTTAACATTATTGTATAAATTGCAAAATTTGGAACGCACTTGAAATTCGAAACAATTAGTTACGAAACTGTTTTCGTACTTTTTTAGTTTATATGACCTTAATTTTTTTTTGAATAATGATATATACTCGGAATTTGACTTTGTGTGGGTTGACACATTATTGCTTGACACATGAGCGAAGCAGTAACCATAAACGCGAATGAAATGTCTATAAATTAAATGTTTCAGCGCTACGTCCGAAGTAGGGCTCTGTGCAGCGTTGGAGGCTCTCACTATGAGCGCGGCGTCTCGTTCTTGCAGCACTTGGGTAGCGGGTTCGTACAATTTTAATTATTTGTTTATTAGTGCTTTTAGTGCTATATTTGTGTTTAGATTAATCTCGTAATCTTATAATAAGTTTCTCAAATATATGGGATTATTGTTGATTACAAAATATTCAGTCGACTTCAATATTCCATACATTAAATTAAGAAACTTTTTTCTGTAATTATTTATCTTAAATGACTTGAAAATTATATGAATAATGTTAAATACAATACGCATTAGCAGAATAAATAAATAAATAAACGCATCACACTCAACGGCCTCCATTAAGACCGCGTGACCTTGTGTCGGATTCCGGCAACACTCACAACACTAACACAAACACCCAGACCGCGACAAACATCCGTATGGCCAATACAGACGTTTGCGAGCGGGGATCGAACCCGCGACCGTTAGCGCTTGAGTCAGTTGCAGAGACCACTGCGCCAACGTGTCTGTCAAATTTACTTATTAGAATACATCAATATCTTCGAATTCGACTTTTTGTGGGTTGACATATTATTGCTTATCAGCATCCATATATAATGCGAAGATTTTTGAAAGATAAAAATGTTTTTTTTTAGTAGGAGGGTCACAGTTGCCGTCGCCGCAGAGGTCACACCCGTTACAGCCGCCGCACAGGCCGTTGCCTAGCGATAATAAGAAGGTGAATCCGGCTCGAAGGACCATAATTTAATTTTTTTGTCGAACTTTGAATAAAAAATTAGATTTTTTTAAGTGTTTTTGGGTAGAACATCTTATATAAACAAGGTGTAATGTGAATCATTTTATTAAATAATAATATTAATATTAAATTATAGTGAGTACTTCAACTCCTGTGGATCTAAGCGTAATGTTATTTAGCCTAGCCAAGCCAATATTATAAAGTGATAAAATTTTTTTGGAAGTTCGTACGTAAGGGGTAATCTCTGAAACTACTGATCCGATTTGAAAAATTCTTCCTGCGTTACTGTAGCTCGTTTATTGAGGTTATAGGCTATATTACATCACGCTGCGACTCAGCAGCGAAGCAGTAACCGTTAACGCGAATGTGACTTTTTTTTTCAGGTTCGCCAGAATTACATCAAGCGTCGCCTGCTGACCACTTACCGCGCTTTGGAGAGAATGTCCCAATCGGAATTCAACCTGGACAAGCTCGAGGTATTCCAGACACTTATTTTAACCCAACAACGCGACGCAAAGGAGCGTGATGTGTTTATTAGTCTATATATGTGGATTTGTACCTTTGTAGCACTATTTGGACCAAACGCGTGGACCGATTTTTTTAATAATAATAATAAACGCATCACACTCAACGACCCCCATTAAGATCTCGTGACCTTGTGTCGGGGGTCCGGAAACACACACAACACTAACACAAACACCCAGACCACGACAAACATCCGTATGACCGATACAGACGTTTGCGAGCGGGGATCGAACCCGCGACCGTTAACGCTTGAGTCAGTTCCAGTGACCACTGCGCCAACGTGTCTGTCAATTTTGATACATGACGCGTCGTTCGATTCGTCTTAAACCTTAAACGTGCCATTTTGAAGCATAAAACTAAGACAAAATAAACCATCATTAACAACATATGAGAATGATTACTAAATTCATAACAAGAATATTATAACGTTATTTAGAAAACAAAAAATGTTCCTAAAATGTTTGTACCATATTATGCTTACATTTCGATACCTCCCACGTAAGTTGTTGTAGCCCCAAAATTACAATTTTACAGTAGAGCACTTTTAATCCGTTTTAGTTTGAAAGTTACAACAAAATACGCCTTTTTTCAGGCGTATTTTGCTGTGACTTTCCTTGAAAAAAAAAGATTTTTGGTATTTTTTCACTTTGAATGCATTAAGCAATGCAAATTCGTGTAGTGTTCAGTAAAAACGCTAACGGCAATTTTGTGGCTTACAATAACTTACGTGGGAGGTATCGATTTGCTTATTATGTTATTTAAGAACCACAGAACATTTACTGCCTCACTACAAAAGATTTAAACAGGCGTTAAACGCGTGTTTATAAAAATCCGTACTACATCCGCGTCTAAGCACAGTTTCGAGTTAAACATGCTTTAGATATAGATTAACATACGTGTAAGTGAGTTTAATAGATGTCTAAAACCTATTTCAGCTGTCAAATGTAATGTGTAACATTTTATCAATAAGTTTTTATATGAGTTTATTCGCTGTTAATTTAGATAATATTTTAACTTCCTAAGACCCCCTAAAATTTTGCACATAATAAAGTTTAGCTGTCAGACACAGGTTAAAAAAAGGTCATAGTAATAAACGCCCACGGTACAATTTTTTGTACATATCATTCAAAGTTTTAGTATTATTCAATGAATTTTTTGAACAAAAGATAGGCCGAACAAATCTATGTCATCATATGCTTTAGGTGTAGTCTACACAAGGAAAAATAGTATTACTTATATAACTTTCCGAATTTTGAAGTTACAAGGTAAAATCCCTCTGGGCCGGACAGCAAATATCTATTATGTGCAAAAATTTGCACAACGGGTCTCAAGCTGTACAAGAATTTTAAAAAGCTGGGCCTTAGGAGGTTATGCAATGTTTAATGTTTAAACGCTGTTTAGCTAGACACGTGTTGGACATGGTTTTAATGCGTCTTTTGTAGTATGACGGTTAAGGGTTAAGAGCGTCATAGAAAATATAATAATTTGAAATTTTTGATGTCATGTGAAAAAGAAAATATGAAAATCGACGAACTGTGTCATATGGGTATCGTTGGATAGGTATTTAAAAATCATTTTCAGGTTTCTCATATCGTTTTTCAATCTGAATTACCGTTTAGGATCTATAACGGTTTAAAGTTGGTCAGTAACGATTCTCACTTACAGGCGTTTAGACAGAACTGATATTGATACGGTACACAGATGGTCTTATGCAGGGTGTTTGATTTGATTAATTAATTTATCTTGTATTTGGATGCTGATAAGCAATAATGTGTCAACCCACAAAATGTCCAATTCGAAGATATTGGTGTATTTCGATACAGCATCACCTATTTAACACTATTAAAAGGAAATTGAAGTCACACCAACTAAATAAGAACGGAAAAGAAATCTTAATTAATTAGTTCGAATTTCAAGTGCGTTCCATATTTTGCAATTTATACAATAATGTCAAATATTTGAAAAACTTTTTATTAGATAATATATTAAATATATCAGTCTGATTTTAATTCATTGTACTTTTTATCAAACAATAAAAGAAAAAATTGATATATATTTCTTTAAACATATGTGTTGAGACTAGCTTTGTCATCTTTAGACGCCATTTTCTCAAAATGAAGTCTGTGTGGCTTGACACAGTATTGTTTATCAGCGTCCATTTATACAAGATAAAATAAAAATTGAAATATAAAAAAAACTCTTGTAAGTTGGTGAGGAGTTGTATAACCTGCTGATTCCAATGCATTTATGAAAAAGTACAAAAAAAGGATTTTTTTTTCTTAAAGCTGATAAAATATACTTACCGAGTTGACACCTTGTATTTAATACCAGTTTTTAATGCAATTTATATTGCGAAGTAAAGTAACAGCCTGTAAACGTCCCACTGCTGGGGAAAGGCCTCTTCTTCTATTAAGGAGAAGGTTTAGAGCGTAACCCACCACGCTGCTCCACTGCGGGGGATATACATGTGTCAGAATGTCTCCCGGCACATGCAGGTCACCTCACGACGTTTTCCTTCACCGCTTGATATGAATTTTTTAAACACTAATTTAGCACTTGTAAATTCAGTACTAGCCGGGGTTTGAACCCGCTATCATCTCGGCTCTTATATTACGTATCTTTCTTAAATAGTTGAAAACATAATGAACCAGTGTAATTGTAATTCTGATTTTCGTTTCGGAATGTGTTTATTTACAAATAAATACAATTACATACATCTAAATATATATAACTCAAAGGTGACTGACTGACATAGTGATCTATCAACACAGCCCAAACCACTGGACGGGTCGGGCTGAAATTTGCTAATAAAATATTCACTTGCCCAGTCGACACCCTGTATATACAAGAATTACGACACCCTGTATATACAAGAATTACATATTAAAAGGTTTTAGATTGTGGCTGAGGTGTAGTCGAGATAGTTTGTAGTCGAAGTCGGTGGACTCATCCAGTGTGTGTACAGGCGGCTGCGTCGGTGGCCGTCAGCGCTGGTCCGGGGCCCACCACCCTCGCGGTGCCTTCAAAGACCAACATTAAGTTCGTTCACCCCGGTATGTATGAATTTTTTTCTCGTCTATATATGGATGTTGATAAGCAATAATGTGTCAACCCACGAAGTGTCAAATTCGGAAATATGGATGTATTTTGATACAGCGTCACCTATTTAACATTATTCAAAAAATAATTCAATTCATCTAAACTAATTAAGTATGGAAAAAGGTTTCGAATATTAAAGTGAGTGCTATGTTTTGCAATAAAAAATAATCACATATAATTGAAAAACTTATTATTAGATAAAACTTTTCATTATACTATTCTGTTTTCAATTCATTATTCATTTTATCAAAATAGAAAATAAAAGTTAGATATATATAAGACTATTACTAATTTTTATTGCAAGAGGAGAAATAAAACTTCAGTTTTGTTGCTTTAGTAAACAAAGAATGCAAAATTTTATTTATCGAGTGGGTCACACAATCATAATTAACTTTACAAAAATAGCACAATCTTACCTGTAAACAAAGAAACGACAGTAAAAGTTTATTGTTATCACCTCTCGATTGTACTAATTAAACTTATTACAATTAACTTTATTAATCAAAAACGCCAACTCATCCAAATTCTTCTTTGACAATGACAGCCAGCTTGACGCGACGCGCCGCGGCTAACTCTCGAACTAACGGTGCGCGCGCGTATGCAGATTAAAGAAAGAAATCATTCTCTTCCTTTACATATATACTTCTACAAACAGATTTATTGAGAATAGGTTTGACATCTTTAGACGCCATTTTCTCGAAATGAAGTCCGTGTGGCTTGACACAGTATTGCTTACCCGCGTCCAGATAATAACTGGCAAAAACAGGCATTGCATCTGATGTTCAGTGATCACATGGACATTTACGGAGACGAGACTTGCGAGTTATTAGTTTTGTTCTCAGACTTTCATAAAAGCTTCCATAAGTTATATGTCATTGCTTTACACCTGAAAGAATTTATTGTCAGTGCTTTATTTACAGCCATAGATTATGTAAGGTTGCCTACCTAACTATTCCCAGGTTACAGAGTTTTACAAGTGTGTTTCTAGCCTAATGACTTTCAATGACTTACTAAACCGATATTGATGCAACTCAACAGAAGCGGCTAACTTGGCGTTAACGGCCGCCGACTTGGAGCGCGAGAGGGGCCGCCCTCTGTCCAAATACGAGAGAAACATGATCATATTCAACTGGCTGCACACCCTCGACGAGGCGGCGCCGTTCTAGAGCGTTATGGCGCGTTCTGGCACGTTCTAAAGTCTTGTGGCGTGTTCTGGCACGGTCTGGAACGTGGTGACATGGTCCGATAAGTTCTAGAAGGTTATGCCGCGTTTTGACATGTTCTAAACCGTTGTGACGGGTTCTGGCGCGTTCTAGAGCATGTCGACGTGTCATATAACGTTCTAGAACAACTAAATGTTCTAACGTATCACTATTTGACGATCCGTCATGTAATATTTATACATAATAATATTAATAGGTTATATCTGTGCGTGATTTATGTAATTGATTGATATGTGTGTTATGTTTACGTTCTGACGCGTTCTGACGCATTTCAAATGCAGTATTTACGTTATAGTCGAAACTCTTAATCAGTTAATAGTATTATTAACCGCAGGCTTTTGATAATAGTATACCTCGTTTCACGCAACTGTGTCGGTCTGAACTACGCGCATGACGCTGCGCAGAACACTAAATTAGCCACCAGTACAGTCGTTTAGACATTTCTTTAATTTTAATTATTAAATGCTTCTCATATAATGATATGTGAAATTAATGTGTTTAGATTAAAAACATTTTTAGTGTTATTTATCGGATGTATTTTCCAAATAGTTGAAAACATTAATACTGAACGAGTGATTATTCGAATATTCGAGATTTTCATTCCGGGATGTGTTTATTTACTAAATAAGTTAAGATATAAGAAGTTGTTAATATCTTTTAACGGCTGTGAATATTCAAAAAGATTTTTTTTTCAATGTTTTAAGTCTTGTTCACTCGACTGTACCGTGCGCGAGACTCGCCTCGTGTTCAGACCGACACAGTTACGTGAAACGGGGTATATCAGTTAATTATTTTGATGAATAATTTAAAACAGTATTCCTTTTTGTATTTATTTCGTTTAGTGGGTTAATTATAATGATCCATTACCATATTATTTAAATAATAATCTAATCCTCTATTTCATCATCTTTAAGTTTTGTTTTCATCAAAAATGGTTTACGCAATTTAGTGAGTTAGTTTTTTCATTTATAATGAATACAGTTAAACTACAATATATTCGCGATTTCACTTGAGTTTACGCTTCTGAGTCGTAGCGTGATGTAATATAGCCTATGAAATAACTCAATAAACGGGCTATGCAACGCGAAAAGGATTTTTTTGATCGCTTTTGTAGTTTCAGAGATTACCCCCTACAAACAAACTTACAATTCGACCTCTTTATAAATAATATTATGAATACGACAATATGATAGACGAATTATATAATATAAAGAAAAGATGATGTCGAATTCTTTCATTATTCACTTTAACCCATTAAGCGCCAATATGACACTAGCAGCATTTTAAACCCAAATCTTTTATTTTTTTAAATTATTAGTGACATATTTAATTACAAAAGGAAAAAGGAATGCTTTCCTATTCATGGATATTATTATTATAGATTATAGTCTTAAAAGGGTGTACTCGCACGAGTACAGAGGTCACAAAATTACTGTATAGTCCGTATTTAAAAGTTAAGTTACAAAAACTAACCGTGCTCAAACGAGTACGACGGCGCTAAATGGGTTAAACTACGAAATTTAAAAATGTCTTTAAAATTATCTAACTTATTTTTTTTTTTTCAAAATTTTCGGTTGACTTTCTATGTTAGATTGGTTCTATTGAATTTTCATCAAAATCTGTTAAGTAATACGATTTTTTTTTAAGTATATATAAATTATATTGTAATGGATTGTATTATTAACGCGTGGGGTATGAAACGAATTGATGTTGTTTTTAAGTTCTTTTATTTTTATTTTAGGTATATTAGTGAAAATTGGTTTTAATTTTCATCTTTTTTTCTAAATTATGAGTTCTTTTGTATATGCTTATAAAAAATACGATTTTGAAATTATAGATAGTATTATAATGTAATTACTGATTTTAAACGAGAATCTCAGAGAAAAAATTTAATTTTTAATAAAAATAATTTAGTTAAAGATTTATTCGATTTTGTTGAAAGGTATTTTTTAAAGTTTTAACTCAATACGAATGCTATAAATGTAAAAAAAGTAAAACTTTTCCTTCTGCTTCCAAAAAAAAATTTCTTTCGAGTATACATATGTCCATTTGTATATTCTGTAGCGTCATAATAGCTATCTGATGTAAGGGGGAGGGGATAAAAAGGTTCAATCTCCCCCCTCCACCCAACTAAATCTGCTGGCGAATTAGTGAAATACAAATTATTTTAATTTTATAATAATTATTCCCTATGACTAAAATTTTCTTATTGTTTCGCGAAGGGGTCACGACCATCCTATAAAATAAGATCCTTTCCACTCTATTAAAACTTAATAAATTCGATCATAACACTAAGTATATTATAGTAATTTAATTAAAAATTAATAATTTAAGAATCTCTTCGTCTTAATCGTAATGAGAAATTGTGACGAATTCTGTGTCCTCCGAGGCCATAGAGGGAGTTTTTAATGCATTTCATAATAATTTTTTACTAAATTTGTATGGACTGGTATATGTATATATATATAATGGGAAAACATTTATTAAATGTTAGGTTTCATGCAAATAGATGGCGCCACCAGCGGATAAGAGCCAAATTAGCATAAACCTTATTTCAGTAAATGTTTTGAAAAAATTTAATTGTAAAAAAATGATATTTACAATATTTGTCATTTAATGTTATTTTATGAATGACTATCCTCGCGGCTTCACTCGTTTATGGTTACTGCTACACTCCTGTGAGTCGTAGCGTGATGTAATATAGCCTATAGCCTTCCACAATAAATAGGTTATGTTAAGTAAAAATATTTTTTTTAATCGGATCAGTAGTTTCAGAGATTATCCCCTACATACACACTTACAACCTCTTTATAATATTAGTATAGACTGATAGTACATACAATAAATACAAAAAATAATTCAACAAAAAATTCCGGATTTAATAGAAAATGACTACAAAATTGTTTATGTCATAAAAAAAGGATATAGGTAAACGCTTGTGGCGCCCTCTAGTAAAGTATCGCATTGGAACCCCACATTTACTAAAATACACATAAGGATGCTGATAAGCAATAATGTTTCAACCCACACAAAGTTGGATACGGAGATATGGATGTATTTTGATACTGCGTCACCTATTTAACATTATTAAAAATAATTGAAGTCATATAAACTGAATAAGTACGGAAAAAAGTTTCATAATTAATTGGTTCATATTTCAAGTTCGTTAAAAAAATAAAAGAAAAGATGGATATATACTTCTTCAAACAAATTTATTAATAATAGGTTTGACATCTTTAGACGCCATTTTCTCAAAATGAACTCCGTGTGGTTCGACACAGTATTGCTTATCAGTGTCCATATAAAAAAAATATTAATTATTTTGCTACGACATTCCAAAAACTGTGCCAATTTTTAATTTAAACTTTATATGTAAAAGAAAATATTATCGAATACAGCGTATCCTATTTATTATACTTTATTGCACAATTAAGTTTCACGAGAAAGATATAAGTTTTGCTAACTTATGTGATTTACATAAATCGTTTATTGCCTTTACACCTAAAAGAATTTACTGTCTGTGCCTTATTATTGACAGCCACGGCTTCCGTAAGGTTATGTGGATGTTGAACTCTACTAGCCAATCTGCTTTTAGTTAATGATACTTTTTATCAAAATAGAAAATAACACATAAATATATACGTCTTCAAATTTTTTAAGAATTGGTTTAACGTGTTTAGATGCCATTTGGACGCCATACAGACTTCTTTTTGAGAAAATGGCGTCTAAACATGTCAAACCTATTCTTAATAAATATGTTTGAAGACGTATACATCCATCTTTACTTTTTTTTTATAAAGGGTATAATGATTTAAAAGCAGATTGGTATATTTAATATATTATCTACTAAAAAGTTCTTCAAATATTTGAGATTATTGTATAAATTGCAAAATACGGAAGTTACTAGTAATTAGAAACAATTAATTAAGAAATATTTTTCCGTACTTATTTAGTTTATATGACAGATTTTTTTTGAATACTTTTAAATAGGTAATGCAGTATCTAAATACATCAATATCATTGAATTTGACTTTTTGTAGGTTGACACATGATTGCTTATCAGCGTCCATTTTCTCAAAATAAAGTCCGTGTGGCTTGACACAGTATTGCTTATCACCGTCCAATTAGACATATTGCTCGTTGGACAATGTTTTTTGAAATTTATAAAACATCTCTTAACCTTGTATCTGTTAAACAGATAGCCTTACAAAATCTGTGCTTGTCAAAAATGACGCACTGACAGTAAATCTTTCAGACGTAAAGAAATTACAAACAACTTATGTAAATATTAAAGCAAAACGTATAAATGTAATAATCGCTTAGTATTTTAATATATTGCAAACGCAATTGACGTATGTCGAGTTCCTACTTAATTTATTTTTTAAAAATTTTGAATCTCGGTACTGTCGAGTTTTGTCTATGGGAATGTGAAAATCTTCGATTTACGTTCGTCCGACAGTTTGTGTATAATTGTGTTTTGTGTAAGTTGTGAGTGTTCGAGTATTATGTAGGGATGAAGGGGGGAAGGGGGTGAAGTATTGAGACGTCATCTTATTGTAAGAACGAGTACGGTTGAAAGTTTTTTTTTTAATTTTGGTGACTTATAGTAATTTTTTTTTTGTTTTCGTTTAAAGATTTTATTTTTAAAAGATTTTGGTGATAGTCTTTTAATTTATCTGTCCACGTGTTCTCGTGTAATACTCGAACGCTTCGTGATAATAATACTCCTCGGAGATGAATGAAATTTTATGAATAAAAAATATATGTTATGTGAATGATTTGTTTCGTTTCATTTATACCTTTAAACATAATGCGAATTTGAATTAAATACGGTGTGTATTAATATTATATGAGATATGTACATATCCTATAATGGTGTTTAGGCACCCAAAATGATTGACCGATTTGGACGACGTTGCCTAGCAACTAGCTAGAAACTGAGTATGACAGGCGAGAGTATCTTTGGGAGAATCAAATTGAGTTTGTTAAGTTGTACATCGGTACATATTGTCAACATAAACAGTATAAAAATAACAAAGTTATAATAATTTTGAGGCTTATACAGAGTATATCTGTATGCTGTCTATATTGACAGCAGATAGCAGCCGATTTAGATTGCAAGTATTATATTTGTTGCGCATACGTCATCTTCGATTGTCCGATTTTGGAAAGAAAAAACAAATTTTACGTTTATCTGTAATTTTAGCTCACTACGAGTAGAACGCAGCAAAAAAAAAACACTACCATCTTAAGATAAAAAATAAAGTCTCTATACTTGAATAATTCTTTTTTTGTTTTATATATTTTTTTAATAATTTATCTACTATTACTAGGACTATTAAATATTATTTTAACTTTTTTTTATTTCACTAATAGTAGTAAATAGTGAAAAATTCTGTTACACAAATTTCATAATAAAACTTAACGAATATTTCAAATTAACATCAAAACATCTCTATTCAAAATTGAATATAAAGAAAATTATTTTTTTTTACTCAATTTTAAAAATAAATAATCAATTAAATAATAATTCATTGAATAGTAGCATAGCGTTGCTCAACTCTCGACATCTAGATAAACGAAAATTCAGAGAGCTAATGTTCAGTGTCTTAATACATCGGTACATTATGTATTCGCTCATAATTAATATTTTGAATAAATACTCTTAAATTAAAAAGGGTGCTAAAAATAAAATAACTCTTCAATCCAAATCAGTTTTATTTTGAATTTTACATCCTTGGACTCAACTCTTTTCACATATGAATAAATTATATGATTGCCAGATAATTAAACAATATATATATAACTGAAATCGTTTGTCGAATGTATATTAGCGCATCACTTCAGAAAGGCTGCATGTTAGTAATTATCAGAAGTTCTGTATTAAAAAAATGTTAGATACATCGGTACAGAAAAGCGAAAATTTTTAATAACAAAAAAATTATATAGAAAGTAGATTTTCATAATTGTTTTATGAAAACGTATTTTAAAATATTCATATGTAAAATGAGTTTCTCTTAAATGACTATTACAAGACATTATTAACAGATTATAAATGCATAAAAAGTACAATTGAAACCAAATTAAAATTAATTGTTTTCAAGACTTTTGCACAGATAAAAATATTGGTGGTGAACGGATTTTTTTATACAAGTTGTGAATGACATTAATTTATATAAAAATACAAAAAATTATGGCAACATATTTCGTACGAGTTTTACTTTGAATAAAATGATTTTGTCATAAGTTATATAATTTTAACATTGTTTTAAAGTCAATCATTTTTTTTGTTAATAATTACATTTTATACGTAAATAAAGAAGAAATATTTTTAATCTTTTTGAAAAAATATAAAAATGTGTTTCGATAATTTTTTTAACATAAAACATTAAAAATTATAATCTAGTGCGAAAATTTACGGATACAATTTTTATTTGTAACCAATATTAAGAAGAAAATTGAAATATTTCAATTTGTTAATTTAACATAAACACAAAAATATAATAATATCCAAGGATCATATATGTTTTTCTAAATCCTAATATTCACAATTTTAAAATTATATTTTATACCAGAATTACAATTTAGAATTACAATAGGAAAATAAATTACAAATTCGTGGTATATACACGTGGGAATGAATCGTTTGCAGATTCTGTGTTTTTTTTATAAAACAAAAAAATATATTTTTCGTTCTTATTAGACAATTTTCATCCAGAATATACATATGTAAAAATTTCTATTAATGTAACATAATTTTTTCATTATTACATTAACATTTTTCTTGTAAAGAAAAAAGTAATCAACATTTTTATTTTTGCATGTGTTCTTTGGTTAACAGACATGAAATTTCTTGACATGCCAACTGTTTAGCTTAAGATAAGACAATTTCAATAACCTATTCCCAGTTTTTTATACTAGCAATAGTACTTTGACACAATTTGTATAAAGTTTACATCAAATTGCCATCACTAGTAAGTAAAATTATAGGTAAATAGATTATTAAAACTGCCCATTAGTAAATCGTAGGACAAGAAACCATTAACTCCACTTTTTTTTTTAAATGAAATCGGTAACTTATTAATCTTGATAATTATCAGGTAGTAGAAATTAATTTTTGTTTTAACAAAAACATGTTAACTTTAAGTTTTGTGGAGTTAATCGTTCTGCTTAGTAAATTTTGTAAACGGTACAATTTTCATGAGAAATTTGCTTCGGAATGTGTATTTTTTTGGTATCAGATTCATTCGAGGGGTGCGGTGGAGTGACAAAGCCAATGGAATCGATTCGAATGTGACCTCTATACTGTCGGAGCCCCCGCGCGGCGCGTGTGCGCATCTTACACTAAATATATCACATATATGCAACATTTGTATATTATTGTATATGGTCTATGGAGATAGACGGGGCAGAGAGCGGTTTTGACAACATTGACTTGTGTTTGAGGATGTTACGAAACTGAGTTACAATTTTGATAGAAAAGTATTGTACTTTTTGCTTTTTTTTTAATTTTTTAAGTAACAAAAACAATACAACATATTGGAAAAAAAAATTGAAATAATAATACAACTTTTAAGATATGAAAAATTGTATCTCTTAATATATATATATGAACATAAAAATGATCTTGTTCATCCCGAAACACAAAAACATTGACAAAATCACACTCTGGCTCGTCGATCGATAACTATTGTACATTGTGGAGGATAGGGGCTGGAGGGGGGTTGTGTATAGTGTATAAATATAACTATGGTTTGTGTGGTCGCGTCGCGCGGGCAACGTGCAACTTAGCCGCGACAAATCAGTCTTATAGGACGGTTATGTGAAGTTATACCATACTTTATGGGATTGTGCAGTCTTACTTATATATATGTTTAAGTTATAAAACTGTGATGGTTAATCATAAACTTATAGGGTCTTTTTTAGTGTATGACTTTACTAAATTAAAGTTGGTGATTAATGGATTTTAGTTAAAAATCGGTGGAGTCGAGAATTCAATCTTAATTAAAATTTGGAAGCACCCTAATATAGAGTGAATTTCATTATTAGTCTTTAACCTAAAACATTAAAAAAATATATACTAATTAGAATTGACTTAGAAGAACGACATTAACAAATTGTGTAAAATCATAGTCAAGTGATAAAATATATACCCATTATGGAAACAACTTCACACACCATAATATCATTTCCGAATCAATTCCATAGGATTTCTTGGTGCGCTTAGCGCTTAGCCGGATCCCGCGCGGGCGTTAGCTGCGCGCGGGCACTGAGGTAACGGACTTAACGACTAGCTTACATCTAAACTTGCCGCAAAACGTCATATGCTGAACAGTATTTATGGTTACATGTTTAAAAACATTTGAATTTTATGTTGTTTGTTTGTTCGCAATGTACAATTTCTTTAGCCAGTTATTTACATTGTTTTTTTGGTGTTCTGCGGCAAAATATTGATTTTTTTTTGAGTTTTGGCTGTGATCGTTCGTAGGTTGTGTTGATTTCTTTATGTTCAGTGTCTTTAAGGTTTAGTTGTGAGAGAAATATGTAACTGATGATAGTTGAAAATAGTGATATGTTGATTTCAATATAATTATGAGAATATTATTTGAAACATTTTAGGTTAGACAATGATTGTCTAATCAGATTTTAATTGTAAAATGTTAATGAATAAATTATTTAACTTCGAAATATGATTGCTTTTTGGCTTTTAACATAAATTTTTTAAGTCAATACTGTCATTATGTTTGTGTATATGAAGTGTACAAAATATGTCAGCGTGTATATCACAGACAAAACTCAAAAATTAGTTTCAATACAAAATGGAAAACTGTGTAACACTTAAAGCTAATAAAATTGTTCTTAAAGCTTGTTCACATAATTGATATACCTTTGATGTAAAAATTACTTTTTAAATATTTTGCGGTACTCTTACCTTGACTAATAATGTCAAGGTTACTTTGACAACTCATTTTAGATATTATAAATTGTTTTATGCAATATTGATGAAATTTTAATATTTATGTATGTCTGTATAAAGGAATTCATCAGTTGATGTACGAACAAGCTTTGAAAGAACCAATATCACATCAAGCGACCCGGAGGCCTAACAAACAAGAATAATAGGTTGTGGGTTACCGTTAAGCGACAAAGTCCAACGGCCTATTAAAACCACCCTTTCTATTCATATATTGTCTATACTTCCGCTTCAATACTAAGTGTACATCACCCTCAACGTTGCCTTCGACTTTCTTACCTTTCGTCGTGTCGAAGCCGCAGAAGCCCATGACTTTTAACATCTCTTGTTCCTCCGGAGTTTTTCCCTCCAAATCTGCGGGGGTGACTATGGGCCGTTCGCCGAAATTCTTCTTCGGTTTTGGAGCGAAAGATGTCGTTGGTGTCGGTGAAATGGACCGCGATCGTCTCCGGCGTGGGGATGGGGAGCGCCGGCGTTCTGGGGAGCGTCTTCTCCGGTCCAAGGATCGCGACCGAGACCGGGTCCTAGGCCTTCGCCTGTCGCGGTCCCGGTCGCGATCTCTCTCCCTTTCCCGGCGGTCACGTCGGTCATCACGCCGCCGCGGACTCGGCGAGCGACCCATTCAAGCTGTTACAAAAATATACAATATAATACGTGTTTAACGAAAGTGGAGAACAAAATAAGAAAAGTATTGGCATATTTACCTCAATGTCAAGTCAACAGCGTGTAAAATTTATAAAAAAACAAAAAATATAACAGTAACACACAACCTAGATGTTCGCCATTTTGAAAATGAATGTTTAATTTTTTTTAACGACGAAAATTTATGTGTTGCGTTTCATTTCACGCTTAAAAATGTACTAATGTTATTCATCAATGATTCAAATTTTAAAATTTAATGCTATGTATTTACGAAAAAAAATACTACTAAATAAAATATTTGTCAATAACAATAAGTTGAGATTTTATTAATTGGTATTTAAAACAAAAACATAAATCGAAATGTAAAATAAGCGAGATATAAGTGTACCTATATTTAAGATAATACGATTGTATGAACATTATTTCGTTATATTATTTTTATTTCAATTTTAATTCAAAACCCAAATTTTATATGTTCAATTTATTGATAATTGGTAGAGGTTGAAACAAAACGGAACGTTGCAGATGAGTTGCCATAACTTTAGACCTTCCCTAAGTGTTTTTATATGTTTTAACCATTTATAATAACAATTTAATCCTTTAGTGAATTTTTAGCAAAAACAATCATGAAACATATGAAAAATATTGTTGTGTATAATTTTGATTGACAAAAACTTATTTACAATCATACTTATCTATGAAAGATTATTTTAAAGATATATGAATTCAAACACTACAAATTAAAGTTTTTTTTTATACTTATAGTTTATAAAGGTTCTTCTTAGTTTTCGTTTTGTAATTTTTTGACAGTTCAAAAGTGCTTGTAAGCCTACTTGAATAAAGCATATTTTGATTTTGATAATACTTCATTAAATAATAACAATATATTGCATATTTTGTAAGTATAAATATTGAATTATGCCGATTAAAATATATCACAAAAATTATAAATGATATATTAAAAGTAATTGATATAAACATATTATCAATTATATATTAAAAATTATACTTTAACTTAAATAATATTAAGTATGTCAAAAAAGTGGAAAATTTGTAACATAGCTGACAACACTAGCTCTCTAGCGCCATCTGGTATTAGCGATAGCAGCTCACATTGCAACGACAGCCGATGCCAGCGACGCTGCGGCCGCGGCACCGAAACGAAACTCCGACATCGATTAACGGAAGCGGTGCGAGCAGACGGTCCCTTTTTACGAACGAAAAATAAGAAATAGCGCTTTAACGCGTAATGTCTGTGGTGCTAGTGGAATAAAACGCGAAGGGAACGTTAGTGCGTGTTATCCATCGATATATTATGTATTTCGTGTGCTTAGTGTGAGTTAGATTGCTACGCTGTGTGAAGTGATTTTGTGCGGTGACAAAAGTCGACTTATCGCCTCTCGGAGCCAACAGCCGGTGAGTATCGTTTATTCATTACGATTACATGCGAGTAAGATAACTTCCAATAGGATTAAAACCATTTCGCCGTCCGACTGTACGCCCGAGTAGGGTGTGGTTTCTTAGGCCGTAGATCGTAATTGGGTCGTTTTTTTTAGCTCGACCGAAGCATAATGACTAACTCGCCGTATTTCGGGATAATTGACGCTAGCCGCGGCCGTAATTTACGTGCTTTCTAGCTTCCTTCCGACATTTTATGATAAATCTGGAAACCGGATTTTTTACAGAGTTTAGCATACTTAATGCTCTGAAAGACCTTGTAATTTGTTACAATTCGCTATTTAACATATATTCCGCGCCGTATCGGGCGTGCCACTATTGAATTGCACGTTATCTACCTCAATAGAGGTGATGTCACCGCTAGGGCGCGGATGACCAAATAACCCGACCCGTGACGAGAGGATATTACATTGTATCGCGGGCATTCAGAATCGGGTCGACTGAATTCGGCCGGTTATTCAATAGCTTGGCCGTACGCAATAGACAAGCGATCGCAGCTCAGATTTGATGGACAAAAACTGATTTAATCGAGACTAACTATTAAATTGTTTTACAATAGCTCAATCGTTTTATTCTGCACTTTTCGATCGATGCGCTTTTAATGTTACTTTTGTTTTTCTTACATCAAACGCATAGTAAAGTTGTGAGTTGCTTTGTTTTTTTTTTTAAATATTAAAAATATTTTTTAACGAGCAACATTGAATAATGTTTTGTTTAATTTATTTTTATATTATATTAATTATCTATACTTTTGTATAATCTGTAAAAAACATATAAAATTATTGGTGGGAATTATGGCTGTACGGTGTAATACCTTTCCCTATTCCCTCTAAGGAAAGAAAAAAGCGAAAAAAAAAAATTATCAGAGGGAATAATGACCATATTATGTGTTGCAAATTATAAAACATGTCATTATGTAATGTGTGTTTTAAAATATCAATCAATTATTCATATCAGTAAAATTATACAGTTTGCAGTTATGTTTTAAATTATCAATAAAAATTATATATTGTGTATAATTGTATAGATAGTGTTAATTATCCTTTCTGATAGGAATTATGACTAAATGTAGATGTATGATACAAATTAAAACATATACTGTCATACTACAAAAGACGCATTAAAACCATGTTGAACACGTGTCTAGCTAAACAGTGCTTAAGATTTAAACATTGCTTAAAATATTATCTAAATTGCTTAACAGCGAATAAACTCATAAAAAAACTTATTGATAAAATGTTATATGTTACATTTGACAGCTAAAATAGGTTTTAAACATCTATTAAACTCACTTAAACGTATATTAATCTATGTCTAAAGCATGTTTAACTCAAAACTGTCTTAGACGCGCGTTTAACGTCTGTTTAAATCTTTTGTAGTAAGGCAGATAATATTTAAGTCTGCACTTTTGTATAAATATCGACTGCTCGCCCTGACTTTGCATGATTGTGCTAATTAAGATTTAATTAGATTTTTCACTTCATATAATTTTTCAAATGTTCACTTTCAAACAAACATTGTTCTCACAAGTACTACAGAAACAAAAGAATTACTCTAAAATGTTCTGCTGGTCTGAATTGATGCACTTTTTATACATTCAGTAGTTATTGATATTTATATAACTAGCAATTCCCTGCAGCTTCGCTTGCATGTATATAGAAATTTGATACTAAACAAACTTTCAACCCTCTGTTTACCCCTTAGGGGATGGTTTTTCAAAAATTCTTTCTTTAGTGCTCATTTACGATATGTAAAGAATGTGCAAAATTTCGTGTTCCTAGACCCAGCGATTTCAGTTCTGCGTTAATCAATCGGAGTATAGTGTATGAATTAATTTATTACATTTTCAAGCCTCAACTATTAAATCATCATTAGGTAATTCTGCATACGCTGTCAGGGCTATTGAAAAGGATATGTTGTAGCTGAGTGATTAAAAAATAGATTTTAGACTGACGCCCAAAACACAAAATCTACATTCACACCAGCGACTTTGATAGGCGTCAATCTAAATTATAAGTAAAGATACATATTAAAAATATTATTTCCATGTGCAGTTGATCACTTAACTAAACTTAGTGTTTTTGTTTAAAAAAAAAAATTCTAGTCAATTTTAGCACCTTGATAACTACACATTATCCATCAATTGCACATCCATTTATTTAGTTAAAAAGTCTAAAGTTAGGAATTTGTCTCGGCTTTTAGGTATTATGCATGTCGGCTAGGTTACCTAACATGGACTAGACTATTTAAACATAGTTTTATAATACCTTATACAGCACGTACCGAAAAAGGGAATTAAAAATGTGTCACATTAAAAGATACATATCTGTCCAATATATAAAGGTGAGTTAGTCAAATTATATGAATGCACTAATTTAAGGTGAGAACTAAACTTGTAAGTTTTGCTCATCCACTTACATAAGGCGAGAATTACGTTTGAGTTTTATTCTCATCATTAAACAACTCAGTAACCTGGTAACAGTTCATAGGTAACTCAACAATAAAGTCAGTGTTCAGTTCCTTCGAATTTTGGTTTCGCATCAAAATGTAACCTATATCTTTTCCCAAGGTCCAATGTTTATATTCTAGTTTTCTTTACTTGTATTTAGCAGACAAACATGGCGTACTTCTAGCCACACATAGGATTTAGATGAGAAATTATCAATTGAATGATTGAAATGAATCATTTTTATAGCACAAACTTAAAATGAAAATTGTTTAACAATTTGCGATTTTCGTTCGGGGTATTGTTATTCAATAAAGACAAGTTAAGAACAATAGAGTATATATCGATACCTCCCACGTAAGTTGTTGTAACCCCAAAATTACAATTTTACAGTAGAGCACTTTTAATCCGTTTTAGTTTGAAAGTTACAACAAAATACGCCTTTTTTCAGGCGTATTTTGTTGTAACTTTCCTTGAAAAAAAAAAGGTTTTTGGTATTTTTTCACTTTGAATGCATTAAGCAATGCAAATTCGTGTAGTATTCAGTAAAAACGCTAACGGCAATTTTGTGGCTTACAATAACTTACGTGGGAGGTATCGATATGTGGATACATATACTATCTTCAATTGTAAATTAACTTTAAATGAATAAACAAATATGTAGTTAAAGTTGTTCATTTATAATTGGATGCTGATAAGCAATAGTGTGTCAACACACCCAAGTCAAATTCGGAGATATTGATGTATTTAGATACTGCATCATCTATTTAACATTATTAAAAATTGAAGTCATATAAACTAAATAAGTACGTAATTAAGTTTTTTAATTAACTGTTTCGAATTTCAAGTGCGTTCCTTATTTTGAAATTTTTTACAATAATCTCAAATATTTGAAAAACTTTTTTAGATAATGTATTAAATATATCAACCTGCTTTTAATTCATTATGCCTTTTATCAAAAAATAACAGAAAAAGTAGATATATACTTCTTCAAACATATTTATTACGAATAGGTTTCACATCTTTAGACGCCTTTTTGAGAAAATGACGTCTAAAGATGACAAATCCATTTAAAAAAAATGTTTTAAGGCTTATATATCCATCTTTTCTTTTCTATTTTGATAAAATGTGTAATGAATTGAAAGCAGATTGATATATTTAATGTGTTATCTAATAAAATGTTTTCCAAATATTTGAGAGTATTGTATAAATTTCAAAAAATTGAACGCACTTGAAATTCGAAACATTAAATTATGTAACTTTTTTCCGTACTTATTTAGTTTATATGACTTGATATGTTTTTGAATAATGTTAAATAGGTGACGCAGTATTATAATACACCAATATCTCCAAATTTGACTTTTTGTGGGTTGACACATTATTGCTTATCAACATCCATATGTTATGTTCATATTTTTTGATGTAAAGAAATCTGTACCCATAAGAAATGACCGAGCCGAGATGGCCTAGTTTAAAAGACGTCGATCTCAACCGATGATCGCGGGTTACAATCGGACGCGATAATCTCAGGAACTACTGGTTCGAATTGAGAAATTATTTTTACGTTACATAGTTTATTTATTGAGGGAGGCTGTAGGCTATGTTACATCATGCTAAGACTTATAAAAGCGAAGCAGTAACCATAAACGCGAGTGACTGATGAATTGAGAACCTGCTTTTATGGAAGTCGGTTAAAAGTAGGTTCAGTGATTACGAAGTTTACATAGCCCATACAAAATTCTTTCTCTTTATTATATTAGTTATTATTTTAGTTAAAAATATATTAGTTAGATTAGTTAAGTCTTGTAACCATCGCTGGGTGCTCGCCACTCGAACGTTTTATCACGAGGATAATAAATAGCGAATATCGTTATTTATCATTGGGCGTATGTGATAGCGTTCATGTTATGTGACGTTATCGTGGATCTGTTATGAAATTATGTATCAATTGAAAGGCTCAGCGATTATATTGAATGAATTAAATGTTTATTTAATTATTGAAAACTTAATTTCCGTTACAAGTAACATTAATGGTTTTTTAAGATAGTATAAAGTTGTAAGTTTTGCTGCTCCTCTATTTTCAAAATTAGAAACAAACTTCACCTTTATATGGACGCTGATAAGCAATACTGTGTCAAGCCACACGGACTTCATTTTGAGAAAATGGCGTCTAAAGATGTCAAACCTATTCTTAATAAATATGTTTAATGTATATATCCATCTTTACGTTTATTTTTTTGACTAAAGGTTTAAATAATTAAAATCATATTGATATATCAGAGATTATTGTATAAATTTCAAAATATGGACTGCCCTTGAAAATCGAAACAATTGATTAAGAAACTTTTTTCTGCGGAATTTTATTATAAAAACCTCTTTGGTAAGTCGGTTAAAGAAACCCACCAATCGCCATGGCTTTCATCGACTGTCAGCGCTGAAAATCCTCAATTGTGACCTCGTTACCTACTCGAGTTCATTGTTTATTTGTAACGTACTGACGGACAGAATACTTCTGTGTCTCGTCGGACACTTGAGGTGTGTTTTTGAGATTTTTTTTGGTATATTTCGTGACTTGTATATTATTTTTACGTTTTAGGCTTAAAACGTTAAAACAATTTTGTTGAATTTTAATATACGTATAGATTAAACTCTGGACAGGAATATGGGCAAATTTTAAAATACTAACATTATATGGAAAGAATTACACTTGTAAGTTTTGCTCACAGGCTTTCTGTTTGTCTGTGCGTTTGTGTACGCTAATCTCTGAAACGGCTTATCCGATTTAGATGCGGTTTTCACTAATATATTTTAGTAAGCTCCACTTAACATTTAATGTTTGTTTCATGTCAATCAGTTCATAAATAAAAAAGTTATGTCAATTTAAAGAATCACGCCGAACGTTTGTGCGATTCAATAAATGCATGAAAGCATAAACGGTACTCACATAAAAAAATCCGTTTTTTATTTTTTTTTCTGTATGTCAGTCTGTCTGTCTTCCGACTAATCTCTGAAACGACTGAACTTTCATACAACTTGCATAATTTGCCTAGTATTGTTACATGTATAAGAATTTACTGATTGACTTAGTAACCGTTAATGGAATCTATAACGATTTTAAGTTGGTTAGTAACGATTCTCTATTGTTCTTTTTTCATGTTACGCGGGTTTTTGATTTTTTTTTTCAATTATTTATTTGCTAGAAATAAAAAAATGTCACTTGGTTGTCAAATATATTTGCGTTCAGGAATTCGTCTTGCATTCAATGCAGATAAAATTTTCGTATTAATTTCTGACCATATTTTCGCTAACATATGTAGGCGATACGAAGTCTAGTTAGAAAATAAAAATAGCATCTGTATTATTAATGGAACCGTGATAAGTCCAAGATTCGTATCCCATGTGACGTAATTAATTGTGAATTGAATGTGTTGATCTATATTTAGATATATTATTGGATTGCCTTTTATTTTTCATTTAGATTTACATGCGTTACTA
This sequence comes from Hypolimnas misippus, assembly GCA_037950945.1. Taxonomy (NCBI): domain Eukaryota; kingdom Metazoa; phylum Arthropoda; class Insecta; order Lepidoptera; family Nymphalidae; genus Hypolimnas; species Hypolimnas misippus. Next base: position 5,918,042 of record JBBEEQ010000002.1, read on the forward strand.
GATACTAATTAAGAGTAGTAGCGTGATGTTATATAGCCTATAACTTTCTTCAATAAACGGGCTATCTGACGCATAAAGAATTTTTCAAATCGTATCAGTAGTTTCAGAGATTACTCCCTACATACAAACTTACAAACAAATTTTACTTCTTTATAATGTTAGTATAGATTATTATATTAACACCGATTTGGCAAAAGGTTTTTTTTTCGTTCTAACTTTCAATTTTCTTAATAAGCAATAGGAGTTATCAACAAAAGCGTCTACTGTCATTAGAACCTAAAAGCATATAAGGGAGAATCGTTACTAACCAACTTTAAATCGTTATACATCCTAAACGGTAATTCTGATCGAAAAACGTTATAAGAAAACTAAACATGATTTTTAAATACCTATCCAACGATACCCCTTACGTAGCGATTTTCATTTTTTTTTATTTTTCACATCATGTTCGAAATCCGCCAATTTGATTTTTCTAAATTTAAACAAATGCTTGCTATGACATTCGCGTTTGGTCTAAATAGTGCCACAAATGTACAAAACCACATATATACATAGGCTGATAAACACGTTACCCTCCTCTGCGTCGCGCAGTCGGTTAAAAAAAAGTCTCGTTATAATTAATCACGTCGAGATTTTGAAATGATTACAAAATATATCGAAGTTTTGAAGTCGTTTGTGAAAAATGTTTGATTGAGTTCTGGGACCGGTTTTGCTGTATCTATACTAATATAAAGCTGAAGAGTTTGTTTGTTTGTTTGTTTGCTTGAACGCGCTTATCTTTGGAGCTACTGGTCCGATTTGAAAAATTCTTTCAGTGTTAGATAGCCCATTTATCGAGGAAGGCTATAGGCTATATATATTATTACGCTAAGACCAAAAGGAGCGGAGCACCAATGAAGAATGTTTTAAATCGGGGGATATTTTCCTATTGAGAGAGCTTACGCTGCGTAAACGGTTAACGGTTTTACGGTTTCGCAAAATCACGAATGACAGAATTGTTCCCCCTTAAAAGTTCTAAAAAAAAGTCCGCGACAGCATATGTCTTTTTTAAGGTTAGCTCACTATAACCTTTTTTATGCTAACCGAATTTGCTCTAAAATAATGCATTATTTGCCCAAAGTAACTATTCCACGCGGACGAAGTCGCGGGCGGAAGCTAGTATTTTTATAAATTTTTTTCACGGCAATTAATTTTTTGCAAAACGTGTGTATGTAAGTGTCGTTTCAGTGGAAACGCGGTTCGTTGACATGTACGAAGGTGAAACGTTTATTTTAACCGACTTCAAAGAAGAGGAGATTGTTTTTAAATCGATTTATTTAAATTCTTTCATATGAAAGTGTATACTTTGATAATCCCATAGAATTTTCATCAAAATCGGTTCAGTAGTTTGTTGGAAACGAGGTGCGTGTTTTGTTTTCGAATTCGGTTGTTTTTTTTTTAAGTCTTCATTATTTCCGACTGTGTAAGAATGTAGATACTTTAGTATGGGTGTGTTCGTGTGTTTTCTCAAATCTCTTATAATATTTATTTTATGTTGAGTAATTTTACCCGACCTGTACCTCGGTTATCGATTCATTGGGGGAATTTTTATGTTGCCAGATTTTGAAAACGGCTTGACAGATTTCGTTAATTCTTTTTTTGTTTAAAAGAGTATTCTCTCCCATTGGTTCCATAGAATTTTCATCAAAATCTGTTCAGTTGTTTCGTTTTAAAGTCAAAATAACTAGAGTAAGTCATCGAGTGAACGTATTACGCTTTTCAATATGTTCACTTTAAAAAAATCTGAGAAAAAAAATCGCCACGCTTTTACCTAAAAAGTTCATAAAAAGCTATTTATATAAAGCAACCGCGCGGATGTTAAAATCCAAATGAACGCATTTTTTGTGTCCGTGTTTTTGTTACACCGATTACTCTGTGTTGGGCGTGTGGCGTGAGTCGTGCTGTTATTGGCTGTTTTATGAACTAACTGGTTGAAATGAATGAAATATACTTTACTGTACACCAAAAATTACAAAAACAATAACACAGAGACAACAACGAGCTACCATAGAAGAAATACAGCATTAATTACTTTAATGATATATTCCTAACACTGAGTTATCACTTAAGATCCACATTGTAGGAGGCTAAAATAACTCCTATATATACAGCAAGTACATACGGTCCCGGTACATCGATACAATTCATTAAAACTTGACGTAACCTGGACGCGTTCCAGGCGTGACGTTAGGGTTATGGACGAATCTTCTATATAAATTAATAAAAAAATGAAGTGGCTGATTGTAATATGAAATCAACAGCGTTTAACTAAAGTATACACGCTACTTACATAACAAACAGAATTTTTTAACATTTTTGTCTGTTTGTTCCGGCTAATCTCCGAAACGGCTGGACCGATTTTGACTGACTTTCGCTGTCAGATAGCTGATGTTATAGGTGTAAAAGAATCTATTTTTATTTTAGGAAAATGGGTTCTGTACAAAGAAAGCAAACTAAAAACAGTACGATTGTCTATAGTGGGTAACACCTAGTCAGTTATATAAATATTGATAAAGTGATAGTGCACAGTGATAACGTTATCACGTTTTTGTGATTGGTTGAGTGTATAATATTGATGGTGGACTAATTGTCGCATGTACACTATAAAGACGGGTTTTTCTTGTGCTATATACAGTTCTAACGTTAGTGCCCGCGACTTTGTTTGCGAAAAATTAAAAGAAAGGAACCTAAGTTACTCCTTATAACATAAGCAATCTGCTTGTGAAAGTCTCATCAAAATCGGTCCAGCCGTTTCAAAGATTAGCCGGAACAAACAGACGGACCAAAGACAAAATTTTTATGAATTGTTTATACATATGTGAGTGAGTTATATACATATATATACTTTTATAGACATTTATAGCTATTTGAAATTTCAAACAGTACAATTTTATTTATCATTATAGATAACTAATGGAACTGATGAACACGTGACGGAGAGTTGCCTAGCAACGAGTTGTCGATGTCAAAAGAGTCTTTTATATTATGTAGGTATACCTAGTTTTTGGGTAAACGTTTCCGGACAACCGGAGGGATAAATTCGCCATGCGAAATATCGTCGGATTACCGAGGGTCATATAAGCTATGTAGTAACGTTGCGTAAATTCGAGTGGCGTTGCCATTTGCCAAAGCCGAACGACCGGAAATACGGGTTATATAACTGTAGTCCATTGGCAGCTTTAATGTTAAAGCGTTTAGGTTATTGAGGTATTAATTATATGGACGCTGATAGGTAATACTGTGTCAAGCCTTCACACGGACTTCATTTTGAGAAAATGGCTTCTAAATATGTCAAACTAATTCTTAATAAATTTGTTTGAAGACGTATATCTCCATCTTTTCTGTTCTATTTTGGTAAAAGGTATAATGAATTAAAAGCAGATTGGTATACTTATATTTTTTGAGATGACGTTAAAACATTTTTGGGTTATGAAATACCGACAATTGCTCATGCATTGTCAGAAAATCTAAACATCTCAGAATTTTACTTTTTGTGGGTTGACACGTTATTGTTTATCAGCATCCATATATCGTACGTTTATCTGTCAACAAGATTCCGCAACGTTTTTCTTTCATGCTCCGGTCGTAGCATGATGTAATATAGCCTATAGTCTGTCTCGATAAATGGACTATCCTGATATTACCGGATTTCGCGAGGACAAAGACGCGGGCGTTTGCTAGTTTAACATATGCTTTGACGAACGGCAACCTTAGGAAACCAAAGCGTCATTGTGGCGTGAAACTTAAAGATGAAATAATTATAGGCGATATAGTCACACAGCGGTATTTTGAGCGTATTACAGCTGAATGATTCTAGTATGAGTCTCTAAATGTATATTTGGATAATTCTATATGTATATAAAAATGAATTGGTGTTTTGTTTAGTATTATATATTTTAAACTTTCACGATTTATACTATTTATATTTTATTTATAACGGTTCTTATACGCCGGACAACTCGTGACCACGACGGATGTGTGTGACCTTTTTATTGTTGCGTTAGTGTAGTGCGCTCCCAGCATTAAGACAAGACAATATTAATATTGTGAGGGTAGGCGAAGAAAACTTGCGCATTCAAAGGCGCCCGGTACACCAGTCAGCCCGTGACCACGACGGATGCAACTTCGTCGAAGCGTCGGGCAATAAAAAGGTATTACTACCATTAGTTATCGCGATAAGAACCGTTATATTAAATATGTATATTAGACTATTGTATATTGAAGAAATGCGTTGATAGCCTGATTATAAGGGAGTTTAAAAGCTATTACCGCTCGTTACAACTCGGGAGTAGCTAGTCTATAGTAATATTATTAAGGGATAAAATATTCTATTTGTTTGCCAGTTTGTATGTAGGGGTTTAATCTCTGAAACTACTGATCCGATTTGAATAATTCTTTTTGTATGACATAGCCTGTTTATTGAAAAAGGTTATAGGCTGTTTTACATCACGCCACGATTCATAAGAGCGACGTAGTAACAATAAACGCGAGGGATAGCTAGTGAAAAATTATACTTTACTGTGTTATGTGCTTTACATAAACCGGTATTCGCTAGCACCCTGTGTACAGATAAAATATCTACGTGCACGTCTCGTTGACCTAACGGACGCGCGATTTCGTAAAAGCACATGTTTTTATAGTTAACGGTTTATAAATAGAAATGCTGGGCATTTATCATTGAATATTAACTACCCATTTACACTCACGTTTTACCGCTTGGCACCTGTGAGTCGTGATGTAATATGGCCTATAATCAGCTTCGATAAACGGACTATATAACGCGAAAAATTTTGTTTTCATACGGATCACTAGTTGTTATTACCCTCTCACATATAAAGTTACAAACGTGATTATAGTTTATATTATAGACTAGCTGTACCCGCGACTTCGTTCGCGTAGACTAGATGGCATTTCTCATACAAAGTAAGGCTCTTTAGCGCCTCTCAAGAAAGGAGTATTTAACTCGCATTATATAAAAGCGTTTTGTAAAAATTTTGCTGTTCTGCATTTTATTGTGATTGCGATAAAACTTTTTCAATTTATTGTTAGTATTTGTGAAGGTTATAGACGTTGCACAGTTAACTTACAGTAGGTGGCGCTCGTATGGCACTAGCTGGCTATAAAATGTACATCAACATGTGCGAATTCGCAATCAGAAATCTTAATTACATTAAACAAAAAAAGTTTTATGCATTACAAGACTTCCTTCTATAAGAACAGGGTCGCTGAGATTTTAAGTGCTTTTGTGTTTAGTCTCGTGCTCGGTGAGGGAAAACATCGTGAGGAATCCTGCACGTTACGGGAGGTATATTGACACGTGTATATCCGGCTCGCAAAGGACCAGCGGATTTAGCTCCTAGCCTTTTTTTAAAGAGAATAGTTCTTTGCCCAGCTCAAAATTAAAATATACTTATTTTTCAAGCACTTTTGAATCGTCAATACAGAAAATAATACTGAAACAAAAAAAATGAATTTACTACCAGTTCCTAATGTAGATTCTACCGAGAAGAATAGCTCGATATTTACTCTTAAAAAGGTTCCACAGGGACGTTTACAGGTTCTTATAACTATACTAATATTATAAAGAGGTAAAATTTGTTTGTGAGTTTGTATGTGGTGAGTAATCTCTAAAACAACCAATCCAATTTGAAATAATATTTTTGCGTTTAATAGCCCGTTAATTGAGGAAGGTTATAGGCTGTATTACATCAAGCTATGACTCACAGAAGCGTAACAGTAACAAAAAACCGAGTGAAACCAGGAGGGGCAGATAGTCCTTGCTAAAATTTAATACGTGAGGTTTATATGGAAATATGGATGACAGATTTTAATCAAATTTTAAGAATTTTTTAAATGACGTATTGCTAAAAAGTTTAACCCTTGTAAAAAACTATCTTCAAAACCTAATGAAGCTATGTACCTACTTCGAGTTAAAATCCAACATTTGGAAGAACGCCAATGAAATATTTACGATTGTTTAACATATAAATATCTAAAAACAATCCGATATCTAGTTTATAAACTAAATACTTAAGACTATGAACAAATCTATTTCAGTTTAAATGTTCGCAGGTAGTCGAAATTCGGTCATCTTTAAAAATGTATAGAAAAACATTAAATCGTTTTTACTAATTTACTGCCTTACTACAAAAGATTTAAACAGACGTTAAACGCGTGTTTAAAAAAATCCGTACTACAAATCCGCGTCTAAGCACAGTTTTGAGTTAAACATGCTTTAGATATAGATTAACATACGTGTAAGTGAGTTTAATAGATGTCTAAAACCTATTTCAGCTGTCAAATGAAACGTATAACATTTTATCAATAAGTTTTTTTTTGAGTTTATTTGCTGTTAATTTAGATAATATATAAGCAATGTTTAATTTTTAAACGCTGTTTAGCTAGACACGTGTTGAACATGGTTTTAAAGCGTCTTTTGTAGTATGACAGTTTAACGAACATCCGCACGCGGCTTCGCTCGCGTGGTAAGTTGATAAAAAATAGTCGTATAAGTAATACTATATCAAGCCAGACGGACTTCATTTTGAGAAAATGCCGTCTCGGTCTAAACATGTCAAACCTATTCTTAATTTTTTTTTTTTGAAGAGTTATATATCTAATTTTTCTTTATTTTTAAAGGTTTAATGAATTTAAAGTAGATTGATATAATTAAGAGTTTATCTTATAATAAGTTTTTCAAATATTTCAGATAATTTTAAATTCAAAACGTTTTTGAAAAAGTTTTTGAATAATGTTGAATACGCAACGCATTATCAGAATACATCAATATCTCCGAATTCGACTTTTTGTGGGTTGACACATTATCGCTTATCAGAATCCAACTATTCTATCAACATTTTGTGACATTTAAGCGTAAATAACACCCGAATTCCCAAGTGTATAAAGTTTTTTTCACATTTTGGGATTAAAAATTTCATTTTCGGTCAGTCGCTTTAATAATCGTGAGGCGATGTTGATTCTAAACATCCTTTTTTAGAGTCTATTAAAATATCGTCTCAGACGATGTCATCTGTGGCTCGTGAACTAGCAGTACATGACATCAGCACTGAACGAGCTAAAGTGACGGCAAGGCCGATGCGGTCATAGAAACGGAAATTATAATAGAAATGGCATAGAGTGCCTTTGAACTTGTCACCTGATACGCTTAACGCCTTCGAGTTGAGCATATTATATTGAACGCTGATAAGCAAGACTGTCAAGCCACGCGGACTTCATTTTGAGAAAATGGCGTCTAAACATGTCGAACCTATTCTTAATAAGTTTGTTTGACGATGTGTTTATCCATCTTCTCTTTTCTATTTTGATAAAATGTATCATTAATTAAAAGCAAAATTATTGGTACATTGCAAAATATTGATAACACAAGAATATTCGAAACATTAAATAAAAAACTTTTGTTATTACTCACTTGCTTTAGATGACTTTGATAATATTTGAATAACGTTAAATACGTTATAACAGAATATCTCCGAATTTGAATTTTTGTGGGTTGACACCTTATTGCTTATCTGTATCCAATCATTCATAAACGTTAAGTTGAACTCGCCTACTGACTGTATAATATATAATGTATAAACTAACGCTTAACTCTATGAGCAATTTGTGGCTCTCAATTCAAAGTTATGTTTTTTTTTTTTTTTATATATATAATGTTTGTTTGTTAACTTAGAACTCCATTTGCAAATCGGTTTTGAAAATTCTTTCTTTATTTAAAAGAATTTACTTTCTGATTGGTTCCGTTGAATCTTTATTAAAATCTGTTTAGTAATTTCGTATATATAAGAAGTCAAAATCAAAAAAATACTTTATTGAAGTATGCTCTCACGAGCACTTTTGAATCGTCAATAAATCTAAAAAAAAATTACATGAATAATGAAGCTACCACCGGTTCGGAATGTAGATTCTACCGAGAAGAACCGGCAAGAAACTCGATGGGTACTCTTTTAAAATTGTGTTAATAAGTACATACATTTAAAAATTACAAATGTCTATGTAAAACAATCAATAAATTAAATTAAATCCGGCTATACTAAATCCACGCATCAGTATCATCTATATAATGTTGTACAGAATAATATGCTTTAGCTATTAAAGACTTTTTTTATATACAATTTCAACTTATTATTTGAAAACTGCATTTCTGTAGTATTTTGTTATAAAAACGGACATAAATATATATAGACAAATCAAACTTGACGTACGTAAGCGTAATTTTTCAAAAACCCGATTCCCTTAAAACAGAATCCAAAAAGAAATACAAGGATACAAGAACAAATTCTCTTTTTTTATATCCAAAAACCGGGCACCCGACCGACCGGTCTTGCGTGCGAGCGAGACAGATGTATGCGAGTGAACGTGACGCAAGATTCTGGTCCCTGCGTGGTCGGATTCGGCTTTTTGTTGGTGATTTTGTGTGAATTTTCGTTATGTTCGTTAATTAAGGCGCTGTGTAGACGAAGACTATAGTCTTACTAAAAAAAGATTAAATAAAATTATGTCCAAAACATGTCCAGCTAAACAGTGTTTAAAAGTTAAACGTTGCTTGTTTAGTGTGTGTGAAATAATGATAATGTTGAAAGACGTTTTAAAGGAAGGCGAATCGACTTAAAAAAAAATTTTATTTTCATTTTAAAACCAAACTACTGAGCCGGTTTTGATGAAACTTCTGTTCATAGAATATTGTTTTACCTTGAAGAATAATGTCGTGATGTATTACGATGCACTTATGCTTTGGATCCTTATGACTACGGTCCCGTGTTATTATGCCTTCTATTTTCTTATTTGATAAAAGGTATAATGAATTAAAAGCAGATTGTTACAATAAAAAAGTTTTTTTTTCTAATTATAAGTTTTTCAAATATACTCGATTATTGCAAATTGCAAAACATTGACAACAATATTTGAAATTTTTTTTTATGATAGATGAATTGAAATTTTTTTTGAATAATGTTAATTACGTGACGTATTATCGGAATACACCAATATCTCCGAATTCGACTTTTTGTGGGTTGACACATTATTGCTTATCGGCATCCAGATATCAAAGGGTCAAGATATTTACAGAACTTAGTCAGTTTCTTCGACTTTCTTATCGATCGTTATCTAAAAGTGAATCGTTATAAGTTTGACGAATACTAAGAATTATTACCAACACGAAAGCTATGCTTATACTAATATTGTAAAGAGGTAAATTGAAAAAAATTATTTGTAATTTTGTTTGTAGGGGGATTATCTGAAAGTACTGATTCGATTTAAAAGAATTCCGCGTTGGATAGCCCGTTTATTGAGGAAAGTTATAGGGTATACTACATCGCGCTACGACTCATAGGCGCGAAGCAGTAACCATAAACGCGAGTAAAATCTCGCATTCAGTACTTTCAGAGATTAGAACCTTCAGAGATTAGAGAAAGAATTTGTATTAACTCAAAAAGTTTCAAAATCTGTTTTCCACGATAATAATTGGACGCTGATAAGAAATACTGTGTCAAGCCACACTGATTTTATTTTGAGAAAATGGCGTCTGAAGATATCAAAGCTATTCTTAATAAATTTGTTTGAAGAAGTATTCAAGTATCCATCTTTTCTTTTCTATTATGATAAAAGAAAATTTGAATTAAAATCAGATTGATATATTTAATGTGTCATCCAATAATAAGTTTTTTAAATATTTGAGATTATTTAATAAATTGAAGCGTCATGTAATATACACTAGCCTTCCTCGATAAATAAAATATTGACCACAAATAGAATTTTTCAATTCGAATCAGTAGTTCCTGAGATTAGCGCGTTCAATCAAACTCATTCAGATTTCTAATATTAGTATAAATCAGGGTCCGATTATTATATTCGTACATCGCTTCGGTGGTAGACAATCGTTGATGACGAGTGGCGCGGTGTCTCGTATCGATTGCACTCGTTAGTACGTCAAACCCTCTCGGTTATTGTCGTGTGGGGTTTTAATTGAAGGGTATGTGGCTTTGTGCGGGAAGGACTTCCATCGGGAATCGAATTTTTTTTTTATTATAAAAAAAGGGGCAAACGAGTTAATAATACCACCTGATGTTAAGTACTTGCGCCCGGACATCTGCAACACCAGGGGCATTTGACGGAAAGTTATACGCTCGACGCTTGAAAACCCCCAAATTATAGCGTTCCGGGAAAACCTCAGGAGGTAGGTCATTCCACAGCCTGCATGTACGCGGGAAAAGAGTTCGTCAATCACGGACGTTAGATGGACGCTGACAAGCAATAATGTGTCAACCCACACGGACTTCATTTTGAGAAAATGGCGTCTAAAGATGTCAAACCTATTCTTACTTAATTTGATTAAAGAAGTTTATATCCATCTTTGCTTTTCTTTTTGTTTAAAAAGTATAATGAATTAAAAGTAGATTGATATATTCAATATATTATCTAAAAAAAAAGTTTTTCAAATATTTCAGATTATTCTATAAATTGCTAAATACGGAACGCACTTGAAATACGAAACAATTATTAAGACACTTTTTTCCGTACTTGTTTAGTTTATGTTACTTGATTTTTTTTTAATAATGTTGAATAGGTGATGCAGTATCAAAATACATCAATATCTCCGAATTTGACTTTTTGTGGGTTGACACATTATTGCTTATCAGCATCCAGATATGTGGACATTTTCGTATACATATTAAATGAATATCCTTGATGCATCTCAAATCCGCAGTTCTTCCCGGTTATAACAGGTTCTGCTCCTTTTCTAGTCTAGTTATTGGCAATTTATTGATTTAATACAAAGCGACTGCCATCTGACCTCCGCAACCTCTGAAGGAAAGCCAGTAACCATTTAGACTAGAATAATTTCCCTACTAAGAGTAACGATCGTTATCATGTGATAATCGGGACCGACGGGCTTTATGTGATCTCCGAGGCACGGTGGGGAGACCCACAAGGACGAACAAGACCTATGAACAAATATTTATACCAACATAAATGGCTGTCCCGAACGGAGATAGAACCCGCAATCGTCGGTGTTAGAGGTTCATTTTGTACCACTATACAACTACACCAGAGCGGTCGTCATGAATGTCCTTGTTTATATGTATATATTATATCTTAATATATATAACTCAAAAGTCTGACTGACATAGTGATTTATCAACGCACAGCTCAAACCTTTGGACGGATCGGGCTGAAATTTGGCATGCAGGTAGATGTTGTTACATAGGCATCCGCTTAGAAAGGATTTTGTTAAATTCTACCCCCAAGGGGATAAAATAGGGTATGAAAGTTTGTGTGATACTTTGTCAATTTTAAACCGATCGGGCTGAGACTTTGCATGCATAAGGGTTTCGTTTTTAAACAGTTTTGTTCCCATTTTCCGTTAAGGTACAGTGACGTAGGCATCAGATATCGACGCAGAGGAAGTCGCTACCAGATACTTGTGGATATAAAATATCAGATCTAGATTAGGGCACGGATATATGAATACTACGACAAACGACAGACAGATTAGCGCAGTGGTCACCGCAACTGACTGAAGCGCTAACGGCAACAGGTTCGATCCTCGCTCACGGCAAACGTCTGTACTAATCATACGGATGTTTGTCGTGGTCTGAGTGTTTGTGTCGTGCGTTTCCTGATCCCTGACATGATTGTGATATCGTAATGGGGATCGTTGAATGTGATGCATTTATTTTATAAGGGTTTCGTACCTTAAAAGGAAAAACGGAACCCTTATAGGATCACTTTGTTGTCCGTCTGTCTGTCTGTCTGGCTGGCTGTCAAGGCTTTTTTCTCAGAAATGCATGGACGTATCATGTTGAAATTAATATCATATACGTAAGTCTACAATGACTTGCGTCTGTGAATAAGTTTAAGTTCTAAGTCATCGCAATCGAGAGATACGGTCATTTATGTTGCATATTTTTTTCTAATACTGTTACATATAGGAAAAAGACTTATTTATTATATTTTTTGTACTTTTCATCAAAATCGACCCCTTTAAGTATTTTTCGCTAATACTTCTTCGCCTAAGTATCCCAGTTAAAAAAAACTCAACCTTTAATTGTCTGGTGCAATCAATTCTTATTAGCGATCGTGCCAATCCGTCCGTCTGTAAACAATTGCCGTGATAGCGTTCGAGTGATTCGACACGTGCTCCTAACGGCCCTGACGCGTGCGTCGTTGTGTGTTTATCGTCGCCTATTCTGTTCTCAATTAACTCGTAAACAACAGTCGTGTTGATGGGATGTTTTGAAATTATTAAGTTTGAATTTTAAATTATTTAATTATATGTTAAGAATTTTTTTTCGTCGTACCTAATTAAATTTTATAATTAACTATTAACATTAAAAATCTGTACCCATTTTTAATTTTGACTAGCACGTCAATTGATTTGGCTTAAAGGTACTTTCGCCTAGCACTGTCGCTTGCTGGTTGCTAGGCAACGTCGTCCAAAGTGGTCGGCATTTTGAGAGTGAATAAGCTAGGATGCTGATAAGAATAATATATTAACCCACAAAGAGTCAAGTGTAGAACTATTGATGTATTAATTTCATTTTAAAATTATTAAAAAATTTTAAGTCATTTAAATGAAATAAGTAAAAAAGTTGCTTAATTAAATGTTTCGGATATTGAAGTGAGTTCCATATTTTGGATTATGCAATAATCTCATATATTTGAAAAACTTATTATTAGATGAAACTCTTTAGTAGCCAATCTGCTTTTAATTCATTATACTTTTTATCAAAATAGAAAAGAAAAGATGGTTATATAGTTTTTTTTTAATTAATTTATTAAGAATAGGTTTGACATCTTTAGACGCCATTTTCTCAAAATGAAGTCTGTGTAGCTTGACACAGTATTGCTCATCAGCGTGTATGTAATATCAATAATAAACAATATATGTAAATCTTTGTATATAAGTCTGAGCAAACTTAAAAGTGTAATTCTCGTCTATTTACAACACAAAATAATGCTATCAATATCGATATACACAAATCGGGCATCGAACTGATAACCCTATCGGTTAATTAAAGATGGCGGTGAACAATGTGACCGTGACGTCACCGGGTTACTGACCCCCCGATTCAATGAAAAGTAACGTTTGACTGACTTTTTTTATTTAAAGTTGTATATAAACGGACAATCTTCTTAATAAGACCATTTCAACGAGCTCCAACACGATGCTGTGAGTTCGTGAGGAGTTGTGTATTCTGCTGATTGCATCAGGTCAAGATTACAAACTATTGTATTTTAATATCGTTAGTAGTAAGAGTAAGTAACAGCCAGTAAATGTCCTACTGCTGGGCAAAGACATCTCCTATCAAGAAGAAGGATTAGAACTTAATCCACCACACTGCTCTACTGTGGCTCGGATATACATGTGTCAGAATTTCTACCAGCGCATAAGGGATTCCTCACGATGTTTTCCCTTCACCGCCGAGCTCGTGATGAATTTAAACACTTACTGTCATACTACAAAAGACCCATTAAAACCATGTTCAACACGTGTCTAGCTTAACAGTGCTTAAAAATTAAACATTGCTTAAAATATTATCTAAATTGCTTAACAGCGAATAAACTCATAAAAAAACTTATTGATAAAATGCGTTACATGCGTGCGTTACATTTGACAGTTGAAATAGGTTTTAGACATCTGTTAAACTCACTTACACGTATGTTAATCTATATCTAAAGCATGTTTAACTCAAAACTGTGCTTAGACGCGGATTTGTAGTACTTGTAGGATTTTTTTAAACACGCGTTTAACGTCTGTTTAAATCTTTTGTAGTAAGGCAGTTAAGTATTGGAAAATTCAGCGGTGCTAGCCGGGGTTTGAACCCGCGATCGTCGGTTGAGATCGACGTGTTCTAACCACATCCCATCTCGGCTCTTTAACAGTATAGTATAAAATTTCATTAACAGTGTAATTACAGATTAGGAGAAGTTGTTCAGATCCTTTCAACAACTAGAACAGAACTGACGACCCTTACGTCTGAACAGATCATAAATTATAGTTAAGGGCCATTTCGTTTATTATTGCATGATTCGATTAGTGAAAAGAGTAACTATCAAGATTTTTGCTGGTGCTTCTCGATAGAATTTTGGAGCTTAGGTTGCTTCATTATTAATGTAATTTTGTTTTCGTACGTTTGACGATTTGAAAGTGCTCGTGAGAGTCTACTTGAATCTATATATGGACGCTGTTAAGCAATACTGTCAAGCCACACGAATTCATTTTGAGAAAATGCCGTCTAAAGATGTCAAACCCATTCTTAACAAAGTTGTTTGAAGGCGTATATATCCATCTTTTCTTTTCTATTTGGATAAAATGTGTAATGAATTTTAAGCAGGTTAATATATTTCATGTGTTTTCTAATAAAAAGTTTTTCAAATATTTTAGAGTGTTGTATAAATTCAATAGGTGACGCACATTATTGCTTATCAGCATCCATATATAAAAGCGAAAGCTCACTCTGAATTTTGCATGGGGATTCCTTTGGGACGGAGGTGCTCACTAAGACGGGGATTTGCAAAATTCGAACCGTAAGTGGGTAAAAGGGGGTTTGGAAGTTTTTGAACCGCGAGGGGTCTTGATTTTAATTTTTGACATCAGCATTCAAACAAATAAAACCGTACCAAAATTATTCTTATGGAGTTATTATGCTATAAACAAACACATACATACGTCAAACATATAACACTCCTCTTTGTGGGTCGGGGTTTTAAAGAACAGAGCATTAACAGACTGTAAGTGTCCCACTGCTGGGCGAAGGCTCATCCTCATCCTCATCATCATGAAAGATAAGGATTAAGACCTGCACCATTTCGGGGACGACAAGAAATTAGTTTTTTTTATTTATCAACCGACTTTTAAAAGGAGGGGATTCGCAATTCGTAGCGTTGTTTTTTTTCCTTTCCTTTTTATTAATATCCCAAGAAGTTAATAAATACTTTATCTGTATTAATATTTGGTTTGTATTTTGGGGGGTAGTCTTTAAAAGTACTGGTCCGGTTTGTAGAATTCTTTTGCATTGGATAGTCCGTTAATTGAAGAAGGTTATAGGCTATTTTACATCACGCTACGATACATAGAAGCGAAGCAGTAACGAGAAACCACGCAAACACGTAAGTTTAAGCTAGTCTTTCTATATGTGTCATGTTTTTTTGCGTTTGAATGTTCTCATTTAGACTCGTTAATTAACGCATTTCAATAATAATTAGTAATAATAGACTTTGTATTTACTATGATATTGTGAAGTGCGTTGTTAATTGGACGCTGATAAGCAATACTGTGTCAAGCCACACGGACTTAGTTTTCAGAAAATGGCGTCTAAAGTTATCAAACATATTCTTAATAAATTTATTTGAAGAAGTATAGATCCATTTTTTTTCTAATTAAAAGCAGATCGATATATTTAATTTATTGTTTAATAAAAAGTTTTTTAAATATTTGAGAATATTATATAGATTTCAAAATATGGAACGCACTTGAAATTCGAAACAATTAGTTAAGGATTTTTTTCGTACTTATTCAGTTTATATGACTAAATTTTGAATACTGTTAAATAGGTGATGCAGTATCAGAATACATCAATATCTCCGAATTTGACATTTTGTGGGTTGAAACATTATTGCTTATCAGCATCCAATTATGTTATTCTTACTAAATAATGTAATTTGTCTACTTTATACGAAATAAAAGCAAGATTTTTTAAAAAGGGTAACTGATTTAATAAATTATTTCAGTTTTTTGAAAATCAAAATACTCAATCGATTTTGATGTAAATTCCATGGGAATTCTATGCCAATGGGAAAATAAGTATACCCTTTCAAACAAGCGGTCAAGCTATTTTCGAGTAATCAGTGAACCTAAATAAAAAAAGAATGTCCGTCTATTTTCGAAGTCGGTTAAAAAAATCGAATAGTAAAAGATAATCTAATAGTTGGCCAAGTTGATTCGGAAAGAGTCGCAAGCCCAAGTCTCTAACCCACCGTACGAAACGCTACTACTTTTGTTTTGATGTTGGTAAACAGACGATGTCTTGTCAGAACATATATTTAGTTTTCATGTTTAATATAACGGGTCTTATCGCGATAACTAATGGTAGTAATACCTATCGAACCTGTTGCCATTAGCGTTTCAGTCAGATGCAGTGACCACTGCGCCAATCTGTCTGTCGTTTATATATTTTAAACTTTTGCCATTTATACTATTCATATTTAATATAACGGGTCTTATCGCGATAATTAATGGTAGTAATACCTTTTTATTGACCGACATTTCGACGATGTTACATTCGCCGTGGTCACGAGCTGATGGTACCGCGCGCCTTTGAGTGCGCAAGTTTTCTTCGCCTACCCTCACAATATTAATATTGTCTTAAAGTTATTATAATGTTGGAAGCACACTACACTAACACAACAATAAAAAGGTATTACTACCATTAGTTATCGCGATAAGACCCGTTATATTAAATATGAATAGTATAAATCGCGAAAGTTTAAAATATATAACTAACTAGCTGTGCCCGCGACTTCGTTCGCGTGGATTACAAAATGCTTGGCATGTCTCCTGCAAAGCAAGGTTATAATAGTCTGCGATGCTGCTTAAGAAAGGAGCTTTTTTACTTTGGATTTGGGAACTTCCTGGTTGTATTTATAAGCAGACACTAACTCAGATACGGTATTCCTCCACGGTTTTCACAATAAATGTTGAAGAAAAGTGTTTTGTGCTAGTCTTTAAAATTTCGACTGTAAAACAGTATATTTCCGCCGAGGTTCTCCTTATATTATATATCGGGTGACTTTTTTAACTGAGGTTGATAAGCCAAATCCGGAACTATAAGGAGTCGCGAAAATAATACTTAATAGAGTCTCGTGTCCGATTTTGAGAAATCTAAACTCAATCATAAGTTGTTTTTGATTTCATGATTCTCCAGGCCAGAAATAGAACCCACTAATTTTGAAAAAAAAAATACACTCTGTATTATTGCACCTCCTAATAATGTCACCTGTCAGCATCAACTTTTGGAAAATAATAATAAGCGACAAATTAAAGGAAAAGATTTATTTTTTTACAAAATAACATTAAATCTATATATGAATTAGAAGTTAAGTAATCGATTCTACACAGACATAATCAAATATGTGGGTTAAGTCATGGGTCCCGGTAAGTTTAGAAAAAAAAGTCTGCATTACTTCGAACGATTTGTTTATAGGTTGCATCAAAATTCTAGTCACCTACTAAAGTAAGGAAGAGTGTGAACAATACAATCGAAAATATATAATATGAATAACTCATTAAGTTATTTTATGTTTGTCTATTTTTTCTATGTGAGCTATACAAAGTTGATAGAATGTGACGTTTGTTTTGTTTCTCGTTGCCTATTCAGTTACCTAGATAGCTTTAGATAATTATTAAAATGATTAATCAATTTATTGAAAATCTTTATTTCACTTGACTCGGCTATTGTACTCACCCGCTATTAGCATTAAAAAAATCCCGTTATAATTTTAAAATTTCACTTTTAGGTATGATCGTTTTTTTGAAGAATTACTAAAAATTTTAAATAATGTATGAATTTGATAGAATTTCGTAAAAAATTAGCCTTTTCTTTTTGTTGCAGTTAACTGTATACTATTATCTCCCTAAAGTTTATCCTTATAATATGTGACAGTATCAGATGATGCAATTATATAGAATGTTAATTTTTGCGAAATCAACGTGTTCTTTTCTGGCTAGGAAAACTTATTTGTCAAAAAACTAATTATATTTTTAGTTTTTATCAAAATCGGCACTGTAACTCCTTTAATCATTTTTCGCTATTGCTTATAGTTTCGGATTTTGGTCTATGATATCCAGTAAAAAAATACCCAGTAAATATATTATTTTTTTTAATTATAATATTTATATAATATATATGTTCCCTATTTGAATCAGATGTTGCTCACTATTTCATCGGTTTCAATTTTGTTCCTCATTAGATTGACTTTCTGCTAGTGAAAGTTTCGTCAAAATCGGTCCAGCTGTTTCAGATATTAGCCGAAACAAATTGAGTGACAAATAGACAGACAAAATTTTTTTGGTAATTGGTAATTTTGCTGTCAGTACCGTGTATACTTTCATATGCATTAATTTAAAATTACAGCAGACACATCAATCTTATTTATTTGTATAGATGTATACCTTCCCTTCTTAAATCGGAAATTGTTCACTATTTTATTGGTTTCTACAATATTTTGTTATCGCGTAATTCTCATTTTTATTAATTTAAAATAAATATATTTTTTTAATAAAAGTAACCCAAGTTAATCTTCATAATATTAGCTATAGGGGCTGTCCATTAATCACGTAACGTTTTTAAGAACATTTGAGACTTTGTGATATATCGTGATTTTTTTCTTCCATCCCTTCTCTCTCCTCTGGGCCTCACGTGATTTATGGACATCCTCTAACTGCGAGTGAAAGTCCCATCAAATTTGATTCAGCTGTGTGAGAGATTAGTCGTAAGAAACAGACTGATAGACAAAAAATTAAAAAATTGATTTTTTGATGTAAGTACTGTATATATTATACTTTCATGCATTTAGTGAAAAGCATAAAATACTGTTCGACGTGAACGCTTAAATTGACATAACTTTTTTTTTATGAATCGATTGAAATGAAATAAATACCAAATGTTAAGTGAACCTTACTGCAATATAATCATGAAAACCACATCTAAACCGGATAAGCCGTTTCTGAGATTAGCGGGCGCAAATGCACTGATAAACAGACAAACAGACAAAAATTCTAACAATTATTGTTTTGGGTTCTATTGCGTATGTAAAGGCCCAAATAATTTGTTTTTTTTTCATATATCTTCTATGCACAGACGGCGACCCGTTAGAATTTTTTTTATATGTATAGATTAAAAATATCTAAAATAACATTAAGCCTAAGTCACTCCTTATAACATTTGCTAACTGCAAGTAAAAGTACCATCAAAATCGGTTCAGCCGTTTCAGAGATTAATCGGAACAAACAGATAGACAGACAGACTGACAGACAAAAAATTAAAAAATGTATGTTTTGATGTAAGTACTGTATACACTTTCATGTATTTAGTGATAGGCACAAAAAAATGTTCAACGTAATTCTTTAAATTGACATAACTTCTTTATTTATGGACCGATTGACATGAAACAATGCCTAAATGTTAAGTGAAGCTTACTACAATATATTAGTGAAAACCGCATCTAAATCGGATAAGCCGTTTCTGAGATTAGCGTGCACAAACGTACAGATAAACAGACAAACAGATAAACAGACAAACAGACAAACAGACAAACAGATAAGAATTTTAAAAATCATTGTTTTGGGTTCTATTGCGTTAATAAAGGCCCCCAAGAAGATTTTTTTTCATATATCTTCCATGTACAGACAGCGACCCGCTAGAATTTTATTATTAGTATAGATTTTTAGTCTGTTCACGCAACAAAGGCACGCGGAGAGCTAGGAACCGGATCTGAATTCTAATGCCACAGAGTCACAAGAGCTCTAATGTCACAGACTATTCAGTCACGTGACAACCCATAAACTTTACGCCAGTAGAGCGTAAATCTATACAGATAAAAAAATTAAGTGTCTGTTTATAATTACAAATTAGCGGATTTTAACTAAATTATTATGAAAGTATATACGGTAATTACATCAAAAATACAATATTTAAACTTTTTGCCTGTCTGTCTGTTTGTTCTAGCTAATCTCTGGAATAGTGGGATCTGGACTGGATGTTTAAAAGACATTTATAATTGATTATGTCTCTGCTTGACTCATGTGTTGTTGTATTTATACTTGTGTCGGGGGTCCGGAAACACAACACTAACACGAACACCCAGACCACGACAAACATCCGTATCGCCAATACATTTGCCGTGAGCGGGGATCGAACCTGCGACCGGTAGCACTTGAGTCAGTTGCAGTGACCACTGCGCCAACGTGTCTGTCAAAAATAGGTTGTTCGTGATTTTACTACCTGTTAAGCGATTTAGTAAAGATTTAAAGTTTAATTATTAAACACTGTTTAGCTAAATGTTTTGAACATCGTTTTATTGCGTCTTTTGTAGTATGGCAGTTAGTGTTCTGCGCTGTCATGCGCATTGTTCAGATCGACACATTAACGAGAAATGAATATATTTTAATAATAATAAATAATAAATAAACGCATCACATTCAACGGCCCCCATTAAGATCTTGTGACCTTGTGTCGGGGGTCCGGAAACATACACAACACTAACACAAACACCCAGACCACGACAAACATCCGTATGGCCAATACAGACATTTGCCGTGAGCGGGGATCGAACCCGCGACCGTTAGCGCTATAGTCAGTTGCAGTGACCACTGCGCCAACGTGTCTGTCGCATATTTTGTTATATTAAAATAAGACTATCTTCTGTTTCAGGTCGTGTATGACTCCAAGGGCCCTGGTGTGATCTGTCTCATCACGTGTAACTGAGTAAGTATTATGATTATAGGTAATATACAATAATTGGATGCTGATAAGCAATAATGTGTCAACCCACAAAAAGTCCAATTCGGAGATATTGATGTATTCTGATACTGCATCACCTATTTTACATTGTTAAAAAAATTGAAGTCATATATACCAAATAAGTACGGAAAAAAGTTTCCTTATTAATTGGTTTGAATTTTTAAGCGCGTTCCATATTTTGCAATTTATACAATAACCTCAAATATTCGAAAAACTTTTTATTAGATAATACATTAAATATATTAGTCTGAATTTAATTAATTATACCTTTTATCAAAAAATTAAAGGAAAGATAGATATATACTTCTTCAAACAAATTTGTTTAAAATGGGTTTGACATCTTTAGACGCCATTTTCTCAAAATTAAGTCCGTGTGGCTTGACACAGTATTGCATATCAGCGTCCAATTCTTGAACACGTAAGATAGGAGAAATCAAAAGTATGAGAGCTAGATAAATTTCTTTAAAAATGTCAATGATTTTGAAGCTAAGAAAAGCTACATTAAAAGATTTGTCGAAAATATCTACACAAATCAGGAATCGAATCAAGTAATTTTTTTTTTAAACGTTCTCTTATTACGTGTAGGTTGTAATGTATATGTTTTACGTTTTACATCATACATCAGTATAGCAACTAGGTCGAAAATAAAACGTAAAAAAACACATTATTAATGCGACCGAAACGAAGTCGAACAACGGACGGACAAACAATTACGGGATAATAGCACGGTCCTCATTACCGTCGAAATGAACACGGTAAAGAGCAATTATTATGTCGTTAAACACGTCCGCCCCCGTTGAGAGTCGAGCGTGGAATGAGCGGTGAGCGTGCATTTTTTGAATTTTTAAATTTGGAATAGGGTTACCGGTATTGTTAGACGCGTTAAAAAGGGCAACAATTGGGGGTAGTTTCGGTTTTAATTGTAGTGCTTTTTATTTAATGTCATGTTTGTAATTGGATATTATGGCATTTAGAGCTTTTACTTCTATTTTTAATTATAGATATGTTTCATATGGTTCGTATGGTTCATAGTATCTGATGTTAAGAGTTTATGAACGTGGTTTTTATTTATGGTCTTTCAAAAATCTATACTCATATAAAAAAGCTGAAGAGTTTGTTTGTTTGAACGCGCTAATCTCAGGAACTACTGGTTCGAATTGAAAAAATCATTTTGTGTTAGATAGTTTATTTATTGAGGAAGGATATAGGCCATATTACATAACGCTACGACTCATAGGAAATAAGCAGTAACCATAAGCGCAAGGGACAGCTAGTGGAAGATATTTTAGGTGGCCAGAAATCTTTTATAGTTGTTGAAAGGATCTGATCAACTACTGGGTCTGGTCAACTCGAAACTGACTATACTGTGAATGATGTCAATATTACACAATTGCGTAACCTTGACCTGATGCTGCAGGATCACCTGGAATCAGGACAAGTATCGTATTGGGGCTCGTTGAAATGGTCTTAATGTTTTTGGTTGTCGGGTTTTTTCATTTTTTTTTATTTCAAACTTAGATTATTAATTTGGTTGCTTTAATCCTACGCGCGAGACTTATCGATATTTAGACGTTGATAAGCAATACTGTGTCAAGCCGCACTGGCTTCATTTTGAGAAAATGGCGTCTAAAGATGTCGATGCTATTCGTAATAAATTTATTTAAAGAAGTTTATATCCATTTTTGCTTTTCTATTTCGATAAAAGGTAGAGTGAATTAAAAACAGATTGGTATAATAAAAACCTTATTATTACTGTTATTGTATAAATTTAAAAATATGGAATGCACTTAAATTCAATACATTTAATTAAGAAGCTATCTTTTTGTGGCTTGACACACTATTGCTTATAAGCAACCATTTGACGATGATGTTTGTATCGAATTATATCAAGTGCACGCCTCATTTAGAGATCACAGCATCCGAATACAAATTGGCAACATCCTGTATACAGAACCTTCATAGAGCTTCCGGTTGATGTAATACTTTTATGTGTCAAGGTTCGAAAACACTTGTGTGTAGTGTGTGTTGGTCGGTACGTTCGGGATCATGATATCAACTGGACATGTATGGACATTTATGGACAAAAAAAATTAATTATTTTTTTTTTCATCAATTATGTCTGTACATACGAGTCTATAAGATTCAACGTTTAAATTTTAAAATGTTTTTTTTTTTAATTTTTGCCCGCTTTGAACTCGCGAACATTAGTTGGACGCTGATAAGCAATACTGTTTTAAGCCACACGGACTTCATTTTGAAAAAACGGCGTCTAAACATGTCGAACCTATTCTTAAATTATCTGTTTTAAGAAGAATATATCGATTTAATAAAAAGTGTAATGAATTAAAAGCAGATTGATATAGTAAAAAGTTTTACCCGATAATAAGTTTTACAAATATATGAGATTATTGCAAAAGTTCATAATGCGAAACACACTTAATATTCTAAACATTAGAGTAAGAAACTTTTTTCCGTACCCATTTAGTTTAGATGATTTGAAAATTATTTGAATAATGTTAAAAACGTGACGCATTATCAGAATACATCAATATTTTTAAATTTGACGTCTTGTGGGTTGACACATTATTGTTTATCAGCGTCCAGTTAATATCGAGGTGTTCTAACCACTAGGCGATTTCGAATCAGATTCAGTTGGAATCACATTAATGTTAGTCATACATTAGAATCAGCCAGATTTTATTAACACATCACGAGCGAAGCCGCGTACTTCCGTATGTGTTAAATATTCGCCCGCCATCTTGCCGCTTCCCGTCCCCAATTGGCCGCGTCCGTGTCCGGAACCCGTTGGGGTTCCGTCAGGTGTGGTGATAGCGACGCGTTTTATATTTCGACCCTAGATTAAAATCTTAATCAATTCTTTGATTAGTGGCTTTTAGTTGTGCCAATTGGACGCTGATAAGCAATACTGTGTCGAGCCACACGGACTTCATTTTGATAAAATGGCGTCTAAAGATGTTCAAACTTATTCTTAATAAATTTGTTTGATTATGTATATATCAATCTTTTGTTTTCGTTTTTGATGAAAGGTGTAATGAATTTTTTTTTTATCTTTAAATAAGTTTTTCAATTCTATGAGATTATTAGATATTGCAAAATATGAAGCAGACTTTAATATTATAAACATTAAATTAAGAAAGTTTTTTTTTGTACTTTAGTTTAGATGACTTGGATTTTTTAACAACGTTAAAAACGTGACGAATTATCAGAATACATCTTCGAAATCGACTTTTTGTGAGTTAACACATTATTGCTTATCAACATCCATATAGTTAAGCTCTGTATAGTCCAGTTTTCTTTACTTGTTATTATTCGGTAACAATAATATATAATACTCCGAACGAAAATTACGAATTTTCGAAGATTTTTTTTACAATGTAAATGTGATAAAAATTGAGAACCTCCTCCTTTTTGAAGTCGGTTAATTTTTTTCATATCCAATTACCAATGCTAGAAATATACTAACATTTGACTGCTAATGTACCGTCGGCCTTCAAACATGTGAATTAATGGTTTCAAATTTTTAACTGACTCATCTATAACAGGAACTGAGTGTGGTGTATTTTTAGTACGTCTGTTACATGCGTTATCTCTTTAACTCGTTTTGAAGATTATTTTCTTTTTTGTTGAAAAAAAAAAATATTTTCGTTACGTAATTATTTTAGTGCAATTTTGAATAGAGATAGCTTAAATCCTGGATAAAGATATAGCTTTTCTATTCCGAGATACCGATTTTGATAAAAATTCCATGAAACCTATGAGTCGTAGCGTGATCTAATATAGCCTATAGCCTTCCTCGATAAATAAACTATCTAACACAGAAATAATGTTTCAATTCAAACCAGTATTTCCTGATATTAGCGCGTTCAAACAAACTCTTTAGCTTTATAATATTAGTATATAAATAAAAATAGTCTGCGATGAATTCAGAATTCTCCTTTTATGGAAGTCGGTTAAAAGGTAACGAAAGCACATACAAAGTACACAATATAAGTAAATAAGGTAAGTTGAATATAGAAAGCTTTTGTAAATAAAACAGAAAATAATGTTTGTATACCATACTTTCATCGTGTGAAGTGTCTTTACGTTAATTTGATAAGTCAATAGGAATATGCTTACAATTCGTAGAAATCGATAGTAGGGTAGACCTCGGTAATCCGGCACTGTCTAATCCGACACAAATATAACATAATAACGCAGTATATTAAAGTGGCAGAAATAAATAAATCACATTTTTGGTACAACGTAAAAAAAAACGTTTGACGCGTGTGAATTCGGCTGTTTCAACTTTCCGATCACAAAATGTAGGTAGTATTTTTTCAAAATCATAGATTATGAACCACGTTAACCCACAAAAAGTCAAATTTTGATAATAGATAATATATTAAATATATCAATCTGTTTTTAATTCATTATACTTTTTATCAAATTGGAAAAGAGAAGATGGATATATAATTTTTTAAACTAATAATATAAGAATACATTTAAAATGTTTTGATACAATTTTATCAAAATGGAGTCCGTGTGGCTTGACACAGTATTGCTTATCAGCGTCCATATTTAATGGTGATATCGAAATCGCGAACCAACGCCCACGCGTAAGGTAAGGGCGGTGAGTCACCGGGTCATCGGCCTGCGCGTGCGCAGCCTAAAGACTGCCACGACCTGATTTACGGGTCTCGTACTGTGCTATGCGTAAATAGTGGTTGTGTTGATGTTATGTAACTCGACGAGTCAGTCTGTACGAACATTATATGGATGCTGATAAGCAATAATGTGTCAAACCGCAAAAAGTCATATTGGGAGATATTGATGTATTTTGATACAGCAGCGCCTATTTAACATTATTAAAAAAAAATTAAGTCATATAAACTGAATAAGTACAGGAAAAAGTTTCTTTTATACAATAACCTCAAATATTTGAAAAACTTTTTATTAGATAATATATTAAATATATCAGTCTGAATTTAATTCATTATACATTTTATCAAAAAATAAAAGAAAAGATGCATATATACTTCTTCAAACATATTTGTTAAGAATAGGTGTGACATCTTTAGATGTCATTTTCTGAAAATGAAGTCCGTGTGGCTTGACACAGTATTGCTTATCAGCGTCCATATACAGGTGAAGTTTGTATCTAATTTTGTATGTGGGGGGGTTGTCTTTGTAACTAATGATCTGGTTTCGAAAGTTTTGTTTCCGTTGGATGGCCCGTTTGTTGAGGAAGGTATAGGCTGTATTACATCACGCTACGACTCATAGGAGCAAATTAGTACGTTATATTATAAAGAGGAAACATTTGTAATTTTCTTGTATGTTTGTAACGAACAAACTCGAAAAATAGTTGACTGATTGTGGTAAAATTTTAGAGAGATGTAGTTTTCATCTTTTGAAAGGATATAGGCTACATTTAATACCGAAAAAATGCACGACCTCTTTGAGAATGTGATGTAAATGGGAGCGCAATGTAATAGAATTCGTCGCAGGCGGAACGCTAATAATATTATATATTCTCTCACTATGAGTCGTAGCGTTATGTAATACAGCCTATAGCCTTCCTAAATAAATAAACTATCTAACAAAAAAATTCAATTCGATCCAGTACTTTCTGAGATTAGCGCGTTCAAACAAGCAAACTCTTCAGCTTTATAATATTAGTATAGATTAATTGAACGAAATTTAAATATTGCTAGAAACAGTGCCCACACCTTGACATTACCAATCAACCGTGACACCAGACACGGTGACCATCTTACCGTAACCTAGATCACGTTACACTAGACACGGTGAACTCTCAGAGTTATTAATATCGTGTTACGTGTGTTTCGAATACTGAGCGATATGTATTTTAGCGTCCCTCACGTGAAGGGTTAACGGGGTATTACCTTTTTATACCTCTGTTCGTCTGTCAGCTGTATCTCATGAAACGTAGAAGAATAAGAATAAGTTTATTTCGAACGTATCTGACAAATGCACACGTGATTTATTACGATAGACTAAAAATATATACAGATGTCTTTGTTGCTGTTATTGCTTCGCGTCTGTGTCGTAGCGTGATGTAATATGGCCTATGACCTTTTTTTAATAAAATATCTATCCAACGCTAAAATGATTTTCCTAATTGGAGTTTTAGATAGTACCTCCAGTAGTTTTAGATATTACCCCCTACATACTAACTTACAAATAAATTTTACGTCTTCATATTTAACATAACGGGTATGACTGAGTCAGGTGACCACGACGGATGCAACTTCGTCGAAACGTCGGGCAATAAAAAGGTATTACTACCATCAGTTATCGCGATAAGATCCGTTATTAAATGGACGCTGATAAGCAATACTGTGTCAAGCCACACGGACTTCATTTTGAGAAAATGGCATCTAAAGATGTCAAACCTATTCTTAACAAATTTGTTTAACTAAGTTTTTAGGCGTTTTTTCTTTTCTTTTTTGATAAAAGGTATTATGAATTAAAAGCAGAATGATATATTGGATATATTATCTAATAAAAACTTTTTCAAATAATTGAGGTTTTTGTAGAAATTGCAAAATATGGAACGCACTTGAAATTTGAAACAATTAGTTAAGAAACTTTTTTCCGTACTTATTTAGTTTATATGACTTGATTTTTTTTGATAATGTTAAATGGATATTGCAGTATCAAAATACGTCAATATCTCTAAATTTTGCATTTTGTGGGTTGACACATTATTGCTTATCAGCATCCAAATATGAATAGTAGAAATCGCAAAAGTTTAAAACATATAAAATTTTACCTCGTTATAACATTAGTATAGACTTGCTGCTTCTCGTGATTTTACTCGCGTATATGGTTATTGCAGATGTAATGGGGCGTTCAATTATTACGTAACGCAATTTAAATGGCGGATTTTAATTTTAACCGACTTCTAAATAGAAGGTTCTCAATTTTGATTTGGTTTTTTTTGTTAGATAGTGTTTTGTTGAACTTCATAGCTCCCATAGAATTTTTATCCAAATCGGTTTTGCATTTTGATTATATAATTGAATTAACTGAAATAACTACAAGTAGGTATATAAGTGGACGAAATTTCGTATAATGATTCCGAAGTCGGTTTTTAAGTAGTAAAGTAAAGTAACAGCCTGTAAATGTCCCACTGCTGGGTAAAGGTCTCTCCTATTAAGGAGAAGGTTTAGAGCGTAATCCACCACGCTGGTCCTTCGAGCCGGATATATTTGTGTCAGAATTTCACCCGGCACAAAATAAAAAACAAAATCATATTAAAAATTATTCAAGTAGGCTCTCACGAGCACTTTTGAATCGTCAATGATTACAAATTGATTATTTATCCTGTACGAAATTCAGCATATACTAAGCCCACGCATTTTTATCGTCAACGTAATCATGCATGCAGATTACTTCGCGTTGTTTTCCTTTACAGAGCACGAGATGAATTTAATCACAAATTTAGTAGGTACTCGAAAACTCATCGGTGCTAGACAGGGTTTGAACCTACGATCATCGGTTGATATCGACGCGTTACCACTAGGCCCATCTTTCGGCTCGTCATCAGTGTCTTAATTATTTTAATTACCTATTCTTGTTTGTAGTTAAATAAAACCCAGCTATGGATAAGCTAATTAGCGACTGACTCAGTGCGGGTTTGATTCCCGGCTGTTAATTGCCGTAATGAGGTCAACACCGGCCGAATGCCAGTGAATCAATGAGTCGTTGTGGACAGCGGCCAAGTGAGAATGGGCTTCGAATAAAACGTCATTAGCTATGGTATGTTGAATTTTGTGTGTTTTTAAAACCCGATTTTATAAATAGGAGGTACTGAGTTGATCGGAGATTTGTTTAATTTAATCGAATCAAATCAATTTCGTTTACTTTAATGACATACTTATTAAAGTTAATTTAATTTAAAATTAAACTACTAGATCGATTTTGATGAAAACTCAATGAATCCGAAGTAAAAATATGCCATTACGAATAAAAAGAATTTTCAAAATCGGTTTAGAAATGACGGAGTTTTGAGGTGACAACATAAAAAATATACACTATGAATTGAGAATCTTCCTTCTTTAAAGTCGGGTGAAAAGCTGTTCGATATAATTATTTTGCACGGACAGAGTCACGGGACCGACTAGTCTATACACATAAACAAAATTGAAATGTCTGTTTGTAATTTTAAATTAACAGCTTTTGACTTTAATCCGGTTAATCGCTGAAAACAATAGTCCATATAACTTATGTTATAATGAATAACTTAGGCTACTTTTATTTTTTTTAATTTATTTATTTTAATTTTAAAATTACAAAAAAATACGTAAAAACAATAAAATAGTGAACAATACTCGATTCAAATTGAGAAGGAAAATATTATAAAAATATAATTTTTCCTCTAAAAAACGCATGAAATTGCGGTGAATTCGCGGGACACAGCTATTGGTATATATTTCAAAATGACACAGACAAAAATGCCATTGAATAAACCCATTAAGCCTCGAGATGTTAAAGATGGCGGCCGTTAGACGTTTGACTTTGGCATTGTGGCCTCATGGCGTCGATGTATGGGGTGGAGTTCATTGAACTGCATCGATTTTTTTTTATGGCACCGCTTTGTGCCTAGGCGTAATTGTACGCCTATGGTTATTATGGTTTTTGTCTGTGTTCTATTTGGAAGTTAATTTTATGTATTATTTCTTTGAAATTAGTTTGATTTTAACCGACATCAAAAATAGAAGGGACTTTTTTTATTATGTATGTTCGATGATTACTTGAAAACGGTATACTATGAAGGATGAAGGAGAATAGGAAGGGCGGCCTTTTTAAGCGATTTTTTAACCGATGTCCAAAAAAGATTGGTTCGGTTAATGTAATATGATATTTTCGCTAATGTTCGATTTTGTTATACCCAACTATTCTGAAATGAGAGTTCGATATTTGTTTTAGATTGTTAATTAGAGTAGCATAGACTATAATATTTGTAAAAAAAGGTGTTTAGAGTTTGGATGTTTTTCAATGTAACTATAAGGCTACACATATGAGATCGGCGTGAAGTGGCTAAGTGAGTGAGAGAGTTTTCATCCTCAATCCCTTTTTCAAACAACAAAAACAGTACTTTTATTTTTGTGTAACTATTTTAGCTTTTGAGTTCGGCATGAAGTGGCTAGGTGAGTGAGAGAGTTTTCATCTTTTTTTAAACAACAACAAAAACAGTCCTTTTAAATTTATTTTTGTTTCTTCATTACCATTTTGTTTTTAATAATGTAATAAATTCGTATATTCTATTTTTCTTTACTTGTCCTATTTGGTAACAATTCCCGGAACGAGAATCAGGAATTTTAGAACATTATTTATCATAAATTAAAAAAAAAATAAAAGAAAAGATTATATATTAAATTATTTACATCTTAATTAATATAAAAAAAAGGATTATATTTTACAAAACATTGTAGACCTCATCTAAGCCACTGCATCTGGGTAAAGTTCCCAAAATACTGGCAGCATTACCCCGTTGAATGGCTGAGCTGATCCTTTGACCGAGGTAGCTGCCAGCTCTTGGGTCCCCAGTTGACTCCCAAAGCCTCTTTGAGAGGTCTATTATTTATCATAATAATTTTTAATTATAAAAAACTATTCAGTTCAATCATTCGGTCGACAATTTCTGATCTCTAACTCTTATGTGTGGTTAGACATACGCCATTTTTGTTGGTAAATAAGACAAGCTAATAAAAATAGACTATACAAATCTTGTAATGTTAATAATTTATATGAGCAAGCTGTACTTTCCTGTTATTGAAGAAGACATTTTGTGTTAAGTAACTTCTTTTATACGTATTGTGTGTATCTTTTGTTGGAGATCCTTAAATGAAGTAAAATAATCTGGCAATGCATGATTGTGATCTCTGGTGTTAAAATGTTCATGGGCGACGGTGATGACTTAATTTGAGGTGTCCCGCCTACTCGTAACGTAAAATGTTACGAAAAATATTATGCCCAGTTTTCTTTAATATTTCGAGGGTAGTAGCATTTGAATTGGAAAGATATCCACTTGTAATTTAAGTCGGTTTTTTTTACATTTTTTTTTACGTCTACAGTACAAAGTATAAGATAAGTTTCCTACAAAGTTCTTTCCGCGCCATTTTGTTTTTTTTTTCCACTTTGTCGAAAGGTAATGGCGGCGAGTAATTTCAGGTTTTCAGCGAAGTCGCGGCTCGCCGGAGGGCTCTTTTGTGAATAAGAAGTTAAATTTGTACGGTCTGTAGAGTTTTTTGTAGGATTTAACCTTTAATTATGCTGAACGTCTATCTGTCTTTATCATAGTAATAAATATGAATATTAATATTTATCACATTAGAGGCTAAAAAGTTTTCTTACTAGCTCAAGGACGGAACTAATATTTTGGTTGTGACCGTAACTTAGCGGCCGCTTTATAGCGCCAATCAAGTTGCGTTCACACTCAAATACTGTTCAATTGTCAGTGGAATCAAGTTTCTTAAGAGTGTTTTTTGATAATATAGCTTTTTATGCCTCAGCTATACTAATATAAAGCTGAAGAGTTTGTTTGTTTCTTGGAGCGCGCTAATCTTAGTAACTACTGGTTAGAATTGAGAATTTATTTTTGTGATAGATAGTTTATTTATTGAGGAAGGCTTTATGCTATATAACATCACGGTAAGACTCATAGGAGCGAAGCAGTAAACATTCTAGGTAACGTAGCGTTTTGGCGTGAAACTTAACAAATTTAACGTAATTTTGCATTTATAATATTAATACGCATAGTATGAAATGTCACAGAATATAAAAATCGCAGAAGAGTCACATTCACAGTCACAACAGCCATTCACGCGTTCCAACTTTGCGCTGGAAAAAAAAAAATTAATTCCAGTCTGAAGGACACTAAAAAACGTCTAGGTATTCATGTTTTTAATTTACTCTCAAAACAGCCCTCAGCAAAGCAAACCGATGCAAATGTTGAACTACCCTCGTAATTAAGAGATTCGAAAACGTTAGGTCTTACGGTTTTTATAATAGAGATGACTTTGCAATAGCGGTGCGGAGCTATTGACTTGTTCGCGTATAATTTATTCTAGAACTTACTGTAGCCTGTGTAGAGAGAGTTACAGGATTATGAATCTTATTTTTAGATACATAGAGTTCGTTTTCTAGTGAGTTTTTCGTGTAAATTGGTAGGATTTTTTTTTTCATGTTTAATAATAGTTCCATTTTGAATTTTATGTTCCCGTGAAAAGGGTACGTTTTTTGAATAGCTATTTGTGTAATTGATAAGGCATATTTATTTTATTACTGTCATAATACTTTAGCAATATTTGTTGTGATATTAAACCGTCTTTGAAGAAGGATATTTGATTTTGATCTTTATTGGTGTTGTAGTAAAGTTTAAATTAAATTAAAATTTTAGTATACAGTGAAATATATTATAAATAAACTTCAGCAAGAATTTCGTTTTATAAGTCCTATCATGTTAGTCACGGAATGTGGATTCTATTAAAAATAATACAAAAATGTGAGCTTCTTTTTTAAACTTATTTCGCTACATTTATTATTTATTTAGAATTAAACGCGAACGCCTTTTTAATTATAATAAATGAATGTATTTATTTCTCATTCTTTCACATACCTACATTCTCCATCATGTACGAACATAAACCCTTGATAAATATACGATATACAATAAAGTTTTGTCGCAGTCGAGCAAAAATACGCCTATGTGGTAAGTCCCAGTTCGGGCGCCATGTTGCCGGATCGATGTCGTTCATACAACATCGGTCTCTCGTGGAAATATGTGACCAAGGGGTGATGTAGCGTTTTTCTGAGAACTTAAATTTCGCGTGTAATTAGTTTTAGGGATATCATCGAGAATTACGATCGTTTGTAATACGAACTGATGGAGTGGTGCGTATGAAATTGCGTGTTTCGTTGCACGTGTAAAATGATAAATTGCTTTTTGTTGGCGATATTTCACAGAATTTCGTTACTTTAATGATACGTAATTGTGGTAGATAATTCAGTGTACATTATAATAATAGTATTTTGTTATTTTTGTTAATAGCTGTTGCTGTTACGTCAGTGTTTTTTAAGTTTTTTAGATATCTCAATGTTGCTTAATTAAATTTAGGTGCGGCAGTATTTCGTTTTTATAAATCTGTGGTTTTGTAAGCTTTTTTTTACTAAGATTTAAGTAAATTTTGGAGATCAAACGTTTTAAAGTCTTCGGTACCTAGTCGAGGGTTCAGAAACACACAATACAAACACTTTAACCACGTTGAATTGTTTTTGTCATGATTGAGGATCGAACCCGCGATCGTTAGTGCTTTTAGTCGGTTCATTTAACCACAGTAACTATATATCGTTATATATTATATATAATTAAATTAGTTTACTCGGTTAATTTGTAGCTTTTCAACGATAAACCTATTACATTATGTCGATGTCAGTGAAAAATTAATCCACCTATTAACAGGATTTACGGATGATTAATTTAGTAATGAAAGCTAGAATATTTGTGCGTGAACTGTATATCGACCCGACTCGATGGCGCCCGACGTGGGGCCGATTTGTATCGCTATGCCTTTACTTCGATGCAAGAATTTTGTATTTTCCAATGCGATTACTTATTTTGTAATTTTATTATTTACTAGTTTTGGCTCGCGTTAATGTAGATTTGGTTTATAATAAAATTTCTATGTAAATTAAATATAGCCTATAACCATTTTCAATAATGTACCTTTCAAATGGTACCATAATGTTTAAAATACGTTTATCGGTTTAGGAGGTTACTTCGCACATATACAAATTCGCTGCCTTGATTGTTAGTATAAGTACATATTAAAATGTAATTAGATTGTATTGTTCTTTAAGTTATGACCATTCGATATAATTTATTTTCATTAAAAAAAATTTCAGTTTTCATTCAAGTAAAAACCGTGAGAAATGACTTGTACCACGTCAACGTTTCAACGACGCCGCAATGCAGTATGGGACGGGAAAAGTTATCGTGATTGTTACAGAAACTAGATTGCTTCCAAGAATTTCGTTGTGCGTGCTGCGATTCGTGAGACATTAAAATATTGATAAAGTAGGGTCATAAAAAAGTTATTTAGATATTTATTGAGGTTCTTTAATAAAGATTGATATGAAAGTGTTATGTTATCAATAAAATTATATTAGTTGCTTTTTGAATTGACTTACGGGAAATTTTGTTCTATTAATGACTTCAAAAAAAGGGGAAGGTTCTTAATTCGTTACTTCAGAACTTTGTCATTTAGAGACCGATTTTTTTTTTATTTGCAAGAGTACACTTCTGATTTGTCCCATAATGTGATAATTAAAATTGGTTCAGTAGTTTGTAGTTTCTGAATCCAAAAAAAAAAAAAAAAACTAAAATAAGTATAACATTCAGGTCCTTTTTGATAAAAAAAGTCCTAGTTTTATATTAGAAGTGTCTAATGAGTTTTGTATTTATGATTACCAGGAGTCGTGGAATATTTATCAGTAAATTTCTCGTTTTAAGATCCGTGAATATAGAAACGGATTTTATAATAAAAACCCAAGGTATGAAATTGATGTGTACTTGATGGGATGTCCCATGTGATATTCGCCAATTTCATAACAAACTCTATCATTTAAACATGCGATGGCATGAATTTCTAAAAAAACGCTACGCTTTTATAGACTTGGCGTTATCTGCCAATAGATTTTAGTGTTTTACAGAAAATGTTTTAAATGCCAACTAAAAATCGTTACAAAGTAATGTTTTAAATATAATTGCATAAAACGATGGTTTGTTTGCGTTTTCCTATTGTATCACATTGCTGATTTATCTATGCGAACAATGCAGCAGCCCTCATGTCATGTATAAAGACAATGCATAATAATGTTGCTAATTAATTACTGACATGCCTAACTATAGCTTGTTATAGAAAAGTGTAGTACCACCACCAGTGAGTACATCTTGTATACGGGCTGATTCGATCAAGGAAGTGCTACACTCTCACAGAAAATGGCGTAACGTGATGGAGCCGGAAACCTTATTGTCTCCAATAACTTTATTTAATTTCTTTACCTCTTTATTCCTCAATCTTTTTCAAGCTGACAATGCATTTAATGCTCCTCTGGTGCTGTAAATGCTGCAAGTGTATTTAAAACATGTAGTCAGGCTGATTTTAAGGGTTACCTGAAATTAGATGATCAATGACGCCAAAGAACATCTACAATTAGAACCAGAGAGGTCCCATATACGTTGCAAAATATGATTAATAAAAGATGAAAACAGTTTGGAAGTAAGGCAAAGGAAGGGCAATCCTTTCTCTCTTTTTCTCTCAGTCACTCACCGAACATGCTAATTTTCTATCTGTGGTACTTCCCGATAAAGCCAGCCCGTATACGAGCTGTAGTCAGTTAAGCTCGATCACAATAGAAATATACCAGAATATTCTCGTTTGAAATAAATATCGATTCTGTGTTGCTACGTCCATTTTACACAACGCTGCGATTAACAATAGTTGCGTGAATGACAGCAAAGATTTTCATTAGCTAATGGATCTTTATACGCACTAAATTTTATATGCAAAATATAGTATCTTTTTTGTATTACGTTTTCGAGGTTAAATCTTTAAATGGAATTTAATTAGGGAAATGGATGGAGCTAAGAAGGGTTATGTTTATTTTGAAAGAAATCTAAGCCTAAGAGGTCGAAGTACGAGCTTGGACAAAGTTACGTGCGCGCGTTAAACCACGTTCGTATCGTTGAGAGAATAGAAGATTTAGACAAGATTAGAGAATTGTATTAAATAGTAGCTTTCGATTTTCATGTACGAAAATTATTCATTCTTCATTTACTTGATGTTAAAAAAGTAATAAAAACATTATAGTTTTATGTGACTTAGTGTGTAATGTATAACTTTAAATAAAAACACATTTATTAATTCAATTCCTTTTGTTAGAGTCATCTTCGTCTCGAATAGCAAAATAATTACTATTATAATTTTACGAGCAAAAAATTCTGATACTTTTTTAAATAAATTAACACAGAATTTATCAATGCTGAGGTTATACGAAATTCGCCAGACTAGCTAGTTTTAAATTCAAAATATACTTTATTCAAGTAGGTTAAACTCTTTTGAATTATCAAGTTACAAATTAGTCTCTTAACTATAAAGCTCTCCGTTTTGGAAAGAAGATTCTACTGAGAAGAACCGGCTAGAAACAATATACGTATTATATAGCACAAAGCTGACGAAGTTGCGGATCTGACCTAGTGCAATATATGTACGTAAAATAAATACGTGAAGACAATGACCTGATCCAAGGTAGAATGTTTGACGTGAAGCTCGTATCGATCGACAGTTGCCAGGGAGGCGGTGGCGCCCGACGTGGGGCGGATTTTTATTATGGCGCCGAGAAAACGGGGCCCCTGTTCCTGGAGAATTGTGTTGAATTTATACAGCTCATTGTGTAGGGAATAGTTTTCATTGTGTTTATTTATTGTTATTAGATTATTTAATCTATATTATTATAATGTGTGTGTAATGTATGTTACCATTACAATTATGATTTAAACAAACTAAATAACTAAAGCAAAAGCAAACTTTTAAACCGTTTTGGATCAAAATTCTATATGACTGATTTTTAAAGTATACCCTTTCTCATAAGAATTTTCAAAATCGCTAGAAGACATTACGAATTAAAAACCTCCTCCCTTTTCAAGTCGGCTAATAATATATGCCAAAATTTGTAAGAACGGATCAATGCTTGTCGCTCTTTTACGTAAAAACTACTGAACAGATTCTGGTTAAACTAAACAGTAATAGTAGATAAAGTAAGTAGGTACGTAATAGAGTAAGTGTGAAGTCACGAAAGACTTCAAAAGTATGAGAAGTAGTGTCTGAGATAAGCGGTTTGAAACGAACGTTCACATAGAAATCATAACATTAGCATATGGAATCGTAAAATCTTTAACTTAACGTGTCCACTATGAAGATAAAAAATCAATATATATAAAATGATCGTAAAATTTTTACGTTACGGTTACTTTGGTGTTATTTTTAGAACGATATGGGTTTATAGTACGCGTTCTAATCTTTGTTAGTATTACGTTAAAAGCAGTTAAATTTAACTCGTATAAAAATTAGAGGTTTTCCGCGTAATTTAATGAGGCGAGCAGAAGAATGCGATAGCTTTTAACTATCTATACTAATATTAAAAATCTGAAGAGTTTGTTTGTTTGTTTGAACGCGTTAATCCCAGAAACTACTGGTTTGAATTGAAAAAATCTTTTTGTGTTAGATAGTTTATTGATTGAGGAAGGCTATAGGCTATATTACATCATGCTACGACTTATATGAGCGAAGCAGTAGTAATAAACGCAAGGAAAACCGCAAGGGACAGCTAGTATTTATCAAAGAGTTATGCGAAGTGGATTTTCATTTTTATCTTAATTTTTATTTAGTTTATTATTTGATTTCGGTTCCCATACAAATTTCATCGCTTTAGTAGTTTAATTTTTAAATTTTTATGTCCAGTAAATGGAATTACTCATGTTTGTCTTTGAAGTCTGTTGCTTTTCTTAAAAATTTTAAGTCTAATCTAACTTTAATGTCTTAATTATTTTCTAGTGGTATGTAAGAAAAACTAATTAGGAACCACTGGTAGCGATTGGGGTGAGGGGTTGTTTGTGTGTGCGTCCGTTGCTTTATAACTACTGATGGTGTTCGTGTGGGTACAAGTTTACAAGCCACAAAAGGGTGTTAGATTAAATAGGATTTTTCTAAAATGGAGGTATCCGTTTATTTATTTAAGAATATGATGCAATTACTTTTGGGTGACTTTCAAAATGAAGGAGTCTATTTGGATGAAATTCTAGTTTTCTTCATTCCACGTGACATTGGCGAATTAACTTGTGTTTCACGGGCACAACCAAAAGCCATTAACCAAAGAATTAAATTGATTGAAATGTTACACAGTAT
This sequence comes from Hypolimnas misippus, assembly GCA_037950945.1. Lineage (NCBI taxonomy): Eukaryota > Metazoa > Arthropoda > Insecta > Lepidoptera > Nymphalidae > Hypolimnas > Hypolimnas misippus. Next base: position 5,955,615 of record JBBEEQ010000002.1, read on the forward strand.
CCTAATTATATCCAGAATATTATCTTTAAATGGAGATATACCTAATTTTGTTCAATAAAACATTATTTCCTTTCCTAAAATTTCATTTTTTACGCTGAAAAAATAAATACACGTGATATCATACTATCAACCCTGGTGATATTTCGGCATTTTTCCTAGCTCTCTCTCTTTAGAGCCTCAAGTGATTAATGGATGATCCTATAAGCGGAGAACAAAACTCATAGACGGACGATGGCTCATGATTATTTCCATTGATAATGCATAAGAGTAGGCCGGTCACCTGATGTTTAGTGACCACCCACGTGGACACATGGACATTTACAGCACCAGATGAGCTACAATGCGTAGCCATATTACCGCTGCTCTTCCATTCACCGTAGAAAACGCTGTACTAGTTCCCTTATGCCGATATTCTGAGCTCTTATGGTACTGACGGTTAAGCCATATACGATCCGTAGTCAGTTGACTACAGCTAGGCTCAAAGATTGTTTTAACAAACCAATTAAAGGTCACATTTTTAAATAAACAAAGATCATATTGCAAGCATAGAATGAGGTTTAGGTATATTCGCAATTCAAAATGGGTACTAAAATCACGTATATTTTTTTTAAATAAAGATCACATCGTTAAAGACATTTAAAAGCGTGCAGCATCCAAAGATCAACATGCAAACGACTGCTAAAGTCCGTTGCATAATATATGAGTTACAAGCGATAGGCGATTTAATATATAAGCCTCATTTGGTATCAGCTATCTAGGTAATATTATATCAATTCGATTATTTGGTAAATGGCTTTTAGTAGTGCCAATTAGGCACATATTATTTCGCCAATGTCACGTGAAATGGAGAAGACACGATGGAGATTGATCGGTGGAGTCAAGAACTTCAACCAAATTTTTAAAACACCCTGTAGGTAATATTTCGAAAACTGCGGCTGTCTAACATAAAGACACTGACAGTATTTTTTTTTTTTTTTTTTTGAGAAATAAATCTTAAACCATAAATTCTTTCATGTGTAAAGCAATGAAATAATGTAAAGCTTTATAAAATTCTGAGAGCAAAACTTATATAGACTTAAATTATTTTCAGTTTAAAAAATAAACAATAAATGATTTCATGATCCAGTGTCCGGAAACACACAGACCATGACAAATATCCGTATGGCTATTTAGACGTTTGACGTGAACGAGGATCGAACATTCCTTAGTCGTTTCTCAGTTACAGTGTCCACTGTGCCAAACTATTGGTCAAACCTTGTCCAGAAGTAACAATGAATGGTTGATAGGGTAATACTGTGTCAAGCCACACGGACTTCATTTTGAGAAAATGGCGTCTAACGATGACAAACCTATTCTTAACAAATTTGTTTGAAGACGTATATTATCCATCTTCTATTTTTTATTTTGATGGAAAGTGCAATTAATTAAAAGCAGATTGGGACAATAAAAAGTTTTATCTAATAATAACTTTTTCAAATATTACATTACTGAGTATTGCAAAATATTGTGTACACTTGATTATATGAAACATTAAATTAAGAAATGTTTTTCCGTACTTAATTACTTCAGATGATTTGAAAATTTTTTGAATAATGTTAAATACATGATGAAACTACATAATTATCTCCGAATTTAACTTTTTGTGGGTTGACATGTTGCATCTAAATATTCCTTCATCTATGTCAAGGACAAAAATAAACATAAAATCGCTACAGCCTATCAAGTGACCCTCATAACCCAAGCTAAATGACTCCCCTCGACGTTCACAAAAGCTGTATTAAGTAAGCGAAATGGAACCGGTTCAAGAGATGACATCACTGCGCGTTACGATGCAAAAACGGAACGACCTTACTATCTAGGTAACAGAATAGGGTCTCGCTTTTTTTATAACATAAGTTACAAGACCATCTGTCGTCAGCAGTACCGTATCAATCTCAGTTCTATTTTAGCCTGTAAGTGAGAATCGTTATAGATGCTAAACGTTAATTCTGATTGGTAAACAATATGAGAAAACTAAAAACGATTTTTAAATACCTATTCAATGATACCCCACTTGACATAGTTCGTCAATTTTAATTTTTTTCTTTTTCATATTATGATGCCCAAACTTGGCCATTTCGATTTTTTCAAATTTTTGTGCTTTCTGTTTCATTTGCGCCTTTATGATGAATCGGCTCACGCGTTTGGTACAAACTCACATTCATTCATACATAAAAACATTATCACCATTTGCGTCGCGCAGTCATGTAAAAATAGCGGGCATAGAAGCGGGCGTGGTCATCTGATGTTACGTGATCACCCAAGGACATTTGCAGCTTCAGAAGAAACAATACGTAGTCAGCTTCAAAGGGATGGATTGAGGGATGACAGGGAATAGAAAGAAAAGAAAAATTGGTGTTTCCGCTCACCCACTCTCCAAACGTACCACAGCTGTATTAGATAGAGTGTGGTACAGCCCTGGTCGATCCAGACCGCATAGGAACTATAGTCAGTTTGCTACAGCTATATATGGACGCTGATAAGCAACACTGTGTTAAGGCACACGGACTTAATTTTGAGAAAAAGGCGTCTAAACTTGTCTAACGTATTTTTAATATATCTGTTTGATAAATTGTATGTCCATCTTTTCTTATCTATTTTGATAAAAACTTTAATTAATTAAAAGTAGATTAAAGTAAAGAGTTTTATCTAATAATAAGTTTTTTAAATACATGAGATTATTATATATTTCAAAAGATTATTGCATAATCCAAAATATGGAACACACTTCAATATTCTAAACATTAGATTAAGAAACATTTTCCGTATTAATTTAATTCAGATGACTTGAAATTTTTTTGAAATAAGTTAAATACGTAATATTTTATCAGAATGCATCAATATCTCCGAATTCGACTTTTTGTGGGTTGACACATTATTGCCTATCAGCATCCATATGTACTGAATAGGATTTCGATGCGATGCTGTCTAACCACTGGTCCATAACGGTATGTTTCTGAAATCGGTAAAAAATAAATTAAAGCAGGTCGGGTCGACGTTTTTTGTCGGACGGACAGACAATGGAATTCGCTTTCGTATAATACAAAGGAACAATATGAATTCGATTGAAATTTATCAATGCTTTCGATCGACGGTAAAAAATAACGGATTCTAAGCTTACACATACGGATCGACGAAGAAATTTGCATACAATTATTATGGTGACTCTAGTTTTTGGCTGCGACTTCGTTCGGAAATGAAGACAAACAGGAAAACCATATGAAAGTTTTTGTTTTTTATCTCCCAGGAACAGATTACGGACTTGACCAGGGCAGTACCACACTCTTAAGTGGCTGTTATAGCCACATTGAGGGAGAGAGCTGACCTAACTTAACCCATTCTTTCGTTATTCCTTACTTCCTATTCTCCTCCATTACTTTTCTCTAAAAGCTGGCAGACCATTTGTGAGTCCTGGTAGCGTAAATGTGTGTGGGCGGTGATGACCACTTAGCGTCAGGTGACATGGTAATCCACTATAAAGGTCCGATGGAAACCATGCATAGTGGAAAGTGGACAGCAAATCGTTAACAATGCAATTGTAAAAAATTTAATATATTGTTCTGTACTGTAATAGTCAACTGAGTCAGTTCACAACAGAGTGGTGTGGCTCAGAAATACTAGAAGAACTGACCCCAAATAAAATGGGAAATAGTTAGGACAAAGAAAAAGAAGTTCTGTACTGTAATAGCCTGTAAATGTCCCACTGCTTGGCAGAGGGCTCTTATATTAATGAGATTAGGATCTGAATCCGCCATGCTGCTAGAATACCAATCAACTATTTCAAAGTTTTACTACTAAAGGTCTAGTGGTTACAATACATCGATCTCAACCGATCATCGCTTTTTAAGTGCTAAATTTGTGATTAAATTCATACCAGCATTTCTCGTGACACATGTATATCCGGCTCGCTGAGGACCAGCGCGCTTCTAACGCTTAATATGAGCCCTTTGCTGAGCTGTAGGATATATACAAACTGTTGCAGTTTAAAGTACTACAATCAAATATATATACCAAGTAAATAAACAGACGTACATGTCCAATTATTATATAATAACATCCTCAATGTAAACAATCGCCGAAATAAGGAAACGCTCCCACGCGAAATGTATTAGTTTAACGTTTTATGGGAACGAACACACGTACTTACGACGTTATATTACGTAATCTCGTAACAATGCCGCATCTATCATTTCGTTTATTTACGCAACGTAAAAGTGTTGACCGACTTCCCAAAATAATTCATTCTTCAATTCTTCTATTTCTAATTTAAATAATAATAGTAATCATTAGAATTATCATTTTTAACAAGTATTCCTAATGCTGAAGGATCGGACAATCCAATTTACTTGTTAACGTGTTCAGGATTCTATTGGAGCTTGACCGTAGTTTTAAGAGAATACATGAAGATTTTTTCCTAATGACGGCGTAGAAGTCGTCTTATTTGTTCTTAAGCAAATATATCCGGATGTTGAACAAAACCGCGGTAAGCCCAACAACGCCTTAATACCGTTATTAAATAAATAAATAAATAACGCATCACACTCAACGACCCCCATTAAGATCTCATGACCTTGTGTCGGGGGTCCGAAAACACTCACAACACTAACACAAACACCCAGACCACGACAAACATCTGTATGGCCAATACACACGTTTTCCGCGAGCGGGGATCGAACCCGCGACCGTTAGCGCTTTAGTCAGTTGCAGGGACCACATAGTATTTTGACTAGTATTAATTCTTAAAGTACTTCAATTTTTTAAATTAAGAAACTTTTTCGGTACTTATTTTGTTTAGATGATTTGAATTTTTTTTGAATAATGCTAAACACATTACACATTATCGAAATACATCAATATGTCCGAATTTAACTATTTTTGGGTTGATACATTATTGCTTATCAGTATCTAATAATACACGCGAATCCGGCTAGCTAGTTAATTAATTAATAATAAATCAAAACTTTACGATTCAAAAATCCTAACTAACCAGCATCAAAGTAGCGCCACACTCATACCGTAAACCGAATAAAAGAAAAAAGTTGTGAAAATTTTAAATTTGGAACGACGGAAGCGCATTCCACGTTCGCACGCCGTCTATTTCGGACGTGTCTACGCGCTCCGGTTGAATGTTTTATTTTATTTTTATTGTTTTGTTTTAAATACCGTTGTATTGTGATAAGGGCTATGACAGGTGCTTGGTATAGGGTTTTCGGGGTTTTAGTAAGTTTTTGTTTTTGTTGTGTTGGTATTTTTGTTGTTCCATATTCAAACAGTGATGACGGGCTAAGGTTACGTCTGTCCGTCCGTTTGTTTGTCCGATATTTGAAGGGCTATATGTTTTGTACCGTTATTGATATGTGGTTGTAATATTTACATATTACTAGTTCACGTAACTTTGTCTGTGCAATTTTCATCCCCTATTTCAACCCCTTTGAGTTTCATTTCGTTTTCTAAGGTTCAATCTATATCTTTACCGAATTTCTTTAAAGCTTATTCACAGATTTGGGCGCGTCATTGTAACAGACAGATATTTTCAGCTATACAATATTACGATTATGACGGACGAACTAAATCGTGGTCAAACGCGAGTTGGGCGAAACGGAACGTTTTGTTTATTTCGTCAACCACGTGGACGTGAGTTTCGAAATCTAAATCAAAATATACCTTATGTAAGTACGTTTTCAAAAGTCAGTTTTAAATCGTCAATACAAAAAACAATAATAGAAAAGACGGAATATCTTTACTCGGATACACACACATAAGAAACAGCAAAAATAAAAAACACACTTCGACTTAAGCCTAAGTGTTACAAACAATAACAAAAAAAAACAATACTAAAGAAAAAAAAGAAAGACACAACGTCGTTTAATATTAAAAAAATTCAAAAAACAAGATAATAATAATAATAAAACAATTGAAATTAAAATAAGATAAAAAATTGAGCTAAAATAAAACCATGTTCAACACGCGTCTAGCTAAACAGTGTTTAAATAAATAAACGCATCACACTCAACGGCCCCCATTAAGATCGCGTGACCTTGTGTCGGGGGTCCGGAAACACTAACACAAACGCCCAGACCACGACAAACATCCGTATGGCCAATACAGACGTTTGCCGTGAGCGGGGATCGAACCCGCGACCGTTTAGCGCTTCAGTCATTTGCAGTGACCACTGCGCCAACGTGTCCGTTTAGAAATTAAACATTAGGTTTAGGTTAGGTTTTAAGCATATGTTAAAAACGAAATTGGCCCTTAACTAAAGAATTGTATTGAATTGAAGAACGAAATTGTCTTTGGACGCGGATTTTTAGTACAGGATTTTATGGACACGCGTTTAACGTATGTTTAATCTTTTTTGTAGTATGTAGTAGTTAAGTGGTTAATGTGTGATGTCCCCGGAAAGGAATCTCCCTCAGCTATAATAGAAGTTGTACTTCAAAACTGATTGTCAGTGACGTCAATTTAAATAATAAGGAAGCTACCGCCGGTTCGGAATGTAGATAGAAGAACCGGCGAGAAATTCGGAAGAATCTTTTTTTTAAATTAGGTCACTACAATTTTTCATGAATTACAAATTAAGTAAAAATTCTGTATTAAATTCATCTTACTAAAGCAACAAATCTTTATCGTCAACATAATCGTGGGATTTAGGTATCGTCGGCTGACACAGACGACACTAGGACATCTCGACTCTCGTCATCATCGAAATGTTATCGGTTAACGTTATCGAGTAATCTATACCATAAATGATGTAACTACAAAACTACCGGTTCTACAACAAAACGCGGCGTCGTCAAAACATACGTTTAAAAATAACTTTTCTATTTATAAACATCGGCGACCGTTTCTCGACTCTTGCTACTTATAAAATATTAGCTGTCAAATTGGTATAATAAAAAGTTTTATCTAATAATAAGTTTTCCAAATAAATTAAGAAACTTTTTTATACATATTCAGTTATTTAAACTTGATTTTTTAGAACAATGTTAAATATGTAACCCATTATCAAAATACATAAATATCTCCGAATTCGACTTATTGCGGGTTGACACATTATTGCTTATCAGCATCCATTTATCAAGGCCGGTTTTAGTATATATCCGATAAGGTTTTTCGGAGATAATAGGACTCATTAACTACTAACAGCAAATGACCCGCGGTTACGGTGAACGTATTTCTGTTTATAACAATAGTTATGTTTGAACTCTGTTATATTTTTCTACGTAAACAAAATTATCGAAACGTCTCATTGTAAGTGGCTAAAAGTTAATAACGCTGCGTTTCATACCCTACACACCCAACATAAACATAAGCTGTGGAAATCACAAAAAGGCTCGTCCGACCCACATACTCTGGGTCAGCCAGCAAATAGGACGCGGGGTCAGATGGCACTGACGTTACCATTTCGTCGAGATGAGATCATCGCGCGTTACCAAGTGCACGGGATGTAGATCGTTCGGTATTCGAATGGGATAGAGGTTAAAATTCAAGGGAAACTATTTGCGTTAAATTGTAACAAATACTTGTGTTAATGCAGTGGTTCTTAAACTATGGATCATTGACGCCTGGAGATCTTCGTGTGTGTAAGGGGATTCGCTGTCTTATATGGGAGCGGATAAGCAATATTGTATCAAGCCACACGGACTTAAATTTGACTTCAATGGCGTCTAAAGATGTCAAACCTATTCTTAATTTTGTATGAAGAATTATGTATCAATCTTTTCTTTTATATTTTAATAAAAATAATAATGAATTAATATTAAATAGAAGATTAGTATAATCTCCAAAAATCAAAAGTTTGATCTAATAACAAGTTTTTCTAATATAAGTATGAGATTACAATAATCTACGAACAGTTCTTAATTTCGAATGACATATTCATTTCGATTATTATTATTTTTAATCAAACTACTGAACCGATTTTGATGAAATGTCTTTTGGACCAATCTGGTAGTATACAAATCAATTCATACAAATACATAATTAAAATCAAGCATTTTTCAAATAATCAGTGAACATACATAAAAAAACGTGTAAAAATTGATTACCTCATTTTTCGAAGTCGGTTTACAAGTCACCCTAAACGTTCGGTTAATCGCATTACGCGGAAGTGGGCTACGCGGGGCTTCGATACGAATCGGTGTAGTGTGTCGCCGTGTCATCGGGGGGACGGGGTTCGATGACTAAGCGTAGCGAAAATCGACGCATCTTGTTTCCTTAATATATATTCTAAAAAAGGAGGTTTTATGTTCGGCTGTTTGTAACGCACGTATAAACTTTATAGTCGGAACCGACTTCAAAATTATGAAAAAAATTTATTTTTTACTTTTCAGTATACTTGTTTCGGTTTCGAAGTCGGTTTGTGTTTTTTTTTTTTCAAAAAGTTTATTTGTTTACACTACGGAAATATCCGAAAAGATACTACCCCATTCTCGGGCTATTTGTCATTGCCGGAAGAATTTTAGTTGTTAATTAATATTCTGTACTTGTAAAGATAACAAGACATAAAAATAACAAAATGAATTACAATTATTTAGTAATTTTCGAAAGGTTAGCAAAAAATTGTCAAATAAAAGATTAAAACGTTTTGGAACTAACTATGGGAGTAATTGGTTAAAGTTTTGGAACTTGTGGACTAATATTTATTACGTTCAAGAAACTAGTAAGTGTTTAGAAACGGGACGGTATAATTTAATTTTTTAAAATGGTGTCCCCGTTTTTATTAAACCCGGATTACAAATCAAGTATTACCCGGACGTTCCCGAATGTCCTCTAATCTAGGATAGATCTAGATGGTAACCCTAAAGTAAAGTAACAGCCTGTAAAGGTCCCACTGCTGGACAAAGACCTTCTCTCCTATTAAGAAGACTTAGAGCTTAATCAACCACGCTGCTCCGCTGCGGGACGGATATACATATATGTCAGAATTCCTCCCGGCACATGCAGGTTTCGCGATGTTTTCCTTCACCGAGCTCGAGATGAATTTAAACACAAATTTAGCAATTGAAAACTCAGCGGTATTGATATCGACGTATTCTAAACATTAGCTGCCTTAATACAAAAGATTTAAACAGACGTTAAACTCGTGTTTAAAAAAATCCGTACTACAAATCCGCGTCTAAGCACAGTTTTGAGTTAAACATGCTTCAGATATAGATTAACATATGTACGTGTAACATTTTCTCAATAAGTTTTTTATGAGTTTATTCGCTATTAATTTAGATAATATTTGGACGCTGATAAGCAATACTATGTCAAGCCACACAGACTTAAATTTGAGAAAATGGCATCTAAAGATGACAAACCTATTCTTAATAAAACTGTTTGGAGACGTATGTATTCATTTTTTCTTTTCTTTTTTGATAAAAGGTATAATGAATTAAAAGCAGTTTGATATATTGAATATATTATCTTATAAAAAGTTTTTTAAATATTTCAAATTATTGTATAAATTGCAAAATATGGGACGCACCCGAAATTCGAAGCAATTAATTAAGAAACTTTTTTCCGTACTTATTTATTATTATTATTATTATTATTCTTTATTGCACAAAGATAACAGTGTACAAAGGGCGGACTTAACGCTACTACAGCATTTTCTGCCAGCCAACCCAGAAATGTACAAGAGAAATTTTTAGTAGGCGTGCACATTTAGTGATATATGTAAAATATATTATAAATAAATAACAACAGATACGTAAATTATTTTAAAATAAATAAAAAGATATAATACATATATTACATTAAACTATACATACATAAATATAATTAAACAAATATAAAATAAATTAAATATATATACAATAATAGATAAATAACATATTATATAGTATATAGAAAAATATGAATTCATTGACGACAGAACATTTCACATTACATTGTTGTCACTGTGGTAGTACTCCTTTACTTGACGCTTAAAAGAGTCACGCGATGGAGCTTTTCGAATGGACTCAGGCAGAGCATTCCAAAGCCGGGCAGCAACAAGGGCAAAGGAGTTGGATACGAAGCCGGATTTGTGGGAGGGAATGAAGAGAGTAAGTGAGTGAGAAGATCGTAGTGGTTTATCATGAGTAGAAGATAGAAGGGAAAATTTGGAAGATAAATAGGTAGGAGCGTTAGGATCATTTAGTGTATATGTCTTGAATTTTTTAATTTCAAATAGATTATGTAGTATCAAAATATATCAATATCTCCGAATTTGACTTTTTATGGGTTGACGCATTATTGCTTATCAGCATCCACTTAAGCAATGTTTAATGTTTAAACACTGTTTAGCTAGACACGTGTTGGACATGGTTTTTATGCGTCTTTTGTAGTATGACAGTAGGTCGTATTGGCTCTGCATGCATTTTCTAGCGAGACAAAAAAAGCTTTACTTCTATAGCATAGCAAAATGCGAAGTCGGTTAAAAGTGTAAACAAATACAAGTAATCAGTAATATATATTCCCGTTCGACATAACAATGAGATTAGAATATAAATTGTATTATTTAAATAAATCAACGCGTGTTTGCTTTTTTTATTACTTACTGTCCCTCGCGGTTTCGCTCGCGTTTATGGTTAGTGCTTTTCTCCTAGAGTCTTAGCGTGATGGATGATGATAAGCAATAATGTGTCAACCCACAAAAAGTCGGAATTCTGTGATATTGATGTATTCTGATAATGCGTCACGTGTATGTGTGTAACTCAATAACGATAAGTATCGAAAAAAGTGTCTTAATTAATTGTTTAGAATATTGATGCAATAATTTGACAGACGCGTTGGCGCAGTGGTCACTGCAATTGACTGTAGCGCTAACGGTCGCGGGTTCGATCCCCGCTCACGGCAAATGTCTGTATTGGTCATACGGATGTTTGTCGTGGTCTGGGTGTTTGTGTTAGTGTTGTGTTTCCGGACCCCCGAAACAAGGTCACAAGATCTTAAAGGGGGGCCGTTGAGTGTGATGCGTTTATTATTATTATTATAATCTCATATATTTGAAGAACTTATTGCTAGATAAAACTTTCTGTTATACCAATCTGGTTTTAATTAATTATACATTTTATCAAAATAGAAAAGAAAATATGGATATATACGTCTTCAAATAAATTCGTTAGGAATAGATTTGACATCTTCAGACGCCACTTTCTCAAAATGCAGTTCGTGTGGCTTGACACTGTATTGCTTATCAGCGTCCATATAGCATTCCTCAATAAATAAACTATCTAACACAAAAATAATTTTTCAATTCAAACCAGTAGTTTCTGAGATTAGCGCGTTCAAACAAACTCTTCAGCTTTATAATATTAGTAGATTGCGGCGAACATGGCGTTCCAACATGGCGTCGGTGTCAGTTGATATGTCTGTTCCTTCTCAGAACTTGACCGCGATATATACGTTTTGCGGTTGGTTCGACGTGTTTTATGTATGTATCTATGTTTGTATGTACTTGGACATGCGTGATTAATATTAATTGGACGCTGATAAGCAATACTTTTTATGATTTTCAATTTGAATGAGAAAACCCTCGTCCATTTATTTAATTTCTTATTTTTCTTCATCCCGCATTCGTATGGACTTTGATAAGCAATAATATGTCAACCCACAAAACGTCAAATTCGGAGATATTGATGTATTCCGATCACGTATTTAACATGTGTAAAATATTTTCAAGTCGTATAAGCTAAATAAGTACGGAAAAAAGTCTCTTGACCAATTGTTTCGATTTCCAAGTACGTTTCATATTTTGCAATTTTTACAATAATCTAAAGTATTTGTAAAACATTTTTTTGGATAATATATTAAATATATCAATCTGATTTTAAGGTGATGCAGCATCAAAATACATCAATATCTCCAAATTTGACTATTTGTGGATTGACACATTATTGCTTATCAGCATCCATATAAAGTAAGGCAGTACACTGGTGCTTCTCAAGAAAGGGGCATCTTATTCGCATTACTTTGTGACACTATTTAGACCGAGCGCGTGGACCGATTATGATAAATGACGCGTCATAACGGCGCGAGTGTCATAGAAAGTATAATAATTAGAAAAAATGAAAATGGCCGAATTTGGACGCCATATTGTGAAAGAGAAAAAAATTATAACGAACTGTGTTGAGTGGGGTATCGTTGAATAGGTATTTAAAAATCATTTTTCGGTTTCTCATATCATTTTTCAATAATGACTACCGTTTAGAATGTATAACGATTTAAAGTTAGTAACGATTCTCTATGGTCTTGTTAGGGAGTCGGGTTTTTGATTCTTGCAATTAATTACTTGTAATTTAACCGTTTAAGAGTTATAAAGTCGCAGACAAACAGACGCAGAACACGACGCCTCGTGTCAACGTCAGGGGTTAATAGTTAAATAGTTAACTTACAGTTCACCGAACTTTAATAAACCGTACGTACATACGTCGTGTGGCTTCGGTTTGACCGATATATTTTGACCGGTCGGTTAACGATCGATATAACTCGTGGTGAGTTAAATTGTAAAAGTAATTTTTGTGGAAGTTTATAAGCAATAATGTGTCAACCCACGAAAAGTCAAATTATGTAATGAAATGTCAGAATATCGGAGATATTGATATATTCTGACAATGCATTACGTATTAAACATTATTCAAATATTTTCCAAGTCATGTAAACGTACGTAAAAAAGGTTCTTAATTTATTGTTAGAATATTAAATCGTGTTCCATTTTATATTTTACATTATACAATAATGTAATATATTTGAAAAACTTATTAGATAAAAATTTTATTATATCAATCTTCTTATAATTCATTAGACCTTTTATCAATTTTTTTTATGGGAACATATATCACTGAGATACAACTATTACATAATTACTAAAAAATGGACATTTTTTTTCTTCGATACTAATATAATAAATACGAATGTTGTATTTGCGAAGTACACTCTGGAACCACTGAAGTTGTTTTCTAAATTATGTGTCCATTTGAAAGGTACATTATAGGCAATACAAAAGAGAGATGGTCTAGTTGTTAGAACATCTCGACCGGTGATAGCGGATTCGAACTCGAGCTAGCACCACTGAGTTTACAAGTGCTACATTTGCATATAAATTCATCTCGAGCTCGGCAGTGAAAGACACCTGTGACAGGAGACATTCGGACACATGTATATCCGGCTCAAAGGACCAGCGTGGTAGATTAAGCTCTAAACCATCTCCTTAATAGGAGAGAAGGCCTTTGCCAAGCTGTGGAACATTAACCGGCTGTGTGTGACGGTCATAGGCTATATTTAAACGATATCTATATTAACGCAAGCGAAGTCGCGATCTAGAGCTAGTTAATATTACATTAGTATCAATCAAGTCCGTCTAATAAATCAATAATTCATACCGACATCGTCTATGGCATTTCAACGGTGTGTCAAAATGTCATGGCGTCGGTCAGTGACCGCGACATGAGTCTAGGGCTGACGATTATGATAAATTTGCTAGGATTTTTTTTTGTAAGTAAATCTTTTTGTAACGTCTCGTTGTATCTTCACGGTTTCGTGGTTTATAATTGCTGCGCTTTTTTGAATCGTAGCATGATGTAAACTAACTCGTGCTCGCGACTTCGTCTGCGCAGGATTCGTTTTGACTGTAAAGGCTTCCACATAAAAATGAAAATTAAAGTATTTTTATTCAAAATAGGAATGTACATTATCTTTTGAACGTCAAGAAAATGAATCTACCACGGTTTCGGAAAAGTATAGCCTCAGGTCTAAGAAGAAACCGCGAAAGAAACTCAGCGGGACTTTTTTTTTGTTAATATTTTTAACAACGTCAAGATTGGTTACAATACGTAAAATATATTGAGACAGCCTGGAAGCGATCGCATTATTCCCAAGGTGTCGTCATCTAAGAAATCTTTAATTTTATAATAACCTCTAACACACAAACGATTATTTACAATTTTTTTTAACTGTACATAAGAGATATATGGACGCTGATAAGCAATAATGTGTCAACCCACACGGACTTCAGTTTGAGAAAATGGCGTCTGAAGATGTCAAACCTATTCTTACTTAATTTTTTTTAAAGAAGTTTATATCTATCTTTTCTATTATTTTGTTTTAAGGGGTATAATGAATTAAAAGTAGATTGATATATTCAATATATTATCTAATAAAAAGTTTTTCAAATATTTCAGATAATTCTATAAATTGCAAAATATGGAACGAACTTGAAATACGAAACAATTATTAAGACACTTTTTTCCGTACTTATTTAGTTTATATTACTTGATTTTTTTTAATAATGTTGAATAGTTGATTCAGTATCAAAATACATATATATCTCCAAATTTGACTTTTTGTGGGTTAACACATTGCTTATCAGCATCCATATGTATGCTGTCACGACTTTTTTGTAGGAATATATAAGATAAACATTTTCATTGTACATAACGTAGGTTTAACTAACGTTTATCAAAGATTTCCTACTTATTTGACACTTATTGTTATATTTTGTACAATTCACTGGAATTTATCAAAATCGTTTCTTACGAGATGTCTACGTCATAGTACCTTTATGTATGTAAAGTCTCAGCCCGATCCGCAAAGGACAGTTGGACGCTGATAAGCAATACTGTCAAGCCACGAACTTCGTTTTGAGAAAATGGCGTCTAAGTCAAACGTATTCTTAATACATTTGTTTGAATAAGTATTTATCCATATTTACTTTTCATTTTTGATAAAAGGTTCAATACATTAATAACTGGTTGATATATTTAATATATTATCTAATAAAAAGTTTTTTTTTTAATATATGAGATTATTGTATAAATTACAAAATATGGAACGATCTTGAAATTCGAAACAATTAATTAACAAATCATTATTTTGTATTGAATAATGTTAAATAGGAGATGCAGTATAAAAATACATCAATATCTCAGAATTTTTACATTTTGTGGGTTGACACATTATTGCTTATCAGCATCCAGTTATATGTATATACAAGAATTTAAAGAAATTTTAGCTCGATTTGTTTTACTTTTAATTATCCAACACATGCCCAGTTGTATATAAAGATAGCGAGAATATCTTTTATAATTATTTATAGCTATTTTTCAATCTATATTAAATCATTATGCGATAGGTGAGTCATTGTAATAATTAATTCAATTATCTGTTACATTAACGGATAATAACCGTATTGGCATAGGCGTATTTCATACTGTCGTATTGATACTACAAACGCGTTAGCGACAGTCGCGTCGCTAACTTAGGTATTAGTGACTTAGTTTAGGTACTTAATACTACGCTCATAGTCCCTAAATATATAATATAATAAAAATATTAGGATAACAGTACTAATATTGCCTAGTGGTACCACTTGTAGTGATCGTTTAATTGCTTTTAAATATTTTTTTCCTAATAATTGTTATAATTTGTTAATTAACATATAAATTAAGCTAGCTGGTGCTCGCGACTTCGTCTGCGATGTCTGTGATGCCTACGTCATAGCAGCTTAATGCATGCCAAGTCTCAGCCCGATCGGTTTAAAATCGACAAAGTTTCATCCTCTATTTTATCCTCTTGTGGGTAGATTTAATCAAAATCCTTTCCTAGCGGATGCCTACGTCATAACATCTACCTGCATGCCAAATTTCAGCCCGATCCGTCCAGTGGTTTGGGCTGTGCGTTGGTAGATCACTATGTCAGTTAGTCACCTTTGAATCTATTCTAATATATAAAGCTGAAGAGTTTCTTTGTTTGTTTGATTGTTTGCATGAACGCGCTAATCTCAAGAACTACTGGACTGATTTGAGAAATTCTTTCAGTGTTAGATAGCTTATTTATCGAGGAAGGCTGTAGGTTATATATTATCACGCTAAGACCAAAAGGAGCGGAGCACCAATGAAGAATGTTTCAAAATCGGGAGATATTTTCCAATTGAGAGAGTTTACGCTGCGTACGCTGCGTGAACAGTTAAAGTTTCGCAAAAATCATGTATGACAGAATTGTTCCCCTTTAAATGTTCTAAAAAAAGGTCTGCTACAGCATATGTCTATCTTTTAAGGTTAGCTCACTATAACCTTCTTTATGCAAACCAAATTTGTTCTAAAATAATGCATTATTACTCCAAAGTAACTATTCCACGCGGACGAAGTCGCGGGCGGAAGCTAGTTATATATACAGATTGTTTAGATAAACTGTGATACCTCAGTCAATTAACTTAATATCAGTTGCTTGTGTCGTTCTTTAATAATATTCTATTAGAAATCAATTGTGACACTCTAATAAAACAAAAATCCTTCATAATTTGTAAATATAATTAAATCTAATGAAAATGAGTCAGCTCGTGACCACGACGAATGCAACTTTATCGAAACGTCGGGCAATAAAAAGGTATTACTACCATCAGTTATCGCGATAAGACCCGTTATATTAATATGAATAGTATAAATCGCGAAAGTTTAAAATATATAATGATAAAATCAATTTAAAAAATATGACAAAAGACAGCACAGATTTATCGGTTGTGATCGTTACTTCTGTAAGTTTTTATTCGTCTGTGTGTCGCGATTGTGAAATGGCCTTAACGTGGTCCGACTCGGGCGACATTAGCAATTCAATCGCATATCTAGAGCCCATTGCATATCTATGAAGAAATTGAACTACCGTTCGTATTACAGATCTAGCTCGGGAGTTGATTTAAAAGTTTCAATTTTATATATTTCTCTTTTTTTTTAACACTCGTAAAGACTGAAATTCAGTATATGTCCAAGAGCAGTCATTTTGACATAGGAAGGGGGAGGTAACTATAGTCTAGTTTTCTTTACATGTCCTATTTAGCAGACAATTATGGCGTACTTCTAGCCACACGTAAGAGTTAGATGAGAAATCGATCGAATGATTGAACTGAATCATTATTGTACAAAAAATTATAATGAAGAATTATGTTCGAACATTCGTGATTCGTTCGAGGGTATTGTTATCAAATTCGATAACTTAAGGAACATAGACTATATGGATGCTGATATGCAATACTGTGTCAAGCCACACGGACTTCATTTTGAGAAAATGGCGTCTAAAGATTACGAACTTATTCTTAACACATCTGTTTGAAGAAGCATATATCTTTTCATTTCTATTTTGATAAAAAGTATAATCAATTTATAGCAGATAGGCTAATAAAGATTTTTATCTAATAATAAGTTTTTCAAATATTTTAAATTATTGCATAATCCAAAATATGGAACTTACTTCATTATTCTAAACATTAGATTAAGAAACTTTTTTCCGTACTTATTTAGTTCAAATGACTTGAAAAATTTTTGTATAATGTAAAGTACGAAATACATTATCAGAATACATCAATATATTTAAATGTGACTCTTTGTGGGTTGACACATTATTGCTTATCAGCATCCATATAATCATCAATAAACGCATTTGTGTGTTGTACGAAAAGTTACAAAATTCTAAGGAATTGTATCAATATTTATATAATTGTTTTTCGAATTGAAATTAAAAAACAGTCAAAATGACATCCTTCGGCAATCTGGTGTTCATAAAAATTAATTTAATGTTTCGAATTTTGAAGTGTGTTAACAATTTTTCTATAATCTCTTATATTTAAAAAAAAGTAATTAGATAAAACATTTCAGTATAAAAATCAGCTTTAAATTCATTATAACTTTTATATAAATAGAAAACCAAAGATGGATATACGTCCTCAAACAAATTTATTAAGAATAGGTTTGACATGTTTAGACACCATTTTCTCAAAATGAAGTCCGTGTGGCTTGACACAGTATTGCTTATCAACGGCCATTTATTAATAGTGAAAATGTTTTATTAATATTACATATATTGGTATCGCCTATTTACGATGTATCGATCGACAGAAGGTAATTATTTTCAAAAAAAGCGAGAATGTGAAACGCTGGGTCAGAGTTATAGGCGTGAAAAAGTAACAAGCAAACAGAGTTATACATATAAGCCACTATATTATTGGTAGGAATAAAACTATTTTAAACGAATTTAAATCGCGTATATCAACTTTTTTTTTATCATCCCGACGTTTCGAGCACTTTGCAGCGTTCGTGGTCACGGGTAGTCTACCCGTTAAAATAGTTTTATTTCAATGAGTAATAATCGCGAAAATTTAAGACAACGTTATAGGATTAGTAGGAATTAAACATAAAATATCCTAACTAGTGACAAAAAGCTAGTTAAAAATTAAACGTTGGATCTTGTATTCTCGGTAGCGGTAGTCTCGGTGGTCTCGGAGCGGGCTAGCCGGTAACCATTCAGACTAGAATAATCTACAAAGAGTAACGATCATTATTTTCATTAATGCTTTTATAACGTTTGACGTGTACTCATAGTTGAACTTTACAAACCATCTCGCCCGTGTCTCGTTTCGTAATATATAATTAACTAATCACCAACAAAGACCGCCATAGTGCAGTTATCTCGATCTTCCCACAGACTT
This sequence comes from Hypolimnas misippus, assembly GCA_037950945.1. NCBI lineage: Eukaryota > Metazoa > Arthropoda > Insecta > Lepidoptera > Nymphalidae > Hypolimnas > Hypolimnas misippus. Next base: position 5,974,099 of record JBBEEQ010000002.1, read on the forward strand.
TGTTGCGAAAATACCAGAAAGTGGGTTATGTAGTGAAAGTGTATTATGTAATAGATGCATCGTAATACATAAGGTCTCGTATGTATCTTTAATCGAAAACTATGACTCGTAAAAAGATAATTGACTTCGAAGTGAAAATAAAATTATATTGACGTATTTATTCGAATAATTTTGATTTTAAACGAAATCACTAAATCGATTTTGATGATAATGGGAATAATCTGGAAGTATACCATTTCAAATAAAAAATCCAAAATCATAAAGTATTTTTTATTCAAAATAGAAATTTACATTCTCTTTTTGAACGTCAAGAAAATTAATCTATCACGGTTTCGGAAAAGTATACCGCGAAAGAAACTCAGCGGGATTTTTTTTTTTAAATATTTTTAACAACGTCAAGATTGGTTACAATACGTAAAATGTATTCAGACAGCCTGGAAGCGATCGCATTATTCCCGAGGTGTGTCAAAAAAAAAAAACTAAATCTGTAACCGTTTTCGAGTGAACGGTGAATACATAAAAGTCTCCGACAGTCGCAGCGTGATGTAATATAGCCATAACCTTTTCCACCTATCGGCTTATCCAACTCGAAAAGTAATTCGAATCGGATCATTAGTTTGTATTACCCTAAATACAAATAAATCAACAAGTTTAAACTAAACTGATCTGACTAAAGTGCTAACGGTCGCGGGTTCGATCCCCGTTCACGGCAAACGTGTGTATTGGCCATACAGATGTTTGTAGTGGTCTGGGTGTTTGTGTTAGTGTTGTGTTTCCGGACCCCCGACACAAGGTCACGCGATCTTAATGGGGGCCGTTGAGTGTGACGCGTTATTATTATCAAATGTCAGTTTAACCTACTTTGATGGAATTTTGTATGTATATTCGATAAGTTTGAGAAAAAAAAAGTCTTAAAGTAACGTCCCCTTGCCGTCACCCCTGAATTTTTTATCGTGATTTTAGTATATTTACTGACTGCGCGACGTACATATGTAAGTGTAATATTTGTGTGTGGGTTTGTATCTTTATGGCACTATTGAAAGCAAGGACCGATTGATATGACACGTCCTTTGATGTATAACGGCGCGAATATCATAGAAAGTATTATAATTTGAAAAAATCAAAATGGCTGATTTTGTACGCCATAATGTGAAAAAGAAAAAAATTAAAATCGACGAACGGTGTTGAGTGGGGTATCGTTGAATAGGTATTTAAAAATCATTTTTAGGTTTCTTATATAATTTTTCGATCAGAATTACCGTATAGAATCTATAACGATTTAAAGTTGCTTAATAATAATTTATTTGTTATATAAACATTGTCACATATAGACGCTGATAAGTAATATTGTGTCAAGCCACACAGACTTCGTTTTGAGAAAATGGCGTCTAAAGATGTCAAACCTATTCTTAATAAATTTGTTTGCAGAAGTAAATGTCCCTCTTCTATATTCGGTCTTTGTGGGTTGACACATTATTGCTTATAAGCATCCATATGGCAAAACGTTTGCCGGGTCATTAATAGGAGATTATAGAGTTTTATTAAGTAAACTATATCTTTGTCCACAGCGGGAGTAAGCGAGCAACATGGCCGACACCGACACGGAGACTCTGCCGAACGGCACCGGACCGCTCTCCGCGGAGGAAGAGGAGAGACTGAAGCAGCGTCCCGCCGATATCGATGCTGTAAGTAAATTAAAATTAAGAGCTCGTGGCCTTGTGTCGGGGTCCGGGAACATAAAACACAAAAACCCAGATCACGGCAAACATCTGTATGGCCTACACAGATGTTTGACATGAGCGGTGATTGAATCCGCGACCGTTAGTGCTTCAGCCACTGACCTCTGCGCCAATGTGTCTGTCATATATGTATACAATTTAAGTGTCTACTATTATGTTTACCTTCCCTACTTAAATCGAATATTGTTACAAAGTCTTTCACTATTTTATTGGTTTCAATTTTGTTTTCGCGTAATTTTCCTTTTGTATTTTTAAATAAAATATATTTTTTTAATAAACATAGCTCATGTTACTGCTTATAATATTAGCTATCAATGAGTGAAAGTCCCTTCAAAATCGGTCCAGCCGTTTCTGAGATATTAGCCGGAATAGACTGACAAAATTTCAAAAAATGTATTTTTTATGTCAGTACCGTGTACACCTTCATATGCTTCAATTCAAAACTTGTTAATTTGAAATTACAAACGGAAAGTTAAATTTTATTTATTTGTATACATTGCACCATGCTATAAACGATTTCACTGCATTTTCGCAGGATGTCCGCGAGATGGAGCGCCGGAAGCGCGTCGAGGCGCTCATGTCCTCGAAGCTGTTTCGCGAGGAGCTGGAGCGCGTGCTCGACCAGCAGATGCACGAGGGTAATGATGCGCCGCTCCTGCAGCGCATCAGGGAGATGGTCGGGGGACGGCTGCATACTGGCAGCTTGAGGGTATGTATGGGGGAGGGGGAATTGATAAGCAATAATGTGTCAACCCACAGAAAGTCAAATTCGGAAATGTTAATGTATTTTGATACTGCACCACCTGTTTAACATTATTGCAAAAAATTCAAGTCATATAAACTAAATAAGTACGGAATAAAGTCTCTTAATTGTTTCGATTTCCAAGTGCGTTCCATATTTTGCAATTTATACAATAATCTCAAATATTTGTAAAACTTTTAATTAGATAATATATTAAATATATCAACCTGCTCTTAACTCCTTATACTTTTTATCTAAAAAGAAAAGAAAAGATGGATATATACTTCGTCAAACATATTCGTTAAGAATAGAATTGAATTTAGACGCCATTTTCACAAAATGAAGTCCGTGTGGCTTGGAGTATTGCTTATCAGCGTCCAATTATAAAGCATTATCGAGATGTCAGATACACATTTGGATGCTGATAAGCAACAATGTGTCAACCCACAAAAAGTCAAATTCGGAGATATTAATCTATTATGATAATTCATCACGAATTTAACATTATTCAAAATAATTTCAAGTCGTCTATACTAAATAAGTACCGAAAAGTTGTCCAAATTAACGTTTCGAATTTCGAGTGTGTTCCATAATCCGTTATATTTAAAAAAAAACTTATTATTAGATCTTTGTATTATACCAATCTGCCTTTAATTAATTATATAGAAAAGAAAAGATGGATATATTAAACAAATTTATTATCAATAGGTTTTGACATCTTTAGATGCCGTTTTCTCAAAATATATCTGTGGCTTGACACAGTATTGCTTATCAGCGTCCATTTAATGTTTTCCTTCAACGCCGAGCTCATGATGATTTTAAACACAAATGTAGCACTCGATATCTCCTATCATCTCCTGTCTCATTTATTAGTACATAGTTTCAGATTCCAATATTTTTTTTCTTCTATGTAATTTAATTTCTCTGATGCTCTCTCAGGGTCCAAGCTGCGTGCTGCCCATCAACGACATCCGCGGGATCGAGGGTGTCGGTTATGAGAAGGGCGAGAAGATTCTTCGCTGCAAGCTCGCTGCGGTCTACCGTCTCGTCGATCTCTTTGGCTGGACTCAAAGTGAGCTTTCGAACGTCTTAACGCTTTTCGCTAAATTCGTTTGGTATTACAGGGACCACGAAATATTTGGGGATTGATAGAAATGGAGAAAGATAACTTTGTATTATTTTCACCTTGCTTGATGAACCGATTTTGATGGGTATTTCAAAGATGGATACAGGATTTTGCAAAATAATCTTGTATTAATATATCGCTGGTAAAATTAATTAGTAATTCAAAATTCTAAAAATTGAACTGGTCTTTTGACATACTTAGTATGTTAAAAGACCATAAATCTTTGATGGTTTATCATGAAAAGAGTTGCAACTATGAATTTTCTTTAAATCAATAAAGTTACCAACACACTAATAAAGGCATTTAAAAACCCTATACCCTAAAATTCATCATTTTTAGTTTAATCGATATTCTTGAAAAGCAGCGATATAACAAGATTTTTAAAATAAGGGAGACTAAGAAATTTTAATGCAAAATTCATAATTATTTTTTTATTTGAATGACATATTCCAGTTTTTTTTAATTTTTAAATAAAACTACTAAACCGATTTTGATGAAAATTATATGGAATTAATCTCTAAATATAAACTTTTAAATACAAAAATAAACAATGAATTCGGTCCAGCAGTTTTCGAGTAATATAGTTTGAGAACCACTGCCATATACTCGCACCCCACAGCAGGCATCTCCGGCCAGATCACCGCCCGGCTGAACACCGCCGTGGAACAGGTCCTGACGACGCCGCGGGGTCTCCTGCCGCACGAGGTGACGGCCTCGTCGCTGGTCAAGGTGGACATGCAGGGCGTCGTCCAGGACCAGGGCACGACCAACTTCCCCGTTAACGTTGAGGGTGAGTTTTTGTTTGGGGTGGGGAGCCTGAAAGTTTTTTTTTTTTAATTGCTAGTAAAATGTGGAGTCTTGTTAACTTTATGATTTCCACGGAGACATTCCAAGAATTATATTACTGAATTAAGTCATCATCTACCTAGCATTTTTCCCGGTTATACCAGGGTCTGCTTTCTATGCTAGTCCAGATATTGACAAGTTACTGATTTTTACACAGAGCGACTGCCATCTGACCTCCGCAATTTAGACTAGAATAATTTCCCTACTACGAGTAACGATCATTATCAGGTAATTGTGATAACAACCGGGACCGACAGCTTTACGTGCTCTCCGAGGCACGGTGGGAAGACCCACAAGGACAAACACCCAGACCTAGGAACAAATATTTATACTATAAATATCTGCCCCGATCGGAATCGAACCCGCAACCGTCGGCGTTAAAGGCACATTCAGCACCACTACAGAGCGGTCGTCTCTATATATATTACTGAATTAAAAAAAATTGTGTTTAATAAACATAATAAAAAAGTGAATTATGTACGCTTTCATGAATCATTCAATTCTTCTGCTTTTTTGTTCAGGAAGGTATGGGTTCAATGCCTTCTGTATTGCATTTTCAAAATATTATTTTTCCATTTATAATGTTAGTTTTATTATGTTGTTTCATATGAAAATAGCTGGTAAATGAGCTAACACCCGATGTTAAGAAATTAGCCGTATATGGGCGTTTGCAGCAGAAAAGTCATAAATGCCAACCAGCTTAAAAATAATAGAGGATAAGAAGGAATAGCATTTGGAAAGGGGGCTAGTCTCTCGCTTTTCTACTGGGCTCACGAGGTACTATCCTGGTCTAGGCAGCTTGTCTACGAGCTGTAGTCAACTAGTCAGTAGGTTACAGCTAGGACCTCGATCCAAATATGAGTCCTGTTCATATTTAAATAACGGGTCTTATCGCGATAACTAATGGTAGTAGTCGACAGTCAGCTCGTGACTACGACGAATGTAACTTCGTCGAAACGTCGGGCAATAAAAAGGTATTACTACCATTAGTTATCGTGATAAGACCCGTTATATTAAATATTAATAGTATATATCGCGAAAGTTACAAATATATAATTATATATAATTACAAATATGACTCATCAAAGTTATGAGTTATTAATGATACATCTTCCCCCACAGGATTCTCGTTGCACGCGTCAGTGCACGCGGCTCGGCCAGACGTGCGCTGCGTGCTGCACGTGCGCTCAGCGGGCGCGCTCGCCGTGTCTGCCACGCGCAGAGGCTTGCTGCCTCTGTGTGGTGAGGCTGCGCTGCTCGGCGACGTCGCGTACCACCGCGTGCCCACGGGTGAGTTTCACCCACTACCACTCACTATCTACCACCCACTAGCTACCATCACCTGTTATATTTCAGCGGTAGAGGGGCTGTGCTTTGATAGAATCAGTCAATATTGGTTTCGTTCTTCAATTCGTTTTTCAACATATATCACATAAAAGTATACCTTAAAATTAAAATATGTTTATTTAAAATTGGAAATTACATTGTTATTTTTATCGTCCGGAAAATCTATCATGGTGGAAGTAGCCAACGCCATCTTCCAGTAAAAGGTGTAAAATTAACTTAATTTATAACTATAATACCTTAGTGATTACCACACATAACGCTTAATTCAACCCTGGGGATATGTGTACCACTATTTGGGAACCACTGGCTCTAAATAAATAAATACCTAAAACTAACCAAGTCTATAATTTGCAGGTGTGTTAGACAACGAAGAGCGAGATAAGCTCGTCCGGGCTCTGGGTCCTCACTCGAAGGTGCTGATGCTGAGCGGCAGCGGTGCCCTCTGTTGCGGCGCGACCTTGGAGGAAGCCTTCTACCAGGCGAAGAACCTGAACGCGGCCTGCGAGGTCCAGCTCCGGCTGGCGTCACTGCCGCTGGACGAGCTGACGCTGCTTGATGATGAGACCAGGAGACAGGTGGGTTGAGGGTCCAGATGTTGAAACCTTAATTTGGACACTGTGTTTTAGTAAATTTCGTAAGATCTCTCAAGAAGAAAATTCTCAATTTGTTTGGTTCTAATTGTTATTTTAGATTCCGTACAATTTTCATCAAAATCGGTTTAGAAGTTTGGTTTTGAAATCAAAATACTTAACTAAGTATTTCAATTTTCAATTGATTAACCTCTATGAATAAAACTACGAAAAGTCGAATTCGGGAGATATGGATGTATTCTGTTAATGCGAAATTTTTCAAGTCATCTAAACTGGTGGTTATTTAAGCAAAGAAAAAATTTAATAATTTCATATTTCGAATATTGCAGCATGGTCAATACATGGCAATTTGCAGAAATCTACTATATTTGGAAATCATCAGATAAAACGTTTTATTTTACCAATCTTCTTTTAAATTAATTCTATCTGTTATCAATATAAAAAACATAAGATATATATATATGCTTTGAAATTTTTTTAAGAATAGCCTGACATCTTTAGACGAAATTTTCTCATGTGGCTTGACACAGTATTGCTTATCAGCGTCCAATTAGCGCATAGATTTTGGTACCTGAAATATCATACTTGTCAAAGTTAGCAAATAGCTACAGTCGGGTTTTACCACAGTAATCTCAATCTCATTCTCTTCCTTCAAGATGTACGAGTCGTCCCGCAAGCCTCCATCTGATACTGCCAAGTGGAGAGTTGGCGGCGAAGAGTTCGAGGCTCTGATGAGGATGCTGGACAATGCTGGTTTCCGTACTGGATATATCTACCGTCATCCGCTTGTCAAGGTTCGTGATGGAGTTACCCCCGGTAATCCGACGGGTCGGTTTGCAAAGTGTCGGATTATCGAATCAACTGAATATGCATCTAGTTCTAAAGAGTATCCGTAATCCGGTTAATCCAAGTGGTACTCTTAGGTATATGTGTTGTATTGACAATGTTTTAAAAGAGTAACCATCGAGTTTCTTGCCGGTTCTTCTCGGTAGAATCTACATTCTGAACCGGTGGTAGCTTGATTATTGATGTAATTTTTTTTATTGTTTTTTCATGTATTGACGATTCAAAAGCGCTCGTGAGAGCCTACTTGAATAAAGTATTTTCAATGTTATGTTTCATTAACAATAATGTAATTAAATCATTACTTATTAATTCATTGCAACGTTTAGTTAATAATGAACCAAAATATATTATTGTAGGAAAGTTATGGATTTTCGTCCTGGGAAGTGTTTTTGTACCAAATAAAGGTAAAGAAATATAGACTATACATGTTTTATATATGTCGGATTATAAGGGGGCCGGATTACCCAGGGTCGGCTGTAGTTTGCTTGTCGAGAATATAACATAATATTCTTGAAGAGATAGAAATGCAAGCATTAGTCCCAAAGGACTAGTGAATTTTTAAATATTTTTTTTATGAACGTAGCGGGCAAACGAATCTTCGGTTCATCTGGTGTTAAATGATTATCGTCTGCCATGATACTTGCAACACCAAAGGGCATTGCCACCTTAAAAATTGCAACCTCGTTGGCGCAGTGGTCACTGCAACTGACTGAAGCGCTAACGGTCGCGGGTTCGATCCCCGCTCACGGCAAACGTCTGTATTGGCCATACGGATGTTTGTCGTGATCTGGGTGGTTGTGTTAGTTTTGTGTGTGTGTTTCCGGACCCCCGACACAAGACCACGAGGTCTTAATGGAAGCCGTTGAGTGTGACGCGTTTAAAAACAAAACAATAAAAAATATATCTCTTTCGAATTTACAGCTGTCCTAAACTAAGACAAATCGAATTTTTGCCAGATTAACATAAGATGGTGGACTTTTATGAATATTTTTTTTTTTCACAGAACGATGTACCAAGACCTAAGAACGACGTGGAAGTGCCGCCGGCCGTGTCCTCGCTCGGATATCTGCTGGAGGAGGAGGAGCTGTACAAACAAGGGTAAAATTATTACGACATAATAGTTATCGTTATATTGATGCTGATAAGCAATAATGTGTCAACCCACAAAAAGTCAAATTTCGAATGTGATTAATGTATTTCGATACTGCGTCACCTATCTAACGTTTTACTAAACTAAATAAGTACGAAAAAAAAGTTTCTTAACTTAATAATAATAATGTTTTGAATTTCGTGTGTTCCATATTCTGCACTATACACAATAATCTCAGATATTTGCGAAACTTTTTATAAGATAATACATTAAATATATCAATCCGCTTTTAATTCGTTATACCTTTTATCAAAATAGAAAAGAAAAGAGTGATATATACTTCTTCAAATAAATGTTTTAAGAATAGGTTTGACATGTTTCGACGCCATCACGAAATAAAATCCGCGTGGCTTGATTATCGCATCACACTCAACGGCCCCCATTAAGATCTCATGACCTTGTGTCGGGGGTCCGGAAACACACACAACACTAACACAAACACCCAGACCACGACAAACATCCGTATGGCCAATACACACGTTTGCCGTGAGCGGGGGTCGAACCCGCGACCGTTAGCGCTTTAGTCAGTTGCAGTGACCACTGCGCCAACGCGTCTGTCTATCAACGTCGATGTCTTTAAAAGTTTTTGAATAATGTTAATTACAATACATATATATTTCAGAATTTGACTTTTTGTGGTTTAACACATTATTGCTTATCAGCATCCAAATAATGTTCGAAAATTCGTGATTTTTCGTTCCGTGTATTGTTATCAAATGAATCAAGTAATGATATCGTCCGTGCGGATTTTCGATGCTCTTTTTTTTAAAAAATCTCGTTTGTTATCAGGTTATGGAAGAAAGGAACTGGAAAAGCCGGTGAGCGCACTCGCTGGCTGAACTCTCCCAACGTGTACCAGAAGGTCGAAGTTCTGGAGACAGGCACCAGCGACCCCAAGAAGATCACTAAGGTAGAATATCTCAGAGTTGAGGCGGAGTAAACGTTGTCGGGGTTGGGGTTTCAAGGGCGGCGGGTGGAGATTCGTGGGCTGGGGTGGATTTCGTCCGGGCCTCGATGGTGAATCGATTCGTGTAATTCTTTTTCGAGTATCGATATTTTTTTTGTAAATTTCCACTAAATTTGTCCGGTTTTGAAGATTTTTTGGGACGAAATTCCGAATTGATTTAATTGTTTGAAATGTATAACGTTTTTTTCCGTGATTATCGATTGTCAGTAAATTTAAATTGGGTTTTGTTTATGGGGTTTGTCTGTGTGGTAATTTTTTTATATATATATTATGAATTTATGAAGATATATGATTGAAAAGTCCAAAGATGTAATGTTTCTTTTTTAATAGCTACTGGACTAACACGTGTGGTTTGGCTGCCTGTTTTTTTTTAATACCAAATGTTAACAGATAATATATAACAGATAAACTTAGATAGTGTCTAGGCGAAATTGAATCTAGGTTTTGAGGCTTTGATTAGGTGTTACAATTTTTTTTTTCCAAATGCTTTCTAGATTTTTTGAATTCCTAGATATCGTGTAGGTTAAGAAGTTGGTATTGTAGTAAAATAGTTTCTTTAAAGCAGTGTTTCTCAAACTTTTATCGATCAAAGAAATACAGATTCTCGTTTCAACTTTGAGGGCTTGTGTCCTATGCGTCTATCATTAGCGATCATCTATGTAATTATTGTACCAGTGTTTTTCGTAAAAATTATAAAGGTGTTTTAAATAGTATATTGAAAATACTTTTTTTCATGTTTTGAAATATTTTGAAAGAAAAAATCTTTACAAACATCGAACACAATGAGATTAAATTGTTAACTATATTGAGATTATAGATGCATTTTTAGTTCTTTATTTATTTGTAAAATTTGAAACAAATTTTTTTTCGTACATTATTTTTTGTTTATTTTCAAATTTACTTTTTCGTATGAAATAGATTTGAAAAATTATTTAATGAATTTATTTTTTTCTTAAAAAATTAATTTAAGATGAGTTTTTTAATATTATTGTTTTAAACTTTTATTTCATTTTATTTTTCGTATATTTTTTAGTGTAACAAAGATTCTATTCGTAATGTGTATAAGATGTAATACATTAAAAAAAAAAAAACTAAAAAAAAAAATTAAACAGTTGTAGAAATCTTTCATATATTATAATAATTGTTAAAAATAGGCCATATTTGATGTTCGCATTAAAAAAAACAACATTCCTTTTAATATTATTTAGGAGTAAAAAGTATTTTTTTCGAAAACGCGCAAAATATTAGAATTTTTTTTTTTTTTTACATTTTGAAATTTTTTTAACTGTAAAACTGTGTTAGTCGTAAGATGGGTAACGTCACTATTATTTTTTTTAATAATTATATTATTGTGTGTATTTAAAGTCTAAACAGTTTTGGCGAAAACTTTTTTTTAAATTTTACATGATATTTTTTTTAAATAAAAATTACAGATAAAAATATACATATATTGTAGTTCTTTAATTGTTTTCTTCTTATCTTTATGTATTATATACAACAGTATATTATATAAAAAAGTCAGTGTATTTTGTTTTTTTTTTACATTCAAGTATTACTAGGTGCAGTTTCGTGTTTATGAGTACCGCTTCGGTCATATGTGTCGTAGCGTGATGTAATATAGCCTATAATTGTTCTCAATGAACAGGCAACGCAATTTTTTTTTTCAAATCAGATCAGTAGTTTCAGAGATTATATACAAACTTACAAACAAATTTTAACTCTTTATGATATTAGTAAAGATTTTACTATTCACTCTTGGATAAGTCGAAAAAATCATTAATTATTCAATTCACAAAATTTAAAAAAAAAAAGTTTTTGCCAAAAAAAAAAATATTATAATCGCTTTCGTAATAATTTTAGCGCTTATAAAATTTATATACATCTAGAAATCATATTAAAGATTATTGAATATATAAAGAATTTATTTTTTATTCACAACATAAGAAATGCTATTCATATTTAATATAACGGGTCTTATCGCGGTAACTAATGGGAGTGATGCCTTTTTATTGTCCGACGTTTCGACGAAGTTGCATCCGTCGTGGTCACGAGCTGACCAGGGGCTTACGGCTATAGGGTGCCAGGGCTGATAAAAAGCCACGGGCCCCTGACCCGAGAGGGGCCCCAGCCTCAAAGAAATTTATTAATAAAAATTTAATTATAAATATATATAAACCTATGCTCTGGTAAATAAAACTTATTAGATATTTAACTAAAATGCACACAATATTATTAATAGTTTTGGGTAACTATTTTAGTGGTTCATTAAAATTAAGTTATAATGTGACGATTTTTACTAGGAGGCCCCATCCGAAGAATTTGTTAGGGGCCTCAGATTTTATAGTTACGCCTCTGATTACTACCATTACCGCGATAAGACCCGTTATATAAAATATGAATAGTATATGAATGCTGATAAGCAATAATGTGTCAATCCACAACTAGTGAAATTCGAAGATATTAAAGTCAAATAAACTATATAAGTACGGAAAAAAGTTTCTTAATTAATTGTTTTGAATTTCAAGGTTGTCCCATTTTTTTTTAATTGATACAATAATCATATATTAAAAAAAAACTTTTTATTAGATAATATATCAAATGTATCAACCTGCTTTTAATTCATTATACCATTTATCAAAAAAGAAAAGAAAATATGGATTCAAAACAAATTTATTAAGAATAGGTTTGACATGTTTAGACGCCATTTTCTCGCAATGAAGGCTTGACACAGTATTGCTTATCAGCGTCCATATATCGCGAGAGTTAAAATATATAATATGAAATGCTGTTGAATTTTTTTGTTGTTTTTTTTTGTTACTAAGCTGTGTGTTTGTGTGTTCTCGTGACTAATGTTATATTGTTTTGCAGTGGGTCGACGCTAACAACGACGAGGTAATTTTAAAGTCATATTTATTTTGACTTCCTCTTGTTTCCGGTTATTGGGATTACTATTCTTGCTTATCGTTTGGGTACTTGATTTTTTTTAACAAAAATTACATATATATATTTTTTGTTAATTTTTAGGGTGTATATGTTTTGAGTATAATGTAATATGAGCTTCTGCGGATGGTGATAAAAAGCAATATAATATTATATCTATATATAAAATCACTTGGACGCTGATAAGCAATAATGTGTCAACCCACACGGACTTTGTTTTGAGAAAATGGCGTCTACAGATGTCAGTCCTATTCTTACTTAATTTGTTTAATGAAGTTTGTATCTATCTTTTGTTTTCTTTTTTTTAAAAGGTATAATGAATTAAAAGTAGACTGATATAATTAGTATATTATCTAATAAAAAGTTTTTCAAATATTTCATATTATTCTATAAATTGCAAAACATGGAACGAATTACGAATTGAATTACGAAACAATTGTTAAGATATTTTTTTCCGTACTTATTCAGTTTATATTACTTGATTTTTTTTAATAATGTTGAATAGGTAATGCAGTATCGAAATACATCAAAATTTCCGAATTTAACTTTTTGTGGGTTAACACATTATTGCTTATCAGCATCCATTTGTCCTGACTGATTCATCAACGCAGAGCCTAAACCGCTGGGGCTACGAACTAGAAATTTTGGCAGTATGTGGCTTTGAGGTTGCAGGCATCCAATAAGAAAGGGTTTATTGATTATTCACCCCGAAGAGGGTGAAAAAGGGTAAAAACGTACGCAAAATCTTATTCCGTGGTCGTATTAACTTAAAACTTAATACACATACTTCTGGGTGATAGTAATGAAATATAAAACAGAAAACGGGGTACCGTTATTCTAAACTGGGGTGCAAGGGGGTAGTAAAGTTTGTATGGAGAAAATGTATTTTTTTTTTACCGATTCTCCTTAAATTCAGCACGAACATTATTTAGAGAGAATAATTAAATATATGTATCCCAGAATTTTAAAATCATCCCTTAAAGTGACGGTAACAATTTCGCTGGTAGATTTATTTCGCTGAAATTTCAAAATATACGCGGACGAAGCCGTAAGTAACTGCTAGTATTATATACATTCAATGTTTTAAGTCCTGTTGACTCGCCTCGTGTTCAGACCGACACACTTACGCGAAACGAGGTATACATTAGACAATTGTTTCTTATTGATTGGATGGTTATAAACAATAATGTGTCAACCCACAAAAAGTCAAATTCGGAGATATTGGTGTATTTTGATTTAACATAATTCAATAAAAGATAAAGTCATATAAACGAAATAAGTAAGGAAAAAAGTTTCTTAATTAATTGTCTCGAATTTCAAGGTCGTTCCATATCTGTAATTTATACAATAATATTATATTTTTAAAAACTTTTTATTAGATAATATATTAAATATATCAACCTGCTTTTAATTCATTACAGGTTTAATCAAAAAAGAAAAGAAAATATGGATAAATACTTATTCAAACAAACTTATTAAGAATAGTTTCGACATGCTTAGACGCCATTTTCTCAAAATGAAGTCAGTGTGGCTTGACACAGTATTGCTTATCATCGTCGAATTAATCAATTAAAAAAAAATACATCGTTAAAATAAATCAACTACCCAACATCATGTACATCCGGTCATAACTTTCTATTTTTATTTACAGGGTGTTTTTATTTCGTATCTATTTATTTTATTAACATTAACATTAACGACACAGCAGTTATTAAAAACGCTTTTGATTCAATAGCATTTCATAATTACCCTGGTTCGGGATAAAAGTGTACATTTTTATCCGTTTCTTATCGAGTATGTACAGTGTAGGGTTAAGAAAAGAAATTAGTAAATGTTGCCATGCTACAGTCCTGTCCCGAGCACTTTTATTTTTATCCTAGCAACACTGTGAATTTTTTTTGCGTATGTCTTTTCAAATCCAATCGTCAGCCTTGGCTTTGCATGAAGAAATTTTTTTTTTTAATAAAAAGTATGCTGTACTGTACATTCTCGATTACGACCAGGATTAAAAAAAAAAATATATTGCTTTTAATTTGCACGTCATTCTCACCGCAATCTGAACTAACCCCTATAATTCCCAGCCTTTTTTTTTCGTACTGGCAACGTTTTACTAATTTTTGTTTTCTTTTCTCTCCCCTACACGGTACTCGTCGGTGTTGCGATGACAAAAAAAATTCGGAAAATATTCGGGTTCCGCATCAGTGGGTACAAGACGGTTCGCCGGCGCATTCGAGCACGCCAGTCAAAATAGACACTCTACAATTTGTGCCTAAAAATACAAATCCAAAGGAGTTCAAGCAGTTGCAACAGCAGGTAAGTCTTATTTTCTGTATATTTTTTTTTTAATTTTTATGTCGGCAATTGTTCGATAGCTTACAGATTAACCCATTAAGCGCCAATATGACTCTAGCAGCATTTTAAACCCAAGCCTTTTATTTTTTTTAATTAAATACAAAAGGAAAAATAAATGTTTTCCTATTATGGATAATTTTAGAAGTCTGTACTCGCACGAGTACAGCGGTCACACTGAATCGTCCGTATGTAAAAGCTAAGTTACAAAAACTAACTGTACTCAAACAAGTACGACGGCGCTTAATGGGTTAAGTATTGTTATTCAAATATTCAATAAATAGAAAAACATTATATTCATAATTCATTTTTACAACAATAAAACATTTTACGCAACACAAAAATCAATACATACTATTGTATATATATTTTTCACGTTCTAATTGAAACGAGAAAAAACAATTAAGGCCAGTCGTACCACAAAATTAATTAAACATTTCATAAATCCTTTTTAAATATATAACGATATAATAAATTTGGAATAATAATAAAAATATATAAATTGATCCTTAGTTCAACATTGTATGACTAAAGATAATTCAATTAAATTTTTTGAAGTTAAGAACCAGTATAGCCTATGGACATCTTGAATAATGTACCTTTCAAATGGTACCATAATTTAGAAAATAGCTTCAGTGGTTCCGTAATTTACTACGGACGTACAGAATTCATTCTCTCTTTTCTATATTATTAGTTACTCCTCGGCGTTTCGTTGTGTTTATGATTACCGCTTCGCTTTTGAGTTGTAGTGACTTAATATAGCCTATATACTTTCTCAATAAACGGACTATCCAACGCAGATCAGATCACTAGTTTCAGAGATTACACCCTACATACAAACAAATTTTTATTATAATATTAGTATTAGATTGGTTGCTGATAAGTTACAATGTGTCAACCCACAAAACGTAAAATTCGGAGATATTGATGTATTCTGATAATGCGTCAAATATTATTTAATAAATTTCCATTTATCTAAACTAAATGCATACCTGTTCCATTTTTTGCAATATGCAATAATCTGCTTTTAATTAATTATACATTTTATTAAAATATAAATAAAAACATGGATACATACTTCTTCAAACAAAATTAAGAATAGGTTTGACATGTTTCGACGGCATTTTCTCAAAACGAAGTCCGAGTGGCTTGACACAGTATTGCTTATCAGCGTCCAAATAACATCTATTTACAATATAGTGATGTAAATTATCACATTAATAAATAAAAATGAAACCAGATCAAAGAGAACCGTCGCGCGGATAAGATCAGCGCGGGACCACAGTCCCATATTCTGGAGGGGGTCACGTGGGACGAGGCCTCCAAGCTGGTGGGTGAAGACGCAGCCAACACTCACACTGGCGATCACGTGGTGAGTGGGTTAATTTTTTTAATTACCTTGTGTGTATTTTTAGCTTAGCAGGTTTTGCTGGCGTTAATGTAGATTTAGGTATATCAGATGACAGTTTAAAAGATATTTTTACTATAGCTCGAGAATAGTTTAAATTTTTTTGACACCTGCTGCCATACTACAAAAGATTTAAACAGACGTTAAACGAGTGTTTCAAAAAATCCGTACTGCAAATCCGCGTCTTAGCACAGTTTTGTGTTAAACATGCTTTAGATACAGATTAACATACGTGTAAGTGAGTTTAATAAATGTTTAAAACCTATTTCAGCTGTCAAATGTAACGTGTAACATTTTATCAATAAGTTTTTTTAATGAGCTTATTCGCTGTTAAGCAATTTAGATAATATTTTAAGCAATGTGTAATTTTTAAACACTGTTTAGCTAGACACGTGTTGAACATGGTTTTAATGCGTCTTTTGTAGTATGGCAGCTTTTATAACCACGCGTTTAACGTATGTTTAAATCTTTTTTAGTGAGGTACCTTATGTTTAGTGATGATTTGCATCCAGGACATATGCGTTGTCAGCTTAGAAAGGTATAAGGGTGGAAGGGAATTGGAAGTGAAGAAAGGAATGTTGGAGGGCGGTTAAGTTCTTCTGCTCCTACGAAGCGGAGCTATAGTAGCTATGTCACGGAGATTTTCTAAAAGTGTGGTAGGTACTGCCCGGGTCGAGTCCGTATATCAGCTTTAGTCAGTTGCGTTTCGTATAGTTAGTGACAGAGCCAGAAGCAAATCCATTTCGTTTCCTTACTTCATGATCCTGTTCATCCCATATTCCTTCTTAACCCGACAACCTACAAGTATCTCCTCTAATGCTGCAAAAATTCACGGGTATATGATCACTTAATATCGCCTATTATGCTACGACATTACAGTGTCTTTATATTTCAAATCTTATTTTAATATACACATGTCCTTTGACATCAAGTGCCCATCGCTAGGCATCTCCATTTCTCATCCAATTTCAAAAACAAATAGATAAATTCCATAGTATATTAGTGATAGATCCATAAAATCAGTAATCGGTAGCAAGCACTAACCGGAAGTCTATGACAACGTTGAGCTCTCTGGTTCGAGGACTACACAGTAACGACACTCCCGCGAGTGTCATGGCTCACGACAACTTGAGCTCTTTTCGAAGTTCCCTTATTTACCATAGAATATTTAGACAGACACGTTGGCGCGGCGGCCTCTGCAACTGACCGAACTGTTTCGGTCGTGGTCTGGGTGTTTGTGTCGCGTGTTTCCAGACCCCAGAAACAAGTCCACGAGATCTTAACGGGGACAGTTGTGTGATGGGTTTGTTTATTTCCCCAACAGGTGCTGATGGGCGCGGCCTCGAAGGGCATCATCCAGCGCGGCTACCAGCACAACGCGGCGGTGTACAGTGCGCCGTACGCGCGCAATCCCTTCGACCACGTGACCGACAACGAGATCGACGAGTATCGCCGCACCGTCGAGCGCAAGCAGAGGCACGACTGTGAGTGCACTGACTTGACTGAGTTAACTGAATTGACCGCTTGAGTAGGCTGTTGTAGTCAAATTTAACTCAAGTTATCGTACTCGGGTTATCGTACTCGGGTCCGAGTTCTGAACTAGTGTTTGTTACATAGAAGATAATGTCTTGTTACTATTAAAACCGAGTTGATCGAGTAGACTGAGTAGACTAAGTTGACAGATAGGAATGCTTGAGTAAACTGTTATAGAAAAGTCTAACTCAAGTAATCATAGACGGATTCGAGTTGTTAACTTGTGTTTGTGTTGAAAGAAGAGAATGTCTTGTTACTGTTTAAAGCGAGTTGATCGAATAGCCTGAGTAGACTAAGTTGACTGAGAAGACTATTGCTTAAGTAGACTGTTTTGGTAAAATCAACTCATGTAATCGTAGTCGGGTCTGAGTTCTGAACTTGTGTTTGCTTGATAGGAAAGAATCAAAATCTAAATATACTTTATTCAAGTAGACTTTTATAAGCACTTTCAATACAGAAACAAAAATATAGTGATGAAACTACTACCGGTTCGGAATATAGATTCTTCAAGAAGAACCGACAAGAAACTTGATAGGTACTCTTTTAAAAAGTCTCACTTTTAAAGAGAATGTCCTGATACTATTCAATAAGTTCCCATGGCCGTGTCTGACTCTCTTGAGGCTAGTTGCTAGGAACAAATCTGGCTCGAAGGACCAAATTCTTTTTTCTTTGCAAATTTTGTGTAAAAGATTTTAATAAATTAATATAATATTATTATAATCTCCACAGATGACACAGATATATCCGAGTCGGAGGCTGTGAGCGCGGCGCAGGTGACTTCTCCCAACAACACCGCGCCCTCCGACACCGAGGAGGACTCGCGGGATGGTGGGTTACTTCGATACTATGAGACGTGGCGTTATGTAATATAGCCTTCTGTCAAAAACGGGCTATCCAACCCAAAAAGATTTTTTTCAAATCAGATCAGTAGTTTCAGAGATTACCCCCTACATACAAACTTACGAAGAAATTTTATATCTTCATAAGAATTAATATTTATCCTTTATTGGACACCAACACAATACAGTATATAGTACACACAAAGAGTTAAACTAAACGTTGAATTCCGTTTAGCCACCCCAAAGTACCCACCTTAGGGGTGATAATCGGAATCACGTGTCCGTTTTGCCACCCCGGCCGGTGGCCAATTAATTCATTATACCTTCTATCAAAATAAAAAATAAAAGATGGATATATACTTCTTCAAGCAAATTCGTTTTCTCAAAATGAACTATAACCTATAATATATAATTATATAGACGCTAAATTCTATGTCAAGTTATAGAACTTGACATAGAATTCAGGGTCTGTATAATTAAGTCATCATTAAATTAATTTTTGATTTTACTAAACCGATATTGATGTAACAAAATCAAAATATTTTAATTCAAAATAGGAATTTACATTCTATTTTTGAACGTTGAGAAAATGAATCTACCGTGGTTTCGGAAAAGTATAACCTCAGGCCTGAGGGGAAACCGCGGAAGAAACTCAGCGGGATTTTTTTTTTAACAACGTCAAGATTGGTTACAATACGTAAAATGTATTGAGACAGCCTGGAAGCGATCGCGTTATTCCCAAAGTGTGTCATCATCTATGAGATCTTTAATATCATAATAACCTCTAACTCAAACGTTTCTTTACAATTTTTTCGAACTTTGGTATAGAAGCATTTTGAACGTTTCCTGATATCCTGTTGTAATACATTTGAACAAACATTTCCAGAACAACGCGTGCTCCGGATAGAAACCAAGCAGGTGCCAGTGCGCAGCCAACCGGAAGTTGTACTCAGCGATGGTGAGACCATTTCGTTATCACCATAAATATACCATGCATTTTGACCCATTTCGCATGATATCTAGAGTTACCATATTACCGAAATACGGCTAATTTTACCCAGCTTGTGTTTATTAACCGGCTAAATTAAATTTGGTAGTGTTTATTTCTGAACGTGTTATATAATATATAGGTGTGATTTTTGTGTTTTTGTTGTTAATATGGCCTATAACCGAGATGGCCCAGGGGTTAGAACACGACGATCTTAACCGATGATCGCGGTTTTAAACCTCGGTTAGCTTAATTTTCGAGTGCTAAATTTGTGTTTAAATACATCTCGAGCTCGGTGAAGGAAAACGTCGTGAGTCCTGCATGTGCCGGGAGACGTTCTGACACATGTATATCCCCCGCAGTGGAGCAGCGTGGTGGGTTACGCTCTAAACCTTCTCCTTAATAGAAGATGAGACCTTTCCCCAGCAGTGGGACGTTTACAGGCTGTTACTTTACTTGAATGGCCTATAGAAAACAGTTTTGACGATTTTTAATGACTTTTGGGAGTGATAGTTTTAAGTTCTGACAGTTTAAATTTTACTGATATTTGGATGCTGATAAGCAATAATGTGTCAACCCGCAAAAAGTCAAATTTGATGATAATAATGTATTCTGATAATGCGTCACGTAATATTCAAAAATACTTTCAAGTCATCTGAACTAAATAAGTACGGAAAAAAGTTTCTTAATTTAATATTGAAGTATTCCACATTTTGTCATATTTAATATATTTGAAAAGCTTATTATTAGACAAATCTATTAATTATACCAATCTGCTTGTAATTAATTGTACATTTTATCAAAATGGAAAAGAAAAGATGGATATACACTTCAAACTAATTCGTTAAGAATACGTTTGACATATTTAGACATTTTCTCAGAATGAAGTCCGTGTAGCTTGACACAGTATTGCTTATCAGCGTCTATATATAGATGAAATGCATTTAGTTTAGCCGGTTAACCTAGATTCTTAGCCGGAATATAGATTTTTTTTGTTTCTTTTTCTAATGACTGATGGCATATGACTTTTGTCCCAGATTTCCATAGCGGGATATTTGACTAATGAAATTTACGGTATTCTGTTCTTTAATAATATTTTTTGTTACTGGCAACTCTCATATCTATAACAATTAGGGTTGCCAATGTTTCTTTTTAATTAGTCAAGTACCTCCCCCCCATTTCAGTAGTTACAGTAGCTTCATAGCATGTCGTTTCCCCCCCATAGTTGACACCACGGATTTCTTGAATATGGAGCGGGAGCACGCCGACAGGACTAGAGGTTAGTTGTGTACCGTGTAACGGTGAGACGGACGTGCATTTCGTGTACACCCTCGGTAATCCGGCCCCTTGTGTACATACTTCCGGACTATCGAGGTTATGGTTACTACCAACAACATCATAATTCGACGCCATCTCGTGAGTCATTTGTCGGATTACCGAGGGTCGACTGTATCGAAGCATGTGTACGTGTTTACTGACCGCATGACGGCATGTAATTTATATAAATCCATTAAATAACTATAGATGTGTTATATATCCATGGTTTGAATGTTTGGACGACGTTGCCTAGCAACCGGCTATCGACAGCCTGACGGGCGAGTCAAAGTCGGAGTCTTAGATTTTCGCGATTATTATTCATTGAAATAAAACTATTTGAAACGGATTTAAATCGCGTGTATTAATTATTTTTATCATCCCGACGTTTCGAGCACTTTGCAGCGTTCGTGGTCACGGGTAGACTAAGGTGACATTTGTCTATTTGAGGTTTTAGAAAATATTATTTACAACTACCGCCAACGGTTTTTGTAACCGCTATATATATATATATATATATATATATATATATATATACGCGATTTAAATCCGTTTAAAATAGTTTTATTTCAAAGTCGGAGTGTTACAGATTTTTAACGTCAAATACTATAAACGTGACGTATCTATGGTTATTATATAACGTTGCATATTGGTTTTATGGTGTTACTAATATTTATTAAGGGTCTATACACACGACGTTGATTACGTGTATTCATTTAAATAAATAAACGCGACTCAACGGCCCCCATTATGATGACCTTGTGTCGGTCCGGAAACACAACACTAACACAAACACCTAGACCACGGCAAAAATCCTTATGGCCAATACAGATGTTTGAAGTATGCGGCAATTTAATAAAAAAGACGCCTTCCAACCGACTTTTAAAGAAGGAGGAGGTACTTATTTCGTAGCGTATGTTTTTTTTATTACCTCATAATTTATTTCGGAAAATGGAACCATCCGTTTATAACCTTACACTGGGACCGATCAAATGTAAAACTTACAAACGAAATTCTTAGACGTGCGAGAAATATATGTAAGTTAAAAAGTTTAGTAATTGACGACCACTCTGGTGTTGAATGTACCACTAAGTTGCGGGTTCGATCCCCGCTCGGGACAGTTATATTTGTATATATATTTGTTCCAAGGTCTGGGTGTTTGTTCTTGTGGGTCTCTCCAGCGTGCCTCGGAGAGCACGTAAAGCTGTCGGTCCCGGTTGTTATCACAATCACCTGATAATGATCGTTACTCGTAGTAGGAAAAGTTGATAAGCAATACTGTGTCAAGCCACACGGACTTCGTTTAGAGAAAATGGCGTCTAACGATGTCAAACCTATTCTTAACAAATTTATTTGAAGACGTATATATTCGTCTTTTCTTTTCTATTTTGATAAAATGAATAATGAATCAAAAGCTGATAGATTTATTTAATATGTTATCTAATTATATGTTTCTAAAATAATTAAGTTTACTTTATAAATTGCAAAATAAGGAACGCACCCGAAATTCGAAATATTAACTTTTTTCCATACTTATTTAGTTTAGTTGATTTGAAATTTTTTTTAAAAATATTAAATAGGTGACGTAGTATCAAAATACATCTCCAAATTTGACTTTTCGTGTGTTGACACATTATTGCTTATCAGCATCCAATCATTCTAGTCTAAATGGTAACTGGCTTGCCCTCAGTTGCTGAGGTCAGAGGATAGTCGCTCTGTGTAAAAATCAGTAACTCGTCAATATCTGGACTAGCATAGAAAGCAGACCCTGAACCGGGATAAATGCTAGGATGAGTTATAACGATTCAAGTCGTGTGTATACGCCCTTAACACTAACACGATGCAAAATGTACATACAAAAAAAAAATCGTTGAGTTGTCGGAGTGATACATAAAGCTAATTGGTCCTCCCGATAAGATTCCAACCGGGATCCGAACCTGCTATCCGATGACGAGGTATTCCTCGATTCGACTTCGTCTGTACCGTCGGCGACTTCGTCCGTACCGATCCAGGGCCCAGTTGTAGTGCGACACTACACTGCGGTCCAGGGTAACGTCGGCAGAGGTGAGAGAGTGGGAGAGTGGGATGGAGGGATGGATTTTGTGTATCTGTGCAACGATATTATATATCTATAGATATGTTATAGTCCATATTTCTGTACTTGTTCTAATCGGTAACAATATTAAATAACGAATTTTCGAATATTACTTTTAATTATAATTTTAACTATAAAAAACGATTCAGTTCAATCGTTCTGTTACACCCTGGCAATGTATAGGAAAGGGCTGGCTCCATTCCTATAATCTGCCTCATCAGCAATATGGAGTCAAGCCCTCAGTTCCAGTTCGCAATCTTAGGCAGTTCAATCTCAGTCTCGGTACGGGTCGGGAGTCCAAATAATAATTACTAAATCTTTAACTATTTCTCTATTAAAATCTAGTTTTGAGTGTATAGTTTTTTTTTTTAAACCAATAACTAGATCACGTGTAACAGTCGTTCGTCGAAAATTCCTCATATCGTATTCAATATATATATCTGTTAAACAAGACAAGTACAGAAAATGGACTATATAAGATCATGGCACCCAGATCGTTGACCCACTCCGACGACGTTCTAAGCCGAGGTGCGATCTCAGCCCCAACGGGGGCTCCCAATTTCAAGGCTGAGTACTCGCCCCCCCCCCCCCCCCCCCCGGTGACGCTGTCAAGGCCAGTAGGGCCAACAGCACTACACATTCAGAAAAAAAAAAAGATTGTTGACCAGTTTTGACGACGTTGCTTAGCAAAGCACTTACAAATGACGAGCTCGTCTAAGTTGGGTATGGGTGAGGATTTTTGACGTCGAATATTAACGTAACATGTCTATGGTTATATAATATCGTTTGTATGTGTGTGTATACACGAACTTGTAGACTTTCACTAGAACTTGTACTTGTGGAAATTGAATGAATAAATTGACGCTTCACACGTCCCCTTCAACGGAAGATTTAAGATGCCCCAAGAAATTGGTGTTTTCTCCTAAATTCGATGGCGTTAAAAAAAATGATGATTGATATGTAAGAATGAAGCTAATATTTCATTTAGTATTTCAAAAAAAGAAAATATAAATTTATTTTCATACTATTTTTTAATAATATCTACAGTTCTATTGAAATGTGTTCGTGTGTGTTTGTCGGGTGGAATTTCTATAGGGCTTTTGTGATGTGTTATCTGAGAGGGTAATGGAGAATTGTGCAGTTTGTATGAGGAGCAAAATAGTTTATGAGATGTGGTTAAATGCTTGCGAGTTTGATAAAGTGAAATTAAACTTGGATGCTGATCAGCAATAATGTGTCAACCCTCAAAAAGTCGAATTCTGAAATATTGATCTATTTTGATACCCTGTCGTCTACTCGACATTATTAAAAAAATTAAAGACATCTAAACTAAATAAGCACGGAAAAAAGTTTCTTAATTTAATGTTTCGATTTCCAAGTGCG
Source organism: Hypolimnas misippus (assembly GCA_037950945.1). Classification (NCBI taxonomy): domain Eukaryota; kingdom Metazoa; phylum Arthropoda; class Insecta; order Lepidoptera; family Nymphalidae; genus Hypolimnas; species Hypolimnas misippus. The sequence continues at coordinate 5,998,301 of JBBEEQ010000002.1, forward strand.
TTCCATATTTTGCAATTTATACAATAATGTCAAATATTTGAAAAGTTATTAGATAACACATTAAATATATACATGTGCTTTTAATTCATTATGCCTTTTATCAAAGTAGAAAATCAAATATGGATATATACGTCTTCAAACAAATTGATTAAGAATACGTTGGACATATTTAGACATTTTCTCAAAGTGGAGTCCGTGTGGCTTGACGCAGTATTGCTTATCAGCGTCCAATTGTCACAAGAAGATACTAATAAATTAACGCTGATAAGCACTACTATGTCAACGCAAACGGAGTTCATTTTCAGAAAATGGCGTCTAAAGATATCTAAGCTATTCTTAATATATGGGTTATTTTGATAAAAGGTATAATTAATTAAAAGCAGATAGGTTAAATAAACAATTTCATCTAGTAATAAGTTTTTAAAATATATGAAATTATTGTATAAATAGAGAACTCACTTCAATATTCCAAATGAAAAATTAAATAAGAAAACTTTTTTCCGTACTTATTTAGTTTATGACTTTAAATTGGTGTCAAAATACACCAATATCTCGGATTTTAATTTTGTGGGTTGACACATTATTGCTTATCAGCGTCCATTTATGGTCAGTTTTGTCTGAGGTTTTTTGATATGAACTAAAATTCCGAATGGATAAAATCACAGGATACAAATGGTTAATGAATTGCTTTAAGAGGTGTGACAATCAGAGTTGAAATAGACATAAAAACTAGGATGAGTGAAAGAGATGTCAACATTAAGTGCAAGAATAAAATCGTGTATATGTGTGTGTGATTGTGATCGATTGTGTTGTCTTCGTTTTGCTAGCTTCGTTTTACATCTTTATGGCTTCGTAGATGAGGTTCTTTTCGTATCTCCGATGTAGACGCTAGGGTTGTGTTCGTGTCGTGACGTCTCTAGTGTCATCTTGCTTGTCATTCTTCGTTGTTTTTGTCATTGTTCTCATCAAACATCAGTTTCGAATTAAATTTGTGTGATCATTCATCTCTTTGTTGTTACATTTTAAAGGTATTTTAAATGCTAATCGTATTAAAACGCTTCTCATTACTAATATCAGCTAACTAATTCTCCACTAACAGGTATAAAGCTAAATGAAGCTAACGACGAAGCTTTAACATCACACAAACGTACCATCCACAGATACCCGAGAAATCCTAACTTTACTAACGTCAAACAGATCTACGAACCGAACAAACAGCCAAAGTGCAAAATGAGCTTAAATTCTAAATTAGTAGCGACCAATGAAATTGTTTTATATAATCCCGGTAATGTAAGCAGTAGGTCTAGTCTATACTCCTTACCATCGTTAGAGTGGGATCGTTGTAAATTCGACTACCCCTTTCGCACGCGTTCCCTCCCAAGGCAGAGTAAAAGAGACGGTAATAGATTGTACAGGACGAGGTCGCATAGCGGTTTGATCAATTCGTACATCAAGGATCCAGAACCGATTCATTATCACGTTCCTAGGTGTAATTCTTGCGGTACTATCGTTAATTCTTATTCGATAAACATTGATACAAAAGATAGATACAACTCCGTTTATTTATCAACGAGTAATATATCTCAAAAGTGTATAGATGAGGTCGAATTTAATGTTGTAACGGTTAAAGAATCTGTGTTACCAGTGTATAAAGTGGTCGATCAAGAAGAATTCGTTGATAGTCAAGAATTTAACGAGGATAACTATCTAGACGTAGATAATAATTTTTCATTGGATAACAAAACTGTAATACATAAAGATGATGAAAATTTACAAGTCGATAATGATGTAGAAGATAAGTTTGATAATAGTTGTGTACATGATATCTTTAGAGCAGAATGTGCTAATGTAGTTGAACAGAATGATAAAGAACTTAATATAACATTGGATTCAGGTGATGGTGAATATCACAGTTTTACGGACGAGATGGACTTCGGAGAGGTTGATTATGAAAGTCCGGTGAAAGATTTAGTGGAGAAAGATATACGGGACTATTCAGTTCCGATTGATTTGTACTGTGATGATTATAAGAAAAAAGATATGAGTCCAAAGAAGTCACCTCAGAAGCGATTAGATTTGATTAAACCGAATATTCTAGAACCGATTTTAGAAGAATCTAAGAGTTCTTACGACGATTCCGCTAATGAAGTCAATAACGTTGATAAAAAAGTAGAATTAACTACTGAAAATTTGATTCGAGAAGTCGTAGATGAAATGCTGATAGAAATGTTTAAAATGGATACACAGAATGATAACAATGACGTACAATCAAGAGTCAATGATTTGATACTTTATAAAAATCAAGATAAATATGAAAGTGAAACATTTGATTCTTTGGTCGACTCTAATGATAATAATCGTCCTCACAAAGATAGATTTAGTTCCTTGAGTGCGTCCACTGGTAATGAAGTTAGTTACGATTCGACAGCTGAATTTGAAAAATATGAAATAATAGCTGAACTAATTTCGGCTATTTTATTTAAAGTCGATTTAAATATTTCCGAAAACGTTAAAAATCAAGTACCTCATGGCGTAGTGAAAGACGAAAGTTATACAGAAAATTTTTCAATTGTACAAATTGTAAATAATATCGAAAAAAATGTTAATTTAAACGAGACGTCGCTAACAGAGATAAGCGATCCAGATGTTATCCAAACGAATAGAATAGTCGAAGCTATAGCTCATTACGTTTTCGATACAGCATTTCATATTTGTGCGAATAAAGAAAAAAGTCATAATAAAAAGGAAAATAAAAAAGTCGTAACAGTGGTCGATTCTGAAGATATTTTATATACAACTTCACTAGAATGGTTTAACTTTAAAGTATCACACAAACGTGATTCAAACATAGAAAAATACGAAATAGATTATCACGAAGAAACGTCGAATCTTACACTTGACAATGATGTTTATAATGAAAATCATCTAAACAGTACAGAATCTGATTGCAATAGCGATGATATGATTAATATATCGAACGATAAACATACAAAAATTGATCAAAACATAGCTTGTGTTGAATACACTGAAGATGCTTCGTTCACGTATTACGACATGTGCCAAGAACTACACGAGTCTCAATACTCCAATGAATTTACAGAAAATACCACAGATATCGCGGCTCACATAATTTCCTCTTTACTAGAAAGATCTTTTAAAATCGACAAAAGTATTGATAAAAAAAGATCTTTTAACGAAACCTATACGTTAGAAAGGGAAGAGCTGAACACGGCTTTCCTTGAAAGCGATTTTTGTAGATCATCATCACCACATCGAGATGCGTTTGATGCATGCACTGAATCACCGATCAAACGCGTCACCGATTCGTTCATCGGTGATGATTTAAGCGTTTTATATGAGAAAGATGATGCAATTATAGGTTCACCGTTCGTAAAAACAGCGAATGTTATTACGATGTCTCAAACCGTGCACAGAGGGGGTATAAAGTACTGGGTGTCATTCGACGATGTACCCAGCGAACGTTCAAATAAACGCGTACCGAGAACAGATAATCAGATGCCCAGCTTTCTGGTAATCGATTTTGATAAAATCGATAATGATAACGATCGTGGAATCGATGAAATGATCGATAAAAGACATTCGAATGTTTTCGTGGATTGTAATTTGGATGGAAATGAAACTATTGACACGGAATCCGCGTCTAATTATGATACTTGTGATTCAGAATTCAATTCTAGATTAGAAGTAAGCGAACGTAAGGAAACGTTGTTATATAATTCTAGGGATGTTAATAAAAAGTTGCATTCAACATGGCCGCCGTACGAGCGCGGTATATGTTATAGGATTTTTTCTAAATTTCGATTATCGCAAAGTTTCGATCTTAGCTAATTTTTAATTTCTACTATTCATAATACGCAAATCTCGAATAACTTCGTCAAAGAGAGCAGAACTAAACCTAATTTTTCGTTTAAAATTACACACCCAGAAATTTCATTAGGGCGGGTCTAATAATTACGCTGCATAGGGGCAGGTCTACAATCATAAAAAAGGTTTTTAGCAACCTTTAGGTACCTTGTGCATCATCGTGATTTTTAGGTAAAAAACACTAGTGTTACGTACCGTTTAAGGGAGAGAAGGGGAATACGGAAAAACGAGCAACGCGTTACATGGAGGGGAGGAGGGTAGTAAAAATTGCATAACAATACTTAAACATTCCCTAAGTTAGGTCCTAATAGATAAATTAATGCTACTTACTATTGACACTGTGCAAAATGGAGATTTGTGTCAATATATATAGATCAATTTTTATATAATCAATACGAAATCGAACACTTCCTGACGATCTAGCCCCTGTGTCGATCGAAAAGTGTTAGGCGACTAGAGAGCGCAGGCTTTACGTAGTTTTAATATTATAACGCATTTAGACAGCTTCATATATGGACGCTGATGAGCAATACTGTGTCAAGCCACACGGACTTCATTTCGAGAAAATGGCGTCTAAACATGTCAAACCTATTCTTAATAAATATGTTTGAAGAAGTATACATCCATCTTTTCTTTCATTTCTTGATAAAAGCTATAAAAAATTAACATCGGATTGATATATTTAATATATAATCGAATAATAAGTTGTTCAAATATTTGAGATTATTGTATAAATTGCAAAATACGGAACGCACTTGAAATTCGAAACATCTTATTAATAAAATTTTTTCGGTACTTATTTAGTTTATATGACTTCGAATTTTTTTGAATACTATTAAATAGGTGATGCAGTATCGAAATACATCAATATGTCCGAATTAGACTTTTTGTGGGTTGACGCATTATTGCTTATCAGTATATATTTGATAGTTTCCGCAATATGTACCGACCTTGGGAGGGAGTGTGTACATGTCTAAATCTGCGTGTTTTAAACGCTTTGTACAGTGATCTGTTTGTCGGTTTATATGTGTCTTATTTTAGTATTATTTTTATTTTTAATTAATTTTTCGTTAATTTTAATTTCGTATCCATTTATTTTAATCTATTTCCACTTTTTATTAACTTAACATTGTGCGTTATTTAAATTTGTATTATAATAATTAAATGGTGTCGAAATAACGTCTAACGAATATTAATTAATAATCTCGAATTAATTTATATCGCCTGCGCAGATGATGGGTTATACACGTGGTAATTTCAGAACCCACGAGCGTCACATCGCTTAGTATTAAAGTGATCAATTCAAAATGTCTGTGAAACGAGTTAGCTTAGTAATTAAAATTTAGTTTAATATTATTCTGCGGTTTATAATCTGTGATTTTTATGATAAATAATATCTCATTTTGTGCTAAAAAACGGATTAATTACGAAGTGTAAAACGTTTTTCGCGTTTTCGCGGCCAAAAATGTGATTTTTTGAATTCGGTCACTTTAATATTATGTTATAATTTTTTTTCTTTCATAATACTATGCAAAATTGTTCCTCATTTCCGCAGGTTCCTTTTAACTGTGTCTTGAATGTGTTCTTATATACGCTTGCATGCTAAGTTCTTATATACATATGTCGAAGCCATAACGTATATAACTATATTGAAGATATAAATATATATATATATAATATAGGGTTTATGATAATAAAGTATTTAATATAACGGTTCTTATCACGGTAACTAATGGTAGTAATACCTTTTTATTGCCCGACGTTTCGATGAAGTTGCATCCGTCGTGGTCGCGAGCTGACTGTCAGCTCGTATGACTGTATTACTAATTAACTACCATTAGTTATTGGTAGGACCCGTTATATTAAATATGAATGACTCGAAATGTCAAATAAAATTATTTTAATCGACTCCTAAAAAACGAGGTTCCTAATTCGTCGGGGATTTCTTTTTATGTTCGTTCACCGATTACTCGAAAACGGTTGGACCGATTTGAGTTATCCTTTTTTTGATCGAAAGAGTATACATCCAGATTGATTCTGTTGATTTTCATCAAAATCGATTTAGTGGTTTGGTTTTAAAATTAAAATAAATGGAATAAGTCATTCGAGTGAATGCAATCGCGTTATTTTCGTTTGAAGTCTAATTCCCTTTTTTTAAAAGTCTTGTAACAAATTTTCATATACATTATGGGCTTGGATATATGTATTATATATGTATATCTTATATCATTGACATAGCCGATGTATCTTATGTAATAATAGGCATTAGGCAAGCCAATACATTGTATGTAATTCGAATGAAATTACGGTTTCGATTAGTAATTTTAAAGCGATTTGCTTTCCTATTGGCTACGCCAATGAAGGTGCGAGTACAAAAACGCTGTAAGTGACATTTTTTCAAAAATTATTTTAAAGTCGTAACTCTATTGCTGATTTGTTTTTATCAATATCCGTCTTACGTCATAGATGGCAGATTAAAAAACAAGTGACAAGTGTCAAATTTTTGTAAAAATGTTACTTAAACCTTTTTAACGCTCGCAGCTAAAAAAATTTAAGGTAAATTGTTTAGTCAAGGTTCTAATTCCGTCTGTCGGGTTAAATCCGTCTAATTATTACATTATATTATTATTTGTTAACTGTAACGTGTTACAACTTCGATATTGTACACGTATCAAAGCTATAGACGGTTTAACCCGACAGACGGAATTAGACGCCCTGACTATATATGTGTTGTTTTTTAGCTTGTAATGTGTTGCATGTTTGCTTGTCTTGCTGTACCTAATAAATTTAATAATAACAAATATTTTTTTTTTATTTCGCGATGCTGTGTTTTCCGTCTATATTTTGTTTTTTGGTTTTAAGTGATTTTTTTTTCCAATTATTTTTATATGGAATGCACTTACTAACATAATTTACAAGAGTGATTAAATATATGTACAAACGTTTTTAAACCTTTCAACCGACTTCAAAAACGGAGAAAAATTATAATGTGTATATGTTTTTTTTAAAAGGATCCAGATTTCAGATTAATCCTACGCAATTTATTAAAAACAAAATTCTTGGATTAAGTGTGTCTATGTTAACGAAAGCTATTTCGCTTTTGAAGTCGTTTCGTTCAAGTTATGGCTGTAATATATGCATAATGTGCTTTTATGTAATGGCACTTGCTAGTGATATTATAATCCAGCGTCTTAATTCCGTCTGTCGGGTTAATCCGTCTACTCGAAATTACGAGCTACAATATAGCTACGTCTTTGTAATTTGTGAATTATAATATATAACTATTAAAGCTTTGATATTATAAGTACGAGTAGACGGTTTTACCCCACATTTGAAATCAGATGCCCTGACGGTATTAAATATCGCCACATTTACGCTAATTGTCAAACACATTCGCTGCAAGGGCAACCTATTCTTATTTTGTAGGCGCTGGCAGTATTGTTAACCGACTTCAAACAAATAGGGTTCTGTATCCGATCTGTAAGTTTGTATGTATTTTTCAAAAACTACTGATCCGGTTTGGATGAGGTTTTGAGATTGCGGTTTCATATTTATAGTTTCTGCTTCATTTCGTCCGTCGTAGCGTGATGTAATATAGCCTATATAAATGGGCTGCCCGATGCATTTTTAAAATCGGATCTGTAGTTGACATTACCTCTTACATACAAATTTATAAACAAATTTTAACTCCTTATAATGTTATAATAGATTAGGATCTGATGAATATTTTATATCGACAAAGGAACTCGATTTTTGGGATCTGTGTATATAACAACATTTTTCTTTGAAATCGGTTATATTTTTCAAAAAAAAAAACAATTATTTTTCAAGAGTATTATCGTTAAATTCGCTTTCCACCGCCCTTCGCATAATCTTGTATAAAGTAATACAAGCCACATCATACATTGGACGCTGATAAGTGACTGTGTCAAGTTACACGGACTTCTTAATAAGTTTGTTTGAAGAAGTATTTATCCATATTTTCTTTTCTCTTTTGATAAAAGCTGTAATGAATTAAAAGCAGGTCGATATATTTAATATATCCTCTAATAAAAAGTTTTTAAAAATATAACATTATTGTATAAATTACTACATAAGGAACGATCTGGAATTTCGAAACAAATTAAGAAATATTTTTCCGTACTTATTTAGTTTATATGACTTTATTTTTTATTGAATAATGTTAAATAGGTGATGCACGATACATCAATATCTCCGAATTTGATTTTTTGTGGGTTGACACATTATTGCTTATCAGCATCCAATTATAAGCGCTTTAAACTTATGCGTATGAGTTTGACAATTAGTAGATCGTTTGAGTTGAGTTTTTTCACGCATGCTCAGCGCATGGTTGGTTTCGAAAAAGAAGTTTAGTGCTGTTAACTGTCAAGGGTGAGTCGGTCTGCTTTTGCTTTTTTTTATTGGCTGTTTTGTGACGTTATGGTGCTCTTTTTTATTTTTAATTATAATATTTAATACTGTGTTTTACTTATATTTTATGTATATTTGAAATATATATACTTGCATAAATGAGATCGTTTTAGTAACTGCGTTAGTTAGAATCGAATTTGCAATATTTCACTTTAGCTAAAAAAATTATAGTTATCATATTGCATAAGGCAAGAATCACACTTGTAAGTTTCGCTCTCAGATTTTCATAAATATTTACGTAAGTTGTTTTTCATTTGTTTACACTTAAAAGAATTTACTGTCTGTCATAAACTTAGATATCACTTAGATGTCAGCCTTGTTACACGTAAGAGTGTCGGTCTGAAAACGAGGTGAGTCTCGCGCATGTACAGTCGAGTGAACAAGACTTAAAACATTGACTGTATACGATATTGTTATAAACTTATTCAATTGTCTTATTTAGAAAATAAACACATCACGGAACGAAAATCACAAATTTTAGAACAATCACTCGTTCGGTATTAATGTTTTCAACTATTTGAGAAATACATCCGATATGAATTGCATTGAAATGTTATTAATTAATGATCTAAACACATTAATTTGACATATCATTATATAAGAAACATTTAATAATTAAAATTAATGAAATGTGTAACGACTGTACTGGTGGCTAATTTAGTGTTCTGCGCAGCGTCATGCGCGTAGTTCAGACCGACACAGTTACGTGAAACGAAGTATACCATGTTACAGACTAATTTCGTATCAATTATAAGAGCAAAACTTATTAGTGTAATTCTCGCCTAATAATATTCGATAAGATTTTTTTTAATTTAACTTTAAGACCTGTGCAGATTAGGCCCTGTGTGTGGAGGACGAAAATCCCTGAATTGTAACCAAATAATATTTCAGGAGACCTTAAACGACTTCAAAAAAAGGGGGTGGTACTCAATTCGTAACTGCGATTTCTTAACCGATTTTGAAATTTCTTTTTTTTTCTTTTAATGGGTATGCTTTCAAATATCAAATTGTTATCGTAATCAGTTCAATAGTTTGATTTTAAAATCGAAATATTTGGTAATTTGTTATAAATCGCGATGGCCTAGTGGTAAGAACACGTTGATCTGGACCAGTGATCGCGAGTTCAAACCCCGGGTAGCACTGTTGTGTTTTCAAGTGCTAAATTTGTATTTAAATTCAGATGAATTCGGGGGTGAAGGAAAACATCGTGATGTAACCTGCATGTGTCGCTAGATATTCTGACACATGTATATCCGGCTCGAAGGACCAGCGTGGATTAAGCTCTAAACCTTCTCCTTAATAGGAGAGAAGGCCTTTGCCCAGCAGTGTGACATTTACAGGCTGTTACTTTACTTTTGTTTATGACGTCGGTTTATTCGTACGGGGTCCATTTCTGAATGATTTCGAATTTATTAGAGAATTCTCGTCTGCGAAGGTCTTATTTATTTTTTATTTATTTATTTATTTATTTATTTATTTATTTATTTTGGAAACATACAGTAATCTTAGAATACATAAAAAATTTTCACGAAAAATTATTACTTAAACCTAACTGTTTCCTATGTTAAATAAATCATACATTTTTTTTACATTTTCAGTATAGATGCGAATAATTATAATATTTAAAAAAATAATAAGAATTAGAAACAACATTAAAAATTTAAGCCAATCTAAATTAAACTAAACTAGACTTTTAAAAAAAATAAAATAAATTTGTTAAAAAAATTATTTGTTAAAAAGCCATAATCGTATTCAAATTCAACGTGATTCTGATTGCGAAGATGTAGTTCTTATATATTGAATATAGAAGATAATTAAATTAAATGTTTTTTTTTTCTTCTTTTTTTTGTAAATATTATTACAATGTATATTAATTTATTTAGTTTTTTATTTATTTTTTAAATATTTTAAATTTATAATTATTGATATAGAATGTATTTGTTTTTATATTTATATATTTAAATATATTGAAATTACAAAATTAGGAAGATGAAGGATCAGATATTTTTGGTAGTTATGTAAATTGCAGTTTTATGTAAAGTTGCGACATAGTAGACAAATTAAGAAATTTTAATTCGTTTCAATTAACTCAAAAAATAGTTTAAAAAGCTTAACATTACAATTGTCTTAAATTAAAAAATACACTTTTTAAATAATAATAAGCTGCGTTAAAACATACACACAGACATAACATCGGTTCTAGTCAAAATGGATACAGTGATAGTTGAAATGGATATTTCCTATAAAAATTTAGTAATTTATTTACATATAAGTAGGTTAAAAAATTTACAGCTCAAGTTTAAATTTAATTTCTACTATGTCGCATCTTATTTAACGTTTTCATAATTAAAGAATTTAATGTATATTTTATGTTGCAGGCGAACACACAGTCAACGGCGATCACTCTGATGCCCATCAGAGCACTTTCTCACACAGCAGTAAAGAGGTAAACATTTTATGCGTGATGTAATATAGCCTAACCTTAATGAATAGGCAATGCAAAAAGGTGTCGTTAGCGTACACTAACAGCTATTTCATGGCGGTGTTTCGTACACGTGTGGTACTGACAGTGCGAGCTATAGCCATTTGGCTACAATAAGCTATTCCATAGCTATTGAATATTTGATTAAATAAGTGCTAGTATGAATATATGACCAATTCTTAGTCTCGGAGATTTAGAATTTTATTCTATTTATTCCAGCGTGATGTAATATAGCCTATATCATCAGGCTTATTTTTCAAATCGATCCAGTACTTTCGGAGCGTATTCAATGCAAACAAACAAACAACCAAATCTTTCTTCTTTATACCATTAATGCCAATACAACTTTTTTTTTAACAATCTTGTTATACGTTCTTTGTTTTGATTCCAGGGCTCACCATCCAAGGAGGTGTCGACGGAGGAGTCTCCCAAAAAGGACAAGAAGAAGAAGAAGGGCCTCCGGACGCCGTCCTTCTTGAAGAAGAAGAAAGAAAAGAAGAAGGATAAATCCAGCACGCCCCAGCCCGCCTAGAGGTGACTTGACCATGACTCTATGACGACTTCTTTAGATTCCACTTCTGTAGAGCAACGGACGGCAGCGGATGCGCATGCGCATGCGATCCCGAGGTCTCTCCATTTTCGTGCTGAGGAAGGCTATCGTTAGGGTAAAAACTATTGGGGTAAAGCTAAATCGCTACATAACCTGAGCTCTTTACCCCCCCCCCCCCTCACCGCTCCCCCCCTAGAATAAGTGTGGTGTTACCGCAGCCAGTCTTTACCAAGAGTGACGCCTCCGCTATACTATAAATAAACAACAATAAACAAAGCATCACACTCAACAGTCCCCATAAAGTTCTCGACACGACAAATATCCGTATGGCCAATACAGACGTTTACCGTCAGCGGGGATCAAACCGGCGACCGTTAGCGCTTCAGTCAGTTACAGTGATCACTGCGCCAATGTGTGCTCAGGGCCATATCGGCTTACAAGTTATGTTACTGTAATTTTAAGTAAGTCTTTAAATATGTGGGTATAATAAAAAAGGTATTTAAATAAAATTTCGTTTCTGTTCACAGATAAAACTCAGAAACAACACTGCCATCTCGCTTTCAAAATAATTGTAATTTAAGGGTTCCAAAATTTACGCAAATATTATCGCTTTTTAAAAAATTTATTTCTGTAAAAAAAATGTTCGTTCGTGTGTAACCCACCTGGCGTCAATGTTGCCACGTACCGGTAGATGGCGCTCATGCCTCGCTTGAGCATCGCTCGGCGCTGAGCGACCGCCCCGCGCTGAGCATTTAGTGTTAGGGAGTAGATTCAGACAAATTTTTATTTATTCGACGGTAAATTTTAAATATAATGCTCTTTCTCTTATGACTTGCCAAACGTCTTATGAAATGTTGATATTTAAAAAAAAAATTGTTTTTTTTTTTTTTAATTTACCTTATTTTTTTCTTTCGTCTACTTTTTCCGACTCGCTCGCGAGTTTTGAACGGAAATGTTGCCCTAACAACTCGTAATGAAATTTAATAATGTTTTTACAATATGGCAACTATATCTTAAGATAAAATTAACATTTGAATGAATACTAGAATACGGAGTGCTCAAGTTATTCTTATGATAGTATTTACTGGCAACACTTTCGATCAAAACACACGGACTGCGTCTGGTGCATTCTATATATATAATTGTATTTTTTATTACGGCATGTAATGCTTTCCATGTTAGGGCGAAAGGCCCGCGCCGTTCGTGCTTTCATAATATAATTAAATGAAAAAAATAGTTTTAACGCCGACGCGCGAGCGCGCCGACTTACGAGCACAGATAAATAAAATGGCGGCGAAGCGTTCGGTGAATATTATTAAAAATAAAATATAATATATAGCACTATCGATGTAAAGTTAAGAATTTATCGGCTAGCCTACGATTGTAGATTTTTTAAATTATTTTTATTTTTTCTTTCGAAAATCGATGGGACGCAATCGCGCGTCCGATCCGGCGGGAGTAATGTTATGCAATATATCACGCGAATTTACAAAGATACCTCATGGCTGCCATATTAATTCAGTAATCCGCCTTTTTGCGAACCGCCGCGTCGGACGCGCCCGTACCGTCTTATTAATAATTACGACATTAAAAACGCTACATCACTATCACAGATAAGAGAAGACAAATTAAAAAAAATGGTTTATAGTTTTTCCTTTATTAATAAGACGGTAAAAGTACATTTATTTTAGACGTAAGGCCCGTTTTTAATGAAATTTTTATTTTTAATACTATTTTTTTATTATTATTTTTTTTTATTATTTAGGGCCTTATCAATTTGACATTACCTAGAAGTGGTCTAGAGTTGTTAAAATGACAAGTTGATCTTTTTTATTATTGATACGTTAATAGAATGTTTGTTCCAAGCGTTCTGTATTAAAAAAGTAATAATTTTTAAGAATATATTTGTAATCTTTGAAATTATGACACCAGCATTCTATGCAATTTTTTGTGTATTTGTAATGAAATAAATTATTAGTTTTAATCCTTGGGACTTTTTCTTTTCACCTCCGTCACAATGTTGCCAGGATCTGGCTTAGTTGTAAGTTTTTAGCTTAAAAGAATTTATTTGTATCTTGTATTTTTTTATTTCTACAATATATGCTGTTTGAAAGTTTATTATGGACTTTCGTGTTTTATTTTTTTACCTATAATTTAAATATATACTTTTTTAAAATCAAATATAAAAAAGTATGATTTGTACGAGTAAGAATATAAAAAGTGCATCACTGCAAATACGTCTCAATTTTAATGTAAATCTTTAAAGAATTAGTCGAAATCGATTTTTTTATGATACTATACAAAAAGAAGACAAATTAAGCAACTTTTTTTTTTAAATATTTCAAAAATATATTATCGACATTTAAAGCGAGAATTGCACTTGTAAGTTTTGGTTACAGATTTTCATAATATTTTGTTCTTAGTTTCCGTTACATTACCTAGGTAACTGTTACCAAGTTACAGAGTTGTTTTAAATCAACGACGAGAATAAATCTTATTAAGAAGTGTTATTCTTACCCAATGAAAAAATCTGAAATTATTTGACAATTTCTTAAAAAAATAATGTCAAGAATTGTCAAGAAAATGAATAGTGGAAATCGTCAGTAAATATGTCTTTGAATAGCTAAATTTATTGTAACATGGACACAGCGGCCGAGGCTTGGAGGATTAAGGTAGGACATTATATTAATTAAAAGCTCTGAACAAAAAATGCGTCTACGTGATTATCGGAAAGTGACCCCATTATCTTTTTACCGATTAATTACGAAATCTTATATACTACTAAACATTATCACAAAGCGCAACTCAACGGCTAAATCATGAAATAAATGTTTGTAGATAGAAATAATAATATAATTCAAAACGAACGAAACATTTTATTTAAACTGGAAATAATTTTATTTAAATAGATTATATAATGTGTATATAGATAATGGAGGGTTTTTTAAATAATGGACGAAAGATTAAAAAAATTATGTTACATTGAACGGTATCGTTTATTCCGACGAATCATAGTCTTACTAACAATAAAGCATAAGGCTTATAATTAAATTTTATTATTAGGTAAAAAGAACGTATTCTTCTCTAAAATCAAGTTTTAACATTTTTAAATGTTGTCAAAATGTGAAATCAAATTTCTTTGTGTACCCCGATATAATTTTCAGGTACTTTCACGAAAACACAAAAATGTCGGCTCTCCATGCACCACGTGTCGCTACACCAAATCCAAGACATGCGGCAGTACTAAAACCAATTTAAAATGCAAAAAGCCGCCGCCAACGCCTGAACCTTCGCTCGCATCATTAAAAAAAACCCTTAGCAAAAATTGTTGTGCTTGTTGCTGTATTCTTCTAGAATTTTTCAAAGAAGCTTATAGAACAATACAAGGGGACCCTAACAGTAGGGTCTGTGAGGTTCTCGGTGAAATGAGTGACCTATTACTGTATCTCGCTAATGATTGCGTCTTGTTATTGAGACGAATTTGTCGTTGTTTTTTAGAAAGTCTACATTAAAGTGGTGTCGTAATTTAAATTATATACTTAAATAATACACTAAATATAGTCTATAACCATAGAATGATGGACCTTTCATTAACCATAATTATTAAAATCGATGCTGTGTTTCCAGAATAAATTCCATTTCGCACATACAAAACTTAACTTTATATTTTACTAGATTTAAAGAGAAGATATAAAGTATCTTCAATTTAAAAAGAAGTTTACATAATTAAATCTATCAGGTAATACAGTATAAAAACATTTAATAACAAGGAATAAAGATTAATACACTATAACCCGACTACGTAAATAGATTCACTCATATCGTCACTCTATATTATGTGACATCTCGTATCTAACAAGTTTGGTACAAATGAACGTTCTACCACCAAGAAAAGCTCATGATCTTAAAATGGCTGGACCAATTTTGGTAGAACATGTTAAGAACTATCGCTATGAAACCCTATTTCAAATAAAATAAACCGCATCCAAATCGATTCACCCGTTTAGGAGCTGCAGTGCCACAGACAGACACACAGCAGTCAAACTTATAACACCGCTTTTTCGAAGGTTAAAAAGAAATTAAAATAGATTCAAGAATGGTAGGTATATTTAACGTTAAAGTACTTCGCATAAAAATATAAAAAGTAATAAAATAAAACAACTATACAAAAACTTAATTTATTTATTAATATATTTTTTTCTTTATACAAAAACAACAACCTTTTAAAGTGAAAAAATCATTTACAACACCAAGTTTTTCCGTGAAGTTATTGCTACAGACGACTGTTCCGACAATTTTATATTAACATAGATACATTACTGAGGCGCTGCGCAGTGAGAGACCTCGGACTTGGGTAAATTTAGCCCTCAGACTTTCAACAGATTTACATAAAAATTTCTGGATGATTCCGTTTCCACCCTAAGGCAAAAAATCGGAATCACGTGCCCGTTTAGCCACCCCGGCCGGAGGAGATAAAGGAAATTTCATTGTGATAGCTTTTTCCTATATGTGGTGTATACACCCCAAGATATACTGAGGTATTAAATACATTTTTTTAGAATTTCGTTAAACATTATGTTTAAAAACAAATTTAGATAATCGAAATAAAATTAATCGGATTCCGTTTATCCACCACTGGGGTGGCCAAACGGACACTCCGATTATCCTTCTCAGGGTGGATAAACGGAATCATCCCAATTTCTCATTGCTTTGCACCTCAAAGAATTTACTGTCAGTACCTTTCACGTACGGCCTCAGAGCAACTCACCACGTTTGCTCGTAATATATCTATATTATTAAAATATTGCTTCTACGACCGAAACAAAACGTGGCGCGTTGCGTCACGTTGTGTTTTGACACAAACAGTCAAAGAATTTAATTTACAACTTATCCTAAGAAAAAAAAAGTGCACTGTTTAAACTATCTTTCTCTTGAGATCGCACTAAAACAGTTTATTTTAGTGACATTAGATAATGGACAAAAATATTATGATGAACATTGGTATTTAAAATATAAATATATACATATTTCATAACGGTTTTACGACAAAGGAATAAAACAGTAGTCATTTAGGCGAGGGTTTTCCAAACTAAGGTCCGCAACAAAAAAAATGGCTTATTTTTCTTAATACTCTGTTATAAGTATATAAAATCACAGAATGCAATGATTATATAGCTATACATATGTTATAAGCCAACGGATTTCGGCGTCCAGAGTGCCGCCAACTTTGGACGACGTTGCCTAGCAACTGAGTATAACAGGCGAAAGTATCTTCGGGCCGACCAGACAACGTCTAATAGTATGAACGTGACGTTTCTATAGTTAAAAATCATTGACATCAGTAGTACAATTTAACGACAAGTTTAATACGTTAATGTTCGATGGCGAGAAAATTAAAATAATTTTGGTCCATAGAACTTACTGGAGTTAATATTATGGTCCTGGAAAGTGACGTCCACTGATTTAGGCTAAAATAATAGCCAACCTATGTGTGAAATATTTAAACCTTAATTTCTGTAAACTAATATACATATTTATACTTTTTTTCGTTTCACTCGCCTCAATACTGGGGGTGGTTTTGGAAAAAGTAATTTGCCAAAAATCCAAAAAAATACATTGAAAAAAAAATCAGTAATTTAAATATGAAAACGCACCGAAATGCGAGAATTACACTTCTAAATGTTACCCTAATAATTGATATAAAAAAGTCTGTAATCTGGTAACACTTACCTAGGTCACCTTACGACAGCTGTGTCAAAAACGTTACAGTTAATTCTTTTAAGTCTAAACATTATAAGTTTCGCTCTCAGACTTTCATAAAGATTTATATAAGTTGTCACTGCTTTACACCTGAAAGAATTTACTATCAGTGCCTTTATTTTTGACAGACACATGAAATATTTTAAACTTTCGCGATTTATACTATTCATATTTAATATAGCGGTTCTCATCTCGATAACTAATGGTTTAAAGTTTGACTGACAGTCAGCTCGTGACCACGACGAATGCAACTTCGACGAAACGTCGGACAATAAAAAGGTCTTACTACCATTAGTTATCACGATAAGACCCGTTATATTAAATACGAATAGACACATTAAGGTTATAGATAACAGTTACGAGGTCACAGAGTTGTCTTAAATCAATTAAGAGAACAAAACTTACAATAAATTCTCGCCAAGAGTTTCATTCTCACAATTGACACTTCGCTATAGATCCAATCACAAACAATACGAAAACTTAATATTGTATTTACAATAAAAAAAATAAACATACAAAATATCGTACCGTCCATCCGTATAACGTTAAAATTAATACTTAATTTTAATTAACTGCCCTTATAAAGCGATGTCTGTTTGACAGACCATTTGCTGACTTAAACGATGCTCAATTTTAAGGGTTTTTAAGGTCACCTTTTTTGTACCCCTCCCCCGTACCTAAGATCACGTGTATTATTTGTATGTACCTTTTTGACCTAAGAAGGAATGTTTTATAAAATGCTTAACTTTAAAAGTAGGTATAATCGCATTGAATTTTGAAACATTATGCAACCGTAGTCAATTTTTAGGGTTCCGTACCTTAAAAGGAAAAACGTTCCCTTATAGGATCACTTTGTTGTCCGTCTGTCTGTCAAGACTTTTCTCAGAAATGCATGGAAGTATCATGTTGAAATTATCTTCTAAAGACAAGTCTTTATTTGATAACAATGTCCCGAACGAAAATCGCGAATGTTCGAGTTTTTTTTTGTCATTATGATTTTTCATTATAATTATTCAGTCAAATGAGAAGAAAATGAATACACGTGATATCTTAGAAAACACCTCTACCCTATAAAGTAAATTTCGATACTCACTCACTCACTCACCCTACGAAGCTACATTAGCTACTTCACGCGTATTTTCCTTTAGTGACATTAATTGGCAACTCAAAATTGAGCATCGTTTAAGTATTACCTTACACTAAATTATAACAATACTTAAAAAGGTTAACGTAAAACCTAAACAGATTTCGATATAACTTTTAATTTATACAAAAACCTACAACCGTTGTTATCTAAAAACTAATGTTGCCAGCTTATTAAAAAAAAATAAGTACAAAATAACCGACACCGTTGTGATGAAAACCGCTAAAATTAATAAATTTCTTTTTCAATATTTATAAATAAACAATTTCAGAAAAAAAATTGAGCACATATCAGTGGTGTTATATAACTTTAGATATGGATCTTGGATACTAGCACCATAACATACCATGGGAGCATAGCATTTTTCCCGGTTATACCCGGCTCTGCTTATTATTCTAGTCCAGATATTGACGAGTTACTGATTTTTACACAGAGCGACTGACCTCCGCAACGGAGGGCAAGCCAGTAACCATTTGGACTAGAATAATCTCTACGAAGACTAACGATCACTATCAGGTAATTCTGATAACCGGGACCACCGGCTTTACGTGCTAGACCAGACCTAGGAGCAAATATTTATATCAATATAAGACCCGAGCCGAGATCGAACCCGCAATTAACGTTAGAGATACATTCAGTACCACACCAGAGGTCGTCCAGAATGTCGATTATTTTAGACGACGTTGCCTAGCAACCAGCTAGCGAGAGTATCTATTTGCAAAACATATCTATAGTTAAACATAACATCGCCAAATATAATTAAAATATATATATTAGAAACTTATTATAATATTTGGACGTTAAAAAATGACGTATTTTTAAATTCGATTTTTTTTTTGTGACAACCCAATGATAAAAAACCGGACACCGCTAAAACTAAACTATATACCCGCATTAAGGTACCCATTTTCGTAATAAAATACATTAAAATATTTAATATTATTTCTTTATACAACTTCATTAAATTTTAAATTGAAAAATTTCTAGTAGATACAATTTTTAATTTGGTCTCAACGTTGTAATCTTATGAACAAATAAAAAACAATTCAAATTGACATTTCGCGATTTCGAAAACTCATTATTGAGTTTTTTGTAAGTACTTATTAACTCAACTCAAAAATTACACTTCCAAACTCAACTCAAAAAAATTTAGTAACACTTTTGATATTAACTCGAAAATTTACTAACACTTTCCACCTCATCAAACTCAAAATTACACTTACAAACTCAAAATATAACCAACACTTCTAAACTCAAACGTTCTGCCCCATAACCGGCACAGACGAGAGTCCATACTGTTTTTCCAAACGAAAATTATAATCCTGAGTACCGTGTATGGTCCTGACATGAATTCTGAGATAGCTGGGCCTCGTGAAGAACTTATAACATATATGACACTGATACTTTTTCAGCCCCGTGTGAGTTTCCAAGTGTCTTTTTAATTTACCCTTCGTTATAAAGCCTTTGCCACACTGCTGGCATATGAACGGCTTCTCCTTCGTGTGGGTGAAGCTGTGCAGTTTTAAATAGTAATGCAATTTGAAGCCTTTATTACATATGTTGCACACATGCTTCTTCTCCTTCGTCTGTTCGTTGTCTTCTATCGCTATTTTCGAACCGTGACTCTTCAGGTGTTCCTCTAAATAGTAGAAATGCTGGAATATTTCGCCGCATATGTTGCATATCCGGCTCCGCTCGTCGGACGGGACTATGTCCGTCAGCGCCGCGGGAGCGTCTGGTGTTTTTGGTATCTTTCTAGCATTCTGTAACACCATCGCTAATATCTCGTTTCGATTTTCTTCTTGAATTCTGTTCGATAAAATTGATTTGGTTAAAATTTTATATTCGTAACTGGCTGATAAGCGATACTGTGTCAAGCCACGGGGAGAATTTTGAGAAAATGGCGTCTAAAGGTGTCAAAACTGTTCTTAATAAATTTGGTTGAAGTATATATCTTTTCTTTTCTATTTTGATAAAAGGTATAATAATATATATAATTAAAAGCAGATCGGTATCATTAAAAGATTTATGTAATATTAACATCATCAAATATATGGCATTATTGTAGAAATTCTAAATTATGGAACACATTTTAAATTCGTAACGTTAAATTAAGAAACTTTTTTGGTACATGTTAAATACTTTCTCTGTGGGTTGACACATTATTGCTTATCAGCATCTATGGCCTTTCGAAACTAAACAATTACATATTTTTTGATTTCTTTATATTTCAAAGTAACATACTAATAAAATATTAAAATTTTCGGGAAATTGGTAATTTTTTATATGGCAACCCTAATTACGTGTCAGGTCACTTACAGTCCCTCCTTCTGGTGCGTCGCGAGGTGCATCTGCACGTGATACTTCGTGTTGAACATGTGCGCGCACACCGGGCACTCGTACCTCAGGACGAACTTGTCAACGCGGTGGCTGACTATATGCCTCTGCAATTTGCACTGAGCGTTGAAGGTCTTCGTGCATATATCACATATGTACTCCTTGTCCGGCTTGTGGCTCTTCCTGTGGTAGATCTGTGGAGAATGTTTTATTACGAGATGTAAACAAATTTCGTGTATTAGAATTATACTTAAACGTTTTGCTTTGACTTTCATAAAGATTTACATAATAATTCTGGCCCCGGCTCGAAGGACCAGTGGATTAAGCTCTAAACCTGATAAGCTACTCAGACTCAGCACATCAGACTCAACGGCTCCCCTTAAGATCTCATGGCATTGTGTCGGGGGTCTGAAAACACACATAACACAAACACCCAGACCACGACAAACATCCGTATGGCCAATACAGACGTTTGTCGTGAGCGGGGATCGAACCTGCGACTAGCACTTCAGTCAGGTGTAGTGACCTCTCTGTCAAACAGACTTTACAGCCAACTCACCATGGTCTCCCGTTTCTTGTAGCCCTTCCCGCAGACCGTGCACAGGTAGGGCTTCGCCCCATCGTGCGTCGCTTCGTGCGCCTTCAGCGCCGCCTCGTCCGGCTGCTCCGTCAGGCAGAACGTGCACTTGTACACTAGGGCTTCGCCTTCGTGGGACTTCTTGTGGACCTTTATGGGATATTTTTATCACCATTATTATCATGGACGTATATAAGTGGGGTGAGGGGGAGGAGACGACTCCGTTTATCCACCATAAAGTATCTACACAAAGGGGGATAAAATATATTGAATACTGCATTGTAAGCCATGGTGGAAAATTGAAAGAGCAATCAGAATGAAATTTCTTTTATCCACCCCGGACGGGGTGGATAAACGGTCACGCGAATCCGATTATCCACCTTAGGGTGGATATTTTGGGGTGGATAAACAGAATCATCCGAAAAACACATTTTTTTATTCGCTTACAATATTGTACAAAAATATTTTTAAAAGAGTAACTACTGAGTTCCTCGCCGGCTCTTCTCAGTAGAGTCCACACTCCAAGCCGGTGGTGGCTTCACGTGGAACTGACATCACGAATTTATAAATTGACGTTTTGAAAGAGCTTATAAAGGTCTATTCGAATAAAGTATATTTTCAGTTTGAGTTTGTGTTAACTAAAAAGTGTTTATGACTTTCTTCTCTTATGACTTTCTTTCTAATTTCTTACGAAGTGTAAACTGAACTTGGACGTCGTGCGAATATTACGAGACGCGATTTAGTTGGGTTGGATAACGGACACGTTATCTTATATCTTTCTAAGAAAACAATTACCTGTAAAGTTTCTAGATGTAAGAATCGTTTCTGACAGAATTCGCAAGCGTGAGGCCTCTTCTGGTAGAGCTTTTTCTTATCCAGACTCTTCGGCTTCTTGGAGAACTTCGCGAGACCTTTTTTCATTTTCGATCTGTGGGGAAAGGAGAAATTAAAAAATATATATAATATTTGACAGACACGTTGGCGCAGTGGTCACTGCAACTGACTGAAGCGCTAACGGTCGCGGGTTCGATCCCAGCTCACGGCAATGTCTGTATTGGCGACGGATGTTTGTCGTGGTCTGGGTGTTTGTGTTAGTGTTGTGAGTGTTTCCGGACCCCCGACACAAGGTCACGCAATCATAACGGGGGCCGTTCCATAGACGTACATAAGGGGCGTGGGTTAGGGGTTACGAAATCCCCCCTTAGTATATACCATCATTGTACGTGATGACGCACACTGTGCGCTGGGGTTGTGTAGGAATGCCGGTCGGCAAATAAAAATACACGTTTACGATGACTACCGAGGGTAAAGCGGGGATTCGGGCTCTGTGGCTTCGAAAGAAGGGCTTCAGTACAGTATTTTTTCTTCAGTATTTTTCTTCAGTATTTTTCTTCAGTATTTTCTTCTTTCTTGTTCTTGTGAGCCCGAATCCCGACGATGTAATGAATGTCGACAGCGCCAACTGGCGCTCCTTATATTTGGTTTTCCTCGCCCCTGAGCCCTCTTCCCCGCTTCACCCCCGTAAACTTTATTTGCTTTAAAAATCATTATTTACATCATTTTTTCTTATTAGAATATCAGTTCTTAATATTTTTATACAATTAGTTTTATTATCTAATAAGATTGTGTCAGTAGCGACGTCTGTTCCGAAGTGAGCGCGAGATGTCGGTTGCGACATATTTATACTACCTCGTCCCCCGCCTCAGCAGTATAAATATGTCGCCCTACGCTGTTTCCAGCGTCAGTCTGTGTTTACGCGTTCTCGCGCGCACTTCGGGATAATTAACATATGAAAGAGTAAATTATTCAGTAAACAATCATAAAACATGACTTATTACAATTATTAACAAGAATCGAAATTAATAAATATTAAATATAATATCGTAACTACTGGCAACTAGTAACACACAATAGTCAAAAACTCTATATAACTATAAACAAACATGAATTTATCTTTAACCTAGGCTTATTTTTAAATTTATATAATTATGCTTAACTTATGTACATTGCGGTCGTCCTGCACATTCCTCCCGCCGTGCATTGTCCCTCGGGCGATGCAGTGTCTCTCGGTGCAGGCGGCTGCGGCTCGGTGGGCATCAGGATGAGTTTCTTTGTTGGTCTTCGTAGCACTCCTCCTCTGGTCTGCACGTCGACTGCGCGGACGACTCCGTCGCTCCCGGGATACGTCTTCTGTATACGTCCTAGAGGCCAGGTGTTGCGCGGCAGGTTGTTGTCTGCGACCAGGACTATATCGCCTTCCTTGAGTGGTGGCCCTTTCCCGTGGGGCGCGCGTCGATGCTGTAGGCCGGGTAGGTATTCGTGAAGCCAGCGGCCCCAGAACATGTCGGCGAGTCGCTGTGATGCTCGCCACTGTGTCCTCCCGACCAGGTCTTTGTCGTTGAATGTCCCGGGTACCGGGACGCGCGCTGAGCCGTGTAGTAGGAAGTGGTTCGGTGTGATGGCCTCGGGATCCTCGGGGTCGACTGATACGTGGGTCAGGGGTCGACTGTTGACCGTGTATTCGGCTTCCGCTAGGAGAGTGTTCAGTACCTCTTCTGACACGTGTCGGTCGTGTAGTACTGTGTTGAGGGCGGTCTTGACGCTTCGCACGAGTCGCTCCCACGCGCCACCCATGAACGG
The DNA here is from genome assembly GCA_037950945.1 of Hypolimnas misippus. NCBI lineage: Eukaryota > Metazoa > Arthropoda > Insecta > Lepidoptera > Nymphalidae > Hypolimnas > Hypolimnas misippus. The sequence goes on from JBBEEQ010000002.1 coordinate 6,022,107, forward strand.
TGCTCCGGGTGGTATGTACCTCCAGCTGATGGTTTTCTGGTTGGCTTCCGCTTCTGTGGCTGTGTCGATAGCTTTGCGAAGCTCTCTGTCGGCGCCGTGAAGGTTGGTCCCGTTGTCCGACCATATCTCGGTCGGACACCCTCGCCGGGCGATCATTCTTCTCAACGCCATGACAGCAGACTCCGTGCTAAGCGAGGCTGCGACTTCGAGGTGTACCGCTCTGGTGGTGAGACACGTAAAGAGTGCGACGTATCTTTTCTTGTTAGTTCGACCGACGACCACGGTGAAAGGCCCGAAGTAGTCTACGCCCACGTAGGTGAACGGACGCTGGTGGTGAGCTAACCGGCCGGGTGGATGGTTACCCGTCGGCGGCTCGGAGGGTGTGGCTTTCCTCCGTCGGCAGGCTAGGCACCGTCGTATCGTTTCTCTTGTCACTGGTCGCACTCTCACAATCCAGTAGTACTGATTACACTCGTTAACTGTTGTTTCGACGCCCGCGTGATGTAGTTGTCTATGTACATAGTCTATGTACAATCTTGTCACGTAGTGATTTCCGTCAAGTATCGGAGGGTGTTTTTGTTGCTCCGTGACGCCCGCCGTTGCACCTATTCTTGTTTTTAATACTAATATTCCGTTTCTGATTTCTGTTGACGTCGTACGAAGCCGGCTGTTTTTTGACGGTTCCTTGTCATTGTTGAGATTTTCTATTTCAGTTTTGAATGATTGTTCTTGTACGAGGCGTACGAGTAGCTTTTCGGCGTCGAAAATATAGCGCGTCGGTAGATCGATGTATGTTGACCTCTTAGTTGTTGATGCTTCGGTCGTTGAACTCGACCTATTTTTTGTCTCTTTCTTTTGTGTGTAGTCGCTATCTCTTTCCTTATTTCTTGCGTTTCTTTTATAATGTATTTTTTCGCGCTTCGGTTGACATAGGTGTATGAATTGTAGTACTCGTGCCGTTGATCTTAATAATTTTTCCCATTTTGAAAATCGTGTATATGTAGGTATTGCTTCCGATAGCTTCGTGACGTCACTCGAGTGTCTTAATATGTTTGTTTTTTCTTCGCCCGTGTTGACTATTTTCTTTTGTTGTTCTGTGGGCCATACTGAGGGGTCCTGATATAGATGTTCAGGGCCTCGGAACCATCGATGTCCGCAGTTCAGGTCTCGGGGTACTTCGCGTGTCGCGTCGTCCGCGACGTTCATCTTCGTAGGTATCCATCGCCACTCGTTTACTGAACTGACGGATGGACGGTATGATCTTGAGCCTGTTCGTATCCACGTGAGTACCGTACGGCTGTCGGTCCAGAAGGTCTTCGACTCGGGCTTCGCGTTGTGTTCTTCTATGACGGCCGCGGCCATGCGACTGCCCATGACGGCCGCTTGAAGCTCGAGGCGCGGTATCGACGTCAACTTGAGTGGCGCTACTTTTGCTTTCGCTGCGATGAGTGAAACGTGTACTTCGCTCCCGCCGGTGACGACTCTCCAGTATAGGGCTGCGGCGTATGTCGATTCGCTCGCGTCGACGAAGACGTGTAGTTGTAGTGAGTCGCTGTGGCTGTAACCCGGGTAGCAACGTGGTACGGATATACCACGTAGGCTTTTCAAGTGCGCTACCCACTCGACCCATCGTCTCGCGAGCTCTTCGTCGAGGTGTTCGTCCCAACCGGTGCCGCGGCGCCACACTTCTTGCAGGATTCGCTTGCCGCTGATGGTGACAGGCGACGCTAGTCCGAGCGGGTCGTATACGGACATTAATAATCGAAGTGTTTCTCTCTTCGTTGGTCGTTCGTTATCTAAGGCGTTCTGCGGTAGGCGGCTCAAGTTGAGGTTGAAGCTGAGTTCGTCGCTCGCTGGCCTCCATATGAGTCCAAGTACTCGTTCGATTCTAGTTTGGTGATGTAGTGCGACGCTCTCTCTGGAACCCGGATCTGTTTCTAGGGCTTCTATGACTTCGCGATCGTTCGACGTCCACTGTCTTAATTCGTAGTGAGCTTTTGTCTGTATGTCTCTCACTTGTTTTGATACTCGGATGGCCTCTTCTTTGTTTGCGAAGCTGTGTAGGTAGTCGTCTACGTAGTGATTGTGTATGATTGCTGACGCCGCCTCGGGGTATTGTTGTCGATGTTTCGCCGCGTTTATGTCCTTGACGTAGATCGCTGTTGAGGGCGAACAGGTGGCTCCGAAAATTAGCGACGTCATTCTATATTCTTCCGGTGGTTTGTCGTCGCGTCTGTCGCCTCTCCACAGAAATCTCACGGCGTCCCTGTCTTCTTCTATGATCTTGACTTGCATGAACATTTCTTTGACGTCAGCTGAGACTGCTATAGGGTGTTGTCGAAAGCGCATCAGAACCCCGGGTAGCGACTGTAGTAAGTCGGGCCCCGTTAGTAGGTTGTCGTTGAGTGAGACGCCCTTCGTCTTGGCTGCGGCGTCGTGAACGATGCGTAGTTTATTTGGCTTCATTGGATTCTTGACGTCGAAGTGAGGTAAATACCACGTTCGGTTTGTGTTCTTTGGGGGCGGCGCTAGCTCGGCGTAACCTTTTTCTAATAGTTGTTCTATCTGTTCATTGTATCTTTTCTTTAAGTCGACGTCTTTATCTATCTTTCTTTCGACACTGTAGAGTCTTTTCAATGTATTTTCGTAGTTATTCGGTAGCACGACGTCATCTGTTTTCCATAGTAGGGGCGCTTCGTACCGTCCGTCTTCCCTCTCTTTCACGTGTTGTTCGAGTTGTAAGAGGGCGCGCTTCTCGGGATCGTTCTTCGGTCGTTTAGCTTCTATGTTGAGTGATTCTATTGCGAAGTATCGTTTGAGTTCTTCGTCCATGTTGTCTTCTCGTGTTACTATGTGGTTGACGAAATGAACTCTCTGTCCCAGAGATCGTGAGTGCGCACCGTGTAGCACCCATCCGAGTGCGGTGAGAGAAGCGACGGGTTGATTGCGGTGTCCCTGTCGTACTTCAGTGGCGATCAATAAATGCCAGTTGTCCTGGCCGATTAATATTTGTGGCTTTATCTTGCCGTACGCGAGTTCCCTTCTGATGTCGTTGAGGTGTTTGCAGTCTTCTAAGTCGGCCTCGTTGACAGTCTGCGGTGACAACTGGATGTTTTCTATTGTGCGCGCGTGCATGGCGTGTGACTCTTTCGTGCCTTGTATTTTCAATGAGACTCGGTGTGATTTCGTAGCTGTTATTTTTGTGTCTGCGATTGCTTCGATGTGTAGCGTTTCGGCGGGCCCCTTTGCTCCTGTTCGTTGAGCGATTTTTGATTCGACGAGGGTGACTGTAGAGCCATCGTCGAGCAGTGCGTAGGTGTTCACTTCTCCCGCCGGTCCGGAAACTTTGACCGGAACTATTTTTAAGTATGACTGCGACTTTCTTTCTGTCCACGTTGACGCGACTGTTTCATTATTTTCTGTGTTCGTCTTCGGGTTGTCGATCGTTCTATGATGATGAAGTAATTTGTGATGCCAGTATTTGCAGTTGTCTTCGCCGCACTTTCTGCGCTGACAGTTGTGTTGTCTTCCTCGGTATCGTAGACAGCCGAAACATAAGCGGTTCGATTTTACTATGTCCCATCGTGTGTTGACGTCTGCTTCTCTGAATTTTGTGCACTGTGGTAGGATATGACCATCACGTGAGCAGGAAGGACACTTGAATGATGTTTTCTCTGTAGTGGCGTAGCTTTTATGTAAGCGTCTTGTCGGTGGCCCGGTCGATTCTGTGGCGGCACTCGAAGTCTCTGGCGCTGCGTAAGGACCGCATAGTCGTGCTTCGTTTTGTAGGAATTTCATTATCTTGATAAGTTCTGGGTCTTCTCTTGAGCATAGCGAGGAGTATTCGTACCATTTATATTTCATGCTTGTCGTCATCTTATCCACGATGCATTTTGCTGTTTCCGGACTATGCAAGTAGTGTACGCGATCGAGTGCGCGCAGGGCTGCGACAGCGTTCATCATTCGACTTGAAAAGATGCATATGTCTTTCGGCGAGTCGTTGAGGCGAGGTAAGGCGCGAAGTTTTTCTAGTTCTGACAAGGCGATCGTATCTGGTCGACCGAAGCGTGCCTCAAGCGTCTTCATGATATCGTCTGTGGTTCCGTCGAGTATGAGTAGATTTTCTACGGCTTCTTTTGCTCTTCCATTTAAACTTCGTCGTAATCTTCCCATATTTTCTATTTCACTGTACATACACGACGATTCTCTATATGCCGCGTTGAAGGAGAGCCAATCGGTGTGGGAACCGAAAAATAAAGGTAGCTCTGTTACCTGTTTCACTGTTTGTCCCGATCTGGCTGCCACGGCGATGGCAGACGCTAATTTTGTCACATCGACTTGGGACGTCTTCTCGTATTCGTTTTCTTCCTTTTTCGGCTCTTCAATTCTTTTTGCTACTACGAGCGCCGCCGATGCCGGCGGCGGGGGTACCGGCACCGACGGCGGCTCAGCCGGTGCCCGTACGTCTTGATTTTCGTTTGTCTGGGGCAAAGTCGCCCTGTGTTCCTGTGTGGCGTTTAACCACGAACCAACTCGTTGCTGTGCTCCTACGTCGGAGATGACCGTATCGTCATCGCTGTCGTCTTCTGTTTCTATGCAGGCCAATCTCGCCTTCGCGAGCTCTAATTCGATTCTTAATACCTCTTCTTTGGCCTGAGCGATGCGACGGGCTTTTCTGTTGATTCGTTTCGATCTCTCGGATCGTCTATCTTGCTGCTCTTGAGGATTCATTACGGCGGGTTGCAGCACTGTGGCTTGTTCGGCGTTCTTCGTGGCTTCGGCGGCCGTAGTCTCGGCGGCCGTAGTCTCGGCGGCCGTAGTCTCGGTGGCTGTAGTCTCGGTGGTCGTGGTGGCGGTGGCGTCCGACGACGTCGTGGTTGCAGAACCTGACGCCTCCGTGGTGGTGGCGCTTTCGTCGGACGTCTGTTTCGTAGAGCGTGTGACCGGCATCCTCAATCCGAAATCGAAGGACCAGAATGTACGTGATGACGCACACTGTGCGCTGGGGTTGTGTAGGAATGCCGGTCGGCAAATAAAAATACACGTTTACGATGACTACCGAGGGTAAAGCGGGGATTCGGGCTCTGTGGCTTCGAAAGAAGGGCTTCAGTACAGTATTTTTTCTTCAGTATTTTTCTTCAGTATTTTTCTTCAGTATTTTCTTCTTTCTTGTTCTTGTGAGCCCGAATCCCGACGATGTAATGAATGTCGACAGCGCCAACTGGCGCTCCTTATATTTGGTTTTCCTCGCCCCTGAGCCCTCTTCCCCGCTTCACCCCCGTAAACTTTATTTGCTTTAAAAATCATTATTTACATCATTTTTTCTTATTAGAATATCAGTTCTTAATATTTTTATACAATTAGTTTTATTATCTAATAAGATTGTGTCAGTAGCGACGTCTGTTCCGAAGTGAGCGCGAGATGTCGGTTGCGACATATTTATACTACCTCGTCCCCCGCCTCAGCAGTATAAATATGTCGCCCTACGCTGTTTCCAGCGTCAGTCTGTGTTTACGCGTTCTCGCGCGCACTTCGGGATAATTAACATATGAAAGAGTAAATTATTCAGTAAACAATCATAAAACATGACTTATTACAATTATTAACAAGAATCGAAATTAATAAATATTAAATATAATATCGTAACTACTGGCAACTAGTAACACACAATAGTCAAAAACTCTATATAACTATAAACAAACATGAATTTATCTTTAACCTAGGCTTATTTTTAAATTTATATAATTATGCTTAACTTATGTACATTGCGGTCGTCCTGCACAATCATAATGCTTTATACTCGGATAAAAAATAGTTCTATATATAGCTCGGATAAATTTTGGACTTTTCCCGCCCTCTCACTCTTTTGGACTTTCCCTTCGCCGGACCCCTCATAAATAAAAACTGTTACTATGTCTATATACCATTCCATTGCGGTGATGATAATTTAAGTGATTTTGCTAGGTAAAAATACTTTTATCCGATCAACAGTTTTGACTGTAATTTATAAGGTGTCGGATATCCATATCCGTATCCGTATCTATGGATATTCGAGGAAAAAGGGAGATTCGTATACGATCCGATACATTTATAGCGGATCTTTGACCTCGTTCAATTTCAATAAAGAAAAATCATCATGTATATTAATAAAATATTTATGGGAAAAAAGGACGTGTTTTACAGATTAAAAAACTTAAACTCACTTCTTTTTACCGTCGCCCTCGTCTTCACCGTCCTTCACTGGTTCCGATTTTATATCTACGTTCTCCGTTTTAACTTCATCCTCTGCAAATTGAAAAACTTAAATCACTAAGATATTTTTTATGCACAACAAGTGTGAGAGTGCAAAATTAGCAACGATAGATTTTCATTGTGCACATGCAAAGTTCCGAGTTAGATTTCACCGTCGGCGGAGCGGAGTAGGAGGTGCTGCTGACGCGCTCGCCGCACTCGCTCTCACACTCACCGTCCTAGCACTCGGGGTGCGTGAGCACGTGGCGGTGCATCTTGCTGGACGTGATGAACCCCGCGCCGCACACGAAGCAGCGGTACGGGCGCTCGCCGCTGTGCGTGCGCAGGTGCACGCGCAGGTAGGAGGCGCTGCTGACGCGCTCGCCGCACTCGCTCTCACACTCACCGTCCCAGCACTCGGGGTGCGTGAGCACGTGGCGGTGCATCTTGCTGGACGTGATGAACCCCGCGCCGCACACGAAGCAGCGGTACGGGCGCTCGCCGCTGTGCGTGCGCAGGTGCACGCGCAGGTAGGAGGCGCTGCTGACGCGCTCGCCGCACTCGCTCTCACACTCACCGTCCCAGCACTCGGGGTGCGTGAGCACGTGGCGGTGCATCTTGCTGGACGTGATGAACCCCGCGCCGCACACGAAGCAGCGGTACGGGCGCTCGCCGCTGTGCGTGCGCAGGTGCACGCGCAGGTAGGAGGCGCTGCTGACGCGCTCGCCGCACTCGCTCTCACACTCACCGTCCCAGCACTCGGGGTGCGTGAGCACGTGGCGGTGCATCTTGCTGGACGTGATGAACCCCGCGCCGCACACGAAGCAGCGGTACGGGCGCTCGCCGCTGTGCGTGCGCAGGTGCACGCGCAGGTAGGAGGCGCTGCTGACGCGCTCGCCGCACTCGCTCTCACACTCACCGTCCCAGCACTCGGGGTGCGTGAGCACGTGGCGGTGCATCTTGCTGGACGTGATGAACCCCGCGCCGCACACGAAGCAGCGGTACGGGCGCTCGCCGCTGTGCGTGCGCAGGTGCACGCGCAGGTAGGAGGCGCTGCTGACGCGCTCGCCGCACTCGCTCTCACACTCACCGTCCCAGCACTCGGGGTGCGTGAGCACGTGGCGGTGCATCTTGCTGGACGTGATGAACCCCGCGCCGCACACGAAGCAGCGGTACGGGCGCTCGCCGCTGTGCGTGCGCAGGTGCACGCGCAGGTAGGAGGCGCTGCTGACGCGCTCGCCGCACTCGCTCTCACACTCACCGTCCCAGCACTCGGGGTGCGTGAGCACGTGGCGGTGCATCTTGCTGGACGTGTGGAACCCCGCGCCGCACACGAAGCAGCGGTACGGGCGCTCGCCGCTGTGCGTGCGCAGGTGCACGCGCAGGTAGGAGGCGCTGCTGACGCGCTCGCCGCACTCGCTCTCACACTCACCGTCCCAGCACTCGGGGTGCGTGAGCACGTGGCGGTGCATCTTGCTGGACGTGATGAACCCCGCGCCGCACACGAAGCAGCGGTACGGGCGCTCGCCGCTGTGCGTGCGCAGGTGCACGCGCAGGTAGGAGGCGCTGCTGACGCGCTCGCCGCACTCGCTCTCACACTCACCGTCCCAGCACTCGGGGTGCGTGAGCACGTGGCGGTGCATCTTGCTGGACGTGTGGAACCCCGCGCCGCACACGAAGCAGCGGTACGGGCGCTCGCCGCTGTGCGTGCGCAGGTGCACGCGCAGGTAGGAGGCGCTGCTGACGCGCTCGCCGCACTCGCTCTCACACTCACCGTCCCAGCACTCGGGGTGCGTGAGCACGTGGCGGTGCATCTTGCTGGACGTGATGAACCCCGCGCCGCACACGAAGCAGCGGTACGGGCGCTCGCCGCTGTGCGTGCGCAGGTGCACGCGCAGGTAGGAGGCGCTGCTGACGCGCTCGCCGCACTCGCTCTCACACTCACCGTCCCAGCACTCGGGGTGCGTGAGCACGTGGCGGTGCATCTTGCTGGACGTGATGAACCCCGCGCCGCACACGAAGCAGCGGTACGGGCGCTCGCCGCTGTGCGTGCGCAGGTGCACGCGCAGGTAGGAGGCGCTGCTGACGCGCTCGCCGCACTCGCTCTCACACTCACCGTCCCAGCACTCGGGGTGCGTGAGCACGTGGCGGTGCATCTTGCTGGACGTGATGAACCCCGCGCCGCACACGAAGCAGCGGTACGGGCGCTCGCCGCTGTGCGTGCGCAGGTGCACGCGCAGGTAGGAGGCGCTGCTGACGCGCTCGCCGCACTCGCTCTCACACTCACCGTCCCAGCACTCGGGGTGCGTGAGCACGTGGCGGTGCATCTTGCTGGACGTGATGAACCCCGCGCCGCACACGAAGCAGCGGTACGGGCGCTCGCCGCTGTGCGTGCGCAGGTGCACGCGCAGGTAGGAGGCGCTGCTGACGCGCTCGCCGCACTCGCTCTCACACTCACCGTCCCAGCACTCGGGGTGCGTGAGCACGTGGCGGTGCATCTTGCTGGACGTGATGAACCCCGCGCCGCACACGAAGCAGCGGTACGGGCGCTCGCCGCTGTGCGTGCGCAGGTGCACGCGCAGGTAGGAGGCGCTGCTGACGCGCTCGCCGCACTCGCTCTCACACTCACCGTCCCAGCACTCGGGGTGCGTGAGCACGTGGCGGTGCATCTTGCTGGACGTGTGGAACCCCGCGCCGCACACGAAGCAGCGGTACGGGCGCTCGCCGCTGTGCGTGCGCAGGTGCACGCGCAGGTAGGAGGCGCTGCTGACGCGCTCGCCGCACTCGCTCTCACACTCACCGTCCCAGCACTCGGGGTGCGTGAGCACGTGGCGGTGCATCTTGCTGGACGTGATGAACCCCGCGCCGCACACGAAGCAGCGGTACGGGCGCTCGCCGCTGTGCGTGCGCAGGTGCACGCGCAGGTAGGAGGCGCTGCTGACGCGCTCGCCGCACTCGCTCTCACACTCACCGTCCCAGCACTCGGGGTGCGTGAGCACGTGGCGGTGCATCTTGCTGGACGTGATGAACCCCGCGCCGCACACGAAGCAGCGGTACGGGCGCTCGCCGCTGTGCGTGCGCAGGTGCACGCGCAGGTAGGAGGCGCTGCTGACGCGCTCGCCGCACTCGCTCTCACACTCACCGTCCCAGCACTCGGGGTGCGTGAGCACGTGGCGGTGCATCTTGCTGGACGTGATGAACCCCGCGCCGCACACGAAGCAGCGGTACGGGCGCTCGCCGCTGTGCGTGCGCAGGTGCACGCGCAGGTAGGAGGCGCTGCTGACGCGCTTGCCGCACTCGCCGCACTGCAGGCGGTCGGCGCGCGGGCCGGGCGACGGCGGCGCGGGCGGGGACGCCGCCCACGTGTTGGACGGGAAGTAGTCGTCGTCCGACTCGCTGGAAGGGCACACGTCAGGTCACACTCGGAAGTTTTAAGTCTTTTAATCTCTAACGCATATTTTAATGCAATTGAGTATTTTTGGTATTCGTCTTTTACGAACTGCTGTCCTATATTTTATTCCCCTCCTATATAGGGAAATGTAAATATAAAATGAAACCTTAACCCATCCCGTTGGTCCTCTGCGAGGCGGATTTTTTTTGACAGGTGTAGTTTTGCTTAGGACAGTTTCCTTCACCAAGCACGAGATAAAATTAAAACACAAAACCACTAGCCGGGATTTGAACCTGTGATCGTTGGTTGAGATCGAAATGAGTATATCACTAAGCCATCTTATTATGGTCTAAAAATACTACTAAAGATATTTTTAATACATAATACTAGCTGTAATCCACATCGCTGGTATACAAGTTGGCATATATTTTTACAAAATATCAGCATAATATTGTATATAAAATTTAAAGCTGATACAAACGCATTTCGCACGCTGAGTAGGACAGTCATAACCCCCCCCCCCCCCTCCCTTTCCTTACGCCGAAATCCACTTTATTTCTCTTGTTCGTTAAATCGGCCATATCCATGTGTGGGTGAAGGCGTAACATCAACCCACAAATCCACTAGATTGCTATTTTATATAAAAAAAAAATTAAAAAGTAAAACTCACTTTTCATCCTTCAAATCATCCTTAAAGTCGTCTACATCCTCAGGTTTATCCTCTAACTCGGCCTCCTGTTTCACATCAACCACATCTTCGTCCATATCGACTTTCACTTCTTCGATTTTCAATTCCACTTTCTCCTCCTCTTTGACGACGTTCTCTTTGACATCTCTGACGTCACTTGTCCCCATATTCGGCCAGTCGCTAGACCACATCTCCTCGGGTTTCGGCTTAGCCTTTTCACTTTCTGTCTTCTCTTGTAGTTGTTCTTCTAGCTCTTTCAAATATGGCAGTATTGCGTTGTAATCTGGAAAAAATAATAAAATAAATAGTAACAGCCCCAAGGACCATCTCTCCTATTAAGGAGAAGGTTTAGAGCTTAATCCACCACGCTGCTCCACTGCGGGGCGAATATACATGAGTCAGAATTTCTCTGAATACATGCAAATTCCCCAATATTTTTTCCTTCACCGCTCAACACCAGATGGATTTAAACACAAATTTAGCACTTGAAAACTCAATAGTCCTGCTAGTTTACCAGTTATTGGTATATTAAAAAAAAACCTTCCTTCGAACCCGCCACCAGTTGCAGTGACCATTGAGGCAACCAGAACCGTATATTTGTAAAACCAACCAAAGATTTTACTCACCATACGGTTCTCCTTCCAATTTGTCATCGGGATGTTTCTTGTCGAAATGACGGGTAAGGAATTCGAATCTGTGAAAGAGAATGTTTTTTTATTAGGATTCCATACCTGAAGAATGCCAACTTATTATTATCCTATTGAGTGTTTCAAATAAGCGAGGTAAGTCAAATTCGAAACTATAGAGAATAGCGAAATATATTAAAAGGGTCCTCGGGAACGATTACAGCAGGAAACCGCTGATTTTGTAAAAAAAAAAAACCCTATTATAACACCACCTGCTAAAATAAAGGAAAAGACTGATTTTTTACAAAATGTTTTAAATTGTATAGAATATTTACAATTTTTTAAATTATTTACTTCATTTTTTTCCAGTATTTTTTTTTTCATAAATTTTTATTTGACTATACGATGTGTGTTTGTTCATTAACAGTTTATTTCTATTACTAAGTCCACTGACTGTCCGACCTGCATCTGTAAGAGAAATTCTGACACACATATCCGGCTCGCAGTGGACCATTGGTGATTAAGGTCGGTGAGCAAAGCTTCATGAGCAATTCTCACCAGGATTGAATCCTCGCATTTACCTTGAAAAAAATCTATAACATATCCGGCATTGGTATCTTATCGCGAGGTGGAACCTCTTATTGTGACGACCCAGCTTGCTCGCTGTTATGAAAGACTGGCCGCATTGTGCACACGTGTAGGGCTTTTCATCTGAAAAAAAATTACTTATTTATTTAAAAAAAAAAGGCTAATGAGCGGTTCTCACCTGACGTTACGTGCACGCACATGAATGAGAGCAAAACAATTTTTAAAATTTTTAAAATTTATTACACACACTTATAGAAATCCCCATTAGCAGAACCGATACTATGAATTGAACGCCCTTTACATATATACAGGCTGTTTAGCAATTATTTTGCTTTAGGAGCAGGCAAATTTGGACGCTGATAAGCAATACTATGTCAAGCCACGCGGACTCCATTTTGAAAAAATGGCGTCTAAAGATGTCAAAGCTATTCTTAACAAATTTAACTGAAGAAGTATATATGAATCTTTCCTATTCTTAATAAAATGTATAATGAGTTATAAGCAGATTGATATAATTAAAAGCTTTATCTAATAACAAGTTTTTCAAATTATGAGATTAATGTATAAAATTCAAAATACGGAACGCAATTCAAATTCGGAACATTGAATTAAGAAACATTTCTCCGTACTTATTTAGGTTAGACGACTTGAAAATGTTTTAAATAATGTCAAATAGGTGACACAGTATCAAATTACATCCAAAACTCCGAATTTAACTGTTTGTGGCTTGACATATTATTTCGTATTACCAGCCATTTATAAGTCAACTGCCTTCCGCCCGCGACTTCATCCGCGTGGAATACTTACTTTGGGCTAATAATGTATTATTTTAGAAAAAATTTGGTTAGCATAAAAAAGGTTATAGTGTGCTAACCTAAAAAGATAGACATATGCTGTCCCGGACTTTTTTTTTTAACTTTTAAAGGGGAATAATTCTGTCATACATGATTTTTGCGAAACTTTAACCGTTTACGCAGCGCGCGCAGCGTAAGCTCTCTCAATAGGAAAATATCCTCCGATTTTGAAACATTCTTCATTGGTGCTCCGCTCCTTTTGGTCTTAGCGTGATAATATAACACTGAAATAATTTATCAAATCGGACCAGTATTTCCTGAGATTAGCGCGTTCAAGCAAACAAACAAACAAACTCTTTCTGGCTTACTACAAAAGATTTAAACAGACGTTAAACACGTGTTTTAAAAAAAACCATACCACAAATCCGCGTCTAAGGACAGTTTTGAGTTAAACATGCTTTAGATATAGACTAACATACGTGTAAGTGAGTTTAATAGATGTCTAAAACCTATTTCAGCTGTCAAATGTAACGTATAACATTTTATCAATAAGTTTTTTTATGAGTTTATTCGCTGTTAATTTAGATAATTTTTTAAGCAATGTTTAATGTTTAAACACTGTTTAGCTAGACACGTGTTCAACATGGTTTTAATGCGTCTTTTGTAGTATGACAGTTTAGCTTTATAATATCAGTATAGATTTGGTAGTTATTTCTCATGCATATGGGAATTAAATACCTGTATGAGATCTGACATGAAGTTTTAAATAATAGCTCAGAGTGAACTGCTTCTGACAGGCGAAGCATTTGTATATCTTTTGTAAATTCATCAGTTCCTGTTTATTAATTACATTATCTGTTATTTTCGCGTTTAATTCTGTTTTCGTCGTCTTTCCATCTTTATCATTAATCTTTCCATTTTCATTTTCTTTCGAACTTTGGTTATCAGATTCTGCGTTAAGTAAATCCGATGCCTTCTCATTGCCAATGTAACCGTCTTCTGGTTTGATTTCAATATCTATGTCATTCTCCAATTTGACGATGTTCTTCAATTTTTTCTTACTCTTCTTTAATTCTTTTTTCAACTTCTTCTTCTTAATTTGATTCTTTATCCTCAAATCGTAGCTCGTTATTCTGTCTTTGTGCACGGTCACATGTGTGTCCAGTTCGTGTAACGACTTGAAGCATATGTTGCACACTGAACAGCCGTAGAACGGGAAGTCCTTCTCCGTTATTTTCTCTGAGAAATATTTGCTTCTCTCCTTCTTGATTCTTCTCTTATTTACATTATGAGTCATATCTGGTTTTATATCTAGTTCTGTTGGTTTTTCGGTATTTAAATTATTGTTAGGATTTGAAGTTGGTTGCGTTTGCTGGTCCTCACTGATATTTTTTGTTTCATTATTCGTAGGTGCACTGTCAACTGTCTGTGTGTTCTGCTTATTGTCGCTGCTGTGTGGAGTGTTATTATAATAATTATATGCATTTTGATATTGTTCTAATTTTACAGGATATGGATAGGGGCCATTGTTTGGTCCATACTGTAAACTATCATAGCTTTCGAAATTGTGAAAAGTGCTTAAATTGTATGTGCTTAATGGATCAACATCGGGTACCATATTTTCATTCATTTTGAAACCTGAAATAAAAAAAAATATTAACATCATTACAAATACACACTTTGAAACATTTTCACTCACAAAATATAACTTATGACCATTGTAGACGGTCATAGGCTATATTAAATTGTATAATATTTTTTAACAGATTTAGTTATTCTAAAGTATACTTCGCAGATACAAAATTAGCTCTATCTTTATGGTATTAGTATAGGAAAGCAATATATTAGTTTCTTAATCGCCTGACATCATTTTATATAATTTTGTGCCAGTGTTTGAGTTTCTAAACGTCATTCGATTCAGAATTAGACCTGTTATTTTGTGACTGTTTAAACGAAAAATTATTGTTGTCCTGGTGCAACAAATGTCCATGGACAGTGATCACTTAAAATCAAGTCACTCGCCTGCTCTCTTGCCCACTTTTTTATAACAAAAAAACAGCTATTTCATATGATCTAAATTCTAAAGTATAAAAATTTTAATCTCTACAAAATAATGATACTTATTTTGATAAGGATTAATAATATGCTAGATAAATCAATTAGAATTTCTCACCTAATTTAACCTATTTCTTAACATGAAAGTTTTTGCTGTCTAAAAAGATACCAGTCTGAATTACACATGTGTATTGATGAGGTCAGAGGTCATTCAATAGTGACCTCTGAAACGACCCCTTTTGTGCTGCATTAGAAGAAGCATCTACCAGTAACTTAATCATCTTAAGCAAGAATTATATTTGTAAGTGCTACTTTTGTAACAACTCTGTAATCTAGTAACAGATACGTCGTAAATAGTTACGAAAGCTGTAAATGTCAAAAATAAGGCTCCGAGAGTAATTTCTTTCAAATATAAAGTAATGAGAAATAAGTCATATAAATCTTTACGAAGTCCAAGAGCAATATTTATAAATAGTAATTCTCGGCCTAGATTTAGTTTTTATTACAAATTTTGCTTGTGTTATTTATATCGTTAAACATTTCTAAGCTTCAAACTTCAGACAATAACATATTTAAGTGTATAGTTTGATTTTAAAACAGTAAATACAGCCGATCCCTGGACTATAACCTCACGGGTCTCAGTACTGAATATTAGTGCTGTGAGTATTTATATAAATGTTATTTATGTCCTGATATCCTGAATTATATACTACTAGCTTCCGCCCGTGACTTTGTCCGCGTGGAATAGTTACTTTGGGCTAATAATGCATTATTTTAGAACAAATTTGGTTAGCATAAAAAAGATTATAGTGAGCTAACCTTAAAAGATAGATATGCTGTCGAGGACTTTCTTTTAGAACTTTTAAAGGGGAACAATTCTGTGATACATGATTTTTGCGAAATTTTAACCGTTAACGCAGCGTAAGCTCTCTCAATAAGAAAATATCCCCCGATTTTGAAACATTCTTCATTGGTGCTTCTCTCCTTTTGGTCTTACCGTGATAATATATAGCCTATAGCATTCCTCGGTAAATGTGCTATCTAACACTGAAAGAATTTTTCAAATCCGACCAGTACTTCCTGAGATTAGCGCGTTCAAGCAAACAAACAAACTCTTCAGCTTTATATATTAGTATAGATGGTATGACTTTATAGTTATATCTTGACTTAATTTTTACCTAAATTGTATATTTATCTACCTAATTTGTATTCTAGATAAATAATAAATTTACTTTTAATAGATTTCTACTTTATTTCACTTTTTAAATATTAAAAAAAATATATTAAAAAATCATTTTCCTTAACAGTTTGTAAATATTTATAATACAAAAATAAAATGAAAAACAGTACGAATAAAGAAGAATTATGAGTATAATATAAACTAAGTTTATTATTATTTATAATAAATATACAAAAATATTTCCATAATAGAAAAGTTTTTTTTCGAATCCATGATACGGATCAATGACTTATATTTAAAATGAAGATATTTCGACGAGTTCAAACGTAAATGCTAAAAAAATATCATCTATGCATCAAAACAGCAAAATTTGAAAGTTATTTTCATATATTATAACTTAAACATACCTACATGTCTCGTTACGCTTAACTCTGACAGCTTACAATTGCGTCGACGAAAAATAATCAATAGGAAAAAATGTATGTACTCACTATGAGCGGCTGTCGTCACAAAAAAAGCAGTTTTTTAACAACACAATATTAAGACGTTAAAAAACGCACTATTAAGCCCCAACACATCACATATCCTAGCTTTATTTACACTTTATGGGTTCATTATTAATTCACGTATTATTTATGTAATTGTATTAATTTATTTACTTCGTTAAACAATGGTTTTATGAATTACAAATTCACATTTTTTTTTTCGCGTGACTGGACTACTCTTCTGTGGCAACTGGCAGCTAAGTTGAGTATTACTAGCTATAAATGTTAAATTCCCTTATCGCAACAAAAAAAACTATATTAAAATAAAAAATATATATATATTTTTTAATGAAAATTATTTTAATATTTCTTTAATAATGTGAAGTAATGAAACATTAAACAGACAGTTAAAGTGTTCTTATAATTAAAATTTTTATAATTTATATTTAATACAAATAAACGTATTTTAATAAAAAACATCTATATAAAGGCTGTGAAGTAAGTTCTCTTACAACTTTTTATGCAGATATCATATTGATAAGGGAAGAAGACTCTGATTTGTGCACATTATCTCTGTAATTCATTTTTTAGGATTTTGATGCTGATTTTAATAACTTTCAAACAGAACAAAACTATGGGGGAAAGTTATTTATGGCAACATTCTAGCTATCTGTCAAACACTACAAAATATTCTTTAATTAACTTACCATTAAATTATTATTTTTGGGTAAAATTTACATATGAAATCATTCTGGATAAAATGTTTTTTTTTTTAGTTAAATATAAAACTTTAAAATTTAATAAACATGTTTGGGCACGATATAGTTGAACGTTTGGTTTCATATATTAAAAAAAAAAACAATTTAAATAAGAGCGGAATATTTAAATATATAATTAGTTTATATATACATATAATTAATTTGTAAATTAGAGTTGTTAAAAAGACTGACAAACAAACACAGTTTTTTTTTACTTTAAAGTCACTTGATAATCTATATATGTATGTATTAATATTTGTAAAGGGAACTTTGTAAGCTTTTTAGGGTTCCGTATACGAAGAGAGCCAACTAAACTTTAGCACTCTGTCTGTACGTCTTTCAACGGCTTGTTTTTCATAAATGGTAATAGGTAAAGAATTGATTTTCACATAATATGTATTTCTACTGCCGCTATAGCAAAAAACAATAAAAACCGGTCAAGTGCGAGTCGTACACGCAATGAGGGATTATATATTACACAAGCTGATGCTCGCGACTTCGTCTGCCATGCCAGGGCATAGTTGCTTTATGTATGCAAAGTCTTAGACCAATCGGTATAAAGTTTACAAAGTTTCATCAAAATTAATCAAAATCCTTTCCTACCGAATGCCTACGTCATAACTACCAGCATGTCAAATTTCAGCCCGATCTGTCCAGTGGTTTGGGCTGTGCGTTGACCTTTAAGTTATATATATTAACATATTGTTATAGCGCCCATTTTGTAAACAGTAAATAAGCGTATAACACTCAACTGGCTAATAAATTAGAAAATAAATAAATAAAGCCTTTATTTTCTCTTACTTATCGTCTATTATATAATTACTTATTATCAATTTAACAGCAAGATAACGTTGTATAAAAATAATTTCTAAGTTATTTATTACTTTTTTTTAACTAAATAACTTATGTATTAAAATAAGTATATTAAGAAATATCAACGACTAGGTCACGTTGTCGTGTGTACGTACAATAGCCTATTAGGATCTCATGACTCTGTGTCGGAGGTCCGGAAACAACAAAAACCGAGACCACGTCAAACATCGGAATTGAATTCGCGACCGTCAGGGCCTATTCAGACGTACCACAACCACACCACAAAGACAGGACATCGCAGCGATGAATAGTGGTTACGTGTGAATAGTGTCGCTGCAGTCTTTTGCAGTTGCGTTGTGGTACCGACGAAACATCGATGTGGTTGCGTTGTCGCTAGTAGTTGCGCAGGCGCGAGCTGTTGATGTGTCGTTGCGATGTGACTGGCGGGTATTTCGCGGTGCCGCCTGTAGTTGCGTTACCGTTGTGATGTGATTGCGTTGTGGTTGCGATGTGGTCGCGATTTGGTAGTATGAAGCACGTGGGCCATAACGACTGCAAAATGTGGTACGTGTAAATTGTATAATTCATTTCATAGGAAATATGCACCCGACCACGTGTTGTCGTTGTGGTGTGGTTGTGGTTGTCGCGTGGTTGTGGTACGTCTGAATAGGCCCTCTGTCTGTTGACCAAACCTGTCTGTACTTTTGGTAAGCGGTGGGACATAGACAATCAATTCTTCGCTTTTTTTATTTAAAAAATGGGTACATTTTAGTTGGTAACTTTTATTATAGCTGTGCCGCGCGGTTTTACCCGCGTTGATTTGAGGAAAAATAATATTTGTATAGAATTTGTTTGGGAACTCAAAATGTAAGAAACACAATATTCCGTTTATAACATTTTAAATCTCCTCGATTTTATCTCATCAGTACATATCGGTTTTGAGTATAAGACGTTTTATGAACGTAACTCGTTAGCGCGATTTAAATGACCCTCAGCGCCATCTATTTTCGGTTTCTCGAATTAAATTAAAATGAATAAAAACATTATTTAGGTACTCAGCGCCATCTATTATTGTACGAACTCAACTACCTTCGGATATTGTTCAAAATTTCATTGATTTTATTCTGTTCTCGCATATTTTTTTATTATTTTTTAAAATTTATTAATTAAAATAATTAAAATTTTAAAAATAAAAGTAAACTAAGATACTCCTTATTACATTAGCTACGTGTGAGTGTAAGTCCTGTCATAATCAATTGAGCCATTTCAGAGATTATCCACAACAAACAGACAGACAAAAATTTTAAATATTGTGTTTTTAATGTAAGTACCATGTATACTTGCAATTAAAATAAGTATGTAATTCTAGTACACAAACTTAAATACTTAAATAGTCTTGTCTATAAATAGTATATTTTTATGGGTTATAAAAAATCGAACACACGGTCAGTTTATGGTAAAAGGTAACCTCCATCTATGGCCTTTTATACATTAAGATAATAACGACATACTTTCAAGGTTAAACTTGGATATAAAGAGTTCCATTAAAATGTATTACATGTGCTTAAGTCGTTTTCATACAATGATATATAACTATGTTTGGACAATGATAAGCAATAATGTGTCAACCCACAAAAAGTCATTTTATATTGAATGATGCGTCATGTATTTAACATTATTAAAAAAAAAAATTAAGTCATCCAAATAAATTATGTACCAAAAAGTGTAACTTAAAACTAAAGATTCGAATTTCAAGTCTGTTCCGTATTTTGCGATTTATACAATAATGTCATATTTGAAAAAGTTATTGTTAGATAAATCTTTTTATGATACCAATCTGCTTTTAATTAATTATAAATTTTATCAAAATAGAAAAGAAGAGATAGATATATACATCTTAAAGCAAATTTATTAAGAACTAGCAGTCCCTTGCGGTCTTACTCGCATTTATGTTTACTGCTTTACTCCTGTGACGCGTAGCGGGATGTAATATAGCCTTCCTCAATAAATAAACTAACACAAAAAGATTTTTTCAATTTGAACCAGTAGTTCTAGAAATTGGCGTGTTCAAAGAAACAAACTCTTTATAATATTAGTATAGATAGGTCTGAAAAAATGATTGATGGAATTCAGTGTGGCTTGACATAGTATTGCCTATCTATTTGATGTTAATTCATATTCAATTCTTTGGTTAATGGCTTTTAGTTGTGCCAATTAGACACATGTTATTTCGCCAATGTCACGTGGAATGGAGAAGACACGATGGAGATTGATCGATGGGATCAAGAATCCAACTACATTTTGAAAACACCCTAAGATAGTGTGAATTTCATTGTTAGCCCTGTGTCATTAAATATGTATTCTTCCCCGAAGTGTCAATGTGACGTCAGCAAAAATAACATGGCGAACATAAACTGGAAATCAAAGTCAAAATATTTTTATTCAAAAATTAAATAAATGTAGTAAATGAATGTACTACGGTTTCAGAAAAATTAAACCTCAGACCTGAGAAACCGCGAAAGACTCAGCGAGACTTATTTTTTCTTTGTTTTTTTTTTTTTTTTTTTTTTTTTATCAACAACGTCAAATTTTTTTGAGCCTAATTTGCTGGGTATGAACATGAAATTTTGCACAAACGTTCCATAAGTGTTCACTAAGGGGGGATTTTTGAAAATAAGGGGTTAAAAGGTTGTAAATTTGTGATATATATGAAATTCCTAAGTATACGCGTGGGAAACGACGGGAAACTGCTAGTATAGCCTATGATGAATAATGTATATATACCATACCATAATTTTTGAAAAAGGTTAAGAGGTTCCGGAGTTTATTTCGCACATACAAAACTTTCAAGACTTAAATCGCTAAAATGTAAAAAAAAAAGTAAAATTATAAAAATCCTGAAGTTACGTCTAAGCAAATCACATTCTGGCATTGGCTTAGTAGAACAAAGGAATTTCATAATATAAATATACCATTATCAATTGCGTCTATATTTACTTTTCCACTTAACACTAAACCTAGACAATTGATATGTTTTAGAGAGAACTAAACGACACGTAAAAAAACTACAATTTCATTAACGATTTTATTTTATTCAATATCAGTATACATTATGATTCACTATAGCGATATAATATGAAACAAAGTTATTTTACTTTGTGATAAAATCAAACATTCAAACGAAATTATATTTAATATCACTAAAAATAAATGTCATAATCCTTTAAAATGCACTCGATAATTCGATAAAACTCGTTCACAATAAGATTCTTGAATAACGTCACTTTTTATAACGCGAATTAAAAATTTGATCTTATCGATACTACGAATAAGGTCGTTTTTTACTTGGAGCACAATGTAAACACATTAGCGAAGTCTTAAATGTTTTAAAAGCAAAATATTATATTCTAAAATTAACTTTATGACACAAAAGGTAAGGTATATATTTGATTGTAGGTAATAACGTTCTCTAGATCGTGGGCTATTATTTTGACAAGCAGTAGCGCGGGAAAGCGCACTGCGTTGAGTTGTCGTATAGCTGTAGCATTAAAAATAAAATTCTTTGTTTAAAAAAAAGTTATTAAAAATAATATTGTACATTAAAAATTATATTTTGAAATATAATAGTGGTGTTAACGTTGTTTATAACTAGTTGTAAATAAAGTTTGTGTTTTTTTTTTATTTCGTTATTTTGTGAAGTATTTTTTGATAGCTATGGCAGAATGGGCGCTATCGCGTGAAGGTAAATATTTTTACTTCTTAATTTTACTAGGCCGTTGTAGTTAAAACATAGAGCACGATAGTGATTTTATTTAATTTTATAACTTTAAAAAATTCATTTAAATTTGTTCATTATAATTTAATTACTGTAAAAACATGTCAGAAACATTTTGAATAATATTTTATTTTAAACATTAAAATTAATAAGGTTATGTTTATTAAACTATCGTTTTTAGTCTTTATCTATAAAAAAGGTTACGTTGAAAAATCAGTTAAGAACGAAACATTATGTTAAGATTGGTTCTGTGGATTGTACATTTAAAATAAACAAAATTATCAAAGATAACGATTATTAGACAATAAACATTGACTTTCATAATTGTTATATTTTTATCACACAGTAAACTACAACAACGTGAAAATATAAGACGTCTAAACCGCTGAGCCAATTTTGATGAGTTTTAGTAGAGATATATTTTGGATCTTAGTTTACTAAATAAAATAAATATATTAAATTACAAAAAATTACAAACTTAGCTAAGTTATATATATACATTTTTAAATTTCATACTTTTTAATCTAAATCTTTTCTGTGGTTCATAATCTATGATTTCGAAAACAAAAAAACTATTCTATCAACATTTTGTGACATTAAAGTCTTCATAAACGGTCGAATTTCCGTTGAAAACGTTTTTTTAAGTGGATAAAAATATGCAGAAGATATAAAAGTGCATTTTAAATGCAGTCACTTCAATATTAATCGAGCTATATAAATATTAAAGCCAGCTTTATTGATATCCCACAAATCAGATTCTAGCTGACTTTAGCACCCGTGACTGCGAGTAAAGGATTAAGCCTTTAGTTTTTTTTTCTTTACTTAACTTATCTGGTAACAATACATCCCCCGAAAATCAAGTATTTTCGAACATTGGCAGAAAAATTTTATAAATTTCCCGAAAAAGTCTAAAAGCACTAAAACAAAAACTTTTCTATATTTCCATACAGAAGATTCGTAATAATAATTAAAATAATTTTATATGTTTTATAGTTTTTATTTTTTGACATAATGTAATTCTTGACTTATTATTTCATCTTTTTTTATCTCGCTAGCTGACCTGGGGTCCCGAATAGCTGAATAAGTATTAAAAAATCAAAATAAAGAATCAACTGTTAGACGATAAATTTACCGGGTCAGCTAGTTATATATAAAACATTCAGTTTATCATTCTGATGATAATGTCTCATCTTTCTTATCTGTGGTTAGAAGTACGCCATATTTGTATGCTAAATAAGACAAATAAAGAAAAATAGATTAAATATATTATGTTGCTATTTTTCGATATAATGCCAATACAAATCATGTTCGCTTGGTATGATGGCAAGAATGACAAAATATCCCAGTTGTATCACAATCCGATTCCCCTGACAGATGAAACAAGAGACAATGAGAAATTAAAAATAACGCGCAGCGCAAATGGAGACAATGTTGTCTGGTGTCAGGTACAAGACATTAGTCATTTTTTTTTTTCATTTAATCAATATGAAATCAACCACCGCTAGTCCGTAGTCGCTATGTCTCTAGTTGTTTACACTTGATACAAATGGATTGCTAATCAAAGTGTTAAAACTACTAAGTCTAAGAGTTATCTGATATATATAATGTACTAGCTTTTGATCGTGTCTTTGCTCGTAACTTTGAACACCCCTTTCATTCGTAACTTTGAACACCTCTCTTCTGCCCTTTAAGGATTAATTTTTATAAAATCCGTGCTTACTAGATGCCTCTTTCTTTATTATAAAACGTGGCAAACGAGCAGACAGCTTATGTTTACTGGTCAACGCCACTCATAGACGAAAATGGATGGATGGAGAGATGGAACCCATGGATAAAAATAACGCATCACATTCAACGGCCCCCATTACGATCTCATGACCTTGTTTCGGGGGTCCGAACACTCACAACACTAACACAAACAACCAGACCACGACAAACATCTGTATGGCCAATACACATGTTTGCCGTGAGCGGGGATCGAACCCGCGACCGTTAGCGCTTTAGTCGGTTGCAATGACCATTGCGCCAACGCGTCTGTCGAAAAATAAATAAGAAGTGAGGAAAGAAAGGTGGGAGGGGGTGAAAATTCGGCTCTAACTCACCGTACGAAACGTAGCTATTTTAAATACTTCGCACGGTTCTCTGTGAGGTACTGCCTCTATTACACTACAGCTAGGCTCTACCTCAGTATGTCTACGTCAGCAATCCATTCAGAGGTCTGAGCTGCAGATATATCAGCCAGTAACGGTTGTCTTTTATACTAAAATAATGTAGAGATAAAGTGTATAATTTATTATTTCTTGGTATTTTATTCATTCACGAGCGTATTCCCGCGTTGTGCGTGTGGGTTTCATCTCGTCCGACGCTAAAGATTTAAGTCTTAAAGGCCCCGCCTATGTATAGCTTTATAAAGATCGTGTTTATGGTAACTGCTTCGCTCCTATGAGTCGTAGGGTGATGTAATATAGCCTATAACCTTCCTTAATAAGCGGGCTACCAAACGAAAAAAGATTTTTTTAAATAGCATCAATAATTTCAGAGATTATCCCCTACGTACAAACTTACAAATAAAAATCTATTTTAAATATTAGTAGAGTCTTAGTATACTTGGGTACGGAACCCTAACAATTAATATTTGATAATGAAACCAGTGTTTTCGTTATTCTTGTTCGCGTTAATGACTTCTAGAGAAAGTGACTTTGGCTACTAATATTACAGACAAAGAAAAAAGTACATTTTTAACCGATACAGACAGTAGGGGATTTTATATATGTAATTACTCCAATTAGACGAGCGATTTCTTTGATGGTCTCTTTCATTGGTCCTATAGAAATTTTATCAAAATCAGTCAGTACTTCGGTTTAAAACAAAATAACGGAAGTAAGTATATCATGTCAACGAAATAACGTATGTTGCTTTTTAATTCAGTTCCCTTTTTTTTTAAAAGTCTTATAGCATAAATTATTTATGTAATTGTATTCAAATTTGTTTTTTTTTACATTTCCTTTACGTAAATTGCAAAAAATTCGTTTCGATTATAACGGGACTCTATTTACATATTATATATAGTCCGATATACACGTGACCTGGCGAGTTGCCTAGCAACGTATTTTTTTTTTCAAGAATGTGGCCATTTATCACACGCTCGATATCAAAGTAACTTAATTAAAAAATTAAATTTTTTGGGATCTAAACACAAAAAAAACGTTTTCTACGCGAGACTTCGGACATTTCTTTAGAGTTTATTTTTATGTCACAGAGTTGATGACCTAGAGGATATGATACGTCGATCTCAACCGATGACCGCGGGTTCAAACCCCGGCTAGCATCGCTGTGTTTTCAAGTGCTAAATTTGTGTTTAAATTCATCTCGAGTTCAGTGAAGGAAAACATTGTGAGGCATGCATGTGCCGGAAAAAATTCTGACACATATATATCCGGCTCGAAGGACCAGCGTGGTAGATTAAGCTCTAAACCTTCTCCTTAATAGGAGAGGCCTTTGCTCAGCAGTGGGACATTTACTGGCTATTACTTAATGTCACAAAATGTCGGTAAAATGGTATTTTTTTATATAAACATAGCTAACTAGTTTCACATAGATTTTAAATTCGGTCGTTTTAAAAAAGGTATAAATGCGCGATATTATTACATGAGTTGGCAAATAAACACGTTAACTTTGAATCAAATGTCTTATTAGTATACACTTTACTCTTAAATTACATAATTACGCGTAACTCAAAAATAATTAGCCGTAAAATGTTGAAATTTTTAATTTTTACTGTTGCAACTAGATTACGATAACCAAATTTTTACATTACTTAAGCGACGCCATAGATCAGTGATTAAAAATTTGTCTATATGAAGCAACAGACTTACAAACCCTAATTTACCCTGTTAAGGGTATTTTTTAAGCCTAATTCTTATTTATAACCAGAAGTACATATATCGCGGTATAAGAGTCAGATGAAAGTATCTACGTTTTAAAAATTTTACTTTTTCCTAATTTAGCAGTACTCGTAATATAGTTTTTTTTTTGTTTCTATAGAAAAATGGTTCTAATAATAAATATAACGTTTTTTTGGAATTAGTGAAATCTTAAATTACGTCGTTTTGCCATTTCATAGAAAACATTTTCAACGGTTTTAGTTAAAAATAAGATTTTCGATATTTTGTAGATACGTTCATCTGGTTGTTATACCGCGATATGCAACTCGTTCTATACAACTATATATCCCTTAATTACCCTCTTAGTGGTCAAATTTCCTAAAATCCTGTCTTCATGCTTCATAACTTACAACATAAAAGGTATTAACTGCCAAAAGTATGCAGTTTAGGCTCTTTTATTCGTTACTAGCTCCACGTCGCGGTTTCACTCGCGTTTATGGTTACTGAATTTCTCCTTTGAGTCATAGCGTGATATATAGCCTGTAGCCTTCCTCAAAAAATAAACTATCTAACACATAAATATTTTTTTCAATTGGAACCAGTAGTTTCTGAGACTAGCACATTCAAACAAACTCTTTAGCTTTATAATATTAGTATAGATACCTCGATGAATCAGTCAGTCAGTCAGGAGAAGTAATTATACATGTTTTCGAGGTAACTTGTGGGCTCGTATAATATGTATGATATATAGATATACATATATGCCTACATATGCAACACATGGTTTTTGAAACCTTGTATCACACGTAACAAACAGACAGATAGAGTGACTAACATTATTAGTATGGATTTTATATTCACAGTCAATTCGCTTCCAATTGGCCCGTCCATATCACTGACATATTTCTTCATTCTTCATTATTGTGCCGGACGAAATAGGTCAAATGTCGTAGATCATTGAGTCAGTTCAATTGTATTCGAAATGTACCCATTACTACGTTTGCATAAAAAGTAACCTGATTGGCCGAGCTAATCTGTACTTAATTTGTTGCTTTCTATTGTCCTTAGTAGCTAAGGACAAAGGCGTATATGAAACAGGCGCGGTCCCAAGGGAGAGAGGGGGTCACAGGGGACATGACCCCCTAAAATCTGTCACGCTAAGTTAAAAATATTACGAGAATGATATGAATATGTAACAAAACCATTTTCTGACTTTAAGTGAATGCATTTTATTTGAAATTACCCCACTTTATTCCAAATTCTCTTATAAAATAAATTTGATGGAAAATCAGTTTGATGGTTTCAAAGGCTGATAATTATATGATAAAGTTAATATAGTATATATAATATAATAAAGTTCAAGACCCCCCCCCCCCCTCTAAAAGTAATAACTCTAGCTACCTCGAGCACCACATTTTATATATCGCTGCTTTTCAAGAATATCGATGCAACTAAAAATGATTAATTTTAGGGAATGTGGTTTTTAAATTTCTTTATTAATTTGTTGGTACATAGCTGCAAAATTTAAACGATCCCTTGATAACTTTATTGATTTAAAGAAAATTCGTCATCGCAATTCTTTTCATGATAAAACATCAAAGATTTAAATTCATATTAATACTTGAAGTTATTTATAAAAACTAACAGACTTTAAAAGCAAGATCCGCAATTTCGTTTACCTGATTATTAAAAGTTTTAATTAAATTGTAACGATATAATCAGAATATACTTTTTTAATCAGAATAAGATACTTCTTCTTAAAGCTATTTATAATTAATTTAAAATTAACTAGTTATTTATAAGGTACTAGCTGTGCCCGCGACTTCGTTCGCGTGGATTACAGAATGCTTGGCATGTCTCCTGCAAAGCAAGGTTATAATAGTCTGCGGTACTGCTCCAGAAAGGAGCTTTTTACTTTGGATTTGGGAACTTTCTGGTTGTATTTATAAGCAGACACTAACTCAGATACGGTATTCCTCCACGGTTTTCACTATAAATGTTGAAGAAAAGTGTTTGGTGTTAGTCTTTAAAATTTCGAGTGTAAAACAGTATGTTCCCGCCGAGGTTCTCCTTGTTATTATATATCGGGTGACTTTTTTAACTGGGCTTGATAGGCCAAATCTGGAACTATAAGGAATCGCCTAAAATACTTAAAGGAGTCTCGTGTCCGATTTTGAGAAATCTAAAACTGCATCATAAGTTTTTTTTGATTTCATGATTCTCCTGGCCAGGAATAGAGTCCACTAATTAAAAAAAAATTCATTCTGTATTATTGCACCACATAATAGTGTCACTTGTAAGGATCAACTTTTGGGAAATAATAGTTAGCGACAAATTAAAAGAAAAGATTTATTTTTTTTACAAAATTACATTAAATCTTTACATTAATTAGAAGTTAAGTAATCGTTTCTACACAGACAAACAAATTTGTGAGTAAATCACGGGTCCCGGTATGTTTAGAAAGAGAGTCAGCATTATTTCGAACGATTTGTTTATAGGTTGCATCAAAATGCTAGTCACCTACTAAAGCAAGGAAAAGTGTGAACAATACAATCGAAAATATATAAAATGAATAACTCACAGTAACTTCCTTTATGTTTGTCTATTTTTGTATAGACAAAGTTGATGAAATGTGACGTTTGGTTTGGCCCCCCTCACCTACTCCGTTACCTACCTAAGGTTTAGATAATTCTTAAAAAAATTGATTTATTGAAATCTACATTTCGCTCGACTCGACTATTATACTCACCCGCTATTAGCGTTACAACATCCCGTTATAATTTTTAAATTTCACTTTTAGGTATGATCGTTTTTTTGAAGAATTACTAAAGTTTTAATGTATGAATTTGATAGAATTTTGTAAAAAAAATGTCTTTTCTTTTTGTTGCAGTTAACTGTATACTATTACCTCCCTGAAGTTGATCCTCATAGTATGTTACAGTATCACATGGTGCAAAAAGACAGAATATTAATTTTTTGCAAAATCAAAATCTGGCAAGGAAAATTTATTTTTCAAAAAACTAATGATACTGTTTTAGTTTTTATCAAAATCGGCTCTGTGACTCCTTTAATTATTTTTCGCTATTGCTTATAGTTTCGGATTTGGTCTATCATATCCATTAAAAAAATTACCCAGTAAATTTATTATTTTTTTAAACTATTATATTTATATAATATATATCTTCCCTATTTGAATCAGATATTGTTCATTATTTCATTAGTTTCAATTTTGTTCCTTATAACATTGGTTTTCTGCTAGTGAATGTTTAGTGAAAATCCAGCTGTCCAGCTGTTTCAAATATTAACCAAAACAAACTGAGTGACAGATAGACAGACAAAAATTAAAAAATTGGTAATTTTGTTGTAAGTACCATATATTTTTACCGTGTACTTTTTTATGCATTTATTTAAAATTACAAACAGACACACCAATTTTATTTATTTGTATAGATGTATACCTTCCCTTCTTAAATCGGATATTGTTCATTTTTTTATCGGTTTCTCCAATATTTTGTTATCGTGTAATTCTCTTTTTTACTTTTATTCATTAAAATAAATATATTTTTTAAATAAAAGTAGCCTAATCACGTAATGTTTTTAAGAACTTTTAGACTTTGTGATATTTCGTGATTTTTATCTCCATCCTCTTTCCTCTGGGCCTCACGTGATTAACGGACATCCCCTAACTGCGAGTAAAAGTCCTATCAAATATGTTTCAGCTGTTTCAGAGATTAGTCGTAAGAAACAGACTGACAGGCAAAAAATTAAAAAATGGATTTTTTGATGTAAGTACTGTATATACATACTTTCACGCATTTAGTGAAAAACACAAAATAATGTTAGTGAACACTTAAATTGACATAACTTTTTTATTTATGAACCGATTGAAATCAAACAAACACTAAATGTTTAGTGAAACTTACTGCAATATATTAATGAAAATCTCATCTAAATCGGATAAGCCGTTCTGAGATTAGCGGACACAAACGCACAGATAAACAGACAAACAGACAAAAATTCTAACAATTACTGTTTTGGGTTCTATTGCGTAGGTAAAGGCCCTCAATAATATTTTTTTTCATATATCTTCCATGTACAGCCAGCGAACCGTTAGAATTTTATATATGTATAGATTGATTAAAAAAAGCCTTAAATAGAAGTAAGCCTAAGTCACTCCTTATAACATTTGCTAACTGCAAGTAAAAGTACCATCAAAATCGGTTCAGCCGTTTCAGAGATTAGTCGGAACAAACAGATAGACAGACAGACTGACAGACAAAAAATAAAAAAAATGTATTTTTTGATGTAATTACTGTATATACTTTCATGCATTTAGTGATAAGCACAAAAAAATGTTCGACGTGATTCCTTAAATTGACATAACTTTTTTATTTATCGACCGATTGACATGAAACAAAGCCTAAATGTTAAGTGAAGCTTACTACGATATATTAGTGAAAACCGCATCTAAATCGGATAAGCCGTTTCTGAGATTAGCGTGCACAAACGCACAGATAAACAGACAAACAGACAAACAGACAAACAGACAAACAGACAAACAGATAAGAATTCTAAAAATCATTGTTTTGGGTTCTATTACGTTGGTAAAGGCCCCCTATAATATTTTTTTTCATATATCTTCCATGTACAGACAGCGACCCGCTAGAATTTTATTATTAGTATAGATAAGTACATACAATAAAAATTCCATAATGTAATCATATGGCTTTTCACATTTTGTTACGGTACCCTAAAATGTCATAACAACCTTAATAATTTTTGTTTCAGGAAACTGATCACAAAATGGCGACATCTAACGTTACTTTTCAAAATGGCGACTTCAAACATCCGTATTTACTGGCTTTAGTGTAAGTTATATATTTGATAATTATTATCTTAATTAACGTTTGGTGAGAATTACATTTGAAGAATCTAGGACCTGTTTCACCTATTAGGGGCATTACATTTAAGATGATTAAAGCATATTTAATATAACGGGTCTTATCGCGATATTTTTTTTATTATTTAACTTGTTTTACGGCCCTGGGTTCAAGCCCTTTTGAGCCTTTATCGCGATAACTAATGGTAGTAATACCTTTTTATTGGCCGACGTTTCGACGAAGTTACATTCGTCGTGGTCACGAGCTGACTGACTTAGTTATCGCGACAAGACCCTTTATATTAAATATGAATAGTAAAAATCGCGAAAGTTTAAAATATTTTATGAATAAAACAATCACTGCCTTACAAAAGATTTAAACAAAGATTAAACGCGTGTTTATAGAAATCCGTTCTACAAATCCTCGTCTAAGGACTGTTTTGAGTTTAACATGCTTTTGTATGTAGCTTAATATACGCTTAACACATGTCTAAAACTTATTTTAGATGTTAAATGTAATATGTAGCATTATATTAATAAGTTTCTGGGGTTTGGTATTCGCATCTATAATAAAGTCCCGCAAACAGTTTTACATTTGCCACTTAATAAGTTTAAAACCTACGTTAAAAAATCTTTAATAAATAAAGCATATTATACCATACAAGAATATTTTGACGACAAAGAGGCGTGGATTTGATAAGCGTTGATTTTCTATCCGGATAAGATAATTAAAATGTAATAAAAATACATTATGTATAAATGATTTTAAAAGAGTTACTATCGAGTTTCCTGCCGGTTCTTCTCGGTAGCCTACATTCCGAACCGGTAGTAGCTTTATAAAAATCAAAAATGAAAATATGACATGTAACTTGACGATTCGAAAGTGCTGCTAAAGCCCATTTGAATAAAGTATATTTTGAGTTTGAGTTTAGTTTTTGATGATTTTACTACCTTTTAAGCGATCTAGACGAGTTTTTAAGCAATATTAAATTTTTTCACACTGTTTTGCTAGACACGCCTTGAACATGGTTTGCGTCTCTTGTTAGTAATTAACTGCCTTATTACAAAAGATTTAAACAGATGTTCTACGCGTGTTAAAAAATCCATACTACAAATCCGCGTGTAAAGACAGTTTTGAGTTAAACATGCTTTAGATATAGATTAACATACGTTTAAGTGAATTTAATACATGTTTAGAACCTATTTTAACTGTCAAATGTAATGTGTAACATTTTATCAATAAGTTTTTATATGAGTTTATTCGCTGTTAATTTAGATAATATTTTAAGCAATGTTTAATGTTTAAACGCTGTTTAGCTAGACGCGTTCAACATGGTTTTAATGCGTTTTTTGTAGTATAACAGTATATAATTAGTTAATACACTTTGGAATTCAGATACAAATTAAGATTTTATATTCATATGAAGCTACCACCGGTTCGGAATAATCTTTACCGAGAAGAACCGGCGAGAAACTCGATAGTAATTCTATTAAAATCAATTCAATTATTAATATTCATTACAAAATCATTTCTTAGACCATGAACATATTACCATTTAAAACAGTAAACACATTTACTCCATAAGTTATTAGTTTATAGTAAAGAAATAAAGATTAAAATAAACCTAGGCCCACTTCAACAATATTGTCTTAATGAGGACATTTATTAATATGCTATAATTAGACGCTGATAAGTAATACTGTGTCAAGCCACACGGACTTGATTTTGAGAAAATGGCGTTTAAAGATGTAAAATCAATTTTTAATTAATTCGTTTGAAAAGGTACATATTCATCGTTTCTTTTCTTTTTTGTTAAAAAATATAATGAATTAAAAGCAGATTAATATATTTCATATATTATTTATAAAAATGTTTTTCAAATATTTCAGATTGTTGTATAAATTGCAAAATATCGAACGCACTTGAAATTCGAAACAATTAATTAAAACACTTTTTTCCGTACTTATTTAGTTTATATGACTTGAAATTTTTTAAATACTGTTAAATAGGTAATGCAGTATCAAAATACATCAATATCTCCGAATTTGACTTTTTGTGGGTTGACACATTATAGCTTTTCAGCATACAATTGACCCCTCGATAATTGCTTCCGCGTTTTTCCAGATTGACATTTGCCTAGTTTTGGCGCCATTAGCTTTTCTTCTAATGGTGCCTAAAGCAAAGGGAACATCCGTACAGCCAAAAATAATTTTAGTTTTAAAATCAATATATCTTAAATATAAGTTTTTGTTCTCTTGTAATCTTTAGATTATAAAAGCAAAATTTATTATGTATTCCTAACACACCGGTTATAATAAATTGCAATTTTGAGTATCAAAGTCTCGAATAAAAATATGTCATTGATAAAGTTGCTGGTACCTTATCAGACTAATTGGGTCGTTGTTAAAATTTTAATCATGGGATAATTAATAACTAATAATTATTTCAACAAAAACATTTTAACAACCTTTTAACGATAACGAGCGTAGATTACAGGAAACATGGATTTATTAAATTTTTTAAAACAATAATTTAATTAATAATATGTTATGTTTATTTTTTTTAACTTGTTATTACATAAAATAATACAACAGTTTGCTTTTAATTCGCTAGAAAATAACAGATGGATAAATATTTATTCAGAGCTGTACGGTGAAATACCTTCGCCTTTTCCCTCTAAGGAAATAAAAAAACGAAAAAAAAATATTTTTTCAGACAGACATATTAGGAATAGTAAATAAGTATTTTAAAAAGTTTCTTAATCTAATGTTTAGAATATTGACGTGTCTGTTTTGGATTATGCATTATTTCACATATTTCAAAAATGTATTATTAGATCAAACTCTTTACAGGCCAATCTGCTTTTAATTCATTAAACTTTTTATCAAAACAGAAAAGAAAAGATGGGTTCTTCTTCAAATACATTTATTAAAGAATAGGTTTGACATCTTTAGACGCCATTTTCTTAAAATAAAGTCCGTGTGACTTAACACACTGTTCGGTCCCCGACACACATTTGGGTGTTGCGTCAAATGTATAATTTTTTATCAGTTATATAATCTGTGGCCGCGTTAGACACGTGCGCGGGAAACGTGACATTAATAATAATTTACTGTCTGTTGTTTCTGTGAATAATTGTTTACATAGACAAATATAACCGACTTCAAACAGGAGTGTTGTTGTATACATAGATAAGCAATAATGTGTCAACCCACAAAAAGTCAAGTTCTGAGAAAAATTCAAGGTCATATAAACTAAAAAAGTTTCCAGTATTGCAAATCAGCGTCCACATACACAAAGGATCGTAGCAACCACTGGTCATTTACTGTTAGTTATTGAGGAGTACCAATCTTTGGATACTAATGTATTATATACTAAAATCGCCAGAAAATACGCATTTAAACAACAAAAACCCGATCCAAATCGGATTAGTAGACTTGAAGAAAATCGCGGACATAATAACTTACATACATTCATGGACGCTGATTAGCAATACTGTATCAAGCCACACGGACTTCATTTTGAGAAAATGGCGTCTAAAGATGTCAAACCTATTCTTAATAAATTTGTTTGAAAAGTATGTATCCATCTTTATATTTCTTTTTTGATAAATGGTATAATGAATTAAAAGCAGATTTAATATATCATCTAATAAAAAGTTTTTCAAATATTCGAGACTATTGTATTAATTGCAAAATGCGTTCCATCGCACTTGGAAATCGAAACAATTGATTAAAAAAACTTTATTCCGTTTTTATTCAGTTTAGATGTCTTGATTTTTTTGAATAATGTTAAATAGTTGATTTTAGAACCTCCTATTTTGGACGTCGGTTAAAAACAGCGGTCAATACAGTCAGGAGTTACAGAGATTACCCCCCACCTAAAAACTTACGAACAATTTTTACCTCTATATATTATTAATATAGATAACTAATACATACATCTTAACAAATTAAAAAAAAATCGAACAAATTACTACTGATACTAAAACTGAAACTATCAATGAAGTTTTTTTTTTTAAATCGTTACTCGTCCACGAGTCCCGAACGACACGAATATTCTATATTTAAACAAAAGGAATCTCTTGAATCACGTGTTTTACTAGTTCTCACAATTGGCGCGCAGCTATTTCAATGTCAACGGGTCGTTGAACCGGCAAGATGGCTGCCATGTGTAATATTATTGTCATATAGACTTTATAACTAGATGCTGATAAGCAATAATGCGTCAACCCACACAAAGTCAAATTCAGAGATATTGATGTATTTTGATACTGCGTCACCTATTTAACATTATAAAAAAAATCAAGTCATATAAACTAAATAAGTACGGAAAAAAGTTTCTTAATTAATTGTTTCGATTTCCAAGGGCGTTCCATATTTTGCTATTTATAGAATATTCTCAAATTATTAAAAAACTCATTATTTGATAACACATTAAATGTATCAATGTGCTTTTAATTCATTATGCCTTTTATTAAAATAGAAAAGAAACAATACATATATACGTCTTCAAACAAATTTATTAAGAATACGTTCGACATCTTTAGACGCCATTTTCTCAAAATAAAGTCCACGTGGCTTGACACAGTATTGCTTATCAGCGTCCAAGTATGCGTAATTTACATTCTAAGCGAGAATTACACTAATAAATTATGTACTGAGTTTTATAAAGATTTACATAATTTGTTAGTGTTTTACACCTTAAAAGATTTACTGTCAGCGCCTAATTTTTACCCGACTGCGTGACGTAAGGGAAGGTAATGTATTTATCAGTCTACGTATGTGTGTGATTGTAAAGCGATTTCGATAAATGGCACGTCGTTTAATTAGTCATAACGACACTAATGTCATAGAAAGTATAATAATTTGGAAAAATCAATATGGCCGATTTTGGACGCCATTATGTGAAAAAAAATTAAAATCGACGAATTGTGTCAAGTGGGGTATCGTTGAATAGGTATTTAAAAATCATTTGTAGGTTTCTCAAATCGTTTTTCAATCAGTATTACCGTTTGGGATCTATAACGATTTAAAGTTGGTTAGTAACGAGTCTCAATGTAGATCGTCGGGGGTTTCTTTTTAAATTTTCAATTGTTTGTTTTAATAGCGTCTCGTCTCGTTTCGCACGGGTGGACAAAGTTCTTGTAATCTTTTTAAGTTTCCTTAACGTTTTTTTTTGTTGTATTATATTTATATTTTAGTAAGGCACCTAATTTTTTCTACCGTTAAATATGGACGCTGATAAACCTGTGTCAACCCACACGGACTTCATTTTGAGAAAATGGCGTCTAAATATGTCAAACCTATTCTTAACAAATTAGTTTGAAGACGTATAAATCCATATTTTCTTGTCTATTTCGATAAAATCTATAGTGTATTAAAAGTATTGGTTTAATGAATAATTTAATCAAATAATAAGTTTTTCTAATACAGGAAATTATTTTATATTGTAAGATATGGCCCACACTTCAATATTCGAAACGTTTCAATTATATCTATATTATTATATCTTCAAATTAGACTTTTTGTGGGTTGACACATTATTGCTAATCAGCAATTTAGCCTATGTTACTCAGCGTGAGTAGCTTTTCAGTAATTTTTGAGTTTCATTACAGTAATATTAGTGTTACACTCGTTATAATATTAGTGTAGATAAAAATAAGTATTATTAACCTACCCTTTTAGGTTTTCGATAAAAGATAATAGGAAATGAGATTATGTCATATTAGATAATCGTTCGTCCATTAATACTAAACGATTTTTTATATTTTATCAATCACATTTATCGGTGTGACATATTTTTTTAAATATAAAATTTTACACACCTTCACAAGTGTGATAAGATTAAAATTGTTTTTACGAACTGTTTAATTATTAATTGGACGCTGATAAGCAATACTGTGTCAAGCCACACGAACTAGATTTTAAGAAACTTCTTAATAAGTTTGTTTGAATAAGTATTTATCCATATTTTCTTTTCTTTTTTGATAAAAGGTATAACGAATTAAAAGCAGGTTGATATATTTAATATATTATCTAATAAAAAGGTTTTTAAATGTATGAGATTATTGTATAAATTACAAAATAACGAACGACCTTGAAATACGAAACAATTAAGAAACTTTTTTCCGTACTTATTTAGTTTTTATGACTTGAATTTTTTTTTGAATAATGTTATATAGGTAACGTAATATCAAAATACATCAATATCTACAAATTTGACTTTTTGTGGGTTGACACATTATTGCTTATCAGCATCCATATATACCTACAATAGAGAGCATTAAAAAAAAGTTTATATGGATGCTGATAAGGAATAATGTGTCAACCCACAAAAAGTTAAATTCGAAGATATTGATGTATTTTGATACTGCGTCATCTATTTTACATTATTAAAAAAATCAAGTCATATAAACTAAATAAGTACGAAGAAAAGTTTCTTAATTAAGTGATTCGAATTTCAAGTGCGTTCCATATTTTGCAATTTGTACAATAATTTCAAATATTTGAAAAACTTTATATTAGATAATATATTAAATATATCAATCTGCTAATAATGGATTATACCGTTTATCAAAAAAGGAAAGAAAAGATAGATACTTCTACAAACAAATTTATTAAGAATAGAATTGACATTTTTAAACGCAATTTTCTCATAATGAAGTCCATATGGCTTGACACGGTATTGCTAATCAGCGTCCATGAATGTATGTAAGTTATTATGTCCGCGACTTTCTTCAAGTCTGCTAATCCGATTTGGATCGGGTTTTTGTTGTTTAAATGCGTATTTTCTGGCGATTTTAGTATATAAAACATTAGTATCCAAAGATTGGTACTCCTCAATAACTAACAGTAAATGACCAGTGGTTGCTACGATCCTTTGTGTATGTGGACCCTGATTTGCAATACTGGAAACTTTTTTCCGTACTTTTTTAGTTTATATGACCTTAAATTTTTTGCACAGACACAGTTTTGCTTATCAGCGTCCATATCTTATACAGAATTTAATTGAAATTGTGTATTGAATCCACGTCTTCTACTTAGATTCTCACTAGGCCAAGTTTTTAAGGATTTTCAATATTCTAGCTTTATAATTTTTATTGTATTACACAAGGTTAAGTCACCATAGTCTACCAGCCATTATTAACGTTGTCAAGGCCAGAAGTAATGTTATGTTTTCATAGAAACGTAATTGGTAGAGCTTAGCCATACTGTGATCAAACATTGTCACTACAAGACAATGTTATTAAAAACATAAGGAAAACTTTTTGTTGACTGATAATAAAGTACACAGATGCTGATAAGCAATAATGTGTTAACCTATAAAAGGGAAACTTGGAGATATTGATGTATTCTGATGCTGCGTCACCTATTCAACATTATTCAATGAACAATAAAGTCATATAAACTAAATAAGTACGGAACAAATTTCTTTATAAATTGTTTCGAATTTCAAGGTCGTTACTTATTTTGTAATTTATACAATAATCTCATAACGCATCATCACACGCATCACACTCAACGGCCACCATTAAGATCGCGTGACCTTGTGTCGGGGGTCCGGAAACACAACACTAACACAAACACCCAGACCACGACTAACATCCGTATGGACAAAACACATATTTGACGTGAGCGGGAATCGAACCCGCGACCGTTAGCACTTTAGTCATTTGCAGTGACCATTGCGCCAACGCGTCTGTCAAAAAATCTCATATATTTAAAAACTATTTATCAGATAATATATTAAATATATCAACCTGCTTTTAATTCATATGGATAAATACTTATACAAACAAACTTATTAAGAATAGGTTTGACATGTTTAGACGCCATTTTCTCAAAACGAAGTCCGTGTGGCTTGACACATTATTGCTTATCAGCGTCCAGATATAATAATATTGTTGCGTCCAAAATATGTAAATTAGATATGACTGCACATGATCCAGATATACCTAAAAATATTTAAATAAAAATAGAACGTTTTTAAATTAATATTTTTTTAATTAAGAGGTAAAGATGCCAGTATTTTGGGCACCTCGCCTCACTGAGACATCGGTAGTTACTTAGGTTTAATATAGTTATTTTTAATATCTCTTTCGTTTTATTTTCAATAGAATTATTTGTTTTTGTTAATTTTAAACGAATTCAATAATATTTTTTAAACAAAGACTTTTTATGTTAACTCAAACTTGAAAATTAGTCTGGGCTACTTCTGGTATTTATAAAAGTAGAAATAAATTATATGAATTGTGTATGAAGCATTGGAATCATGAGGAATCTTTTATAGAACATTTCAAACGGTATTCAAAAACATTTACGCTACGTTTAATCATATCCAAGATATTTTTTTTAATTCTGAAGATAAAATTAGGGCAAAAGAAGAACTTCTTGTTTTTTTTGACGATTCAAAAGTGCTTTTAAAAGCCTACTTGAATAAAGTATTTTTTTAATTTTAATTATATGTATATCTACAATAATGTTGAGTCTTTTCATTACAAGTAATTAATTGAAAATTAAAAAAAAACCTGACAGCGTAAAAAACTCATAGAGAATCTTTACTGACCAATTTTGAATTGTTATAGATTCTAAATAGTAGTTCTGATTGAAGAATGATGTAAGACACTTAAAATGATTTTTAAATACCTTTACAACGATGCTTAACACAGTTCGTCGATTTTAATTTTTTTTTTCACATTATGGTGACAAAAATCGGCCATTTTGATTTTTCCAAACTATTATACTTTCTATGACATTCAAACGACATCATTTATCAAAATCAGCCCAC
The DNA here is from genome assembly GCA_037950945.1 of Hypolimnas misippus. Lineage (NCBI taxonomy): Eukaryota > Metazoa > Arthropoda > Insecta > Lepidoptera > Nymphalidae > Hypolimnas > Hypolimnas misippus. The sequence continues at coordinate 6,061,045 of JBBEEQ010000002.1, forward strand.
GCGTTTGGTCTAAATAGTGCCACAGAGGTACATACATACATGGATCGATAAATACGTTACCCTCCATTGCGTCGTGCAGTTGGGTGAACACGTGGCAGGATAAACTTATGCTGCCTTACTACAAAAGATTTAAACAGACGTTAAACGCGCGTCTAAGACAGTTTTGAGTTGAACATGCTTTAGACATAGATTAATATACGTTTAAGTGAGATTAATAGATGTTTAAAACCTATTTTTGCTGTCAAATGTAACGTATAACATTTTATAAGTTTTTTTATGAGTTTATTCGCTGTTAAGCAATTTAGATAATATTTTAAGCAATGTTTAAATCTTAAACACAGTTTAGCTAGACACGTGTTCATCATGGTTTTAATGCGTCTTTTGTAGTATGACAGATAACGTTTCACTCGTATAATGAGTCGTAGCGTGATGCAATATGGCCTATCCTTTCTCAGTAAACGGGCTACCCAACGCAAAAAGAATTTATCGAATCGGTCCTGTAGTTTCGGAGCTTATTAATTTAATCTAAATAAATAAATCAAATCTTTTAAAGTGACGGACGCGTTGGCGCAATGGTCACTGCAAATGACTGAAGCGCTAACCGTCGCGGGTTCGATCCCCGCTCACGGCAAACGTCTGTATTGGCCATACGGATGTTTGTCGTGGTCTGGGTGTTTGTGTTAGTGTTGTGAGTGTTTCCGGACCCCCGACACAAGGTCACGCGATCTTAATGGGGGCCGTTGAGTGTGATGCGTTTATTTATTATTATTATTTATAATATTAATGTAGAAAAATTAATATCATTGGTATGACATTTTGAATGGAGTTGGATGCGATTTTTAACCGACTTTAAAAAGGAGTCAGTTCTCGGTATGTATTTTTAATGTTTGTTACCTCCAAGTATCGTTATTTAATCGATTTCGATTTTATTTTGAAATTTAAAAGGTAATTTATTTTGACAGGGTATACTTTAAGACTTGTCTCATAGAATTTGCATCGAAATTGGTTTAGTAGTTAATTTTTTTTAATTAAAATAACGAACGTATATCCTTAGAGTAAAATAAATGAATTATTTTATGTTTTAAATCGGTAACTTTAAAAAAAGATCTTGTGTAATTAACCCATTTAGTGCTGCTGTACTCGTTTGAGTACAGTTAGTTTTTTGTTACTTAGCTTTTACATACGGAAGATTCAATAAGTTTGTGACCGGTGTACTCATGTGAGTACACCCTTCAAAAACTCCATAATAGAAAATCATTCCTTTTTGTTTTGTATTTAAATATGTCACCAATAATTAGAAAATAAATAATTTGACGTTTAATGGGTTAATCTATGTATTTTTTGCTATATAATTATTTCTTTAAGTAAATATTATTTTTCATTGTAATTCAAAACATTGATATCGTACATCACTAGTATTTCGCAACAGAACTCATTGTGATAGGTCAAGCTTCGAACCTTGTACCTACCGATAACATACACAATGGAGTATTCAACTAATAAATATTTAATTTACCTATACCTTCTCCCGGTTTCACTTGCGTTTATACTCACTGCTTCGCTCATATAAGTCGTAGCGTGATGTAATATAGCCTGTAACATTCCTGCATAAATGGACTATACAACGCAAAAAGAATCTTTCAAATCCGATCAGTAGTTTCAGAGATTATCCCTTACAAAGAAACTTACAAAGAAATTTTACTTTATTATATTAGCATAGAAAATCAATCACAAAATTTATGTTAGTATTCGTTTCGTGTTGTGTTTGTTATTGTCAGGATGAAGTTTATATGAGATTGTTAGAAAAATTGCACGGAAGACTAAAAATTTTCATGTAAAAATTAGTAACTTTTACTGGTGGTGGCAATATGATAACATAAAATATAACTTAAATACAATACATTCTAACATAAGAAATTTAAATTTAAAGTACATATTAAAAAATCGTTAATAACTAAAGCATATTATTCTGTTCAAGATTATATAGATGATAAAGATGCTTGGATTTAGTATAAGCTGGATTCACACAGGGTGTTTAATATATTTGTAACTCATAAATGTATGTACCCATCGCAAAACTTTTTAAAAGAGTAACTATCGAGTTTCTTGCTTCTTCTCGGTAGAATCTACATTCCGAACCGGCGGTAAATTAATTAATTGATTCGTGTTTTGTTTTCTTTTGTTTCTGTATTGACGATTCAATGCTTGTAAAAGCCTACTTGAATAAAGCATATTTTAATTTTGATTTTTGATTATAAAGAAATAATTCTATTAAAAATAAAAAGTAGATAGAGAAATTAATAATAACTATATTAAGCCTAAGTAACTATCGATGTCACAGTGAGGCGAGGTGCCCAAAACACTGGCGGCAACCTCTTTGTATAAAAATTTAGTTTCATATAATGCTTGACACAGTATTGCTTATCAGTGTATGTACAGTAACGATTTAGCGACTGCTCTGTCCTAAGTGCTCCATGCCGGCAGCAATCAGGATCAATTTATACGATTCCTCTTATTCTATTTGTAACGGTCGATTATCGGTGTGATGGCGGATAAAAATATCTTTATAATAGTGTGTTTAGATTAAACTATGACGGTAAAGTTGTTTTTAAATCGAGTTAATGTAGATTTTGTTTGTTGAAAGTACAAGTGACCGAAAGGCTGGCTACCTTGGTCAGCATATTCTGGACATTTAAAAAAGTAGCCAGTGTTACGGGCAGCTTGTCTCACTGTGACATCGAAAGTTACTTAGGCATGATATAGCTATTTTTAATTTCATCTTTTTTATTTTTTTTAATAGAATTATTAATATTTTGTATATATATAGTATAAGTGTTTGTAATTCCTTGTTTGGAAGTCTATCTATATAAATTTAAATATAAAAAAGATTTTGTTTTAAAAGTATCTGTATTCTGAAATACCAGAAGCTTATTTACTTTTTAGTCACAAATATATTAAGTATTTAAATAATTAAAAATACAAAAGAACAAATTAAAATTAACAATGCAACGGGAATAATAATTATAATATCCCCACTAAACATCGCATCTGCGCATCAAACATTAAGGAGCGCGCGCTTTTTTTAAGCGACTTCAAAAATAGGAGTCTTCTCAATTCGACCGTATATTATTTTTTTTATGTTTGTTCGCCGATAACTCCGCCGTTTGTGGACCGATTTTCAAATTTTTTTTTGTTTGAAAGGGTAAATAACACGAAAAAGGTTTTACTTGACGCCGACTTCAAATGTTTTACTAGGCACATAATGTTCTAGAAAACATTTATTTTATGCCTTTTAGTTTATATGTATCTCTTAAGTTCGTTTTTGAAGTCGGTTTAATTTTTTGAATTTTTTTTTTTTTATGTTTAATGTGTCACAAGTCACAGCGGGATTTGCCTCGTTGGTTTAATTCTTCTAATAATTAATACGTAAAGCAAAACCTTTGTACTACGAAATTTTACGAAAATTACGCGGACGGAGGAGTATCAAATTTCGTACACTTATAATTGGACGCTGATAAGCAATACTGTGTCAAGCCACACGGACTTCATTTTGAGAAAATGGCGTCTAAAGATGTCAAACCTATTCTTAATAAGCGTTTAAAGAAGTATACCGTCTTTTCTTTTCTAGTTTGATAAAAGGTATAATGAATTTAAATCAGATTCGTGGAATTATGAGTTTTATTTATACATATAACAATATGTTTTCAAATATTTTAGATTACTAGCTAGTGCTCGCGATTTTGTCTGCGATGTCTGTCCTACGTCATAGTAGCTTTATGTATACAAAGTCTCAGCCCAATCGGTCACATTACTCCATTAGCATCCGAATGAAATAAGGCCTGAGTGTAAATTTTGTTTTTTTTTCAGTCGTTGGTGCGTGTCATCATTCTGGACGACAGCTACAGTTATTTTGCACAGATTGATAACAACACCGATCCCGCCAATTAAAGGTAAGAATAACGCCCAAACGCGGATCTATAATACTACTAACTGCCTTACTACAAAAGATTTAAACAGACGTTCAACGCGTGTTTTAAAAAAATCCATACTACAAATGGATGCTGATTAGCAATAATGCGTCAACCCACAAAAAGTTAAAATCGGAGATATTGATGTATTTTAATACTGCTTCGCCTATTTAACATTATTAAAAAAATTGAAGTCATATAAACTGAATAAGTATAGAAAAAAGTTTCTTAATTAATTGTTTCGAATTTCAAGTGCGTTCCATATTTTGCAATTTATACTATAATCTCAAATATTTGAAAAACTTTTTTTTAGTTAATATATTAAATATATCAGTCTGATTTAATTCATTAAACCTTTTATCAAAAAATAAAAGGAAAGATAGATATATATATACATATATATCTTCAAACATATTTTTTAAGAATAGCTTTAACATGTTTAGACGCCATTTTCTCAAAATGAAGTCCGTGTGGCTTGACACAGTATTGCTTATCAGCGTCCAAATCCGCGTCTAAAGACAGTTTTGAGTTAAACATGCTTTAGATATAGATTAACATACGTTTAAGTGAGTTTAATAGATGTTTAGAACCTATTTTAACTGTCAAATGTAATGTATAACATTTAATCAATAATTTTTTATATGAGTTCGCTGTTAAGCAATTTATATAATACTAGCTTTTGCCTGCGACTTCGTCCGCGTTTTCGTCGTATTTCGTAAAAAAGTAGCGTATGTCCTTCCTCAGGGTTCAGTGGTTTTGATGTGACAGACAGATCGTATTTATGGTAGTATAGATATATGCTGTTGCGGGATATTTTTTAGAAAAATTTATGTAGAATATTTCTGTCATACATGATTTCCATGTAACTTTAACCATTAAGGCTGCATACGCGACGGAAGCTTAAAAATTGGAGTAACGTCTCCCGTTTTCCCAAAGTTTCCCTTCACTACTCTGCTCCTATTGACTGTAACGTGATGAAAAGTATACTATAACCTGCTCTGGAGTATGAAGAATTATTGTACTAAGTTTCGTTAAAATCCGTCGAATAGTTTTTGTTTCTATAAGGAACATACAGACAGACAGACAAAAATTTTACTGATTGCATTTTTGGCATCAGTATCGATCACTGATCACCCCCTGATAGTTATTTTCAAAATATATTTCATGTACAGAATTGACCTCTCGACAGATTTATTATAAGTATAGATTTTAAGCAATGTTTAATGTTTAAACACTGTTTAGCTAGACGCGTCAACATGGTTTTAATGCGTCTTTTGTAGTATGACAGTATGTTTTTTAACATTCGCCACCTTAAATTTAAGTAATGTCTTAACCGATTTTGACAAATATTGTTGCATTTTAAAATATAAAGTATATTACTTATACAGATTGATTCAATCCAATTTCCATCAAAATCGAACCACTTCGATGTTTAAACTATAGTAACTATTTCAATATGCCGTCCAAGTAAACGGATTTACGTCATTGATATTAAAATATTTTCCCTTTATAAAAATATTTATAAAGATTCATTTTGTATTAAACGAGGTATACATTCCATAGTTTTCGATTTTTTTTATTGAGGAACAATAATAGTAGTAATTCTTTATTGCAGACGATTTACAGTCCAAATTTTGTTAGACATAATTAACTTATCCTATGTTAGTATGAAATTATAAATTATGAGAAAAAAAAACATACAAATAATAATAATGAAAATAAACATTATAAAAGATTCCCTATTTAAAACACATGTAGTTAAGTCAGTCTACTAAGTAACATGGAGTCTAAGCCCCAGCTCCCGGGGCGGAATAAATAGGGCACTCCCTCCGGCCGTGGGTGCGTGAGATGGGGGTCTCACGCATCCGTTTTCATACGGCCGAGAAGAGGACCGCAGTTCGGTATGGCCCTGGACTGCCGGTGTACGCACCAGCGAGGGGTGCGGGGAGGGCGAGACCATCTTCACCCTCCTGAGAAGGGCTCCACAAGCCACGAGCGGAGCAACGCACGGGAGAGGCCGCGGACGTGCCTGCGAAAGCGATCCCGTAGCCTCTCCGTTTTCCGTGCTGTGGCGGCCATCGCAGGGGGTTTTAGTGAGTACAATCTCACATAACCCGGTCTCCCCCCCAGGAGTCGGGTGAAGATTTATCCTGCGTAAACAAAAAAAAAAAACTAACATGGAGTCCATCCTATCCCCAATTAATTTTAGTTTATAATAGTATTAGCGATACATTTAAACAGTTTTAAAAACAAAATACTTAAGTTAAATCAGGTTAGGTTCTTAAATCAAGGGTGATTTCTTTCAGCACCAAAACCTCCCAAGGTGAGACCAGCCAGCTCAGACCACTTGCATCCAGAACCGAAAGTGGATTGCGTGGTTCTACACTCGCCGGCCGAACCGATTGTTGACGTTATATTTGTCCATGGACTTTATGGTAAGAAAGTTAATATGATTAAAAAAACTCAAACTCAAAATCCTTTATTCAAATACATTTACAAGCTATTTCGAATCATCAATTCAAAAATGGACGCTGATAAGCAATGCCGTGTCAAGCCACACGGACTTCATTTTGAGAAAATGGCGTCTAAACATGTCAAAACTATTATTAACACTTATGTTTAAAGAAGTATATATCCATCTTTTCTTTTATTTTTTTTATAGAAGGTATAATAAATTAAAATCGGACTGATATATTTTAGATAATATATCTAATAAAAAGTTTTCCAAATGTTTGAGATTATTGTATAAATTGCAAAATATGTAACGCACTTGAAACTCGAACCAATTAAGAAACTTTTTTCCGTACTTATTTAGTTTATATGACTTCAATTTCTTTTTAATAATGTTAAATAGGTGATGGAGTATCAAAATACACCAATATCTCCGAATTTGACTTTTTGCGGGTTGACACATTATTGCATATCAGCATTTATGGATAAAAATGTCTCACTAATGGGCAAATTCCTATTGTATTGAGGTTTGGGAGCTTAATCCATTACGTTAGTCCCCTGCGAGTCGGATATACACGTGTCTGAATGTCTCACGGCACATGCAGGTTACCTCACGACGTTTCCCTTCACGGAACACGGGATGAATTTAAAAATAAACTTAGCACTTGAAAACGATATTGATATGATAGTCACTGGAGATGGTTACGGAGTATCGTTTTTTATTTTTTTTTTAATTAATTACTTTTTTAGAGAGCCGAGATGGCTGAATGGTTAGAAAACGTCGATCTCAACTGAGTTTTCAAGTGATAGATTTGTGTTTAAATTCATCTCGAGCACGGTGAAGGAAAACATCGTGACGAAACCTGCATGTGCCGAGGGACTAACGTAATGGATTAAGCTCCCAAACCTCTATAGAATAGGAATTTGCCCATTAGTGAGACATTTTTATCCATAAATGCTGATAAGCAATAATGTGTCAACCCACAAAAAGTCAAATTCGGAGATATTCGTGTATTTTGATACTGCATCACCTATTGAACATTATTAAAAAGAAATTGAAGTCATATAAACTAAATAAGTACGGAAAAAAGTTTCTTAATTGGTTCGAGTTTCAATTGCGTTACATATTCTCCTTAATAGGAGATGCCTTTGCCCAGCAGTGGGACTCTAATGTCACAAAATTTGTAAGAGTATAGATTATAAAAAAAAATTTAATAACTTAGCTAACACGTTTCATACAGATTTCGATTTAATACTAAATGATGTAACTTCTACAAAAATGATTTTTGGTTCATAGTTATAAGGTCCATTTTACAATGAAAGGATGTTAAACCAATTGAGTGCCTTAATTGGACTCAAGATGGCGGAATTAGTATTAATAATGATATTCGCAATTCTAGTTAATGCAGTATTCAGACGAATACTATATGGATGGAACGTTACCTATTTCACATTATTCACTAACTGTATCGCATTTATAATAAAATCCCGGAATCAATTTTACATGTGCCACTAAATAAATTAAAAATCCTTAATAGATGAAGCATATTATACTATACAAGATTATTTAGATTATAAAGAACGATCTAATGTGTGTTGATTTTATAATAGGATATCAAAAATAAATTGTAATAAAAATCCATTATGGATGATTGATTTTAAAAGAGTAACTATCGAGTTTCTTGCCGGTTCTTCTCGGTAGAGACTACATTCCGAACCGGTGGTAGCTTAAACAAAAATCTATTCTATTTTGTCTATGGTAGTTCGTTGATCAGTTATTATATGTATATCGGCAGTACGCATCCTCTCTAGGATAGATCGCTCGTTTCCACTCTCAGAAATGGACGCTGATAAGCAATACTGTGTCAAGTTAACAAATATGTTTGAAGTTATATATCCATCTTTTCTTTTATTTTTTGATAAAATGTATAATGAATTAAATTCAGACTAATATATTTAATATATTATCCTATAAAAAGTTTTTCAAATGTTTGAGGTTATTGTATAAATTGCAAAATATGGAACGCACTTGAAATTCGAACCAATTAATTAAGAGACTTTTTCCCGTACTTATTTAGATTATATGACTTAATTTTTTTTAATAATGTTAAATAGGTGCTGCTGTATCAAAATACATCAATATCTCCCAATATGACTTTTTGCGGGTTGACACATTATTGCTTATCAGCATCCAAATATACGTATTCATAATTACAAGTAAACTAGTGACAAGAACACTATAACCAATGGACCTGTAACGATTCGATATTTTAAAAGCCTTTTTGAATTAAGTATATTTTGAATTTGCGCAGCACTTAATGCTCCACGTGCAAGCTGCACAGGTAACGTAAGACGGGTGATATAAGCACGTAATCGAAGCCGTACAGACGTACAGAAATATCTCAATGCCATATAACCAATGTCACGGACTGCACCAGAAACTAAGCCGATTTAGGGTTGAGAGTTACGTCGATATTATGAGAAACGTTACTTATGTAATACAATAATTGGATGCTGATAAGCAATAATGCGTCAACCCACGAGAAGTTAAATTCGGAGATATTGATGTATTTAACATAATCAATAAAAAGTAAAGTCAAATAAACTTAACAAGTACGAAAAAAAGTCTCCTAATTAATTGTTTCGAATTTCGAGGTCGTTCCATATTTTGTAATTTACACAATGATCTCATATATTTAAAAAAAATGTTTTTATATTATACCTGTTTTTAACTCATTATACCTTTTACTAAAAAAGAAAAGAAAATATGGATAAATATTTAAACTAATCTATTAAGAATAGGTTTGACATGTTTAGACGCCATTTTCTCAAATGAAGTTCGTGTGGCTTGTCACAGTATTGCTTATCGGCGTCCAATTGTTCTGTTTAAGATTATATGACTGATAAGCAATAATGTGTTAACCCATAAAGTCAAATTTAGAGATATTGATATATTCAGATAATGCATTTCGTGTTTAACATTATACAAAAAAAATCATGTCGTCTAAACTAAATAAGTACTGAAGAAAGTTTCTTAATGTAATGTTTTGAATTGAAGTGTGTTCCTTATTTGAGATTATACATTAGTCTCACATATTTGAAAGATGTATTATTAGATCAAACTCTTTACGAGCCAATCTGCTTTTAATTCATTAAACCTTTTAACAAAACAGAAAAGAAAAGATGGATACATACTTCTTCAAACAGATTTTTTGAGAATAGATTTGACATGTTTAGATGCCATTTTCTCAAAATGAAGTCCGTGTGGGTTGACACAGTATTTCTTATCAGCGTCCATATAGGTGATATAGATGCTTGGATTTAGTATAAGCTGGATTCACAAAGAGATTTTAATATGTTTGTTACTCTTAAATGTATGTATTGTATTTTTTAACGCCAGTTCTTCTCGGTGGAATCTACATTCCGAACTGGTGGTAAATTCATCATCATATATTGTAGAGACGGTGTTTGATGACCATGGGTTAAATCAGTGTATTCTAACCCTATCTCATCCCCACACAATTTAAAACTTAATACCTTTCCATTCCAGGATCATTAGGCAACACCTGGAGGCAAGGCGAATGGACATCGAGATATGACAAATTACCAACCAAAGTGCCTTTACGTCGACCCCACTCCAAACCAACATGCAAATGTCCCACCGAAACAGCGAATTGCAACGAAACCACACCAAAATACCGTACAAATACCGATAAAATAGAAATAAAGACGGACATCAAAGATACCATGAAAAGAATTATACCAGAAGATAATTATTTCACATCAGAAAATTTCTACAATAACACTCTCTTGGAACAAGTCGATATAAGTGATTACGAAACCCAAGCCCAGTTCGTGAAGGACATGTTCGAAAGTGACGCGAGGCAAGCGAAGCCGAGCGATTGTAAGTGTCAAGTGAGTGAGTGTAGGGGTTGCGGGTGTGTCTGTGACGAGTGCTACTCACCGTGCTGGCCGAGGGACTGGCTGAAGGTGGATCATCCGGGCGCTAGAGTGATTTCTATTAATTATACCAGTGATCCGTATTTGTGGAGGCCGCTGTGGATCAGGGAAATCAAGAGGTGAGCCAAAGTATACTTATAAATGGATGCTGATAAGCAATAATGTGTCAATCCACAAAATCAAAATATACTTTATTCAAGTAGACTCTCACGAGCACTTTTGAATCGTCAATACATAAAAAAATTACATCAATAATGAAGCTACCACCGTTTCGGAATGTAGATACCGAGAAAAACCGCCAAGAAACTCGATAGTTACTCTTTTAAAATATTGTCAATACAATTTTTTTTTATGAATTAAAAATTGATTATTTATCCTGTACGATATTCATTATATACTAAGTCCACGCATCTTTATCGTTAACGTAATCTTTTATAGACAAAAATCAGCTAAATCAGCTAAACAAAATAAGTACGGAAAAAGTTTCTTAATAGAATGTTTCTAGTATAGAGGTCTCATCATTTTGCAATATGCAATAATCTAATATATTTGAAAAACTTATTATTAGATAAAACTTATTATTGTACCAATCTGAAATTAAATCATAATTTAATCAAAATACAAAAATAAAATCTGGAGACTTCTTCAAACAAATTAGTTAAGAATAGGTTTGACATGTTTAGACGCCATTTTCTCAAATTGGAGTCCGTGTGGCTTGACACAGTATTGCTAATCAGCGTCCATCTATAGTCAAACAATATCATTGTAGTTAATAGATAACAATTTTGATTTCAAGATTGCGTCTCCACGAGCGAGCTGAGCAGATGATCTCCCAGCTCCTGGATCTGGGGGTGGGCGAGCGACCAATAATATGGGTCGGACATTCCAAGGGTGGTTTGTTCATTAAACAGATGTATTGCGAGGGTGAGTCTTAAGCCTAAAGCACAGATTCCCAAACAGTGGTGCGTGGTCAGGGCCAAATTTACCCCAAGAACCGCCCTGGAACACTATGAAACATACCGTCCATACCGTCAAAAATAAAAAAAAAATTATGTCACTGAAAACCAGTTTTGAAGTACAATTTCAATTTTAGCTAAAGGACATTCCTTTTCGGGGACATTACCCAGTCTATCGTTAAAATAGTTATATTTTCGTTTTTTTTTTTTTTTATGTTAATAATTATCTATATTATATCTTTCTTTTTTCATAATTTTTATACTGTACCCAAAAAAATTCTATTCGAAGGATCGATTTTAATGAAACTTTTCCATTTCAGCCTACGAAGCGCATATGAAATTAACGAAACCGAAACGACAGATAGAGAAGAGCGAACAGAACACAACAGAGAGCAAGAACGATAATCTCATAAACCACTCCATCGACAAACATACAGACAGACAGAACTGTGATAACGATATCTGTGATAGAACCGATTTTGATAATAATAATGCTTTAAATAGTGATAGTTTTAATAATAATAATCAAATTGTTAATAGTAATAGTGAAGAAGATTGTGAAGTTGAAAATGAAGTTTCTGAGGAGAAGGGTGAGTTTATAGTTAGATTAAAATTACGTTAAGTTTAAATTCAGAGCATTTGAAAAATCAGCGGGGTTCGAACCCGCGATCATCGGTTGAGATCGACGTGTTCTAACCACTAGGCTATATCATCTTATATAATTTCATCTCGTGCTCGGTGTAGGAAAACATTGTGAGGTAACCTGCATGTGCCGGGAGAAATTCTGACACATGTATATCCGGCTCGAAGGACCAGCGTGGTGGATTAAGCTCTAAAAGAAGAGAAAAATAGAAAATAAAGATTGATATATACTTCTACAGGCATTAATTAAGAATAGGTTTGACATGTTTAATGGCTTGACACAGTATTGCATATCTGCGTTCATATAATATTAATAAATCAACGATTTGCCATAGACAAATACAGTATTCACTTTTGTAGTATAATATTAACATAATCTCTTCTCAATTTTCAATACAGAAGAGTTAACCAAACGCGCCAGGCTGTGGACAGCCAGCGCCGGGTTCATGTTCTACTCGGTGCCTCACAGAGGGTCTCCTCTCGCTGACATCAAGACTCCCATCACGGCCAGGAGCATCGAGCTCATGGAGATTTGTAAAGGTAAGTTCTGCTATTACAGGTGTTAGGCGCGATTTACACTTGTAAGTTTTTTTTTTGTAATTGATATCCTCTGTAACCTGGTGATAGTTTTCTAGGTATACCTTGTTTCACGTAAGTGGTTTGAATACGAGTCGTGTCTGAACTCTCGCATGGTTCGAATAAACAAGACTCAAAACATTGAATGTAAATTGTTATAATTTTATTAAATTCTAGCTGATCATTTCACTTGCGTTTATGGTTACTGCTTCGCTCTTATGAGTCGTAGCGTGATGTAATACAGCCTATGGCTTTCCACAATAAACTATCTAACACAAAAATAATATTTCAATTCGAACCATTAGGTTCTGAGATTAGCGCGTTCAAACAAACAAACCTTTCAGCTTTATAATATTAGTACAGATTTTCAGCCGTTATATAATATTTATAATATGTATATTTGTCTTTGCTTGACTTATTTGGTAAATAAACACATCGCGGAACGAAAATTGAAAATTGAAACTATTATATAAACACTGATTCAGTATTCATGTTTTCAACTATTTGAGAAAAACATTCGGTATGAATTGAACTAAAGCCTGCCAAAAAGCAATTAAAAAATTAAACATATGAATTTGATGTATTAAAGAAACATTTGATACATAAAATAAAAATAAAAAAACATCTAAACGATTATCCTGGAGCCTAATTTAGTGTTCTACTCAGACACTTACGTGAAACGGAATTGGACAAACTTTCATAAAGGTTTTTATATAGATATAATTTTTGGTGAATTTTTAGAAGATTTTGAAACTTCTAATGACGATTTTGAGTGGGTTATGCCTTGTGCGCAACATTCTGACCGCGCCTACAAGTGTAATTCTCGCCTTAACCCTTAATTTGACAATGTACGCATACATGAAATTAAAAAAAAAATATTTTGTTTAAAAAATTGCAAAAATAACATGGTAAAATAATTTGCAATGTATGGCATACATAAGTTTTCAGGAAAACTAAGCTTATCGTTGTCTTAGATTTTCGCGATTATTATTCATTGAAATAAAACTATTTTAAACGGATTTAAATCGCGTATATTAATTATTTTTATATTAATATACGCGATTTGCCAACGGTTTCTTAAATGGTATTATACCATATTACACCATAATACCATCTAAGAAACCGTTGGCGGTAGTTGTAAATAATATTTTCTAAAACCTCAAATAGACAAATGTCACCTTAGTCTACCCCACGAACGCTGCAAAGTGCTCGAAACGTCGGGATGATAAAAATAATTAATACACGCGGTTTAAATCCGTTTAAAATAGTTTTATTTCAATAAAACTAAGCTTTTAAGATTTTTTAAGTAATTTTTATGATAATTTTATGTGTATCAATTGCAATTACAACAAAAAAAACCTTTTTACTGCATTTTTATCTTTGCCAAATTAAGGTAAATAGTAACCAATTTGTATAGATTGCAACCTAGTGCTCACTCTACAAGAGCGCTGGCTACAGGCTGTAGAGTGCTCGCAACCAGCTGTACGCAGTCTCGTGGAGACCTGCCGAACGCTCATGTCTGTCCTCTACTTGAGGATAGTCAGTGTAGACTCCGCAGGTAAAAAAAAAACTATTTTAATGATTATGTAACGATAAATATGTTATGGGACTAGACGACGTTGCCTAGCAACCAGCTAGTGAATATAACAGGCGAGTATCTGGATGCTGATAAGCAATAATGTGTCAACCCGCAAATAATCAAATTTGGAGATATTAATGTATTCTGATTAACATTATTAAAAAAAATTGAAGTCATATAAACTAAATAAGTACGGAAAAAAGTTTCTTAATTAATTCTTTCGAATTTCAAGTGCGTTCCATATTTGCTATTTATACAATAATCTCAAATATTTGAAAAAATTTTTATTACATAATATATTAAATTTATCAATCTGCTTTTAACTAATTATACCTTTTATCAAAAAAAAAGAAAAGATGGATATATACGTCTTCAAACATATTTAATAAGAATAGGTTTGACATCTTTATACGCTATTTTATGAAAATGAAGTCCGTGTGGTTTGACACAGTATTGCTTATCAGCGTCCATCTATGAGTCTTGTCTATGGATGATGGATTTTATTATATATATATAAAGTTTTTTATATTCCATGGTTGACATTGGCAAAGTATTTTGTGTATTAATATTCATTTCTCGCCTATTATATAAATTATAAGCATCTTAATGATAATGGATAATGACTTTTGTGTGATCTTATATAATGTTAAAAGGGACCTACACGTGACTATACGGTAAATACATTCCAGATCCCGGCATAGGAGCGCTCTACGGTGTTTCAGTAGACCACAGAGAGATCTGCAAGCCCTCTAGCAGGCAGTGTCTGCTCTACCGAGAACTCATGACACTCATGGACACAGCTCTCAGCAAACAGACATAACAATCACTAAGACTTTCTTGTGAAACACATTAATACACTGGTTAGGGCTAAAGACATTTGAAATTGACATTTTCGTGTATAAGGCTCGAATTACACTTGTAAGTTTTGCTCTCGGACTTTCATAAATATTTACATAAGTTGTTTGCCATTGCTTTACAGCTGAAAGAATTTACATTAAATGTTACCAGGTTACAGATTTTTATGTCAATTACGAAAGTAATAATAATGAATAATAATCAGGAAATCCGGAAACACACAACACTAACTCAAACACCCAGACCCCGACAAACATCCGTATGGCCAATACAGACATTTGCCGCGAGCGGGGATCGAACCCGCGACTGTTAGCGCTTCAGTCAGTTGCAGTGACCACTGCGCCAACGTGCCGGTCAAGACTTACAAGTGTATTTCTCGCCTAATGAGATGTCTAATAGTGCATTCGATTCAATGTCATTAAGTTAAGACTGTGTGGATTGTAATTCAGAACATACCCTAAATAATCTGCAATGATCTTATAAATTATCAATATATTTATATTGTAACAATTTAAGGCTTGAAATACACTTGTAAGTTTTGCTCTCTGACTTTCATAGAGATTAACATAAGTTGTTTCTCATTGCTTTACACCTGAAAGAATTTATTGTCAGTGTACTATTTACGACGTATCTGTTACTAGGTTACAGTGTTGTTTTATATCAGTTAATAGAGTAAAACTTACGAATGTAATTCTCACCTTATTCTCAGTAACACTCGAATCTGCATGTATTAAATGCATTTATTTTAAAATAGCTCATAAATAACCTTAAATGCGATGTTTTAGGGTTTAAAATTGTATACACATAACACTTATTCAAAGTTAACTTATACGTGGATATACATTATATATACTGGGTTAAAGCCGCCAAAAAATGGCGACTCTGTATTTTCTATTTTTCTTTACTTGACTTATATGATAACAATACCCGAAACGAAAATTACGAAGTTTCATTTTTTTTATTGATGTAAATTTATTTTAATTATAAAAATGTTTCAGTGCAATCATTCCGTGGATGATTTTTCATCTTTAATTCTTATGTTAATGCTTATAAGCAATAATGTGTCAATCCACAAAAAGCAAATTTTCGAGATATTGATGTATTTTAATAATGCATTACGTATTTAACATTATACAAAGAAATTCAAGTCATTGGAGTTCTTAATACAATGTTTAGAATATTGAAATGTGTTTCATAGCTTGGATAAAACAATAATCGAATTTATTTGATAAGCATATTATTAGATAAAACTCTTCACTAACCAATTATACTTTTAATTAAAATAGAAAAAAAAATATGGATATGTACTTCTTCAAACGTATTTATTAAGTATAGGTTTGACATGTTTAGACGCCATTTTCTTAAAACGAAGTCCGTGTGGCTTGACACAGTATTGCTTATCAGCGTCTACGTGTGGTTGGAACTGCGCCTTATGTCTGCTAAATAAGTCAAGTAAAGAAAAATAGACTTTAGAAAAAGATGAAGCGAGTACGGTGATAATATCTTTTTCTGTCGTTCGTGACACTGATATGACGTGACCAATCAGAATACTAAAAAAAGACCGCTATTGTCGTCGTATTTGTTCCTCTCTTTCGCACTTTCTCGATTAGTTTTGACAGCTCGCTTTGGTATGCTCACTTCATATCTTTATATAATAGGGCTGCCAGTAATGAAAAATATTTTTGTAATAATCATTGTTATTATATAACCTTAGCTATAGATAAGCTCATTTTGGAATCCAGAATGCTTTGCTCTTTGGACGACGTTGCCTAGCAACCAGCTAGCGAAGGTAACATATCTATAGTTATTAAAATATCATTGGTAATAAAAAAAATATTGTCAACTATAGATCATTTATTTGAATAGAATTTTT
The DNA here is from genome assembly GCA_037950945.1 of Hypolimnas misippus. NCBI lineage: Eukaryota > Metazoa > Arthropoda > Insecta > Lepidoptera > Nymphalidae > Hypolimnas > Hypolimnas misippus. Next base: position 6,077,905 of record JBBEEQ010000002.1, read on the forward strand.
ATAAAAGATATTATATACATTTTGACTGTATTCAGAAAACTATTTTTTTTATATTAAACCAAGATTTATGCAATTTAAATCGTACTATAATAATATTAACTTATTTGAGTAGTTTCTGTGTAACAAGCAGGCGATAAACATTAAGAATCATGTCTTTAAAGTATTTTTATCCTATGTTTAGACAACAAATTTAATTATTGAAAATATTTCGCTTAACTTAATAAAACTGAAATGAGTCCTAGTGTAACAATACACTTCAATTCAGTTTTTACTTTCTGATCAAAAATATGGTTTACGATAAAAAAAAATCGTCAAGTATGAGTCGAATTGACGAGTGTTCCGTATCATCGTATGAGTAATAAAATTTTGTGCTTTCTTAATATTTTTGTAAAAGAAACAACCAAGTATGAGTATATGAAATAAATAACCCTTCTTGTGAATCCGACTCGCACTTGACCAAATTTTTAAGTTCTCGATGCATCACGCCGAAACTAGTCAAATTGGATACAGGGAGTAAAATGAATAATTAAATTGTTATCTAAAAGTCAAACATTTTGTAATTCAAATATTTCAGAACCAGTATTTAATTTTAAGGCGAGAATTACACTAGTAAGTTTAAATCTCCTTATTAACAACTCTGTAATCTGGTAACACTTACCTCGGTAACCTTACGAAGGTATTGGCTGTCACTTGGCTGTACGGTGTAATACCTTTGCCTTTTCCCTCTAAGGAAAGAAAAAAGCGAAAAAAAAAGTATTGACTGTCAAAAATAACGCACTGACAGTAAATTCTTTCAGATGTAAAGCAATTAAAAACAACTTATGTTAATTTTTATGAAAGTCCCAGAGCAAAACTTATACGTGTAATTCTTGTGAAATTAAAATTAATTAAACGTATGTTTTGTATTAACTAATTACGTAGTCTAAATGAACCTTTTTCATTATAATATTTTGTAATTAAATTCTATATAAGTCATCTTCAAAGATCTTAATGTTTTTGAAAGTAATTGTTTATAATTAACATAATGTACCAAGTACTGTACATACTGTTATGCATTTTGAAATATGATTTCCATATTTTAAAACACCAGACAATTATATAATATCGCATCTAAGTGTATATCATTAATAAATGCGACTTATTCTATTATTTACATTAATAAATTGTAAATGTAAGCAAGCTCGTCATTTCAGGACGGCTGTACCGATTTAGGTAATTCTTTTTTTGTTGTGTTCGTAATTTTCCGGACGAGTTTAGTTTGTAATAAAATGATTCAAGGCTAAATTTTGGGTTAAAAACTCTCCATATAAGAAGTGAGTCTTAACAATTACTTCTGTGCCAAGCAGGCTTTCCCAACATTTTATTATATGGATGCTGATTAGCAATAATGTTTCAACCAACATGTATTCTGATAATGCGTATTTAACATTATTACAAATTTTTAGTCATCTGAACTAAATAAGTACGGGGAAAAATTTCTTAATGTAATGTTCCAAAGATAAAAATGTGCTCAATATTTTGCAATAGTAGAATATATTTCAAAAACTTATTATTAGATGAAACATTTGATTATACAATCTGCTTTTAATTCATTATACATTTTATCAAAATAGAAAAGAGAAAATTGATATATACGTCTTTAAACAAATTTGTTAATAATAGTTAGAATATTTTGCGCATAAGTAGCGTGGATGCACGCCATACTATAAGAAAAAAAAAAATAGTTTTGAGATCTTTAGACGCCATGTACTCAAAATGAAGTCCGTGTGGCTTAACATAATATTGCTTATCAGCGTCTATATATTATTAGTTATAATTAAAGACATTCGCGGAGAAAAGGGGAAAGAAAAACATTTTAAAAGAAAATTTACTTCAATTTTTTTTATACATGCAAAACGTAAATACGTTTATCCAAAAATAGTGACTTAAATAACCTTAAATAGGGTTGTTTTAGGTTTAAAATTGTTTGTAACCACCACACTAATGCACTTCTATCTTCAATTATACCTATTATGTAAAAAGCTTTTTATTTTCTATTGAAACTTAAATAGATGCGATATTTCCATATAGGTCGTGCTTTTATTAATGTATTTTTTTTTTAATTAAAACGAGAATATATAATGTATATAAATTGCATTAGATTGTATTATTATTTAGTTTTAAGCGTTATAGATATAAATAAATCATTGTTTATTATGTGTTTTCTTTTCTTATGATCTATCAGTCCTGTTTGAAAAAACCTTTTTACTTAACATAACCAATGAGACTTCATAACTATATTATAGACTAGCTGGTGCCCGTGACTTCGTTGGCCAAAAATTAAAATAAACAAAATCTTTAAACAAAAGTAGCCTAAGTTAAGTTACAATATAACATTAGCTATCTGCTAGTGAGTCTTGTCAAAACCGGTCCAGCCGTTTCTAAGATTAGCCGGAACAAAGAAATTGACATTTCATTTATCGATTTTGATAAATGACGCGTCGTTTAATTCGTCGTAACGGCGCGAAGGACGTAAAAAGTAAATTTTGGAAAAATCAAAATGGCCGATGATAATAGTATTTAAACAGGATATCAACTGCACATATGTTGGAAATTTTACCAGAGTTAGCAGAATCTATGATTAAAAAAAAAACTAAAGATTTTCTTTTAATTAAAAAAATAACTTTTTTAAATTCAAACATAAGATCTTGTAGGTTCATACAGATATACGTAAAAGCATTGTTCTATAATTGTTGATTAGATAAATCATATATTTGCGCTCAATCGGCGTAAGGTTTATGGGCTGTCAAGTGACTGTATAGTCTGTGACATTCGTGACAGCGTTACTCTGTGTCATTACTATTGGGATCCGGTTTCCAGTCCTCTCTCTGCTACGCGACTCCGATGCGCGCACACCATAAACAACAATAGTTCCTGAAAATCATCGTGTTTACCAACAACAAAGCATGCGTCATTTGTGAAAAAGTAATTAAAAAAAAACAGGTTTTACTTTTTTTTTAATAATAAAAATACAGGATGAATATATAAAAAATAAAACAAAATCAATCCCGAAAACTTTTATTGTGCGTTTTATTTAAATATTAACACAACTAATCCAAATGCAATTTTTTTTTTTTGACTTTTCATTGAACATAACAATCTCCATCGCATTTATGACATATTGTAAGACGCAACTTTAAATTGATCTGTATTAACAATCAACGAATCAAAATTAATTATAATATAACTATAAATATGCTATGAACTCATGGGTTTTGGCATCCGGAATGTTGACTCTGGACGAAGTTGCCTAGCAACCGGTTAGCGACTGAGTGTAAAATGGAATCAGATAAAGATTTTTAACATCAATTAGAATGAACATAAGATATCTATAGTTTTTAAACATCATAGGCACTGATTTAAATTATATGCAAATAAATATCTAGTATTTCATATCGTCGGTCTAGATGTGATAGCTCGTACGTGCAAGCTGCCGAACTTAACAGGAGACGAAAAACTTCTTTAAAAACTAACCGCAATAAATACGTCTACATTTTTAAACGATTTAAAGTTAAGATATTGTCAGAAATATTATTATTGTAAAAGTCTTCTTCTTCTTGCCCTGGTCCCACTTTATGTGGGGTCGGCACATGTTCTTCTCTTCCAATCCTTCCTATCAGCCGTCATCTCAACACTCACTCCTTTCTTACTCATGTCACCTTTTACGCAATCCATCCATCTTTTCTTTGGTCTACCTCGAGTAATATAACCGTCCACAGTCATATCTAGCACTCTTCTTGTCACGTGGCATCCATCCCTTATATATTTAAAAACCGTTTTTACTGAGAAAATCAATTTTAACTAAATTTTTTGATATATGAAAATGTTGATTTAAATATTATTTACGTTACAATACAAATTCTCATATTGACAATTTTTAATGCATACATTAAAAAAAATGTCAATTAAATATTTTACTTAGTACAAGCTTAATTAATGATTTAAAAATCACATTTTATAGATTCGTTCATATAATTTGACATTAAAAATCTGCATCCATTTTTGACTTTGACAGCTGAATTTTTATCTGGTCGCTGGGCAACGACTATTTGCTTAGTTTTTTTCAAAAGTCGAGACACATTTTGCTGTATACAGCATATTTATAATTATATTTTTTTTTTCTAAAAATCTAAGATTTAACAATATACAAGCTTTTAGATTAACATACCTACAATCTTAATACAAACAAAATATTTATTAAAAAAAACACAAAAAAGCAATTTAAGTCACGTCGATTAAATCAACTTGCTTAAATTAATCTATAAAAACTAAAATGGCGGAATTTTATACAAAGAAAAAATGTTTAACATTTTTTTTAATTACCACTAAACTAAAATTATTAACTTACTTCAAGCTTACAGAATCAAGTCACTTAAGCAGCGAGAATAACTTCCAAATGTAAACAATTTCAAAAGTTAGTAAGTTAAGTCGGTAAGTTACCATATTAGTATTAAGTTATTGAGGAAGTAAAATCTATTTTCCACTTACATAACATACATATGTATATATGAATAACCAATTGAGAAATTTCACTGCCGGAACATCTAATTATCACTTACCCGCTTACTGATAAGGCGAGAATTACACTTGTAAGTTTGACTCTTGTAACTGATATATGGACGCTGACAAGCAACACTGTGTCAAGCTACACGGACTTCGTTTGAGAAAATCTTAATAAATTTGTTTAAGGAAGTATATATCCAATTTTCTATTCAAATTGGTATAATATTTGTTATTTAATAATAAGTTTTTCAAATATATGAGATTTACATATAGCAAAATATGGAACACACTTTAATATTCAAAACATTTAATTAAAATATATTTTCCGTACTTATTTAGTTAAAAAGACGCATTATCAGAATACATCAATATCTCTGAATTTGACTTTTTGTGGCTTGACACATTATTGCTTATCTGCGTCCATACAACATCTGTGCAAGTCTTTAAAGGTAAGTTATTTCATTTGTAAAAGCAATTTATGTATATCTTATGTAATTCTCGCCTAAAAATGATCTATTTTCTTATATATAAGAGGTGTTCATATATGAATAATCAATTGGGTAATTTCAGCGCTACCATTTATCATCTTACTTACCTACTTATTAACAATATGACTTATAAACTTACTTACAACTTAAACGAAATCACACGTTACACACAGCTAAGTTTATTTCACAGTTCTTTTAAATTAAAACACGCGGTCTAATACTTTGGTATATTTTAATTCTTAAACAAAATATTTATAAGTACATAATAAAAAAAATACTTTATTTACCATTTTAAGATCTAACACAACACAATTCTGTTTTAGCCAAAGATTATATCAATATTCGGGTACAATTAATACAACAAAAAATTTTATAGATGCCGGAAGAGGGGAGGGGGGGAAGGAGGATACAAAATATTTAAAAAAACATATTATTATCATTATAAGTACAAAATGCAACTGATTATACGAAATCCGATAAGCAATACTACGTCCAACCACACGGACTTCATTTTGACAAAATGGCGTATATAAAGTTTACTTTCATATTTTGATAAAATGTGTAATTAAAATCAGATTGGTAATAGAAAGTTTTATCTAACAATATGTTTTTCATATATATTAAATTATTGTATAATGCAAAATGTTAAGCACATAACGCATTATTAAATTTAATGCATTATTAGTATACATCAATCTCCGAATTCGTCTTATTGTGGGTTGACATATTATTGCTTATACTTTATAATACTTAATTTGTTAAGATACAATACTTTTAGAGAGGGATACTCCAACCCCCCCTTCTGACATAATCCTAATGGCACGCATAATTACACAAACTTTTAAGTACTTTGAGCGAGTGAAATAACTACATATCGTTGTTTCTCTCGTTCAATTTATTTTTTTTTACGATTTTCTAAACTGGTAACATTAATGTTATCTGTCGCCTAAATTGATGACACCCAAAGGCGGGTAACACAGTGCAGACTGATGAAAATAAAACTATTTACGCGGGATTTAGTTTATATATAGATCTTTTTATATATTAAAACAAATTAAGATTCGATTTCTGTATAATATTCCCTATTTTGCTTTCCTTTAGTAAGATTACGTTCCGTCACATTACGAGCGTAATATTATGTGCGTCTAAAAACTCTTTGACTATACATTGCCATAATTAAATTTCTAAAAAATTATATCGTGTTCTTTTAGAAAGGTGGCTTGAAAGACACCATCTGAAGACATAAACCAGACATAGACGATCTGGCAACGTCATTCTAGAAAATCAAAGCTTTATTTCAGTTTCGTTTTAAACGGTAGCGGGGCCACTATTTAGCGACCGCTATACCAAGTTATTTGATTGAATAGAGGGACGATCGATGTATTTTTCCAATATATAGAACTTATAAACTTTATAATAGAAGGTGGCAATGAAAAGTAATATTTTTTAATTCCATTAATCTTATCGGAGAAGCGTTGTATGATTTTTATATTAAATTGTGTATTGAGTAAATTATAGAAAAATAAATTGAAATATATAAAAACGATTAAGCATATTGAAAATAGCTCTATATAAATATGTCTAAATGGAATGCGTTACGAGTTTCGCCTGAACATTGGCAACACTTTCACGTAACGAACGTTACGTTACGGACTACGTTTAAACCTTCAAAATTTAACTCTGTAGAAATAGATAAATGGATTTTCGTGATAATGTCTCTCTCTTCTGCAAGTAAAGGGTTGGTAGTGACAGACACTGACATGTCGTGACCAATCAGAATCTTGAAAAGAGACGATTGTCGTCTTGCACTTTCACGACGAATTGAACGCTGATAAGCAATACTATGTCAAGCCACACGGATTAATTTTGAAAAAATGGCGTCTAAAGATGTACTTGTTGGTATAATACTTTTCTGTGGGTTGACACATTATTGCTTATCAGCATTGTTTTCGAGAGCCCGCTGTGGGATGCCCAGACCATTTCCGATATTCAGAAAATGTATCATTTCGGTTTAATCTTATTATATAACGCTAATTTCCTTTGCAGAATCAAATTTTTACTAGAACAGCTAACAGTGTCGTCAGTCATATTAAAACTATATCCTACTTCGATATTATTATTTCTAGCGTCAATTTCCACGTTCCCATTAGCATCTAGCGAATCTATATTTCGATCTGTAGATTTATTATCTTTCGCGTTATCAATAGAATTATCTTGAGGTATTTGAATTTGTTTATTTGACAAGATCATTTCTTTATCTGCCCCAACTCCCCCACCTTTAAAAACTTTTGGTAAATCCAATTTAGACATAACATTTTTATTACGAAGTTTTTTATAATCGTTTAATTTCCTCGCAAGTGTATGAGACAAAGCATTTGTTACATTATTATTATTTAAATGTACGCTTTGTGTTATATTACTTGATATATTGAAATGTATATAATCTTCCTCTGAAATACATTTCGGTTTACGCAATGGTTTAATTATTAAATCATTATATTTCGCATCATAAGTATGTCTATTTGAGTTATTTGTTTCATTCGTTACTTCATATATATTATTTCGTAGTGTTAAATTTTCATTACTTTGTGTTGATGTATTGCAAGAATTGTTGGTAAATTCTATATCAATACTATTATTCCTTACATAAGAATCAATATCAGTATTGTTATTATAAAGATCTTTATAATTATTAAGCATTTCCATTGGTTTTGCTATATCTTTATTAACTTCAGAATTAACGTCCAAATTATTATGTAAATCAGAGTTAATATTTAATTTACTTATCATGACACTTAAATCATCATTTTTAAGACCAAAAAGTGCCTTTTCACTACTATCGATTGACATTGTAACGTGAGTTTTATCAAATTCTTTTCTACTGAGATTATTCAAAATATCAGGCTCACTAGGTGCTTTAGAAGCAACATCTACAGTAGTACTTTTATTAACTTTTAAAGCACATCTATCAACGCAAGCTTCCGCTTCTCCTTCATCTAACTTAACATCTTTACACGCAAATGTATTTTTAACTACTGCACTAGGACCGAAAATTGTATTTTCTTTAAACACATTAACAATCTCTTCACCTTTCTGTAAAACATTCCTATCTATTTCATGAGTAACAACGCCTCTATCCGCATCACCTACATTAATACCACCACCATCATTAATTTTACCACCAATTTCAAGTATACCTCTAACTATTTCACGGGTACTTAGACCACCATTACCATCACATTCATTCCTAGCTTCACCTCTAGCTATATCTATGTGTGTACTAAGTCCCGCGTCTATCTGCACAGTGTTACAGCCCTGAGCACCACCCGCCTAGGCGAACAGTAAGGCGGGATCCGCTCCGAGTATCTCGCACTGGAACTGATCCTGTTCTATTGGTTTCTTTATCCACCTACCTAGCTGAGCTCGTTCGAACGCACTTGTTAGACACTGTTTCGCTACCTGTGTGGGAAATTTTAAAATAGTCAATTTGGATGCGTTTTCTTGTGTACAACCAGTGAAATCTATACTAATATTGTAAAGCCGAAGAGTTTGTTTGTTTGAACACGCTAATTTCAGGAAGTACTGGTTCGAATCGAAAAATATTTTTGTGCTAAATAGTTTATTTATTATGACAAATAATTAGCAAGTGCAACATCACCGGGGGTGAGGTAACCTCATCCAGGTAAGTCGTAGTAAGCTTACCTGATACGTGCTGCATAGCATCTTCGCTTCATTGTACAACAGGTAATCGAGATTCCTTGGTAACGGGGGTAGAGCTGGTCCTGCGGGATCCTGAGAATATAATATTAGTATATTGAGACGAAGTGCCGAGTCGGCCGAGTGGTTAATCTTAAACGATTGCTGGTTCAAATACTACCAACGCTAATTTCTTCCTACACCAGGGTCTAATATCTAAATCTGAATTCATCACAATTGGCCGAAAGGTTTAGACGAAAGGTATCACATTTCATACGAGCCATAATGGTCCAATGGCGTAGAACACGTCACGTCAAGGAAGAGAAAGGAGAAGTGTACGAATTTACCCCACCAACTCGGTATCGAACTCACCTGGGGTAAAAGCGGCAGTCGCCTCACGAGATACTGCCACCGTGCGAACATACTCTGCTTACAGAGCAGGGAGGGGTGTCCGTTTTCAAGCTTTCCCGTCGTCGCGTTTATTATCTCGGGATTCTGAAAAATGAATTTGTGGTGGAAAATATAATTATACTAGCTGGTCCGCAGTTTTACTCGCTTGTATAGTTACTGCTTCGATAGTTAACGGTAGCGCGATGTAATATAGCCTATTCATCATCATCTACATAGCATTTTTCTTGGTTATACCAGGGTCAGCTTTCTATTCTAGTCCATATTTGAGGTTACTGATTTTTACACAGAGCGATCGCCATCTGACCTCCGCAACTGAGGGAAAGCCAGTAACCATTTAGACTAGAATAATTTTCCTATTAAGAGTAACGATCATTATGTTCTTTCCAAGAGTGATTTTTAATTCTCGACGCAAAAAGAAGGGCGTTATAAGTTAACTGTTCGTGTGTCTGTCTGTGGCACCGTAGCTAGTAAATGGGTGAACCGATTGGGTTCCATTTTTATTGAAAGAAGAAAATTTTGGAGAAAATATTAATATTTTGCCTTTTAGTTTATTTGTATCCATTAAATTCGTTTTTAAAGTCGGTCCATTCTTATTTAAAATAATTATATTAAAAAATAATTATATTAAAAAATAATAATAAAAAAATACTCAAAAACAATAGTGAAACCAGTGAAATAGTGAAAAAAACCAATTGAAATAGAGAAGGTAAACATGTAATTTTATTGATTACAAACTTATAATTTAATTGATTATATATAAATAAATTAATTCATCAAAATAAGGCGAAACCACGGGGCACAGCTAGTATTAAGTATAGAAGACTCACCGGCGATGTTATGGACCAGCAGACGCTGAAAGACGGCGCCCTAGCCGGCGTCCTGGCTTCGGTGCTGGCGGCGCGCGCCAGTAGGGGGCGCTGGAGCTGGTATGGGGGTGGTAACGCTGAGATGTAGCCCTCTATACGACCGCATATCGCCCTGAAGGAGTGAAATACGATTGATTGTTTGGGACGTGAATAGTTTTAGGCGATTAGGCGAGAATTACACTTGTAAAGAGCCGTCCATTAATCGCGTGTTGTTTTTTAGCATGTTTTTAGACCCCGCTCCTCCCCCTTGGTGATACGTTGTGAGGTTTTGTACTAACCCTCCCCCCTAAGATCACGTGTATTTTTTATACCAACTACCTAAGTAGAAATATTATTAAAAAGTGCTTAACTTTAAAAACGGTTATAATCGCTTTGAATTCAGAAAAATTATGCAATCGTATATATAGCTTACAAGTTTCGTAAATAAATACACGTGATATCTTAGAAAACCCCTCAAAAAATCACCAAGGGGTGGATTTTTGTGATATTTTGTGAAATAAAATGTTTAACCAATACGTCACGTCTATTTTTTTGAATTTTATTATTATTTTTTAATTTGTTGAAATTTTAATCTTTTGTTAGTTTTAATTTATGAAACACGGTGAGCGTTATGTACACTTGTAATTGACATTAGGTAAATTATTGTTATTAATATTCTGTTTTTAAATATTTTATATTTTTTTTATTTTTAAATATATGCACTATAAGGAGGCGCGATTAGTAAACGAGTTCTGGCTGTAATGTTACGCGCGAGCTGGCTGATGACACTTTTAAAATAGATGACAATTCCTGGAACGGGCATTATTATAAGAAAGCATTGAGGATATGGTGTACTACTACAATATTGTTACTTCCAGTAAATAATTAAATATTAACAGACCGCATTTGACAGACACGTTAGCGCAGTGGTCACTGCAACTGACTGAAGCGCTAACGGTCGTGGGTTCGATCCCCGCTCACGGCAAACGTCTGTATTGGCCATATGGATGGTTGTCGTGGTCTGGGTGTCTGTGTTAGTGTTGTGTGTGTTTCCGGACTCCCGACACAAGACCATGAGATCTTAATGGGAGCCGTTGAGTGTGATGCGTTTATTTATTTATTATTAACATTGTTTGAATAGTATTTTTCAGCCATCCTTTCAGTACTTATGTTAATAATTTAAGAGTACCGATATTCTTGTCAGTTCTTCTCGGTAGAATCTACATTCCGAACCGGTGGGTCTCTTCATTGAGTACTTTTTGTTTGTATTAACGATTCAAATTCTTCATTTTGAATGTTGTAAGAGTGCTTTATATAAATAAATATATAATACGTATATATATACGTGCCCGCTAGTTTTACGTTTCCTTGAAAACACCTTATATATGTATAGAAAAATTAAAATAAAATGAATTCAAATATAGTAAGGTATAGAAGAACCTAATTTCACAAGAAACCCTACCTCTGAGAAAGTAGCGGGAATTGTTCCGAGCGGCGATGGCTTCATTATACCGCGAAAGTGCGCTTTGACACAGCGGCGCCATCTTGGAAATTTTGACATTATTTTATTTTTGTATTTTTATTTAAGTTTAAGATTTGTGTAATTGTTTTTAATATTTAAATAATGCAGACGGCCATTCCGCTTGCTTGTTTCCTGTCATTCATACGTGAGTATTAATAATAATAATTTTTACGTTGATTATTCTTAAAATACGTATAATAAAAATGCACAGAGTATGTAAAATTATTTAAATACTGAATGCATACATAATTTCTTTTGCTAAGTATTATAGAGAAAAAAAAAGTTTATGAAATAGATTTAAAAATAATTTAGACACAACAAAAGTACAAGAACTTCATACATAGGAATATTGGAATAGCTTTAGATATGAACAAAATTTTAAAGACAATAAAATACATAATATTATTAATGTATACATTTTCAAAATTCATAACATTATTTTTTATTAATCCAAATAGATATCTTTATAGTTTTTATAAATAAAAAAAAAATCATTATTTACATTCACAATGCGGTTTACAACACAACCGCAATTCATATAATAATTAAAAAAATATATAATAAATTAAAAAATAAAATATAAGCAATTAATTCAAGATACTACACTAATATAATACGTAGATAGCGAGTTTGTATGTGTAAACTTCGCGTCAATATGACCTATTTTTAAAATTATGGTAACATTTAAAAGATACATTATTCTATGCATCGGCTTAGCTTTGCTGAATTTCGTACAGGATAAACAATCAATTTGTAATCATAAGCTGTGTTGTATTGACAATATTTTAAAAGAGTAACTATCGAGTTCTTGCCGGTTCTTCTCGGTACAATCTACATTCCGAACCGGTGGTAAATTCATCAATTTAATTCTTTTCTGTTTCTGTATTGACGATTCAAAAATTTTTAAACGATTTCTAAAAAGGAGGTTTTTTTTTTTATATACATCGATTACTTAAAACCGCCTGCATCGATTTGGATAATACTTTTTTTTTATTGCAAGTGTATTCTCTCCGATTGGTCCATTACAATTTTCATCAAAATCGGTTCAGTATTTCGGTTTAAAAAAAAATATTATATTTAATTTTAAAAAAGTTTATGTATGTATGTATATTCGACCGCTCTAGTATAGTGGTGCTGAATGTACCTCTAACCTCAGTTGCGGGTTCGATCCCCGCTCGGGGCAGATATTTATATTTGTATACTTGTTCCGGTCTAGGTGTTTGTTCTTGTGGAGACCCACAGCGCGCCTCGGAGAGCACGTAAAGCTGTCGGTCCCGGTTGTTATCATAAACACCTGATAATGATCGTTACTGTTAGTAAGGAAATTATTATCTTCTAAATGGTTACTGTCTTGCCCTCAGTTGCGGAGGTCAGATGGCAATCGCTCTGTGTAAGAATCAGTAACTCGTCAATCTATAGACTAGAATAGAAAGCAGAACCGGGAAAAAAATAGGTATAGACTATTTTTCTTTGTTTGTCTTATTTAGCAGACAAAGAGTTAGATACGAAATTATAGATTCAGTGATTAAACTAAATTTTTTTTTATAATGCAAAATTATAATAAAAAAAATTGTCCGAAAATTCGTTTTTTCTGTTCGGGATATTGTTATAAATAAAGAAAAATAGACTGTAGACGATGATAATTTTTTCTACTACTTCATTAGTTTAGAATCCTAATATATATATATATATATATATATATATATATATATATATATATATATATATATATATATATATATATATATATATAAGCTTTATTTTTCTCTCCCTTACAATTTTGATATACATTGGTAATTTGTATAATAGTTACGTGCTTATTTATTTGTTAGTATTGTTAGTATTTGTGCTTAATCTAAGGTTAATATTATTAAGTGTAAGGGCCGCTTTTTGCGGTAAAAGCCTCCTCCAAACTGTTCCAGGTGTTTCTATCTTTTGCCAGTCTAGTCCACAGATTTCCAGCTATTCCTACTATATCGTCGCTCCTAGAATCCTAATAAGGGGACGAAATGTAAACTAATTTATTCAAGAATTAGCTCAGTAACGCGCAATCGACACACAAAATTTTTAGTGCACAGAAAGATTCCAGTTTCGTAATAACTCAGCACGCGATGCATTCATAATGACCAATTAATTCTTAATTACATCATAATGCACTATTTTCATAAAGTAATCGAATAACTTCTTACATTTGTAACGCAATAATAAATATTTTGAGATGACATTTTTATTTCAATTTAACAAGAAACACTAAAGCGATTTTGATAAAAATTTACGACACTAATGGAAGCGTTAAAGGCGTAACTATACCATTAGCGGCCCGTAATTCTTTGGCTGAGACATCCTAGTAGAACTCGTCACGTTATAACTTAATTTTAATGAACCACTTAAAAGTAGTTATCTATAACTATAACTGGACGCTGATAAGCAATACCGTGTCGAGCCACTCGGACTTCATTTTGAGAATGGCGTCTAAAGATGTCAAACCTATTCTTAATAAAATAGTTTGAAGACGTATATATTCATCTTTTCTTTTCTATTTTGATAAAATGTATAATGAATCAAAAGCAGATAGATTTATTTAATATGTTATCTAATAATAAGTTTTTAAATATTTCAGATTATTTTATAAATTGCAAAATATGGAACGCACCTGAACTTCGAATCATTGAGTTAAGAAACTTTTTTCCATACTTATTTAGTTTAGATCACTTGAATTATTTTTGAATAATGTTAAATAGGTGACGTAGTATCAAAATACATCAATATCTCAAAATTTGACTTTTTGTGGGTTGACACATTATTGCTTATCAGCATCCAATTATTAGTATGTGAATTTTAGTTAAATATCTGATAAGTCTTATTTTCAAGAGCATAGGTTTATACATATTAATAATGAAATAACAATTTAGTTTTAATAAGATTTATATGAATATTTTTTATGGCCGGGGCCCTCTCGGGTCAGGGGGCCCGTGGCTTTTTGCCAGCCCTACCACCCTATAGTTACGCGCCTGGGGAAAGTATAGCATCTATACAAATAAATAAAATAGAAGTGTCTGTTTATAATTTCAAAAATAACAGCTTTTAACTAAATGCATATGAAAGTGTACACGGTACTTACATCGAAAGCACAATTTTTTTCTAATTTTAATCCGTCTGTCTGACTGTTTGTTCTGGGCTAATCTCTGAAATGGTTGTACTGATTTTAACGGGACTTTCACTCACATATAGCTAATGTTATGAGGAGTAACCTAGGCCACTTTTTCCTTATTAACGCGGGTAAAATCGCGGGACATTGCTTGTTTGAAATAAAAGAAGAATTATCGAAATCTATACTAACTAAATTATTAGTATAGATTAAAAAGCGATAACAATGTGTGTAAGTTTGTATGTAGTTTAATATCTGAAACTACTGATCTTATTTGAAAACATATTTTTTCATTAGGTAGCCCGTTTATTGAGGAAATTATAGGCTATATTACATCACGCTACGGTTCATACGAACGAAGCAGTAACTATAAACGCGAGTGTTTATAATTTACGAAGTTCTGAAGAAACAAAATTAAAAATAATATACGCAACAAATTGAGAACCTCCTTTTTTAAATCGTTTTAAAATAAGAATATCGTTTATTTTAAATACAAATTGGACACTGATAAGCAATATAATGTCAAGCCACATGAACTTCATTTTTAGAAAATGGCGTCTAAACTTGTCAAACCTATTCTTAATAAATCTGTTTGAATAAGTATACATCCATCTTCTTTTTCATTTTGTTAAATGGTATAATACAATCAAATCAGGTTATAATCATAAAAAGATTTATGCTAAAATAACTTTTTTAAATATATGGATTTATTGTACAAATCTAAACTAGTATTATAAAGCTGAAGAGTTTGTTTGTTCGAACGCGCTAATCTCAGAAACTACTGGTTCGAATTCAAAAATCATTTTCGTGTTAGTTTAATTTATTGAGGAAGATTATAGGCTATATTACATCACGCTACGACTCATAGGAGCGAAGCAGTAACCATAAACACGAGTGAGACCGCGAGGGACACCAGTATATTATACGATAGTATATTATTTTTTGAGTTGTTTATTATTCTTTGAGTATTTTTCACTACGTCCTATAGTTTAAGACGTACGCCCACATAAAAATATTAACCTACATAGATCTTTATCACTTGTATAAGAAACATCTTTAACGAAGCGAAAATGATAAGAAAATCCGCGAAAATGATAAAATTACCCGCCAATTTACATGTCTTAGGGCGCTTCCTCATTGAGGACATTCGCCTGTAATGTAACATTTCAGATTGGAACATTACAAAAGTGACAAGTGAGCATTACAGTACGCCTGTAACGATACAATTAGTAACAATATCGGTAACAGTATTCGCGATACAATGTGTGAGAGCCGCGATGGTGTAGTGGTTAGAATAGATAGTTATTCCCTATAGTTTAATTTAAAAACAAAATTATAGTCTATTTTTTTTACTTTTATTTAGCAGACAAATATCGCTTATTTCTAGCCACAAACAAGAGTCAGATAAGAAATTATCGATTGAATAATTGAACTGAATCATTTTTTATAATGTAAAATTATAATAAAAAAAAAATCGAAAATTCGTGGTTTTCGTTTCGGGGTATTGTTACAAATAAATACAAGTAAAGTAAAATAGACTATACTAAAGTGATTTCGATAAAAAAGTTAGTCAGTCAATGAGCTAAGGGCGATATTGTAACGTAAAATAGTGGTTCTTAACATTCTAGTGATGAGAGACATTTGACAACATTTCATCTTTATTTTTAGCACCAACAATTCGCAAGTAATATATCGATACCTCCCACGTAAGTTGTTGTAACCCCAAAATTTTACAGTAGAGCACTTTTAATCCGTTTTAGTTTGAAAGTTACAACAAAATACGCCTTTTTTCAGGCGTATTTTGTTGTAACTTTCCTTGAAAAAAAAAAAAGATTTTTGGTATTTTTTCAGTTTGAATGCATTAAGCAATGCAAATTCGTGTAGTATTCAGTAAAAACGCTAACGGCAATTTTGTGGCTTACAATAACTTACGTGGGAGGTATCGATGTAAACAGTATGAAAAAACGGACAGATTTATATATAACAAAAACTTATTATTCTGACATAAAAACAGACATATAACCAATAGTGGTCCGCGAACCATTGATTAAGAACCACTGGGATAAACAACAGAGTGACATAGTGCCAGCCATAATGACTTGTGAAGGCGCACGATTGACTCATCGCTATTCCGGGCACGCATCAAGGGACAGTGACGCGTAAAGTGGCGCCCTCAAAATGATGATCACACCATCGTGATGGCAACTTTAATAGCCCATCGCGTTTAGTGAGCATTACATACCTAGTGAGGTAGCGCCTTTAGTAATTTCAAGAAGCACATTACCTCACGATAATATTTACATTTTTACACTTATTATAGATAGTAGATAGCTATAAATAATATACACACGAACGCGGTCGAGCGAAGGTAGAATGTTAATAGCTATGTATGTGTAATCGAGTATAGGAGGGGGGGGGGGGGGGGGGGGTTAAGTTTGTTAAATTATTATCTATACTATATAGAGAAGAGAATATAATATAGAGAGAGCGAATCTAAGCTAGTATTATAAATATGAAAAGTTTGTTTGTTTGAACGCACTAATCTCAGGAGCTGCTGTTTTGTTTTAGATAGTTTATTTACTGAGGAAGGCTATAGGCTATATTACATCACGCTATCACTCATAGCAGCGAAGCAGTAAGCATAAACGCGAGTGAAACCGCAAGGGACACCTAAATAAATTTTTTATTTATTAATTAAAATAAATAAAAAATTTAAAATATAAGTAGCTAAAGTTACTCCTTATAATAATAGTCTTCCTTTGACAGTTTTCACTTCTTTGGCAGACACGTTGGCGCAGTGGTCACTGCAACTGACTCACGCAAATGTTCGCGGGTTCGATCCTCGCTCACTGCTTGGGTATAAGGGTGTTTGTCGTGGTCTGGGTGTTTGTGTTCGTCTTGTGAGTGTTTCCAGACACCCGACACAAAGTCACGCGACCTTAATGGGGGACGTTGACTGTGATGCGTTTATTATAATATTAGCTATCTGTGAATTAATGTCTCGTCAAATTCGGTCCAGCTGTTTCATTGACTAACCGGAACAGACAGATAGACAGACAAACATTTTATATATGTATACTTTCATACACATTCAGTTAAAAGCTGTTAATTAGAACAAACAGACTGAATTCACTTATTAAGTCTTTAGACTTCAATTTTATTTATTTGTATAGATATAGAGATGGTCACAGGTTATATTCATTCGTTTTAACAAATGTCTCTATACATAAAAGACTCTCTAAAACCTTTTAAAATAGTAATACCCTGGTTTAAGGAAAACGTGTCATATTCGCTTGCGGTCACGTAAAACTAACCACACTCGACGTAATTCAAGTAAGGAAATCTCTGTCCGTGAAACACTACCGGCGTAGTGTGTACTATTCATATAATATATGGCCGCTGATAAGCAATACTGTGTTAAGCCACACGGACGTCATTTTGAGAAAATGGCGTCTAAACATGTCAAACCTAT
Organism: Hypolimnas misippus; assembly: GCA_037950945.1. NCBI lineage: Eukaryota > Metazoa > Arthropoda > Insecta > Lepidoptera > Nymphalidae > Hypolimnas > Hypolimnas misippus. Next base: position 6,096,029 of record JBBEEQ010000002.1, read on the forward strand.
TCTTAATAAATCTATCTATCAACGCACAGCCCAAACCACTGGACGGATCGGACTGAAATTTGGAATGCAGGTAGATGTTATGACGTAGGCGTCCCATAAGAAAGGATTTTGATTAATTCTACCCCCAAGCGGATAAAATAGGGGATGAAAGTTTGTATGTAACTTTGTCAATTTTAAACCGATTGGCCTGAGACTTTGCATACATAAAGCTACTATGACGTAGGCATCAGATATCGCAGACGAAGTCGCGAGCACTAGCTAGTATTTTATATAACGGGTCTTATCGCGATACTTAATGGTATTAATTAGAAGCGTAACTATACCATCAGAGGCCCGTAGCAAATTCTTCGGATGGGGCCTCCCAGTAAAAATCGTCACGTTATAACTTAATTTTAATGAACCACTTAAGTAGTTACCCAAAACTATTAATAATATTGTGTACGTTTTAGTTAAATATCTGATAAATTATATTTTCAAGCGCATAGGTTTATACATATTTATAATGAAATAATAAGTTTTTACTAATTAAGTTCTTTTAAGCCTGGGCCCTCTCGGGTCAGGGGCCCGTGGCTTCTGCCAGCCCTGTCACCCTATAGTTACGTCCCTGGTAGTAATACCTCGTGAGTTAGTTAGCTCGTGACCACTACGGATACAACTTAGAAACGTCGGACAATAAAAAGGTCTACCATTAGTTATCGCGATAAGACCCGTTATATTAAATATGAATAGTATAAATCGCGAAAGTTTAAAATACATACTGTGTACTGTTGATAAAAATATTTTGTGATAATTTTCGATTAGTTTTTTTTTTCACTGATCTTAACTGAGCAAAGAGTGTATTGTGTGTCTGTGTGTATGTTTTTGTGCTTTTAAGAATATTGTTTAATTGCTTTAACGAAATATCTGGAAATATTTGGTTAACTTTTGAAGTCGAATATTTTTTTAAGTCTTCTACAATTTCAAATCTATTTCAAATTCAAAATATGCATTATTCAAGTAAGCTTTTACAAGCACTTTTGAATCAATACAGAAACAAATAAGAAAACAAAAAAAAAACTAATTAACTTACCACCGGTTAGAAATGAAGATTCTGTCCAGAAGAACCGGCAAGAAACTCGATAGTTGATCATTTAAAAAGTTTTACACTACATACATTCATGAATTACAAATATATTAAACACCCTGTGTGAATCCAGCTTACACTAAATCCAAGCATCTTTATCATCTATATAATCTTGAACAGAATAATATGCTTTAGCGACTAAGGACTTTTTAGTATGTACTTCTACGTTCTATTCCAAAACTCATCAAAATCAGATGAGCTGTTTAAGTTTAAATAAATACAAAATCCTTTCGCCTTTACAATATTATTATAGACAATTAGTTTTTTTTTTTAATTTCAGGTCCACCGGGCATACAATTCGAGAACGCCCTGCTCCAAATAGCGCCCGTCAACAAAGGAAAATGCCCATACGTGAGAGACAACAACGACATCGTATTCCAGCTGTACACGAGGTACGTCCCCCTCGAACTGATTATCATATGGACGCTGATAAGCAATACTGTGTGAAGCCACACGAATTCATTTTGAGAAAATGGCGTCTAAAGATGCCAAACCTATTCTTAATACATTTGTTTGAATAAGTATTTATCCACTTTTTTTTAATGATGTATAATGAATTAAAAGCAGGTTGATATATTTAATTATATTAGTTAATAAGATTTTTAAATATATGAGATTATTGTCTTAATTACAAAATATGGAACGACCTTGAACTTCGAAACAATGAAGAAACTTTTTTCCGTACTTATTTAGTTTATATGACTTTATTTTTTATTGAATAATGTTAAATGGGTGATGAAGTATTAAAATACACTTTTTGTTGGTTGACACATTATTGCTTATCAGCATCCATATAATCAAATTATATGTAGAGTCTATTTTTCTTTACTTGCCTTTATTAGGAAACTATAACCTGAATATAAAATTACGAATTTTCGAACAATTATCTTTCATTATAATTTTGCATATCAAAAAATGATTCAGTTCAATCATTCAATTGATAATTTCTTATCCAACCCTATGTTCGGCTAGAAATCTATACTAATATACGTATAAAGCTGAAGAGTTTGTTTTTTTGATTGTTTGCTTGAACGCGCTAAACTCAGGAACCACAGGTCCGATTTGAAAAATTCTTTCCGTGTTAGATAGCCCATTTATCGAGGAAGGCTATAGGCTTTATTATCACGCTAAGAACAAAAAGAGCGGAGCACCAATGAAGAATGTTTCAAAATCGGGGGATATTTTCCTATTGAGAGAGCTTACGCTGCGCGCGCTGCGTAAACGGTTAAAGTTTCCCAAAAATCATGTATGACAGAATTGTTTCCCTTTAAAAGTTCTAAAAAAAAGTCCGCAACAGCATATGTCTATCTTTTAAGGTTAGCTCACTATAACCTTTTTTATGCTAACCAAGTTTGTTCTAAAATAATGCATTATTAGCCCAAAGTAACTATTCCACGCGGACGAAGTCGCGGACAGAAGCTAGTAAGCTATATTTTTCTTCTAAATACATATAAAAGAAAAATAGAGTTTATATTAATTTTCTTTCAATTATCCCCTTCGATTACGTACAATCACTGCTGGACATAGGCCTCCCCAAGTTTGCAATAATGCGATTAATTTAATGTTTCAATTTGTGTAATATGATTTTTGTTTACCATTGATATTAAAGATTGGTTTATTATGTTTAACAAAATTCTAATAAAATATACATATGTATGTATAGTATATAATGTGGTGGAAATTTGGTAGAGCAATCAAAACGAAAATCCGTTACCCCAGCCGGGATGTATAGATGTATACGCGATTCCGACTAATCCCTTAGGGTGGATACTTTGAGGTGGAATTATCCAAATTTTCCTTCTAAAATCCTTACAGGCACAACCCAACAGTCGCCCACAGCCTCCTAATAGATGACGACGAAAGATTATTCGCGTCAAGCATCGATTTCAATGACCTAACTGTCATATACTTCCACGCGTTCATGGAGACACCAGATGACGGCAGCGGGCTGATGGTACGAGAAGGTATGTAACGTGTAGATTTGACTTAAACCTGTACCTTACTACGCTCCACTGATTGTGGGCCGCATAGAAGCACAAAGTCTCTCAACGTGCCATGGAAAAGGCTACGAATGACGAAATCCGTAGATGGGCTAAGGTAACCGAAATAGCACAGCGGATTGGATAATTGAAGTGGCAAAGGGCGGGGCACATTCAAAGAACCAATGGCACGGAAAAATTCTCGAATGGAAACCATGAACCGGCAAGCGCAGCGTAGGACGTCCACTTACAAGATGAACAAACGACCCTGTTAAGGTTGCTGGAAGACGCTAGACCGCTTCGAATCGGTTCTTTTAGTAATCTTTAGACCAGGTCATTTCCAGCAGTGAACTTCTTATTCCCGAGATGGTGTTAATGTAGTCCATTGACTACAGCTCGTATATCTACTGAGTCAAACGGGACAGTACGACATGAGCACAGAAAATTAACGTGAAGAAGCTACGAAACCGAAAACCTAAAGATCTTTCTTATTCTTTTCCTCATCTCCTATTTCACTTTATCTCTTATTTCTTTTAGGACTGGCATCGCATTTATGGCTCCTTTGCTGCAAATGTCCATGGGTTTACTAACTCGCTTTACACACTAACTATTTTTATAAGAAAAGCTTTAAAAGAAAAGAAATATTTTTGGAAATATTTGTCACTACGCTGCAAACCAGGACTGATTTTGCTATAGCACAAGAAATATTCAGTTTTTTCGCCTAAAATCACCAGGTTTAAGTATGAAACTACTAGACAGAAAATGTGACAATATTTCCCATTCCCAAACATGGGGATATTCGGCCAAATACACTCTTCAACGACACTAATTCTTGGCCAATCAAAGATTACACTTGGGTTTGACGAGTGGTGGATCCAAGCACCTCGTGGCTCGACTCATGGCAAGGTTGTGATATATGCGGAATGAGCCCAGGGCATTAAGGGGAGATCAAGACTGTTAACCACCCTCATAGTCCCGCTACTAATTACTATACATTTTATTCCAGCCTATACCCACAGAGGTGATACAAATGTGATAATGGTCGATGCGCAACGCCTTGAAGCCGGTCCTTGGTACTTTAAGGCTGCTGAAAACACGTGGTACATAGGACGAATCGGTGCACAATTCATAGATTACCTGGTGTCAAGGTAAGTTCCTAAATTTTTATTTTTAAGAGTTTATTAACCGTACTGATCTAGAAAGAAGGTGATTTTTTTGCGGGTATGTGATTCCTGGCTAAGAAAATTAATACTTCAATAAAGTAATGATACAGTTTTAGTTTACTTCAAAATCGGCGACGAGGGTCCTTTCACTATATTTCGCTATTCTTTAGTTTCGAATTTGGCCGACCAGGACCATTTATAAAACTCACTTATGTATGCATGTTACAATGTATGTTCATCTCATTGTCACCTATGTAACCTAAATAGTTGAATCGATTTTAAAGTATCAGGTACCTTTAGACACGCATTCTTCAAAGTGTCATTAAAATTCAACATAGCGGACGTAAACTGTCGAAAGCGACGAACCGTTGAGACCTTTTGCAGTCTAAACAGTTTTGTCATTGAGATCTGGCTATCAGGGATTCGGCCTTTAATATTTTAAATAAAATAAGTCTTAAAACAGGGTGTCTTAATTTCAGAGGATTAAAGCTATCAAAGACACATTTAGTGGGACACAGTCTAGGAGCTCAATCAGCCGGGGTAGCTGGTAGCACGATTAAATCAGGTAAGTGGACATCATCTATACTCGAGTCATGAACTTTATTTTCATTTAGATGTACTTTTAACTTTAACATCTAGTACCTGAATGGCTGACTTGTGCTTGGTATTATTATAGTAAACGACGTTTTCTAAAAATGAAAATCTACTGTCTTACTACAAAAGACGCATTAAAACCATGTTGAACACGTGTCTAGCTAAACAGTGTTTAAAAATTAAACATTGCTTAAAATATTATATGAATTGCTTAACAGCGAATAACTCATAAAAAAACTAATTGATAAAATGTTACACGTTACGTTTGACAGCTGAAATAGGTTTTAGGCATCTATTAAACTCACTTACACGTATGTTAGTCTATATCTGAAGCACGTTTAACTCAAAACTGTGCTTAGACGCGGATTTGTAGTATGGATTTTTTTAACACGCGTTTAACGTCTGTTTTAATCTTTTGTAGTAAGGCAGCTAGAGTTTTATCGCCTCAAAACACCCCGCATACAATAATAATAATATAAAAATCGTTGGAGACACAATACGTCACGCGGTTAGAGGTTAGTAAAGTATGTACCAGTGACATTTCAAAGTAGGTTCCCAAACCCAGAGTATCGGTAGAGTTCTAATTGATATATTTTTGCCATTTAGGTCGAGTGTCTCGTATAACTGGTCTGGACCCGGCGTTACCTCTATTCAATAAACTACCTCTAGAACAGAGGCTAGACCCCTCAGATGCGGAGTTCGTCGACGTTATACACACAGATGCTGGGATATTCGGTGAGTTAAGGGATTAGACGCTTTTTAATTAACTTTAAGAATAATCTTTAAGAAAGTTTTTAGTACGTTATGGCTACTGCGTTGCTACTATAAATCATAGCGTGATGTAATATAGCCTATAACGGTCGTCAATAAATTGATCAACCAACGCAATAAAGGATTTTTTTAAATCGGTCCAATAGTTTCGGAGCCTATTTAATGGAAACAAACAAACAATCAAATCTTTCCTTTTTATAATATTAATATAGATCTGACGAATACTTTTCAAAAATAGACAAATTAATTCTACCATAAGTAACAGCAAATAACTCAATAACGTAATGGTCTTTCACGAATTGCTTATTTTCAGGATTTCCTGAACAAGTTGGTCACGTGGACTTTTACCCAAACGGCGGGATAAGTCCTCAACCGGGATGCGAACTGGAGGTCGTTATTCCACAACAGCAGATTTTACCTAAATGTGCGTATCGTTGATTCGTAATAATTTTGCGTTTTCTTAAGTTTTCGGGACGAAGGAAAACACCGTATATTTGGATGCTGATAAACAATAATGTGTGAACCCACAAAAAGTAAAATTCGGAGATATTCAAGTATTCTGATAGTGCGACATGTGTTTAACAATAATCATAATTTTTTTTAAGTCATCTAAACAAAATAAGTGCGGAAAAATACTTCTTAATTTAATGTGTCGAATACAAATACAGTATAATCTCACTAATCCGGCACTTCGATAGATCGGCACGTCCAATAATCCGGCACCCTTCGCCCACGCCTCCCTCACCCCTCTATACCTGTGCGATTTGATCTCTTCGTCGTCGACTAGCAGTCTAACCTCAAAACTTATCACGTGCACGTGCTAACGTATTTGTTTTTATAGTTAAAAATGTCAAATAAACGCAAACACAAAACACTAGATTTAAATGAGAAAATGGAGATTTTAAAAAAGTTAGATAGTGGACAAAATATGTGTAAATTGGCAAAAGAATATGGTGTTGGGCGTGCTACTATACACGATCTTAAGAAGAAAAGGCAAAAGATAGTAGACCACGTTAAGACAATGGAATCAGGGCCAGGAAAGCGTAAAACACTAAAAGTTGGCGATTGTCCAAAGATGGAAAAGGCTCTTTACTTTTGGTTCATACAGCGGCGTTTGAAACACACTCCTATATCTGGAGAAATCCTGAAAGCCAAAGCAATCGAATTCTATAAAAAAATAACCCAAAAAGATGATTTTCGTGCGAGTGATGGATGGCTGGATAAATTTAAAAAACGATTTGGTATCCGTCTATTAACCATATCAGGTGAAAAATTATCAAGCAACGAATCTGCAGTACAGCCTTTTATCGAGCATTTTAAAAATAAAGTAGAAGAACTGGGTCTTCTTCCTGACCAAATCTATAACGCAGACGAGAGTGGTCTGTTCTGGAGACTGTTGCCCAATAAAACGTTCGTATCTGCTGAAGAAACAAGTGCACCAGGTCGTAAAGTGAGTAAAGATAGAATCACATTCATGCCATGTTCAAATGCTACTGGAACACACAAATTGGATTTGTTAGTGATTGGCAAAGCAAAAAATCCCAGAGCTTTTAAGAACATTTGTCTGCCAGTCTGCTACAAGAATCAAATTAAAAGTTGGGTCACGAGAGAGGTATTTAGTGAATGGTTTCATAAAGACTTTGTCCCAGAAGTCAAGAAGTTTATGAAAAGATCAAACTTGCCCATAAAAGCTTTACTCGTACTTGACAATGCACCAGGCCACCCAAATGAACAAGAACTTAAATCAAGTGATGGGAATATCCAAGCCATCTTCCTACCACCAAACTGCACACCTTTACTGCAGCCGATGGATCAAAATGTTATCCAAAAAATAAAATCTTTGTATAAAAATAAATTGCTGATCCATATTATATCTCAGGATGGTGATGTAACGCAGAGCCTTAAAGGATTGAATTTGAAGGATGTTGTATTCTCTCTTGCTCATGCTTGGAAGTCTGTTTCTCCGAACTTAATCCAATCTTCATGGAAAAAGTTGTGGCCTACTATGAATGATGTATCAGAAACAGAAGAAACAAATGAATGGGATACTGAGGATAATGTGCCTATTGCCGATTGGGTTCAAAATCTATCAGAAAAAGGATTGGAGACAAGTGAAGAAAATTTGAATTCTTGGTTTGAAGGAATCGAAGAAACAGAGGAAATTATGACTGATGAAGAAATTGTATGTGAAGTTGTACAAGAAGAAAGCTCTGTAGAAATATTGGAGCCACCAACTACTACAACTGCTGTAAAAGTTAAACCAGATGATGCATTGACTTGTTTCAATACCTGCATAACATGGGCAGAAGAAAACGGCATATCTGCCAAAGATATTATAATTCTTCGCAGCATGCGAGAAAAGGTGTTTAAGCAAGGACTACAAGTTGCACAAAAGCAGACCTCAATTAAGGATTATTTCAAATCTAGTTAATTACATATGTACTTATATGTTAATTTAAAACATTACATACATTTATTCTCTCTATGAAATGCTTTATTTTATTTATTACCTATGACTTTTTCTGTAAAAACCAGTAATCCGAACATTCCAATAATCCGGCACCCTCCGGTTTTCAATAGTGCCGGATTAGTGAGATTACACTGTATTCTTTATTGTACACCAAAACAAAAGATAAAGAATAAAAAAAGAAATAGAAAATAAAGAATGTACAAAAGGCGGACAACTTTGTCTTCCAGACAACCTTTGGGCAAAGGACAAGAAATTGAATAAAACGGTTAGGAAGTTTACGGAAATTAGTACATATTTAATTATTGTATAAGTACATATTTATATAGTACATTTGCGGTGTGCAATAATAAAAAAATTTATTATACCAACCTGTTTTAAATTAATTCTACCTTTTATCAAAATAGAAAAGAAAAGATGGATTAAGAATTTAGATTAAGGTTTTGACACCTTTCAGACGCATTGAAGTTCATGTGGGATGACATAATATAGCTTATCAGCGTCCATTTCCAATATGTACGTCTATCATACACAGAGTGAAAAAGCCACAGATTAATGAAAACTAGCAGATTCAGTTGAAGATCTAAGGGACTTAAAACAAGTACAACAAATTATTTCAAACTTATTGGAAGACACGCGAAATATTCCACGCTTTTAGGGGTATTAGTGTTCTTGACGAAGCCTGTCATGTACCAAGATTTGATCTGAATCAAACTCCTCAAATCCTGGATACAATATTTAACACTGTAGCGCTAATTTTGAGAAAATGTCTGCCCAATGTTAGCGCGATTTAGAACTTCATCAAACGTCCATTTTCCCTTAGTTTTCTGCAGTCACTGGCGTTCATACATGTTCTACAGCGAGTCGGTCCTTCGTCCCGCGTCGTTCTTATCATCCCGCTGCGACTCCTGGCAGGAATTCTCCCAAGGATACTGCTCAAAGGAAGAGACTACCCATATGGGCTTTGGAGTCGATTTGAAGTGAGTTTCTGGCTTGTACATATTTATTGAAAATTTGGACATTAATTTGGGATTATTTATGCACGATTTTTAAATATTTTTATTATTCTTGTTATATAGTTGTTTGCACTAATTTTTTGAGGGATATTTTTCAACATTAATGACTCATCTACATTCTTTATTTTGACACTTACGTATATATAAATATGAAAGCTTGTGCGTGGAAACCGCCAAACTTTACAGGAGGGACAAATGGCTTCTTTTAAAACTAAATATAATAAATATGTTTATATTTTTAAAAATATTGTCAGAAATATTAGTATTATTGGTTAAAAGTTAATTATTGGTTCTGAACCCACTGGGACAATGGATTTTTACGAAAAATTTTAATTACGAGGTATCACATATAGAGCGACGATATACGACAATGACAATTTCCTGTAAATAATTCCTGTAGAAAAGGGGTAAAAACGTTTGTATGCAAAATCTTATTCCGTGGTCGTATTAACTTAAAACTTAATACACATACTTCTGGATGATAGTAATGAAATGTTAAATAGAAAACAGGGTACTATTATTCCACACTGGGGTGCAAGGGGGTTGTAAAGTTTGTATAGAGAAAATTTATTTTTTGGCCGATTATCCTTAAATTCAGCATATACATTACTTAGGGAGAATAACTAAATACATGTATCCCAGAATTTCAAAATCATCCCTTATAGTGATGCTAGGGGGTATTAAATCCTGGAACGGTAATAATTTCGCCGGTAGATTTATTTAGCTGAAACTTTTACAGCGTATTTCTATCAAGACAAAGGGATGTATTAAAAAAGAGCTTTTCGATATTTCACCCCAAAACGGGTGCAATGGGGTAAAAACGTTTGTATGCAAAATGTTATCCTGTGGTCATATTTACTTAAAACTGAATACTCATTCTTCTTTATGCTAATAATGAAATATAAAACACAAAATCATCGTATCAATATCAACCCCAACCCACAAAGGTGCAATGGGGTAGTTTAGTTTACGTTTATTTGAAATAAAAAAAACTCTAAATTAAATATTTATTATATATACGCGTTTAGTAATTAAATCCCTTCAAGGATGGTGTTTTACCCGTTTTTTTTAATTGCTTCTATCAAATTCCAAAATTTACGCGGGCGAAGCCGCGAGCAAATGCTAGTATGCTAATAAACACGATTGTACACAATGGTCACAGCTTGGTCAATAATCGATCACAGAGCAAAACAATTACATAATAATATCACCATAGCATACAGCCGCTCGTTAATAAAGTTACCATAGAATCTGATTGGAAATTTAAGAATTTATTCAACTCTTTCGTTTCGGTCACGTCTTTAATTTCATGTAAATAGGATACAAAATTGCATGTTAATATCGATGACTATGTTAACAAAGACTTATTTATTTAACAGTTTATTAAACCAGAGACATTATACAGAAACATATACACACAGAAAAAAAAGTTTAATAGATATGCTTATCCCTCAAAAAAAATTCATATAGCACACCCGATACAGAATTAATAAATAAATAAATAACAAATAACGCATCACACTCAACGGCCCCCATTAAGATCTCATGACCTTGTGTCGAGGTCCGGAAACACTCACAACAATAACACAAACACCCAGACCGCGACAAACATCCGTATGGCTAAGACACACGTTTGCCGTGAGCGGGGATCGAACCCGCGACCGTTAGTGCTTTAGTCAGTTGCAGTGACCATTGCGCCAACGCGTCTGTCTGTATAATATAGATAGATAAAGTAAATGGTAGAAGGCAAAGACGTACAAAAAACAGTCAAAGAAACATTTCAAAATTTAAATTACACACATATATACTTAAATATATACATATTATATACACAGAGACTTCTTGTAACGTATTAGTTACTACTCGACTTGGAAAAAGATAATATTTTCCAGTGTATTTATCTGTATCAGTGGTCCCCAATTAGTTTTAGTGTCTTGAACGCGAGTATTAGATATTACTTAAAGACCTTATCACAGAAATATAAAGAATTTTTTTTAAATATATTATTATCAAAATACCTATAGATTTCTACATCATCGATTTAATATGATAAATGTTCTTTTCACGAGTACCCCTTGCATGCGTCTTGTACCCATGGGATCACGCGTATCACTATTCAGAACCACTGATCTGTCTACTTTTTGGCATGTTCTGTAGCTTTGTACTTTACTAGTTCTGTACTTTAAAGATACAACATAAAATATCGTCGGTGATAGAGCAAAACCGCGTAACTAGCTTTCACAATAAGGTCCATTTTTCATCAATGTGATTTAGTATTTGATTCAAATTTTAACGTTATAGGAAAAGTTAGATACGCGGTTTTGAAATATCCCCGACGATATCACTTTCGTTTTGATTGTGAACGTTGCATTTTTATTTAAAATTACGGACAAAGACTCAGGCAGAACACCTGATGAGACACATACGTTGCCAACTTAGAAAGGAATGGGGGATGAAGTTGAATTGGCATAGGCATTGGCATGGACATTGGAATTGACATTGGCATGGGCATCGGCATGGACATTGGCATGGACATTGGAATTGACATTGGCATGGGCATTGACATGGGCATCGGCATGGACATTGGAATTGACATTGGCATGGGCATCGGCATGGACATTAGCATGGGCATTGGAATTGACATTGGCAAGGGCATTGACATGGGCATCGGCATGGACATTGGCATGGGCATCGGCATGGACATTGGCATGGACATTGAAATTGACATTGGCATGGGCATTGGAATTGACATTGGCATGGGCATTGACATGGGCATCGGCATGGACATTGGAATTGACATTGGCATGGGCATCGGCATGGACATTAGCATGGGCATTGGAATTGACATTGGCAAGGGCATTGACATGGGCATCGGCATGGACATTGGCATGGGCATCGGCATGGACATTGGCATGGACATTGAAATTGACATTGGCATGGGCATTGACATGGGCATCGGCATGTGTATTGGCATGGGCATTGACATGGACATTGGCATGGGCATTGGCATTGGAAATGAACAGCGACGGGCTTCTAGTTCACTCGCTCACGGAACTGCTATATTAGCTACATCATAACGATGTTCTATGATTGTGTGGTACTGACGGCATGTATACGAGCAGACAACGGAGTCAATATACTTATTTTTCTATTACCCAATTATTCTAAATATATTATTATTTTATAAGTGAAATAATGTGATATATTTATTTTTTTATCTATCTTTAATTTTTTGTTGTATTATTTTTCAGCGCCCGAGGCAAATACTTTTTGAAAACACACCAACACTCGCCATATTCCATAGAGTAATGTAAATTAATTGTATTTCATATTTCATATCACGGTTTGAACAATGACGTTACATAACTATAGACGAGTCACGAGACGTTAAAAAACTGTACCCACATCTATACTAATATTATAAAGCTAAAGTGTTTGTTTGAACGCGCTAATCTCAGGAACTACTGGTTCGAATTGATAAATTCTTTTTGTGCTAGATAGTTTACTTATTGAGGAAGGCTATAGGCTATATTACATCACGCTACGACTCATGGGAGCAAAGCAGTAACCACAAACGCGAGTGAAACGGCAAGACAGCTAGTAAGTTTAGGTTTCTTGTGAGAAAAACGTCTTCTCCTATCTGTGATACATGTAATGTGATAAATGGATGCTGATAAGCAATGTGTCAACCCACAAGTCAAATTCGTAGATATTGATGTATTTTTCTATTTGATAAAAGGTATAATGAATTAAAAGCAGATTGATACATTTAATATATTATCTAATACAAAGTTTTTCCAATATTTGAGATTATAGTATAAATTGCAAAATATGGAACGCACTTGAAATTCGAAACAATTAATTAAGAAACTTTTTTCTGTTATTTAGTTTATATGACATTTTTTTTAATGTTAAATAGGTGATGCAATATCAAAATACATCAGTATCGTTGTGCGTTGACACATTATTGCTTATCAGCATCAATTTTACAAGTATGTCTGTATAGTTAAACTTTGTAAATTGTTATTTAGGGTACAATAGGCCCACATACACATTTCAGCGTAGAGCCCTTATTAAATAGAAAAAGAAATAACTTTGACAAGCTCGTCAACTTCTTGACCTTTAGATCTGTCATATTCAATCTCTTGCCGGTTGCTGGGTAACGACGTCTAAAGTGCTTATTACATACGTATCTACAGTTATATAACACCATTGGGTTATAATGTATTATTTTATGTAGTATAGTTTTGTTTGTTTTGTTATTATTAAATAAAATATATTTTTTTAATTATTTGTTTTTTTTTACTGTTTTCCTTATACTGTATTAAAATACTAGTCGTTCCTACGATATTGTCTTCATTAAATAATTATTTCCAATACAATACTTTACTTCCTACGAGCACCCCACTTTGTCCGAGCAGGACCAATAGTAGCAGCACTCACCTGTACACGTGTAACGCACCAGCACCAACTAGTTCGAGTAGCATCAGCACTCACCTGTACACGTGTAACGCACCAGCACCCACTAGTACGAGTCGTAGCCGCACTCACCTGTACACGTGACACATACTAGCAACCACTAGTACGAATTGTAGCAGCACTCACCTGTACACGTGACACATACTAGCACTCACCAGTACGAGCAACAGCAGCGCTCACCCGTACACGTGTCACGCACCACCAGCAGCAACACTCACCTGTACATGTGGTGGTGGTGCAACAGCGAGCCCAGCACCAGCGAGCGCAGGTACACCGGGCGCAGCAGCCGCGCCAGCAGCGCGCCCTGCAGCCCCGACACGCACCAGCGCGCCACTTTGTCCGAGCACGACATCGTCAGCAGCCGCTCGCCCTGGGGATGATAACCAGTTACCAATTTTTGCACTAAATTGTAATAACATTGATTTTTGTCTAAATCGGTTACCTAACCAAAGATTTAGATAACTGAAACGAACCTTCCATGACACAAATAAGTGGTCGGGAACAGTCGCAACTCTCAGTCGCCTTTTGGGGACTGCTGAGAAACGGTTTTGAAGCAATATACACGCTTCTCCTAAAACTAAGCGGAAAAGGAACTATCCATAGTGGTACTGTACTGCAGTGCAAAATTAATGCTTTTAATATTTATTATATTCTATCCACAAAAACGTAATACGTTTTTAAGTTCACTTTGTCCTGTATATATATCCGGCTCGCAGAGGACCAGCTTGGTGGATTAAACTCTAACTGCCTTTCTACAAAAGATTTAAACAGACATTAAACGCGTGTTTAAAAAAATCCGTACTACAAATTCGCGTCTAAGCACAGTTTTGAGTTAAACGTGCTTCAGATATAGATTAACATACGTGTGAGTGAGTTTAATAGATGTCTAAAACCTATTTCAGCTTTCAAATGTAAGGTTTAACATTATATCTATAAGTTTTTTTATGAGCTTATTCGCTGTTAAGCAATTTAGATAATATTTTAAGCAAAGTTTAATTTTTAAACACTGTTTAGCTAGACACGTGTTGAACATGGTTTTAATGCTTCTTTTGTAGTATGACAGTAAAACTTCTCCTTAATAGGGGAGACGTTTACCCAGCAGTGGGACATTGACAGGCTGTATGTACATCTAGTGTATACAATAACAAAGACTTTCTAACAAAAGAGACAGACAATTTTGTTCATTTCCATAACATCATGACATACTGATTCTCGTTATTCTGATTTAAAAATGAAACTACTGAACCGATTTCGATGGAAATTCTATTAAAACTAACTGAAAGTGTGGCGCTGACATATTAATTGGATGCTGATAAGCAATAATGTGATAACCGAAGTCGAATTGGGAGATATTGATGTATTTCGATACTAAATAAGTACGGAATAGAGATTTATAATTAATTGATTCGAATTTCAAGTGCGTTGCATATTTTGCAATTTATACAATAATCTAAAATATTTAAAAAACTTTGTACTAGATAATATATTAAATATATCAATCTGCTTTTAATTCATTATACCATTTATCAAAATAGAAAAGAAAAGATGGATATATACTTCTGCAAACAAATTTATTAAGTTTAGATTTGATTTGTTTAGACGCTGTTTTCTCAAAATAAAGTCCGTGTGACTTGAGACAATATTGATGATCAATTAATCAAGAAACTTTTTTCCGTATTTATTTAGTTTATATGACTTCAATTATTTTTAATACTGCTAAGTAGGTGACGTAGTATCAGAATACATCAGTATCTCCGAATTTGACTTTATGTGGGTTGACACATTATTGCTTATCAGCGTCCAAATATCCTTACCTGTAACACGCCATCCCACGTCTGAACGATGTTGGTCGAATTCTTAACTGGTATGGTACCTTCACCGGATTCTATCTTCGTCCTCAGCTGACCTCGAGCTAGTCTGCAAAGAAATACTTCGTATACAATCTTCAACTTTGTTAGTATACACTAGATTGTCAGTACCACACGGACACAAAATATCGCCAAGTGGTGTTTCACGAGTATATGGTGGGTGAGAGGTGCTGCAAGTATCCATGGATGCAGGTGTTGAGTTATGCAGGTGTGCAGGTGTGAAGGTGTGCAGGTGTAAAGGTGTGCAGGTGTGAAGGTGTGCAGGTGTGAAGGTGTGAAGGTGTGCAGGTGTGCAGGTGTGAAGGTGTGAAGGTGTGCAGGTGTGAAGGTGTGCAGGTGTGCAGGTACGCAGGTGTGAAGGTGTGCAGGTGTGCAGGTGTAAAGGTGTGCAGGTGTGCAGGTATGCAGGTGTCTCCTCACCTGTTGGGGTGCTTGTCGGGCTCGGTCTCGTGGTGCTCGTGCGGGCTGAAGATGCGTCCGTCCCCGCAGGGCGCGGTGCTCACGTACAGGTGCAGCTGGCGGTCGCGCCGCAGCTGGTAGCCACCTCCCGGGACTGGCTCCAAGTCCGACTCCGGGATAGGGATCGTTGGGTCTAAATTCATTGAGAATTAATTCAACCCCACATTCGGGGACAGCACAGGGTTTAAAACACCACAGCCGTTGCCTGCCCCCTCCCCCGGCTTATACGTTGTCACATATAATGACTTAATTTAAATCAAATAATACATCCATACATATAAAATCACTTGTCCTGACTGATTCATCACCGCAGAGCTTAAACCGCTGGAGCTACAAATTTAAAATTTTGGTTGTAGGTGCCTCTTAGCGTGCAAGCATCCACTGAGAAAGGGTTTTTCTTAGGGATGGACCCTAAAAGGGTTCAAAGGGGTAAAACCATTTGTATGGAAAATCTTATTCCGTGGTCATATTAACTTTTATTGAATACACATACTTTTGGATAATAGTTATCAAATGTGAAACATAAAACGCACGAATATCATCCCCTATTGAAATGCAAGGGGGTGGTGAAGTTTGTATGGACAAAATTTTTTTTTTTGGCTGATTATCCTTAAAATTAGCATAAACATTCCTTAGGGTGGATAAATAAATATCTATATCCCCGAATTCAAAAATCATCCCTTATAGTTATACTAGGGGGTATTAAAGTATACGCGGGCAACGTCATGAGAAACTGTAGTTTATAATAAATAAATAAACGCGCTACACTCAACGCCCTCATTAGTATCTCATGATTCTACTTATTTTCCTAAATCCGACCCTAAGTGGGTAAAATGGTGGATGTTTGTATGAAAGTTCTATGTTAAACGCGAGTAAAACAGCGCGGTGCCACTAGTCTTACCTGCGGAGCTAGCGTACATCAGCAATTGTGCATACAGATGTCGCTGCAAGCATCTCCGAGCCGCAACCTGTTAAAATTATTAATCTTATTACTGTGGTCAGGCCGATTATATACCTCGATTCACGTAAGTGTGCCGGTCTGAACACGAGGCGAGTCCAAACTCTCGCATGTACAGTCGAGTGAACAATACTTAAAAGATCGATATATACATTTATATATATGAATGTACGTTGTTATAATCTTATTGAATATATTATTATAATCTTTTTGTCGTTTTTTTACTTATTTCATAAAAAATCACATCCCGAAAGAAAAAATCTTTTTGAGTGTATACACTCTGTATGAATTGAACTAAAATCTGCAATTAATAATGGTTTAAACACATTAATTCGACATATATAAATATATAAGAAGAATTTAATAATTAAAATTATATAAATGTCTAAGCGACTGTCCCGGAGCCTAATTCAGTGTTCTGCGCAGCGTCATCTGCATAGTTCAGACCGTCACACTTATAGATTACTATAATCTTGTTTTATTTTTTAACAAAAGCAATGACTCATAATTAAATGAAATGTCATCGAAATGTTAAAATTAAAATATTGAGTTTATTAGATGATAGAGCACAGTTTTGTAGGTCATTATTGGTGTTTTAGCAACTCTATGTAAATATATTTGTGGTGGCTGAACGGAATGTGTAAATTAAACATTTTCCCACCTCAGCGTGGCAGTCGTTGACGGCTCGCCCTCGCACCGACATGTGCTCTCCAGAGACGCATTTAGTCCCCGTGGTCACCGCTATCACCTTCAACACGAAATATCTAATCTTATACCTTTTTTGTTGTACATATGGACGATGGTAAGAAATACTGTACTGAAATACTGACGACCGCTCTGGTGTAGTGGTGCTGAATGCACCTCTACCGCCGACGGTTGCGGGTTCGATCCCCGCTCGGGGCAGATATTTATAGTTGTATAAATATTTGTTCCTAGGTCTGGGTGTTTGTCCTTGTGGGTCTCCACCGTGCCTCGGAGAGCACGTAAAGCTGTCGCTCCCGGTTGTTATCACAATCACCTGATAATGATCGTTACTCGTAGTAGGGAAATTATTCTAGTCTAAATGGTTACTGCCTTTGGCAGTTGTGGAGGTCAGATGGCAGTCGCTCTGTGTAAAAATCAGTAACTCGTCAACATCTGGACTAGAATAGAAAGCAGACCCTGGTGTAACCGGGAAAAATGCTAAGTAGATGATGATGATGGTAAGAAATACTGTGTCAAGCGACATGGACTTCATTTTGAATAAATGTCAAATCTGTCTATACTATTATCATAAAGAGGTAACGTTTGTTCCTAATTTTGTATGTAGGGGACAATCTCTGAAACTATTGATCCAATTAGAAAATTTCTCTTTGCATTGTATAGTCTATTTATTGGATAGTTGGATGCTGATAAACAATAATGTATCAACCCACAAAATGTCAAATTCGGAGACATTGACACCGTATTGCTTACCAGCGTCCAATTATAAATTGACGATTCTATAGAACCTCCCCCGCGCGCGTGCAGGCTGTGGAATGATCTCCCTCCTGAGGTTTTCCTAGAGCGCTAAAAAGCTTATAAAAACCTATTTGATGTACATTTTTGTCCGGCACTCGCCGGAGGGCACGGTACAGTCAACTCGCGACCATGACGGATGCAACTTCGTCGAAACGTCGGGCAATAAAAACATATTACTACCATTAGTTATCGCGATAAGACCCGTTATATTAAATATGAATTGTATAAATCGCGAAAGTCTATATATTTTGAGTTTGAGTTTCAGTTGATAGACCTTGGCGCAGTGGTCACTGTAACTGACTGAAGCGCTAACGATCGCGCAACGGTCGGAGTTCGATCCCCGCTGACGGTAAACGTCTTGGCCATACGGATGTTTGTCGTGGTCTGGGTGTTTGTATTGTGTGTTTCCGGACCCCCGACACAAGGCGTTGAGGTCTTAATGAGTTGAGTGTGATGCTTATATACGTGTAAAAACTTTTAAGTACCTTAGCGCCTTCTATCTTATTGTCGATGGTCATGACTATCCCGGCGAGCACTTTTCTCTTCGAGTGTACGAGGTCGCCTCTCATCATCTCGTTGAACTTCTCGTTGACTAATCTGTAATTATAATATTAACTTATTAACCGACTACCAAGAAGGGAGTTGAAATAAAAGACTCCGTCTACCCGTGACCACGAACGCTGCAAAGTGCTCGAAACGTCGGGATGATAAAAATAATTAATATACGAGATTTAAATCCGTTGAAAATAGTTTTATTTCAATGAATAATAATCGCGAAAATCTAAGACAAAGAAGGGAATTCTCAATTCGTCTAGGACCGATTATTCTTAAACCACATATACCATCAAAGTACCCAGGTAAGGCATTTATGAGATTATCAGTAAAAATACTTAATTAATTAACATTACAAGACCATCTGCAGTCAGAAGTTCTGTTCAAACTATAAGTGAGAATCGTTACTAACCAACTTTAAATCGTTATAGATCCTAAACGGTAATTTTGATTCAAAAACGATGTGAGTAACCTGAAAATGATTTTTAAATACCTATTCAACGATACCCCACTTAACACAGTTCGTTAAATTTAATTAATTAATTAAATAATTAATTAATTCAATTAATTATTTTAATTAAATAATTAATTAATTAATTAATTAATTCATTCATTCATTCATTCATTCATTCATTCATTCATTCATTCATTCATTCATTCATCCATTCATTTATTTATTTATTTATTTATTTATACTTTATTGCACACACATAACAATATAATATATTAAAGTAACAAAAATACTTAAAAATACAGTGCAAAGGCGGTCTTATCACTTATAGTGATTTCTTACAGACAACCTTATAATACTCTTTATTGCACTGAGAAATTTTACATAGTAATTTTACACATGAAATAATTGTTCACAATGGCGAGCTTATTTCTAAGAGAAATTTCTTCCAGCCAACCCACAGCTGTAAGAGATAGTGTTATATAGCAGGTATAAATAGTGCAACATTAGATACTCCAAATAATACTATACATATATAACAATTTTAATATAATATGGATTACGCTTACAATAAATATCTATAATATAATAAATACATATATACTAAATTATTATACTTATACTACATCTAAATACACCAATATTATAAATATATCTACAGTAAAAATAAATAAAACAAAAAGATAATAGTAAATTTGTCAAATTTATGAAAGTTGTGAGAGAAAGTGCTCTTTAACTCTTTTTTTAAAGAGGTGGATGTTTGGACTCTTTTGTATGGATTTTGGGAGACTGTTCCAGAGATTTGCTGCACGTACCGTGAAGGAGTTAAGCAGAGACTTTGTATTACATCTAGGCACTTCTAACTCTGAAGTGATACAAAAACGTCTGGAACGTGTTGGAGGAGGAAGAAGGTTGGAACGGGAGCGAAGGTAAGCAGGAGAATTTGGATCATTAAGAATATTAAAAAGGACTGAAAGGATGTGCATATCACGGCGAAGGTGGATAGGGAGCCATTTAAGTTGAGTACGAAATGCAGATATATGGTCATATTTACGTAAGCCGTAAATAAACCGAATAGCCAGGTTTTGAAGACGCTCTAATTAATTAAGTAGCTCCTCAGTCACATCCAAATAGCACACATCAGCGTAGTCGAGGATTGGTAGAAGAAGAGATTGCGCTAGCATAATTTTTGTACTGAAAGGGAGAAAGTATTGGAGACGTTTTATGTCACAAAGGTACAAACTCATACATATACGTCTTTTCACTTCAAACAATCCCCCGAACGATAATTCAAACTCAAACTCAAACTCAAAATGTACTTTATTCAAATGGGCTTTAACAGCACTTTCGAATCGTCAAGTTACATGTCATATTTTCATTTTTGATTTTTATAAAGCTACCACCGGTTCGGAATGTAGACTACCGAGAAGAACCGGCAAGAAACTCGATAGTAACTCTTTTAAAATCGTTTATACATAATGTATTATTATTACATTTTAATTATGTTATCCGGATAGAAAATCAACGCTTGTCAAATCCACGCCTCTTTGTCGTCAAAATATTCTTGTATGGTATAATATGCTTTATTTATTAAAGATTTTTTTAACGTAGGCTTTAAACTTATTAAGTGGCAAATGTAAAACTGTTTGCGGGATTTTATTATAGATGCGAATACCAAACCCCAGAAACGATGAACTGACTTTATGAAGACGAAAGTTTGGTATGAAAAGTTTATTTTTTCTTCTAGTGTTTACACAATGCCTGTCACTGTTCTTAGGAAAACCATCACTATTTTGAAAGATATATAAAATATTAACGTAAATGTATTGTGACGCAACCGTGAGAATATCTTATAATAATTTTCGAATAATCTGTCTTCATTATAATTTTTCAATATACAAAAATGATTCAGTTCGATCATTCAATCGATAATTTCTTATTTAACTCTTATGTAAATGTATGTGACAAGTTAAGAAAAATAGACTATACAAACAGACTGATAAACACATTACCCTTTCCATCACGCGGTCGAGTAAAAAACTATGTAAAAAATTGTAATTTAAAATACAAGTATATAATTAATATATATATAATAATAATATAATAATAAACGCATCACACTCAACGGCCCCCATTAAGATCGCGTGACCTTGTGTCGGGGGTCCGGAAACAATCACAACACTAACAGAAACACCCAGACCACGACAAACATCCGTATGGCCAATACAGACGTTTGCCATGAGCGGGGATCGAACCCGCGACCGTTAGCGCTTGAGTCAGTTGCAGTGACCACTGTGCCAACGTGTCTGTCGAATATACGTGAAATATATATTCGAACGATAATAATTTTCGAATAATCTGTCTTCATTATAATTTTTTCATTACAGAAAAATGATTCAGTTCAATAATTCAATCGATAATATCTTATCTACAAGTTTATAATGAATATATATGGTCGCTGATAAGCAATAATGTGTCAACCCGCAAAAAATCAAATTCGGAGATATTGATGTATTTTGATACTGCATCACCTGTGTAACAGTATTAAAAAAAATCAAATCATATAAACTAAATAAGTACAGAAAAATGTTTCTTAATTAATTCTTTCGAATTTCAAGTGCGTTCCATATTTGCAATTCATACAATAATCTCAAATATTTGAAGAACTTTTTATTAGATAATATATTAAATATATCAATCTGCTTTTAATTCATTTTCCCTTTTATCAAAAAAGAGAAGTAAAGATGGATATATACTTCTTCAAACATTTAGTAAGAATAGTTTAAACATCTTTAGACTCCATTTTCTCAAAATGAAGTCCGTGTGGCTTGACACAGTATTGCTTATCAGCGTCCATATATTACCCTAAAAACTCCATCTCATACTTCTTCCTTTTATACTAAATCCTTCTCTGTCCAAGCAGTTCGCTTGTGGAATTCCTTGCCCCTGGATTTGAGACGTGCTCAATCAGTTACTTTTTTTAAGAGACATTTAAAAGCCTTTTATTTATCATTATATATATACATATATATATATATATATATATATATATATATATATATATATATATATATATATATATATATATATATATATATATATATATATATGTATGGATAATTATATATGTATATATATTTATATCAATTTGTGTTTTATGTAATATGTGTATGTATATATTATTAAGTGTGTACACCTCCAAACCCCTCTGGTTTAGTATTAAATGTCCTCTATCCAAAGGTTGTCTGGAAGAGATCGCTTTTTTAGCGATAAGACCGCCTTTGGTGTACCATGTTTGTTTTTTTTTTAATTATTCTGTTGTGTTGTTACTTGTGTATATTTGTATTGTATTGTATATTCTAGTCTAAATAGTGACTGGCCTTTAGGGGTTGTGGAGGTCAGATGGCAATCGCTGTGTAAAATTCAGTAACTCGTCAATATCTGGACTAGAATAGAAAGCAGACCCGGGTATAACCGGGAAAATTGCTGGGTACATTTTTTTTTTTGTACTATGTATCGTGCAATCAGTCGACTATGTGCTGATGGGTGATATGGAATATGTTTCCCATTACAAATACACACAAGGAAATTGATACTCAGTCAATGCCCATTTCTAGCTTTCGACTTCGCAAACTAAATGTTTCCTTTCTGGGGCAAGGTGTCCGTATTTATAACGAAATACCCCATAAATTTTTCCAATTTTCAATAAATAAGTTTAAATTGTATATTAAAAAGTCTTTGATAGCTAAAGCATATTATTCTGTACAAGATTATATAGATGATGATAATGCATGGATTTAGTATAGCCGGATGTCATACAGGGTGTTTAATATATACATTTGTAATTTTTAAATGTATATTTAAAAACAATTTTAAAAGAGTACCTATCGAGTTTCTCGCCGGTTCTCGGTAGAATCTACACTCCAACCGGTGGTAGCATTAATTTAAGCAACTTTTATTGGTTTTGACGATTCAAAAGTGCTTTTAAAAGCCTACTTGAATAAAGTATTTTTTGATTTTGAGTATCCGACGTTTCAGACGAATTATGCAGTCTGACAATGTCAGTTGGAAAGCTGGTTAGGGTGGTTTACTAGTCGTATGTATGTCTTTGTACAAGCTTTCATTTTTTTATTCGATTTATGGAACAATATTATTTAATTCAGATGATAAATGATGAATCGTATAATTATAATTGAATGGTAAATTATTTTAATTGTTTTCGTTATCAATGCATGCCATAATATAATATAATTTTAAGATATTGTTAGCAGACAGAAGAAATTTTTATGACGGTAGCTTGCTATCGCTATAAAAGGAAGACGTCAGCCATTCGAGCGTCACTTCGCTGTTGAACTTCAGACTGCGTGGAAGCTCTAATTAGCTAATTTCTCTATTTTTGTAATTGAAATTAGTCTAGAACGTATTTTGGTTGTAAATTCGTTAACTCATAAAATTAAATGTTAACTTTTGTTTTATATTTTTTTTTAAGTCTACCTACATCTTGTTTCTAACAATATTATAAATTTTTTGATGAGCCGAGATGGCCTAGTGGTTAGAACACGTCGATCTCAACCGATGATCGTGGGTTCAAACCCCGGCTAGCACCGCTGATTTTTCAAGTGCTAAATTAGTGTTTAAATTCATCTCGAGCTCGGCGGTGAAGGAAAACATCGTGATGAAACCTGCATGTGCCGGGAGAAATTCAAACACATGTATATCCGCCGCGCAGTGGAGCAGCGTGGTGGATTAAGCTCTAAACCTTCTCCTTAATAGGAGAGGAGGCCTTTGCCTAGCAGTGGGATATTTACAGGCTGTTACTTTACTTTACTTTATAAATTTTTATTGTTGTATTTTATGGTTAGACTGTGTTGACTGGATTGTTGAATACTGTTAACCCATTAAATGATGATAATGTAATCAAAATAACCAATTTATTTTAAATTTTAAATTGTAAGAAATCGTTTTAACTTTATTTTAATTGTTATGATTGTAATATTTTTGTAATAGTTTTGTTTATTACGAGTTTCAGAAATGAAGGATTTAGGCATATTCTTAGACCATAAGTTAACATTTGCTTACCATATTGACTATGTAATTTCTAAGGCTTATCGTATGCTTGGATTTATTTTAAGGGTGGGTAAGGAATTTTCAAACTGCTCCACCCTTATTCTGTTATTTAATGCATACGTGCGGTCTATTCTTGAATATTGTTCTACCGTTTGGAATCCTCATTACAATATCTACATAGAAAAAATTGAAAAATTACAAAATAAATTTTTGAAGCATTTAAGATTTAGAGTTGGTTGTTCTGAAAACAAATTTCTAATGTACTTCCGTTAACTGTACGCAGACATTTAAGGGACCAAATATTTTTGTATAAAATAGTCAATAATATGGTTGACTCTAAATATCTCTTAAACAATGTACTATTTAAGTGTCCTCGTCTTAGTGCGAGAAATAACTTATTATTCTTTGTACCAGATATAAGTATACAAGGAATGTATTTTTGTACCGTGCTTGTCTTAATCATAACAAATGGACGCTGATAAGCAATACTGTGTCAAGCCACACGGACTTCGTTTTGAGAAAATGGCGTCTAAAGATGTCAAACCTATTCTTAATAAATTAGTTTGAAGACGTATATATCCATCTTTTTTTTTCTATTTTGATAAAATGTATATTGAATCAAAAGCAGGTAGATTTGTTTAATATGTTATATAATAATAAGTTTTTAAATATTTGAGATTATTTTATAAATCGCAAAATATGTAACGCACCTGAAATACGAAACATTGATTTAAGAAACTTTTTACATACTTATTTAGTTTAGATGACTTGAAATTTGTTTGGATAATGTTAAATAGGTGACGTAGTATCAAAATACATCAATATATTAAAATTTGACTTTTTGTGGGTTGACACATTATTGCTTATCAGCGTCCATATATTGTCAGAAATTAGATATTTTTAATTTTAAAATAGGTAAATTTAAAAGAGAACTTCGTATTATCTTGAAATGCTGGATTGCTAATTTTTGTTTCGTTTTTTTTTTAACGGTTTTTTATTAATATTGTGCTTACTGTTTTTATTTTTATTTATGTTTTAGTTTTAATATATTTTTTCCGTATTAGTTTTAAGTGGAAACTTCGTTAATTTATGTTTTATTTTAGTTTTTAACATTAAGGTAATTTAAAAAAATTTTTATTTCCCAAATAATGAAAATAAATAAATAAAATAAATTATTAATTTTTCCTACCGTGTGATCATTTTTTACATTTTTGTCAAATTAGAACCACTTAAACAGGATGTATATATTAATCGTACATGTCGTGTTTGCTTTAATATAGTTGTACATTTAGAAAGTTATTAGTATGTAATTTTTTGTTCATTATTCGTATTCGTACATACATATTCGTATAGGAATTTTGTATTTTTATTTACTTCCATTTTTTTTTACCTATCTGTTATGGCTGTCAATATTGACATCAGGAGTCCACTGAAAATCAGCGTAGAAGCATCTTTGTTTCTACATACACTGAGTGGTCCCCTTTTGGTCAAATTACACTGCTGCGCACTTATTATTACTTTTGTTTTTTTTTTTGTGTATTTGTAAGGACTTTTTAAGTTTTTCCATTTTTTTTTTTTGTTAATTTAATTTCATTTTGCACTTGTTTATTTATGTATCTTTAATTTTTTTTTTTCATTCATTGTGGTGATAGTAGTGTCTGTAGTGTAATTTTATTTGACCAATAAATATTATTTATTTATTTATTTATTTATTAAATTAATAAATTGTATCATCAAAATGTAACAACTGCTAGCAAACCTAATAATTAATTAAATTTCCTCCTTCACTGTCAGCACGCTTAGGTGTTCGTGAACCTCGGAATTCCTAAACCAGGGTACGTTACTGATCTGTTTTGGAATGTAGTTTTGGGTTCTTTGAATTTTATCAATATTGGAATTACCGCCCCATGATCCAGAGGTCCAGATTCGGTTTATAACTGACTTGTACATAAGGAGTTTATTATCTATGGATAGTTTAGATGCTAGGTAGATGATGATGATATAATGTATATATACTTAGCGACATGGTCCGCCAGCAGCTGGGGCAATGTGTCCGAGGAAGTAGGCCTTATTTGTGACAAGCTTTTCTCGCACAACTCGCCCAAAGCTGCCCTTGCAGCTGCCAGCTTAGCGAGCTTTTTACTCGATCCTGGAATTAAACATAAATAAATAACGCATCACACTCAACGGCCCCCATTAAGATCGCGCGACCTTGTGTCGGGGGTCCGGCAACACTCACAACAAACACAAACACCCAGACCACGACAGACATCCGTATGGTAATGGTGTCTGTCAATGGTGACTTACTCATTATGTAGCAGAAACCCAAAGCTTAATACTAGCCGCGACTTCGTCCGCGTAGAATAGTTACTTTAGGCTAATAACGCATTCTTTTAGAACAAATTTGGTTAGCATAAAAAAGGTTACAGTGAGCTAACCTTACAAGATACACATATGCTGTCGCGGACTTTTTATTAGAACTTTTAAAGGGGAACAATTCTGTCATACATGATTTTTGCGAAACTTTAACCGTTTACGCAGCGCACGCAGCGTAAGCTCTCTCAATAGGAAAATATCCTCCGATTTTGAAACATTCTTCATTGGTGCTCCGCTCCTTTTGGTCTTAGCGTGATAATACATATCCTTCCTCGATAAATGGGCTATCTAACACTGAAAGAATTTTTCAAATCGGACCAGTAGTTCCTGAGATTAGCGCGTTCAAACAAACAAACAAACAAACAAACAAACTCTTCAGCTTTATATATTAATATAGATTACATCCAACTTACCATAACCTTCGAATATCTGATCCTTTATCTGACAGACGACTTTGAAGCGCATGCTGTGACTGAGCTGAACCGGAGCTGAAGACAGAGTACAGTGAATCATTTCAGCTCTCTATCTAGACTTTATACTTAAACCCGATATTATTGTATGGATAAGCAATAATGTGTCAACCCACAAAAAATCAAATTCTCAGATATTAATGTATCACCTATTAAACATTATTAAAAAAGTTAAGGTCAAAGTTTAGTTTCAGGAAAAAGTTTAGTAATTAATTGTTTCGAATTTCAAGTGCGTTCAATATTTTGCAATTTATACAATAATCTTAAATATTTGAAAATTTTCATTAGATAAGATATTAAATATATCAATCTGATTTTAATTTATAAAAACTTATATCAAAATAGAAAAGAAAATATGGATATATACTTCTTCAAACAAATTTATTGAGAATTGATTTGAGATGTTTTGACGCCATTTTCTCGAAGTGAAGTTCGTATACCTTGCAGTACAGTATACAGTATTGCTTAAATTCGCGATAAGACTCGTTATATAAAATATGAATAGTATAAATCGCGAAATTTAATACACCATTGTTACATGCGGTGTAACAGAGGACTGCTTCGTATCATATTTAACGCGTCGGTGTGACAGGCCCTCCGTAACAATTTGCTGACCATGAATATAGAAAACCGATGCCTTTCCCACTTCGAACCTTTTCTTAACAAATATGTTTGAAGTAGTATATACCCATCTTTTCTTTTCTTTTTGAATAAAAGGTATATTGAATTAAAAGAAGATTGATATATTTAATATATTATCTAATAAAGAGTTTTTCAAATATATGAAATCATTGCATAATCCAAAATATGGAACTCACGTCAATATTCTAAACGTTTTATTAAGAAACTTTTTTCCGTACTTATTTAGTTAAAATTACTTGAGAAATTATTGAACAATGTTAAATACGTAGTACATTACCAGAATACATCAATATCTCTAAATTTGTTGTGGATTGACACATTATTGCTTATCAGCATCCAATTAGTAGGCATGTGTGCGAACGTATAGAATTCTATTCAAAACAAAAATATAAAAATCTAAGATATGGTGTTACAAAACATAGTTTCTAAGGTATATAACATAAAAACGTACAAAAAAAATCGTCATTACCCTGCGCGGTGTCCAAGGGCGATCCATCACCGAAGGTGCAAATGAACGCGATCCCCGGGTAGTTCTCGTACAGCGTGTTAATCGGGCTCTTGTGCACTGGCGACACTGACGGCCCGAAGAGACCTACGAGGAATTGTCATTACCGCGTCATTATTGTCATTACCATCATTCATCGTCATTGTCAACATCACCTATCGTCATTGTTACCATCATTCATCGTCATTGTCATCATCACTCATCGTCATTGTATCATCATCCATCGTCATAGACATCGCTAGCATTCATTGTCAAATCAAAACAAATCAATAAAAACATTTTTATTCAAAATAGGAATTAACATTCTCTTTTTGAACGTCATGAAAATGAATCTACCACGGTTTTGGAAAACTTAAGACTCGAGAAGAAACCGCGAAAGAAACTCAGCGGGACTTTTTTGTTATTTTTTTTAACAACGTCAAGATTGGTTACAATACGTAAAATATATTGAGACAGCCTGGAAGCGATCGCGTTATTCCCAAAGTGTGTCATCATCTATGAAATCTTTAATATCATAATAACCTCTAACTCTAACGTTTCTTTACAACCATTTTTTATAAAAGCGTCATTGACATCGCTAGCATGCATCGTCATTGTCACCACAGTTTTTTATTTCCATGAAAATTATAAAAAAGTATGTCCTTCTCTATATTCCAATCTATCTCTATACCAAAATTCAATAAAATTTGTTCACATATCGTTGTCTTAGATTTTCGCGATTATTATTCATTGAAATAAAACTATTTTAAACGGATTTAAATCGCGTATATTAATTATTTTTATCATCCCGACGTTTCGAGCACTTTGCAGCGTTCGTGGTCACGGGTAGACATGGGTCTACATAATTACATATTGTGTAACAAAATTAGTTCAGCTGTTAAGGCTTAAACATTAACCGACCTATAATATTAGTATAGACAGATAAGATTCTTACCAGGTGGCGGCGTCGCCTTCTTATCATTACCATCCGGTGGCTGTATCTTCGTCTCGATGCATTGGAACTCGGAAACTGTAAATACAATTATTTAAACGAGCAATTAATAAAAAAAAGAACCTAACCGACTGCGTAACAAAACCACCTGCGGTCAATACAGTATAAATATCAGTTCTGTCTTAAAGCCTACAAGTGAGAATCGTTACTCACCAACACATCACAGATCCTAAACGCTCATTTTGATTGAAAAACGATATGAGAAAACTAAAAATGATTTTTAAGTACCTTTTAAACGGTACCCGACATAGTCGTCGATTTTAATTTTTTTTCTTTTTCAAACCAAAATTGGCCATTATGATTTTTCTAAATTTTTGATCTTTCTATTACATTTCCGCTATCATGACGAATTAAACGACGTGTCATTTCTCACAATCAGCCTACGCGTTTGGTCTAAATATATAATACAAATCCACATACATACATATATTGACTGGTAAGCCCATTACCCTCCCTGCGTTGCGCAGTCGAGTAAAAATACACTCTGTATAGGTAATGATATTAGATTTTAGTCATTATTGCACTTTTTAATTTACTTAAATATTGTTTACCAAGAATCTCATAAAAGCCAGCTTACCCGGGTACCTCGGCGGTTCATCGCTCGTAAAGTCCGGCTGCGGCCCGGGGTTAGGAAGTACCCTTCCCGCTCTGGCCAAAAGGGCGCTCAAACAAGTTCTCGCGGCTGACGCTCTCGCCTCCCTCTTGCTATGACCCCAGCCCTCAAAGGTCATATCTGCGACCTTTAAAAAATTCAAAAGTTTATCTATACTTATATGAAAACTACTAATCTGATTTGAAAAATTCTTTTTGCGTTGGATAGCCCGTTATAGGCTATATTACATCACGCTACGATTCACAGGAGCGAAGCAGTAATAATAAACGCGATTCACTCGCGCCACAAGTGGCAACTGGTAATAAAAACATCTCTAGCCAAATATACTTTTGTGTTATAAGAGTTGTAGCCTAATCTAATATAGTCTTAACCTTTTAATGTTTTACTTATTTTATTTTAAAATGTTATTTGTTTTAAACTAAGAAATGAATGTCCGAGTCCCGTAACAACCTCTGCAACCTCAGGCCGTCGGCAAGATTGAAATTGTCATTAGTAGTAAGGTAGTTTTAAATAAATGTGTATGTTATAATAATTAATATGTATATAATTAGTTATAAGGAATTGTAAATAAAATTTGATACAAAAGAGAATATTGTAAAAAAAAAAAAAAAATATTATACATATGACAATGGAAAAAAAAAAAAAAAAAAAAAAAAGAGACCCTACAAGAAAAGATATAAAACGCCGCAAAAAATGCAAATAGCGGTACAAATAAATAGACTTTTGACTACCTTATTTTAAAAAATAATTCTTGCCACGCAAGAAGTGTCAGACGGCATAAAAAAAAAAAAAAAAAAAAAAATCTAATATAGCCTGTAGCCTTCCTCAATAAATAAACTATCTAACACAAAAATAATTTTCAATTCGAACTTGTAGTTCATGAGATTAGCGCGTTCAAACAAACTCTTCAGCTTTATAATATTAGTACAGATAACGAGCAGCACTGATAGCTTTATGTGTTCCCCGAGGAGCGGTGGAGACCCACAAGGACAACACACCTAGATTTAGGAACAAATATTTATATAAATATCTAGTGAAGGAGGGGTTATACCTGCATCTATTAACGTTAAATGCATGGACGTATATAAGTAGGTGATTTAGGGGTCTTAGCCCCCCCCCCCCCCTTAGTATACGACTTACTTATAGTAGATTGAATGAATTGCAATGACAATGGTTTATATAAGTCCTAAACAACTGAGATTAGCATTTAGAATCATATCATCTTACTGTGTAATTTATACAACCCCCCCCCCCCCCGTCTGAACCTCCCCTTGGACGGATCCCTCCCATATGAAAGCTACAGCAACACCCATGGTTAAAGCTATAAGTACCAGAGCAAACATGTCTTCAAATTTTTGTTTTCAATATATAAGAAATCATATAACCATAATAATAACGATTGAAATGTTTTGATATTTTATTTATAATTATATTTAAAATTTTATTAAATAAATGGGGAAATAATGTACAAAAAAATGGTTTACCGATATCTCCACATAGAATGTCGGGATGTGTTCGCTGCCTGTTTTACCAATATCTCTAAATGTAAAACCATTGGTATATTCATTTAATATCGATATAGGGTGTTTATATTTCATTTCAATTCATCATCCGTTACACTATTTATATCCATTTTTGAACTCACTTTTTTAAACTATGTTTGTTTACAATATCTATTCAACCATGATTTCTAAATATTACACTAATTTTAAATATATATATACATATAAATCTGTATACAAAATTTCAGTTCAAAACTTGGTTATCAGCTTTCTGAATTTTATCCCTTTTAAGATTAAAAACAAGTATAAAATCTTATTTTTTTCCAGCGATTGGCTCATAGTCATATTTCTTATATGTAATAATTGTAATATCAAATTAAAAGTAATAATAAATTAATAACTAAGCACTATATTTAAAATATATACAATAACTAGCTGCTTTGCAGTTTCACTCGTCTTTCTGGTTACCACTTCACGCCTAAAAGTTGTAGCGTGATGTAATATAGCCTAGTTTTTCTCAATAAATAAACTATTTAACACTAAAAGAAATTTTTAATTAGAACAAATGTAGTTTTTGAGATTAGCCCGTTCCAACAAAGAAACTCTTCAGCTTTATAATATTAGTATAGATTAATATTTCTAGTTCTGTACCCAACACTTGTGTTTACTGGGTAACTATCTGTTTATTTTACCTTTAAAACTCTGTACCTTTCGAATTATAACATCTAGTACAATTTTTAATTTGTAAAATATACCTAATTTATATTTGACCGAATACGATTCTGTAAACTAGGATATCGTTTATTATTAATTTTTATGATAATTTAAATACATAAAAGAATATATAAGAATGTTATACGATTTATCCTTGTATAACAAGTATTCAAGACCAGATAACCATATCTTTGAGCATTTCGGAGACGTTTCATTAGAAATAAACTTAATAACACTTTATTTTTAATACTTAACACACATAGAACTATCAAAGTACACAACATATTATTTATATTAATATCATTTAATAATCTTATTCAGATACTTAATATATTCGCAAACTTTTAAGATTCACACTTTATTTTGTAAGCAAATATATAGATAAATACAAATATGTATGAATTTTTTTTTTTTTTAATTTATATTACCGTTCTGGATACAAGTTCTTTGATCTGACTGAAAACATCGATCAGTTTTATCGATTTGTAAAATTTAACATTATCGATTTTTTTTTATCAATTGCATCAATATGAATTTATGTAACAAACATTTTTCTGCGACTTCGTTAAAGGCAAAAATAAACAATTTATGTAAATCTTAGGCAAGAATTACACTTATAAGTTTTGTTATCCGACTTTCAGAAAAACTTACATAAGTTGATTGCAAATTAGCAATAATGTGTCAACCCAAAAAGTCGATATCGGAGATATTCCAATAATGCGTCATCGTAAAATAAAAAAAAAATGTCATTAGAAGTAAATAAGTACGGAAAAAAGTTTTCTAATTTAATTTCGAATATTGAAGTGTGTTCAATATTTTGCAATATGCAATAATAATTATATTTAAAATACTTATTATTGATAAAACATTTTATTACACCAAAATTCTTTCATTATACAATTTATCAAAACAGAAATGAAAAGATATATACGTCTTCGAACAAATTTGTTAAGAATTTTTGACATCTTTAGACGCCATTTTCTCAAAATACGTGTGGCATAGTATTGCTCATCAGCGTCCATATATTGTATTCTAGTCACTAAATACTTACAGTGACAGCCACAGTGAAGCTAGGACAGTGAGCAGGTCCTCCTTGCCTTAAAACACTATAAGACACCCTCACACCCAGCTCATTAAGAGCCGAAACAGGCGACTTCCCCCCCGTTTCGACAGACTCCGCCGCTTTGGCCAACGCCTGGAACAATAAAAACAAAACATATTTTATCAAAATTTTACACACACTTTTGAATCGTCAAAACAGTAAAAAAAAATTGATGAATTTACCACCGGCTCGGAATGTAGATTCTACCGAGAAGAACCGGCAAGTAACTCGAGAGTTACTCTTACACGTTTTACATGACATATATTTAAGAGTTACACATAATACATACCCTGTGTGAATCCAGCTTATACTACATCCAATCTTTATCTATACTAAATATTATAAAGCTGAAGAGTTTGTTTGAACGCGCTAATCTCAGGAACTACTGGTTCGAATTGAAAAATTCTTTTTTTGTTACAAAGTTTATTTATTGAGGAAGGCTATAGGCTATATTACATCAATCTACGACACGTGGAAGCGAAGCAGTAACCATAAACGCGAGTGAAGCCGCAAGGGACAGCTAATCTATCATCTATATAATCTTGAACAGAATAATATGCTTTCGCTATTAAGGACTGTGTAATATATACTTAATTATTTAAATATGTAAACGTTTTTTATGTAAACGCATCACACTCAACGGCTCCCATTATGATCCTGTATCAGGGGTCCGGAAACACAACACAAACGTATGGCCAATACAGACATTTGCCGTGAGCGGGGATCGAACCCGCGACCGTTAGCGCTAGAGTCAGTTGCAGTGACCACTGCGCCAACGTGTCTGTCAATAATCCATGTATCGTCGTTGATAGTGTAACACCGCGTTTTGCTACAAAAGCGTTTATGGTTTAAATCTTTGGTTTTTGAATTTTGAACCAAAGATTTAAACTATTAAAAATTTTGAACCAAAGATTTAAACTATTAACGCCGGCAGCAAAAAGTTATTAACGCTATTGGATATTATTTCGTTACATACCTGCAAATTCCATTTGAAACCCGCGTCGAGTTGTATCGACGGCGCTGACTTCTTCGCGGGTGGTTCGTCATCTGTAAAAAATAATCATCTATATATACAAATAAAATTTATATGTCTGTTTGTTATATTAAATTAATACTGTCATAATACAAAAGACGCATTAAAACCATGTTCAACGCGTATCTAGCTGAACAGTGTTTAAACATTAAACATTGCTTAAAATATTATCTAAATTAACAGCGAATAAACTCATAAAAAAACTTATTGATAAAATGTTATACGTTACATTTGACAGCTGAAATAGGTTTTAGACATATATTAAACTCACACGTATGTTAATCTATATCTGAAGCATGTTTAACTCAAAACTGTCTTTAGACGCGGGTATGTAGTATGGATTTTTTGAAACACGCGTTTAACGTCTGTTTAAATCTTTTGTAGTAAGGCAGATAGCTTTTAACTAAATTTATATCAAAAAACACATTCTTTTAATTTTTTGTCTGTCTGTTCGTTCCGGCTATTCTCTGAAACGGTTGGACCGATTTTGACGGGACTTTCACTCACAGATAGCTAAGGAATAACTTAGGCTACTATTATTTTAAAAATTTTCTTTATTCTTATTAATAAATAAAAAATATATATTCGAAAACAAAATTTCAAATAATGAAGTATTAAACAGTATCAGATTCAAGCAGGAAAGGTAAATAATATATAAATATCGTTAATTATTACAATAATAATAATACATTTGTATTACAAATAAAGGCTATTTAAATCGATAGTAAAATTAATTAAATAACGACCGCTCTGGTGTAGTGGTGCTGAATGTACCTCTAACGCCGACGGTTCGATCCCCGCTCGGGGCAGATATTTATAGTTGTATAAATATTTGTTCCTAGGTCTGGGTGTTTGTCCTTGTGGGTCTCCCCACCGTGCCTCGGAGAGCACGTAAAGCTGTCGGTCCCGGTTGTTATCACAATCACCTGATAATGATCGTTACTCGTAATAGGGAAATTATTATAGTCTAAATGGTTACTGGCTTGCCTTCAGAGGTTGCGGAGGTCAGAGGCAGTCGCTCTGTGTAAAAATCAGTAACTCGTCAATATCTGGACTAGAATAGAAAGCAGACCCTAGTATAACCGGGAAAAATGCTAGGTAGATGATGAGTAAAATTAATTAAATATTGTCCACAATTGAATCTTAATATAATTAACACTGTGAAAAGAAAAAAAAAACAATAAAAAAAGTAAAGAATGAAACAAAGAAAAATTAAACTATATAAAATCTACACATCTGTCGATGTCATTGCAGTGAGGCAAAGTGCCCAATACACTGGCGGCATTGCCTGGCTAAGGTAGGCACCAGCTCTATGGTCACTTGTAGACTCAAAATAAAATATAAAATATATTTAATATATAAAATATTTTTTTCTTTCAAATTAACGCGGGTAAAGCCGCGGGGCACAGCTAATCTATAATAATATAATAGAGGGAAAGCGAATTTTATATGTGCGAAGTAAACTCCGGATCCACTGAATCTATTCTAAAAATTATTTCACCATTATGAAAGGTACATTATTCGAGTTGATCATAGGCTGTATTTTATGTACATACGCGTATTAAAATAATGAAAATTAAAAAAAAAAGTTTTTTTTTTAATCGCCCTAGCGCCCCGTCCCGACTTCGCACGAATGCTACGTAGTTTTTTACGATATCACATTACAAATCTATGAAATTCTCGGCTATTCTCTACTATATACTGTTATATACATATAACGTTTTGAATAATTTTGTTTATTAATATACCGCATTAGAGAGAGAGAGAGAATATATTTTATTGTACACGACCAATAAATTTTACAAAAAAAAAAAAAATAATTGCACAGTTTAAAAGATCTCCTTTTTAATTTTTAAAGTATAAATCTCCTTTTTAATTTTTAGTTTAGTTACCGTTATTATTTTTAACCAACTGCGCAACGCGAAGGAGAATAATTCATCAGTTTATGATATATGTATGTGGGTTTGTAGCTTTTTGTCTTTTAATAACTGATACGCCGTTTTGATACGTCATAAAAATTAAAAAAAAAAACAAAATGGTCACCATAGTGTGAAAAAAAAAATGATAATCGACAAACTTTGTCGAGTATGGTATCGTATAGGTATTTAAAAATTGTTATGAGGTTTCTTATATTGTTTTTCAATCATAGTTACCGTTTAGGATCTATAACATTTTAAAGTTGGTTAGTAACGATTCTCTATAGGCTTTTAAACAGAAATGCTGACTGCGAGGTCTTGTTATGCAATCGGGTTTTTGATTTTTTTAATGCTCAGAGATAAGAGTTGATTTTAGTCAGCCTCAACATAAGTTAAGTGAATATCCACTGTTAATAAAGTTTCTATAATATGAGTATTTACCTTCAATCAAAATAACTTCCGATCTATCAATCTCACACATTTGGTTAATCCGTTAAAAGGTACACACAAAAAAAAAGGTTTTTATATAAACAACTTCACTAAATAACTTTTAAAGTTAATTAGCGAATTTAATTACGAATCACTTTCAACGAAAACAACTGAATTCCATACGAGAAATAATGAAACTGGGTATACAATCGTTAAACTGACATTTCGTATTAAAACTACCCTCATAATTAATGATACGTAATGGTACTTTTATAACTATAGATAAATTATATACTCATGAATTTAGGCAAAATGCCGACCATTTTGGAAGACGTTGCTAAGCAACCAGCTAGTGACAGGCAAGAGGATCTTTAAGCCGAGACAATTTGTGCTTGTTATTTAATAACAAATTATATACAATAAAAACTAATTACATACTAGGTGTCACACGACACCTCTCGTATTTTTTTTAACCCTTAACAGCCTACTTTCATACTACAGAAGACGCATTAAAACCATGTTGAACACGTGTTTAGCTAAACAGTGTTTAAAAATTAAACATTGCTTAAAATATTATCTAACTTGCTTAACAGCGAATAAACTCATAAAAAAACTTATTGATAAAATGTTATACGTTACGTTTGACAGCTGAAATAGGTTTTAGACATCTTTTATACTCACTTAAACGTATGTTAATCTATATCAGGAGCATGTTAAACTCAAAACTGTGCTTAGACGCGGATTTGTAGTATGGATTTTTTTAAGCACGCGTTTAACGTTAGAACGTTTAGAATTGATCCCTGTTTTATTTTAAATATGTAAAATTAATATTGTTATTTTTTAAACTATTTTTCCCTTCATCTAGATCTTCAAGCAAAAACTGTAATATTTAAAAATAAAACACTTTCGTAAATCAGGCTATTAGAGTTAAGTTTATAATAATACTAGTTCGTTCCCGCGAATTCGTCTTCCGTAAAAAAAAATAAATATTTGAATAGCGCATTCCTTTCGCCCACTTTCAGTTTTGTTTTCACAGTGAGAAGTAGCATATACCGTTTTTCAGAATACTATCCTCGAAATATAGTTCAGTCAAAAAATTTTAAAATCACATCCGAAACTAAATCAAATCAGACATATGGCTGTGGCCCTATATTAATGGGCAACACTTTTAGACGTCTAATGTCTGTTTACGGCTCAACAAATTGAAATTGCTTATTTAAAGAAATTAAACTTATCTTTGCTCTTATCATTTTCCGTTTCATTTACAATATTTTATTTCATATCATTCATATAATTAATAACAATCAGTTGCTACCCACAACTTCTTCCTAAATTTAGTGTTTTTTTGTACAGAAACCTGTTTTTTTTTTTCTAAAAAAAACATACCCTAACTTACTCCTTATAACATCAACTAAGAGACAGATTTTGTAATAAAATTTGTCAAATTTATATGCATTTACTAGAAGCTGTTGTTTTGTTTTTAATAAAATTTGGTAATTTTGCTGTAATAATAATAATATAACCATTATTATATAATTACAAACACACACCTCGTTTTTTTTTACTTTTACAGATATTATGAAGTTAAAGATTTTAAAAAATACCTCTTTTATTACGATGGTGGCGTTTCTTTGGCGCAGAGGGCATGACGACATCAGTTGACGAGCTCACACTTGTATTCTGGATAAAACAAGCATTAATTTTTAATAATTCCTAAATTCCTACACCAAAATATGATAGTTTTTACCCGAGACTTCTTCCGCGTGGAATAGTAAATGTAAATCCAAGATATAAGCCATCTTCATTTCAAATTTCAGTCAAATCGGTTCAGTACGTTCTTAGTGAGTTATTCCTGCGCGAACTTCAATTTTTTTCGGAATAAAATGTAGCCTTTGTGTTAATCCAAGATATAAGCCATCTTCATTTCAGATTTCAGCCAAATCGGTTCAGTAGTTTTTGCGTGAAAGAGTAACAAACATACATCCATAACTCATACAAACATACAAACTTTCGCATTTATATATACATACATATAGTAGGATTCAGTTTTCTTTTCCTAATATATCATAATAATAAAAATACATACTACAATAACATTAAATAAATACATATGTTACATTCATACTACTCGACATTAAAAATCTGTGGCCATTTCTAATTTTGACAAACTCGTCATTCGATTTAAATAAACGGGCTTCAGAGCTTACCCTACATACAAACTTAAAAACAAACTTTACCTCCTCTTTATAATAAAGTTAAAAAAAAGTAAAGTCCCACTGCTTGGCAAAGGCCTCCTCTCCTATTAAGGAGAAGGTTTTAGAGCTTTATCCGAGATCAAGATTAATTGAAACACAAAACACACTTCTTTATAATATTATTATAAAATTGATGAGTGCTATAGAGGGTTGAACATCCCCTTAACTTAATAAATATGATAATAACAATAACTTACCCAATCCTCTATGATGTCTGAAAAATAAAGAAATTATATTATATTATGATATTTTTTTTATTTATACTTGTATATAATCAAATATAGAATGTACAATAAAATATCGAAATCAAATAAAACATCTTATGGCAATTATATATTTTAAACTTTCGCAATTTATATTATTAATATTTAATATAATGGGTCTTATCGCGATAACTAATAGTAGTAATACCTTTCTATTGCCTGACATTTCGACTAAGT
Organism: Hypolimnas misippus; assembly: GCA_037950945.1. NCBI lineage: Eukaryota > Metazoa > Arthropoda > Insecta > Lepidoptera > Nymphalidae > Hypolimnas > Hypolimnas misippus. Next base: position 6,135,464 of record JBBEEQ010000002.1, read on the forward strand.
TACATTCGCCGTGGTCACGAGCTGACTAATTAACCATGGCGAATTAACCATTTGTTCCAGACAACCCAGTACGGGAGAAACTTTCTTATGGAAATTGGGTAGCGGTAGTAATTAGTAAGTAGACTTAAATATTTACTGCATTACTACCCAATTACATTAGAATAGAAATAACAATTTATAAAATAAAAAATGAAAGTATAATTTAAATATATACAAGCAAACTTTGCTAGAAAGCTAAAAAATAATAGTTAATCCAATCAGAATTTTCTTAACTATAATATATCTAGCTGCCTGCAGCTTCACTCGCATTTATGGTTACTGCTGTGCTTATATGTGTCGCGGCGTGATAATATAGCCTATAACTTTCCTCAATAAACGGACTATCCAACGCAAAAAGATCTTTTTAAATCGGATCTGTAGTTTCAGAGAATACGCCCCACATACAAAAATAAAAAACACATTTTATCTCTATATATATTAATATTATTATACATACATTTAAATTAAAGTTTATTGATACAATTGTGATAAAACTTAGTCACGTTATTGTTTTTACTTACGAGATTATAGGTACAGTTTCAGTTTTAGACAGTCGTCTGAAATAACGAATACATTAACGCGAGTGAAACCCGCAAACAAGAACTCGTTATAATCATAAACAGAGGTTATAAATTGTATATAAATTTTAAACGTTATAAATTTAAATACTAACAGTCGTTGTATATGATTAATATAACAATAAAATAAACAAAAAAAACTTATCATTTACCGTTCTCGGTAAAATCCATATCTGAATACGTTTCACTGTAACATTCTTAGCATTTTCATATTGTTAAAAACATTTTAACAACGTTATACACTCCTCACACAATAACACACTTGTATTTTTTAAATATTTCCACCGTTGTTATTAACATTAGAGTCTGCAGATACTATTCTTAGAATAAATTACAAACTGCAGATAGCTCTTTACAATACAGGGATTGTAAACAAATCAATGACAGATCAAGGCTGACAATAACTGTACCCTAACGGATGTGAACTTGTAACAGACATGGAAGAATATATTATTGTTTTATTTATTTAGACGATTATTAGAAAAGTACAAAATTGGCCGTGAAAAGTAAAACGTCGATGTGACTTATGATAGTGACTGTCGTTAAATCAATTTATTAGAAAAGGTAAAAATTGATTAAAATTTGAGATCTATGATTAAGGAGAAAGTAATACAGTTTAATTTGATTTAGTTGGTTAATTTTAAATTGTATAAAAAGGAACATCTAGACGCGGCCTCACCTGACATGGAAATTTTTTATTTATCTATTTAACAGCTCTGGATACAAATCTTTTACTGTCCTTTTTTTAAATAAATTATAGTTAAATTGTCTGTGCTCCCACGTTATAATTTTTTTTTTAAAGTCCAAATACTCAAACGGTACTTCATTTTAAGCAGCCTTTATTTCTCTTGCTATTCTAATATAACGATCATACGATCCTGTGTTGGGATCTTGAAACTCCGGCATATATAAAAACTCCCAGATTACCTACGACAAACACCCATATGGCTTATAAAAATATTTGTCACGCAGTCTGCAGTTCGATCCCTGTTCGTTACAACCAATAGTTCCTGAGGAGGACGGCAGCCGGGATGGCCTCGAACTGCCGTACGCACTAGCGAGGGGTGCGGGGAGGGCAAGACCAGACTTTGCCCTCCTGAGACGAGCTCCGCCAGCCACGAGCGGAGCGCACGGGAGGGGCAGCGGATGCGCATGCGCAAGCCATCAAAATCAAAAAATACTTTATTCAAGTAGGCTTTTAAAAGCACTTTTGAATCTTCAAAACAAATAAAAGTTGCTTAAATTAATGAAAAGCTACCACCGGTTCGGAATGTAGATTCTACCGAGAAGAACCGGCAAGAAACTCGATAGGTACTCTTTTAAATTATGTTTTTAAGTATATACATTTAAAAATTAAAAATGTGTATATTAAACATTCTTTATGAAATCCAGCTATACTAAATCCATGCATTATTATCATCTATATAATCTTGTACAGAATAATATGCTTTAGCTATTAAAGACTTTTTAATATACAATTTAAACTTATTTATTGAAAATTGCAAAAATTTCTGGGGTATTTTGTTATAAAAACGGACACCTTGCCCCAGAAAGGAAACATTTACTTTGCGAAGTCGAAAGCTTGGTGTTATGAGTTTATCCTTTCTTCTTGTGTTAATACAATGCGAGTCACTATTTTTCTCAAGCAAATCAATATTATTATGGATATGTATAATATTGTTATAAATATATTGTGACGCAACCGTTAGTATACCTATTTTACTAAATACATCTCGAAGGGATTATCGAGCTCCTAAATTATAAATACTACGAATAGCTCTTTTTTGCAAAATAAAAACTGTATTAATATCCGAAGCGCTACCCCATAGCATCAAACCATAGGATATCTTCTCGAAGATTTCCCATAAATATAATAATAAAAAATCGTTATTTTTTCAAAAGTAGAAGTAAGTGCATTCTGTCTTAAATTACCCTGGATATCCCGAACTAGGTTAACCCGCGTTTTGCGGATCAGTCTTTTCCACGTTGTACAGTGTAAAATAAACGTAAATAAAATAAAAAATAAATAAATAAATGCAAAACTAACACTTAAAGCTAAAACACTGTCAATCTATTTGTTTGTTACAATTTTACGCTTAATCTATACATTTAATTTTAATGATTTTTAAGTATATGTAGAGATTTATTAAAATTGGAAGCATAGCCTCGTGTCGAAAAAATAAAACTAGAAGGCGAGCGAAATAGCGAACGAAATAAAAATTTCTGCGCAAATGGAAACAACTGCTTTTCAAGTGCTTAATTTGTGTAAAAATTCATCTCGAGCTCGGCGGTGAAGGAAAACATCGTGAGGAAACCTGCATGTGTCGGGAGAAAATTCTGACACATGTATATCCGCCAACCTGCAGTGGAGTAGCGTGGTGGATTAAGCTCCTTAATAGGAGAGGAGGCCTTTGCCCAGCAGTGGGACATATACAGGCTGTTACTTTAATTTAAATGAAAATAAAATATTGACTGGTATCCACTATCCGACGCACGACACAAAAATAATGGCATATGTTTTTTATAGGTGTAAATGAAAACAAACTCAACATATTATTGAAATTTTATTAATCTATAGCCTATATGTAGTATATAACTTTTATTTTGCCATGAGGATGTGCATTAACATTTAATTCATTAATCTTTCTTAATTATAATAATAATATAAAATCTTTGGTTTTAAAGACTAAAAATTAATTATGGCACAAAATATAATTATATATAAAAAAATGCAAATAATATTAATTTCAAATGCATTATTAACTCATTGGAATGTAGATAATATTATAAAACATTTAAAATGTTAAAATAAAATTGTTTTTAAATGCAACTTTTAACTTAAAAACTACTATGGCCACTGTCTGGTTTCTCTATCAGACCCTTAACTACATAAGTGTATATATTTAATCAAGATAAATCCAATGAACTCTGTAGCAGTAACTCTGGTAGCAGTAACGGTATTCGAGTTACTGTGACTACTTTAAATTTAATCGCCACATCTAACTTGTGACAAACAAGTTACTGCATTGTCAACAATGTTACATATTAAACTCAAAGGCACAACAAATCTGTGAAATATGGTTTATAAATTATAACTAGCGACAAACAGAATACCCTAATGTAGTGAACATGCTAAATAAAACTTTGCAATCAATGTACTATCGTCCATTTCGAAGGTTTGACACATTTTCCAGTATCCGGGCATAATCTATTAAACGTCGTAGAACTATCAATGCCCAATATCTCTCGTTCTTCCTGTATTCTATATGTAAAAGTACTATCATAAGTACCGATAAAGTATGCTGCACGGGAGCATATTATTTGATCTATGATAGCTACTCCACCATCTTTAAAGTCATCTAATTGTTTAGGACTCGGTACAAAATAGTGCACTTTATATCCAATGGCTTTAAGTTGATTTTCTAATTCAGCTAACTCAGAATGCTGACCGTCGGACGCAATAAAAATATTACTAATGCTTGGAGTGTATTTCTTTATAACAGCATCGACTTGTTTGACCGTTCCTTTAATTGAAGGTACGTCTTTTGTACGTATTCGAGCGAAGTCTTGTCGTCTCCAATGAACACTTATATACGATGTACATTTGTCATTGTTGCAACCAAAATGTTCGGAAATAAATTTTTTTGCCACTTTAATAAGATTTTGGTTAAATTTCATACTTTTACGGCAGTCCCAGAAGTTTTTCGTACCATAATGATCGTGTAACACTATCTCACCATGAGCGAACATTACAAACTTATCTGCAGGATTTAAAGCTATAACTTTCCATAAATTTGATATTCTGCCTTGATATTTTAAGCATACAGTTTCCGTGACAGTAATATTATTGTATCCCCAGAAATCTCCATTATATTCACAATTACCAGCGATCTCCCATTTATCACTGAAGTCTTCATTTTCAAACGGATTTTCGAAGTGTTGTAAAACATACAAACGATCTATATTAAAAACATTGGATTCCGTTTTCGAAAACACTTCGTGCAGTTCCACTACGGGAGCGAAGTTTTTCAAAGATTCCACATCAAAGAAGTTATTCCAATGTATGGGATAACTTCTAACGGTTTTCCAATGGTACAATCTGTACCATGGCGGTAAAACTAATTTCCATTTTTCGTTACGTTTTTTAGCTTCAGAGAGCATGATCGCAAACCGCATATAGACATCTCGCCTCAAATTGAACCCTTCTGACGGATTCACGTCATATAAAATAAATTTTTCATTAAAGAAATCATTATCGCAAGTTTTCGTTTTCAAATCACAGTAACCTTCGTTATTTGCGTTCGTAAAAATGCAACCGACAAAGAGAAGAAGAAGATAAATAATCATATTTAGGATGTTCTTAATACGTTTTTTAATTCATTTAAATACAACTATTTGTTTCTGTATATGAAACTGTGTAAAATATTTGAAATTTAAGAATTGACATGTGTATCTAAGGGTATACCAGATAGGGATGTTAAAATCAGTATTTATCGATTGTTAAATCGATTTTGCGTTTCTAAAATATTAATTGATGTCAATAAATAAAAAATTGGAACTTGTTTATTCTGTTTTGAATAGGTGTGTTAATCTTATAATAATATTTTAGCTCTACTTGATGTTAATAATTAGGAATAAAATAATTTTAAAAATATTAATGGCATAAAATGAATGAATCCTAAAACATCATCCCTTTCATTTTGACTTTGGTTAGTTAGCAACACCAAAAATCTGATGTCATAGTTGAAAGCAGTCCGGATGAGTATTTTAACACAAATAAAATAATAAAGATCTCATATAATTTATTAATTATAAGCTTTTATTGATAAAAATGGAACTTAACGATGTCATCGTGAACCAGCCTGTGGTTATAGACAATGTAAATGAATTATATAAAACATATTTTACGATCGATTTTTTGTCGTATTGGCGTTTCCATTTTTCGTAATTATTCTGTTAAAAAGACTAAAAATATACATCAAAACATTATAACATTTAATCTTGGACTCGTGTGAATAATTCAATAAATTAACTTAAGTTTTTCAATGATTTTAAAGTTATGTGAGTCATACTATGCCGACTTTTTAAAATGTGTTTTTTTATTGAAGTATGTAACTTTCAGGGTTCCGGAGTCATTAAAGCAGGGTTCGCTGGTGATCAAATACCAAAATGCAGGTTTCCGAACTAGTGAGTAACGTTTTATGCTAATTTTCCATTGTTGTCCTGATTTGGTTATACTTGTATGAAATGGTTTTCTCATGACATGAATCTTAGTTTTATATCATTAAAACCGCAGGTTATATAGTCAGTTAAATGTGAAAAAAGGTAGATGAAATTTAAGCAATTATATTTATATATATATTTTTTTCTTTTTCAAAATTCTTACTAATAAGAAAATACTTAGATTTTTGTTAAAGTCTTAAACATTCTATAAATATTTTCCAAATTAACTATCAGCTAAAATATTCTAATAAATTTTCAATTTTTGTCAATTAAATTTTTTTTTTTGTTACAACATCTTTTTCCTTTTTGAAGTAGCAATTAATCTAGAAAATAAAAATGAATATTTAAATTATTTTCATAGAGTAATAATGGAAAGTATACTTTCTCCATTTTGTTAAATTTTGTGTGTCACTGTGTAATTTTGAACTACATAAAAAGCTTCTAAAAAATAAAGGAATCAACTTCAAAACCAAAATGCAATTACATTTACTAATTGAAATGAAACTATTTTAAACGGATTTAAATCGCGTATATTAATTATTTTTATCATCCCGACGTTTCGAGCACTTTGCAGCGTTCGTGGTCACGGTAGACTAAGGTGACATTTGTCTATTTGAGGTTTTAGAAAATCTTATTTACAACTACCGCCAACGGTTTCTTAAATGATAGTTGTAAATAATATTTTCTAAAATCTCAAATAGACAAATGTCACCTTAGTCTACCCGTGACCACGAACGCTGCAAAGTGCTCGAAATGTCGGGATGATAAAAATATTTAATATACGCGATTTAAATCCGTTTAAAATAGTTTCATTTCAATGAATAATAATCGCGAAAATCTAAGACAACGATACATTTACTAAGATGGTATACTTATTTTATTTATTTTGTTTGAAAAACTGATCAGATTTTAATGAAATTTTTATAAGACCAATAATTAAAGATAAATTTTTGTTAACTGTAAGCAAAAGTGTATATATTCACTATAAAAAACTCTTTATTGAAAATTTTTGATGAATTAAAATTATTGTTAGATGAAAATTGAACACTGATGAGCAACACTATGTCAAGCTATATTTACTTCATTTTGAAAAAAATGGTGTCTTAACATATCAAACCTATTCTTAATCAATTTGTTGGAGTATATATCCATCTTTTCTTTCCTATTTTGATAAAAGTTATAATGGATTAAAAGTAGATTGGGATTATAAATAGTTTTATCTAGTAATAAGTTTTTCAAATATTTTAGATTATTGCACATTGCAAAATATTAAGCACACTTCGATATTCGAAACATTAAGAAACTTTTTTCTGTACTTATTTAGTTCAGATGACTTGAAAATTTTTTGAATAGTGCTAAATACGCGATGTATTATCTCAATTTGACTTTTTGTGGGTTGACACATTATAGCTTATCAGCATCCAATTAATACTCCAACCACTTGACTCCACCCAACGCCGGGCAGTTCGCATTGTCGACGATCCCAATCTCACAGACAGTTTAGAACCTTTAAATGTACGGAGAGACGTTGGCTCTCTTGAGTGTTTTCTACCGTCTGTACAACGGGGAGTGTTCTGACGAACTCTTTGACATGGTGCCACCGTCTCGCTTTTACCATCGCACCCTTCGCCTCCGGACTCGATATCATCCACACCACCTGGATGCATGGTAATCTTCCACAGGGCGGGCTTCACGGTCCTTTTTCCCTCGTACTTGCAAGCTGTGGAATGATCTTCCTCCTGAGGTTTTCCCTGAACGCTATAATTTGGGGGTTTTCAAGCGTCGAGTGTATAGACACCTTTTCACTAAAGGCCGGCAACGCACCCGCAACATCCCTGGTTTTGCGATGTCCATGGGCGATAGTGACCACTTAACATCAGGTGGTACTATCTGCTCGTTTGCCCCCCTGTTATATATATATATATAAAAAATACATTTAACTGAATTAGAGCCTGTATAAGCTGGCTCCACTGTGATAGTACCTCATTTTCACAGAAGATAGGTGAGAAGTAGCTAATGTGGCTGAGTTTTGGACGGTGAGTGAGAGAGTCCAAAGCCTAATCTTCGCAATTACTTTACTCACTTCCAATTCATCCTTTATTCCTTTTAAAGCTAGTGATGTACAGCGTTGTCGTTATCTTCAGACTACATTAGTGTCCCATCTTGATTGTCAAAAATCTTTATAAAATAAATACAATAATAATAAATAAACGCATCACACTCTATGGCCTCCATTAAGATCTTGTGACCTTGTGTCGAGGGTCCGGAAACATACACAACACTAACACAAACACCCAGACCACGACAAACATCCGTATGTAAAGACATTTGCCGTGAGCGGTGATCGAACCCGCGACCGTTAGCGCTACAGTCAGTTGCAGTGACCACTGCGCCAACGTGTCTGTCAAATACAATAATAATGGCACATGACAGTCTAAATTATACACTTAAATTATAACCTAACTGTAACACTTAAAAGAGTGTATTGAACAAATATATTATTTTTCAGTATTGGTCGTCCGAAGCATGTCCGTGTAATGGCTGGTGCGTTGGAGGGGGAATTGTTCGTGGGTCCCCGCGCTGAAGAGCACAGAGGTCTCCTCAGCATAAAATATCCCATGGAGCATGGCATCGTAACAGACTGGAACGACATGGAACGAGTCTGGAACTATATTTATAGTAAAGTAAGTCTAATCCTAACAAATTATATTTAACTAGCTGGTGCTTTTAACTGGTATTAGTTTTGACGATAACGGCTGTAAAAATTTGCTGGGATTTATCAAAATCCTTTCTTAGTGGATGCCTACGTCATAATAGCTTTATGCAAAGTCTCAGCCTGATCGGTTAAAAATTTACAAAGTATGTATTGTATGAAACAAATTTTTATTCCCTTGGGGCTAGAATTAATCAAAATCCTTTCTTAGCGGTTATAAACGCTATAACATCTACCTGCATGGCAAATTTCAGCCCGATCCGTCCAGTGGTTTGGGCTGTGCGTTGATAGATCACTAAGTCAGTCAGTCAGTCACCATTGAATTATGTATATTTAGATACCTAGATGTGTTATTTACGTACCTGATATAAGACAACACTGCGATTTGGTTAAAGTTAAACAATATTAAATTAGCCACTTCACAAATTTAAAGTTTATATAAAAATATCATTAATAGAAAAAGCATACTATTCAGTATATGACTACATTAATGATAAAACCGCGTGGAATAGTGCGTTAACATTCTCGCTGGATAACTGTAGTTAATTGTATCAAATGATATTGTACAAAAATATTTTTAAAAGAGTAACTACTGAGTTCCTCGCCGGCTTCTCAGTAGAGTCCACACTCCGGCGGTAGCTACACGTTGAACTGACATCACTTTTTAAATTGACGATTCAAAAGAGCTTGTAAAGGCCTATTTGAATAAAGTGGATTTTGAGTTTTAGTTTGATTTTGAGTTACTTAGCTGATAGCTGTGCATGTCAAAACTAAGCCAATAATAATATTTTCTTTCAAATGTTAAGCAAAATAGTTTCTGTATAGTCCATTTTTCTTGACTTGTCTCATTTGGTAACAATATCCGGATACAATACACGAAAATCACAAATTTTCGAATATTATTTTTAATTATAAAAAAATATTAAGTTCCATCAGTCGGTCTATAATTTCTCATCTATAACATCTATGTGTGTAGAAGTGTGTGTGTGTTAGAAGTACGACATATTTGTTAGCTAAATAAGACACACAAACAAATAACATCATCAAGACAAATAAATCTTAACACACCTGATAAAAGTAAAATGATTGCAGATTGGAAGACAGCACAAAAAAAAAATAAATAAGACAAGAAAAAAAAATTGAGTATAAATCCTTATGAAAATCTGTGATACCTTATCAGTATAATTCAGAGATAGTTTAACCCCTAAAATACCAGAGCGCGGAGCATCGCATCTCCGTGAATCTATAGGAACGTGGCCGCCTTATTTAAATTTAAAATTTTCACTTAGACTTTATTTTTCATTGAATAATGTTGAATAGTTGATGCACTATCAAAATACATCAATATCTCCGAGTTTGACTTTTGGTGTGTTGACATATTATTGCTTATCAGCATCCAGTTATGCTCTAAGACTTTCAAAAAGACTCTCAGACTTTTTCAAGGAAGTTTTAAGTGTACACTAGCTGTCCGTTGCGGTTTCGCTCGCGTTTATGGTTACTGCTTCGCTCCTATGAGTCGTAGCGTGATGTAATATAGCCTATAGTCTTCCTCAATAAATTAACTACCTAACATAAAAAGAATTTTTCAATTCGGACCAGTATTTCCTGAGATTAGATTAGCAAACAAACTTTATAATATAAGTATAGATTATAGAAATTGAGCTCTTAGTGAAAATTTTAAATTTAAATAAGGCGCGGAAACAAATATTTATAAAAAAAAAAATATTATAAAAATAAACGAACGATCCATCAGTCTTATTAATATTTTGTAAACAGTGTTAACGACACAGCACCTTAATTTAGAATCTAAATATCTTTCTTTGTAAAGAAATACAAATGGACTATTTATTTATTATATTTATTATATTAACTAAGTTTTATATCATCTAACTTGTCCACAGGATCAATTATCAACATTCTCAGAAGAGCATCCGGTGCTGTTAACGGAGGCACCACTCAACCCTCGTCGGAACAGAGAGAAGGCAGCTGAAGTTTTCTTCGAAACGTTCAATGTACCTGCACTGTTTCTATCCATGCAAGCTGTGCTTAGTTTGTGAGTTATTTATCTAGTTTTTTAACCGACTGCGCGTTACGAGAGGTAATGTGTTTATCAGTCTATGTATGTATGTGTGTGTGGGGTTGTACCTTTGTGGCACTATTTAGAAATGCATTGATTCTTCATGATGTCATAGAAAGTATAATAAAAGTTTTATCGAATAATATTTTTTTACGAGTACGAGTAAAGTAAAAGTAGTCAAATTTAGGCAAGAGTTGCACTTATTAGTTGGACGCCGATAAGCAATACTGTGACAAGCCACATGGACTTCATTTTGAGAAAATGGCATCTAAAGATATCAAACCTATTCTTAATGCATTTGTTTGAATAAGTTTTTATCCGTATTTTCTTTTATTTTTTGATAAATGGTATAATGTATTAAAAGCAGGTTGATATATTTAATATATTATCTGATAAAAAGTTTTTTTTTTAATATATGAGATTGCAAAATATGGAACACTTTATTATTCAAAGTTAATACATTTTTCTCCTCACTTATTTAGTTTAGATGACTTGAAAATAGTTTTTGTAAAATGTAAAATACGGGAGACATTATCGTACGAATAAGACTTTGTGGGTTGACACATTATTGCTTATCGTCATCAATATATTTGTATGTGTGTTTGTAGATACGCGACGGGTCGAACAACGGGCGTCGTGCTGGACTCGGGGGACGGTGTGACGCACTCCGTGCCGATTTACGAGGGGTTCGCGATGCCGCACAGCATCATGAGGGTCGACGTCGCCGGCAGGGACGTGACCAGATATCTGAGGTGAATATCAAAAATATTAATTAAAATATATTTATGATAAAAGCAGCCTTAGTTACTACTTATAACATAGCTGAGTGAAAGTCAAAATCGGTACAGTCGTTTCAGAGATTAGCCGGTTCAAACTGACAGACAGACACAAATTTTACATTGAAATAAAACTATTTTAAACGGATTTAAATATATATCAACTATTCTTATCATCCCGACGTTTCGAGCACTTTGCAGCGTTTGTGGTCATTCTGTGATAACCAACGTCGTCCAGTGGTCGACATTTGATCAAAATCACCTTATAACTATATAATATCATTGAGGGTAATTTGAAATTTTTCAAACATTTCCAGGCTCCTCCTCCGTAAAGAGGGTGTCAACCTCCGTACATCAGCGGAGTTGGAGATTGTGAAGGCTATAAAGGAGAGGGCGTGCTATCTCTCACCGAACCCCTTGAAGGAGGAGGCTCTGGACTCAGAGAGGGCACACTACACATTACCGGATGGAACTCAGCTAGAAGTGAGTGCTGAGAATTGAGTAGAATTAGAGAGTGTAGGGTGAAAACATTTTTTATGTAGAATTTCATGTGCGTTGTGGAGTACATTTTTGTATAATTTTGTGGTGGGGTCAACTTTTGTATAACTTTGTGGCGTTTTTAATTTTTGTATAACTCTGTGGTGGGTAATTTTTTTGTATATTTCCCTGGTGAGGTAAAGTTTTGTATAATTTTGTGTAGGGGTAAATTTTTATTAAATCCATGGCGCGGTACATATTTGTATAATTCTGTGGCGGGGTACATTTATGTATAATTCTGTGGCGGGTTACATTTATGTATAATTCTATGGCGGGGTACATTTATGTATAATTCTGTGGCGGGGTACATCTGCGTATAATTCAGTGGCAGGGTACATTTATGTATAATTCTGTGGCGGGTTACATTTATGTATAATTCTATGGCGGGGTACATTTATGTATAATTCTATGGCGGGGTACATCTGTGTATAATTCAGTGGCAGGGTACATTTTTGTATAATTCTGTGGCGGGGTACATTTATGTATAATTCTCTGGCGGGGTACATTTATGTATAATTCTGTGGCGGGGTACATCTGTGTATAATTCAGTGGCAGGGTACATTTTTGTATAATTCTGTGGTGGGGTACATTTATGTATAATTCTGTGGCGGGTTACATTTATGTATAATTCTATGGCGGGGTACATTTATGTATAATTCTGTGGCGGGGTACATTTATTAAAAAAAATCGACAAGTTCGATTTCCGTCTAGGCTTATTAATTAAAAAAAAAACTAATGATGCAGTTTTAGTTTTCATTAAAATCGACCCTGAGACTTCTTTAAATATTTTTCTATAGTTTTGGTTAATTTTGGTCCTATAATTTCGGTTTTACAACCAGTTAAAAAATTCATCCTATATAATTTCTAATTACAGATTGGTCCTGCGAGATTCAGAGCACCAGAGGTGCTGTTCCGACCAGATCTCATCGGTGAAGAGTGTGAAGGTATGCTACAATATTTCTACTGAAACTATCTTTATAATAATAAATGTATAAGTAACTCTGTCTGTCTGTTTGTTTGTATTTTAACACTTAAATCTGTGAACCGTTTTTGATGAATTTTTGTATAGGTGTAGATTGGACTTTTAAGAAGGACATAGTATATTAACTTTTGTCGTTAAAATGTGGATTGGAAAAATAATAGAATATAAACAAAAGAAGCAATTTGTTTTCAAAATCAAAATATACTTTATTCGACTAGGCCTTTGCAAGCACTTTAGAATCGTCAAAACCAATAAAAAATATTTAAATTAATTAAAAATTTAAAAGTTACCACCGGATCGAAATATAGATTCTACCGAGAAGAACCAGCATGTTGGTTAACATACATTTAGAAATATGTATATTAAACATCCTGTACGAAATCCAGCTACACTAAATCCAGTATCATCTATATAATCTTGTACAGAATTTTAACTACTGGATCGATTTTGATGATTATAGGACGATACGAAAACGAAACTTCAAGATCTTTCACTCACCTTACAAAACACAATAATTTACGGAACGCTGATTTTCTGTAAGAATGTAGTACTACCCCAATCAGACTCATATATGAACTGTTGCCAATGAATTTCAGCTAATCTCTAACACAGTTCATTTGTTTTAATAGCCCGTTTATTGCTCATAGGCTATATTACATCTACTCATACCAGAAACCAAGCAAAACCATTAGTGAATACGTTAATCTGTTCCAGGTCTCCACGAAGTGCTGATGTTCGCTATCCAGAAGTCTGATATGGATCTGAGGAAGGTGCTGTACCAGAACATAGTACTCAGTGGCGGCTCCACACTCTTCCGCGGCTTCGGTGACCGCCTGCTGGCAGAGATCCGCCGCCTCGCGCCCAAGGATATGAAAATTAGGGTAACGTTATTCATATTAGTATTAAAAAATTGTCTATTTTGATAAAAATTGGGCTGTATCGTCGTAGTGCAAAACCCCGTGACTAGCTTTTGCAAAAAGGTCAATTTTTTAATCAAATGTTAAACTTCATTATTGATAAAAAATAAGCTATGTAAAAATTATATAATCGATATTTGTAAAAGTAAAGTAACAGCCTGCAAATAACCCACAGCTGGGCAAAGGCCTCCTCTCCTATTAAGGAGAAGGTTTAGAACTTAATCCACCACGCTGCTCCACAGCGGGGCGGATATACATGAGTCAGAATGTCTCTCAGCACATGCAGGTTACTAGGAAATAAATTTAAACACTAATTTAGCACTTGAAAAATCAGTGGTGCTAGCCGGGTTTGAACCCGCGATCATCGGTTGAGATCAACATGTTCTGACCACTAGGCCACCTCGGCTTCATTAATAAACAAAAAATTTATTACAGATCTCAGCGCCTCAAGAACGTCTGTACTCTACATGGATAGGGGGTTCGATTCTCGCCTCGCTGGACACCTTCAGGAAGATGTGGGTCTCCAAGCGGGAGTACGATGAAGAAGGGCACAGGGCTGTGCATCGGAAGACGTTTTAAAAAAAATATTAAAATAATATTACAGTTTTTTATCGCTGTATCGAAGACTTTGCTGAAACGCTGAATCGATTTTCATGTATTTTTCATTCCAGATGTTTTCGTTATTGACAAGTCACATCAGTGAAGTTCTAATAGTGATTGATTTCGTTTATCCACCCTAAAGAATCCACCCTAAATTCTGCACTATCCTCCTATATCTATATGTATATATTTATATCTAAAATCTGAGTATAAGGCGAGAATTACACATATAAGTTTTGCTCTCGGTAACGATTAACATAAGTAGTTGCTCATTGCTTTACACATGAAAGAATTTAATGTCAGTGCCTTCAAGGCTGTCTGTTGATCACGTGAGGCTGGGAAAAATCACCTCATTCTTAAGATATCTCCTTTATAAGCTATAATTTTTCAGAATTCAATGCGATTAAATCTTTTTTAAATATAAGCATTTTTTTAATGTTCTTGCTTAGTTAGTAGTATGTATAAAAAAGTACATGTGATCTCTTAGGTGGAGGGGAGGGGTAATACAAAATCTCACCACGAATTACCAGGGGGAGGGGAGGGGGTAATATAAAATCTCACCTAGCATCACCAGGGGGAGTGGTCTAAAATGTTGCTAAAAACATCACGTGATTAATGGAGAGCCACGGCTTTCGTAAGGGTACCTAGCTAACTGTTACCAGGCTACAGAGTCGTTTCATGTTAATAACGGGAATAAAACTTACAAGTGCAATTCTCGCCTTATATGTGCTGTTATGAATTTTTTAACTAACTTCAAAAATGGTTTGTTTTTTCTCAAAATTTTCTCAAAAATTACTGATGTGGTGTGGATGGTGTTTTCGCTATTTACATTCATATTTGGACGCTGATTAGCAATACTGTGTCAAGCCACACGGACTTCATTTTCAGGAAATGGCGTCTAAACACGTCAAATCTATTCTTAACTAATTTGTTTATGAGATTAAATACAAAAGTTATAATGAATTAAAATCAAATTGATATATTTAATAAGTTCTTCCGATATTTTAGATTATTGTATGAATTGCAAAATATGGAACGCACTTGAAATTCGAGACGTTAAATTTAGAAATTTTTCTCCGTACTTTTTTTAGTTTTGATAACTTGATAATATATTTAATAATGTTGAATACGTGACGTATTATCAGAATACATCAATAGCCCTGAATTTGACTGATACGTGGGTTGACACATTATTGCTTAACAGCATCCATTTATTTATGTCACATTGCTTCGAGATTAAGAAATATGCTTATAAGACAAAATCGTAGAATCACTTGTGAAATGAAATTGAGATATTTATTTCATGTATAATCACACAAGCCCCTCCCCCTTTCCTTACCTCCATTTCCCCTTCATCGTATTTTTAAACTAACAACGCATTTGTGTCTATGGTGCTTCAAATATCTATGCGTCTATTAGGAATTTGTGTATTATCTATGATCGGATATCCGTATCCGCGGATATCGGGGAAGGAGGGAATATCCGTATCCGTATTGAAACGTTTATTATAAGAAGCTTTTCACGCGTCTAGTGGTCTATCGCATCAAAGTGATGAACATCGACACTGGTTTAGTAAGAACGTTAGGATCCGTTTCCGTGAATTTTGACGTTAAATATCCGTATCCGTGGATTTTGACGTGAAATATCCATATCCGATTCCGTATCCGCGGATATACATTTTGAACGATCCGATACATCATTAATTTTATCTAAAAAAAGGTGAAATATTATTTCCTCATAAACAGCGTAGCATATACATTCTAAAGACATTATCCTCTTCCTGGGGACAGTCGGTTCATTCGCAATTGAAATTGTAACTACGTTTAGTTAAAAGATTTATTTAGAAATAAGTAAAATGACAGCTTACAATTCTAGATATTATTTATTTTATGCACATAAAGACTAAAATTATGAAGTTATGCATGTAACAACTTAACCGACTTTAAAAATAGGACGTTCGCAATCAATACTTTCAGATTTGATACGATTTTCATCAAAATTGGTTCAGTATTTTGATTTTTAATTCAAAATAACTGAAATACGTCAATTGGTAAATCAATTTGTGTTTTTTTCATTTTGAAGTCGGTTACATTAAAAATACAGCTTTTGTTATTATAATAAAATTAATTTAATAATTACATGTTCAAAAATCACATTAAAACATGCACATGTGTTTAGTCGATATATATGTAATATGTTATTAGGCGAGATATACACATGTAAGTTTTACTCACGGCCTTAAATGGACGCTGATAAGCAATACTGTGTCAAGCCACACGGACTCTATTTGAGAAAATAGAAAAGAAAAGATTAATATGAACGTCTTTTAAAAAATTGATAAAAATAGGTTTGACATCTTTAGACGCTATTTTCTCTGAAATCCGTGTGGCTTGACACAGTAATGCTTATCAGCATCCATATATCAGTTACGAGAGTAAAACTTACAAGTGTAATTCTCGCCTTATGATATTAAAACATGCACATTCAGTATGCATGTTACATGCAAGCGCATGCGTTAGATTTAAGTGTAAGCGAGCGAGATGTAAAGTATTTAATGTTGAGAGATTTTTTTGTATTCCAATAAATTATTTTTAACTCATTTTTGATGTTTTTGTTAACCTCTAAGTCGCAGGTGCGTTTTCAAAATACAAAATGCATGAAGATTTAGTCAATTTGAACTCGATTGATATGATAAACTGACGCTGATAAAAACACTGTCAACCTACAAGGATTTCATTATGAGAAAATGGCGTCTAAACATGTCAAATCTATTGTTAAGAAATTTGTTCTAAGAAGTATATATCGATCTTTTCTATTTGATAAAATGTTTAATGAATTAAAAGAATTTATATAATGAAAAGTTTTATCTAATAATAAGTTTTTCAAATATATGACATTATGCAGATTGCAAAACATAGAATACACTTAAATATTCGAAATATTAAATTAAGATCTACATTACATATTGACGACTTGAAACAATTTTGAATAGTGCTAAATACGTGACGCCTTATCAGAATATATCAATGTCTTCGAATTTGATTTTGCGGGTTGACACATTATTGCTTATCAGTATCCAGATGCAGTTGCAAACAGGTGGTAGAAGTGAGTTATTATTGTAAAATGTACCTTATTAATACGTTATTAAGCTTTGTTTTTAACAGACAAAGTAAGAGGTTATCATTTGGTAGTTTTTAATATTTATTTCCAAAGAACTCCGTTATCTTACGAAACGTCGTTTGATTCGTCAACAGCGCTAATGTCAGAAACTATAAAAATTTGAAAAAATTTAAATGGCCGATTTTGGACGCCATAACGAAAAAAAATCGATTAACTATATTAAGTGGAGTATCTTTGAACAGGTATTTAAAGTTCATTTTTAGGTTTTTTACATCATTTTTTAGTCAGAACTACCATTTACAATCTATAACGATTCAAAGTTGTTTAGTAACGATTCTCTATGGTCTTGTTATAACGTTGGGTTTTCGCTTTTTTCAATTAATTACTTGTTTTTAAGCGACTTCAAAAAAAGCAGTGTTCTCAATTCGACGCGTATATTTTTTTTTAAGTATTAATGACTTCACGTTTATTTTTCGCGTAAGTGGAGTGGAGAGTCGTATAAGTGCACAATGACCTTAAGCGTTGGACGAACACTTCTGAGCTCTTTAATACTACTTACCTATACAGATACAGAATATAGATCGATAGAGAGATTACAGTTAAGGCTCTGTACAAACGTTCCCATTTTATGTACTTATGTATTATCGCCAATCCGTTTGTGTCTGAATCAGCTGGACAAAATCAAAATCAAAATATACTTTATTTAGACTTTTACAAGCACTTTCGAATCGTCAATACAGTAACAAAAAAAAAAAGATGAATTTACCACCGGCTCGTAATGTAGATTCTACCGAGAAGATCCGGCAAGAAACTTGATATATACTCTTTGAAAAAGTTTTACAGTAGGACACATAGCGGCGTAAGGGGTGCTTAATTTCATATTGATTAATCAGCTCGTGAGAGCTTACTTGAATATAATTTTTTTTGACAAGTTAAGAAAGACAGACTGTAGGTGTCCATTTGCGCAGCGCCTTATCGATTAAATTGAGTATCTTCAAGAAGTTCGTAGTTATTCTTATCTTAATAATAAATGCCTACTAATAAACGATAACGATTTATCTATTTATTTATAATAACATAGTTTGTCTGTTTGTAAAAACATTTAAGATAATTACATCTATACTAATATTATAAGGAGGTAAAATTTGTTTGTATGAAGGGGTTAATTTCTGAAATTACTCATGCATTTTGAAAAATCCTTTTTGCGTTGTATAGCCTCACAGTAGCGAAGTAGTAATCATAAACGCGAGTGAAACCACGAAGGGTAACTAGTTTAATATATAAAAATCCATTTTTTGATTTCATTGCTTTACACCTGAAAGTATTTACTGCCAGTACTCTTTTTTGACATTCACAGCTTTCCTAACTACATAGTTATCTTTATATTTACGGCGTATCTGTCAATAGGTTACAGAGTTGTTTTATAGCGGTCTCGAGACGGACTTCATTTTGAGAAAATGGCGTCTAAAGATGTCGAATCTATTCTAAATAAATCTGTTTGAAGAAGTATATATCCATCTTTTTTATTTAAATAAAAATATAATAAATTAAAAGAGGATTGATATATGAAAAATTTCGTCTAATAAAAAGTTTTTCAAATATATGAGATTATTGCAAATTGCAGAATCTGGAATGGAAAATTGCACTTCAATATTCCAAACATTATATTAAGAATATTTTTTCTGTACTTATTTAGTTTAGATTACTTAAAACTTTATAACTTTATTGAATAGTGTTAAATACGTAACTCATTATCAGGATATATTAATATCTTCGAATTTGAGTTTTACATAACGTAGTGATTATATACTCTTTGGTTTTACATCATTTAACGATCCATTCTATTTAAATAACCAAAAAATCGCAACGAAAATAAATTTATTTAAAACTGCAAGCAGAGTCATGCAAAAACTATAGTTAAATAAAACGATAACTCGAGAATTACGATAACTCTGCACTGTACTTTATTCAAGAGTCAGTGACAGACGTGAAGAAATCATCATGGCTGCCAAAGTTCCGCTGCTTAAATTGAATAATGGAAGAACAATACCGCAAATCGGTTTAGGAACATGGAAAGTAAGTTTATTGTATAATTTTATTAGCTTCACGTGTAACTAACTCAAACTCAAAGTATACTTTATTCACATAGCCTTTTAAATGCTTTCGAATCGTCAATTTATAAATTACTCTTGAAGTTACAAAGCGACTAATGTACAGCTAAATTATTCAGTTAGGAATATATGGACGCTGATAAGCAATACTGGGTCAAGCCACACTGACTTTATTTTGAGAAAATGGCGTCTAAAGATGCCAAACCTATTATTAACAAATATGTTTGAAGAAGTATATATCCATCTTTTCTTTTCTCTTTTGATAAAAGGTATATTTAATTAAAAGCAGATTGATATATTTAATATATTATCTAATAAAAAGTTTTTCAAATATTTAAGATTATTGTATAAATTGCAAAATATGGAACACACTTGGAAATAGAAACAATTATTTAAGAGATTTTTTTCCGTGCTTATTTAGTTTTTTTAATAATGTTAAATAGGTGACGTAGTATCAAAATATATCAATATCACTGAATTTGATTTTTTGTGGGTTGACACATTATTGGTTATCAGCATCCATATAATGACAGTAAATTTATACTGTATTTTGCGCATGGTACCTCGTTGACTAGTTAGTTACTAGTTATATATCGTCAGTACGAACTCTCCCTCTCTCTCTGGAATAGGTAATCTGCTATATATCGTAAATGTGTACTAAATAAGGATCTTGAAAATCCGGGATGGATTAAAAAGAGGGTTGAAAGTTTGTTAGGTATCAAATTTCTAAATATACGCGGGCGAAGCTCGGTAACTGCTAGTTGGACGCTGATAAGCAATACTGTGTCAAGCCACACGGACTTCATTTCGTGAGAATGGCGTCTAAAGATGTCAAACCTATTATTAACAAATATGTTTGGAGAAGTATGTATCCATCTTTTATTTTATTTTTTGATAAAAGGTATAATGAATTTAAATCAGACTGATACATTTAATATATTATCTAACAGAAAGTTATTTAAATATTTCAGATGATTTTATAAATTGCAAAATATGGAACACACTTGGAAATGGAATCAATTAAGAAACTTTTTTCCTTACTTATTTAATTTATATGACTACTTTTTTTTTTGAGTAATGTTATATAGATGATACAGTATCAAAATAAATCAATATAAATTGACTTTTTGTGGGTTGACAAATTATTGCTTATCAGTATCCAGTTATTCATAATTTTTCAAAGACTTAGTCTGTAAATGTCAGTTTGTGATCTTAAAGCTTAGATGATATAAGTCTTAAAGGTATCTAAAGTAATCTTAAGCTGTATAAATATGGATTATAATAATAATGTTGTTCAGATCTTATGTTACTTCGTGTAGATAACTAATCTTTAAACTATAGATAGGGAATATAATAAATAATAATATAAGAATAAATCACCATTAGTACTTTTAAACGGTTCAATTTAACTTGCCATATTTGTGTAATGTGTTGTACAAATGTAGGTATTGAGAATTTACACTTTTTCTTTCTTTATAATAATAATAACAGGCAAAAGAGCAGGCGTATCAAATATTAAGTACTAAATTAACTCGCGGAGTTTGTTATGATTAATAGGAATGGAGCAATGGTTGTAAACGTTAATTTGTAAGGCTTAAGGGCTCCGCAAGCCACGAGTGGAGCAACGCACGGGAGAGGCCGCGGACGTGCCTGCGAAAGCGATCCCGTAGCCTCTCCGTTTTCCGTGCTGTGGCGGCCATCGTAGGGGGTTTTAGTGAGTACAATCTCACATAACCCGGTCTCCCCCCCAGGAGTCGGGTATCTATGAAGATTTACCCTGCGTAAACAAAAAAAAAAAAAATTGTAAAACTTAGGTGTAACCGCGTTCCAATCAATAAAAAGATTCGTAATGCCATTAATCAAAGAATTGAATTGAAATTAAAGGTTCGTAAGTTGAAATTTATATTAGTTTGTTAGCATTTTATGCATTTTTCCGATTGTTATGAAAGTTTGTCAACTTATTTTTGGACCTGCGCATAGTAAGATTGACTATTTTACATTTGCAGAAGGGAAACCGCAATTTTTGGTTTATTATTTACCATTATTTTAGATTTATTGAAATTGTTTTCTTTTCTAAAGTGAAAGGTAAAATATCTGTTTCCTTTGTACAATCTGTATAAAATTTTTGTCTGTCTCTCAGAAAAAAAGTCACTGTCAAAGTTTTAAAAAAATATACCCAAAATATTTTACGTTCTTTCGCCGGCCGGCTGTCATATCATTAAGCCAGTTCTAAGTTTCTATTAAAGCATTAAAATTTTCATTATTTTCAGTAAAAAAAACAATGGCGCAAAAAGTGCCCAAAGTTAAGTTTACCAATGGTTACGAATGTCCCATATTAGGTATCGGAACTTGGAAGGTACTTTTAAAAATTAAAATCTTTATAAACTAACTTTTTTATCTAGCTTTAACTCGTGTGAATGAATAGAATTTGTTTTATAATACGCATATATACATAAAATATAACCTATAATCATTTAGAATACGTTTCAAATAGTATTATAATTCTTAAATAAGTTTCGGAGTTTACTGCGCACATACAAATGTCGCTCTCAGTCTTCTAAAATTGCTTGCTTTATTAACTTTTATTATCCTTTATACTTAAAAGAAATATAAAACACTTCCATTTAACATTTTGGGAGCTAATATCCATTTATATAATCAGATTTTCTTTATTTTCAAATTTTTTATTAAAAATGTAGAAAGAGACAGAGTTTAGTCAAAATAATTGTGTGAATAAATCTATTTAAAGTGAATTAGTACAACAAAAAACGCTTATTTAACATATTATATTATTAATAATTGAAAACAATACTCTTGCTCAATTGATTAAAGAAAAAAAAGTTGTATCAAATAATTATCTACAAACAAATATATAACACTATTATATGGATGTATAAATTTATATCAAGGTCGCACATTATATCATATAGTGTGTCAGATGTTATCAATTTACAAGTGCTGTGAAATTAAGTGCCATGATAATTTACTATCAGGGTCCTACTGAGTAGACAAACTAGGTACTTCGAGTATTTTGATGGTGATAAAAGAGGACCCACCGACATTACGGCAAGCGTATTATAGGAAAAATATATTGAATAATTTTTTTTGTGCTAAACAAGAATAAGGCATTGTGCCTAAA
The DNA here is from genome assembly GCA_037950945.1 of Hypolimnas misippus. NCBI lineage: Eukaryota > Metazoa > Arthropoda > Insecta > Lepidoptera > Nymphalidae > Hypolimnas > Hypolimnas misippus. The sequence continues at coordinate 6,158,276 of JBBEEQ010000002.1, forward strand.
TATAGAAAGTTATTTTGTAAGATGCTTTCCAGCTGAGTTTGTTGCGCGGGTTCTTCTCTGGCCTGAGGTTATACTTTTAAGCCGTGGTAGATTTATTATCTTGATGTTCAAAATAAGAATGTAAATTCCTATTTCGAATAAAAATACTTTGACTTTGTTTTAGTTGAGATGAAAATATGTATCGTCGTTGATATGATTATGGATTCTATCTAGAAATGTTAAAAATACATTGATTTCTTTTAAATTATGCATATGTTATAAGCTGTATTCTGGCACCCAAATTGCTGATTAGTTTGAGCGATTCAATAAAAGTGAAGTAAAGTTTAAATTGTATATTAAAAAGTCTTTGATAGCTAAAGCATATTATTCTGTACAAGATTATATAGATGATAATAATGCATGGATTTAGTATAGCTGGATTTCATACAAGATGTTTAATATACACATTTGTAATTTTTAAATGTATATACTTAAAAAGATAAATTTAAAAGAGTACTTATCGAGTTTCTTGCCGGTTCTTCTCGGAATCTACATTCTGAACCGGTGGTAGGTGGTATTAATTTAAGTAACTTTTATTTGTTTTGACGATTCAAAAGTGCTTTTAAAAGCCTACTTGAATAAAGTATATTTTGATTTTGATGTTGCCTAACAGCTAGTGACTGAGTATTTACAGATGAGAGTAACTTTGGGTCAACAAGTCAACGGACAAGTCAAAGTTGAAATTGAGTACAGATTTTTAACATAAAATAGTATGAATGTAATTTTTAGTTATAAAATACTAATGGCCCTTTGCAGTTTCACTCACTCTTAACATAAGGCTTTCATTTTGTGTGAAAGTTCCGTATAGGGTGTAAAATTTCCCGTTTTACACCATATACGGGACCTACTTGCTAAATTTTTAAGTTTGTCGGTGTTATCATTTCTGAAATTTTGTGATAAGTGAGTGACCTTTCCCTTTCATATATATAGATTATTGTTTGTATTAAAAAAAACCTTGTCCATTTATTTTATAATTGCAATTCTTAACAAATTCTAATATTAATACAAAATGTAATTCCTCCCAGTCGAAGCCTGGTGAAGTGACTCAAGCTGTGAAGGACGCTATTGACATCGGCTACAGGCATATTGACTGTGCATTCGTTTACGGGAATGAGAAGGAAGTCGGTGAAGCGATAACTGCAAAAATCGCTGAGGGTGTTGTGAAAAGGTATATAAATAAATAAATGCATCACACTCAGTGGCCCCATTAGGATCTTATGATCCGAGGGTCAGGACACATTACAACCACTTAGACCATGACAAACATCCATATGGTCAATACAGACAATTTACAGTGAGTAGCGCTCGAACCCTGACCTATAGCGGTTCAGTCAGTTGCAGTGACCACTGTGCCAACGTGTCATTGTTATATATAACAAAATTGGGTTACTGTATACTAGTTACATAATTTTTATGATATATGATTTCATTTGCCTCCACTCTAAATAAAGGACTAGCTAAAACATGGAAAAAATTTACTAAGAAAAAGTTTCGGAGAAAATTAATTTTGTATTGAACGGCTTATAAGTTAACACTATGTTTACTGATTCTAAGCAGGTTAAGAAGTCAGCCAGGTCAGGTTTTATTATAAAAAACCCTAATCAAAATACATTTCATTCATGTCCTTCATGAGCACTTTCAAATCGACAAAAAAAAAAAAAAAATTAATTATTTAATTTAAATCTGTTCATCTTATTTCCGCGACAAAAAATAGCCTCTGTTTTTCTTTAATGTCCCATCTATAACTATACTAAGATTAATCAAAATTGGTTTAGCTTTTCGGTGTGAAAGTTAACATTACCAAGAGACAGGAATTATGTTCATAAGTTTGGATTACCAATAGTCTACTCCCTAATTAAATTTATGTATCTGATCAGGGAAGAACTCTTCATCACGTCCAAGCTATGGAACACCTTCCACCGACCAGACTTGGTACGCGGTGCTCTGCTGCAGACCCTGAAAAACCTGAATCTGGAGTATTTAGACCTTTACCTCATCCACTGGCCCCAAGCGTACAAGGTTGGTTGTTTGGATGGTATCATGGAATATGAGTGTGGATGGACATAACATACTATTTATAAATGTCCCACTGCTGGGCAAAGGCCTTTCCTTCTATTAATGAGAATGTTATGAGTTTTATGTATACACTAGCTGTCCGTTGCGGTTTCGCTCGCGTTTATGGTTACTGCTTCGCTCCTATGAGTGGTAGCGTGACGTAATATAGCCTATAACCTTCCTCGATAAATCAACTATCAAACACAAAAGGAATTTTTCAATTCGAACCAGTAGTTCCTGAGATTAGCTCGTTCAAACAAACTCTTCAGCTTTATAATATTATTAAAAATGCTGATTCTCTGCGAGGCGAAATATACATGTGTCAGAATTTCACCCGACACATGCGGGTTTTCTCACGAATTTTACTTTAATATAATTGCAAATTTAACTATAACATAATTATCATTTTAAAATAACATATTTGCAAGTTTACATAACATATACATAGATATGGAGTCAAGATGGCCTAGTGGGTATAACACGTCGATCTGAACCGGTATCGCGGGTTCAAACCCTCATCTCGAGCTCGGCGGTGAAGGAAGACATCGTGAGGAAACCTGCATGTGCCGGGAGACAGACATGTATATACGCAGTGGAGCAGCGTGGGGGATTAAGCTCTAAATCTTCTTAATAGAAGACGAGGCCTTTGCCCAGCAGTGGGACATTTACAGACTGTTACTTTTTAATTTTACACATATAGATAATATTTTTTTTAGCGTTTTAATTGTAAAAATTGTTTACAGGAAGACGGTGAACTATTCCCCGCGGACGAGTCAGGGAAGATCCAGTTCTCCGATGTCGACTATGTTGACACATGGAAAGCCTTGGAGCCTTTCGTCGACGAGGGTCTGGTCAAGAGCTTGGGCATATCCAACTTCAACTCGAAGCAGGTGAAGAGGCTGTTGGATCATGCAACCGTGAAGCCTGTTGTAAACCAGGTGAGTTTAATGTATCATTAGTGATGTGCCGGATTTTTAAATGGTTGCTGATAAGCAATAATGTGTCAACCCACAAAGTCTCATTCAAAGATGAGATGTATTCTGATAATGTGTTATGTATTTAACGTTATTCAAATATTTTTCAAGTCATCTAAACTATATATGGAAAAAAAGTTTCTTAAATGTTTTGAATATGGAATTGTGTTCCGTATTTTGCAATAAACATTTGCATATGGTTTAAACAAAATTTAATTAGATTAATAGCTGAAAAGGAGAGAATTCGTGAACGATTAAATAAATACGGAAATCCAAGAGACAATTTAGAATTCAAGTTACTTCGCCGACGTTGTCATAAACTTTTAAACAGATGTTATGTTGTATATAAAAACCAAACTCAAGCCAATATCTCTAAGAATCCTAAAGCGTTTTGGAATTTCTTTAAAAACAAAAGAAGCAATGAATCTTCCTTACCTGCGTCAATGGCTTTAGATAACATTAAAGCTAATTCAGGTGTTGAAATTGCTAATTTATTTGCTAACCATTTTTCCTTAGTTTTTACAAACAACAGTAATAATACAATTGGAAATTTTAAACTAAACATCCCACACATTGGTAAAGTAAGCTTTCATTAAAATGCGGTTTTGAAGCAATTAAAATCTTTAGATATACGGAAATTCTCAGGCCCAGATAACATTCCCCCTATTTTCATCAAGCGATGTGCTTCGGTAATCGCTTTTCCATTAACGTTAATTTTTAATCAATCTGTAAATGAAGGTATTTTTCCTGATGAATGGAAAAAAGCACGAATTATTCCCATTTACAAAAAAGACGATCGAATGGATATAAAAAATTATCGTCCCATATCAATTCTTTCTTGTTTTTCGAAATTATTTGAGAAATTGGTATATCCCATAATGTCTAACCATGTGGGCCGTTTTCTTACAAGTGCCCAGCACGGTTTCAGGAAAGGTCTCTCTGTCGAAACCAATTTATCAGTATTTATTTCAGACCTGTCACGTGCTATTGATATGGGACAAGAAATTGATGCAATTTATACTGACTTTAGCAGTGCATTTGATAAAGTCGACCATGTCTTATTGCTAAACAAACTAAAGCATTATGGAATAGAGGGTTCTTTATTAAAATGGTTTAAATCTTACCTAGACATGCGATCCCAATGTGTTGCTATCAGTGGTTTTGAATCAAATACGTACTACGCAAAATCTGGAGTACCACAAGGATCACACCTGGGGCCATTATTGTTTGTTGTGTTCATAAATGACATTACTAATGAAATATTGCATTGTAAAAGCTCATTATTTGCTGATGATTTAAAAATTTATAGAACTGTTAATGACAAAAGAGATGCCCTACTGATTCAAGAAGATCTGAACAGGATATCTACTTGGTGTAATAAAAATAATATGACTCTTAATGTTAACAAATGCTTTTTCATAAAATATACTAGAAAGAAAAAACCAATTGTTTCTAGTTACACAGTTTGTAATAAAATATTACAAGAGGTTACTGAAATAAGGGATTTAGGAGTCATTATTGATAAAAAGTTAACTTTCACATCTCATGTTACCAAAATAGTTTCGAAAGCAGCTCGTACTTTAGGGTTTATTAGGCGCAACACTAAAGGTTTCACTCAAGCTACAAAAATTAAATTATATAATGCATTAGTACCGGCCATCTGGAATTTGCTTGTGTTATTTGGAATCCCACTTTTAATGTCCACTCTCAACGAATCGAAAGTATACAGCGTGCTTTTACGAGAAGTCTCGCTTTTTCAGCCAGTGGCATCTCACACAGGCAGCCATATAATCAGCGATTAACTTGGTGTAAGATGATATCTTTGAGGGACAGACGCACAGTCCTCGAATTATGTTTCTTATATAAAATTCTACATAACAGTGTTAAATGTACTAATTTAGTCGAGCGTGTATCTCTTTCGGTTCCTAGTAAATATCCAAGAAACAAAATTTGTAATATATTTCATATTCCTAAAACAAGAACACATATGGGAAATCAAGCACCTATCGCAAGGTTATGCAAAAGTTACAACACCATTAATAAAAATGTAACTTTCATTGACATATTTAGTGATTCCTTGTATGCTTTTAAAAGTAAACTCTTCAATCATTTTATTTAAATCGTTTTAGCTTGTATAACTTCTATTTAAGTAATTTCTTATAAATTAGGTTTTAATTTTTCTAATTTTATATTCAATAAATGTAATATATATGTATAATTGTACCGTGTTGAGCTGTTTGTGAAAGTCATGTACGCTAGTTATTGATGTATATATTAAGAACATGATTGTCTACTTCTGATTTAGTTAAGTGTGTTAAATATATATATTGTTAGCGTGCTTAAATAAAAAAAAAAAAAAAAAAAAAAAAAAAAAAAAAAAAAAAATACATCTTCAAACGACTTTGTTAAGAATAGGTTTGACATCTTTAGACGCCATTTTCTCAAAATGCAGTTCGTATGGCTTGACACAATATTGCTTATCACCAAATATCTATTCACAGTACGAGCTCATATTGTGGAACAAACTATCAAAATATATTCAAGAATGTGACACTATTATTCTCTATAAAAACAATTGAAAGATTAATTTCTCAACTAAGTTTAACCTCCGTCATAATTTATATACTTAATACTGTATTGTCACTGATATTTATGTATATTCTATATATAAATATTAGTAAGTATACCTCGTTTCACGTAAGTTTCACGTAAGTCGGTCTGAACACGAAGCGAGTCCGAACTCGCAAGGTACAGTCGAGTGAACAAGACTTAAAACATTGAATGTGTATGATATGAATGTAAATTGTTATAATATTATTGAATATTTTCAACCATTATATGACACACATCTCGGAAGAAAAATCACGACTCTCTATTACACTGGTTCAGTATTGATATTTTCAACTATTTTGAGTTTACACATTCAGTATAAATTGAACTAAAAACTGCTAAAGGACCATGATTGAAACACATCAATTATGTAAGAAGTATTTAATAATTAAAATTAACGAAATGTCTAAACGACTGTCCCGGTGGTTAATTTAGTGTTTGCGCAGCGTCATGTGCATAGTTCACCGACTTACGTGAAACGAGGTGTAATAGTCTGTAAATTTCCCACTGCTGGGCAAAAGCATCCTCTCCCATTAAGGAAAAGGTTTAGAGCTTAATCTACTATCCTGGTCCTTCGAATTGGATATACATGTCAGAATTTTTCCGGCACAAGCAGGTTTCCTTACGATATTTTCTCCTGGAAACTTCTTGCTTAATGAAATAAGCACGAGATATATTTAAACACAAATTCTGCGCTTGAGAATTCATCAGTGCTAGCCAAGGTTTGAACCCATGACATATTCCAACCACTAAGCTATCCGGCACTTTCATATTGAATATGAATAATATAAGGGTTTTGTTAATATTTTCCAGGTGGAATGCCATCCGTACCTCAGCCAGATACGATTGCAGGAGTTCTGCTCGTCCCACGGGATATTATTAACGGCCTACTCACCGCTGGGCTCTCCGGACAGACCGTGGGCTAAGCCCGGTGACCTGCAGCTGATGGACGATCCTAAGTTAAAGGCGATCGCTGAGAGATTGGGAAAGACTGTCGCTCAAGTGCTCATCAGGTAAAGAAGTCAGTTTTTAATTTGATTTAGCGATGCCCAGGGTATTGTGTTTGTCAGCCTTTGTATGTGTGTTTGTATCTTTGTGGGTGATCTTGATAAATACATACTTCGGTTCGTCATAGAAAGCGTAAATGTTTGGAAATATCAATATGGCTGATTTTGTATGCCATAATGTGAAAAATAAAAAAAATTAAACGATGAACTATGTCAAGTGGGGTATAGGTATTTGTAAATCGTTCTTGTGTTTCTCATATCGTTTCTCCATCATAGTTTACGATATAACGATTTAAAGTTGGGTAGGCTTCCGGCTCGCAAGTACGAAACGCTACTAAACGAGCTACAAAACGTCTTAATAAGAGAGAACTTGCTCAGCAGTGGGATGGTTACTTTTATTTTACATTCCCAGATACCAGATCGACCGCGGCAACATCGTCATACCGAAGTCGGTGAACAAGGCGCGGATCGCGTCCAACTTCGACGTGTTCGACTTCAAGCTGTCGGCGGAGGACGTGCAGCTCGTCAGCTCGTTCGACTGCAACGGCCGCTTCGTGCCGATGACCGCGTGAGTGTCTGTGTACATGCACATGTTCACGTAACGGACGCATGTTCACTTGATGTGCACACGTAACTCCTAACAGGCACATATTTTCCTAATATGCACGTAGCCACGTAAAGACATCACATCTAGCATCTGTAAAGTACACAAGTCTGTATGACCTGCACATGACTATATGCTGTACGCATGTTTCTATGATGTGCACATCTCTGTACACATAAACGTGTATGAAACATACAAATGTCTCTAACATGCACATGTTAATGTAACACATACTGTACTACACAAGTGCAAGTGGTCGAGATCTACGAGCCGGATGTATTTGTCTGGATGTCTTCAGACACGTGCGGGTATCTTTGCAATGTTTTCCTTAACTGGACACGAGATACGATGTTCGTCTTACTTTAACTAGGGACGCTAAATGGTCGGGAAATCTTAATATTTGTAATAAAAATTATCTGAAATACGTCGGTATTTCCGCCAAACGTTTTATTAATATTTATACGATACTAACGTCACTGTAATGTGTGTAAAGATATAGTAAGCTTTTTAGTTATTTTTTCACATTTTTAAAATCAATACATAGAATATTCTTTTTTTATGAAGACTTGGAGATGGTTTTTAATTAAATGTAAATAAATTTTCATTTTTCTCACTATAATATTAATCCGTTCTAAATACTTTTAGAATTTCAATTCATTAAACTTTAATAAGACCCATTAACACACAGGTAAAAAACCCAGCCTGTATATATATATATATATATATATATATATATATATAAATTGTAATTTTAGGGTTACAACAACTTACGTGGAAGGTATCGATATATATACATACAGATAAAAAAAATAAGGTGTGTTTTTTATCTGTGTGTTAATGGCTGTTATTAAAGTTAAATGAATGTATGAAATTAATAGAACCTTCTAAAAGTCTTATTGACTTTTCCTATTGTTTGTTGTATTTTTTTACTTCCCAAAGTTGATCCTTATAAGTGACACTATCAGATGGTGCAAGAATATAGTGTGTGTTTTTTTCGAAATCAGCAGATTCGATCCCTGGCTGGGAAAATTAATTTTTTCGAATAACTAATTATGCTGTATACTTTTCATCAAAATCGGTCTCCAGGGTCCTTTAAGTAATAAATAATATAAATTTTTGAAATTCCTTATACTTTCGCATTTGGCCTACCACGCGCAGTAAAAAACTCATCCTGTATATATTACTGTTATACATAAGTATTGTATGTTTTCAGATCGCTCGGTCACAAGTATCATCCGTTCGAGAATGACGAGTTTTAAACATCGAATTTATAGTAAGGCGTGAGTTGCACTTGTAGGTTTTAACTAATATAAACCGACTCTTAAACCTCTTAACGGTTACATAGTTAACTCAATGTACGCTGTGAATGTCAAATCAATTCAGGTGTAATTTACGGAAATCTTATGTAAATTCATGAGCAAAACTTACAAGTGTGATTCTCGCTTAATAATAATAAAACTTTGGGATGATTCCGTTTAGCCACCCTATAGGGATAATCGGAATCGCGTGTCTGTATTAATTTTCTTCCGAATATCCTCCCTGACTATTTACAGTCAATAACGCGATTAATTTAATTTTTCAATTTGTGTAATATGATTTTTGTTTATGTTACTAAAAATAATTTGGTTTATTATGTTCAAGGGATTTAAAATTATGTATTTAGTACCTCAGTGTACCTTGAGGTGGATAATCGGAAGAGCAGTCGGAATGTAATTCCGTTTATTCCCAGCTAGGGTGGACAAACGGACACGCGATTCCGATTATTCACTTCAGGGTGGATACTTTGGGGTGGCTAAACGGAATCATCCAAACTTTGTATTACATACTAAATATTGTTATAAGATAACTGGTACTATTAAAATAAAAATATATTAATATTAATGGAGTTTTATTGTTTATATATTTTTAACTTTCGCGATTAATACTATTCGTATTTAATATAACGGGTCTTTTCGCGGTAACTAATGGTAATACCTATTGCCCGACGTTTCGACGAAGTTTGACACTCAGCTCGTGAACACGACGAATGCATAATATAAAGATGTTACTACCATTAGTTATCGCGATGAGACCCTTTATATTAAATATGAATAGTTTTATTGTTTCCCAATTATAGAACTATATACATATATGTAATAAGCTCACAAATTTTGGCGTCCAGAATACCGACCATTTTGGATGACGTTGCCTAGCAACTAACGACTGAGTATGACTAAGTATATTTGGGTAAAAAAGTGAATTGACGAGCCAAATTTGGAAATGGGTACAGATTATTAACGTCAAATGCTTAGACCGTTAAGCATTGGGACGCATCTTATACGACCTTGGGTCGGGGGTCTGGAAACACACAAAACACTAATACAAACACCCAGACCACGACAAACATCCGTATGGTCAATACAGATGCTTGCCGTGAGCGGACATCGAACCCGCGACCGTTAGCGCTCTAGTCAGTTGCAGTGACTACTGCGCCAACGTGTCTGTCAAATTATTTAGTATTTGTACTATTAGTGTGCATATTGTATACTAGCGTAAAAATTCCATTAAAATATTAGGAGTACATAATTGCGCAGGAGTTCATACAAATTGTTAACGGTTGCGCCGGAGCACTTTCAGCCTGGTAAGAAGCCATCCTTGTCAACTAGCCCCTCCTCCTTGCTCCGCCCAAGAGGTGGTCAGTGTTAATCAGACCCGCCCAGTGACCAATCATCAACACTGGACGGTTGCGCCTGGTGCTTGGACCTTCCCTCCGTATTGTTAACGCAAGCTACTATCATAGTCCTCTGCGGTCCTGGTACTTAGTGAGTGCCTAACACCTAACGTCAACGTTACATAAGTAACCTATTAAAAATGTCACGAACTCCTGAGAAGTCTAGTTCTGAGTCTAATTTACGTCAGATCGAAGTTAACGAAGAATTTACACCAAAGACTAGTTTTGTAAACACCCGTATAAAGCGTAAGCGCTCGGAAGAGATTCTTTTTGAATTTTCTGAGTTTAAGAACGACATTAAGGATATGTTATCTTCTTGGATGTGCGAACAGAATAGAGAAAGGGCGCAACTCACGACTTCCTTAAAAACTATCGAAGATTCACTGTCATTCTTGTCCGCCCAATACGAAGATATGAGAAAAGCAATGGAAGTTTTTGAACGCGAAAAACAGAAAGATAAAGAATACATACAAATCTTAGAAAACCAAATTGAAGGCTTACAAAAATCGCAACATAAATGCTCATTAGAGATTAAAAATGTTCCCAAGTTAAACGGTGAAACAAAAACCTCGCTCATGGACATGGTTACCAAATTATCGAATACCCTGAATATTATACTCGAAACAAATGACATCAAAGATATCTATAGATCGTCCAACAAAGGAGATAAAAAACCTATAATTCTGGAACTGTGTTCATATATACAGAAAACGAATATAATGAAAGTACAACAATCAAAACAAAACTAATAAACTAAATGCACAACACTTGGGGTTAACGAGCCATAATACACCGGTTTTCCTATCAGATCGCCTAACCCCAAAAAGGTAATAGATTGCTTTTTTTTGGCCAGAGAATTCAGCAGATCAAACACTACACATTTTGCTGGACCGCCACTGGTGATGTGTTAGTGAGGAAGGATGAAAACTCTCCAATTATAAAAATAATAAGTGAATCACAAATTAGGAGTATGTATGAATTTAACAAATGACTAGTTACTCTAGAAAATTACTTACTTTCTTTTATATACTTTACCGTACTTTCCTACTTCAAAATCGATACCTCCCACGTAAGTTATTGTAAGCCACAAAATTGCCATTAGCGTTTTTACTGAATACTACACGGATTTGCATTGCTTAATGCATTCAAAGTGAAAAAATACCAAAAATCTTTTTTTTTTCAAGGAAAGTTACAACAAAATACGCCTGAAAAAGGCGCTCTTAATAACGCTCCTACTGATCATTCAACGGTTCTTTTAAATCTTACGTACAAGCATAACCGAATTTTATTTAAAACAAAAGTTGTTACTGATTACGTTTCAGCTTTTAACGATATAAAAAATAACCTTGTGGATATATTGACTATTGAGGATCCGACAATCGCTACCGAAACTTTGATGAATAGAATAACGGCAGCATTTAATAGTAACAAAATAACATTTACGATACCTAACAGAAACAGTCACTTACAGCCTTGGATTACCCCTGGTGTTTTACGTTGCCTTAGGAATCGTGATAAACTCCATTTAAAACTTAAAAGGAATCCTGATATTAAAAATAACTAACACTCGGTACAGAAATTTTTGTCACAAACTCGTAAAAAAACTAAAAACTAGCTATGAAAAAATAAACTAGATAGTTCTCAATATTCTAAAACACTTTGGAAAGCTATTAAATCAATATGTTATATTAGTAAAAATAAAACTGAACATACACATAAACTTATCAATCTTTCGACGTCCCCTGTACAATCTGCTAACCTTGTCAATGAACATTTTTCTAATATGGGTAGGAATTTGGCTGAAAAACTTAAAGATTCACCCCTACCTCATGTCACAGTAATTTGTCAGAAACATTCACCCAAATAAACTCCTTTGTTCTCCTCCATACCGACCCTAATGAAGTAGTTACAATTATAAATAGTCTTTCAAGTAACTCTGCTTCTGGGTGGGATAATATTCCTACTTCATTTATTAAAATGGCTAGGCACACTCTTGTACCAATATTGTGTCACATCTACAATCTTTGCTTCACAAACGGTTGCTTTCCTAAACCTTTTAAACAGGCTATTGTAACACCAATATTTAAGGGTGGGGATGGGGACGATGTCGATAGCTACAGGCCAATTTCTGTAATTTCCGTACTAGCTAAAATTTTTGAAAAACTTATTAACAATCGCTTAAAACAATATCTCACTAATAATAATCTCTTGTCTTCAAGCCAATATGGCTTTAGAAATAGCATTTCAACTGAAGACGCAGTTCTAGCATTAACGAATGAAATAAGCAATCAATTGAATTCTGGTAACAAATGGAGTGTTCCTTGACTTGGCTAACGCTTTCGACACCGTGTCCATTCCCATCCTTCTTGAAAAGTTATATAATTTTGGTATAAGAGGATTGCCCTATACACTACTCTCAGATTACTTAACCGACCGTCAGCAATTACTAAAGTTGAATGAGTATGTTAGCCAACCCTCAAGTGTCAGTTATGGTGTCCCACAGGGAAGCGTATGAGGACCTACCCTGTTCTTAATTTATGTAAACGATCTCTGTAAGTATAACGTTCAAAACTGTAAAATTTACACGTACGCTGATGATACAGCCCTCATCTTTAATGCAAAATCTTGGGACGAGCTACATTCTATAGCTGAGTCGGGAATTCATCGAATTTCTTGCTGGTTAAAGTCTAATCTTTTAACATTAAATATAAATAAAACTAAATATGTAACCTTTTCAATCCGCAAAACTACACAACCGGACTCCCACTTTAATCTGAAAGTTCATAACTGTAATTATCCTGATTTAAACACTTGCTTTTGTGATAACATATCGAAAACAGATAAGATAAAATATCTTGGTGTAATTATAGACCAGCATCTCACCTGGAGACCTCATATTGAGAGCATCGTTGACAAGATAAGAAAAATTACTTGGGTTTTCAAAAAACTTAGACAAGTTGCGAGCGACGCCACTCTTATTACCACCTACAAAGCACTAGCGCAATCTATATTAAGCTACTGTATCCCTGTATGGGGAGGTGCGGCTAAAACGCATTTAATAATTTTAGAAAGAGCGCAGAGGTCTCTCATAAAAGTAATGGTTTTCAAACCGTACCTTCTTCCAACTTTTGATTTACACAATCAGTACAAATTACTGACAAATCCTCAAATATATATTATATTAAATTGTACTTAAAATTCATCATCATTTACCTTTTGTTCCCTCTCAAACCCAAAACCGTAGGCGTAAATCTGTTTCTCGTATCCCAAGTAGTAAAACCAAAAATATATTTATAAAATTGTTCACATTTCTTATCTATACTAATAATAAAATTCTAGAGGGTCGATGTCTGTACATGGAAGATATATGAAAAAAAATCTTACTGGAGGCCTTTACCAACGCAATAGAACCCAAAACAAAGATTTTTAGAATTCTTATCTGTTTGTCTGTTTGTCTGTTTATCTGTGCGTTTGTGCACGCTAATCTCAGAAACGGCTCATCCGATTTAGATGCGGTTTTCACTAATATATTGTGGTAAGCTTCACTTAACATTTAGGGTTTGTTTCATGTCAATCGGTTCATAAATAAAAAAGTTATGTCAATTTAAGGGTTCACGTCGAACATTATTTAGTACTTTTCACTAAATGCATGAAAGTATATACAGTACTTATATCAAAAAATACATTTTTAAATTTTTGTCTGTCTATCTGTTTGTTCCGACTAATCTTTAAAACGGCTGAACCAATTTTGATGGTACTGTAATCGCGATAACAAAATATTGTAGAACCCAATAAAATAGTGAACAATTTCTGATTTTAAAAGGGAAGGTTATACATCTATACATATAAATGGATGCTGATAAGCAATAATGTGTCAACCCACAAAAAGTCAAATTTTAAGATATTGATGTATATTGATACTACGTCACCTATTTAACATTATCCAAACAAATTTAAAGTCATCTAAACTAAATAAGTATGGAAAAAAGTTTCTTAACTAAATGTTTCGTATTTCAGGTGCGTTCCATATTTTGCAATTTATAAAATAATCTCAAATATTTAAAAACTTATTATTATATAACATATTAAATAAATCTATCTGCTTTTGATTCAATGTACATTTTATCAAAATAGAAAAAAAAGATGAATATATAGGTGTTCAAACTAATTTATTAAGAATAGGTTTGACATCTTTAGACGCCATTTTCTCAAAACGAAGTGCGTGTGGCTTGACCGAGTATTGCTTATCAGCGTCCAAATATAATTGATGTGTCTGTTTGTAATTTTAAATAAATGCATATGTGTATACTTTATACACGGTAGGTACTGACAACAAAATTAATAACTTTAAAATTTTTGTCCGTCTATCTGTCACTCAGTTTGTTACGGCTTATATCTTAAACAGCTGGACCGATTATGACGAAACTTTCACTGAACAGAAAGCTAATGTAATAAGGAATAAAATTGAAACCAATGAAATAGTGAACAAAATCTAATTCAAATAGGGAAGATATATCTATATTATATAAATATAATAATTTCAAAAATAATATATTTACTGGGTAATTTTTTAACTGGATATGATAGAACAAATCCGAAACTATAAGCAATAGCGAAAAATAATGAAAGGAGTAACAGAGCCGATTTTAATAAAAACTAAAGTTCCCCTAGCCAAAAACGAACACGTTGATTTTTAAAAAAATTAACATTCTGTATGATGGTATCATCTGATACTGTCACATATTATAAGAATCAACTTCAGAGAGGTATTAGTATATAGTTAGCTGTAACAAAAAGAAAGGGAAAATTGATTCATCTTTTTAGGAATTATCTAAACCTACTTAGGTAACGGAGTAGGTGACGGGGACCAAAACAAACGTCACATTCTATCAACTTTGTATAGCTCACATAGAAAAAATAGACAAACATAAAAGAAGTCACTGTGAGTTATTAATTTTATATATTTTTGATTGTATTCTTTACACTCTTCCTTACTTTAGTAAGTGACTAGCATTTTGATGCAAATAAACAAATCGTTCGAAGTAATTTAAGCAGACTTTTTTTCTAAACTTACCGGGAGCCATGATTTAATTATGTATATTCGATATATATAGAATCGATTACTCAACTTCTAATTTATGTATAGATTTAATGTTATTTTGTTAAAAAATAAATCTTTTCCTTCAATTTGTCTCTTACTATTTCTTTCCAAAAGTTGATTCTTACAAGTGACACTATTAGGTAGGTGGTGCAATAATACAGAATGTGTTTTTTTTTTTAATTAGTGGGTTCATTTCCTGGCCAGGAGAATCATGAAATCAAAAAACTTATGATGCAGTTTTAGATTTCTCAAAATCGGACACGAGACTCCTTTAAGTATTTTTCGCGATTCCTTAAAGTTCCGGATATGGCCTATCAAGCCCAGTTAAAAAAGTCACCCGATATATAATACAACGAGAACCTCGGCGGGAACATACTGTTATACAGTCGAAATTTTAAAGACTAGCATAAAACACTTTTCTTCAACATTGATAGTGAAAACCGTGGAGGAATACCGTATCTGAGTCTCTAAAGTCTGCTTTAAATACAACCAGAAAGTTCCCAAATCTAAAGTAAGAAGCTCCTTTCTTGAGCAGCACCGCAGACTATTATAACCTTGCTTTGCAGGAGACATGCCAAGCAATCTGTAATCCACGCGAACGAAGTCGCGGGCACAGCTAGTATTACTATAAATCTCACTGTTGACAGTCATTGTTGACTTCCTAGTTGTCTTGGTGGATGAGCGGGGCACCCAGTAATACGGGTTTGCACCTAGTACAGGGCCCTTGCAACTTTTTTGTAATGTAATCCTTAAGTCAATAAAGTTAATTTTTATTTTTTTTTATTTTATTATTTTTATAGTACAATATTAAACGTCAAAATAATTAAATGATATGATATACATTTTACATTTACCTGTGTTACGTAGGGTAGACAGTGTCTTTTTGCCTATATGAACCGCACTGATCTATAGTAATATAAAACGCTATTTTAAGCAGGTTTAGAATAAAAGTCGCACGATCGAGACATACATTCATTTACTCGAGTACAAAATAATGTAGAAAGTTTACAAAAAACTTACTAGATCACACAATAAATTAACATACAAAATAAACACAGGCTAAAACTAGTGAGGACTACGCCCGATCTACAACATGGCGCCCATTAAAAAGATAAACCCGAATTTACGTTACGAAATTAATGGCATAATAACATTAATTTTACCAACACGTGAAAACATACATTTTACAATAATGTATTAAATTTTTGCATGCATTGTAAGGCGAGAATGTAATTACTTATTTATTTATATATATATATATATATATATATATATATATATATATATATATATATATATATATATATATATATATATATATATATATATATATATATATATATATATATATAATTACAGCTGTAAATGTCAAACTAAGACACTGACAGTAAATTCTTTTGAGTGTACGTTATCCGTATAAATTACAAAAGTATTTCTCGCTTAAAACTTGTTTACACGTCAAATTATAATAAAATTAAAGCCATAAGTTTATATTTCTATCATTAATTTCGTAATGTAATATTAGGCTTAAAGTTTGAAACGTTATAGGATGTAATTTACCGTCACGACTGACGGATTGCTAAAGCCAACTGACTACAGCTCGTTCACGCTTGACCGTCAGCACCACACGATCACAGAACATCGGATGTAGCTAGCATTTCGTTCGGTGATTAGGAGAGCCGGAAGTTAAATCTCCTCTTACACTTCCCTTATTCATACACCCCCTTCATGCTTCAGTCCTTATTAAAATTTTTCGTCTACAATGTCATGTCTACTTCATAGAAGCTTTATGCATGCTAAGTCTTAGCCTAATCAGTTTAAAAATGACAAAGTTTCATACAAACTTTCATCCCCTATTTTATCCCCTTAGGGGTAGAATTAATCAAAATCCTTTCTAAGCGGATGCCTACGTCATAACATCTACCTGCATGCCAAATTTCAACCCAATCCGTCCAGAGGTTTGGGCTGTGCGTTGATAGATTACTATGTCACTCAGTCAGTCACCTTTGAGTTATATATATTTAGGTTAACAGGGACATAATGTAAGGTCAGTTAGCTTGCTTTTTCATTGATCGTACGAAATGCAGCTACTTAAGCTATTTTACGACGATTTTTTGTGAGAGTGGTATCGCCTCTAATAGCGACACTAACGTCCGAAAATATATGCAAATTATTAAAACACGTCAGTCGTAACTGTAGCTCACGGCCTATAATAAGTTTCCAACTTTAAGTTAAATAAAAGATTAAATAAAGATAGATATGTAATACAATAAAATAAATTTAAATACTATAAATTGATATGCGTATGTATGTACCTATTAGGCGATGCGTAACAGACGCTTTTCTTTCCCATTGCTTACACCGAACACTTTGATTGTTAATCCGTTTGTGTCCAGTGGAAGCAACTGGACACATAGCGGCTACGTCGTCAGGGAGTACTTGATTTCGTATTGATTATATAAAAATAATTATTGACTGGTGTCTTGTATACGACACGGCACAAGTGTCTTCATTTCTGCAACTTGCACAAGTTAATTTTTGCAAGCAATTATGAAACATTTATATTAATTCAAAATACACTCTGGATTCTCTACGACGAAAAGCGTAACGAGCGAAAACACGACCAACACAATGACGAAATCAAATGACGACACTGCCCACGTTTTTCCAGGGCCTTATAGAAAACAAGAAACTCGTAAAATGAAACATGTAATTCACAGATAATATAAACAAGCTCGTTACACACTCGTTTACGCGATAATTGCCATAGAGAATAAATGCTTAGCGTTGCCATTGCGCATTATGTTTGCCATTACGTTTGCTCTCCCATAGATATCTCCCATTGAAAAAATATAATAAGTATAATATATATTTCTATAAAAGTATAAAGTACCACAAGCATATTATCTAGCTCATTCCATTATCCCTTATAACTTAAGAAGTCTCACTATACAAGCCCATTATATACAAGTTTATATATAAAATGGTATCAAACATACCTACGATAAGTTAATTCGTTTATAACTTACAGATGTTATTCTCGCTTTAGGAGTGAATCACACGTGAAGGTTTTAATGTCGTAACTGATATAAAACAACTAAACTTGGTATTAGTTTAATTATTTGGGTATTGGCTTTCAGTTGTGCCAATTAGCACAAGTCATTTCGCCTATGTTATTTGGAATGGAGCAAACACGATGGAGATTGATCAGTCAAAAATAGAACCTTAATTAAATTTTAGAAACATCCTAAATTACTGTGAACTTGTAATCGCTAACTAGGTAAACTTACGAAAGCTGTATCAATAAATATGTCACAGACAGTAAATTCTTTCAGATATTAAGGCAATCATAAATAATTTATGTAACCAATTTCTATCGTGTTTTTTCCATTCCACGTGACATTGGCGAAATAATGTCTAATTGGCACAACTAAGAGCCATTAACCAAAGAAATGAATAATTTATGTAAATATTATACAATAATTAGACTTATAAGTTTTTCTCTTGGACTTTCATAAAGATTTACAGAAGTCGTTTGTTATTGTCTATATTTTTGACAGCCCCAGCTTTTGTAAGGTTACCCTTAACCGTTACTAGCTTACAGAGTTGTTTTATGTCAACATCGAAAGTAAAACTTACAATTGTAATTCTCTTTATAGCGAGTATCAAATTAGAGATTGTCGTAGTGATACTGGGTCCTCTAGACTGCACATTTGGTCAACGGCGACTGGCAACTTAAACATGTTTTGTCTATTTAATAGCGACTAATCAGTGTTCGTTTTGTAGCAGACATGCGAGATATGTATAAAAATCTGTATCTTGTCGTGACATAAGTAACGAATGATTTTAGAGATAGCAACAGACAAAGTTAACCCATTAAGCGCCAATATGATTTAAGCAGTATTTTAAACCCGAATCTTGCATTTTTTTAAATTATTAGTCACATATTTAAATACAAAAGGAAAAATAAATGTTTTCCTATAAAGGATAGTTTTAGTGTACTCGCACGAGTACAGCGGTCACAAACTTACTGAATCGTCCGTATGTAAAAGCTAAGTTACAAAAACTGTACTCAAACGAGTACGACGGCGCTTAATGTGTTAACAAATAGATAATGAAGACTTTAATAAAAAGCAATCAACTTCTAAAAAAAAATACGTATTTTCGTTTACTTTAATGACATACTTAATTCCAAACGTTTAGATTTCAAAATTAAACTATAATGAACTATGAAACAAAATTGAAAGTATATTATTTTATATAAAAAAAGAATTTTCAAAATCGATTATGAAATGACGTAGTTCTGAGTTAACAGAACAATTTAAGAAATGCACGGCATGTATAAAGAATCTAATTTAAATAATCGGTTGAAAATATAGGTCAAAATCGCTGCTAAAGAATTTTAGAATTGCAGCGATCACTGGCACTATGGCGAGATAAAAGCGCTGTGTAAACATAGACACTTTTTATTCCAGTTGCTTACACTGAACACTTTGATGGCCAATCCGTTTGTGTCCAGTGAATGCAAGTGGACACATGGCAGCTACGTCGTCAGGGATGATTTCATATTGATTATATGAAAATGAAATATTGACTGGTGTCTTGTGTCTGACATCGTGTCTTCATTTGCGTCTTAATCATGTATGACACGTTCAGTATTAAAGTGACCTAAATCAAAATCTGTGTGACACGAGCTAGCTAAATTAGTAATTTAAATCAAGTTTCATATAATTCCGATTCATAATCTATTATTTTGAAAAGTGTAAACATTTTTTGCGTTTTATGGGCTATATGATTATCTTGATCTATATTTTGGTCGACGGAAATTAACGAGTGTAAGGACCCAGCGTTGTATCTTTAACGTTGGTATGTTTGGTTAAGCATTTTACGCATCATTTACATTAATGTACTTGTGAGTCGCCACAGAGTACTGCCTTGCTCTGTATGAGACACTAGTCCACGCGAATGAAGTCGCAGGCACAGCTGGTTATTAATAAATGCTTTTAATGACATGATATTGATGTAAAAATCGACTTAGCAATGAAAATATAACGTAAATGTAACGTTTTCAGGGTCTCGCACCGAGAAGTCATTTTAGATAATTTCATAATGTTCGTTTACTTTATGCTAAAACATTTCATGGGCTATATTAACTGGATTTTTTTAATATTTCATATATAAAATCGTATAAATCTTAATCTACTCCATCAAAATCCATTTAGTTGTGTCACGTTCGAAATATGTTTTATGAAAATTTAAAACAAAATTTAAAAAATCGTATCGTTTGTAATATAAATTAATTTTACAATAAATAATTAAAATTAATTCGTTAAACACACATACAGTACACTCGTAAATCACAACAATTATCACCGATTTTACGATCATTACATATTTTTTTTAACATAATTGCAAGTTTACAATAACATAATTGCAATATTAAAATAACATAATTGTAATTTTACAATCGTACAATTGCAATTTTACAATCACACAATTGCAATTTTACAATAACATAATTGCAATTTTACAATCACACAATTGCAAATTTTACAATAACATAATTGCAATTATTATAATTACATAATTGTAATTGCAATCAATAAATTACATAAACGCATTAAATGCTACTGTTACATTATTTGTAGTCGTTACATATTTCATAAATATGTAGTACATGCATTTCGTCTCATTTCCCTTTAATTAATTTAACATTTCAACACAATTAAAACCTGTTAAGTAATTTTAAAACAATATCGAATTTACTAAAAGATTACATTTTTTTAGAAATTAATACCCTAAATAATAAAAATCAGGGTTGAATGATATTAAAGAGTCAAATTTCATATTTTTTACATAATATCTACTTTTTCATGGACGAATCGAATCAAACGCGGGCAAAGCCGCAGACAGAAACTATAGTTATGGATAAAAATAATTGATTTCATGCCCTTAATTCGTATATTCCAGATTTTCGACTATAACATTATAGTGGACCCTCGGTAATCCGACACTATCTAATTCGTGATATACATACAACATTGATTTCTCCATATTTTCGTTTATATAATAACGTCCATTATTACGAGTAGACGGTTTTACCCCACAGATAGAATTGGGTCTTCCGAATTATTCATATTCCGGATTACAGGTTTGTGGTATCTTACAATTCGACACTGCTTTGCTAAATGTTTGTCGTTTTACGGAGGGTGAACTGTTTAATAATAGATATAATTGCACGTAGACGATTTAACCCGACAGACGGAATTAGAGTTCTTGACTATACTATTTTCCAAAAAGTTTCGCACTAAAATCTTGTGGTGTCTTTTAATTTGACAAATTCGTTAATTCGACACCGCCTTGTACGACGTACGTCGGTTTACCGAGGATCATCTGTATATTAATAGAGATAGTCGAAAATCAGTCGAATACATTCGACGACGACGAAGAAGACGTATTTCGTCATATTTCATTTACTTTTATGCTGGTAACAGTCTAATCTAAATTTTTATTTATTTCCCTATAACATTATATACATCAATTACATAATTATGATTACATACACTAAATATAATATCGTAACTACTAATGACGTGACTACGGCTGGGGTTTTCATAGACTGGCGCCGTCATATAGCGGTCGTAATACAACGTACGGGATATAGATCATCTTGATATTACAGCAATAAAAAACGTTCTGTACACGATAATATCTCTTCTAAAGCGTCCGCTAAATGACGTTCACCGTAATCGTAGAAAACCGGAGCTTAAGACGGCGTTTATAAAGCTTCAGCCACACTTACAAACAGTCTTTATCTTCCATACAAAATACTGAAGCTATATAAACGCTATCGCCTCGCTTCGATAATCTATGTGTGATATTATACATTAAAATGATACTAAATAGTTGCCGATATATTTAGACGCTGATAAGCAATAATGTGTCAACCCACAAAAAGTGAAATTCGGAGATATTGATGTATTTTGATACTGCGTCACCTATTTAACGTTATTCAAAATAATTTGAAGTAATTTTAAGTACGGAAGAAGTTTCTAAATTAATTGTTTCGATTTCCAAGTGCGTTCCATATTGCAATTTATACAATTATATCAAATATTTAACGTTTTATTAGATAATATATTAAATACATCAATCTGATTTTAATTCATTAACCTTTTATCAAAATAGAAATGAAAAGATGGATATATACGTCTTCAAACATATTTAAACGCCATTTCCTCAAAATGAAGTCCGCGTGGCTTGAAACAGTATTGCTTATCAGCGTCCATTTGTGAAAAAGAAAACATGCAAAATTTACATAATTTAAAAGTGATGCTAATATGGAAAATATTTGAACGAAAGTTTGATCGAAATCGATTCAGCGATATTCATAACTAAAACACAATAATCAAATTTTGTATTCTCTTAGGCGTTACACAAATAAGTTTTGCTCTCAGACTTTCATAAAGATTTACATAAGTTTTTTAACATTGAAAGCGTGAATGATAAACGATTTTTGTAAATTTTATGTCTGTTTCTTACAAGTGTAATTCTCGCCTAAGACACATTGAAATAAAATTGTTTACAAAGATTTTATTTCAGAAAAATATAATAATATACAATTTTACAAAGCGGAAGAATTCGTCTGTATATTTGTTTAAATCCGCTAACTTCAGAGCTTCGATTTTAAATAATTTTTAGTGTCACATAGTTAGTTTTTTGAGAAAGGTGAAGTAATATAGCCTATAGGATATTAAGTTTTCCGTCGGGGTGTATAATATTGCCTATAAAATACAATTTTCGAAGTGTGATTTAATATCGCCTATAGGCTATATTACATCACGCCACATCCCACAGGATCGGTGATGACCATGAACCGCAAAACACTTAATTTACTAGGTTTAAATGTGTTTTTATCT
Source organism: Hypolimnas misippus (assembly GCA_037950945.1). NCBI lineage: Eukaryota > Metazoa > Arthropoda > Insecta > Lepidoptera > Nymphalidae > Hypolimnas > Hypolimnas misippus. The sequence goes on from JBBEEQ010000002.1 coordinate 6,181,295, forward strand.
AATTAAAATAATTATTGTGATAATAAAAAAAAACAACGATCATTTACCCGGCTGACTTATAAAGAAGGTAATGTTTTTCGCGCGCATGTTCATTATATTGTTAACTATAAGCGTAAACGGCTAAATCGATTTTGATGTGGCAATGCATTAGTCTCATATTCGTCATGCTATGTGACGTCAGAGGCAAACAAAGATGGCGGACGTTTTCTGTCAAAACCTTTTGTAGCTAATATCGTAAGGCAGTCGGGTTTTTTTAATTTTTCAATAACTTCTAATTATACTTTTCAGTTAACAAGCGAATGTACCCAAAATATTGATTGTAGGAATAATAATTATTAACGATATAATTAAATAACGCAAATGAATATATGAAACGATTCAATTACATTTTGTACAATATGTAAATCGATTTTACTTGAACCGAATTAAATTGAATTATTTGGACGCTGATAAGCAATACTGTGTCAAGCCACAGGGATATAATTATGAGAAAATAACGTCTAAAGATGTCGAATCTATTCTGAGTAAATCTGTTTGATGAAGTTTTTATCATATAATGAATTAAAAGCAGATTGATATAGATATTTTTTAAAAATTAATAATAAGTGTTTCAAATATATTAGAATATTGCATATTGCAAAATATTGAGCGCACTTTAATAAACATTAGATTAAAAAATATTTTCCGTTCGTATTTAGTTGAGATGAATTGAATTTTTTTTTGAATAATGTTACATACGTGACGCAGTATCAGAATACATCAATATCTCCGAATTTGACTTTTTGTGGGTTGACACGTTATTGCTTATATCCATTTGTTTTATTTCAAATTACTTTAACTTAATTACATGCGTTATTTTTTTAATATATTAGTTCGTTTACGTTTACATATTACACAAAATACAATAAAATCGATTATAAATATTAAATTAAATTAGTGATGTGCCGGATATCACCGTATTCGCGGATATCCGAGATAAAACAAATATTCATATCCTACTAACTTTCAATACATAGATAACATTTTATGTATTATATGCCAAGTCTCACACTAAACTATAAAGAAAACTATAGACCCGACTAAACTAAAGAGACATTGTCGAAACAAATCGTCAAGTGGCGCCACTATCCTTTCAATGTGAAATTTAAGATCCGTATATCCGTATCCGACACAAAATATCCGTTTCCGTACACATGAACGTTCCGACACATCACTAAAAAAATCGAAGTCGATAATCGTTGTAATAATATTTTTAATTTTCGTATAACATTTTCGTTTTGTTAAATACAAAATTTATTTACAAATGCTAATGAAACGAGATATCGCCGTCCTCTTCCAACACCCTCCGTTGAAACGAGACAGAAGTCTAAGACACTTAGAAAATATAATTTTATTCCCCTTTCAATCTTTTGCTGAACTCCTCTTGCTGTAACTCTCTCCATTCCTTTTTAGCTTTTATGCGTTTTAATTGACCGTCCCTGGAAAAAAAAAAAACAATATTAAAAATTGTGAAATATTATAGGTTATATTATGGACCCTGATAAGCAATACTGTGTCAAGCCACACCGACTTTATTTTGAGAAAATGGCGTCTAAAGTTTATGTCTATTTTTTCTTTTCCATTTTGATAAAGGGCAAAGTGAATTTAAAACATTTTGGTATAATAATAAGATTTATATAATAATAAGTTTTTCGAATTGTGAGATTATTGTATAAATTGCAAAATATCGAACGCACTTTGAATTCTAAACATAAGAATTAGAAACTTTTTTCCGTATTCATTTAGTTCAATTATCAAAATACATCAATATCTCTGAATTATATATTTTAAACTTTCACGATTTATTATAATGCTGGGATGAATATTGTCCCCTCATAATATTAATATTGTCTTTACCGTTATAATGCTGGGAACACACTACACTAACACAATTCGAAGTACTTGACTTTTGTTTAAATTTAACAATATTAATATTGTGAGGGTAGGCGAAGAAAACATTGTGATGGTAGCCGAAGAATCGCGCACTCTCCGCCGGAGGGCGCGCGGTATAGTCACCTCGCGACCACAACGGATGCAACTTTGTCGAAACGTCGGGCAATAAAAAGGTATCACTACCATTAGTTATCGCGATAAGACCCGTTATATTATATACGAATAACTCCGAATTTGACTTTTTATGAGACACATAATAGCTTATCAGTATTCATATATACCTAAAAACCAAATAATGATAGCGTTAAAAATCCTCACCACATGAGATCCACCAGGCCGCCGCGCCTCGCTATCACCGCCTTCACCCGGTTCGCGAAGTCCACCGCGTTCTCGCCCTGCTCGCGGTGCATCGCGGGGAGGTACCACACGTCGCAGACTATCGCCCACGAGGTCATCATGTTCAGCAGGTAGTGCAGCATGCCGTAGCGGGAGCTGTTCCAGAACGCGTCTCCGAAACGTGGGTCGTATCTGTGGAATTGGATGGTTTACAAAAGAGAGGTGAGGGGTGATTTCCTGTTGATTTGGAGGTAGGGTTGCCAGATGCCAGATATTCTCGCAGGATAACTATAGCTAATTGTATCAAACGATATTGTACAAAAATATTTTTAAAAGAGTAAGTACTGAGTTTCTCGCCGGCTCCTCTCAGTAGAGTCCACACTCCGATGGTAGCTTCACGTGGAACTGACATCACTTTGTAAATTGACGATTCAAAAGAGCTTGTAAAGGCCTATTTGAATAAAGTATATTTTGAGTTTGATGCGTGAGAAATTCGGCATATATACCTTAACCCAAGAAGGTAACATTGACTTTGGGAAGTCGAAAATTCGGCGTTATAACTTTATTTTGGAAACACTGTGTAATGGATAATGCCAATAAGGCCTTATTTTTATCAATAATGTAATTTAATAATTGGTACAAATTTAGACTTCATAGCTTATAAAGTACTAGCTTCCGCCCGCGACTTCGTCCGCGTGGAATAGTTACTTTGGGCTAATAATGCATTATTTTAGAACAAATTTGGTTAGCATAAAAAAACGTTATAGTGAGCTAACCTTAAAAGATAGACACATGCTGTCGCGGACTTATTTTAGAACTTTTAAAGGGGAACAATTCTGTCATACATGATTTTTGCGAAACTTTAACCGTTTACGCAGCGCACGCAGCGTAAGATCTCTCAATAGGAAAATATCCCCCGATTTTGAAACATTCTTCATTGGTGCTCCGCTCCTTTTGGTCTTAGCGTGATAATATATAGCCTATATCCTTCCTCGATAAATGGGCTATCTAACACTGAAAGAATTTTTCAAATCGGACCAGTAGTTCCTGAGATTTGCGCGTTCAAGCAAACAAATCTCAATGTTTCAGTAAGCCGAGGATATAGATATCTTACAGTTAGGAAGTCTTAGGACAATAATAAGCTGTCCCTGGCGGTTTCAATCGCGTTTATGGTCACTGCTTTCTATGAGTCGTAGCGTGATGTAATATCGCCCATAGCCTTCCTCAATAAATTAACTATTTAACACAAAAATAATTTTCCAATTCGAACTAGTAGTTTCTGAGATTAACGCGTACAAACAAACAAACAAACTCTTCTTTAAGCTTTATAATATTAGTATACTTCAATATTCAAAACATTAAATCAAGCTTTTATCCATACTTATGTAGTTTAGTTCGAATTTTTTCGAATTATATTAAATACGTGATATCAGAATACATCAATGTCTCCGAAATTGGCTTGTGATGGGTTGACACATTATTGCTTATCAGCATCCAACAGTGTGACTCACTTGATCGCGACGGGGTATATCGTGCCGCCGACTTCGAAGCTGCCCTTCTTGAACTGCATCACCGAGGTGTTGTTGATGCACGTGCCCTCGGGGAAGATGAGGATTGGTGGGTTGTCTGGTACCGATATGTGCTCTTTTAATCTGTGAAACGAAACGTTATCATGGTTTTTCGTTTAGGGATATCGAAAAATGATAAACAATTTGTGAATAGCGCTAACTGACTAAAGTTGTGTTTCCGGACCCCCGACACAAGGACATGAGATCTTAATGGGGGCCGTTGAGTGTGATGCGTTATAGTACTTTTTTGAAACTACATTTAGATTTTTATATGCCATTTTAGGCAATAAAGAAATGCTAATTTTTTTATATTTTTCATCCTATTCTTGATCCATTTTCGACAATTCTTCTAGATATCAGTAATATTAATGATGGGGGTAATAATACAAAATCTTATATTATTTATTAGTGGGAAAGCAATATCTGGGGAAGCCCCAGATATAGCTTTCCCACTATTAGTGGAACTAATCAGTTACCGAATCCTATTATAATAGGTATAACTATAAAAAAAAAAAATACAATAAAAGCATGAGCTGTAAAGATTATATTATAAATTTCTAGTTAATAAATGTATAATTTATCGCTTATAAATCAGCCATTTTATCAGCGCAAATGATTATGTTCAACAAATCATAAGATAATATTAAATTGGTACTTTAATATTTTTTAACTTAATAAGGTACTTTAATTTTTTTTAACAACGGCCCCCATTAAGATCTCATGACCTTGTGTCGGGGGTCCGGAAACACTCGCAACACTACCACAAACACCGAGACCACGACAAACATCTGTATGGCCAATACACACGTTTGCCGTGAGCGGGGATCGAACCCGCGATCGTTAGCGCTTTAGTCAGTTGCAGTGACCATTGCGCCAACGCGTCTGTCATATATAAATTACTAAGGCATAAAGAAAGTTCTTTATAAATAATTTTGAAGATTATTACTTTTGATATAACTTAAAACCTTAAAAAAAAATCTAATAATTATACCTAATAATGAAATAAATCTAGCTAGATCGATCGCCAAAAGCCTCTCTATACAACTATGTTATACTACTAGCATATAATTCTCTCGGCTCAAAGACGCTAGCTGGTTGCTAGGCAACGTCGTCCAGAACAAGAGATATGCAAGGTCCCAAAATTCACGATCTTATAACTTTTGATGTACAATATTATCATATAAAACTCACCTCCTCGCGACGGCGTGCCTGTCCTTGACCTCCGACCTCTCAAACCAGATATGGGGCGATGCCCTAGCGAGGGCTCTCTGTAGGATCCCTAGAAAACCATTGTGGCTCTGACCGATCTGAAAACGTTTAGATTCGAATTTTTATGGCCACCATAGATAGTTAATGGTGTCACTGGAGTAACTGCCGCGTTATAAAAATATAACTATAATATTTTGTTTGACTCCAAAGAGTGTCAAAGGGAGAGAGACAAAGAGAAAGAGAGAGAGAGAGAGAGAGAATATACTTTATAATGTGTCATCATCTACAAAATCTTTAATATCGTAATATCTATCACACAATTTCTTTACAATATTTTTACATTTTGCTATAGAAGAATTTTGAACGTTTTCTGGGATCCTGTTGTAAAATCTCATACATCTCCCAACAAAAGAATTACTCGACATAGTTTCTTTTTCTCGTATTAATTTCATGGATATCACATTTTTTACAAATATGTCTGTTTCTAAATAGGTACATTCAAATTTAAAATATATTTTATTAAAATATCTTCAAGTTACAGGTCCATTGGTTATAGATTTTTTTTAAGCTACCACCGGTTCGGAATGTAGTCTCTACCGAGAAGAACCGGCAAGAAACTCGATAGGTCTTTTAAAATCAATCATACTGTGCGCGCCATATACTAATGTGTATGGCTAAGTATAGGCATATATATGGTACACTATACTAAGATTTAGGCAACCAATCGAACGACGGTGATGTGTGAGGTGGACCAATAGGACAGGCCCGGACTTCGCCCGTCAGCGAGCGCCCGCCATTCGGAGGCACGCGGCGGCACGTCCGCATCGTTACATACTTAGACTAGCCCGTAGTCCAGCTGGGTGCATTGTGTGAACACCATGAATAAATAATTTGTTTTAAAATGTGTTTCTCTTATTATACAAATACATTATGGATTTTTATAACATTTATTTTGAAACATCAACGCACATTAGATGCATTTTTGTCGTCAAAATATTCTTGTATGGTATAATATGCTTTTATTAAAGATTTTTTAACGTAGGCTTTAAACTTATTAAGTGGCAAATGTAAAACTGTTTGCGGGATTTTATTTATAGTTTTACATTTTCCACTTAATAAGTTTAAAGCCTACGTTAAAAAAATCTTTAATAAATAAAGCATATTATACCATACAAGAATATTTTGACGACAAAGAGGCGTGGATTTGACAAGCGTTGATTTTCTATCCGGATAACATAATTAAAATGTAATAAAAATACATGATGTATAAATGATTTTAAAAGAGTTACTATCGAGTTTCTTGCCGGTTCTTCTCGGTAGTCTACATTCCGAACCGGTGGTAGCTTTACAAAAATGAAAATATGACATGTAACTTGACGATTCGAAAGTGCTGTTAAAGCCCATTTGAATAAAGTATATTTTGAGTTTGAGTTTAATACCGAACCCCAGAAACGATGAACTGTCTTTATGATTTTTCAATGATAATAATAGCTCGTCCGTATAAAATGTCACATTACTTTGATTGACACCATGTCTTACATTGTCTGGACATACGATAATAAAACGATTTTACTATGAACATAAATATTTATAGCTCATTGTTAGTGTGTATTTTATTACTAAGACATGGACGCTGATAAGCAATACTGTGTCAAGCCACACGGACTTCGTTTTGAGAAAATGGCGTCTAAACATGTCAAATCTATTCTTAATAAATTTGTTTAAAGACGTATATATTCATATTTTCTTTTCTAGTTTGATAAAATTTATAATGAATCAATAGCAGATAGATTTATTTAATATGTTATCTAATAATAAGTTTTGAAATGTTTGAGATTCTTTTATAAATTGCAAAATATGGAACGCACTTGAAATTCGAAACATTGAGTTAAGAAACTTTTTTCCATACTTATTTAGTTTAGATGACTTGAATTTTTTTTAAATAGTTAAATAGGTAACGTAATATTAAAATACATCAATATTTCAAAATTTGACTTTTTGTGGGTTGACACATTATTGCTTATCCACATAACCTTGAATTAAATAAAAGTATATGTTTAACTAATTAACATATTTAATATAACGGGTCTTATCGCGATAACTAATGGGAGTAATACATTTTTTTAAATCTTTATTTAAGAGGGTTTTGTCAACAGTGACCATGTCACCACCATCGTTCCAAACTAAATTAACCTCTTCTTTTTATATACTTTAACTATTTTATATAAATACCTAGCTTCCCTAGAAGAAGGTGAGGCCAGGATACTATTGAATATCCCATTATCTAAGTTGTAGTTAGTATTCTGAATGAGAAACTGGTGTCTTTCGGCTGCAATTAGCACACATTCCGCCAAGACATGGTAAACGTCTTGAACCCGATTGCATACTGAACACATTCGCGAATTGTTTTTCTTCAAAAGGAACCCGAAGTTGTTTAGTGGAATATGTCCAGATCGAAATCTATAATATAATCTCTATTCAGATCAGTACCGGCAAACCGAGTAATACCTTTTTATTGCCCGACGTTTCGACGAAGTTGCATCTGTCGTGGTCGACTGCCAGTCAAACTTCGTCGAAACGTCGGGGTAATATAATTAGTACCATTAGTTATCCCGATAAGACCCGTTATATTTAATATGAATAGTATAAATCGCGAAGGTTTTAAATATATAAGTATATAATACATATTATTTCTTCCGTCTGTCTGTCTGTTTGTAATTTTGTAGTGTACCGTATCAATATCAGTACTGTCTAAAAGCCTATAAGTGAGAATCTTTATTAGATTGAAAAACGATTTGAGAAACCTAAAAATGATTTTTAAATACTTATTCGACGATACAGTTCGTCGATTTAATTTTTTCTTTTTCACATTATGAAATGAAAATCGGCCATTTTTATACTTTCTATTTGCGTCGTCATGACGAATCAAAGAAAGTGTCATTTATCAAAACCGGGTTACGTGTTTGGTCTAAATAGTGCCACAAATGTACAAACCCAAATACATACGACGATAAAGACATTACTCTGCGTCGCGTTATCTGGTAAAAATCATTTATTTTTCGAGTAATTCTACGGAACACCATGTAACATTCACAACAAAAATTCAACAATGTTATATAGAGAATTAAGGAAAGTCATAGAAAATTCGATATTATAGTTTTTGAGAATTATAGTAACATGTAATTTCATTTTAAATATTGTCCCATATTCTTTCATATTTTAGTGATACAATCGTTAATGTCCCACCAATAATCGTATCTGATCATATAAACATTTTGATATCCAGTACCCCATATTTTAACACCATTCAGTGATAACGGTTAAGCCCCATAATTATTATGTAATGAAATGTAATTTTTTACATGCGTGCCCCAAAGCTTTACATAACCCTCGTAATATACAAAACGGACATCACAATTTCCCATATTATTTCAATAACTTACCATGGAATTAATTGTCATTTTATTGTCATTTTCACTTATGAAGAATTCTTAGTGTCGTAAATATTATTTTATGGACATTTATAAGCAATACTGTGTTAAGCCACACGGACTTCATTTTGATAAAATGGCGTCTAAAGACGTCTAAGCTATTCTTAAAAATAATCTCTTTTCTTTTTCTATTTTAATAAAAAGTTTAATACATTAACAGCAGATTGGCTAGTGAAGATTTTGATCTAATAATACGTTTTTCAAATATGTAAGATTATTGCATAGTCCAAAATAAAGAACACATTTCAATATTCCAAACATTATATTACTACACTTTTCCGTTATTTAGTTTAGATGACATTTCTTGTATTATGTTATATATGAAATGCATTCAAACTCAAACTCAAAATGTACTTTATTCAAATGGGCTTTAACAGCACTTTCGAATCAAGTTACATGTCATATTTTCATTTTTGATTTTTATAAAGCTACCACCGGTTCGGAATGTAGAACCGGCAAGAAACTCGATAGTAACTCTTTCAAAATCATTTATACATAATGTATTTTTATTACATTTTAATTATGTTATCCGGATAGAAAATCAACGCGTATCAAATCCACGCCTCTTTGTCGTCAAAATATTCTTGTATGGTATAATATGCTTTATTTATTAAAGATTTTTTAACGTAGGCTTTTAACTTATTAGAATACATCAATATATCCGAAATTGACGTCTTGTGGGTTGACACATTATTGCTTATATTATCCAATTTCGGGTGGTCAAAATTTAAAGCAAATTTTTTTGTAATATTATTTCCTAGCTTTTCCTTTTATTTGTGAAATTGTAATTACTAAAACATTTTCATTAAAACGTAAGGCGAGAAAAACACTTGTAAGTTTATATATTTTACATAAATTGTATATCATTGCTATTGCACTGGAGCTAATTTTAGTGACTTATTTAAAACTGATAACTTACCTACTATAAATAGGATTCAAAGTTATTTTTGTCATTTACTGTTAAACTTACATGTGTGATTGTCGCCTTATAATAAATTTGGAAACGAGGTATTGTCACAATTTCTATTGGTTGAAAATCGTGGCGCGTTTTTTAAAACTATGCATATAATTAGGGGTAGACTGTTGAAATTAATTTATACATAGTTAGACGAGATGGAGCAGAATATATATTAGCATATTTTGTTATGCATTATTAAAAACCTAAAAACCAAAGTTATATAAGCAACAATGTGTCAACTTGAATTTTTTTTTAAATGTTAAACACGCGATGCATTATTGGAATACATCAATATCTCCGAATTTGACTTTTTGTGGTTTGACACATTATTGCTTATCAATAATGATGTATAGAAAACATGTTTCAAACAAATAAAAAACCATTTCAATTACGTAAAACAGATTTAAATATTTTTAAAAGGGTAAAAAAAAATCTGCCCCATCTTACTAATACACATATAGGATGATTCGTGAAAATGGGTCAGTGTGGAACAATCAAAATTATGAGAGCTCTAGATAATATTTTTAGAGAAACCATGTCACCGATTATCAAGTTAAGAAAAACTCGATCAAACTTGGTAATTTATGTTATAATATGTTAGTATATATATAAATAGTTTATGCTTACTGCTTCGCTATTAATATAGCCTATAATATTCTTTAATAAACGGGCTAACCAAATCAAAAATAATTTTCAAATCAGTACTTTTCGAGCCTACACACAAATTTTCATTTTTCTTCACATTATATAACTCCATATTACAATTTATAAACAAGACAATAAGAAATAAATATCACAACGCTGAATCATCAACACGAATCATCCCACATCACGCCACATCACCAACAGCCAATCAGCTAAACGCACACAAACTCACCAGCGAATAGCAGCTGTCGCACATAAGCACCAACACATCGATCGGGCTCGTGTGATTCGCGACGCATATCCCGCTCCGAGGTCTGTGATCGCTATTGTGATATGTTATCACGGCGGATATACAGCGTGATAGGAAATTGAAGCAGACGATCGATATCGCGTTGTTAACACGCTGCTTCAACTGACCGTCGGGTAGCGTTCCAACGCACGCCGTGCATACGATCAACCACCATACCTATGATAATGGGGTGGGTGTGGGGCACGCGTTGTGTACTCGCGGGTGATGTTATATCTTATCGTTATGGATGGACCCGTGTAACATACAAGCAATTACTGATGACTTGAATTGGAAAAAAGATTTCGTATACAGGGTATGTTTTTTTAATTAAGTGGTATACCGAATCTGAAAGTATTAGGAATAGCGAAAAATACTTAAAGAAACCTGAGGGCCGATTTTGATTGAAAACTAAAACTGTATCATTAGTTTTTTGAAAATTCATTTTCTTAGTCAAGAATCGAATTAGCTGATTTTGAATACTACACCAGTCTATATTATTTCTCTATTTTCTAGTGGTTCTTTTATGTATCAACTTCTGGGAAGTACACAGCAAACTACTAATTAACGGGTTCGATTCCTGGCTAGAAAAGTTATTTGTTTAACAAACAAATGATACAGATTTTATTTTCATCAAAATTGTACCCCAGTATTCTTTCAATATTTTTTCGCTATTTCATAGTTCCGGATATAGTTTACCACACCCAGATGAAAAAACTCAACGTGTATAGCTATCTCTTTCGCGTTCATAATAACGTATATATCCATCCTGCTCTTAGGTCCAATTAGGAATGTAACAATAAGATATAATATCATGGACAATGGGGCATGTGATATGACGTCGAACTTGATATTACGAGCACACCCTTAAACATGGGGCTGAATTTACGCCAATAATTTCCATGGGGCAGAATTTTTAATATTAATCTATTTCCGTAGTAACATAAATCAAGTTCGACACGACCCACACAACACATATAACGAAACACATAAGCACATCGTCCCCAGGCTGGCAGCACTGAGAATTAAATATCCTACCAAAGAGAAACAATTGTTGATACTGAGAACGCCGACGTCTATCGGGCTCGTGTGGTTGGCAACACAGAACCCATTCGACATTGGCATGAACTGCGTGTCGTGGTAGTTGGCAACACACGACATTCCACGCATTATCGTTCGTATAACGACTTTATATGCCACTGCGCCGAGGAAACGACGTAATCTGCTCTCTGGCAACACTCCGATGAGCGTCATTGACGTTATCATTGCGAACACCTGTGTTGCCATTTTATTATTAGGCGGGAATTACATTTGTTAGTTTCACTCTCGTTATCGATGTTAAAACTAACTTGGTGACAGATACGTCGTAAGTTAGGGGCTGTCTGTTAATCACGTGATGTTTTTTATCAACTTTTAATCCCCCCCCTCCATCCTGGTGATACGTGTTGAGGTTGAGGACTACCTAAGTAAGCATATTAAAAGAAATGCTTATTTTAAAAACAATTATAAAAGTTATGAATTGCATTAACCACAGTCCATATTATATCACGTGTATATCTTAGAACCCCCCCTTGTGATATTTGTTGATTGTTTTTTTTTTGTACGTACTACCTAAGGTAGGTTATTTAACTTACTTAAGTAGGAATAATTAAAAAAAATGCTTATCTTTAAAAACTGGTATAATCGCATTCGCAAGTTGATAATGTAAATGGACGCTGATATGCAATACTGTGTCAGGCCACACGGAATTCATTTCGAGAAAATGGCGTCTAAAGATTTCGAACCTATTCTTAACAAATATGTTTGAAGAAGTATATGTATATCCACTTTTTCTTTTATTTTTTGATAAAAGGTATAATGAATTATTATTTTTAATCAAATAAAGAATATTTAATCGGAAAATATAGTTTTATTAAGAGAAATTTTAAACATTCACACGGAACAAAATTAAATAATAAAAATGACAGTTTATAGTCAGTATCCATAAACTACCGATAAAATAAGGTTTAATTTTCCATTTACAACATGAATTAAAAGCAGATTGATTTATTTAATATATTATCTAATAAAAAGCTATTAAAATATTTGAGTTTATTGTATAAATTCGAAAATATGGAACGCATTTGAAATTCGAAACAATAAATTAGGAACCATAACTTTTTTAGTTTATATGACCTTACATTTTTTAGAATAATGTTAAATAGGTGATGCAGTATCAAAATACATCAATAACTCTGAATTTTTCACTTTTTGTCGGTTGACACATTATTGCTTATCAGCATCGAAATACACGTGATATCTTAATACACTCCCCTAGCCCCCGTGGTATTTGATGACTTTTCCCAGAACCCCCCCCCCCCCCCTCGAGACTCACGTGATTAATAGACGGTCCCTAACGAAAGCTATATACGTCATAAATATGACAGCAAATTCTTTCAGATGTAAAGCAATGAGAAACAACTTACGTAAATTATTATGAAAGTCTGAGAGCAAAACTTATAAGCGTAATTCTCGCTTCATACATAACACTTCGGCTATGTAATACTAGCTACTGTCTCGCTGTTTCACTCGCATTTATGGTTCCTCCTGAGTTTAGTGTGATGTAATATAGCCTAAATTAAAAGGCTGATCAACGTAAGAATGAATTTTTCAAATCGATCTAATTGTTTCAGAAACTATTCTATGCAAACAAACAAACAGACTTTTCTCTAATATAAGTTTTATAATACGTTCAGAGTCTCCGGAATTTAGTAAATTACTAGATTTTAAGTATTAAGATAATGTTTACATTATACAGGATGTTGCAAAAACATTTAGAAAAAAAAAATTTTGCTAAATTTTTGTTTATATTTTAATAAATTTCGTCGTCGTTGATAGTACAGTATCGTGTAACTTGCTTTTGCTATACAGTTCAATTTTGAACCAAATTTGTTCAAAGCTAGACCTTAAAGCTTTTGTCATAGAATCTAATTTTAAACCAATTATTCAAAATTGGATCTTATAGTTTCCAATTTTGAACTACATTTGTATAAAGTTAAATTTAGTAGTTTTAATGATAGAAAACAATTTTAACCAAACTTGTTTAAAATTTAACTTTGAAGCTTTTCTCATAGAGTCCAATTTTGAACCAAAGTTCTTTAAAGTTGAACCCAGCAAAAGCTTACACATATATTTAGTGTCGTTACTCACCCCAATAATGAATATCAGAATCCTGAGGGGTAGAAGGAAGAAGTACCTGACCACGAAGCCCATAGCCCATATGATTGTCAGACGCCACGTGAGAAATTCGTATTGCCTGGAAATATGAACAATATATATGACAGATGGCGCAGTGGTCATTGCAAGTGATTGTAGCGCTGACGGTCGCGGGTTTGATCCCCGCTCGCAAACATCTGTATTGGCCATACGGATGTATGTAGTGGGTGTTTGTGTTAGTGTTGTGTTTCCGGACCCCCGACACAAGGTCATAAGGTCTTAATGGGGGCCGTTGAGTGTGATGCATTTATTTATTTATATAAAATATATTCACAAATAACAGACTGTAAAAGTCCCATAGCTGGGCAGAGATATCCTCGGCTATTAAGAAGGTTTAGAGCTTAATCCACCACGCTGGTCCTTCGAGCCGGATATACACTGGCACGAGAATTTAGCACTTGAAAACTCAACGGTGTTGGTTGCTGTTTGAACTTACGATCGTCGGTTGAGATCCACGTATTCTAAACATTAAGCCATCTCGGCTATATTTAGTATAAATATATAAGTATAATATAAATTTATTGTGGTCAAATTCTACTATTAAAAAGGTTTAGAGCTTAATCCACCACGCTGGTCCTTCGAGCCAGATAAATATGTCATAATTTCACCCGGCACGAGAATTTAAACACAAATTTAGCACTTGAAAACATAGCGGTGCTAGCCAGGGTTTGAATCCGCGATCATCGGTTGTGATCGACGTGTTCTAACCACTACGCTATATTCAGTATAAATATATAAGTATAATACAGATTCATTGTGGTCAAATTCTAACCAATGGACGACCTCTAATTATTATGTGTGACGGTTTAAAAAGTATTTTTTTCCTCACCTATTGGTCCTGGTCAGTAGATTCCAACTCCTGAGCTCCTCGGCTTCAAACACCGACGTCACTTGGTCTTCGATGATGGATTCCATGCCGGCTTTAACGAGATCCATGCAATGGTGGAGGTGGAATTCTAAATTCGTCTGAAAGTGGAGATTATTTGTTGATAAGCATGTGTCAAGCCACACGGACTTCATTTTGCCAAAAAATTCCGTCTAAACATATCAAATTTACTCTTAACAAATTTGTTTGAAGACGTATATATCCTGTTTTTATATATGGATGCTTATGAGCAATAATGTGTCAAACCACAATAAAAATTATCATTAAATTGGTATAATAAAAAGTTTTATCTAATAATAAGTCTTTGAAATTGATTATAACATTTTGCATAATATTGAGCACACTTCAATATTCGAAACATTAAATTAAGAAACTCTTTGGTACAAACAATTTATATGACTCAATTTTTTAGGAATAATGTTAAACATATGACGTAGTATCAGAATACATCAATATCTCCGAATTTGACTTATTTTGGGTTGACACATTATTGCTTATCAGTATCTATATTATACATTGTATTTCAGGCCTTCCCCCCGAGCCGTGGGTGCGGGAGATGGGGATCCGCACTCGTTTTTCATACGGCCCCGAGGAGGACGGCAACCGGGATGACTTCGAACTGCCGTACCAGCGAGGGGTGCGGGGAGGACAACACACTTTGCTGTCCTGAGACGAGCTCCGTCAACCAACTGTGTTGAGGAAGGCCAAAATCTGCCATTTTGTTTTACCAAATTAATGTACTTTCTATGACATTTGCGCCGTTATGACGAATCAAACATCGTATCATTTAATAAAATCGACCCACGCGTTTGGTCTTAATAGGTATAAACCTACATACATGAATACAGACTGATAAACACATGCCCTCATGATACGAGCTCCGTTAGCCACTAGCGGAGCATCGCACAGGAGGAGCAGCAGATGCGCATGCGCAAGCGATCCCGAGGGCTCTCCATTTCCGTACCGAGAAAGACTATCGCAGCGCTTTTAGCGGGTATAAATCTCCACATAATGCCTATATTTCTCCCAGGAATCGGATTTTCGAAGATTTTACCCGGCGTGAACAAAAAAGGACGTATATCAGACCTACCTCCAGTTTCCCGGGATCCGTCGTGTGCCCGTTCTGAACTCGTTCCTGGCTCGCGCTCCTCTTGTAGTTCAACTCCGGCGAAGGTCCAAGTATCTCTTGACGTTCTATGACACTCGTCTTCGTTCCTGTTAAAGATGCGATTGAATTTAACAAGATCAAACTCATAATATACTTTATTCAAATAGGCCTTTACGAGTTCTTTCGAATCGGCAATTTATATTTTGAGGAGTTCTGGTGTTGCATTATCAGCTCCACTATACCATATGTATTGAGATGAGCATATATTGCTTAGCAATCAAATTTAAGTAAGTTAATTGCAACCCGTGAAATACTTGGTATTGAGGAGTTCCGGTTGCCATCTGTGGCCTTGATCATCAGTACCACTTGACCAAAAAAAAATCAAAATATTTTTATTCAAAATAGCAATTAACATTCTCTTTTTGAACGTCGAGAAAATGAATCTACCACGGTTTCGGAAAAGTATAACCTCAGGCCTGAGAAGAAACCGCGAAAGAAACTCAGCGGGACTTTTTTTTCTATTAATTTTTTTTAACAACGTCAAGATTGGTTACAATACGTAAAACATATTGAGACAGCCTGGAAACGATCGCATTATTCCCAAGGTGTGTCATCATCTATGAAATCTTTAATATCATAATAACCTCTAACACACAAACGATTATTTACAATTTTTTTGAACTTTGCTTTTCGATTTAATTCAATTATTACCATTAACGCCGTTTTCCTTGATGATGGCCGATGGTGGCTTGTCATCAGGTGTCGGTGTCTCCTCTTCATCAGAACTGTCGTTTCTCTGCAATTTCTTCGCGACCTCGATGTGCTGTCTGCCATACTGGAAAGAGACATTTGAGATATTAATTTATGGATGCTGATAAGCAATAAAGTGTCAAACGACAAAAAGTCGGATTCGGAGAAATTGATGTACTCTGATAATTCCTATCACCTATTTAACATCAAAAATGATGAAATTATATAAACTAAATAAGTATGGAACTAAGTTTCTTAATTTAATGTTTAGAATATTGAAATGTGCTTAATATTTTGCAATATTCAATCTAATATATTTGAAAGTTATTATTAGAAAACCTCACCACGTATCACCATGGCGTCTAAAAACTTGCTAAAAACATCACGTGGTTTATTGAAAACCCCTAGTATAGTTTCGTTTCGTAAGGTGAGTCGGAAACTTACACCCCACGCCTATATTTCCATTACTTTCCCTATATCTCTTGTAGCCCATCGGTGTCTCCTCTGGTGCTGGTATCTCTAAAGGTATCGTTGTCTTAGATTTTCGCGATTATTATTCATTGAAATAAAACTATTTTAACGGATTTAAATCGCGTATATTAATTATTTTTATCATCCAAACGTTTCGAGCACTTTGCAGCGTTCGTGGTCACGGGTAGACTAAGGTGACATTTGTCTATTTAAGGTTTTAGAAAAAATATTATTTACAACTACCGCCAACGGTTTCTTAGTTGGTATCTTGAATAACGTTCCGGTTGCACGCAGAAGGCTCTAACTGTATCTTTGAGTCTTGCAGGCTGTTGGACTTGGGATTTTAAATTTTTAATAATTGGATCTCAGGTGTTTGAAAGTCTCCAACCACCTTCTCTATTGAATTTCGGATGTTTTTGAATTTCAATAGCCTCGCTTATCATTCTAGGAATGAATCCGTGTGCTCTAGCGAGGATCTGTTGTTTATCAAATCGAATAAAATGGTTAGGTTTATCCAAACCATGTTCACAAACTGCAGACTTTGAAGAATGCCTATTTTTGACATCTCCTATGTGTTCCTTGACCCTATGACCGATGCTTCTCTTTGTTTGGCCTATGTAAGATAAACCACGCTTGAGGTATTTATTAGTGCGTGTGGGTTTCCTATAAACCCACACACTAATAAATACCTCAATGGGGACTCACACCACCCTAGTCAGTTAGCTACCGTTGGCAAATCTTTGTTTCAGAAAGCCTACCATCTCTGCGATGCTGAACACCTAGAGGACGAGCTACATTACGTCGTTGCCTCGCCAGCATCGTAGAAGCCGTATCAAGCCACCCACAGTTGGGCGACAACCTGCATTTCTACCATATGTAAAAGGAGTTACTAAAAGAATTGGCATTGAAGCGAGCTTCGATTAAAACCATCTATAAGCCTGATAAGAAAGTGAGCCAGTTCTTAAGACCTATCAAGAGTAATATTCCTTTACAAACTGCGGGAGTACACAACTCTTCAAAATATTATAGCCACACGTATACCGATTTAGGTATTATTGATAGTAACTCGTGCATTTGCTCACGAATAGCTACATTTGATGAGGTGGAGCTGAAGATGAAGACCAAAGATGGGCACTGGAACCACTTAATAACACGTATATTACGGGTTTCAATTCGATTGCTTCAATATGATTGTTAAGCAATTTATGCTCAGCACAATGTATACGGTGAAGTGAAGCTGATGATGCGATACCAGGAGAACTCCTGAATAATTAACAGCTCTGCGTCGGGAAAAGCAACACTTTGTAAATGGTGATAAGCAGTTAACATTAGGCTATTGTAAATTAGGTAAATCACAAAGGGTCCCTTACTACACCTTACTATATTCGTCACTTAAAAGTGTAAAATAAAAACTTTTTGAAAACATTTTTACATGGCGCCGACTTCGAATGTTTTACCTAGTTTTTATTTATATACCTATTATTTCTAGCTACAAATGGTTAGAGTTTATGGAGAGCTGAGACGTCGCATCCGTTGGTGTGCCCTTTGATTACTAATTATTTCGCAAATGTGCACTTTGGCTATAAGTAAGAACACCATTTACATAGCTATATTTTCGAAGCGTACTTGAGTTGGTCTTATATAGAGTTCTACAAGTTTGTACGGAACCCTCGTTTTTGTATTAAATGACTTTAGTTTATTAAAATGTTATATTCTGTACATAGTAAACTACATATAAATATATACATATTTATATACAACACAATCGTTGTTAAAATTTACATTGATTATATTAACACCTTCATTAAAAATGAACATAAATTTAGAATTGCGTTTTAAAAAAAAGAATTAATTTATATTGTTACTAGCTCTCTCTTGCGGTTTCACTCGCGTTTTAGTTACTGCTTCGCTCCTATGAATCGTCGTAAGTAAGCCTTAGCTTTCCTCAATAAATAAACTATCTAACACAAAAAGAATTTTTCAATTCGAACCAGTAGTTCCCGAGATTAGCGCGTTCAAATAAACTCTTCAGATTTATAACATTAGTATAGATTAGATAAATATGTTTGACTATAGATACGTTATGAGCTCATGTATTTTTAATTGCCAATCACTTTGGACGACGTTGCCTAGCAACCAGCTAACGACGGAATATGACAGGCGAGCGTATCTTGGCGCCAGCAAAACAATTGAAGACCTTATTAAAATTGGTAATGGGCAGCTTTTTAAAGTCAAATTGTAGGAACGTAACATTAATATTAATACTAGCTGTGCCCCGCGGTTCACCTTCCCTAATTGAATCGGATATTGTTCACTATTTCATTGGTTTCTATTTTATTTTCGTGTTAAATTTATAAATTAAAATAAATAAATAAAAGTACATAAGTTTTAAATTACTTCCCCTATATCTTGTAGCCCATCGGTGTCTCCTGTGAGTGTAAGTCCGGAATAAACAGACTGACAGACAAATTAAAAAAAAATTGTGTTTTTGATGTAAGTACCGTGTATACTTTCATATGCATCTAGTTATCAGCTGTTCATTTAAAATTACAAACTGACACTTCAATTACATTTATTTTTATATATTTATTCAACCAACTTCAAAAAGGATGTTCTCAGTTCGCATATAATAAATAAATAATAAATAAACGCATCACACTCAACGGCCCCCATTAAGATCTCATGACCTTGTGTCGGGGGTCCAGAAACACAACACTAACACAAACACCCAGACCATTACAAACATCCGTATGGCCAATACAGACGTTTGCCGTGAGCGGGGATCGAACCCGCGACCGTTAGCGCTTCAGTCAGTTGCAGTGACCACTGCGCCAACGTGCCTGTCATAGTGTATGTTTTATTTTTGAAATGTTTTTATTTGAAATGTTACTTTAAGAGTGGTCCCATAGAATTTTATATCAAAATCGATTCAGTAAATTGATTTTATAATCGAAAAGGTAATTTAAAAAAGTAAAAAGAGGGTACCATCGAAAATCAACTTTGGGTTCCCAATGTTTAGCTGAATGGAAAAGCTGATTGGGGCATAGCAGTTGCAGACATTATGGTAAAAACAGTACTGTTTTTTTTTCTTGTTATTTAATCATTTTGTATTTTTTTTTCTAATCGTTCCTTTAAGCTGATTATTATTTGTAGTTATTTTTTAAATATTATCTTTATTTTAATTATTTATTATGATACTATAGTACTATTAGTCATTTTGTAAATGTTTAGTTTTAGTCTTAGTTTTACTTTTTTTTTTGTTATAATTTTTTTTAAGATTAGTCTATTCACTGTAATAATGTCTGCACTCGTCAGTTATGTTCCAAATAAAGCTATTCTTATTATTATTATTAATTAGTCATCCAAGTAAACGAAATGACGCGTTTTGCTTTTAAAGTCGAATGCTTTTTTTAAGTCTTATTTAAATTTAACAACGTAAGTTATATTAAAATAATTATTTCACACGATATCTCATTAGCATACAAGAATCTATGCGGTTATAATAAAGAGAACGAATTCTGTACGTCCGAAGTCAACTCCGGGACCACTATTGTTATTCGAAAAATTATGGTAATTTTTCTGCGATATCTGTCATAGCAATCTTATGCATGCCAAGTCTCAGCTCGATCGGTTTAAAATTGACAAAGTTTCATAAAAACTTTCATCCCCTATTTTATCCCCTTGGAGGTCGAATTAATCAAAATCCTTTCTTAGCGGATGTCTACGTCATAACATCTACCTGCATGTCAAATTTCAGTCCGATCCGTCCAGTGGTTTGGGCTGTGCGTTGATAGATCATTATGTCAGTCAGTCACCTTTGAGTTATATATATTTAGATTTAAATGTAAGTTTTTTTTGTTCTCGCAGAGGAAATCTTCGAAGAGATACCCGATTTCTAGGGTGGACGTCGGGTTATGTAGAAATTTATACGCTCTGGTGCTCTCTGGCGCTCTGCTCGTGGTTCGCGAAGTTAGTGTCGGAATGCAATATGTAGTCTCGCCCTCCCCGTACGCTGGTGCGTACGGCACTTCGTGGCCATCTCGGCTGTCGTCCTTCTTGGGGCCGTATGAAAAACGGATACTCGAGACTCTCACCTCATACACCCATGGCGAATGTTACACATACATTGTTCTAGATCAGAGATTTTCAATCTTTTTACCCAAGGTAAAAGTATGTGATTATCAGTCTATGTATGTATGTGGGTTTTGTACCTTTGTGGCACTTTTTAGACAACGAATGTCATAGAAAGTATAATAATTTGGAAAAATCAAAATGGTCGATTTTAGACGCCACAATGAAAAAAAAATGAAAACCGACAAACTATATAAAGTGGGGTATCGTTAAATAGGTATTTTAAAATCATTATTAGATTTTTTACACCATATTTCAGTCAGAAATACCGTTTAAAATCTATTACGATTTGATTTCCTATACAAATAGATCAAAATGGAAATGTCTGTTTATAATTTTAAATTAATATCTTTTGACTAAACGCATATAAAAGTATACACGATACTAACATCAAAAAACGCACTTTTTAAAATTTTTGTCTATTTGTTGCAGCTAATCTTTGAAGCGGCTGGACCGATTTTGACGGAACTTTCACTAACAAATAGCTAATGTTATAATGAAAAATTTAGTCTACTTATTTTTAGATTTTTGTTATACGTAAACGAAGTCACGAGCACCAGCTAGTTAAGTTATTATAATTAAGATAACTAGAAGTTTAAATTAACAAAAAGCAACAATAGACAATTTAAATTTTTCTATCTATTTATGTAGATTGGTTTAACACATAGAATAGACAAGGTTCACACTTTTTTTTCCTATAAATTAAAATGAAAATTCAAGCAAAACTGAACGACGAGATTACATTTGGATGCTGATAAGCAATAATGTGTCAAGCCACAAAAAGTCGACCACTGTCGTGGTCTGGGTGTTTGTGTTGTGTATCCGGACCCCCGACACAAGGTCACGCGATCTTAATGGGGGGGTTGAGTGTGATGCGTTTATTTATTTATAATAACATTTTCAAACATTAAAAATAAAATAATTTTTTATACGTATTTATTTATTCGTATTTAATATAACGGGTCTTATCGCGATAACTAATGGTAGTAATACCTTTTTATTGCCCGACGTTTCGACGAAGTTGCATCTGTCGTAATCACGAGATGACTCAGTATTTATTTACATAGTTTAAACGACTTAAACAAATATCGAAATAATTTAAATACGTGACGAATTATCAGAATACATCAATTACTCCGAATTCGACTTTTTGTGGGTTGACACATTATTGCTTATCATCAACCATATAACGTAATACTCTAACCTACATCGCGAGAAGTAAATTTAGCTTCCTATCTCGAAATAATAACCTACACATAAGCTTCATAACTTATTATCTACTCGACACTGTTTATACTCAAACAAAATACCTACTAATATACAAATAAAAATACAGTAACCTCTTGTAAATGTCCCACTGCTGGGATAAGGCCTCCTCTCCTAGCCTAAGCGCCCGGGGCAGAACAGATAGGGCACGCACTCGGGCCGTGTGTGCATTTCGTACGGCCCCGAGGAGGACGACAGCCGGGATGGCCTCGAACTACAGTACGCACTAGCGAGGAGTGCGGGGAGGGCAAGAAAGGAGGGCATTCCACGAGCACGATCCCAAGGCCAGCGAGGAGGGGCAGCGGATGCGCAAGCGATCCCGAGGCCTCTCCATTTCCGTACTGAGGGAGGCCATCGCAAGTGTTTTAGTGGGTACAAATCTCCACATAGCCCGATCTCGCCCCCCAGGCATCGGGTATCTTTTCGAAGATTTACCGCGCGAAAAAAAGGTCAAAGCTCTGAACTCTCTGCTATTACGGAGAAGGTTTCGAGCTTAATCCACTACGCTGCTCCAGTGCTCACTCTCTCTCCTCACGATTGTTTTCTTCACCGCCGAGCTCGAGATGAATTTAAACACCATGCTAGTAAGATTAGAAAAAAAAATAGGCTATATAACATTTATAGGCCATATTACATGACGACTAAATATTTTTAATTTTTTATGTTTTCCGTATACAAAATCGTGGTGCTAGTGCTTAATAATATTAAACCAAATTATTATATGATCGACCTTTGAACATATAATATTATCAGTATTTATTACATACCAGTGAGTATCCGCGACTTCGTCTGCGATGAATTAAAAAAAAATATGCGATATTTGCCATTATCTTTTGATTGCGTTGACTTAGAACTTTAATTTTTTCACAGCCGCAAGTCATTGTAGACTTGAGTATACGATATTAATTTCAACATGATACGTCCACGCATTTCTGAAAAAAAGTCTTGACAGACAGACAGACAGACGGACAGACGGACAACTAAGTGATCCTATAAGGGTTCCGTTTTTCCTTTTAAGGTACGGAACCCTAAAAAAGGGCAGTTTAAAGTTAAATTGTAGGAATGTTATATTAATTTGAATACTGGCTGTTATATTATTCGAGGTAGACCAAAGAAGATGGTTTGCGTAAAAGGCGACATGAGTAAAAAAGGAGAGTTGAGATGACGGCTGATAGGAAGGAATAGAAGAGAACATGCCGACCTCACATAAAGTGGGACCAGGGCAAGAAGAAGACTAACTGTACCCAATAACACAAGGAAAAATTATATTTATATAATAATAATGTTCAACCTTTCTATTTGAATCTGATATTATTCACTATTTCATTGATTTCAATGCTTTTTCGGGTAACCCTCTTTTTTAATTATTAATTAAAATATATACAAAAATGTGGCCAAGTTACTTCTTAAGACATTAGCTATCTGTGAGTGACACGTCAAAATCGGTGAAGCTGTTTAAGAGATTAGCCGGAACAAACAGAGAGAAACAAAAATTTTACAAATTGTATTTTTGAAGTACCGTGTATACTTTCATGTGCATTTAGTCAAAAGCTTTTAATTTGAAATTACGAACAGACACTTCAATTTTATTTATTAGTATAGATAACGATATAAACAAAATATATAAATTGACTTTGGACTCGGCTGTGTTATCGACTTTTTCTATATCTATACTAATAAATAATATTTGTAAAACTAGCTGTTCCTTGCGGGTTCACTCGCGTTTACGCTTACTGCTTCGCACCTATAAGCCGTAGCGTGATGTAATATAGCCTATATCTCCATTTGGGATTAAATAAATAAATAAACGCATCACATTCAACGGCCCCCATTAAGTACGCGTGAACTTGTGTCGGGGGTCCGGAAACACTCACAACACTAATACAAACACCCAGACCACGACAAACATCCATATGGCCAATACAGACGTTTGCCGTGAGCGGGGATCGAACCCGCGACCGTTAGCGCTTGAGTCAGTTGCAGTGACCACTGCGCCAACGTGTTGATAAAAAAACAAGTTGATAAAAAAAGTGTCTCCATTCGCGCAGCGGCTAAGCACATCGTGTGTTTAAACTTTGCACTTCGCTCCGTCGTTATATGATTAAGTAGTTCTGTGTAAACGTTAGGCGACAATCATAATTGTAAGTTGGATGCTGATAAGCAATAATGTGTCAACCCACAAAACTCAAATTCGGTGATATTGATGTATTCTGCTAATTCGTTACATGTTAAACATTATTCAAAAAAAATTCAAGTCACAAGCTAAGTACGGAAAAATGTGTCTTAATTTAATTATTAGACTATTGAATTGTGTTACATTTTTTGAGATATTCAAGAATATCATATATCTGAGAAACCTATTAATTAGATAAAACTTTTTATTATTCTAATATGCAATTAATTTTATTATAACTTTTTGACAGACGCGTTGGCGCAATGGTCACTGCAATTGACTAAAGCGCTAACGGTCGCGGGTTCGATCGCCGCTCACGGCAAACGTGTGTATTGGCCATACGGATGTTTGTAATGGTCTGGGTGTTTGTGTTAGTGTTGTGTTTCCGGACCCCCGACACAAGGTCATGAGATCTTAATGGGGGCCGTTGAGTTTGATGCGTTATTTATTTATTCATTTATTATAACTTTTATCAAAATAGTAAAGAAAGATGGATATATATGTCTTTAAACCAATTTATTGAGAATACGTATGTTATCTTTAGACGCCATTTTCTCAAAATGGAGTCCGTGTGGCTTGACACAGTATTGCTTATCAGCGTCCAGTTTGGATCTCACTATCATAAAGATTTACATTTGTGTATTATAATTGTAATTTGTGCATTTGAGGGAATTTACAATTAAATTCTTTAATGCGGCTGTCACTTACATGGACGCTGACATATATGGACGCTGATAAGCAATACTGTGTCAAGCCACAAAAAGTCACATTACTGCGTTACCTATTAACATTATTCAAAACAATTTTAAACGATATAATCGTAAGTCGGTTTCTTTTTCCGACGAGCAACGCATGTATAGGGGGTAATGTGTTTATCAGTCTGTATGTAGGTTTTGTACCTTTGTGGCACTATTTATACTAAACGCGTGGAACGATTTTGATAAATGACATGTCGTTTGATTCAAAACGAATGTCATAGAAAGTTTAATAATTTGAAAAAATCAAAATGGCCGATATAAGACGCCATAATGTAAAAAAAAAATCGATAAACTATACCAAACGGGGTATCGTTGAATAGGTATTTAAAAATCATTTCTAAGTTTCTTACATTATTTTTCAATCAGAATTACCGTTTGGTTTATAACGATTTAAAGTTGGTAAGTAACGATTCTCTATGGCCTTATACCGGTTTACGATTTTTCAATAAATTACTCGTTAAAAAAAACCTTAAATATCACTTACAAGTGTAAATCTCGCCTAACACGTACCTCAAATACGCGTCACTGCGTTACACGTTAATTAAATGACTTAATTATATAAAATATGACCACATTTATATAAAGGATAATATCGGCTTCCCTTCTGCGAAGTATAATGCATCATCTACTTATCATGAATCCCGGTTATAAGGGTCTGCTCTCAGGTGTGGACGAGTTACCGATTTTGCGAAAGCCACCTGTTTGAGCTGAGGGAAAGCCATTAACCGTTTATTTATTTACTAACTCTCACGCGCGACTTCTTCCGCGTGGAATAGTAAATGTAAATCCAAGATGTAAGCCATCTTTATTTCAAACAATCAAATCGGTTCAGTAGTTTTTGTGTGAAAGAGTAAAGTAAATCATTCCTGTGGGAACTTCAATATTTTCGGGATAAAATATAGCCTATGTGTTAATCCAAGATGTAAGGCATCTTCATTTCAAATTTCAGTCAAATCGGTTCAGTAGTTTTTGTATGAAAGAGTAATGTAAATTGTTCCTGTGGGAACTTCAATATTTTCAGGATAAAATACAGCCTATGTGTTAATCCAAGATGTAAGGCATCTTCATGTCAAATTTCAGCCAAATCGGTTCAGTAGTTTTTGCGTGAAAGAGTCGCAAACATCCATCCATCCACACATAAAACTTTCACATTTATAATATTAGAAGGATTAATTTATTAGCTATGTACATAAAACAGATAAAAACAATTAAATACAATCAAATAAAAATGCTCGTAGTTCTGACAAAGTTTAAACCCTAGCGACTCTGCGATGCAAGGAAAGTAATAAGTTTACCAGTCTTTTTTTTTGCTTACGCAAGGGAAATCTTTGAAAAGATACCCGATTCTTGGGGCGAGATGGGGATATGTGGCGATTTATACCCACTAAAACCCCTGCGATGGCCTTCCGCAGCACGGAAATGGAGAGGCCTCGGGATCGCTTGCGCATGCGCACCCGCTGCTCCTCCCGCGCGACGCTTCCATGGCTGTAGAAGCTGATCTCAAAAGGGCATGTGTTTATCAGTCTGTACGTATGTGGCACTATACAGTCCAAACGCGTTGGCCGATTTTATTAAATCACTCGTCATTCGATTCGTCATAACGGCGTAAGTGTCATAGAAATTATATTAATTTGGAAAAATCAAAATGGTAGATTTTTAACGCCATAAAGTGAAAAAGAAAAAAATGAAACTCGACGTACTTTTCCAAGAGGGTATCGTTGAAAAGGTATTTAAAAATCATGTTTAGGTTTCTTATGTCGTTTTTCAATCAGATTACCATTTAGATTAGCTGCTTGCATCTATCAGTCGCAGCATGCTGTAATATAGCCTAAAACCTTCTTCAATAACCAGCGAAAGCATGCATTTAATTGGTTTAGTAGTTTTGGAACATGTTAAATGAAAATCTCTTCACAATACTTAATGATATAGAAGAAAAATGTATTTGAATATAATTCCTGTACCATTTTCCTAGCAATCACAGTCGGAAAGCAATTTAACAACATTATTGAGTATTAGTTATCTCTCCGATATAATAATGTGACCCGCTTAATCGCTACACCGATAAGGCGAATTAACAAATAAGATAATAATACTTAATTATTACTAAACAAGATTTACTGAAATTGCACTCATAATCTAGGAATATAGATGAGTATTTTAATTCATTAAAAAAAAACTCAGAAAACCTGACTTCGTAAGTAGACCATCTGCAGTCCTCAGTACCATATCAATATCAGTTCAATGGTCTATTTTCAGTTACTTTTCTCATTTAGAAGACAAATAACGCGTTTTCTTTAACCACATAACAGTTAGAGATGAAGAAATTATCGTTAAAATATTTTGAATCAATATTCATAATTAAAAATAATATTCGAAAAATTTGTGACGTTCGTTCAGGATATTGTTACCAAACACAAGTAAAGAAACATGGACTATAATTGTGTAGTGCTTGTTGGACCTACTGCTATTGACAGCGTTGAAGTGGTGGATACTAACTGCCTTACTACAAAAGATTTAAACAGACGTTAAACGCGCGTCTAAGACAGTTTTGAGTTAAACATGCTTTAGACATAAATTTTTAAGTGAGTTTAATACACGTTTAAGTGAGTTTAATAGATGTTTAAAACCTATTTTTGTTGTCAAATGTAACGTATAACATTTTATCAATAAGTTTTTTTATGAGTTTATTCGCTGTTAAGCAATTTAGATAATATTTTAAGCAATGTTTAAATCTTAAGCACTGTTTAGCTAGACACGTGTTCAACGTGGTTTTAATGCGTATGTAGTATGACAGTAAGACTCGGCCTTGAAAATGGGAGCACAAGTTGGGGCTCAGAATGGACGTCCGACCTAAGTCTCTCCTAGTGAGATCAAAATATGATGTTGACATCATTTTGAAATGTTTTGATAATCGAATCAACCCTGAAATTCTTTTGGAGATCTATGTTACGCACGTACCACAAGGAAGCTACGATGAAGGAATTTATTTAGAAAAGTCTGTAACCTTTGTAAATAGATGGATTTACAATAAGCGAAGACAGGGTTCGCGTAGGACGTAAAGCCTATAAGTGAGAATCGTTACTCACCAACTTTAAATCGTTATAGATCCTAAACGGTGATTCTGATTGAAAAGCGATGTGAGAAACCTAATCATCATTTTTAAATACCTATTCAACGATACCCCACTTGACTTAGTTCGTTGATTTTCATTTTCTTACTTTTAACATTATGGCGTCCAAATCGGCCATATTGATTTTTTGCCAAAATTCGATCTATCTATGACATTTGCGCTGTTATGACCAATTCAACGATAGGACATTTAATAAAATCGACCAACGGGTTCGGACTATATAGTGCCACAAAGCTACAAACCCACATACATACATATACTGATAAGCACATTACCCTCTTTGACGTCGTGTAGTCGGGGAACAAATATGCATTCAAACAGCGAAATCCCAAATCGGATCAGTAGTTTTTGAGAAAATCGCGAACATATAAACGCACACACGTAAGTGTCGAAAACAGAACTTAACTTTTTTGAAGTCAGTTAATAAACAACGACTTGGCAAGTTTCCGCATCTCCCGGAACACGTAAACGCACATAAATTTTATTAACTTCAATACGAGCACGTGTTACAAAGGACTTTGTTTATTTAGAAACCTTAACAAAGAACTTTTAAAACAAAGCAAATTTTATTTTATTACTCAATACACAATACACGACTCGACTGATAATAGGACGCTGATAAGCAATACTGTGTCAAGCCACGCGGACTTCATTTCGAGAATATGGCGTCTAAACATGTCGAACCTATTAATAAATTTCTTTGAAGAAGTATATATGTTCTCTTTTCTATTTCATAAAAGGTATAACGAATTAAAAGCAGGTTTTATCAAATTATAAGTTTTTCTAATACATTAAATAATTTAAATATTCGAAACGTTTAATTAGAGAACTTTCTTCCGTTATTTATTTACTTTAGATGACTTGAAAATTGAAATCATGCACTATCCGAATACATCAATATCTCCGAATTTGACTTTCCGTGGGTTAACACAATATTACTTATCAGCGTCCAATTATTTACTCGATCGACAGGGGTGGGTATAGCACGTATGTATACTATCCGAACCCGCGACTTCGTTCGACTCCGCAAAGTCAATGTTACCTTTTTGGGGCAAGGTATTCGTTTTTATAATAAAATTCCGCAAAAAATGTTACAGTTTACGAAAAATAAATTTAAAGTACATATTAAAAAATCCTTAGTAGCTAAAGCATATTATTCTGTTCAAGATTATATGATAAACATGCATGGATTTAGTATAAGCTGGATTCACACAGGGTATTTAATATGTTTGTAACTCATAAATGTATGTACCCATCGTAAAACTTTTAAAAAGAGTAACTATCGAGTTTCTTGCCGGTTCTTCTCGGTAGAATCTACATTCCGAACCGGTGGTAAATTAATTAATTAATTAGTGTTTAGTTTTCTTTTGTTTTTGTATTGACGATTCAAAAGTGCTTGTAAAAGCCTACTTGAATAAAGCATATTTTGATTTTGATTTTGATTTTGATATGATGCATGGCATGTCTCTGTGGTGCCTATCAAGAAAGGAGCATTTTATTCGCAATAGCATTTTGCTAAAAAAAATTCCTTTTCCTTTAGTATGCCGTATACTATTACTTCCCAGAAATTGTTCCTTATAGGTGAAACTATTAAATGATGCAATAATACAGACTGTGTGATTTTTTCATTTAGTAAGTTCAATTCCTGGCTAGTAAAATAAATTTTGTAATATAAAAGTAGCCAAGTTACTTTTTTACATTAGCTATCTGGTGAAAGTCCCGTCAAAATCGGTCCAACTATTTCAGAGAGTAGCCGGAACAAACAGAAAGACGGTCAAAATATTTTTTATTTGACAGAGTTTTCTAGCGATGCTTTAGACGTTTTACCAAAAAACGGTCCAGCCATATCAAGATCATGAGCTCTTTTCCTCTTAGCTACGTAGGAATCTTAGACGCACAATAACTATTTTTCTTCATTTTGTGATCTAAAATTTTAAAGACCTATAAAGCACAACATAATTTTGCAAAATTATGGAATTCTCGGTCTGATACAACACTTTTCAATCCATGTATAGAACAACAAAAAATCCGTAACGTGACATAACAACTCCTAATACAATTGATCATTTTCGCGTCGCACCGCGCCGCATCGCATCCAACGACCTCACGTCATCTAAACCGAGAACCTCTCACGCTCGAAGTCGGTTAGTAACGAATAGAACACAGACGCGGGCATTTCGTCATCAGGTCAAAGTCCTGAGTATTTCTGATAAACAATATATTAAAAAAATGTCATGAACGATGCTACTAACTCCGAACGTTATCGCACCCTTATCATGCGATTACATTCTGATTTCAGATTAAAAAAAATATAAATGATTTATTATTCGCGAAATATTTTGATTTATATATATTTACGATACTATTTATTATAAGAGAAATAACCGACTTCAAAAGCTGAATACACATATTCGTTAACCTGCACGCCACAATTAAAAAAAATCGATTTTAAAATCGAATTACCAAAACGATTTCGATGAAATTTCTATGGAACTTCTTCACGATCCTCGATCGATCGGTTGACACATTATTGCTTATCAGAATCCATATATACTATACTGGCGAACCGTCCCGGCTTCGCACGGGTGGACAAAGTTCATGAAGTCTTTTTTTTAACCTTCATTTATGTTTTTTTTTAACCTAAGCTTTTCAATGGCGAAATGTTTGAAGTCCATCCATTTTTTTTTATCACTGGGGAAGATGTAGATATATCTGTCAAAACTATTTTTATTTACTTGATAGCAATATCCTGAATCATGAATTTTCGTTCATTATTTTTTATGATAATTGTTCATTATAAAAAATAATTCAGTTCAATCATTCGGTCAGTAAATTTTTCATCACTAACTCTTATGTGTAGAAGTACGCTATATGATGATGATAAGCATTAATGTGTCAACCCACAAAAAAAATCAAATTCGGAGATATTTATGTATTCTAATACTGCATCACCTATTTAACATCATTCATAAAACTTTCAAGTCATCTAAACTAAATAAGTACGGTAAAAAGATTCTTAATTTAACGTATCGAATTTCGAGTGCGTTCCATATTTTACTATTTATACAATAATCTCAAATATTTGAAAAACTTTTAATTACATAATACATTAAATATATATTCTGCTTTTAATTCATTATACTTTTAAGTCGAAAATAAAAGATGGATACATACTTTTCCAAACAAAGTTATTAAGAATAGGTTCGACATCTTTAGACGCCATTTTTTCAAAATGAAGTCCGTGTGGCTTGACTCAGTATTGCTTATAAGCGTCCATATATGTTTGTTAAATAAGAAAAGTAAACAAAAATTGACTATGGTATAGTATAAAGTAGCTATACGATGTTCTGTGGTCGTGTGGTACTGACAGTCGTATCCGTGTACAAGCTCTATTCAGTGTGCTACAGCTCGTCTTTAACACATGCCTAATGGGTTCTCTGTACACACTTTGATCCCTTTAGTTTCATTTCCTTGATGTTTTTCTCCAAAGTTCATTTAATATCTACATCAAAATCCATCAAAATTGATTCATCAATTTGGACATGAATAAGAAATATACAGACAGACATTACACACATTTTTAATATTAGTATGTCTCTCTACTTCACATTAAAGTAATTTTCTCCTTAACTATGACGTCACGAAAACGATCAACTAAATTGATTGATAACAAAAATAATCAATACACAAACATCGATATACTAAAAAAAATAATAAACATTTTGAGACTTTTAATATTATACCAGTCGCCTAGCAGTCGGAATACGATCATATTTCATAAAAATTTCACAAAAGACTTGGCTGTACGGTGTAATACCTTTGCCCTTTTCCTCTAAGGAAAGAAAAAAGCGAAAAAAAAATCATAAAATTTCCAATTTCAAGATTGACCACAGATAATCTATTCTCAATTTGATCTCAGACTTTAACAATAAGCACACGTGTATATGCGTGTATGTTCAAATATTTATTGTTATCGATTTAATATGTTATTATGCATAATTAAAAAATATATATATTAACTCTTTTCTTCTGTATATAAATAAATAAATAAACGCATCACACTCAACGGCCCCCATTAAGATCGCGTGACCTTGTGTCGGGGGTCCGGAAACACAACACTAACACAAACACCCAGACCACGACAAACATCCGTATGGCGTATAATACAGACGTTTGCCATGAGCGGTGATCGAACCCGCGACCGTTAGCTTGAGTCAGTTGCAGTGACCACTGCGCCAACGTGTCTGTCAAAATGTATAAATTATATGTGTGCAAAATTGCATTATTTTTATAAAAAGAGGTAAAACGTTTTTGCTTCACATCTATACTAATATATAAAGCTGAAGAGTTTGTTTGTTTGTTTGTTTGTTTGAACGCGCTAATCTCAGGAACTACTGGTCCGATTTGAAAAATTCTTTCAGTGTTAGATAGCCCATTTATCGAGGAAGGATATAGGCTACATATTATCACGCTAAGAGCAAAAGGAGCGGAGCACCAATGAAGAATGTTTCAAAATCGGGGGATATTTTCCTATTGAGAGAGCTTACGCTGCGTGCGCTGCGTAAACGGTTAAAGTTTCGCAAAAATCATGTATGACAGAATTGTTCCCCTTTAAATGTTCTAAAAAAAAGTCCGCGACAGCATATGTCTATCTTTTAAGGTTAGCTCACTATAACCTTTTTTATGCTAACCAAATTTGTTCTAAAATAATGCATTATTAGCCCAAAGTAACTATTCCACGCGGACGAAGTCGCGGGCGGAAGCTAGTATTAATATATAGATACAAAATCAAAAAATACTTTATTAATCAATACATGAAAAAACAAAAAAAAATTTACATCAATAATGAAGCTACCACCGGTTCGGAACGTAGATTCTACCGAGAAGAACCGGCAAGAAACTCCATAGTTGATTGATTGGATAAATGAATTCAGATCACTGATGTGCTATAGTATGAAACAAAGTTTCTTATTGCTGTCTGTACGCTTAGTTCTTTTAAACTACTGGACATATTTTAATGTGGGTTTAATCAATAAACACCTTTCAATATATTATAGGTAAGACAAGCCGAAAATTTCAAACATTTGTAACATGAACAAAACTACATTGGACACATGCAAAGAGGGGGTGGGTCGTTTGTATATTATAACTAAAACTTTAAAAAAAATAAGCGATCTTTGCTATGTTTATAATTAGATGCTCATAAGCAATAATGTGTCAACCCACAAAAAGTCAAATTTAGAGATATTAATGTATTATGATACTGCGTCACAAAGATCAAGTCATATAAACTATATAAGTACGGAAAAAAGTTACTTAATTTAATGTTTCGAATTTTAAGTGCGTTCCATTTTTTGCAATTTATACATTACTCTTAAATATTTGAAAAACTTTTTAGTAGATAACACATTCAATATATCAATCTGATTTCAATTCATTACACATTTTATCAAAATATAAAAGAAAAGATGGATATATACGTCTTCAAACAAATTTGTTAAGGATGAGTGTGACATCTTTAGACGCTATTTTCAAAAAATGAATTCCGTGTGGCTTGACACAGTATTGCTTATCAGCGTACAATTAATGATTATTTGATACTAGCTTTCACCAGCGACTTCGTCCGCGTGGAATAGTAAATGTAAATCCAAGATATAAGCCATCTTCATTATAAATTTCAGTCAAATCGGTTCAGTACTTTCCCACTGAGTTATTCCTGTGGGAACCTAAAATTTTATCAGGATAAAATGTAAATCCAAGATATAAGCCATCTTCATTTCAAATTTCAGCCAAATCTGTTCAGTAGTTTTTGCATGAAAGTGTAACAAACATACATCCATCAACACATAGAAACTTTCACATTTATAATATTAGTAGGATTATGTGACTCGGGTACTTGTGTAATCATTTGACAAAATAAAACAGTTTAGCTAGATTCTTGAATATGTTGAATTTATGATAATTGTCAATCAATCATTAAAGAGTGGCTGTTTTCCAACGGAATGGAAAAAAGCAAGAATCATACCTATTTACAAAAAAGGTGATAAACGTAACGTAATGAATTATCGTCCAATATCTATATTATCCTCTTTTTCAAAATTATTCGAGTCTCTTATTAGCCCTTTAATATCATCATTTGCTGGAACCGATATTTCTAGTCATCAACATGGATTCAAGCGTGGTCGATCTACGGAGACAAACCTCTTGTCCTTCATATCTGATGTTATCTATCACGTTGACAGAGGTAAGCAAGTGGATGCCGTATACACGGATTTTAGTTCCGCATTTGATAAAGTCAACCATTTCCTTCTTATTAGAAAGCTACAGGCAATAGGTATAAACGGTTCATTACTGCGATGGTTTGCATCTTACCTAGATAGAAGATCACAAGTAGTCGCAGTGGATGGATATGAATCACAAGCATATTATGTGGAATCTGGCGTTCCTCAGGGATCACATCTGGGTCCCATTTTATTTTCAATTTTTGTCAATGACGTAACTCAGGTAATTCAGTACTGTAAGTTTTCTCTCTTTGCAGATGATTTAAAAATATATACTTTAATCGATTCCGAACTTGACGTAGCTTTTATGCAAAAGGACATTGATAATATAATTGTATGGTGTAAATTTAACCAGATGGATTTAAATGTTGTTAAATGCTCTCATATATCCTTTACTAGGAAGAGAATGCCAATTTTAACATCTTCTAATATTAACGGAATTTCACTTGTAAAAGTAAATGAAATTCGCGATTTAGGTGTTTTAATTGACAATAAACTGACATTCGTATCCCATGTAGACTACATTACTAAAAAATCTTTGCATTTGCTAGGGTTTTTAAAACGTAATACAAAAATGTTTACGAATCCCCATACCAAAATTATTTTGTTTAACGCATTAGTACGTAGTCAGTTAGAATATGCTTCATCGATATGGAATCCAATATACAGTATACACTCTCAGCGCATCGAACGAGTCCAGCGAGCGTTTACTCGTTATTTGGCATTTCACTCTAACGATATATCGTACAGATGCCCGTATGATCAACGTTTAGTATATTTTGGCATGAAGAACTTGCGTGCCCGACGCTCAATTCATGACTTAACGATACTTTATAACATTATAAACGGTAACATTGATTGCAGTCATCTACTGGCTCAACTTTTTGTTTCAGTACCCAACAAAATTCCTCGTCAACGTATAACTAAAATTTTATATCATCCAAAAGTTCGTACTACTCTAGGTGCGAATTCTCCGCTTGCTAGGATGTGCAACTTATATAACTTTTTAAACAAAGAAGTAACAGATCTAGACATGTTTCATGATTCTTTTTCAAAATTTAAACAGACTCTGCACAAATACTACTCCCCAAAATTGTAACTTTTTATTTACACTTATTACTTTTGATTTATAGGCTGTGTATTAAAGAAGTTATATATACATATATATTTTTTTAAATTAAGTTTATTTAAGTTAGATTAAGGTGTTATCGCTTGTCATTCTCTCAAAACTTTTTTAAACAATGTTGTGAATACCTGTAATAGGTGTACATATGAAGACCTGAAAAAAACTGTAAGATTGTATAATGTAAGTGTTGCATATGTAAACTGTTGGTGTTCCTTAATAAATAAATAAATAAATAAATAAATCTTTAAAAGCGAAATACGAAATTTAGTTAGCTTGTTACACACTAATTTCGGCCGAACCAATTTGATTATATACCATTTGTGATATAAAAAAAATTGTTTTTAAAATTGGTTAAAAAAAATGACCTCTGTCATCAGAACTTTTTCTGAGGTAACAAACATTTAAAAATATATACACCTCAAATTGAGAATCTTCTCTTTTTTGAATAAAAGTAAATATATATATAGACGATATTTTGTAGAAAGTACAGATAATAGATGAAGTGGAGTTTAACCAATATTGTCAGATACTAATATGCTTTTCTCTCTCAAGGATAGATTTCTCTGACATGCTCTTGCTGGTAATCGATACCTTTAAACGAGCAACTCTTGCATATATATGTCGCAAGCTACTAGTTTAATGAGCCGTTAAAAAAAATATAGGTTTGCCGCCGAAACTTGCATAATTTCTTTTTTGACACTCAATATATTTATTATCTATGGTCGTCAAAGTGCGTTCGGAAACACATACCACACGACTTTAATAAAATAATGTGAAACATGGTATGTATACATTTGGCAACAAGATGCATTTAAGGGTTAATTAACAGCCTAATTATTATATCACACCGGTTAACGAGGATCCTGATTAGAAGATTCAAAGATATAATTACTATAGAATAAGACCTTATTCAAAAGCAGACACTTATGTGTCGTGTCGGACTCAAAACACCAGTTCATATTTTAATTTTCATATATGGATGTTGATAAGCAATAATGTGTCAACCCACAAAAAGTCAAATTCTGAGATATTGATGTATTTTGATGCTGCATCATCTATTTAACATTATTAAAAAAAAATTGAAGTCATATAACTAAAAAAGTATGGAAAAAAGTTTCTTAATTAATTGTTTCGAATTTCAAGTGCGTTCCATATTTTGTCTTTAATACAATACTTTCAAATATTTGAAAAACTTTTTATTAGATAACATATTAAATATATCAATCCGCTTTTAAGACATTATATCTTTTATCAAAAAATAAAAGAAAAGGTAAATATATACTCCTTCAAACATATTTATTAAGAATAGGTTTGACATGTTTAGACGCCATATTCTCCAAATGAAATCCGTGTGGCTTGACACAGTATTGCTTATCAGCATCCATATATCAATATGAAGACAATCAGTCCCTGACAACATAGCTTCAGTGCAGTCAAGTCAAATGGAGTGTCTACGTTAATAGAACACCTAAATTAATTAATTCCAAATTTTTCTTGACAATGGCAATTAATATAAATGTGTTGCGCTCATTTTATTATTCTGTATTACCTAATTATTTTTTTTATTTCATTTGAATTTTATCATAATAAATGTTGTCATAAAATATTAATCAAATTGTTTTCAAGTTTCTACATAGTCAATTAAAAGTGATATAATTTTTAAAAATAACAAAAATTGTTTACCTGTGACTAACACATGTAATTTTGTGTTTAGACGCAATTCGTGTATGTATGACTCCATTTCTTGGAGTCGATATACAAAAAAAACCTTGGACTCGTCGATATCCAAGAACAGTATGTTAATTCACAGTATTATAAGTAAACAACACTTTTGTATTCAAAGTTAGTAACACGGATACCGAAAATTATCGGTGATAATTCTTAATAGTTACAGAATCATACCACAAAAAATTTCTTCAAAACTAAATGATCAAACATTGAGATAGAAATGCGGGTTAAAACTGAGCATCTGTAATTAATATATAACATTACTTACCTCGAAAAGCTTAAGTAATATGTTCACATAAAGCCGCCGTACACCCAACGATTTACCAATAGATGCCAAGAATATCACACATAATATAAGAAGTAAAAACGGCGTGTATAATATAGACACCGCAACCGACACAAACGACATCATTAACGCCATTTTGCCGACTGATTGATTGAAAATTCGAAATTATCAATCACTTAATGAATGACACGAATGAAAATGGCTGTGACGTCGTTTTCATTGTGACGTCTCCATTCATGTCTGACAACGGGTTGTCAAAATTTTGTGGTAAAATATTGCCAAAACTGTAAATCTCCAATTCGGTATATTTATATATAATATTTTTATTGAAACTAAAATTATATTAATTGATGTTTAATAATTCTTATTTTGTTATCTGTGATATATTCATTTATCATTATTAATTATTTGAAAGTACGTAAGTTGTTGTAACCCCAAAATTACAATTTTACAGTAGAGCACTTTTAATCCGTTTTAGTTTGAAACTTACAACAAAATACGCCTTTTTTCAGGCGTATTTTGTTGTAACTTTCCTTGAAAAAAAAAAAGATTTTTGGTATTTTTTCACATTGAATGCATTAAGCAACGCAAATTCGTGTAGTATTCAGTAAAACGCTAACAGCAATTTTGTGGCTTACAATAACTTACGTGGGAGGTATCGATTTACATTTAAATAAAATAAGTATTTTTAACTATATAATACTAAAAATTGTTTCTTTTAAATTATATTTTTTGTTAATAGCAATTTCTTCATTGACACTGGTAACCTTATCACATTATAACCTCCGTGGTGGGATACATTTTAGATTTTTAATTAATAAAAATCCTATTTGGATTAAATATCCCAAAAAAAAAACTAAAAATGTCAGAACTTCCATTTGGACCCCCAGTGAAAGTATCCCCATTGATCAGGGTAAGTGAACTATATTAAAATATTATTTAAAGAAATTATGTAATAGTGTTTTGGACTAACATTCCCTTTTTGAAAAAAAAAAACCTTATTTCGTTTTAATTATAACAAATTAAACTTAACACAGTACTTTGTCT
The DNA here is from genome assembly GCA_037950945.1 of Hypolimnas misippus. Taxonomy (NCBI): domain Eukaryota; kingdom Metazoa; phylum Arthropoda; class Insecta; order Lepidoptera; family Nymphalidae; genus Hypolimnas; species Hypolimnas misippus. The sequence continues at coordinate 6,220,116 of JBBEEQ010000002.1, forward strand.
ACAGCCAGTATTTAATACAATTTTATTTGGATGATATAAACTTCAAATTTTAATAACCTTAGGAAGAGCCTAGGATACATTCAGCATAACTTTTCTACATTTAAGTCGAAATACTACGTCATTATCAATTGCTTTAAATTAAATAATTACATTATAATTTCATTGCCTTAAAAACTTTTTTTTAATCCAAACATGCAGATTAAAAACTAGATTTTTAAGGCTTCATTTTTAACCATATAGTTATGTGACTTTGTAATTTGCTCTTTCTTGATATATATATTGTCATAATTTAAATTGACTGCTATTTTGCTATAAATGTAAAAAAGAGCTCTGTTTTCATCAAACATTTATTTGGAAGTGCATTATTAGTTACATTAGTTGGAAGAAATTACATTGCTCAAATGGTCATCTTCCGAATTGATGTATAATAGCACTCGTTTTATGGCATTTCGAATTGTTGCATGCAAATTATCTGGCTCCAAATTGGCGATTTCTTCTTCAATGTTACCTTTCAAGTCTTGCAAGATATTTATTGATAAGCTATTTACTATATATCTACATCATAAATGTCAAAGCACGCTGATATTCGGCGCTATTTGCCAAAATTTTGTCCAATTCAAACAATGACATTACTTCGCGTCACATTATATAAGTATAGATTATTTATTTTAAACTATGCTTAATGTACATTGCAGTTTGGCCGCTGGTCGTTCCTAGGAGTTGGCGTCCTCTACGGAGCCTTCCATCAAAACAGACTGTCAAAGAAGGAAGCCAAGCTCCGTGAGATCGAAGCCAAGGAGAAAGTGATCAGGGATGCAAAGATGAAGGAAGAGAAGGCGATCGCTTCAGCTGGTTTGTATACTTATCTTTATTTACCATACCTAAAACATGGTCAGGATTGTTACTAAACTCATACAGTATCTCTTGAAACAGTTATGCGTAACTTGTTAAAGTTATCAGAATAGCTATGATGGCTAATCAACTTAGTAAAATTAAGTCAATAATGAGTCACATGTAAAGATTTCTGTGCCATTATACAAGATAACTATATGCTTAATAAATCGCGCAGTACACAAAATTAGACACCAGGACAGACAGGATATTTAGACATTTCTTTAATATGAATAATTAAATTCCTCTTATGTAATTATATACTCGAATTATGTAATTATGTCCAATGATTGTGTTTAATTAATTTTTAGCAGTTTTTAGTGCTATTCGCAACTGATGTGTTTCTCAAATAGGCAGTTCAAAATATTTATACTGAATCCGAGTTACTGTTTAAAAATTCGTGATTAAGTCAAGTATAAGTTCTTCATGCAAATAATGAATGTAATGTATGTACTTTAGGTTGATCTAGACTAATGAATAAGATTGTGGTCTGTAATTTCAAATTGACAGCTTTTCACTAAACGGATATGGAAGCATATATGATATTAACATCAAAAAATTAATTTTAAAATATCATGTACGTCTGTTCGTTGTTTCGTTCCAATTAATCTCTGAAACAGCTAGGCTTTTGAGGGGAGTTTCGCTTGCATATGTTATAGAAATTTAATTTCTCTTAAATATAAATAATTAAGAGTGAGCCAATACGATTCAAGTAGGGAAGGTGAACATTATATAAATATAATTTTTACTCAAATTAACGCGGGTGAAACCATGGGGCAGTTATAAATAAAACCAACAGACAGACAGACAAAAATTTTAAAAATTGTGTTTTGAATGCAAGTACCGTATAAATGTACTTTGATGCATTTAGTTATAAGCTCTTAATTTGAAATTACAAACAGACAATTCAATTTTTTAAAAATATTGAACAAACGAGCTGACTCACCTGATTTTAAGTGATCACCTGGGGATTTCCTTAAATAGTAAGAAAAGCAAGTTTACCAAAATATTTGATGTAATATTTATCAGTTTGGCCATTAAACGGGGTAGTGCTGTCAGTATTTTGTGAATTATACATTCTGTGGCCTGGATTAGGTCTACAGTCTTTTGTAATAAATTATCCTTTCGTATATTAAATAAATAAATAAATAAAGTATCACACTCAAAGATCTCGTGACCTTGTGTCGGGGGTCCGGAAACACTCACAACACTAACACAAACACCCAACCACGACAAACATCCGTATTGCCAATACACACGTTTGCCGTGAGCGGGGATCGAACCCGACCGTTAGCGCTTTAGTCAGTTGCTGTGACCATTGCGCCAACGCGACTGTCAATATTGCTCAATTTGTAATAATTGTAAAGATTTTTAGTCTAAAATAAATTTGAGAATTCGTTAATAATGAACTATAGATTTCAACTTATTACATAGTTCTATATACTCTCTTACATAGTTAATTAATAATCTAATAAATAAAATCAACACATTTAATTTATGATTTATTTTTTACTAATTTTTATTTTTTTCAGCCGAAATGAAGGCCTTGGAAGAAATGATTTCGAAGAAATAACTAGTTGTTAACGAGAAAAGATTTAGTTTGTAAGGTGATAATGGTCATCGTTGTTGCCATATGAAAACATTTTACAGTGTTACAAAATTCTTTATTATATTTCAGCAAATAAATATCCCTGTTCACGAACATGGTAACACTGAGTGTTTTATAATGGCAACGATTCCATCTTGTTTATAATAAATGTATTTATGAAACATAGGTGAATAAAAATGTTGTTTTTTTTTCCTTGTACCTTTTCTTAAATACAGGTGAATAATACAAAGAAAAAATCTATTGAAAGAAAGAAAAATCTTTATTCACAGTAGATCACCTCTGATACAGCAGTTAAATCTATATCTATAATAATAAATAAAATTGAAATTAACAGCTTTCTACTAAATGCATATGAAAGTATACACGATACTTGTATCAAAATCAATTTTTTTAATTTTTGTTTGTCTGACTATCCGTCTGTAATAAACACAGACCTCTATATTATTGCATCATTTGATAATTTTACTTATAATTATAATAATTTTACGGAAGTAATTATATACGGCACACTAAAGTAAAGGCAAAATTACTGAGTATTTAAGGTTTAAATCGTGTATGAATTTCATAAAATTTTTTACTTTGATGTAACTTGTCGAAAATTTGGTCATAAATCTTTAAAAATTTTTTAAAAATGCCACAAATTTGGTAGTAGAAAAATCAATTTAAAAATAAAATTATAGTTTACAAGAGTATAGTGTAAAGAGTAGAGTAATTTTATTTGAAAATCTTAAAGAAAAATCTGTGACACCCTAAATTTTGTCTATTCATAGCTCTTTTTCAATGAAACATTCCAAAAGTGAAGATATCGATACCTCTGGGTCTCTCACAATTTTTTCATTGAGGTATTGTTTATGCTTGGTGATTTGAGTGAAGGCGGTAATGTTAGTAATGCAGTTGTGGCCGCTCGAGAGTCCGCTGGAGACGACGCCGAGTAAATAGTAGCGCTGGCCGCATTTCTTGGTACGGATCACGAGCCCCCCGCCGCTGTCTCCGCGATATAACGAAACACCTGTAGCATTTATATTGAGGATAATGATGCGCGGATTTAGCATACACTGGTTTTTTATACAGGATCATCAATTAGATGCTGATAAGCAATAATGTGTCAATACACAAAAAGTCAAATTCCGAGATATGGATAGCTGACCCTCGGAATGACTGCGTAATCTTTATATCTGCGACCTGGAAAATATATGGACGCTGATAAGCAATACTATGACAAGCCACACGGACTTCATTTTGAGAAGCGTCTAAACATGTCAGACAGACCTTAGGCAATGTTGGTCTTTGCTGGAAAGAAGGTATTATAGTATAGAAATAAAAAATATTTAGCAAATTGTATTTTAAAACGATTATTTGGTCAAAAACGACTACACGTAGAATCAGCAGCAGCTTTAAAGTAACTGCTTGATACCACTAATGATTGTTTAAATGTTTTAAAAAATCTAAGTATTGATGTGAGCACATGGGACGTGATTATTGTTCTGAAACTCACAAGCTTTGTTTTTGTAAGCAGTTTATAGAATTATCAACAGAAAACAGACGTGAATATTGTTAGGAATATATCATAAAAGTAAATAATACTGTATTTTCTATGGTAGCTCGTTGATCAGTTATTATTATATATCGGCAGTACGCCCTTCCTCTCTCTAGGATAGATTGCTCGTCTTTACTCTCAGAAATATATTCATAATTACGAATAAACAAGTTACTAGAACCCCAGAGATAACTTAACAAATATGTAGCCAAAAATAAAATATGTTTTAACTGTTTAGGTAGTAATCACACCGTGTACAATTGTAAAAGCGTTATCACACGTTGTTACATCCGGATCAAGAACTCGAAACAAGCGATCAAGAGGTGTCGAAATAGTCTAAAGTTTGTGGCATTACTTCTACAGATACAGTAAAGCCGTTACTATCATGTTTATCAACTGGCAAAATCTTGCAGCCCAGGCAAGTTTTATTAGCGACTTCATTGATAAAAGCTGAAACAAAAATGGGTAACTATCAATTAGTTAGAGCATTCCTGGATCAGGGTTCTTCTAACAGAAGCTACTGTGCAATATTTAAGCTTAAAAAAGCTAAGTGCATGTCGGGTCACGCACAATGTAGGGTTCCGTGGTTGTCAGAATTGTCAAGATCGGTCAAGCAATCTTCGAGTACCTGTTTTCGTAAAAAAGTTTACGACGAACTGGGAATTTCCTTTTTTAAGTCAGTTTATACAAAATACGTACTTACAATTTTAAACCTTTTATTATTATAAAATTATTTTTAATTTCTCTTTATATTTCGAGACTAAAATATTTTTAATGAAAAATGCATGTTTGAATGTGAATTATACCAACGATTTTGAACTTTTTATGTTCGTCGATTATTTATTATTCTAACACTTGTAAAATATACTTAGCGCCGATAATTTTCCTTCCTGATTAGCGTCTATGAAATCTATGGAGATTTGGTTGAAAACTTCATAAGCGCGATTCAGAATCACTCGCGACATGTTTTATTGAGACATTGTTTTATACCTTATTTTATATTTCATTTTAATTTAAACTTATTAAATATGTATTTATTTATTCATTTAAATTCATATATTAATTTAAAATTATTAATATTTATATAATGTAATGCTTCAATAAGTGAAATATTTATTTTTACTAATATCATCTATAACTCGATAACCATAATAACCCACATAGCCGTGATAATTTTCCTATTAAATTCATTATATGTACCACTATTGTGAATTTTTCCATATTTTTAGACGCAGCAGTTTAGTGGGTAGAGGGGGGGGGGGACACTTGACTCTAAGAAAAATTAACACTTTAAAGCTTAATATTTCGGAATCAGTTCGTCGTTCGGAAAAATGGTTTTCCCACACCTATAACGTTTTTAAAAGACCTATCTAACGATACCCCACAACATGGGATAAATCAGAAAAAAAAATTTTGGTCTCTCTTAACACATAGGGAAGACACCCTGAAAAAAAAATATTTTTAAGATTTTATTGTACGACTTTCTCGGCGTAATTCATATGTATACTTATACCGAATTACAGCTTTCTGGTATTAAGGGTTTCGGAGCAAAGCCGCGGACAGACAGACAGACAGACAGACAGACAGACAGACGGACATGGCGAAACTATAAGGGTTCCGTTTTTTACTACGGAACCCTAAAAAGATACCTATTAAAGTATCAGTTTCTGGAATAGGAAATAATTGGCATACAATTTCAAAATTTAAATCTAACAATTCAGTCACGTATACAGCTTGATTTTAAATTATCGCTAACAGCTTATGTTTTGAGTAAAATAACTTCGTACTTACCAGAAAAATGTATAAGTACAGTTAATTTTGATTGGATAGATCGGGGATGTACGAATTTAGCAGATCCAGAATTTACAGAACCCAATAAAATAGATATTTTGTTAGGTTTTGATATATATAGTAGCATCATTAAGGACGGATTGATAAAAAGTCCAGGTGGTGATCTTCTCGCACAAAGTACTGTCTTTGGCTGGATTCTTTCGGGAGTAATCAAGCCTGTGAAAAACAATAGTACTGAAGAGAAAACAAGACTCATTATGGTTATGCATACACAGTTCAATGAAGATGACAGTCTTAAAAGGTTTTGGAAAGTTGAAGAACAGATGACAAATAAAATACTTACGCCTAAAGAGACAGCGTGTGAGGAGCATTATACTAGAACAACCAAACGAAAAGATGATGGAAGTTATGACGTTACGTTACCTTTTCGAGAAGAAGGTCCGCCTAGTCAATTTGGAGATTCACGATCTATAGCTGAAAAAAGATTTTTATCATTAGAAAGAAAATTAGAAAAGGATAAAGAGTTAAAGGAAAAATACAAAGATGTCATTCTTGAATACTTACATTTAGTGCATATGAGACCTGTAGTGAAAAATGACAGTTTTAAGGAAGAAGCAGTGTATTTGCCGCATCATGCTGTGGTAAGGAACGATAATACCACTACAAAGGTGCGTGTTGTATTCAATGCCTCAGAAAAAAATAATAAAGGAATATCATTAAATGATACTTTGATGGTTGGACCGACGATACAAGCAGGTTTGCGAAATCTTATAACGCAGTGGAGGATACATCCAATTGCACTCACAGCTGACACCGTAAAAATGTACCGTGAAGTGTATGTTGCTGATGAAAATGCAAAGTATTAACGAATACTCTGGCGAAATCATCCTGACGAAGAAATTTCAGAGTATGAACTCATGACGGTTACCTTCGCCACGGCTTCAGCGCCGTTCCAAGCGATAAGAACATTGCATCAAATTTCGTATGATGAAGGCGAAAAGTACCGGCTCGCCGCAGACAGAGTCTTAAATTGCTTTTACGTCGATGACTTAATGACTGGTTGTGATAGTGTATCTGAGGGCATATCTATATCTATATACAAGGAAATGACGGATTTATTAGGGAAACGTAATTTTTTACTACAAAAATTCGACTAGTAATAATCAAGAACTAATAATAAAATTAATTTAATTGAAATAGCTAAAGAGATGGAGTACAATAGGACAAGGATAAGGATAATGTAATAAAAGAAAATAAGGACACAGAAAAAATAAAGGTAAAGAAGGTCGAAGTTAAATTGGATAATACGCTAAAAATTTTAGGACTCACCTGGAATCGCATCGAAGACATCTTCCAATATTCAGTAAATCTTCCACCGCTGGCATTTGCACCTTAACAAAAAGAATCGTAATATCGGAAATTTCACGACTGTTTGACCCGCTAGGCTGGTTAGCTCCGTGTGTAGTTTTAGGCAAAATCTTTATTCAAAAATGAGGGCTTGTTGGTATAGGATGGGATGAAGAACTTACTGTGGAATTAAAAGAAGAATGGAATACTACCGTACAGAACTAACTCAGCTTTCGCGAATTCGGATACCTCGATGGCTCGGTACATCGACAAATGATAATCTGGAACTACATGGGTTTTGTGATGCATCTAAGTTAGCTTATTCTGCTGTAATTTACTTACGTACCATGGAAAATTTATCAGCCACATCGGTGTCACTGTGGTGAGGCAGCTGACAAATATAGACATCATGGTTTATCGTGCATAAAAAGCGCAGGCCGCTTCTCCCGTCTTGCTTCGTTGAACAGTGTCATTCGTCGGTCTCTTGTCATCACTAAAATTCCGACAGTACTAGAATCTAATGGAGTAGTACGCAGTGATAGCAAGAGATTTGATGGAATGACGCTTGTTTTGTGGAAGTTGGGGAGGTCGCTTGTATGGGATGCTACCTGTGTCGATACATTGGTCGCATTACATATCAAGGGACTTCTCTAACGGCGGAAGCAGTAGCATCCAATGCTGAAAATGTCTTGTCTCACTGTAACATCGATAGTTGTTTAGGCTTAATATAGTTATTTTTAATTTCATCTTTTTATTTGTTTTAATAAAATTATTTGTTTATATTCGAATGTATTGTATACTTAAATACAACAATAATAATAATAAATAAAACAGCAATATTATAAAAATCAAATATCTATTAAAAATATTTCATTTTATATAATATTTTCCTTGATGAAGTGTTCGTGTTTTGTGATCGACGTGAAGGCGGCAATCGATGCCGTGTTGCAAAAGTGCTGCTCGCTCGTGGGCGCGGTGGAGACGAGGCCGCGCAGGTAGTAGCGCTGCGTGCCGGCGTCGATGGCGGGGAACACGAGCCCGGCGCCGCTGTCGCCGCGGCATACTGCAGTACCTGCGACAGACGAAATTGAAATATATCTTTTTTCGTAAAATATAGGAACAAAGTAGCCAATAGTACCATCTGATTTTGAGTGGTCACTATCTCCCATTGCCATTTGTAATACGAGACAAACTTGACGTTTGAAAATCTCAAAATTATAGAGCTCAGGGAAAACCTCAGGAGGTAGATCATTCCTGCCTGCACGTGGGAAAAAGATCGTGAAGCTCGCACATTGGATTCCGACCAGGCATCCAAGTGGTGTGGATGATATCGAGTCCTGAGGCGAAGAGTGCGATGGTAAATGCGAGACGTTGGCACTATATCAAAGAGTTCATCAGAACACTCCCCATTGTACAGACGGTAAAAACATACAGTGAACCAACGTCTCTCCATACATTTCAAGATTCTAAACTGGCTTTTAGTTTAAGACCTTCAAAAATGCGAACTGCCCGCCGTGAGAAGGAGTCAAGTGGATGAAGCTGGAATTGGGGTGCACCTGTCCAAAGGTGGGAACAGTACTCCACATGAGGACGGACCTGAGCTTTATACAGCAGGCGCCGATGCCTTGCTGTGAAGTACCGCCTCGCCACGTTTAGAATCCCGAGCTTTTTGGCAGCCATTTTTGCTTTGCGCTCCAAGTGACCCGGAATTGAACCTCATTCGTTATGTCGACTCCAAACATCCCAATACTATAATATATATATTAATCTTACTGATTTTTAGAGCAGTGTTCTGAAAACTTGGCGCTATATTGAAGGGGGCTTTATTAGCGGTAATCGCGTAAACTTGTGTCTTCGAGTGGTTAAATAGAACGAGGTAACGTCTGACACATTATGAGACCTGCTCCAGGGAGGTCTCGATTTCAGACACAAGTTGTACTCTCCTCTCCTCCATTTCTGCCCGAGAGATATTGGTCCTGCCAGTATAAACGGTATCACCCATAGTGTCATCCGCATAGCAACGAATATTGCAGCATTTCGTTAATATACAGAATGCACAGTGTTGTATGACGTGACCGTGTGTAGTGTGACCCTTATGCCCCGCCCATCAAGAAAACTGGTTACCCAACTGCATAATCCCTCTGGGAGACCGTATGGAAGCTTCGCTAAAACAGCTCTATACCAGATCAGATCAAAGATCTTTGCGGTGTCTAGACTGACTGCCATTGCTATTGATTTGCCGCATACGACGACTTCCAGGTAGTCGGAAGCCACGGGTACGTACTAAGGGTGCCTTGGAGTGAAAGACAATGGTCAGATCAGCTTGATGGTGCATTGACAATTACTCGGTAACCCTCCGGGCATCCATATGAAACCCGACACTATTTGAGAGAAAGTATACGCATGAGCGCGGTGGTACGGCTCTCCCTGCGTAGTCTGTGGTACGAGAACCTAGCCAATCAACATGATGGGCGTTGAAGTCATCCAGGATGACAGCCTCCGCGCAGGGGTACCGTTGAAACTCGTCCTCTGTAGCCTTGTCGTGTCCGAAGTGACGATCGACTTCGGTATTACAGCTATGAGACCTGTTCAGGCACGTGTAAATACATGTGATGCCACCAAAGATTATGAGCGCCTACAGAATAACTCTGACTTCGAAGGACAAGCTGTTGACAATAAATACGACCGCGTATATATACACACCCACCTGCGCTATAAACGCGTGTTGAAAGCGGTACCCGGGTACTGAGAACGATTCGTGTAAGATAATGATGAAAAAAATAATTTCGAAAAGCATTATTGAGAAAATTTAATCGAAATTACTTTTTACATAGAGATTTTTTAAGCCCAAATTTATCGATTTTCTATATTATTTTTCAAACATCTTATTTCATACAAATCTCGTCTTGATAATTGGACGCTGATAAGCAATATTGTGTCAAGCCACACGGACTTAATTTGAGAAAATGGCGTCTAATCATGTCAAACTTATTCTTAACAAATCTATTTAAAGAAGTATATATCAACTTTTCTTTTATTCTTGATAAAAGTTATAATTAATTAAAATCAGACTGGTTTATTTCTTATAAAATATTTTTCAAATAATTGAGATTATTATATATATGGAACGCATTTGAAATTCGAACGAATAAATTAAGAAACTATTTTCCGTACTTACTTAGTTCATATAACTTCAAATTTTTATTTAAAATGTTATATAGGTGATGCAGTATCAAAATACATAAATATCTGATAATTTGACTTTTTGTGGGTTGACACATTAATGCTCATCAGCATCCAATTACAAACACAATAAAAAAAATTGCTGAAATATGTGTTGCGGCCTTCAAATCTGTTTTTTGTTACATGGTCACTCTCAATTTACAAATTCGAACTATATTCGTACATACCATTGGTATAGCCAGCGCATATCTTGTCACTAGTGATGTACTCTCTGAAACTTGGCGGAAACATGCTAATGCATCGTACTATACTGATGTACGGTATTTCAGCCACCTTCAGCTCGGGTGAGGGCTTTCCGTCTTCGGAGACGAGACCCCAGCCGGCAACCTGTTTATTGACATTTTTTAGAATTAGCCACAAATCCAATTGACAATAAGAACACTTGAAATTCGAAACAAGTAAACTTAAAAGCAAAATATGAATATATTTTACAACATTTTCAAGTCCGTGTCAGTAAATGTCACGTAAAAGGTATTACTTGGCGACGACTTCATGCGTATTACTTGGCGCCGACTTCATGCGTATTACTTGGTGCCGACTTCATGCATTTTACTTGGCACCGGTACATTTTTTTAAAGTTTTTATTTCACACTCTTAAGTTACGAATATAATAAAGCAGTAAGGTATAGTTTGTGATTTACATATTAAAGTAATTAAATCGCAACGTGAAATACTCGTTATTGACTAGCTCCGGTGGCCATCTGTGGTCTTCATCAATAGTATCACTTTAACAAATGCGGCTTTTCGACAGCAAATGTACGATTTACTATAAACCATGTGTGCCTTATCAGATTTTGATGACAATGGGGTGAACTTGCAAGTATACCCTTTCAAACTGGTGGAGAAATCGGTGAACAAATAAAAAAATGTATAAAATACACACAGCCGAACATAGGACCTCTTTTTTCAAGTCAGTTAAAAATATCTTAAAGAATACCAGAAATATACCAATAATGATTATTTACGATATTTTTTTTATTAAATTTTTAAGAGACAATAGAATCGTCACCTGGTTGTTTGCCGTATATTGATTTTACCATTAAAATACTAATATTATTATTACTTTATTAATAAGCTAACAATAACGCTTCATGTTAAAACATCACGATCAATTCATCCATAATAATTATAAGCTAACGGACGACATCGTCCATGCATGTTCCTAGATTTTCATTACTCTAGACATGATGTCAATGACCTTTGAGCAAATATAATATTACCTTTGAAAGTAACGGTATTATCTATAGTCTATTTTTCATATTAAATATAACGTGTCTTATAGCGATAACTAATGGTAGTAATACCTTTTTATTGCCCGACGACTCAGCAGAGCTTAATCGACTCGTGACCACGACGGATGCAACTTCGTCGAAAGGTATTACTACCATTCGTTATCGCGATAAGGCCCGTTATATTAAATATGAATAGTATAAATCGCGAAAGTTTATAATAATGTAGTTTAATTTTCTTTACTTATTTAGCAGACCAATATGGCGTATATCTAGCCACACATAAGAGTTAGATAAGAAATGATTGAATTGAACCGTTTTATAATGAAAAACAATTGTTCGAAAATTCGTGATTTTCGTTGGGATATTGTAACCAAAATAGAGACAAGTAACAGAAAATAGACACCATTATAATAATACCTGTAAAGGAGTTTAACGAGTTTTTTTAAAGTATTATCTGTCTTAAATTGTACATGAATTACATATTTCGTTTTATTTCATAATATGTTTTTGGTATGCCCGTACAATGGTATAGAAACAAATTGGAAAAATGATAGGACTGTCGTTTTGACTTAGTTTTTGTGTTTTGTTATGCAATCGCGTTTTCGCTCGTTATGATTTTTTTTACAGAGAATCAGGGCCTCGCTATTTATCCTCGTGGTAAAACGTCACTCACTAATATATCTCCTATCCTAACAACGAACGTTATGGACTAAGTTTTATATTACACCACATTACAAATTCTCGACTTTCCTATACTATAATATTTATGTATTATAATTGGATGCTGATAAGCAATAATGTGTCAACCCACAAAAAGTCAAATTTGGAAATATCGATGTATTTAAAAAAATAAAAATGTATTTAACTTTATTAAATATATAAATTTTGAAGTCCTTTAAACTGAATAAGTACGAAAAAAAATTTCATTAATTTAATGTTTCGAATATTGAAGTGTGGCTCATAATGTACAATATAAAATAATCTCATGTATTAAAAAAACTTATCATTAGGTAAAACGTTTTATGATACCAATTTTATCAAAATAAAAAAGAAAAGATGGGTATATGCTTCTTCAAACAAATTTATCAAGCATAGGTTTGAAATGTTTATACGCTATTTTCTCAAAACGAAGTCCGTGTGGCTTGACACATTATTGCTTATCACCGTTCAATTAATATAAATAAAACTTCATCTTTTATCACTCTATTTATTTATTGAAATAGTATTTAATTCCGTTGCGTACTTTACAAGATTTAAATGTACAAACGGCAGAATGCGACTTTTTTTTATACTATGTAAAGATAGACTGAGTGAAACTTTATTGTAATTTAGGAAAGTGACATTCACCGTCGATTGTAATTGACTCTACATTATTTTATTAACATAGTGAGTCATTATAAGGTTAAACTTTTGTGAAATATACATACCTTGCCCAAGTTATTATCCCGTAACTGCTGCTTCTCAAACGTGGGATCGAAGTCGAGGCAGACGGGACGGACGAACACGTGATACGTGAATGGAGTTGCGACGATAACAACAGCAATATCGTCTTGGAAGTTAGCCGCTGCTCCTTGAAAGCGCTGTGGCACCACTATTCGTTCCACCTGGAAAATACATAACAAATCCTTACTAATAGTATAAAACTGAAGAGTTTATTTCTTTGAACGCGCTAATCTTAGAAACTATTGCTTCAAATTGTAAATTTTGTGTTAGTTTGTTTATTGAGGAAGGCTATAGGCTATATTACATCGCGCTATGACTCATAGGAGCGAAGCAGTGACCATAAGTGAAACGCAAAGGACAGCTAGTGGTAATGTAATGGACTGAAGTATCTGTAGTACCTCACCCTCACAGATAAACATAACATAACATAACATATGCTGCTCTTTACTTTCAAAGTGTCGAAGTTTTTGCGAAAATTATATAATAAGCGTTGAGAAATCATGTTTGTAAAAATATAATAACTGATAGTTAGGCGTCAAAGAAATTAAGAGAAAATTAAATTTACATCGGACTTCTGCGCGTCAGGATCTTCGGGGTGGCTCCATTTGCGATAGATCTTACCAACTGCGACGGCGTAATTTGCGGCCGGTTGTAACTTGCTCGTATCTTTCCAAAAGCAAATAGCCCCTAGGACAAGTGCGTGACAGCTTAGTTAGAGATAAACAAAAACTTGACGAGGACACAGATAAGGTAATTTGCCGCAACGATCAAAATCAATATACTTTATCCAAATAGACTCTCACAAGCACTTTTGAATCGTCAATACGCAAAAAAATAATGATAATATTATTTTTATTACACTAATAAGGAAATTACCACCGGTTCGGAATGTATATTCTACCGAGAAGAATCGGCAAGAAACTCGATAAATACATAATAAAACTTAACGAGAGTTAAAAATAGTTTATATATAGATCCCGTAATTTCTCAAAGAAATCGACAGTTCAAAATAATTATTCTACGCGAATTTCAAGTACGTTCAATATTTTTCAAATTATACAATAATCTCAAATATTTGAAAACCTATTATTATATAACACATTAAATATATCAATCTTCTTTTAATTCATTAGACCTTTTAGCAAAATAAGAAAGAAAGGATATACGTCTTAAGACAAATGTATTAAGAATAGGTTTGACATCTTTAGACGCCATTTTCTCAAAATGAAGTCCGTGTGGGTTGACACACTATTGCTTATCAGCGTCCAATTATGAGCTAAAGTGGGACATCGTCCTTAGCATGTACCTAGATTTTCATTACTCTAGACATGATGTCAGTGACCTTTGAGCGAATATAATATTACCTCTGAAGTTAGCGCCCAAATAATAAGAGCGTTTATTCTCTATAAAATTATTCCCTAGGAAAAACTTCTTTAATAAATTATGAACTCAATGAGATCTGAGATGGTCTTATGTTTAGAACAAGTTTATTTCAACTGAGTTTTTAAGTTTTACAACAAATTTTGTATTTGGTGGTAAGGAAAAATATCGCGGGGATAAGGCTACCTGCATGCGCGGAGAGAAATTCTGACATAAATTTATCTGCCAACCCGCAGTGGAGCACCGTGATTAATTTCACCTTAACACGAGAGAGCTTTTGTCCGGCAGTAGGATTTTTACAGGTTGTTATGTACAGTAGAAAAACTTACCAGTTATTATGGTTTTAACGCTGATCAGCGATCCTCCACATATTTGCATGTATGGAGTGGAAGTTTTTATGTAGATACCCGCGTTCCACGGCAGTTCTCCTCGGTATGCTGTTTTCCCTCCCGAAATTAGTGGCATGCCCTCAGGGGTAACTCTACCGCATTCTGAAAGTTTTTAATACGATGCGTATTATTTTTCGGGATTTAAAATCATACAATTTTAATACCAATGCCCTGGAGTGACTATTACATAAGACTCCTCTCCTAAGCGAAATTTGTATCTGCCACAAAATGTAATGCCTTTATTTTGCTTATTTCTGGACGGCAGGAATAATTCATGTTCTGGGACAGTTGATATTTAGAGTTGTTAGTTTATATCAAAATATGTATTACATATAAAACCTCTGTTACAATATTGTACTTATAAAGAAATAAAGTGTCACTTCGTTCATGTCTCTTGAAGACGTAGTTTTATTATAAGAGTTATTCATATTCTCACCTGGTTTGCATATGGCGACATAGTTCCAGATGCCGTCAATACATCTCATGTGATTTAGGACACCTGAGTAATAGTACAGAGGTGCCCTACATTTTGGCACTACAATCGTTCCGACGGGAACTAGAGGGCCGCATTCCTTGGGAGTCCCCGCAGAACCAGCGACATTACAGCGGTATTCGACACTATCGTGCTTGTCAAGTCGGCATACACCTAAAGTTTTTTTTTAAGTTATTAAAGATAGGATAATTGATCATTATAAAAAATATATATTATACAGTTTTTTTTAATGTTTGTAGTAACATTAGCTCCGTCTGTATATTCAGAGTAATTGAGTGAATAGCTTCGTATACCTAATGGAGATACAAGCAGGTATTAATATTGAAGATATTCTAACGCTATCAACCGAAATACTTTACGATAATATTTTTTTTAAATAGAGTCACTGTAAGTTAAGTTTTGTAGGTGTACAAAATATAGCACTGGTTATTTCAATCTGTACTTACGAACACATTTAGGCATCACGTCAGACCATTCACCATCGAGGCAGAACAGAACATTCTTCTCGTTTTCAACCATGAAGCCAGGATCGCAAGTGATATTGAGCGCAAGGTTCGGGCGCCCCTGATCTAATATGACCGCGTCATTCGGCACGTAAGAATGGTAAGATCCGTGTTCGGGCTGAGGCGGCAACACGCATTCAGTAAGAATTCTAGCAAATTTACAAAAAAATATAAAACATCACATTTGAGCTGATTCCATTGAAATGGACAATTTAAACCTGAAAAATATAATTAGGGTACTTTGGCTATATGGCTGTGCAAATCAGTATTCCAAGGAAGAACCTCAGACATGATTTGTAAAGTAACTATTAGAATTTCTAAATATTTAAGTTTTTCTTTTTTGTATATAATAAATAGATAGATGAGCACTTTATTGCACACACAAGACAAAAGATATAATAAATAAGGACATACGACACGAAGTATAGAGCGTGCAAAGGAGTCTTATTGCTAAAAGCAATCTCATACAGACAATCTTCAGTGAAAGAATACGTCTGTATCCTTTCACTGAAGATTGAATGTCTGTGAGAAGAAAACGGGATGCAAACAAGCATAAAATGATGAAATAATAAATAAATTAAATATAAGTGAATTAATATACATGTAAGTACACTATAATAATAAATATAATTACGTAAATACAGTATAAATAGTTAAATACTATATAATTTCTTATAAGATAAATATTATAACATGCACAATATTATTTGTCGTCTTAACTCCAGTAAATACTGTTTTGTTGTTGGTAAACACGATGATTTTCAGGAACTGTTGTTGTTTATAGTGTGCGCGCATCGGAGTCACGTAGCAGAGAGGGAGCGCTGGAAACCGGATCCCTATAGTAATAATGTCACAGAGTATCACTGTTACAAATGTCACAGACTATACAGTCACTTGACAGCCCATAAACCTTACGCCGATTGAGCGCAAATATATGATAAAGAAACTATCTAATCAACGATTATAGAACAAATACTCCTATATCTTAAACTTTATGTATATATATACACATAATATTTAGTTAATCGACTTTTGAATATATAAATTATATAGTAATTTTAATTTCTTCAAATTAAATAGCCGAGTCAACTTGGTTATACATTATATTATCCTTGATGAAATGTTCGTGTCTTGTGATCTGCGTGAAGGCGGAGATCGCTGCCGTGTTGCAGTACTGCTCGCTCGCAGGCGCGGTGGAGGCGATGCCGCGCAGGTAGTAGCGCTGTGCGTTACCCTCGCGGGCGGGGAACACGAGCCCGCCGCCGCTGTCGCCGCGACACAACGCCGCAGTGCCTGTGTGGCATTGATACTTGTGACAATGTCTGCGGCCTCTCCCTCTCTGCTATATACTTAATTTCATTATGTTACACACGATGCGACTACGCGCTTAACGTAAGTCACACGCTGCTTGTCATGCTAGTATCACGCGACGCGAGTAGAACACGTTACGTATAAAAATTAAATGACCTGAACATATGTATCATATTTTAAATTCTATAAAAATATGAAAGTTTCATCACTCCTGGCAGCTAAGAATGATCTATCTAATATTTCTGTGAATATATGAGTGCATACGACATTTTCTTTTTCGTATCGAAAGAAAAAAAAGATAAGATATAAATAATTGATAAGATCGAGATCGTTTATTATTTTATCATATTGCTGAATAGATTTACAATTTTGAAAGATTTTTTTGTTATATCACTCCCACTTTACATCTTATGTATATGTATCTTCATAAATACCATTGGTGTAGCCAGCACATATCTTGTCACTAGTGATGTATTCCCTGAAACTTGGCGGGGATGTACTGATGCATTGCTCTATACTGATGTACGGTAGTTCAGCCACCTTTAGCTGAGGAGAGGCCTTTCCGTCTTCGGAGACGAGACCCCAGCCGGCAACCTGTACATTGATATTTTATTAAAAATTAACCACAAATCCAAGTGACAACAGCAGTCGAATTACCAATTAATAGTTTCGAAAAATATATTAAAGAAATTATATATTTTAAAGTTTCGCGATTTGTACTATTCATATTTTATACGGGTCTTATCGCGATAACTAATGGTAGTACTACCTACGACGGAATCTTAGAGAAAGCTAGAAATATATAAATCATAATAATTATTCATGTCATATTTATTTTATTAATTACATTTTAAATTCTCAACACACTCGCAATCTTGGTTGTGAGCTACCATCACTGATTTTAGAATTAAAATACTAAATATTATTAATACTTCAATAAGAAACTAACACTGTGACGATTTTTTTATTTTAATTTTGATTTTTTTTTAGTAGAAACTTTGTTGGTTGTGTACCAATGATTGTTTAATTCAAAGCGTTACTGTACACTGTTTATTTCTAAAATAAAAAATAATATAAAATTTATGTTAAAACATCACCATCTATTCACCCACAATAATTATGACGCTGACGGGCGACATCGTCCTTACCATGTACCTAGATTTTCATTACTCTACATGATGTCAATGACCTTTGAGCGAATATAATATTACCTCTGAAGGTAGCGTTATTATCTGGGAGTTTTTTCTCTATAGCATTTATCCTTTAAACGAGTGTGTAACGAGTTTTTAAAAATTATAATCTATTTAAAACTAGCTTTTGCTCACGATTTCGTCCGCGTTTTTTAAATTAGGGATGAGTGAGAGTCTTATAAACGTAAGAGTAAACAAATATAATCAGAATGCTCCGAACTGCTAAGCTATCAGGAGTTTATTTTATTTTATTTTATTTTATTTAGGATCTCCAACAAAATATACACACAAAAGAAATTAAAAAAAAGAACAATGTTACTTTAACACAATATGTGTGCTCCTTCAATTATAGGAGACCACAGCTTGCTCATATATGTAAATTATTAACATATACAATATAAAAAGCTGTAATATATTAATAAATTATTTTATTGAGGCGACTCTTATATTCGTTTAGTTTTATGGTAAATATATCTAAATCAGCATGTTGCATTGAAAGTATATTGTATTGCCTACAGACTCTTGGCATAGCAGCAAAATGTCCCAGATTAGTTTAAGACGTGGGGATGTAAAATAAACGGTATGAACTATACGAGGCAAACGAGAAGGAATATTAAATTTTAGTAATTGTAATAAGTCACTACAGTCAACTTTCGCGTTCACAATTTTATATAAGACTGTTAAATCAATAATCTTTCTAGTTACATGTGTTATTGTGAGTCAACCGTAAAACGTAGACATATGCTGTTGCGGGATATTTTTTATAAAATGTTATGTAGAATATTTCCGTCATACATGATTTCTATGTAACTTTAACCATTAAGGCTGCATACGCGACGGAAGCTTAAAAATTGGAGTAACGTCTCCCGTTTTCCCAAAATTTCCCTTCACTAATCTGCTTCTATTGATTGTAACGTGATGAAAAGTATACTATAACCTGCCCCCAGGAGTATGAAGAATAATTGTACCAAGTTTCGTTAAAATTAGTCTAGTAGTTTTTGTTCCTATAAGGAACATACAGACAGGCAGACAAAAATTTTACTGATTGCATTTTTGGTATAAGTATCGATCACTAATCACCCCCTGATAGTTATTTTGAAAATATATTTCATGTACAGAATCGACCTCTCTACAGTTCTAAGTATAGATTGTACAATAATTTCATTTTTCGTTTCATTTCATGAGTTTGACATTTTATATGCCTTTGTTAGCTGAAAATAAGTGTCGCTTTTTGTGTTGTGTTTTATGAAATCGCACGTTTTCACAGGTTACGATTTTTTTTACGGATATTTAATTTGCTGTTTATCTTCGTGTTAAGACGCCACTCATTCGTATGTCTCTCCCTTTATCAACTAGCGACCCGCTCTGACTTCGCACAGATAAACATTTTATATGTTTATAACAACATCACATGATAGAATTGTTCCCCTTTAAAAGTTCTAAACAAAAGTCCGCGACAGCATATGTCTATCTTTTAAGGTTAGCTCACTATAACCTTATTTATGCTAACCAAATTGTTTCTAAAATAATGTATTATTAGCCCAAAGTACGCGTAAGTACTAGTAAGTAAATAAAATTGAGTTTTTATGCAGAACGTTTTGTGTTAGTCATATCGATAGCCCTATTTAAATGATCTTAATTAAAACTCGAACGCACTGAATAAACCTCCTTTTCGAATCAATCTGTTTATTGATGAAAACTGCATTTAAATCCTCTATTGAGTGAGAGAATTTGACAGATTGGCTTATTGTAATTTATGAAAATGAGATTCATTAGAAACATTTTATGAGAAAAACTTTATGTGAATTATAAAGTTAAACTTTTGTGCACTATACCTTGCCCAAACTATCTACACGCAATTGCTGCTTCTCAAACGCCGGATCGAAGTCGAGGCAGACGGGTCGGACAAACACGTGATACGTGAATGGAGTTGCAACGATAACAACAGCAATGTCGTCTTGAAAGTTAGCCGCTGCTCCTTGAAAGCGCTGTGGCACCACTATTCGTTCGACCTGGAAAATACATAACAAATGGTAATATAATGATCCGGTGTACCTGTTGTACCTCACCCTCACAGAAGATCGAAGTCACAAGTTGTAAACAGAAAAGTTTTTGCGAAAATACTAAGCGTTGAGAAATTATGTTTGTGCATAACTGTATTAATTGATAGTTAGGCGTCAAAGAAATTAAGAGGAAATTAAACTTACATCGGACTTCTGCGCGTCAGGATCGTCGGGGTGGCTCCATTTGCGATAGATCTTACCCACTGCGACGGCGTAATTTGCGGCCGGTTGTAACTTACTCGCATCTTTCCAAAAGCAAATCGCCGCTGGGACAAACGTGATATAAGTTAATTAGAGATAGACAAGAACCTGGACGCAGAAAAGACTAGTTTTCATCGCAAAAATACAACTTGAACGTTATTAAATAGTGGATAAAATTTTGTATGTAGACCCAGCCACTTTTCAATGAAATAGACTGGTGAAAATAATTATTCTACGCAAACGAGATCGCGAAAACCAATCATAAAAAATATAAGATTACAATTAAAACACAAAATATTATTATTTATTAAAAAAATATTAACACTAACGATTTATGTTAAAACATCACCCACAATAATTATAAGCTGACATGCGAAATCGTCCATGGATGTACCTAGATTTACATTACTCTAGACATAATGTCAATGACCTTTGAGCGAATATAACATTACCTCTGAAGGTAGCTTTATTATCTGGCGTAATAAAAGCATAAAGAGGGTTAAATAGTGGATAAAAGCTTGTATGTAGACCCAGCGATATCAAATCGACTATTCAAAATAATTTTATTATTCTTATTATAACCAATCATATAAAAAAACATTAAGAACAACCTCTTTAATAAATTAGGAACTTAACGATTTCCGAGATTTTCCAGTCAGATTTTCCGATAGCAATTGAATTTTCCAGTGCTGATTTAATGTAGGGTAATTTAAATCATCTTGTGTTCGGCGGTAAGAAAAAAATCGTAAGGATGAGATAACCTGAACGCGCGTAGAGTAATTCCGTTTTACGTTTATCCGCCAACCCGAAGTGAAGCAGCGTGATTTTAATTAAATTTCGCCTCAATAGGAGGAAGCTTTTACCCGTCACTAGGATATTTGGATGCTGATAAGCAATAATGTGTCAACCCGCAAAAAGTCAAATTTCGAGATATTGGTGTATTTTGATACTGCATCACCTGTTTAACATTATTAAAAAGGAATTGAAGTCATATAAACTAAGTAAGTACGGAAAAAAGTTTCTTAATTAATTGGTCCGAATTTCAATTGCGTTACATATCTTACAATTTATACAATAATCTCAAACATTTGGGAAACTTTTTATTAGTTAATATATTAAATATATCAATCTGATTTTATCAAAAAATAAAAGAAAAAATGAATATATACTTCTTTAAACATAAGCCTATTAAGAATAAGTTTGACATCTTTAGGCGCCATTATCTCAAAATGAAATCCGTGTGGCTTGACACAGTATTAATTATGAGCGCCCATTTGTAAGCTGTTATGTACTGTAGAAGAACTTACCAGTTAATACGGTTCTAACGTTGATCAGCGATCCTCCGCATATCTGCATGTATGGAGTGGTAGTTTTTGAGTAGATACCCGCGTGCCATGGCAGTTCTCCTCGGTATGCTGTTTTCCCTCCCGAAACGAGTGGCATGCCCTCAGGGGTAACTCTACCGCATTCTGAAAGTTTTTAATAAGATGCGTTTATTTACCGCGATTTAAAATTATACAATTGTAAAAGCATTGTTCTAGAGCCGACTATAACTTAACCGAAATTTTGGGACACTGTATTTTTTATTTTATTACTAAGTTGCTTCTGGACTTTTTAAAAGCAGTTTATTAATATTTTATTCATTTTTATAATAGAAGGACTGTTAATATCAGCAGATGTTATATGGGACAGTTGACATTTAAAGTGATTTTCATATTCTCACCTGGTTTGCATATGGCGACATAGTTCCAGATGCCGTCGATACATCTCATGTGATTTAGGACACCTGAGTAATAGTACAGAGGTGTCCTACATTTTGGCACTACAATCGTTCCGACGGGAACTAGAGGGCCGCATTCCTTGGGAGTCCCCGCAGAACCAGCGACATTACAGCGGTATTCGACACTATCGTGCTTGTCAAGTCGGCATACACCTAAAGTTTTTTTTTAAGTTATTAAAGATAGGATAATTGATCATTATAAAAAATATATATTATACAGTTTTTTTTTAATGTTGACAGACTTGTGGTAATTTTTCAATTCGTACTTACGAATACATTTGGGCATCACGTCAGACCAAGCACCATTGAGGCAGAACAGGGAACTCTTCCCGTTTTCAACTATGAAGCCTGGATCACAAGTGACATTGAGTGTTACGCTTCGATATACCTGGCCTGGTGTTGCGTGCGCGTCCCCAGAGACCGTGTAAGATCCGTGCTCAGGCTGAGGTGGGAACACGCATTCAAATTGCATTCTAGGGGATGTAAACATTTCTGAGTATTTATATTCAGGTAGAGCCTAGCTGTATCCTACTGACAGCTCGTATACGTTACTCTCACGGAAGATCACCATGAAGTCGTTAATATAGGTCCAGCTCTCTATCTACTGTGGTACTATCCCAGTCGAGGCACCTGTACAAGCTAGTCAGTATCCAGCTAGGATTTTCATTACTAACATTCAATATTGTAGAGTTTACTAATTATAAAACGGTGTGTTACAAGGATTGTCACTCACTGTGTGCAGTCCGCTTCATCGCTGCCATCAAAACAGTCGAGATTGCCGTCGCACTTTTGGCCTAATTCTATACACCTATTCTCATCACATTGCCATTGACTTGATCTGAAATATAACACGATGATTATACGTTCTTTTAATTTTATCATTACAAGTGGTCGTATAATAGGTATAATTCACCGTAGTTTATTAAATTAAACTTTCATTAAAAATAGACTTTAACAATTAACAAAAGAGTATATAGATTGAGAATATATGAAAGCATGAGTGTATCAGATACATGGAAATGAATATTTCATTATAGAAACTCTCTCGAGACCGTAATTATAAATCGAACAGCCTGTAAAGACGATCGTTCTGGTGTAGTGGTACTGAATGTGTATTTATTTGTATACTTGGGTTAGGTTTTTGTATTTCTGGGTTAATTTTCTGAAATTATATAATTATTTTTATTTTAATTTTTGAAAGATCTACAGCAGGTTTTTGAGTTCTTGAAAATTTGAAACTTTGTTGAAATAGTAATTTCAAATGTCAGTATTTTAATATTAAATATTAATAGTGTTTAAATTATAGTTTTGGACGTCACCTGTCTGGATATCCTGTCAAGTCACACTGACTTTATTTGAGGTAATGGCATCTAAAGATGTCAACCCTTGCTAATCAATATCCATTGGTATATTTGCTTAAGTTAATTCAAAATTTCTACCTAGATAATGGTTTTAGAAGAACTATAGACATTGCAGTCATCACCATCTACTTAGTATTTTTGCCTGGTTTTACCAGAATCTGCTTATTATTCTAGTCCAGATTTTGAGGGCAAGCTAGTAACCATTTAGACTAGAATAATCTCCCTACTGAGAGTATCAGTAAGAGAAGTAATCATTATCGGGTGATTGTGATAACAACCGGGACCGACACCTTTACGTGATTTCCAAAGTGTAGAAACCCAGTAGGACAAAAACCAGAACCAGGAATAGGGACTAAGCTTTGCAAACTATTCACACAAAAATATTATTAAGCTGAAGATTTTATTTCATTATTTGTCATTTGAAGTATTCTTAAAGCGTTAGCGGGGCTGTTTATTGAACAAAATTATAGGCTCACGACCCACAGGGGTCGAGCAGTTACCAGAAATATCGAACAATTTGACAATTACCAATATTCAATTCAATTCATTGTTTTGATGGCTGTAGTAGAGCTATATGGGCACGGATTATTTCGCCAATGTCACGTGTGATGGAAGAGACACGAACGATTGTTCGGTGCATTACAAAATTAAGATTTTTTTTCGAGTCACAATTGACAAATTCACTTACAGGCATACGTCATCACCGCTGGCATCAGACGACAGCTCCAGAGTAGTAACTGGAAAAAAATATTAGTGTTTTAAGAAAGCAATCAAAGGAGTTAATAGTGAGGGGTACATTAACGAGTAATTTTTGGTAATTTACTTTCCATGAGAAAAAGGAAAGGCTTGAAATTTGGATGGAAGTTTTACGGAACAAAACACGGCTGTGGAATTATATACGAATTTTGCTTATAAGAAATAATTATACATGTGTTTTACATTCTTGCATGTATTAAACTACAAATATTAACGAAGACACGAGCAACCACACGTTTCCTGTAAGAATATACATAATATGCACCATATATGTGGTTCTTGATGAAACGTTCGTGTTTTGATATCCTTGTGAAGGCGGTGAGCGCGTTGGTGGAGCAGAGGTCCTGGTTCCTGGGCGCGGTGGAGACCACGCCGCGCAGGAAGTAGCGCCGCACGCCGCGCTCCTCGGCGGGAAACGCGAGTCCGCCGCCGCTGTCGCCTTGGCACAGCGCCGTGCCTGCGGAAAGGACACAGACACTTCGTGAGATGTGTAACTTAGAAACTTCTGTACATTCTAACCTATAACATTTTTAAAATTTAAAAACCCCGACAGTCTACTCGCTGAGACCGTTTCAACGAACCCCAACACAATGCTTCCGATGTAAATTGACGAGGAGTTATGTAAATTGTGCATCCTGCTGATGCCAGATAATGCTGCAGCGTCAAATTAAGATGACACAACTATGTTTTGATTAGACCATTAAAAGTTGCTCAAATCATTTCCACAACTAGGAAAGAGTTGATAACATTCCAACGTCTACAGACCTTCATGAATTATAGCTAAGAATCGTCTCGGTTTTATTCTTTTTTCAAACTAAAAAAGGCCGCATCTAAAAGTGTCCATTCGTTAGCTACGATGTCACAGACTCCGGGACACAACATAAAATATCTTTTTTGGTCGGGGGTTAAAAATCGAACATTTGTAATATAGATAAGAGTGAAGATAGGACTTCAGCTGCCATTGACACTAGGTGACGCCACGGTTTTACACGCAGCGAAAACTCATAATACTCAACGTGAACTCGTACGTACCGTTGGTGTACCCAGCGCATATCTTATCATTGGTAATGAACTCTCTGAAACTATGCGGCGATAACGCGTAGCATTTCTCTACATTGACGAATGGCAATTCGACCACCTTCAGTACTTGGGAGGAATTTCCGTTTTTGTCGACGAGACCCCAGCCAGCGACCTGATTGTAAAAAATAATACTCTTTTATTTTACCATTCAAAAGCAATAGCATAAGTTTGAGACAATTCCTTAAGTATATAAGTATAATAAGTCAAGACAATTTCTTATACTTTGATCTACCTGCATTTTCATTACTCTAGACATCGTGTCAATAACCTTTGAGCGGAGAACATCTCTATCATTCGCTTAAGATCGCGCTACACTCGCTTATAGTGATATATAATTTGGTTAATATATAATACTATCATTTAAGGGATTTAATAACTATACGTGGAAAATAAATATTCAATCTATACTGAATTATTTTCACGTTTAATATTTCTAGAAATTCTTTTCCTCCATATAAACTAATATACCCGACTCCTCTGTGGGTTGGGGTTGATTAACGTCAAGAAATATGTGTATTAAGTTAATACAACCACGGATTAAGATTTTACATACAAACGCTTTTCAGCTTTTTAGGGGTGAATTTTCAAAAAACTTTTTCTTAGTGTTAGGGTTTAGGTAAAGGATACCTTTGTACAGCCAAAATTTCAAGTTTGTAGCCCCGGTGGTTTATGCTCTTGTTCATGAATCAGTCGGTCAGGAAAAGTAATTTTATATGTATAGATGGACGCTGATAAGCAAACTATGTCAAGCCACACTTCATTTTGAGAAAATGGCGTCTAAAGATGTCAAACCTAGTCATAATTAATTTGTTTTAATAAGTATTTGTCCATATTTATTTCCTTTTATTCGTAAAAAGTATAATGAATTAAATGCAGGTTGATATATTTAATATATTATGTAATAAAAAGTCTTTTAAATATATGAGATTATTGTATAAATTGCAAAATAAGGAATGAACTTGAAATTCGAAACAATTAAGAAACATTTTTCCGTACTTATTTGGTTTATATAACTTGAAAATAGTTTTTGTAAAATGTAAGATATGGGAGATATTATCGTACGAATAAGACTTTGTGGGTTAACACATATTTGCTTATCGTCATCAATATATTTGTATGTATGTTTGTAGTTCATATGACTTCAAATTTTTATTAAAAATGTTAAATATGTGATGCAGTATCTAAATATGTCAATACATCCTTCACGTCACTTTTTGTGCGTTGACACATTGTTGCTTATCAGCATCCAGATATAAATTATACCAATTAGTAATTTAATCAAGATTAAATGAAATTAGACGACCTTGCCCAAATTAGAATCGTTTAGCTGCTGCTTGTCGAAGTCTTCGTCGAAGTCGAGGCAGACGGGACGGACGAACACTTGATACGTGAACGGAGTTACAACAATGACGAGAGCGATGTCATCTTGATAGTTGGTTGCTTCTCCTTTGAAGTACTGCGTAATCTTTATTTCGGAGACCTGGAAAATATATGACATGTGTTCAACTATAAAATCTTCATTTTAATAATAATAATAAAAGTATCTCATTCAACGGCCCCCATAAAGATCTTGTGAACTTGTGTCAGGGGTCCGGAAAAATACACAACACTAACCCAAACACCCAGACCACGACAAACATCCGTATGACCAATACAGACATTTGCCGTGAGCGGGGATCGAACCCGCGAAAGGTAAAAAGAGAACTATGGATGTCACGTAGATGTGAAATATAACGCATCACACTCAACGGCCCCCATTAAGATCTCATGACCTTGTGTCGGGGGTCCGGAAACACTCACAACACTAACACAAACACCCAGACCACGACAAACATCTGTATGGCCAATACAAACGTTTGCCGTGAGCGGGGATCGAACCCGATCGTTAACGCTTTAGTCAGTTGCAGTGACCATTGCGCCAACGCGTCTGTCAAATTATCAATATCTGATATTTATTAGGCATAAATTTTAAGAAGAGATCCGATCGAATGGATGCGTCTTGCCATCCCAACATTTTCACTACTATAAGGTGTTTTACAAAAAATAACAATACAAATTGTCCTTACTGCGCTAAGAACTGATTATGCAACTTAAAAAAACCCAGTTACACCAAAACTAGATACATTTGGACCAACGAAGAATGATTTAGAGAAAGCCACTGTTATACGAGTATATAAAAAAACAATAAGACGGATGAAACTTACGTCTGACGTCTGGGCGTCTGTGTCCATGGGGTTGCTCCACGGGCGGTAGATCTTTCCCACCGCCACCGCGTATAATGAGGCTGGGAGTAACTTATTCGAGTCGCTCCAAAAGCAATGAGCAGCTGGAATGAACGCCAGTGAAGGTTAGACCTCATCTATATATCGATCTTCCATTTTTCCCGGTTATACCAGGGTCTGCTTTCTATTCTAATCCAGATATTGAGTTACTGATTTTACATAGAGCGATCGCCATCTGACCTCCGCAACCCCTGAAGGCAAGCCAGTAATCATTTAGACTAGAATAATTTCCTTACTATGAGTAACGATCATTATCAGGTGATTGTGATAACAACCGGTACCGACAGTTATACGTGCTCTCTAAGACACGGTGGCGAGACCTACAAGAAAAATGATTTTTCGATTTGAATCAGCAGCCCCTGAGATTATCACGTTCAAACAAACAAACTCTTCAGCTTTATAATATTAGTATACATCCTGTCAAATGGACGGTGATAAGCAATACTGTGTTAACCCACACAGACTTCATTTTGAGAAAATGGCGTCTAAAGATGTCAAAGCTATTCTTAATAAATGTGTTTGAAGACGTATATATCCACCTTTTCTTTTCTTTTTTGATAAAAGTATAATTAATTTTTGGATTGGTGTAATGAAAAGTTTTATCTGAAAATAAGTTTTTCAAACACATGAGATCATTGTATAAATTGAAAAATATTGGAACGCAGTCGAAAATCTCAGGTACAAATTAAGAAACTTTTCTCATACTTAAGTAGTTTAGATGACTTAAAGTTTTTTGAATAATGTTAAATAGTTAACCAATTATGAAAATACATCAATATTTCCGAATTTGACTTTATGTAGGTTGACACATTATTGCTTATCAGCATCCAAATATTCTTATTTATTGTTTTTTTCTTTTCTGTGCAATCAATTGCTTATCTATGCTTATCTATGCTAATCCTGGTGGGGGTAGAAATGGATATTGTCCTTATATGTTTGTATACTTTTTCTCCGTGTTATAGGCGAATAAGTTAGTAAATTACCAGATATGATGATCGTCGTGCTGACCAGCGATCCTCCACAGATCTGTTTGTAGGGAGTGGTAGATTTGCTGTAGATGCCCGCGTGCCACGGCAGTTCCCCCCTCTGCGCGGTTTTCCCTCCCGATATAAGCAGTGTAGCTTCGGGGGTTATTTTGCCACAATCTGAAAGTTTTTATTTTGTCACGATTTAGCATTAACGATGATTCTCTCAATCCTCCAGATGCTGATCAGGAGATGATGTTGCATCAGGTCAAGGTAAATCCGATTATATTATTTCAATATCATCTAAGTCACAGTGATTAAATTTCTAATCGATCAGTAGAACAAGAGGATCCTTTCAAAAACAAAAAAAGAGCTGATAACCTAAAAATTTCTGAACGGATCCCATTTTGAATTACATCAGTTTTTAAGCAAAAAAAAAACACATCAATACGAATACACGTCGTATCTATAACACCCTGTCTTTTGGGGGTAAAGTAAGTTTTAATCTTTAACGTCTAAGGTTGCGTAAATATTTTTAAAACTATTTTTAAAAGCTTTTATTTAACTTGCAATGTATGTATGTAAGGATGTTCGGGTGGAATCTTGCGACCCAATTTTGAAGCAGATTCTCTCAACTGATTAAGCTGAAATTTTGTAAGCACGTTTAGATTGGATGACAATACACGATTAGTTGTATAACGTCATTCTAAATTCAATATGGCGGAGTATCCAAGATGGCGGAACAGTTATTTTTAATGCATTTCTACAAAATGGATATCAAATGAAAGGCTTGTTGAGAGTGTCTCGAAAAGTAATGTGACGTTGTTCTAAATCCAATATGGCGGAACATCAAAGATGGCGGAATAGTGATTTTAATGCATTTCTACGATATGGGTATCAAATAAAAGGGCTTGTTAAGAGGAAGTTAAAGTTGAGAAAAAATGCATGTTAAAAAAGAAGCTCTTTTTGGAATCCCCTGAAATTTGGTCTAGAGACCTCGTAGTACTGTCGGCCACTCCGTTGTTTACTTAGGTCCGAGGCTCTTTGCTTCTGGTCAAGCATACGTGACCCTAAGTAGGGTTAAAACATTAGAAGGTCTCCGTATTTAAGAGCTAGACTGTTCCAAATTAACCGGCTATAAGTAGATAGTTAAAATTTGTAAGTAAAAATTTATTTCCTTCTTTTTAGAGCATTTAAAATAAAAGCTTTCTTAAAAAGGTTTTTTTTTAATTGATTTTATATAGATTTGGAAAATCAATACTGGAACTTTTGTTATCAACGATCACAGGGGTTTAAAAAAAGAGGACGGATTTAGAAAATTATAAAAATTAAGGGTAAAAGAAATTTTTAGGGATAATTGTAGAAGTAACGGTGATAATAGATGTAAAAGAAGATAATGGTAAATATACAGAAGTTTTATATTAAAACAGTCCGACTACTTTGAGATGTAGTGAATAGATTATATTAACTAAACATACTTATTAACCATTATATACTACGTAACCTAATGTTGTACCTATTTAATGTATGATCCATTGGAAATAAAGGCAGTATCTATTCAGCAGTCTCGGCTTTCTTTCCTCTTTCAGGGCACCACATTAAAATTTATTTATTCCCCGGTGTTGATATATGAATAAACGCTGGACTCACGATTTAGACATTTTCATAAAAATTGCTTAATCCTAGCTCTAGGATGTGGATTTTTTTAACCCTTAATTTTTATGGTGTAGCTCGTTTTCTCACCTGGTGTGCACGTGACGACACGGTTCCAGTTGCCTCCGCTGCAAATCATGTACTCTAAGGTGCCCGGGTGGTAGTAATTAGGAGCCTTGCACACTGGCTTGACGATGGTTCCGCTCGGCACCACAGGGCCACACTCTCTGGACCTTCCCGCGGAGTCAGCGACAGGGCAGAAGTACGTAACGCTAGCGTGCTTGGATAGGCGGCAGAAACCTGGAGTTGAGTTGAATTTCTTTGTCAAAAAAGGTTATACTCGTAGATCAGCAAGTCAAAGCATAAATGGACGCTGATACTGTGTCAAGCCACGTGGACTCTATTTTGAGAACAGGGCGTCTAAAGATGTTAGACATATTCTTTATAACTTTGTTTAAGGAAGTATATATCTTTTCTTTTCTTTTTTGATAAATTTAATTAAATACTTAAAAGCGGATTGGTATAATAAGAAGTTTTCTCTAATAATAAGTTTTTTAAATATAAGATATTATTGTATAATGCGAAATATAGAACACACTTCAATATTCGAATCATTAAATTAGGAAACTTTTTCCCGCACTTATTTCGTTTAGATTATTTCAATTTTTAGGGTTCCGTACCTTAAAAGGAAAAACGGAACCCTTATAGGATCACTTTGTTGTTTGTCCGTCTGTCTGTATGTCTGGCTGTCAAGACTTTTTTTTTAATAATGTTAAATACTAAATGTGTTATCAGAATCATCAATATCTCTGAATTTCACATTTTGTGGCTTGACACATTATTGCTTATCAGCGTCCAACATGTGCTAATAGAAAATTTCACTATGCTAATTGAAGCTCACTAACTAATCGGGCTGTTCCGACCAAAGCTACTGACTCACGAGCACAGACGGTTGACGTGACGTGTAAGCTGCATTTCACACGGTGAGAGAGCCGGAAGCCATCTCCACCATTCCATTCCTTACCACCTATCCCTTTCATGTCTTATTCAATCAGCGCATTTGTGGCTTTTTGTTTGAAAATGACCATGGCCGACGATAATCACTTACATAAGGTAAACCTTCTCGTTTCCGCCCTACTTCCATGATTAAAACACTGTAAAACTATAAATGTGTTCCAAAATACTAGCATACCCCGAACGTGAAAGATTTTAAAGATAATTAATTAGACGAAAGCCCGCTTGCTCGTTAATCGGCTATTTATGAGAAACAATTTAAAAGAACGTCACCTATGAGCCGAGATGGCCTAGTGGTTAGAACACGTTCTTTACCGATGACCGCGGGTTCAAACCCCGGCTAGCACCGCTGATTTTTCAAGTGCTAAATTTGTGTTTAAATTCATCTCGAGCTCGGCGGTGAAGGAAAACATCGTGAGGAAACCTGCATGTGCCGGGAGAAATTCTGACACATGTATATCCGCTAACCCACAGTAGAGCAGCGTGGTGGATTAAGCTCTAACCTTCTCCTTAATAGGAGAGGAGGCCTTTGCCCAGCAGTGGGATATTTAATGGCTGTTACTTTACTTACTTTACTTACACCTAAGAACACACTTCGGCATCGCACTGGACCAAAGATCGTTCTAGCAGTAAATAGAAAGACCACGACCATGGGCGACGATGGTCACTTAACGTCAGGCGGTTCCTGCTATTTTCATGAACAAAAATACTAAAACTAGGCATGTGTTCTGAAATACTAGCATACTCAGGCCCGTTTTAAATATGTTGGAGGCTCTGAGCACATTAGGATAATGGGGCCTCCATGAATCTAACAGATGACAATTTTCTGAAAACAGTTTTAAGAGCAACCAAATCAGCAATCGCTTTTCCAAAATCTGGCAGGAACTAGGGGCCGAATCGATCGCGGGGCCCTTTGCAATCGCCCAGTGTGCCCAGTGGGAAAGAGAGACCTGAGCGTACTCCGATAAAATCGAAAGTTTGGAGATGGATGGGCGTTTGATATAGATATCCTGCTCGTTGCCCAGCTATTTATATAAAAAAATAAAAGGATCTCACTTACGAACACACTTAGGCATTGCACCGGACCACAGACCATTGTAGCAGTAAATACTATTACTTCCGCCTTTAACGATGAAGCCAGGGTAGCAAGTGATGTTGAGATACAAGAAGGAGTGTGCTTGTCCTGGTGTTGCATCGTTGATATTACCGACGGTGTAAGATCCATGTTCAGGATAACGAGGTAATACGCATCTAGAAGAAGTAGAATATATAAAATTTAAAAATATAGATACAGATAAAAATCTTAAATATGTTACTGTAAGAATTAAGATGTAGGTAGACTTAAATAAAGATTATCAAACAAAAGTAAACATTTAATTTTACGATTTAACGAATTTTCAACCAAAATACTTTCTAGACTAATTTTAATTACAAAAATAATGAAATTAGCAAAACGAAAGCCAGGCAGAGCTTCCGCGTAGTCTGAAATTCAACAGGAAAGTGATGCTCGAATGGCTGACGTCTTCCTTTTATAGCGATAGCAAGATACCGTCATAAAATTTTCTTCTGTCTGCTAACATTACATTAATCGGGCTAGGCTCAGAGCGGGCAGCGAGCCGATTGTACACTTGATGTGAAGTGATCACCGTCGCCCATAAACAAGAATAATTTGCTAATCGTAAAGAAAATGTTTCCATTCTGGAGCAAGTTGTCTGTTTTTATAACAAAATACTAGAGAATTTTTTGCAGTTTTCAATGAATAACTTTAGATTGGGTGCTGATAAGCAATAATGTGTCAACCCACAAAATGTCAAATTCGGAGATATTGATGTATTTCGATACTGCATCACCTATTTAACATTATTCAATAAAAAATAAAGACATATAAACTAAATAAGTACAGAAAAAGTTTGTTAATTATTTGTTTCGGTCGTTCCATATTTTGTAATTTATACAATAATCTCATATATTAAGAAAAAAAACTTTTTATTACATAATATATTAAATATTTCAACCTGTTTTTAATGCATTAAACCTTTTCTGAAAAAAATGAAAAAAAAAATATGGATAAATACTTATTCAAACAAATGTATTCAGAATACGTTTGACATATTAAAACGCCATTTTCAAAATGAAGTTCGTGTGGCTTGACACAGTATTGCTTATCAGCGTCGAATTGTTTATTAAAAAGTCTTTAATAGCTAAAGCGTATCATTCTGTACAAAATTATATAGATGATAATGATGCTTGAATTTAGTATAGCTGAATTTCATACAGGATATTTAAAATACACAATGTAATTATGTACATATTAACACTATTTTAAAAGCGTACCTATCGAGTTTCTCGCCGGTTCTTCTCGGTAGAATCTACATTTCGAACCGGTGGTAGCTTTTACTTAATTTAAATACTTTTTATTTGTTTTGGCGATTCAAAAGTGCTTTTAAAAGCCTACTTGTATAAAGTATATTTTGATTGTCGTTCTCTGTTTTGAGACTATTCCCAAAAAAGAAGTTTTTCAGTAGCCCCTTTTCACTAGAGTCATTTGACGTTGTACTTGATCGTAAAATGTCTAGTGACTAATGAAGAAAGAATTAAATTCAGTGCTATTTGAGTCGCTTTGTTTGCGGAAATGGAATTAGCGAGGACGATATGAGGTTATGCTTGAAATATCACTTGCCCTTCTTGTGAATAGTCATGAGGGAACGGCCTTCGAAAAATTGAAGAGTACATTAGTATTCACACTAACATGAAAGTGATCCTGCTGGTCTGGTTAATTTATTTTCATTTGAATAGATGAATGTTATAAATGGGATCGTGGAGGTCATACTTTGTCCTGAAATCGAGAATGATAGATTTCACACACATAATGTCACGGCGAATCTAAATATATATAATTCAACGGTGATTGACTGAGTTAGTGATCTATCAACGCACAGCCCAAACCACTGGACGGATCGGGCTGAAATTTGGCATACAGGTAGATGTTAGGACGTAAGCATCCGCTAAGAAAGGATTTTGATTAATTCTACTTCCAAGAGGATGAAATAGGGGATGAAAGTTTGTATAAAACTTTGTCAATTTTAAACCGATCGGGCTGAGACTTTGCATGCATAAAGCTACTATGACGTAGGCATCACAGACATCGCAGACGAAGTCCATATCAGCTAGTCAACTAATAAATAGAATAAAACTCACTGTAACGGTGAAGCTTGACGCTTACATCTGCCACTTAACCCTTCCGGGGACGATTCGGTGCTGAAAAAAAAAACATTTATAGTTAGTAACGGATTTCGAAAGGAACAGTGAAAAACGTTGCATAAATAGGAGATGAAGAAGGATGAAGAAGAAGTAGTAGGAAGGAGAAGTGAATAACACCTAGTTTCAGACTGCGCAAAGTTAATTTTTCTTATGGAACAAAGTGTACGCTTCTATAATAATATCTTTGAAAAAAGATTGCATTTGGCACTTCATAAATGTAATGATTTTATTAGAAAATCATTAATTATCACTTTGGATAAAGTTAAAATACTATGGCATACTTCTCTAGTTATTCTCTCTAAACGATTGAATGGACGCTAATAAGCAATAATTTTTTTTTTTTCGCTGGGTAATGTTGTTATGCATTCCGCCTAGAGTTTTAGACGGGTGGGTATGTGGGGCTCCTAGTGCGACTTAGTGCGCCAGACTACCCACTAAAATCCAGCGGTACCCATCATCGCCTTAGTTTTGCACCACAGGCTCGCTTAACGCATGCTACTGTGAATAAGCAATAATGTGTCAACCCACAATAAGTCAAATTTTAATATATTGATGTATTCTGATAGTGCGTCACGTATTTAATGTTATTAAAAATATTAAGTCATCGAACCGAAATTAATACGGAAAAGTTTCTTAAATTAATGTTTCCATATTTTGATATATGCAATAATCTTATATATTTGAAAAACTTATTATAATATAAAACTTTTTATTACGCCAATCTGCTTTTAATTCATTAACCTTTTATCAAAATAGAAAAGAAAAGATGGATATATACATACGTCATCAAACAAATTCGTTAAGATTAGATTCGACATCTTAAGACGTCATTTTCTCAAAATTTCGTCCGTGTAGGTTGATTTAGTATTGCTTATCAGCGTCAATTTCGCGAATCAAAAGGAAGCACAGTCCCTCGACTCGCAATGAAGAATCAATACACACGTTCTCTGACTATATTCGAGCAGGTACGAGCAATGCGTACGCGTACCACAGACCGCGCAGTCCGAATAAGACTTAAGAAATTAGAAAATATACGTATATACTTACTGACACATTTCATCACTAACAACAGAAGACAACGTTGGTGATGTAACTAAAAAAAATAATCTCTCATTTAGTAAAACCGATGAATAATACGAATATAATTAAAATCACACAGAACGCGCCGTTAGACGTTAGGACTAAAGCACGTGACCACGTTCTGACGTTAAGCAGCGTTTCGTTCCGACGTCGTGAGAAGTTTCGACGTGGTGTCATGAAAATCTTTGACGCACATCGTAAAATATTACGACATCGTAAAATTAAATTATTATTTTATTTAAGGAATTACATTTAAAAATGTTGCTCTCAGAATTTTGTAAGACTTTCCATTAGTTGTATCTCACTGCTTTACTTAAAAAAATTGCAACAATTGTAAGTGCTAAGTAACTTATTTTTAAATAAAAAAAATTAAGGAGAGAGGCAATGCTCTCCTTATTTAAATGTATATATTAGCGCCTCCTCGTGGTTTCACTCGCTTTTAACATAGGACTTTCATAAAAACTTCCAACCCCCGTTTTACCCCCTTAGGGGTCGAATTTTGCAAAATCCCGTCTTAGTAAGCACCTACATACGTCCTAAAGTCCCCCAATTTGATACTCTTAGCACTTTTTGAGATTTCGTGATGCGTGAGTGAGTGAACTTTCGCTTTTATATGTACATATGTATATGTAAGTAGTTACTCAAAACTGTTAATAATTTTGTGTTTTTTAGTTAAATATTTAAGTTATATTTTCAAGAGTTTATACATATTTATAACTAGCTTTTGCCTGCGACTTCGTCCGCGTTTTCGTCGTTTTTCGTAAAAAAGTAGCGTATGTCCTTCCTCAGGGTTCAGTGGTTTTGATGTGACAGACAGATTGTATTTTGGTAGGGAAATATAATATGTCAATCCACAATACTTGATTTCTATGACTTTTTGGATTGAAATTAGGCATGAGTGAGAGTATTATAAACGTAAGAGTAAACAAATATAATCAGAATGCTCCGAACTGCAAAGCTATCAGGAGTTACACGTGTTATTGTGAGTCAACCATAAAAGATAGACATATGCTGTTGCGGGATATTTTTTAGAAAATATTATGTAGAATATTTCTGTCATACATGATTTCTATGTAACTTTAACCATTAAGGCTGCATACGCGACGGAAGCTTAAAAATTGGAGTAACGTCTCCCGTTTTCCCAAAGTTTCCCTTCACTACTCTGCTCCTATTGACTGTAACGTCATAAAAAGTACACTATAACCTGCCCAGGAGTATGAAGAATAATTGTAGTAAGTTTCGTTAAAATCCGTCGAGTACTTTTTGTTTCTATAAGGAACATACATACAGACAGACAGACAAAAATTTTACTGATTGCATTTTTGACATCAGTATCGATCACTAATCACCCCCTGATAGTTATTTTGAAAATATATTTCATGTACAGAATTGACCTCTCTACAGATTTATTATAGGTAAGTATAGATGAAATAACAATTTACTTATACTAAGATTTATATTAATAAAATTCTTTTAGGCCGGGGCCCTCTTGGGTTAAGGGGCCATGACTTTTTGCCAGCCCTGTCATCCTATAGTTACGCCCCTGGCACCAAGGATGGACAGCGTTTCCCTATTCGCATAAAGCAGTCCACTTATTATTATTATTCGACGTTTATACGACATTCAAAAAAGAGGACGTTCTTAATTCATCAGGAATTATTCTATGTATGTTTAACCCACTTAGCGCCGTCGTACTCGTTTGAGTACAGTTAGTTTTTGTAAGTTAACGTTTACATATGGGCGATTCAATAAGTTTGTGACAGCTGTACTCGTCTGAGTACATCCTTCTAAAACTATCCATAATAGGAAAACATCAAACACTAATAATAAAGGATTGGGTTTAAAATGCTGCTAGTGCTTAGTGGTTAATGGGTTAAGAATAACTTGAAAATGGGTTCACCGTTTGGTTAATCCCAGATCAGATGTCTATAAGTCAATAACAAAAATAACAATAATAACGAGAATATTACCACATACATAAGTAAAATTGTTTAAAAATGTAAGATTATTGCTTACATATTATTGTAGAAAAAATCCAAGAATTTCGATAATTTGTAATGTGATGTTATAACATCATTATTTATAAATAATTAAGAGGAATCGTGCGACGCTGGTCAATTTACTTTATATTGTTATCATCTATACAAACAAATAAAATTAATGTGTCTGTTTGTAATTACAATTTAATAGCTTTAACCTGAATGTATATGCACTCATATACTAATACTAACTTACACGATATGAACGTCAAAAATACATTTATTTTAAATATCTGGCTAAAATCTGAAACGGCTGGACCGATTTTGACGGGATTTTCACTCACAGAATGTTATAAGGAGTAACTTAAGCTAAGTTTATTTAAATAAATATTTTAATTAGTATACAAAAAAGGAATATTGAAAATAATGAAAAGTAAGGTAAATATTATATAAATATAATTTCTCCTCAAGTTAAAGCGGCTGAAACCGAGAAATACAGCTAGTTAATTTTATAAAAGACGTGGTTAAGACAAAAGAAAACAATTTAATAACGTAAATAAAAATACATACCTAAAAAAAATAAAAATAATCGAATAAAACACATTTTTTGCTATCAATTATCACAGCACAACAAAAATATTTTGATACGAAATCATTTTAATCGACTAGATGTATTTTACACGTAATAATTATTCCACATCTTCGTGTTTTATTAAGGAAAACGACGATACACATATAACAGTGTTGCCAGAAATGGAAGTAGGAATTCCCCAATGATGTAATGCAAACTGTTTTACATTTACCATTTTCTAAATTTATCCATTCAATCAATTATTACAAAAAAAAATTAATTCGAATTTTTCGCTCTTCTCACTGTTGTTAAATAGATTTTTTTTGCAATAATTATTGTGAATTTTAATTAAGTAGCAACACTTAATAATGACCTCCGAAAAGGTTAAGAACAACAAGAAACGAGTTCTAGTGATAAAGATTTTGAGAAAATGGCGTCTAAACAAGCAGCCAAAATGGCGTCTAAACAAGCAGCCAGCTCGTGACCACGACGAATGTAACTTCGTCGAAACGTCGGGCAATAAAAAGTTACATTAGTTATCGCGATAAGAACCGTTATATTAAATGGACGCTGATAAGCAATAATGTGTCAACCCACAAAAAGTCAAATTTGGAGATATTGATGATACTACGTCATCTATTTAACATTATTAAAAAAAAAATTCATGTCATCTAAACTAAATAAGTATGGAAAAAAGTTTCTTAACTCAACGTGTCGAATTTCAAGTCCGTTCCATATTTTACAATTTATAGAATAATCTCAAATATTTGAAAAAGTTTAATTAGATAATATATTCATTATATCAATATGCTATTAATCCATTTTACCTTTTATAAAAAAAAAAAAAAAAAAACAAAAGGTGGATATATACATCTTCAAACATATTTAATAAGAATATGTTTGACTTCTTTTGACACCATTTTCTCAAAACGAAGTCCGTGTGAAAATATAAAATATGTTTGAAGAAGTATATATTCATCTTTTCTTTTCACTCTTGATAAAAGCTATAATGAATTAAAATCAGATTGATATAATTAATATATAATCTGATAATAAGTTTTACAAGTATTTGAGATTATTGTATAACTTGCAAAATACGGAATTATTTTGAATACTGTTAAATAGGTGATGTTGTGTCATAATACATCAATATCTCCGAATATGTCTTTATCTTCTTTAGTATTTTATATATTGTATCTTTTTGTGGGTTGACACATTATTGCTTATCAGTATCCAACTGTACTTATATAATAACATTGCATTAAAAGACGTATTATTCGATCCCGGACTATTAGCTTTAAGTAATGTGAATAAAATGTTCCCAACACTATTAAAAACACGAGTGTTAATACTTCTATCTGCGTGATTGCTAATATATTTTATCAGGTGTTATAAAAAACTAAAACTTTTTGGATTTAGTACAAGCTGAATTCACACAGGGTATTTAATATATTTGTAACTCATAAATGTATGTACCCTTTGTCAAACTTTTTAAAAGAGTAACTATCGAGTTTCTTGCCGGTTCTTCTCGGTAGAATCTACATTCCGAACCGGTGATACATTAATTAATTAGTTTTTGTATCGACAGTTCAAAAGTGCTTGTAAAAGCCTTCTTGAATAAAGCATATTTTGATTTAGATTTTTTTGATTTTTGAACAAATGGTAAATTTTTCACTTTTCCAAATCGCGTCTATAAAATTTCAACATTCACACGGACGTAGCCGCGAGCAACTACTAGTATAATATAATATATCTAAATATATTTTGTTATTTGTGAATCTTAGACCTAATTTCTTGACATTGTTCTTAACCTGTTCCGGGGTCATAACAGGATATGGAAGAGTTACCCCTGAAGGCATGCCACTCGTCTCGGGGGGAGAAACAGCAAACAGAGGAGAACTGCCGTGGCACGCGGGGATCTACAGCAAAACTCTCGGTCCATACATGCAGATATGTGTAGGATCGCTGATCAGCGTGAAAACCATAATATCCGGTGAGTTCTTGTGCTGTAACAGCCTGTAAATGTCTTTCTCAACAACCTCATCCTATTATTTCAACCTCATCCTTTTTTTAACTGGGAAATTAATTTATGCATCCCGCCCGAGAATTCAGGCGGGTATGTGGGACCTGACACTAACAGGCACCAGACAATCCACTAAAAACCGTGCGGCGGATTATCCGTAAACAGATGATAATGTAAAGCGGGTAGAATAAAGAAGCTCAGTACACGGTCCACAGTTTAGAGTTTTTTAAAAAGCACAAAAGCACAGCACAGAGAGAAAGTCAGAAGGAGAATAACAGTGTAAGAGAAATGAAAACAATAAGTATAACGTCTAACAATAGAATAGCGAAGCTAAGCGGTGCGAGCGTGAGCGATATGCGTTTGGCGTCGTGATAGTAGATCGACTGGCGATTCGTTGATTGCCCTTCTTTATGGGCGGCGCCTGCGCATCATATGTTGAAGACAATAGCGGTCAACGGCCGCGTGTTGTAAAGGCGCTTCAGACCACACTACCAACCTGCAGGAATTAACCGCTCGTGGTGTTATATAAAATAAATATTACTGAAATGCGTTTTATATACAATTACATATATACGTATAATAGAATATAATATTTTTTGTATATTAATGATATAATAAAATATATATTATATGTGTAAAAATATATAAATGAATATGTGGCAATTCCCCACACCAGCGATTCCCTCATCGTCTTGGATGGGCGTCACGGGATCGCTTACGCATGCTACGATGGCATCCTATTATACACCCTGCAAGATTCACTGTTTCGCCAAAAGCTAACCAATGTCCATTTCCAGAGTTTTGTCTACACATATACCAAAATTTATGAATATTGGTTTAGCGGCTTAAGCGAAGCGACAAGGAAACGATATAATATTTACTTTTATGTATTACTAGCTTTTGCCTGCGACTTCGTCCGCGTTTTCGTCGTTTTTCGTAAAAAAAGTAGCGTATTTCCTTCCACAGGGTTCAGTCGTTTTGATGTGACAGACAGATTAACTATCGTACTTTAGTATGGAAATATAATATGTCAATCCACAATACTTGATTTCTATGATTTTTTATTGAATAGGTAATAATGGTAACTTTTTTAAATTAGGGATGAGTGAGAGTCTTATAAACGTAAGAGTAAACAAATATAATCAGAATTCTCCGAACTGCTAAGCTATCAGGAGTTACACGTGTTATTGTGAGTCAACCATAAAAGATTGACATATGCTGTTGCGGGATATTTTTTACATAATTTTATGTAGAATATTTCCGTCATACATGATTTCTATGTAACTTTAACCATTAAGGCTGCATACGCGACGGAAGCTTAAACATTGGATTAACGTCTCCCGTTTTCCCAAAATTTCCCTTTACTACTCTGCTCCTATTTATTGTAACGTGATGAGAAGTACACTATAACCTGCCCAGGAGTATGAAGAATAATTGTAGTAAGTTTCGTTAAAATCCGTCGAGTAGTTTTGTTTCTATAAGGAACATACAGACAGACAGACAGACAGACAGACAAAAATTTTACTGATTGCATTTTTGGCATCAGTATCGATCACTAATCACCCCCTGATAGTTATTTTGAAAATATATTTCATGCACAGAATTGACCTCTCTACAGATTTATTATAAGTATAGATCTTAACATGTATGTATGTATCCCGAAGGAAAGCCAGTGGAACTCACTTTTAGTATTAAACTCAAACTCAAAATATACTGTATTCAAATGGCCTTTTAAAGCACTTTCGAATCAAGTTACATGTCATATTTTCATTTTAGATTTTTATAAAGCTACCTCCGGTTCGGAATGTAGACTACCGAGAAGAACCGGCAAGAAACTCGAAAGTAACTCTTTTAAAATCATTTATACATAATGTATTTTTATTACATTTTAATTATGTTATTCGGATAGAAAATCAACGCTTTGATAAGCGTCATTTTGTCGTCAAAATATTCTTGTATGGTATAATATGCTTTATTTATTATTAGAAAATGTACTAACAACTGACTTCGTAATGCATACAATGGTATTTGCTTTCGTTTCCGCGTACTATTATTGCATCTCAAGAATATTTTTTTTTATAATCCAGTTTCGAAAACATACCCGATTCCTGGGGGGAGATCGGGTTATGAGGCGATTTGGACGCTGATAAGCAATACTGTGTTAAGCCACACGGACTTCGTTTTGAGAAAATGGCGTCTAAAGATGACAAACCTATTCTTAATAAATTAGTTTGAAGACGTATATATTCATATTTTCTTTTCTATTTTGATAAAATGTATAATAAATCAAAAGCAGATAGATTTATTTAATATGTTATCTAATAATAAGTTTATAAATATTTGAGATAATTTTATAAATAGCAATATATAGAACGCACCTGAAATTCGAAACCTTGAGTTAAGAAACTTTTTTGCATACTTATTTAGTTTAGATGACTTGAAATTCTTTTGAATAATGTTAAATAGGTGACGTAGTATCAAAATACATCAATATCTCAAAATCTGATTTTTTGTGGGTTGACACCTTATTTCTTATCAGCATCCATTTATACCCACTAGAACCGATGCGATGGCCTTTCTCAGCACGGAAATGGAGAGGCCTCGGGATCGCACCCGCTGCCCCTACCGTGTGACGCTACGCTCGTGGCTGGTGGAGCTCGTCTCAGGAGGGCAAAGTCTGGTCTAGCTCCCGCGCACCCCTCGCTGGTGCGTACGGCAGTTCGAGGCCATCTCCCCGCTGCCGTCCTTCTCGGGGCCTTATGAAAACGGATGCGTGGGACCCCCATCTCACGCACCCATGACCCGAGGGCGCGCACTATTTATTCTGTCCCAGGCACTGGTGGAACTAGCATCTCAACACTTATGCCGCTATTAATACTCAGATTAGCCTTCATATTTTTCATATTTAATATAACGGGTCTTATCGCGATAACTAATGGCAGTAATACCTTTTTATTGCCCGACGTTTCGATGAAGTTGCATTCGTCGTGGTCACGAGCTGACTGTACCGGCGGCGGCGAGTGCGCGATCTTCACCTACCTTCAGATTACCCTATCGTAAATATATTGAATTGTGTTTATATGACTCTATATGTATCTACCATCACACGAAACTGACTCGTCTCGTCCTTGTTCCAGTGGCTGTTTGTTTCTGCGACAGATCAGGCACGTTACAACCGGCCGCGAATTACGCCGTGACTGTGTGTAAGATGCATCGCAATTGGAGCGATCTCCACGATCCTGACGCGCAGAAGTCCGATGTAAGTTCAATTTACATCTAATTTAGTCTAGTTGTGACCGAACGATTATTACGGTTGTGCATAAGATGCTTCAACGCTAGAAGGTTCAAAGGTATACATATACGGATGATAAGAAATAATGTGTCAACCCTCAAAAAGTCGAATTCGGCGATTATTATGTATTCTTATAATGCGTTATGTATGTTCAAATATTTTTAAGGCATCTTAACTACATAAGTACGGGAAAGTCTCTGAATGTATTTTTGACAGACAGTCAGCTCGTGACCACGTTGGCGCAGTGGTCACTGCAACTGACTGTAGCGCTAACGGTCGCGGGTTCGATCCCCGCTCACGGCAAATGTCTGTGTTGCCCATACTGATGTTTGTCGTGGTCTGGGTGTTTGTGTTAGTGTTGTGTGTGTTTTCGGACCCCCGACACAAGGTCGCAAGATCTTAATGGGGGCCGTTGAGTGTGATGCGTTTATTTATTAAATTTAGTGTATCGTATATTGAAATGTGCTCAATATTTTACAATATACAATAATCTAACTTATTATTACATAAAACTCTTTATTGTACGAATCTGCTTATCAATATAGAAAAGAAAAGATAAATATATACACCTTCAAACAAATTTACGTTTGAGATCTTTAGACATTTCCTTAAAATGAGGTCCGTGTGGCTTGACATAGTATTGCTTATCAGCGTCCATATATAGTGTAGCTAACTCACCATTAC
Source organism: Hypolimnas misippus (assembly GCA_037950945.1). NCBI lineage: Eukaryota > Metazoa > Arthropoda > Insecta > Lepidoptera > Nymphalidae > Hypolimnas > Hypolimnas misippus. The sequence continues at coordinate 6,264,520 of JBBEEQ010000002.1, forward strand.
CACGACACTACGTCGTACTTAGGTGTGCAACTCTTTTACTCCGCGTAAAAAACATAATTACATTAACCGTTTTATGCAAAAACTTATTCAGTGGTCGTATTAACTTAAAATGTAATACACATACTTCTGAGTAGTAGTAATGAAATGTGAACCATAAAACGCACGAATATCATCCCCTATTGAACTGCAAGGGGGTGGTGAAGTTTGTATGGACAAAATTTATTTTATTGGCTGATTATCATTAAACTTAGCATAAATATTCCTTAGGATGATTAAATAAATATCCATATCCCTGAATTCAAAAATCATCCCTCATAGTTGGACGCTGATACGCAATACTGTGTCAAGCCACACGGACATCGTTTTGAGAAAATGGCGCCTAAAGATGTCAAAGCTATTCTTAATAAATTAGTTTGAAGACGTATATATTCATCTTTTCTTTTCTATTTTGATAAAATGAATCAAAAGCAGATAGATTTATTTAATATATTATCTAATAATAGTACGTAGTAAAATATTTAGTTTTTCGTAAAAAGGGGCACATATTTTTTGCTTCAAAAATCTAAATAAAAAAAATACTTTATTCAAGTAGGCTCTCACGAGCACTTTTGAATCGTCAATACATGAAAGAACAAAAAAAAAATTACATCAAATAATGAAGCTACCACCGGTTCGGAACGTAAATTCTACCGAGAAGAACCGGCAAGAAACTTGATAGTTACTCTTTTAAAATATTGTCAATACATCACAACACAGTTTATGATTACAAATTGATTATTGATCCTGTACAAAATTCAGCATATACTAAGCCCACGCATCTTTATCGTCGACGTAATCTTGTATAGAGTAATATGCTTTAGCTATTAAAGACTTTTTAACATATGATTTAAATCTATTCATGGAAAACTGCAAATATTTCTGGGGGATTTTATTATAAAAACGAATACCTTGCCCCAGAAAGGAAACATTTACTTTGTGAAGTCGAAAACAAGGTGTTGTAAGTTTATCTTTCTTTCTCGTGTTAATATTATGTTTATCTCTATTTCTTTCAAAATAATGAATATTTTTGTGAATGTATACATACAGATACATTTATTATGCCCTGGTCTCTCAGTGACAACCACATGTAGTCATGGTACAGAGAAACAAACATTTTGTTGCCATAATAAGCTCTACAATATCTGGGGGCACGGTAGTGCCCTCGCCAAGTCGAAGAAAAAAAAGCGGCACGGCCGTAACACTCTCACACTTCTCGAAGCAACTTGAGCCATTTTCGACCCCTACAACTTTGTTGTGGATTAAACTAGAAGCCTAAATTTCGTGTCCCACTGCTGGGCAAAGGCCTCATCTCCTATTAAGGAGAAGGTTAGTGCTTAATCCATGACGCTGCTCCACTGCGGGGCGGATATACATGTGTCAGAGTTTCTCCCCGCACATGCAGGTTTCCTCACGATGTTATTTACACCGCCGAGCTCGAGATGAATTTAAACACAAGTTTAGCACTTGAAAAACCAGCGGTGCTAGCCGGGATTTGAACCCGCGATCATCAGTTGAGATCGACGTGTTCTAACCATTAGGCCATCTCGACACTCAAAACATTTTATGAATTAAATAGAATTATTTGTTTATATTATAATGTGTATTTAAGTTATATATTACTTGTTAAAATTTTTCGTTTAACAGACTTAAAAAAAACAAGGTTCTTTATCGCGTGTATATTACATTGTATGTAATAATTTGAATTTAAGTCAATTAATACATTTAGGTAAAATTCCCAAAATACTAACAGCATTACCCCGTTGAATGGCCAATGAAGTTAAAAATAAAATATATATTACTAAACGAATAGACACGGCAATTTAAAATTGATGCAATGTAAACAGACTTTGAAAATTCTCTAAATTTCCTTTGATGTTACAAAACCGCGGTAAAAATGTAAACCAATAGGATATACGGTATCGCATCAGCGTTACTCCATTAAAACATTTTATAGATCCATTTGGATAGGATTACCATAACTCATAAAAGGATAACTAGTGGGTAGAAAACGCAACAATAAAACAGACAGACAGACATACTTTTACATTTGGAAGCTGTTAAGCAATAATGTGTCATCATTTTAAACTTTTGCGATTTACACTATTCATATTTAATAACTGACTCCTCAGTCAGCTCGTGACCACGACGAATGCAATTTCGTCGTAACGTCGGGCAATAAAAAGGTATTACTACCATTCGTTATCGCGAAAGACTCGTTATAATAAATATGAATAATGTTATTGTTAGTGTAAACGAAATAAGTACTGAAAAAAGTGTCTTAATGTAATGTTTTGAATATTGAAGTGCGTTCCATATTTTGCTATATACATATTTCATATATTTTAAAAACTTATTATTAGATAAAACTTTTAATTATATTGTTTAATACCGCACTGTACTCCGAACTACTGATCGAACTGCGTACTTATATAATAAAACCACTACTCTTGTTCTTTAAATTAAATCACTTTATTCTTCTGAGGATAGTCAATATGAAAACATCTAAGAAACATATAAATCTAAAACAACACAACGATAGCGCGATTTAACTCACAACTCACGCCATCTTTTACTTAATTTTAATAACTAAATGTAACCTGTCACACTAGACATCTAAACGTCGTAAACATACCGCCCTCCAAGGACATTTAGTGAAGAAATGTCCTTACTTATTTATATAAACTTACACAAAATCATGTTATTACAATTCATAAATAAAACAATAACATAAAACCAATTAACTATACATTATCTAAATTTACAGGTAAAATACATAATTTTGATGTTGGTCTCTTAATTATTGCAGTACTTGTGCGTAATGTGACCACACGAGTCAGATTATCATCACCCTTATGCTTTTGAATTATGCGACCCAACAACCATCTACTTGGCGGCAAATGGTCTTCTTTAATTAGCACGATATCTCCCAAATTGGGTTCAGGAACTTGAGAAGACCATTTGTACCTATGCATTAAATTTGATAAGTACTCCTGTGACCATCGTTTCCAAAATGATTGAACTAATTTTTGAATGAATTGCCACCTCGATAAAGAATTAACATTCGACGTACCATAATTGTATTCTGGAACATTAATTATTGGTTCTCCAATTAGAAAATGTCCTGGAGTTAAAGGAATTGGTTCACTCGGATCTGAAAAGCTAATGACCGTCATCGGTCGAGAATTTAAGCATGCTTCAACTTGACTAAGAAGAGTAGCCATTTCCTCATAAGTGAGCGTAGATTCACTGATTACTCTTTTAAGGTGAAATTTTGTGGATTTTACTCCTGCTTCCCAAAGACCACCAAAGTTTGGTCCATGAGGCGGAATAAAGTGCCACTCAGTTCCATTTGCTTCCAGATGTTCAGCTATAGATGACTGTAGTTCTGTCAACCGTTGTAACTCACGTGATGCACCAACAAAGGTTGTCCCATTATCGCTCCACAGTTTAGCGCAGTGACCTCGTCTAGAGGTAAATCGTCTGAAGGCTGCCAAAAATGCATCTGTAGTCATGTCACTGACTACCTCCAAATGCAAGGCTCGAGTAGACATACATACGAATAAACATATATACCCTTTGTATGAACGATGTCCTCTTCCTTTGGTTGTCTTGATATTGATCGGGCCAGCATAATCCACTCCACTATGTAAAAATGGTCTAGATGGAGTGCATCGAACTGATGGCAAATTTCCCATAAACTGATTCCTTATATTAGCTTGTTGCCTGACACATTTAACGCATTTACGCACGTGCTGCTTAACGAGATTTTTTACTCCCAAAATCCAATAGCCTGTCCTTAAATAAGTCATCATCAATTGAGGACCACCGTGAAAAGTTTTTACGTGAGCGTCTGCAACAATGAGTTCTGTGAAATGAGCACTTTTAGGTAATACTATGGGATGTTTTACCTGATCTTCCAACTCTGCCTTATGAAGTCTACCTAGAACTCTTAGGATACCTTTCTCATCCAGGTAAGGACTCAATGATTTTATTTTACTTGTTTTTAATTGTAATTGGCCTTTTTCTTGTAGTTCTCTATATTCTATTGAAAATGCTTCCCTTTGAGTTTTCCTTATACAACATACTAACGCTTCTTCTATTTCTGTTTTTTGTAGATATTTAGTGAGACATAATCCTTTTTTTAAAACCCGACGGCAGTATGCTATAACTCTAAGTAATCTTTGTAAAGATGAAAATTTATTGAAAATTGATTCATCAGGAATAATAACCATATGAGTTTTAATAGATTTCTCTATGTTAACCTGTACTTCTTTTGGTTTCTTGTAAATGATAATCTTTTCTTTCAGAAATTGTGGTCCTGTAAACCACAACGCATTCTCCTTAAGCGAAGATGGTATCAGTCCTCTTGACGCACAGTCAGCGGGATTGTCTTTCGTTGATACATGAAACCATTGTGACGAACGCATATTAGTCAAAATTTCTGAGGTTCGGTTGGCCACAAACGTCTTCCATCTACTCGGATGGCTATTAAGCCAAGCTAATACCACAGTAGAGTCAGTCCAGGCCTTAACTTTATCTTGAGAGATTTTCAGTATTTCTGCAGTCTCTTTCAATATTTTTGATAGCAACACTGCTCCACATAATTCCAGACGAGGAATACTTACTTGTTTAACTGGAGCTACCCTAGTTTTCGCCATTACAAGCGAAACCCTAACGTTACCTGTTACATCCATGGTACGTAAGTAAATTACAGCAGAATAAGCTACCTTAGATGCATCACAAAACCCATGTAGTTCCAGATTATCATTTGTCAATGTACCGAGCCATCGAGGTATCCGAATTCGCGAAAGCTGAGTTAGTTCTGTACGGTAAGTATTCCATTCTTCTTTTAATTCCACAGTAAGTTCTTCATCCCATCCTATACCAACAAGCCCTAATTTTTGAATAAAGATTTTGCCTAAAACTACACACGGAGCTAACCAGCCTAGCGGGTCAAACAGTCGTGAAATTTCCGATATTACGACTCTTTTTGTTACAGGTGCAATTGCCAGCGTTGGAAGATTTACTGAATATTGGAAGATGTCTTCGATGCAATTCCAGGTAAGTCCTAAAATTTTTAGCGTATTATCCAATTTAACTTCGACCTTCTTTACCTTTATTTTTTCTGTGTCCTTATTTTCTTTTATTACATTATCCTTATCCTTGTCCTTTGTCCTATTGTACTCCATCTCTTTAGCTATTTCAATTAAATTAATTTTGTTATTAAGTTCTTGATTATTACTAGTCCATTTTTGTAGTAAAAAATTACCTTTCCCTAATAAATCCGTCATTTCCTTGTAAATAGATATGCCCTCAGATACACTATCACAACCAGTCATTAAGTCATCGACGTAAAAGCAATTAAAGACTCTGTCTGCGGCGAGCGGGTACTTTTCGCCTTCATCATACGAAATTTGATGCAATGTTCTTATTGCTTGGAACGGCGCTGAAGCCGTGCCGAAGGTAACTGTCATGAGTTCATACTCTGAGATTTCTTCGTCAGGATGATTTCGCCAGAGTATTCGTTGATACTTTGCATCTTCATCAGCAACATATACTCCACGGTACATTTTTACGATGTCAGCTGTGAGTGCAATTGGATGTATCCTCCACTGCGTTATAAGATTTCGCAAACCTGCTTGTATCGTCGGTCCAACCATCAGAGTATCATTTAATGATATTCCTTTACTATTTTTTTCTGAGGCATTGAATACAACACGCACCTTTGTAGTGGTTCTATCGTTCCTTACCACAGCATGATGCGGCAAATACACTGCTTCTTCCTTAAAACTGTCATTTTTCTCTACAGGTCTCATATGCCCTAAATGTAAGTATTCAAGAATGACATCTTTGTATTTTTCCTTTAACTCTTTATCTTTTTCTAGTCTTCTTTCTAATGATAAGAATCTTTTTTCAGCTATAGATCGTGAATCTCCAAATTGACTAGGCGGACCTTCTTCTCGAAAAGGTAACTTAACGACATAACTTCCATCATCTTTTCGTTTGGTTGTTCTAGTATAATGCTCCTCATATTCTGTCTCTTCAGGCGTAAGTATTTTATTTGTCATCTGTTCTTCAACTTCCCAAAACCTTTTAAGTCTGTCATCTTCATTGATCTGTGTATGCATAACCGTAATGAGTCTTGTTTTCTCTTCAGTACTATTGTTTTTCACAGGCTTGATTACTCCTGAAAGAATCCAACCAAAGACAGTATTTTGTGCGAGAAGATTCCCACCTGGACTTTTTATCAATCCTTCCTTAATGATGCTACTATATATATCAGCACCTAACAAAATATCTATTTTATTGGGTTCTGTAAATTCTGGATCTGCTAAATTCATACATCCCCGATCTATCCAATCGAAATTACATGTACTTATACATTTTTCTGGTAAGTACGAAGTTATTTTACTCAAAACATAAGCTGTTAGTGATAATTTAAAATCAGGCTGTATACGTGACTGAATTGTTAGATTTACCATGTGGTTTGCAATTGTTTGACAATTATTTCCTATTCCAGAAACCGATCCTTTAATAGGTATCTTTTTTAAGCTTAAATATTGCACAGTAGCTTCTGTTATAAAACATGCTTGAGAACCCTGATCCAGCAATGCTCTAATTAATTGATAGTTACCCATTTTTGTTTCAGCTTTTATCAATGCAGTCGCTAGTAAAACTTGCCTGGGCTGCGAGATTTTGCCAGTTGATAAACACGACACTAACGGTTTTACTGTATCTGTAGAAGTAATGCCACAAACTTTAGACTGTTTCGACATCTCTTGATCGCTTGTTTCGAGTTCTTGATCCGGATGTAACAACGTGTGATGACGCTTTCGACAAATTCTACAATGTGTTTGCTTATTACAATTGTATACGGTGTGATTACTACCTAAACAGTTAAAACATATTTTATTTTTGGCTACATATTCACGTCTGTTTTCTGTTGGTAATTCTATAAACTGCTTACAAAAACAAAGCTTGTGAGTTTCGGAACAATACTCACACAGTAATTTTGTGGAACTAGTGGCGATCATTGACTTATGATGGTAAGTTTGTGAATTTCTTCCGGAATGAACCAATGTCCTTTTTGGCTCGATGCATTCTAAAGCGCGAAACCTACTTTCTTTAAATACTTTAAATTGCTCATACGTAGGCAATTCATTATAACTTCCATTGCTAGTACTAAGTTCCCATTGTTTTTGAGTGTCGGAATCTAGTTTGAAAGTAACAATATGAATGATAATCACGTCCCATGTGCTCACATCAATACTTAAATTTTTTAAAGCATTTAAACAATCATTAGTGGTATCAAGCAGCTCCTTTAAGGCTGCTGCTGATTCTACGTGTAATCGTTTTTGACCAAATAATCGTTTTAAAATACAATTTGCTAAATATTTTTTATTACTATACCTTTTTTCCAGCAAAGACCAACATTGACTATAATTAGCATCAGTTACTGCAGTATGTCTAACAATTTGTTCGGCTTCACCGGTAAGATGGACTTTTAAATAATGAAGTTTTTGAACATTATCTAAAGAATCATTTTTATGAATGAGAGATGTAAAAAGATCTCGAAATGTTGCCCATTCCTCATATCTTCCCGAAAACATCGGAATAGAAATCTTTGGCAACTTTACAAATGAACTAGAAGAACTTGTTACAACCTTTTTAGATTCTTTAGAAACATGAGCTTTATTTAACATTGTTTTGATTTGACATTTATATGTAACGTATAAATCCTCAACCGAATCATACATGTCAGTAATACTTTCTTCAATACCTTTTAAATCACATCTTTCGTGAAGTTTAGACATAATTTCTTTAAAACTAGCCCAATCGGTTTCTAACAATTCATGCCTAGTCTCCAGATATTCTACGGTTAATCTATCTTTTGGACACTTTTTAAAATTTGTGAACCTCTTTTGTATAATGTTTTTAATATTATTTGCATTACTAAATAACCCTTCCATTTTGACAGTTAGTATTATTTTAGCAAATTAATAATCGACACAAGAAAAATAATAAGCATACAATATTCGTTAAATAATACACAAGTTCAAATTATAAATCGTGAACAATTTTAAAAAATATTACAAGTTTTTTGCGCATGTAAATTCCATTGAAAATCTGACATAAATTTTCGAACTCATATTTCAGTCACTTTATTATGTTTTGAAAATTCTATCTTTGAATTTTAAAGATAAAATCGTACTCACATTTTACTGTACATCACTCACACTTAACCTCGGCGGAAACGTCCTATGTACTGTTACGTTGAGCATGAATTCCAAACTACACGGGAATACGTAACAAAATATTTATTCACAAAAAGTCAAATTTCTGTAATTATTATTATTATTATTAATTTCTTATCCAGAAAACAGATTTCAGGGCCGGGTCCGTAGAATCTTGTCACAGAGTCCTCTCACTAAGTCTACGCAGTAAGGCTCCTGTGTCGTTATTGTTAATAACTCGACGGCTATTCATGCAGCGAAACGGCAGTCAGTTGCTGCACAACATGAGCATGCAGCCATTTACTTACAACAAACAGCAAGTTATATTAATTAAAATCCGATAAATTAAAGATCAAGATCAACGTCTTTCCTTAGACATTCCGACGTCAACCCCCTTACTTTTTAAAAAACAACACACTAAACACTTAAATAATATAATAAAACAAAAAGGTTTCATAGCACAACATACTCAATTGCAGTGAGAGCTAACCAAAATAAAATATTAAATAAATAAAGATATATTTAAAAAATTATCACGTTAGTCGTGACAATACCCCCCTCCCTAGAGAAGGATTTTGCCTAGGTAAAATCCGATGCAAAGCATATACTAGAATGTCTTAATTAAAATTACGAGGAGATTAGGAAAATATGCAATATTACAAAAACGAAAATAATTAAAGTTTTATATCTTTTATGTGCCAAGAACCAATGTTACGGCCTGACATATCCTCCAATACGTAGACAAGAGGAGAACGCTTAGCAATGACACGACATTTTTCAAATTTGGGCGCTAACTTTTTAGTAAAATGAGCATCCCTATCGCTCTGAAAAAAACATCTTTTCCAGACAATATCGCCTATACTAAATTCCGCGTCTTTTCTCCGAAGATTGTAACGCTGTGCCGCTTTTTCGTGGCTATTATATAAGGCCATTTGGACTTTATCAAAAATATCAGCTAAATATCCTAGATTTTCTGCATAAATATCTCTCGGTAGAAATATTAGGTCGTTCGAATTATCGTTATCAATATAGTGCGATCCACAAGACACTAGTTCACGGCCATATACTAAAAAACAAGGACTATAACCGGTAACCTCGTTTACGGAACAATTAATCGCAAATTGCACTTTTGGTAGATCCACATCCCACGCCCTATGATCATTATCAATTAATGTAGAAATTGCAGCAATAATAGTTTTATTATATCTCTCTACTGTATTAACCTGAGGCGTATATTTAGGCAAATAATGGACATTAGGTACTTTATATTTTAACAGTAGACTATTAAGTTGATGACTTATAAATTGCGACCCATTGTCCATTATGATAGTTTGAGGAATACCGTGTACAAGGAAGACGGCATCCTCTAATACTTTACAGATAGCGGTAGAAGTAGCCGTTCGTAAAGAAAATAGCAAACAATATTTCGAAAAACAGCATGTTACAACGAAAATGTAATTATGTTGCTTTCGACTAGTCGGTAGGGGTCCAATTAAATCAATAGAAAGAACCTGGAACGGACGCGAACAATGTTTAGGTCTGCCCATTTTACCAAGGGTACCATGAGTTGGTTGTTTGTAAGCAAGGCATATTTGACAATCAGAAATATATTTAACTACATCACTGTACATGCCTGGCCAATAGTATTTTAAAAGTAAACGACGATAAGTTTTAAAAATACCGAAATGTGCCGCAGTAGGCACAGCATGATTAGAATAAATGATATCTGAACGACGTTCTTTATGTATTACTTCCTTCCAGCTAAACTCAGAAATTAATGAGTTGTTACTCTTCATGTAACGAAATAGAGAACCGCACTCCACTCGGTAATTAGGAAAACTGGAAGGAGAGTTTAAACAACCGTTGAAAATATTTAAATACCATTCATCACTAGTATTCGGCGGAGAAGGAGATGTAATACAAGGCGTATTAGTTTGAGAATCTGCTGATGGAGATGTCTGTTTAGAAATCGGAAAGGTTGAAATTTCAGCTACGGGACAACGAGACAATGCGTCTGGAATAATATTATCTTTACCGCGACGATGCTTAATTTCGAAACTAAATGAGGATAAACGGACACCCCATCTTGCAAGGCGACCGGAAGGGTTTGAGAGAGAAATAAACCACTTTAGGGCAGAATGATCTGTATAAACACAGAATGTTTTTCCATTTTCTAAGTAACAGCGCCAATGTTCCAGTGCTGATAAAACGGCGAGTGTCTCTCTTTCAGTTACACTGTAGTTGCGTTCAGAACCTGAAAGAGACCTACTCATATAAGCTATAGGATGTTCTACTCCGTCTATAGTCTGTGACAGCATGGCACCTACACCAAAATCACTAGCATCCGTGTGAACATCAAAAGGGTAATCAAAATTTGGACAAGCAAGGATTGGAGCTTTAACTAAAAGGGACTTAAGTTCAAGAAAGGCTTTATCTGCTTCAGAAGTCCATAGAAAAGGTGAGGAAGTCTTTTTTGTAGAAGTAAGTCTGTTTAGAGGACCAGCAATTGTACTGAAGTTTGGAATAAATCGCCTGTACCAAGAGGCCGTTCCAAGAAAACGCTTAACTTCCTTTTTAGTGGAAGGGGTTGGAAAGTTAAGAATTGCTTCAACCTTCTCAGGGTCGGTACGGAGACCTTGTTCATCTACAACGTAACCTAAATAGCGAAGTTTATTTCGAAAGAACTGACATTTACTTAAATTTATTGTCAGATTTGCATTACGAAGTTTTTCAAGAACACGTTTCAATAAGTCCACGTGTTCCTCAAAAGTTTTACTGACGACAATAATGTCATCTAGGTAACAAAATACTTTAAGTTCAAATTCAGGACCAAAAAGAAGGTCCACTAATCGCTGCTGTGTAGCTGGAGCATTAGAAAGTCCAAAAGCTGTAACCTTAAACATTAAAGACCCACGTCCCGGGACGTAAAATGCAGTCTTTTCACGATCCGATTCGTGAATAGGAATTTGCCAAAAGGCCTTCGAAAGATCAAGGCTAGATAGAAAATGGCATTCTTTAAGGTTATCTAAAATTTCTGACACATAAGGCAGACTATACGCATCTTTTTTAGTAATTGAATTTAATTTTCTGCTATCAAGACAAAAACGAGGTTTCCCGTCCTTTTTTTGGACAACTAGTACTGGAGAAGACCAAGGGCTTTCGCAGGGCTCAATAACATCTAGAGCAAGCATCTCATCAACCTGTTCTGTAATAATACGCTGTTTTTCAGGAGACATTCTGTAGTATCTTTGTTTAATTGGTGTCGATTCACCAGTATCAATTTTGTGCGTAATAAGATGAGTTCTGCCAAGACCCTTGACTTCAAAAGATATATCTTTAAATTCATCGACTAATTTATCAGCGAATACCTTTTGAGTTTCAGTAAGATTATCATAGCATTGTATAAAATTACAACTTAATATTCCCATAATTTTAGGAATATTACTAGATAAAAACGTTACTTCCGATAGGTTTTTAGGAAAAATATTGAAAGTTTTTAGGAAATCAATACCTAAAATTAAAGAAACTTCTATATCCGGGATGACGTGAGCTTTTATAACAGCACTTTGATTACTGAACATAATAGACAAGTGCATAACACCTATAGAATTAATTTTCTGTCCTCCGGCAGTAGTGACCGTTGTAGTCTCATCCGTATTGATGAAATAACCATATTTCATAAATACAAGGTGAGAATTATTACCTAAAATAGTAATAACTGAGCCCGAGTCTAGAAGTCCGAATAATGATAGACCAGCACAATTACTGATATTAATCTTAATATAAGGCCGAGGATCGTTACTTGGTTTAGATTGCAGGATTGTAGCTATTTTATAAGTTTGAGAAAAGGTTTTAATAAATGAAAGCCAATCATTCCATTCAGATTGATTAAAGTACGGATGGTGGCTACAATCCCAGCTCTTTAGTTTTTTGAAAGTTTTTGATTCGGATAATTAGGTGGTTTCACACAAACAGGACAAGTGGGATAAGTTACGTCTCTCTTTCCACATTTAAAGCAAATTAAAAATTTTGGTTGCTTACACTGTTTCAACCAATGGTCATGAGTGCGGCAACGGGGACAATACTTTGAATTTACGTCACTGCTATTGAGTGCATTAACTGGTGTATCCACGGCTTCGTCAATAGGAAAAGTATAATTGTTATTAGTTTTAGTATATGTACAATTCTGTTTTTGTTGCGTAGGTTTGCAATTAAAGTTAGTATTAGATTTATACATCGAATTATTAAAAGTCCTATTTTGTGATGTGCAAGGTCTGTTATAAGCAAATTCAGGAGCTAACGTATCTGAAGTAACTTTAGGTGGTTCACGAAATTGTAAAAGTCTAGATTGAAATATTTCAAAATTCCTACATTGACCTTTTAAAGCGTCAATAGATTTAATTTCCGGACAACTAGCTAAAGTACTAGCGTAACACGGTCTTATGTTATGAAGTAGTATTTCAAGCTTTTCATCTTCGGAAACAGTGCAAGATAAACGAGAAAACATACCGTGCATAATAGATAAATACACAGTAATGTTTTCGCTCTCCCCTTGTGTACGTAACCGGATTTCAGACATTAAACGATAATCGTAATCAAATTGACCGAAATCCTGTTTTAATAAATCTACTACATCATTCCAACAATTGACAGAGTTTCTAATGCTACGGTACCAATGCAAAGCATTTTCAGTAAAAATCTCTGTTGCAAATGACAACACTTTATCGGCAGAAATATTACGAGCTTGTATAAATTCATCTACTTTTTGTATGAACGCTCGAACGCAAGATTTACCATCGTACTTTAATTTATATAAATCAGTACTAATACCGCGATCGCAAGTAACTGCAATAGTAGGAGAATGCAAATCTTCACTACTATTGTTAGAAAAATTATCAGGTGGTAAAGCAATATTTTGTTTAGGAGTAAATTTAATAAGTTCCCTAGTTAGCAACTGATAGTCAGCTTTTAAATCCTCAAATAAAGTTAATTCGTCAGCAGTGTCTGGTGAGATTCTTGCCAAACGGTGATAAATATGATTAAGAAGATTATCAGTACGAAGACAAAGGTTTTTATCAAATTTTAATTTTAAAGTAGTTATAAATTGTTTAATTTTAATTAAGCAATCCTTAGCACCTTTCAAATCTACTAGTGTATCAAGGTGCGACTCTAGTATATCCTCCGATGCAAAACCCCGACTAAGTTTAGTAATTTGTTTTCGCAAATCTATAACATTGTCAGCGGGTGTATCACCACGGACACCTACCTCATACTCTAGTTCCGTCTTTTGTAGAGAAAGAAACTTAATTTTATGATCCATGTTGTGGATTAATGTCTATTAATTTAAATAAAATAAAAAAAATTACCTGAATTGAGTAGGTTGTGCACATGCAGGTATTTTAGCGCAGATGTAGAATCAGCACGAAATGTAACAAACACAAATAAAAAAAAATTAATACTATCATTAAAACGAATTAAATTAAAACTAATGTTAAATTAACAATAAACTTAATGCTAATCAACTATAGAAAACAAAAATAAAAAGAATAATTAGATAATCAACTATTCACATAAAAATATTTGCGTAAGTTATAACAATTCCTTAAATTAAGATGTTTGAGAAGACTCAACAGTTGAAATTACAAACAATTAGATCAGATTCTAAACCTCCATAGTGGGCGCCATTTGTTACGTTGAGCATGAATTCCAAACTACACGGGAATACGTAACAAAATATTTATTCACAAAAAGTCAAATTTCTGTAATTATTATTATTATTATTAATTTCTTATCCAGAAAACAGATTTCAGGGCCGGGTCCGTAGAATCTTGTCACAGAGTCCTCTCACTAAGTCTACGCAGTAAGGCTCCTGTGTCGTTATTGTTAATAACTCGACGGCTATTCATGCAGCGAAACGGCAGTCAGTTGCTGCACAACATGAGCATGCAGCCATTTACTTACAACAAACAGCAAGTTATATTAATTAAAATCCGATAAATTAAAGATCAAGATCAACGTCTTTCCTTAGACATTCCGACGTCAACCCCCTTACTTTTTAAAAAACAACACACTAAACACTTAAATAATATAATAAAACAAAAAGGTTTCATAGCACAACATACTCAATTGCAGTGAGAGCTAACCAAAATAAAATATTAAATAAATAAAGATATATTTAAAAAATTATCACGTTAGTCGTGACAGTACGTTGTCCTTTGAAGACGTCCACTTGTGTATGAAGCGGGGTCCACCTTCTTATTTGAAGCGCTACTGCCGTTGAGACTGTACCTTGCTGGGGCTGCTGGTACAATACCGTGACGCACCCGTGCTGCTGACGGTCGTCCTCCTAAATACACTGGAGTTGCAGGGGACCTTAGACCTGCACTGCTACAGTCGAGCTCATCCGTCCTGGATGAACTAAGGGTACCACAGGGCACCGTTGACCTTTATTGCAGCGATCCGCTGCGTGATCCTCGAAGAGTGTGGTCCTGAACTCATCCGGCTCGAAGGACCAATGTTTAATACCGCACTGTACTCCGAACTACTGATCGAACTGCGTACTTATATAATAAAACCACTACTCTTGTTCTTTAAATTAAATCACTTTATTCTTCTGAGGATAGTCAATATGAAAACATCTAAGAAACATATAAATCTAAAACAACACAACGATAGCGCGATTTAACTCACAACTCACGCCATCTTTTACTTAATTTTAATAACTAAATGTAACCTGTCACACTAGACATCTAAACGTCGTAAACATATATCAATCTGCTTTTAATTAATCATACCTTTAATCAAAATAGAAAAGGAAAGACGGATATATATTTCTTCAAACGAATTTATTACTAATATGTTTGACATGTTTAGACGCCTCAAAACGAAGTCCGTGTGGTTTGACACAGTATTGCTTATCAGCGTCCATTTATGAAGTTTACCTACCGTAAATAAAATATTAATCTATTCCTAAATAACGAGGTACTTAATGTAATTGACAGTACGGTATTTTTGGGTATAACACTAGATTCAAAACTTCAGTGGAAACCTCTTTTGTCATCCCTTGCAGGAAGACTCAGCTCCGCAGCTTATGCTGTTAGAAAAGTAAGAAATTTAACTGATATTGACACTACTCGATTAGTATACTTTAATAGTGTTATGTCTTATGGCATATTGCTTTGGGGCAATGCCACAGACATTGAAACTGTGTTCATTTTGCAAAAAAGAGCCATTCGAGCTATTTATAATCTCGGAGCTCGAGACTCTCTTCGGGATGTATTTAAGAAGATTGGTATTCTCACCGTTGCGTCACAATATATTTATGTCAATATTTTATATATATATCAAAATAATAATTGTTTTCCTAAGAACAGTGACATACATTGTATAAACACTAAATGTAAAAATAAACTTGTGACACCTTGTTTTCGTCTTCATAAAGTCAGTGTATCGTTTCTGGGCCTCGGTATTCGCATCTATAATAAAATCCCGCAACCAATTTTACATTTGCCACTTAATAAGTTTAAAACCTATATTAAAAAATTCTCAATAGATAAAGCGTTTTATACTATACCAGATTATTTGAACGATAAAGAGGCGTGGATCTAATGTGCGTGGACTTTCTTACAGGATTTCAAACAAATTGTAATAAAAAACCATAATGTATGAATGATTTTTAAAAGAGTACTTATCGAGTTTCTTGCCGGTTCTTCTCGGTAGAGACTACATTCCGAACCGGTGGTAGCTTAAAAAAATCTATAACCAATGGACCTGTAACTTGACGATTCGAAAGTGCTGTAAAAAGCCTATTTGAATAAAGTATATTTTGAATTTGAATTTGAAGACCTGTTTAGACATTCAAAGATCTTCTGCTCCATTCTAATTGTTAAAAATGATCGTTAATAACTTAGTTGCGTAACCTTGACCTGATCATCATCTGCAATCAGCAGGGCACAACTCCTCGCCAATTTACAGCAGAGGTATCGTGTTGGTCCTCCTCGAAATGTTCTCGATGAATCGATTGTCGGGGATATTTTTTTAATTTTCATTTTTATCTTGTTATTTTTTTTTAATTATTCGAATCTTTTCTTCATTATTGTCACCCTCTTCCCAGACAGATCGTGTCAACAAAATGTAGATCTCATTCGATGGTCAATAAATGTTGTGTGCTTGTTTTTAATTACAAAACCATTTCGTATCGCAATAAAAGTTTTCGTAGAAGAAAACAAATAAATACTCTGAGAAGCGGTCAAGTGCGAAGCGGGCACAAATGGACGGTGATAAGGAATATTGTGTCTAGCTATACGGACTTTATTTTAAGAAAATGGCGGATAAAGATGTCAATCCTATTCTTGACAAATTCGTCTGAAGACGTATATAAACGTCTTTCTTCTATATTTTGATAAAAAGTATTATGAATTAAAAGCAGATCATAAGTTTTTTAAAGATTATTGCATATTGTAAAATATTGAGCGCACTACAATATTCGCTACATTAAATTAAGAAACTTTTTGGCTATTTATTTAGTTGTATACATGTAACTTGACATGTAACTTGATTCGAAAGTGCTTTAAAGGCCCATTTGAATAAAGTATAGGTTGACTTTGAGTTTTGGCAGTAATTTTAAAAGAGTAACCTTCAAATTTCTTGGTGGTTCTTCTTAGAATTTACATTCCGAACCGGTAGTAGCATCCCATTAATTTAAATGCATTGTTTTTTTATTAACAGACTTCATAAAAATGAAACTTCATAAAAAGGAGGTTCTCAATTCGTCGGGTGTCTTTTTTATATGTGTTCATCGACTACTCCGCCGATTTAAGATCGATCAAAGCCAGTTAATAACGCGTAAAAGGTTTTACTTGGCGCCGACTTCAACGTTTCACTTGGCACCGACTTCAAAATGTTATTTTTGCCCTTCAGTTCATTTGTATCTGTAAAAATCGTTTTTGAAGTCGGTTTATTTTTTTTGTAAAATGTTTTTATTGGTTTGACGATTCGAATTTACTCGTGAGAGACTACTAACTATATTTTCATTTGAGGTCATAACTAGTGATAATTTCGCTGGCGTGCGTCCAGTGTATCGAATCATAATTCTCCGCAAATACTATTTTTAAACAATAACGTTGACAATAAAATCATTTACGATTACATTCTTTTTATATTTAGTATTTGAACCTACTTTAAAAAATAAGAAGGTTCGCAGGTAGTATATATGGATGCTGATAAGCAATTATGCGTCAACCTACAAAATCGAAAATAGTAAAAGGTATATACTGCATCATCTATTGAACATTATTTAAAAAAGAATTAAGTCGAACTAAATAAGTACGGAAAAAAGTTTCTTATTAATTGATTCATACAATAATCTCATATATTAAAAAACATTTTATAAGATAATATAATAAATATATCAACCTTCTTTTAATTCATTACACCTTTTATCAAAAAAGAAAAGAAAATATGAATAAATACATATTCAAAAAAAATTATTAAGGTTCGACATTTTAGACGCCATTTTCTCAAAATGTAATTCGTGTGGCTTGACACAGTATTGCTTATCAGCGTCTATATAATCTGCTCTATAACAAGCCTATGAACATGTTCCAAAATTACTCGATTTAAATTTAGTTTTAGTTACTAAGTTTATTACCTGTCATAAAGTCTATTTTACGATGTTTACGATCTGTGGTTGTTTACTAACGGTTAAATTCAACGGGATATGACTTTATAGTCGATAAAATGCATAAAAATCGATTTAGGCGTAAACGAAAATACATTAAAATTTTAATAAATAACTAAAATTATGATATTATTCACGAAGACATAAAACAACCGACTTTAAAAACAAAATATATAATTTTGTGTACTTGCATCATGATTATATACATATCATTTCTCCCGTTTATACTCGGGTCTGCTTACGCTAGGGAGGATGTGTTTATTAATTTATGTATGTATATACTATGTAAATATGTGGGTTTGTACCTTTATGGCACTATTTAGACCAAACGCGTGCGCCGATTTTGGACGCCATTGTGAAAAAAAAAATGAAAATCGACGAACTGTGTTAAGTGGGATATCGTTGAATAGATATTTACAAATAATTTCTAGATTTCTTATATAATTTTTCAAATAGAATTATCGTTTAGAATCTATAACGATTTACAGTTGGTTAGTAACGATTCCCTAAGGTTTTGTTACGCAGGTTTGATTTTTTCAATTCCTGTAACTTCGATTTAACAAATCGGAAAAGAAGAAAATATTCGTTGAACTGAAGTTGTTACGTTGAGGTTAGGTTGGTCTAAAATTCGTTATAAAAACGAAACATTTCGCGACATGAATCACATATTGAAATAAAACTATTTTCAACGGATTTAAATCGCGTATATTAATTATTTTTATCATCCCGACGTTTCGAGCGCTTTGCAGCGTTCGTGGTCACGGGTAGACTGTGACATTCGTCTATTTGAGGTTTTAGAAAATATTATTTACAACTACCGCCAACGGTTTCTTAGTTGGTATCTTGAATAACGTTCCTATGACTTAGCGACTGACTGTTGTTCGCGGATTATAGCAAAGTTATTTTGTGATTACTTATCATGGAATTTCGCAAGTGACGCCTGATTCTAAAGATTGAAAAGTCTTAACTTTAACAGTCTTTCTGTTTCCTATAAAATAATAAAATTCGTTCAAGTTCGAGCCGGACGTGAAAAGTTATTTATAATGCGTCCTCCTTGCTACTTTAAGGCGAGAATTACATGTAAGTTTTACTCTCGATAGCGATATGAAACAACTCTGTAACCTGGTAAAAGATACATCGTAAGTAGTTACGAAAGCTGTGAATCTCAAAAATAAGTCACAGACAGTAAATTCTTTCAGGTGTAAAACAATGAGAAACATCTTATGTAAATCTTAGAGTAATATTGTAAACGTAATTATCGCGTAAAACAGTAAATTTTCAATGTTTTCGTACAAGTTTTAGTTTTTCTGTAACATATATTCTTAAAATCGTTTTAATAAATCAATCAACCATCAAAGGAACGCGCTCGGCCCTCGATTTTACGACGCCATTAGTTTCCTCAAGAATTACGACTTGTCAAAACGTGACGTCAGAATCGCGTCAGCGAAACAGCGTGCATATTGTATTTTTAACCCCCGAACTAAAAAGGGGGGGTTTAACTTTGACGTGTATATAGACACACAGTCTGTGGCATCGGAACTCTCTAACGACTAGATCAATTTTGATTCAAAGTAGATTTTATCGAGATCTTTTTAATTTGGACGATGATAAGCAATACTGTGTTAAGCCACGCGGACTTCATTTTGAGAAAATGGCGTCTAAAGATATGAAACATATTCTTAATGTATTTATTTGAAGAAGTATACATATATACATCTTCTCTTTCCTATTTTGATAAAGTTATTTCAAAAAATGTAACACATTTCAATATCCTAATCGTTAAATTAAAACACTTTTTTTTCATACCTATTTAGTTAAGACGACTTGAAACGTTCTTGAATAACGTTTAATACGCGACGCATTATCAAATTACATCAAGATCTTTGAATTGGATCTTATGTGTGTAGAATTCGGAGATATCGATGTATTCTTTATTCTAAAATAATTGAAGTCATCTAAACCAAATCAGTACGAAAGAAAGTTTCTTAAGTTAATGTAGCGAATATTGTAGTGCGCTCAATATTTTACAATCTTTACTAATATTATAAAGCTGGAGAGTTTGTTTGTTTGCTTGAACGCGCTAATCTCAGGAACTACTGGTCCGATTTAAAAAAATCTTTCAGTGTTAGATAGCCCATTTATCGAGGAAGGCTATAGGCTATATATTATCACGCTAAGACAAAAAGGCGCGGAGCACCAATGAATAATGTTTCTAAATCAGGGGATATTTACCTATTGAGAGAGGTTACGCTGCGTGCGCTGCGTAAACGGTTAAAGTTTTTAGTAATATCATGTATGACAGAATTGTTCCCCTTTAAAAGTTCTAAAAAAAAGTCCGCGACAGCATATGTCTATCTTTTAAGGTTAGCTCACTATAACCTTTTTTATGCTAACCAAATTTGTTCTAAAATAATGACACGTCTTCGAGTCATCATAACACTGTTAATGTCGTAGAAAGTATAAGAAATTGGAAAAATAAAAATGGCGCCATTATATGAAAAAGAAAATCCAATTTCGTTGAAGAGGTATTGAAAAATCATTTTAATAAATAAATAAAAATAAATAAATAAACGCATCACACTCAACGGACTCCCATTGGGGTCTTACGATCCTGTGTCGGGGGTCCGGAAACACACAATACAAGCACAAACACCCAGACGACGGTAAACATCCGTATATAGACGTTTGCGAGCGGGGATCGAACCCGCGACCGTTATCGCTTCAGTCAGTTGCAGTGACCACTACGCCAACGTCTCAGTCACATTTTAATTAATATCAGTTTAATTTTCTTATATAATTTTTCAATCAGAATAAACGCCATTAACCAAAGAATTGAATTGAATCAGAATAAACGTTTAGAATCTATAATGTTTTAAAGTTAGTCAGACTGGTCGGATTTTTGATTATTTCAATTAATTAATTGTCTTGAATGTATTTGGATGCTGATAAGCAATACTGTGTCAAGCCACACGGACTTCATTTCGAGAAGATGCCCTCTAAACATGTCAAACCTCTTCTTAACAAATATGTTTGAAGAAGTATATATCCATCTTTTCTTTTCTATGTTAATTATAAGGTGTAATTAATTAAAAGTAGATTGATATACTTAATATATTATCTGATAAAAAGTTTTTAAAATATTTTAGATTATTGTATAAATTACAAAATATGGAGCTCACTTCAAATTCGAGATATTCAATTAAGAAGTTATTTCTGTACTTATTCAGTTTGAATGACTTAATTTTTTTTTTTGCATTATGGTAAATAGGTGATGCAGTACCAGAATACATCAATATCTCCGAATTGGACTTTTTGTGGGTTGACACATTATTGCTTATCAGCATCCATTTATTTTTTCTTGTATGTATTTAATTATATATTGCACAATAAATAATTAAATAATAATTGATAACTGAAATCGTACTATATTATTTACTTTTTGGTTCTAAATAATATATGGATGCTGATAAGCAATAATGAGACAACCCACAAAGAGTCGAATTCTGAAATATTGATGTATTCTGATAATACGTCACGTACTTAGCATTATTCAAAAAAATTTTAAGTAATCTGAACTAAATATGTAGGCAAAAAAAATTCTAAATTAAATGTAGCGAATATTGTAGCGCGGTCAATATTTTACAATATGTAATAATCTAATGTACTTAAAAACTTATTATAAGATAAAACTTTTTAATTATACCAATCTGCTTTTAATTCATTATACTTTTTATCAAAATATAAAAGATATATACATCTTTAAAAACTACTGTTAAGAATGGGTTTGACATCTTTAGCCGCCATTTTCTCTAAATGAAGCTCGTGTGGATTGACACAGTATTGCTTATCAGCGTCCATATATCCCTCCGCTTAAGATCGCGATCTATTTCAAAGTCAATAAAACGACTCCAATAGTCCTAAAATATCCGTCCCGTTGTCTGTACGCGGCGGCTCCAGTGCCCTGGAGTCGGCCATGCTGGTTCGACAAGCGTTTCCCGCTATTTTTTGACACTTTGACATTTAATTTTTTCATCTGTGCTGTGAGTGATACGTTTACAGTTAAAAATATTAAATGCATTAAAATATGGCGTCGAAAATTGGATATCGTATTTTCGTGTTTATTTTTTTTATTGTGTGTGTTAAAATTGACGCGAAGTCGGATGAGAAAAGTAATGCTAGTGCTGAAATCAAGTCTACAAATAAAATGGTAATTATATTTTTTTTTTTGAGAAAAATTGTCTTTGGAAAAAAAAATTTAAGTCATATTTTGTGAGTTTGTATGGAGTTATCTCTGAAAGTTCTTATCCGATTAAAAAAAAAAAAAATTTGCGTTGGTTAGCCCGTTTATTTAGGAAGGTTATAGGCTATATTACATCACGCTACGACTCATAGGAACGAAGCGGTAAGTGAAATCACAAGGGGCAGCTAGTGTTTATTAAAAGTCTAGTATTTTATAATATTTTTTAGAGAAAAATTTGTATATGAAAAGTTTTTCTTTTATTATTAGTTATATAATAAGTAATTCAATTAATGTACATACTTTTAAACAGTAAAGGTATTTTAAAATCAATTACTAAAGGACTAAGTTCTGAGTTAACAAACAAAGCAAATTTAATTTAAAAAAAAAAAAAAAACAAAAACCCGACTGAATAACATTTGCAGTCAGTACCGTATCAATATGAGTTCTGTCTAAAAGCCTATAAGTGAGAATCGTTACTCACCAACTTTAAATCGTTATAGATCCTAAACGGTAATTCTGATTGAAAAGCGATATGAGAAACCTAATCATCATTTTTAAATACCTATTCAACGATACCCCACTTGACATAGTTCGTTGATTTTCATTTTCTTACTTTTAACATTATGGCGTCCAAAATCGGCCATTTTGACTTTTTCAAATTTAAATGCTTCCTATTACATTCGCGCCGTCATGGCGAATCAAATGGCATTAATTACAATCGGCTCACGTGTTTGATCTCAATCAAAATCAAAATCAAAATATGCTTTATTCAAGTAGGCTTTTACAAGCACTTTTGAATCGTCAATACAAAAACAAAAGGAAACTAAACACTAATTAATTAATTAATTTACCACCGGTTCGGAATGTAGATTCTACCGAGAAGAACCGGCAAGAAACTCGATAGTTACTCTTTTTAAAAGTTTTACGATGGGTACATACATTTATGAGTTACAAATATATTAAATACCCTGTGTGAATCCAGCTTATACTAAATCCAAGCATGTTTATCATCTATATAATCTTGAACACAATAATATGCTTTAGCTACTAAGGATTTTTTAATATGTACTTTAAATTTATTTTTCGTAAACTGTAACACTTTTTGCGGAATTTTATTATAAAAACGAATACCTTGCCCCAAGAAGGTAACATTGACTTTGCGGAGTCGAAACTTCGGCGTTATAAGTTTATCCTTTCTTCTCGTGTTAATACAATGCCTGTTACTGTTTTTATTACAAAGGTACAAACCCACATATATACATAGACTGATAATCTCATTACCTTCCTTTGCAGTAAACTCGGTTCAAAATGTGCTATTTCTTTTAGTACTTAGTAGTTTAAACGACACACTTTTTCTAATTAATTGAAATTAAAGTTGCTGAAAATTGTGGCTTGGATGAGGTCTATTTTTAGGGTTCCGTACCTTAAAAGGAAAAACGGAACCCTTATAGGATCACTTTGTTGTCCGTCTGTCTGTCTGTCTGTCTGTCTGTCTGTCTGTCTGTCTGTCGGGATGTCAACCCTTTTTTCTCAGAAATGCATAGACGTATCATGTTGAAATTAATATCATATACTCAAGTCTACGATGACATGCGGCCGTGAAACTATTAAAGTTCTAAGTCAACGCAATCAAAAGATAATGGAATATATGTCGTATATTTTGACCATTTTAGCGTTTTCGCAAGGGAATCAAAACCTATAGGGTACTTCCCATTGACTTAGCACGATGAAATTTGGCAAGAAGTAAGATCTTATGGTACAAATAAAGGAAAAAATCTGAAAACTGTAAATTTTTGTATGTATGTTTGTCTGTTTGTAAATTTGTCTTTCAACCTTTTTCTCAGAAACGCGTTAAGGTAACAAATTTTTATCAACGTCAAGTACTCAGAGTTGTAATTACTAAGAGCTGTGAAAAAATCAAACTTCTAAGTTAACGCAATCAAAAGATACGGTCATTTATATCACATATTTTAAGTATGATAGCGTTTTTAACGTTTTCGCAAGGGAATCAAAACCTATAGGGCACTTCCCATTGACCAAGCATTATGAAATTTGGCCAGGAGCAAGGTCCTTTAGTATACATAAAGGAAAAAATCTGAAAACTGTAAATTTCTGTTCGTGTGTCTGTCAGTCTGTACGTCTGTCTTTCAACCTTTTTCTCAGGAACGCGTAAATGTATCAAGTTGTAAATTGATCAAGCGGAAAATATATTAATCTTAGAATTAAAATTATATGTACTTGTAACAAATTAACATAGAAGTTGACCATGGTCAAAAAAACAATTTTACAAACACTGAGAAGAAATTTGTATCAATACGAAAACATTAAAAAGCAGCAAACCTTTATAAACAACGCAATGCAATCTATATATCGACGCTAACAAAATGATAGCGCGATGCAGCGTACAGCTAATGCCATCTATTACAACATTATGACATTAATTAACTGTGATATAATTCTGCTCGATTAATAAAAATTTTTATTTTAACTATTATTTAAACGCGCTAAAAATTATAAAATAAACTTTTCATTTAAAAGTTTTATCGTCGATTTATAACGTCATTACGTAATTAACATTCAATATAAGAGGTTCACGCGATTTGATTTAAGTACTCGTATTGACTTAGTACGAAAATTTTAAAATTAAATTCAAACAGATCGAGTTATTTAATTTACTTATTTATCTACACATATAAGTCTTCTGGTTATTAGTAATATAATTAGTTATTTATAAATAAACAATTAGTTTTGTTCGAATTAAGGACTAATTATTTTCGTCTTGGCAACACTAATATATATTTCGATATTTTGATTGATAATGTAAATCTAAATATTTTATGAACGTAGTGCAGGGGTAGTGGAGTGTAGTAGAATATAAATAAAAATAAAACGAGAATAAAATATAATATAATTATGTTGTTAATGTCAAAGTCAACAAGTTAGTTCATTGAAATTGTCAAGAGATGGCGCTAGGTGTATCCTGAATCGCGCTATAACTTTTTTTTTTGAAAGTATAAGGTGTATTAGTACTTAAAATAAAATTTTGTGTTTTCATGGATTGCATCCATGATTGTGTTTTAAATTAAAGTGCTCCTAAGTAGTTTCAAAATAGTTTTTGGGACGTGATCCATATTTACATAATATTTGATTATATTTAAATGACTTCTAAAAAGGAGTGTTCTCAATTCGACCTTGTATTTAAATTTTTTTTTATGTTTGTTCGCCGATTACGCCGCCATTTGGGTACCGATTTTCAAATTTTTTTTTTGTTTGAAAAGGTATACTTTCAAGGTGGTCCCATTGTCTTCAGGTCAGGATCAGATGATGGGATCCTGGAGAAATTGAGGGAACTCCTCAAATATTATAGGCAAGCGTATACCGATTTAGGTATTTTTGATAGTAACTTATGTTGGAACTGATGATGAAGACCACAAATGGCGTAGATGGGTTAGTCTTATATAGATTTCTATAAGTTTGTACGGAACCCTCGGTGCGCGAGTCCTACTCGCACTTGACCAGTTATTCTTTACTTGTATTTACTTGGTAACAATACCCCGAACGACAACCACGAATTTTCTAACAAGTTTTTTAAATTATAATTTTGCATTATAAAAAAATATTAACCCATAATAAGAACACTTTTATTTTTTAAATTATTAGTGACATTAAATACAAAAGAAAAAAGAAATGTTTTCGTATTATGGATAGTTTTAGAAGGGTGTACTCGCACGAGTACAGCTGTCACAAACTTACTCAATCGTCTGTATGTAAAAGATGAGTTACAAAAACGTACTGTACTCAAACGAGTTCGACGGCGTTAAATGGGTTAAGTTCGATCATTCAATCGATAATTTCTTATCTAATTCTTATGTGAGACTAGAAATGGACGCTGATAAGCAATACTGTGTCAATTCATACGGACTTCATTTTGAGAAAATGGCGTCTAAACATGTCAAACCTATTCTTACCTAATTTGTTTATTGAAGTTTATATCCATCTTTTCTCTTCTTTTTTTTAAAGGTAACATAAGTCAAAAGTAGATTGATATATTTAATATATTATCTAATAAAAAGTTTTTCAAATATTTCAGATTATTGTATAAATTGCAAAATATGATACTTGAAATACGAAACAATTTTTAAGACACTTTTTTCCGTACTTATTCAGTTTATATTACTTGATTTTTTTTTTGAATAATATTGAATAAGTAATGCAGTATCAAAATACATCAATATCGCCGAATTTGACTTTTTGTGGGTTAACACATTATTGCTTATCAGCATCCAAATATGCCACATTAATCTGCCAAATAAGACTGGTAAATGATCCTTTTTTTATAAATATTTTTTTGTATTAATTAACTTTAGTATATTCCTCAATTTTAATTCCTGAATCGATTTTTGATTCATCTTAAAGTATATTCATACTTACAAACGATAGACATTTTCAAAATCAGTTAAGAAAAAACTGAGTTCAGAGGCACCAAACATAACCATTTCATAACCTTCTCCACTCGAAGTAGGTTAATAAACAAGTGTGACGTGAATACCCGTCGTCCATCACACGTGGTTATTATCTATGAGTTAAATTCATCAATCCACATCGCTTAATGTAAATGTTATTCTTAATTTTAAAACTCCATTTGCGTGTAACGGTTTTTATTGAAAAATTGAATTCGATTGATGATCTGTTTACGAATTCGTTGTTTTACTTAGAAGACTTTATATCTAGCAATAGTGATTTAACACTATATTTTTATAGTCTATAACTGAATTAAAAAAAGTCAAGAAACAGCCTGTAAACGTCCAACTGCTGGGCAAAGGTCTCACCCCTTTTTAAGAAAAAGGTTTAGATCTTAATCCTGGTGGATTAAGATCTAAACCTCCATTGTGTGGCGGATATATATGGACGCTGATAAGCAATAATGTGTCATCCCACAAACAGTCAAATTAAGAGATATTGATGTATTCTGATAATGCATTTCGTATATATCATTATGCAAAATTTTTTTAAGAATAAAATTAAAACGGAAAAAAAAATTCTAAATCTAATGTTTAGAATATTGAAGTGAGTTCCATATTTAGGATTATGAAATAATTTCGTATATTTAAAAAACTTATTATTAGATAAATATCTTTACTAGCTTTATAGAAAAGAAAAGATGGATATATGCTTCTTCAAACAGATGTGTTAAGAATAGGTTCGACATCTTTAGACGCCATTTTCACAAAATTAAGTCCGTGTGGCTTGACACAGTATTGCACATCAACGTCCATATACGTGTCAGAATTTCTCCCGGCACATGCTGGTTGGTTCACGTTTTTTCCTTCACTGCCGAGCTCCAGATGAATTTAAACACAAATTTAACCGGGATTTTAAGCGGCGATCGGTTGAGATCGACGTGTTCTAAAGACTAGACCATTAGGCTCACAAAGTCTAACTGGACGCTGATAAGCAATACTATGTCAAGCAACACGGACTTTATTTTGAGCAAAAGACGTCTAAACATGTCAAACCTATTCTTAAATTTGTTTGAAGAAGTATATATCCATCTTTTCTTTTCTATTTTGATTAAAGGTATGAAGAATTAAACACAGACTGGTATATAAAAAGTTTTATCTAATAATAAGTTTTTCAAACATATATTAGATCATTGCATATTGAAAAATATTCATCAAATTTAAAATATTCGAAACATTAAATTAATAAATTTTTTTCCGTACTAATTTCTTTTAGACGACTCGAATGATTTTGAATTATGTTAAATACAAAACGCAATATAAAATTACATATATATATCTCATATTATTTTTTTAATTTATTACGAATAGGTTTGACATCTTTAGATGCCATTTTCTCAAAATGAAGTCCGTGTGACACAGTATTACTTATGAGCGTCGATATTAAAAATCGTATTTGAAAGATCATTGTTTACATAAAACCGGCAATTCAGTTCACTCAGACGAAGAAAAAACACGCATTGTACCAAGTTATTATAAAATAACGTCATCATAAAGTGCTCTGAATTATCGCGTATCTGGCAACACTTTGTGTTTTTTTTTTTTTTTAACATGTATTATTAATAAGATTTCTGTAACTCACTGAGTCATTAGCCAGCATAACTGGACGCTGATAAGCAATACTGTGTCAACCCACACGAACTTCATTTTGAGAAAATGGCGTCTATAGATGCCAAATCTATTCTTAATAGATTTGTTTGAATAAGTATTTATCTATATTTTCTTTTCTTTTTCGATAAAAGATATAATGAATTAAAAGCAAATTGATATATTTAATATATTATCTAATAAAAAGTTTTTTACTATTGTATAAATTACAAAATATGGAACGACCATGAAATTCAAAATAATTAATTAATAAACTTTTTCCGTACTTATTTAATTTATATGACTTTATTTTTATTGAATAATGTTAAATAGGTGATGCAGTGTCAAAATACATCAATATCTTCGAATATCACTTTTTGTGGGTTGACACATTATTGCTTATATATATAGATGATAATAGTGCATGGATTTAGTATAGATGAATTTCATACAGGATGTTTAATATAAACATTTGTAATTTTTAAAATGTATATACTTAATAACACAATTTTAAAAGAGTACCTATCGAGTTTCTTGCCGGTTCTTCTCGGTAGAGACTACATTCCGAACCGGTGGTAGCTTTTCCTTAATTTAAGTACTTTTTGTTTATTTTGACGATTCAAAAGTGCTTTTAAAAGCCTACTTGAATAAAGTATTTCTTGATTTTGATTTTGATTTTGACTTATCAGCACCCATTATTATGCGTACGATATTTTTATCCACTGCACGACGTATAAAGGAGTAATGTGTTTATCAGCTTATGTATATCTATTTTTATTTACTTGTATTATTTAGCAGACTTGACTCGATATCATCCACACCACTTGGATGGTCGGTATCCAATGTGCGGGCTTCATCTTTTTCCCACGTACAGGCTGTGGAATCTACCTCCTGAGGTTTTCCCAGAGCGCTATAATTTGGGGGTTTTTCGAGCGTCGAGTGTATACCTTTCCAAATGTTGGGCCAAGGTGTTGCAAATGTCCGGGCGATTGTAACCACTTAGCATCAGGTGATACTATTTGCTCGTTTACCCCCCCTTTTTATAATAAAAAAAAAATACAAATACGAAGTATTTCTAGCCACATATAAGAGGTAAATAAGATATTATCGATTGAAAGATTAAATTGAATGATTTTTTTGTAATCAAAAATTATAATGAACAAAATGAAGGTCGAAAATTCCTGATTTTCGCTCGGGTTATTGTTAAAAATTAAGACAATTAAAAAATATAGACTATACATGAATCCATTACATCTATCAATCGAATTAAATTTTTAAATAACGTTATATCGTTACTTACCGACCAGGAAGCTAAGTGAGCAGGAAAGGAGATAATATTAAAAACAATTTTGGGCGCCACTTTTTCAATATGGCGGCGCGTGCGGAATAGAAACGGTGTAAAGTAGAAATTTAGGAAGAGCATGTTAACTCAGTAGTGGTTAACTGAAATGTTTTAGCACAGAGTCAATTGACGAGCTTGTCATATCTTAACACTTATAAGCAATAATGTGTCAACACACAAAAAGAGAAATTCGGATACATTGATGTATTTTGATACTGCGTCACCTATTTACGAAATAAGTACGGATAAGAGTCTCTTAATTTAAGTTTCGAATTTCAAGTAATTTTCATATTTTGTAATACATATATACAATAATCTCATATATTTGAAAACTTATTAGATAAAACTCTTAATTATATCAATCTGCTTTTACTTCATAATAGCTTTTATCAAAATAGAAAAGAATAGATGAGTACATACTTCATAAAATAGATTTATTCAGAATAGTTTTAAGATGCCATTTTCTCAAAAAGAAGTCCATGTGTAAACTAAGAAGATTTTATATTTGACAAGTCTTTATTTTAGTAATGCTGTCAATTTTAAAATAAAAGAAAAATGTAACAATAATTCGAATAAATATAGAGCGTCAGATATTTTCTCGATTACAAACGATATATGTATATGGTTTTTATTTTCAATTACATATAAAAGTCAGTAATTCATAGTATTGCTTATTAGCGTCTAGAAATGGGGAAATAGTAAAAATAAAAAATTAATGGTGAAACCATAAACCCGACTGCGTAACAGGACCATAGACAATCGTTACTAACCAACTTTCAATCGTTATAGGTTCTAACCGGTAATTCTTGATTGAACGGTGATTAAAAATGATTTAATTCAATTCTTTGGTTAATGGCTTTGAGTAGTGCCAATTAGACACATGTTATTTCGGCAATGGAGAAAACACGATGGAGATTGGCCTGTGGGATCGAAAATCCGAACTTAATTAAATTTTGAAAACACCCTAAAATATTGTGAATGTCATTGTTAGTCCTTAACCTAAAACAACACAAAAATAAATAGAAATATTATACATAATAGTATAAAAATACAGATAATAACAGACTTTTACAGATAATTAAGATACCTATTCAACAGTATTTATTGTTTTTTTTTTAATTAGTTTATACAAGTATTTTTTGTTAAAATGAACGAGTATAAGAAGTCTTATAAGTTTAGTTCTGTGCATGTTGAGTTAGCCTGTAAGTGTGATATACAAAACGGAACTCTATATTACTGATATTGTTAATTAATATTGTAAGAATTTTCGTATATTCGTTGGCTTCCTGTTTTAATAAATAATAAATAAATATTCCACTGAATACAGTTCGTCGATTATAATTTTTTCTTTTTAACATTATAACGTTCAAAATCAGCCATTTTGTTTTTCCCAAATTATTATACTTTCTATGACATTAGCGCCGTTATGACGAATCAAACGCAGTGGCATTTTTCAAAATCGTCGCACTCGATTGTCGCGTCGCACATACATACATAGACTGATAAACATTACCCTCCTTTGCGTCACGCAGTCGGGTAAAAAAACCACTACGAATTGAGAACCGAAGTTTCGAAGTCGGTTAATAAACAAGTGTCTGACGTGAATACCCGTTGTCCATCACACGTGGTTATTATCTATGAGTTAAATTCATCAATCCACATCGCTTAATGTAAATGTTATTCTTAATTTTAAAACTCCATTTGCGTGTAACGTTTTTTATTGAAAAATTGAATTCGATTGATGATCTGTTTACGAATTCGTTGTTTTACTTAGAAGACTTTATATCTAGCAATAGTGATTTAACACTATATTTTTATAGTCTATAACTGAATTAAAAAAATGTAAATCCAAATCTGATAAGCAATACTATATCAAGCATCACGGACTTCATTTCGAGGAAATGGCGTCTAAACAATTCAAATCTTAAATAAATTCTTAATAATATCTCTTCTATTTTGATAAAAGGTATAATGAAGTAAAGGCAGATTGATATATAAAAGGATTTATGTAATAATAAGTTTTTCAATGGATTACTTATCAATAATTCGAAGAAGAATGCCGGTAGTGTTTTGGGCACGTTGCCTCACTGTAATCGATAGCTACTTAGGCTTTTTTTTGTTGACGCGGGGTAAATCTTCATAGATACCCGACTCCTGGGGGGGAGACCGGGTTATGTGAGATTGTACTCACTAAAACCCCCTGCGATGGCCGCCACAGCACGGAAAACGGAGAGGCTACGGGATCGCTTTCCCAGGCACGTCCACGGCCTCTCCCGTGCGTTGAGAAGGGCTCGTGCGTGCCCTCCTGAGAAGGGCTCCGCTCGTGGCTTGAGCCCTTCTCAGGAGGGCAAACATGGTCTCGCCCTCCTCGAGCTACTTAGGCTTAACGTAATCAAAGAAGATTTCCTATAATTTGTGTTAACATTTTCTAATAGTATATAATTGTCTCCAGTTTCATGAATTACATAATAATCTAAAAATGAGTAGAAAAGGAAATATTGACAAAAAAATCGTTTTTGAGCGAAAACTTCAATGTGGCGGTGTGTCCCTCTGTGAACGGTTACCGGGGGCTTAGTAACAGGGTTATTGTGGCACACTTCGAATAACGATCCTCAAAAATCGATTGCCGTACGTTGTCTCGCAATAATTCGTAAATAGCTCGACCGATTTTAATGTTTTTATGGTTTTGTTCACCTCAATACTTAATACAGACACGTTGGCGCAGTGGTCACTGCAACTGACTGTAGCGTTAACGGTCGCGGGTTCGATCCCCGCTCACGGCAAATGTCTGTATTGGCCATACGGATGTTTGTCGTGGTCTGGGTGTTTGTGTTAGTGTTGTGTATGTTTCCGGTACCCCGACACAAGGTCACAGGATCTTAATGGGGCCGTTGAGTGTGATACGTTTATTGTTATTGTTAATACTGGACCGATTGAAAAAAAATGATGACTAAAAAACTAACTTCAATAGCAAATAACGTTAATTAATTCTAATTATTTTGATTTAAAAACCGAACTACTGAACCGATTTTGATAAAACTTCTATGGTACCATTCTATGGTTGAAGTAATGTGGCAGCTAATATGGAATCTATACTAATATTATAAAGCTGAAGAGTTTGTTTGTTTGTTTGATTGTTTGCTTGAACGCGCTAATCTCAGGAACTACTGGTCCGATTTGAAAAATTTTTTCAGTGTTACATAGCCTATTTATCGAGGAAGGCTATAGGCTATATATTATTACGCTATGACCAAAAGGAGCGGAGCACCAATGAAGAATGTTTCAAAATCGGGGGATATTTTTCTATTGAGAGAGATTATCACAATCAAAATATTTATATTTAAAATAGGAATTTACATTCTTTTATAGAACGTCAAGCAAATTAATCTACCACGTTAACCTTAGACTCAGAAGAAACCGCGAAAGAAACTCAGCGGGACTTTTTTTTTGTTAATATTTTTAACAACGTCAAGATCGGTTACAATACGTAAAATGTATTGAAACAGCCTGGAAGCGATCGCATTATTCCCAAGGTGTCATCATCTATGAAATCTTTAATATTATAATAACCTCTAACACACAAACGTTTCTTTACAAATTTTTTGAACTTTGTAACCCTCAGAAACACCCAGAGTACTTATATTCACGAAAATCTTTGAAACCATTTCCGAAATTCTAATTATACATTTCTTTATAATCTTTAGAACCATGTTGTAAAATCATTAATACTTGATGTAGTCGTGTAGAAAATCTCTAGTCAATTTTGAAATTGGTTGAAAATTTAATGGACTGCGGTCGAATGCCATTTCGTTTAACACGTGCGTGCGGATCGCCGGTCTAGATTTTATTAATTTTTCGCAACGTAACAAAAATACAGTTTTAAGCGCATAAAATATGGCCGACATCTGCGCTTGACATATTGCAACATAAAAAATTATTATCTACCTAATTCTCAAGGTTTTCTTACGAATGTTTTTATAAAAGATCGAGGAATTTCTATTCGAAATAATAATGTAATAATTATTTAGCGAATGCGTGTTTTGTTATATTATTTTGAAGTATTTTAAGTACTCAGTCTTTCTGCATTAGAACATCATGTATTAATCTTACATTTTCACCTTTGTCTGTAGTTAATTTCCTTGAAGAATTGATTACTTAATTAATGTATAAATTAATTAGCATTTTGTAAATAATACGCTTTTCCTTTAGATAGCCGTATACTAAACAGAAGTTGATCCTTATAAATGGACGCTGATAAGCAATACTGTGTTAAGCCACACGGACTTCATTTTGAGAAAATGGCGTTTAAGTCAAACCAATTCTTGATAAATTTGCTTGAAGAAGTCTATACCCGTCTTTTCTTTTCTATTTGCATAAAAGGTATAATGCATTAAAAGCAGATTCGTATATTAAAACGTTTTATCTAATAATAAGTTTTTTTTTTAATACATGAGATTATTTT
The DNA here is from genome assembly GCA_037950945.1 of Hypolimnas misippus. Classification (NCBI taxonomy): domain Eukaryota; kingdom Metazoa; phylum Arthropoda; class Insecta; order Lepidoptera; family Nymphalidae; genus Hypolimnas; species Hypolimnas misippus. The sequence continues at coordinate 6,298,623 of JBBEEQ010000002.1, forward strand.
ATATTGTAAATGATGGACCACACTTCAATACTCGAGACATTAAATTAAGGATATCTTTTTGTACTCATTTAATTTAAATGAAGTCAAAAATTTTTGAATAACGTTAAATACATGTCGCATAATTAGTAAAAATCAATAACTCCAAATTTGATTTTATGTGGGTTGACACATTATTGCTTATCAGCATCCAAATAACTCTACTGTCGCCTATTGTACAGGTTTATTCCCAGTGTAGGGTCAGTCGATTTCACCTACAGTCTCACTTATATCGGCTTATGTATCTCATTCCTTCTGTTACTTAAGAACTATAATTGGATGCTGATAAGCAATAATGTGTCAACCCACAAAAAGTGAAATTTGGAGATATTAGTGTATTTTGATACGGCATCACCTATTTAACATTATTCAATATAAAATAAAGTCATATAAATTAAATAAGTACAGAAAAAAGTTTCTTAATTAATTGTTTCGAATTTCCAGGTCGTTCCTTATTTTGTAATTTATACAATAATCTTATATTTTTAAAAACTTTATATTAGATAATATATTAAATATATCAACCTGCTTTCAATTCATTACAGCTTTTATCAAAAAATAAAAGAAAATATGGATAAATACTTATTCAAACAAACTTATTAAGAACAGGTTTGACATATTTAGACGCCATTTTCTCAAAATGAAGTTCGTGTGGCTTGACACAGGATTGCTTATCAGCGTCCAATTGTAGTGTCTCAATAAATCTTTCAATCTTTAATTATCATAAGGTGTAATCGAAACGCTGTGTTTTTTTTTCAAAATTGTTTATGATCCTGTTTTTTGTTTTTATCAAAATATGCCCCGAGAATCTTTTAAGTGTTTTTCACTATTGCTTATAGTTTCGGATTTGGACATCCACGCCCAGTTAAAAAATCACTCTGTATATGAACAGATAAGCAATACTATATCAAGCCACGTGGACTTTATTTTGAGAAAACAGCGTCTAAAGATGTCAAACATATCCTACTAATATTATAAATGGATGCTGATAAGCAATAATGTGTCAACCCACAAAAAGTCAAATTTGGAGATATTGGTGTATTTTGCTACTACGTCACCTATTTAACATTATTAAAAAAAATTCAAGTCATCTAAACTAAAAAAGTATAGAAAAAAGTTGCTTAACTCAATGTTTCGAGTTTCAGGTGCGTTCCATATTTTGCAATTTATAAAATAATCTCAAATATTTAAAAACTTATTATTAGATAAAATATTAAACAAATCTATCTGCTTTTGATTAATTATACATTTTACCAAAATAGAAAAGAAAAGATGAATATATACGTCTTCAAACAAATTTATCAAGAATAGGTTAGACATGTTTAGACGCCATTTTCTCAAAACGAAGTCCGTGTGGCTTGACACAGTATTGCTTATCAGCGTCCAAATGTGAAAGTCTGTATGTGTAGATGTATGTTTGTTTCTCTTTCACGTAAAAACTACTGACCCGATTTGGCTGAAATTTGAAATGAAGATGCCTTATATTTTGGATAAACACATAAGCTATATTTTATTCCGAAAAAATTTGAAGTTCCCACAGGAATAACTCACTAAGGCTGTACTGAACCGATTTGACTAAAATTTAAAATGAAGATGGCTTATACCTTGGATTTACATTTACTATTCCACGCGGACGAAGTCGCGGGCGAAAGCTAGTTCTCAATAAATTTGTTTGAAGACGTATATATCTATCTTTTCGTTTCTATTAAGATAAACGGTATAATTTGAAGTCTTTTGCTTTTACTAAATCCTATTTATCTTGTTATAGGATACTGATAAGCAATAACGAGTCAACCCACAAAAAGTCAAATTCGAAAATATCGATATGACAATGCGTCACGTTTTTTAGCAATATTCAAAAAATTTTAAAGTCATCTAAACTTAATAAATACGGAAAAGAGTTCCTTAATTTAATGTTTCGAATGTTAAAATGTGTGAAATATATTGCAATAAAATAATCTCACGTATTAAAAAACTTATTATGAAATCAATCTTTTTATTATATAATCTGACATCTTGAGTATATTTACCTACACTATAATGTATGTATACACTAAAAAGTCCTTAATAGCGAAAACATATTATTCTGTTCAAGATTATATAGATGATAAAGATGCTTGGATTTAGTATGAGTTGGATTCACACAGGGTGTTTAATATATTTGTAACTCTTAAATGTATGTACCCATTCTGAAACGTTTTAAAAGAGTAACTATTAAGCTTCTTGCCGGTGCTTCTCGGTAGAATCTACATTCCGAATCGGTGGTAGATTCATAAATTTAATTTTTCTTTTTACTGCTTGCAAAAGCCTACTTGAAAAATGTATTTTGATTTGATTTGATATTAAAATCTGTTCTGAGGTTTAAGAGTTTTCAGCTCTTTTTATTAGCTGATCCGAGCAACGTCTCCTGATCTAATCGAAATTTACTATACTGTGAATAATATGGCTGCTGATAAGCAATAATGTGTCAACCCACAAAAAGTCTAATTTGGAGGTATTAATGTATTTTGATACTACGTCACCTATTTAACATTATTAAAAAAAATTCAAGTCATTTAAACTAAACAGAGGCGTGGATTTGATAAGCGTTGATTTTCTACCCGGATAACATAATTAGAATGTAATAAAAATACATTATGTATAAACGATTTTAAAAGAGTTACTATCGAGTTTCTTGCCGGTTCTTCTCGGTAGAGACTACATTCCGAACCGGTGGTAGCTTTATAAAAATCAAAAATGAAAATATGACATGTAACTTGACGATTCGAAAGTGCTGTTAAAGACCATTTGAATAAAGTATATTTTGAGTTTGAGTTTGAGTAAATAAGTATGGAAAAAAGTTTCTCAACTCAATGTTTCGAATTTCAGGTGCGTTCCATATTTTGCAATTTATAAAATAATCTTATTATTTAAACTTTTTATTAGATAACATATTAAATAAATCTATCTGCTTTTGATTCATTATATATTTTAACATATTAGAAAAGAAAAGATGGATATATACGTCTTCAAACAAATTTACTATGAATAGGTTTGACATCTTTAGACGCCATTTTCTCAGAACGAATTCCGTGTGGCTTGACACAGTATTGCTTATCAGCGTCCATATAACCTTGACCTGATGCTGCAACGTCATCTGAAATCAGCAGGATATACAACTCTTTACCGTCTTAAGCGCTGAAGTATTATGTTGAAGCTCGTCAGAATCGTCTCAACGCATAGATTATCTGTTTTTGTTTATAATTTTCAATATTATTGTTTCTTATTAACCGACTTCCAAAGTAGGAGGTTACCGATTCATCGGGGACTTTTTTGTACGTTCGTCAATTACTCGAACACAGCTTCGCCGCTCCCCCATTGTTCTCATAGAATTTTCATTAAAATTAGTTTAGTAACAGTCTGTAAATGTTCCACTGCTAGCAAAGGCCTCCTCTCTTATTAAGGAGAAGGTTTAGAGCTTAATCCACCACGCTGCTCCACTGTGTGCGGATATACATGTGCAAGAATTTCTCCCATGCAGGTTTCTTCACGATGTTTTCCTTCACCGAGCTCGAGATGAATTTAAACACAAATTTAGAACTTGAAAATTCAAGAAGTCGTGTTCAACCACTAGGGCACCTCGGCTTGACAAAATTTGATTAATAGCTTAATTTTAAAATTAAATTAACTGCGAATTGATATCTCGTTGAAGTTAACAAAAATTCGTATTTCGCTTTTGAAGTCATTTCCTGCTTTTGTAAAAGTATAGTTATGTGAAACGTTCTCGTGTAAATATTATGAAAAGGAAATCAGTATATTATTGTTTATGCAGGTAAATATAAGCTCGTTGAAGTGTAAACTAATTTCAAGTTTCGTCATGACTAATTCCAATATTTGACGCCATTTTGACGCGCGCGAAACGCGTGGGCGGGAAACGTAAATATAGATTATAACAAAATGTACTGACTGTTCATAATTGGATGCTGATAAGCAATAATGTGTCAACCCAGAAAAAGTCGAATTCGGATATATTGATGTATTCTGATAATGTTTGAGAGCGTCACGTATTTAACATTATTCAAAAACTTTAGTCGTATAAATTAAATGAGTACCGAAAAAAGTCACTTAACTTTATGTTTCCCATATTTAAGTGTGTTCCACGTTTTGATATATACAATAATCTAATGTATTAGAAAAACTTATTATTAGATAAAATTTTTAATTGTACCGATCTGCTTTTAATTTATAAAACGTTTTAACAATATAAAAAAGAAAAGATGGATAAATACTCTTTAAATAAATATATTAAGAATAGGTTTGACATATTTAGACGTCATTTTCTCAAAATGAAGTCCTGACATGGTGTTGCTTATCAGCATCCAATTACAAGATAAATTGACGCTGATAAGCAATACTGTGTCGAGCCACATTGATTTCTTTGAGAAAATGGCGTCTAAAGATGTCAAACCTATTCTTAATATATTTATTTGAAGATGAATATATCCATCTTTTCTTTTCTATTTTGATGGATGGTGTATGAATTAAATGCAGATTGGTATAATAAAAAAATTTAATAATAAGTTGTTCAACTATATGAGAATCTATACTAATATTATAAAGCTGAAGAGTTTTATTGATTGTTTGCTTGAACGCGCTAATCTCAGGAACTACTGGTCCGATTTGAAAAATTCTTTCAGTGTTAGATAGCCCATTTATCGAGGAAGGCTATAGGCTATATATTATCACGCTAAAACCAAAATGAGCGAAGCACCAATGAAGAATGTTTCAAAATCGGGGGATACTTTTCTATTTGAGAGAGCTTACGCTGCGTGCGCGGCGTAAACGGTTAAAGTTTCGCAAAAATCATGTATGACAGAATTATTCCCCTTCAAAAGTTCTAAAAAAAGTCCGCAACAGTATATGTCTATCTTTTAAGGTTAGCTCACTATAACCTTTTTTAGGCTAACCGAATTTGTTCTTAAATAATACATTATTAGCCCAAAGTAACTATTCCACGCGGACGAAGTCGCGGCCGGAAGCTAGTATTCGATATTGCAAAATATACACACTTAAATATTCTAAGCATTATATTAAAAAACTTTTTTAAGTACTTATTTGGTTTAGATGATTTGAAAATATTTTTAATTATCAAAATACATCAATAACTACGAATTCAACATTTTGTGGGCTAACACATTATTGCTAATCAGCATTCAACTATGGTTATAAAAAATAATTTATTAAATTATGTTTTATAATTATGTTTTATAATGTGCGATGATTTTTTAACAGGATACCTAAAATAAATTGTAATAAAAATCCATATCGTATGATTTTAAAAGAGTTCCTATCGAGTTTTATTTTCTTCTTGGTAGAGACTACATTCCGAACCGATGGTAGCTTAAAAATAATCTATAACTAATGGACCCAGGGGCGTAATTATAGGGTGGGAGGGCTGTCAAAAAGCCACGAGCCCCTGACCCGAAATTGCACCTGCAAGAATTTTATTAATCAAAATTTTATTAAAATAAAAAAAAGTTATTTAAATATAAATATGTATAAACCTATGCTCTTAAAAAACTTATCAGATATTAAATTAAAATGCACACAATATTATTAATAGTGTTAATGTCGAAGTCAATGAGAAATGTTACACAAATTTAATTCGTTAAAATTGTTAAGAGATGGCGCTGGCTGTATTCTGAATCGCGCTATAACTTTGTTTTTTTGAAAGTATAAGGTGTTCTAGTATATAGGTGATCTAGTATTCCATGATCTGCACCCATGTTTTTGTATTATTTTAATGAGCTCCTAAGTGGTTTTTTTTTTTTATTTAAAGCCGTCATAACCTTCTTGCGTGGCAAGAAATTGAATAAGTAGTCATATATTTTATTTACTTTTTTAACCGCTATTTAATTTTTTGCGGCTTTTGTCACTTTTCTTTTCTAGGGTCTATCTTTTCCCTTATTGTCTTTTATTTTCTTTGTCCATTTTACTTATTTTATTTACAGTTATCTTATTTCTACTTTATATACACATTTATTACGACTATTTACATTTTTTAAAAACTATTTACATTTTCCATTCTTGCCGACGGCATCGAGGTTGCAGAGTTGCTACAGAGCGATTGGCTCCTAAGTGGTTGTAAAACAGTTATTTAGGACGTGAACAAATAGTTAAGTTTATAATATTGGTTTATTGAAATTAAATTATAACGAGACGATATTTACTCGGAGGCCCCATCCAAAGAATTTGCCACGGACCTCAGATGGTATAGCTACGCCTCTGAAGGGACCTGGAACTTGACGATTCGAAATCGCATTAAGAAGGCCATTTTAATAAAGTAAGGCTATTTTAAAAATAATAATAATGTACTATTTTAACCCCAATCAGATCCACAATCTCGATGATTTCACTCGAGATGTTCCTAACGTCGTTGGCGCATCGCCAGCATTATGATTATTATAATTTCACAAGTGCTACGAAAACTCGAAGGCGATTTAGATTATTTCTATATTGATGAGACGTGCGTTATATTTCAATGTAGATTTTGGAATCGTTGTTATGTTTTGATTGAAATGTGTTTTCATGTGAGTCATAAGTTTTTTTTTTACCCGACTGCACGACGCAAGGGAGAGTCAGTCTATGTATGTATCTATGTGGGTTTATACCTTTGTGGCACTATTTAGACGATAATATGATAAATGAGACGTCTTTTGGTTTGTCATAACGACACGAATTGCATAGAAAGTATAATAACTTGGAAAAATCAATTGGGTAGATTTTGGAGGAGAAAAAAAATGAAGGTCGACGAACTATGTCGAGTGGGGTATCGTTGAATAGGTATTTAAAAATTATGATTAGGTTTCTCATATCATTTTTCAATCAGAGATACCGTTTAGGATCTATAACGATTTAAAGTTGGTGAGTAACGATTCTCACTTATAGGCTTTTAGACACTGATATTGATACGGTACTGACTGCAGATGGTGTTGTTTACGCAGTCGAGTTTTTTGATTTGTTATCTTGTTTAAAAAGGTGTACAAGAACAATTAAGTTCAGTCACCGTAAAGTTAAGTATTATTAATTAATAAGTGTAACGGAATTTTTTTTTTTCAGATTCAGACCGACGGCCCGGCGCTGTTATTCGCTGATGAATTAAAACAAATAATTGAAAGATATATGTTCGGGATATGCCCACAGCCTTATAAGGTAAATATATATTTAATCTTTACTAGTTTTGTTTGAGCCGAGATGGCTTAATGGTTAGAACATATCATACCCCGCTGGGCAAAGCCCCCTCTCCTATTAAGACGAAGGTAGCTTAATCCACCACGCTGCTCCTCTGCGGAGCGGATATACATGTGTAAGAATTTCTCCCGGCACATGCAGGTTTCCTCACGATGTTTTCCTTCACACAAAATTTAGCACTTGAAAAATCAGCGGTGCTAACCGAGGGTTGAACCCGCGATCAACGGTTTAGATCGACGTGTTCTAACCGCTAGACTCGTGGATATAGACTATTTAATATTAATATCTTCAATAATAATGATGGCCAAATTCGACCACAGGAGAAACTAATCTTATAGTCGGAAACAGGGTTAAAAATGTTAAGTGTATACAATCAATTTAAACCTTAAACCGCATTCGAGACACTTTAAGGAATACACTATTTTTGAATACATGCATATTAATACGTTTTGAATCAAATCAAAACTTTGAGGTCAATTTTCACGAAATTAGAATTTTGCCATTGGTAATGCCATCTAGCGTAATTAGTAAAAATGAATACGTCATTCGCACAAATATCTAATATTGAATAAATAACGCCATCTAGTACAATAATGATCGCAATTATAGTCTTCCGCGATTCCTTGCAACCCCGCCCCCTTCCTCGTGCACTATCGCCCAATTACATATATATTTTAAACTTTCCCGATTCATCTCGCGGTTTTCCTTGCGTTAAATTAAGGAAAAATTATATTTATATAATGTTTACCTTCCCTGCTTGAATCGGATATTCTTCACTATTTAATTTCTTTCAGTTTTGTTTTCTCGCAACCCTTTTTTAAATTATGAATTAAAATAAATATAAAATTATCAAAACAAAAGAAGCCCAAGCTACTCCGTATACCATTAGTTATACGTGACTGAAAGTCCCATCAATATCGGTCCAGTCGGTTCTGAGATTAGCCGGAACAAACAAATAGACCAAAATTTTAAAATTTGTGTTTTGATATAAGTACCGTATATACTTTCATATGTAATTAGTTTAAAGCTGTAAATTTGAAATTACAAACGGACACTTCAATTTTATTTATTTGTGTAGATTATTAAATGTATTTGTCTTGTAACAGTCGCGTTGGTCTCAGATGGTGGTCAACAAGAAGAACAGCACCGCCCCCGCGTGCGACCTGGACGCTGACCAGCAAGACCTCGCCGGCAGGTGAGGGCTGTAGGTAGAACAGACGGACAGACAGACAGTGGAGACGTAGTAATAGGGTTTCGTTGGCACCCGTTGGGTACAGAACCTTTGTACAGAAGCGTAACTATACCATCTGAGGCCCGTGGCTAATTCTTTGGATGGGGCCTCCAAGTAAAAATCGTCACGTTATAATTTAATTTTAATGAACCACTTAAGAAGTGACCCAAAACTATTAATAATATTGTGTGCGTATTAGTTAAATATCTGATTAGTTTTTTTCAAGAGCATAGGTTTATACATATTTATAATTAATTTAATATTTATTAATAAAGTTCTTTTAGACCGGGGCCCTCTCGGGTCAGGGGCCCGTGACTTCTGCCAGCCCTGGCACCCTATAGTTATGTCCCTGTGTGTAAAACACAAACGACGATTTTTACTGGAAGGCTCCATGAAAGAATTTACGCAGGCCTCAGATGGTAAAGTTACGCCTCTGTTTACACATATATTTCCATACAACGTCGAGGCAAACAGTGCTTAAAAATCTTGGCTAAATCGCTTAACAGCGAGTAAAATCATGAAAAACTTATTTATATAATGTCACATAATACACAATAATATTAGACATCTGTTAAGCTCACTTATGTTTATGTAAAGCCTGCGGTGTTGTGGTACGGCTTTTCATACACGTGTTTAACGTATGTTTAAATCTTAGGAGGCAGTTATGATTTAATCTGTAAATGTTCCACAGCTGGGCAAAGGCCTCGTTTGCTTTTTTTAACCGAATTCCAGAAAAAGAAGTTCTCAATTCGTTGTGAACTTTTTTCTATGTATGTTCACCGATTATTCGAAAATGCCTGACAGATTTGGTTAATTCGTTTTTTGTTTCATACGGTATTCTATAACAAGCTCGCCATTGACTTATTAGTAGACACTATCGCCTGGTTGCTAGGCAACATCGTCCAAAGTGGTCAGTATTTTAAGTACCAAATCCATATGCTTATAACAAATTGTGTTTCAAATTTAATATGCAGGGCAAATAGACGCTGTCTAATTTAAAATCAAGTTGTTAAAATGAAACTACTATAATTATATATATTTACTTACATATAACACCAATGACATTAAATTATATATTCTCTTTTATTTAAATTTTTCTTATTCAGTACATTTTTAAATAAAAAAAACTAGAAATAAGGCTAAGGTTCCACGCTGAGAAACCTTCTCACTATGCATAACATCTCAAGCAAAACTTCCGTCTTTATCCGACCCTTGATCCAACTGCCTAGTGAGAGTTTCTTAAGATGTTGTTTAAAACTCTTCGCTAAGAGGCCATTGACCGATACAGGAACAATAATGTTGAGCTCAGACTCCACAAGACGGTCATCTCGTGGGCGTGGTCTAAATATTTACTTAATTTTTCTTTTTCAGCCTTCACGAGATTATCATCATGTGGAACAGTGATATCGACCAATTATTATTTTCAACGAATTAGTAACAGATAATTATTTTACTAGCTAATAAACTTAAATTATGTATATTTTATTTAAACGATTACAGGCTGGCAACACTAGCGTTACGCGCGCATAGCGTGTCGCGCACGGACTGCACGCGCTTCGGCGCCGCGCTCGCGAACACGCTCGGAGAGCTCGCGCGCACCGCCTCGAACAGACACGGACTGGCTGGTGAGACGCCTATCTAATAATATCTTTGAACGAGCAATTCTTATATGGACGCTGTTAGCAATACTGTATCTGTGTGAGTCACACGAACTTCATTTTGAAAAAATGACGTATAAACATGTCGAACCTATTCTTAAAAAAATTGTTTGAAGAAGTATAAAGTCGAATAAAGTATAAGTCGAATTCGGAGGTAATGATGTACTTAGATTATGCGTCACCTATTTCACATTATTAAAAAACTCCAAGTCATCTAAACGAATTAAGCACGGAAGTTTCTTTAATTAATGTTCGTAACTCCTCTGATTCTGCAAATGTCCATGGTCGGCGGTGGTCAGCTATTATTATGTAAGAAATACGGAATGATAAAAAATAAGGTTTTTGGCGTGTGTTTATGTATGTAAATATGTCCGTTCAAATTTGATCTCCTGTAACTTAAACGGCTTGGCCGATTTTTTAAGGTCATTAGATTCATTTTCGTCCCTGAAGTGTCACAAGCTTTGTGACGTCAGCAATAATCAACATGGCGGACATAAGCTGTCAAAACTGGCAAACTGTTCTTACAAAACATAAAGAGTGATCAATTTTGATGTGCGAAATATTTTTAAGTTGTTATAATGCCATTGGGGTTTTTAATTACATAAACCTTGTTCTATTCTCCAGAAGAGATGTTAACAAGCAGTTAATTTACTTTATTTGCAGCAGGTGCGAATGAGAAAAAACGCAAGTTATCGAAAAGTCAAAAAGCGAAAATTGCGGCGAAACAGCGAACAGCACTCGCCGTCAAGAAGAAGGCGGCCGCCGTCGCCGCCGCGGCCGCCGCCAAGATGGCCGCCTCTTAATAATAGAAAATAAAATTTACAAAAATATACTGTCATTTTTCTCTGTCTATTAATTTATTCAATCGTAAAATAATAATTTGTTAATATTTTAGGTACAACATCATAATGGGATATGAAAAACATAATTTAATTAATAAAAAAATAATTAAAGCAATTTACACCGTTTAAACAATGCACGACACACAATATTTTACTAATATTTTGGTGTCCTAAGATTTCAGTCCGTCAAATTATGGGCGTCTAGAAAGATCTAAACTATACGGCGTCATGTTTGGCGAATTTAATAGGTACAAAAAATCTAAAGGCAAAAACTAAATATCCACTAAGAAGTGCCAGTAAATAACTTCTAAATGTTGTAGAAAATAATTGGATGCTGATAAGCAATAATGTGTCAACCCACAAGAAGTCAAATTTGGAGATATTGATATATTCTGATAGTGCATCATGTATTTAACACTATTCAAAAAAATTTCAGGTCCTCTAAAGTAAATAAATACGGAAAAAATATTAATTGAAACATTTCGAATATTGAAGTGTGGGCTATATTTTGTAATATAAAATAATCTCCTGTATTAGAAAAACTTATTATTTGATAAAACTTTTCATTATACCAATCTGCTTTTAATTCACTATAGATTTTATGAAAATAGACGAGAAAAGATGGATTTATACGTCTTCAAACAAATTTGTTAAGAATTGGTTTGACATCTTTAGACGCCATTTTCTCAAAATGAACTATGTGTGGGTTGACACGGTATTGCTTATCAGCATCCATTTATATATTTACTTTTCAATTTACTTGTTTTGTTTATATTAAAAAAATGACAATACATTTTTTTTATAGTTAAGTTAACTTTAAACTTAATTTATATTATAAAATTAATTTATAGAATTGGTATTTTGTAACTATAGATATGTTATAAACTCGTGGATTTTGGCAGAATGCCGATCATTTTACACGATGTTGCTTAGCGACCTAGCAACTGAGTATGACAGGCGAGTTTGGACAATCAAATCAATTGACGAACTCGTCAAACTTGGGAATAGATGTTTAACGTCAAATATGAACGTACCGTAAAATGGTCCTACTTTGCTCCCCTATGGGTAATTGTGCTCCTATTCAGTTTTATGTTTTATTGCTTAATATCTTAAAATTTTAGCAAAATTTCATTTTATTGTGAATGTACCCGTAAAATAACACTTTAGGTGGCCACAGTAAATTGTCATTTTTTTTTATCCGCCATTTCTTTCTAACGATAAGGCGCATTTTTGTACAAGGAGTAAAAACACCTTTTCTTTTGGGTTCGAAAAAGCCACTTCCATCTCAAAAATTGCACAGCGCGTTAGAGTAGTTATATTCTTATGTTTTTATGTATATAATCAGGTAAACAGAAATGTAAATATTTTATTGAATTGCAACGTTTGTAATTACCTATACACTGTTTTTTGGCGTGGTCCTATTATTTTATTCACGATGAGGTAACTTTGCGCGTGGAGCAAAGTATTTCTTCTAAAAGTTCTACGTCTATCATGTTTTGTGGTAACGCCGTGGGTGAATTTATACCACTATATATAAGTATATAAGTCTAAACACCTAATAAATGGCCTAAATCCATCGATGAGATCCAATATGACTGGCGGGATATATGGGATGCATTGATCTCCCTAAAAAGTTAGTAGCCACCGTGATATATATTCCGTTCATGAACTAGACCAATTTTGGGGTTTATAAATGTATAGAATTTAAGAAATGGTTAGATTTCTATAGAGATATATATAATAACTGATTTTCATCCAAAGAGAACCCAACACAATCACATTTATCTACTAGTAATCCTTCTTAAAGTAAAGTCTGGTTAATTTGATAAAATAAGTATTTTTTAGAATGTGTAAAGATTGTTAGTAAATTAAACACAACTTTTGTTTAATTCAATAGTATTATCACTTAAGAATATAAACAACCAATAGAATAAAGTGATTTTGTTGCAAAATATATGACTACAATATTATTTCTTTAAAAAGTATTGTTTTTAACCCATTTTTCGTCAATTTATATGATCCAAGAGAGAAAAACATATATATACTGAAGCATAGTGCGATTAAGCAAAGCATAAGCTTGCTCCATTAGCTTTTACAATTGATATCGTTTTTAACTTGATCAAGGAGCAAAGAAACCCATAACAATGGGTAACTTTGCTCCTTATTCATTGGTTTATATATATATAAAATTTTATATAATGTTGATTTACTTATAAAGATAGATTAGATCAGATGGCCTTCTTTCTATTAATACATCTAAATATAATTAATAAGTGATAGTTTGTAAAATATTCATAATAACCTACATTTGGAGCAAATATTGGAGCAAAGTAGGACCATTTTACGGTAACATATTTAAAGTTTTAAAATATAATTATTTTAGTCTCAAAAAGCTAGATGTTGTTTCTTAAAAAAAAACATGATTTCTTTATAAGTTTTATGTATAACGACTAAATGATAAGTTTTTAATTAAATATTAATTATTATATTGAAGTTTTATTTGATCTTAGCGCCATTCCCTTTCCCGGGTACTTAATGATTGATAAACGAAATCATCCATTAATTTCAAACAGTTTTAACCGACCTTAAAAAAAACAATTTATATGACTTTTTCTTGTGAAATTTTATCAAAATCTGCTCAGTAGAAATACATAACAAACATCTGTAACAGCTCGTATATGGCCCGGCTCGACCGGGGCCTCACTCTCACAGATCGGCGCGAAGTAACTCAAGTAGCGTTACGAACGGTGAGTGAGCCGGAAACCAAACTCCCCCCCATTCCTTTGCTTACTTCCTTTTTATCCCTTATTTCTTTTTTAGTCGGCATTTGTGGATCCTCTGGGTTGCTAATGTCCATGGGCGGCGGTAAACTTAACATCATGTCCCGCCTGGTCGTTTGCCACCTATTTTCTATAAAAAAAAAACATCTGCTTGTGTTTAAAATCTATACACTGATCTTCATCAAAATCGATCCGGAAATTTTACAAATGTTCGCAATACTAGTAACATTTGGATAATGTCACCATTTTTTTATTTCAATAAAAAAAATCAAAATATACTTTATTGAAGTAGGCTCTCACGAGCACTTTTAAATCGTTAATATAAAAATTTTAAAATACCCACATTAATGGGAAACTACCACCGGTTCTGAATGTAAATTCTACCCATAAGCTCGCTAGTGATAAGTGCTACTGATAGATAAAAAAATAAAGTAACAGCCTGTAAATATCCCACTGCTGGGCTAAGGCCTCCTCTCCTATTATGGAGAAGGTTTAAAACATACTCCACCACGCTGCTCCACTGCAGGGCGGATATACATGTGTCAGAATTTCTCCCGGCACATGCCGGTTTCCTCACGATATTTTCCTTCACCGAGCGCCAGATTAATTTAAACACAAATTTAGAACTTGACAACTCAGCGTGCGTGTTCGAACCAATCCTCGTTTGAGATCAACACCTGTGACAGATTTATGAGGGTAAAAAACACTAACGAATATTACAAAAATGTTTATTTACAAAAATCGTTACAAATTAATTTATTTATCAATCGTCATCAGTACGAGTATTACCGCATAAGTCTTATTATTCATTTCAATATAGAATACAAAAAGATAATAAATTAAATGATCATCAATTGTAAAAAAAATTAATAAAAAAATGTGTAAATTAGCTGCCTTGATATATGAAAATTTACATACAAAATAATCTTAAGTAATACATAAAAATAAACGTTATCAGTTATTGATCATGTATATAAAATTTATTATTAAAATAGGTATGTATTTCTTAAGTCATAATTTTTGTAGCGTATTTTGATAATTGGATGCTGATAAGCAATAACGTGTCAACCCGCAAATAGTCAAATTCGGAGATATTTATGTATTATACTGCGTCACCTAATTAATGTTAATAAAATTCTGATCATAGTACGGAAAAAAGTTTCTTATTTTTATGTTCAAAATTTTAAGTGTGTTCCATATTTTGCTATTAATAAAATAATCTTAAATATTTGAAAAAAATATTTTAAAAACACATTAAATATATCAATCTGCTTTCAATTCAATATTGCTTTTATCAAAATAGAAATGAAAAGTTAGATATATACGTCTTCAAACACATTTGTTAAGAATAGGATCGACATATTTAGACGCCATTTTCTCAAAACGAAGTCCGTGTGTCTTAACACAGTATTGCTTATCAGCATGCAATATCCTTCAGGTCTAGATGTCAACGAAGTCAATTATGTTTTGTATAAAACACATAAATTATGCTTAGCCTCAAAAATATAGTCTTAGCATGAACACGATAAACATTACACATTTACAAAGAAAGCCGCCAATAGAAAAAATGTCATAAAATACACGTATGCAAAAAATCTAATCATTATTTACATATGGATGCTGATAAGCAATAATGTGTCAACCCACAAAATGTTAAATTTAGATATATTAATATATTCTAATAATGCATCACGTATTCAACATTATTCAACATCGTCTAAAGTCATCTAAACTAAATAAGTACGGAAAATAGTTTCTTAATTTAATGTTTCGAATTTCTAGTGCCTTACATATTTTGCAATTTATAGAATAATCTTATATTTTTGAAAAACTTATTGTTAGATAAAACTTGTTATTATATAACTTTTATTAAAACAGAAAGGAAAAGTTGGATATACATATATGTACTTCTTCGATTTTTTTAAAGAATAGGTTTGACATCTTTAGACGCCATTTTCCCAAAATGAAGTCCGTGTGGCTTGACACAGTATTGCTTATCAGAGTCCGTATAATGTGTATACGCTTATGTTGTAAACAGAGTTTATATAAAATCAACGACATTTCATATCTATAGATATGATACATTCATACTATTTGACGTTAAAAATCTATACCGTTACCAACTTTGACGAGCTTGTCAATTGACAAGCTACTCTCGTCATTCGCCAGCTGATTGATAGGCAACGTCATGCAAAGCTTATACATATCTATAGATATAAAATAACGTTGTATAAAATACAATTCTTTTGTCCATAGTCTAAGTGGTCTAATAAACACGACTTTATATAAAAATGCGTCCAGACCATGTAACGTAACGTATGACACAAAGTTTATTAGACATTAGTGTTATTAAAAAAATATTATCATCTACTTAGAATTTTTCCCGGCTATATCAGGGTCTGCTTTCTATTCTAGTCCAGGTATTGACAATCGATCGATGGGGGCGTGTGATCGATGTAATGTTGAGAAGTTTACCTAGTTACTCCTTATATCTTTAAAAAAATAATCCTCTGTTAAAGCCATAGGGGACCCCAATATCCTAATGTGCCCAAGAGCTCCGATAGGTTAAAGACGACCTTGTCTTTACTAAGATTATAACAAGGCAAAACTTGTTTGTATAATCCGATTTGAAAATTCTTTTTGCGTTAGATACCCCGTTTATTGAGGAAGGTTATAGGCTATATTACATCGCGCTGCAGCTCACGTAAGCGAAGCAGTAATTTTATTTGATCGCCTCAATACTTTTGTTTAAAAGAGAGAGAAAAAAATATCGAAATTAGTAATACTAGGTGGTACGAAGTTAAACGTAGTAGTAAAATGGTCTCGAAATTACACTTAAATGCTCCTTTAAGGCTAATTTACATTAAATTAAAAAGAAATTACAATAATATAAAACTACCCGCATTTATACATAATTCTATTGTCTTTATGGAAAAACAAAATACAATACTTATTCTTATAATACTGAATTATTTTGGTTATAGTAATGCTGTCAATAACATTTTATAACTAAAGTTACGTTCATAATATTTGACGTTAAAAATCTATACCTATTACCAACTTTGACGAGCTCGTCAATTAAAAGGTACTCTCGCCTGTCATACTTGATCGCTAGCTGGTTGCTAGGCAACGTCATCCACAGCTTATAACTGGTCATTTAACTTATCTAGGCAACGAATATTTGACGATCTTCTAGAAGTTGAAAATTTGGGGGCCATAACAAATAATAGTTATAAAATATTATTGTTATACCTCGTTCCATGTAATTGTGTCGGTCTGAACACGAGGCGAGTCCGAACTCGCGCATGGTACAGTCGAGTGAACAAGACTTGAAATATTTAATGTATAATGTTATAATTTTATTGAATATTTTTAACCGTTATTTGTCATACATAGTATATTTGATTTAACTTATTTAGCCAATAAAAACATGCTGGAACAAGAATTACGACTCTAAACAATTACACAGGTTCAGTATTCATGTTTCTAACTATTTTTATTTCACAAATTTAGCCGTTTCGATTTAAAATTAAAAAAGCGTTTAAATTAAAAGAATTTTGTAATTACGATAAAAACGGTCTGAAAAAAATTTTAATTATTTAATAAATGAAATTTTAACTATTATGTTACGTGAATACTATTTGACGTTAATAATCTATACCCATTACCAACTTTGACGAGCTCGTCAATTGTCTCGTTGGCCTGTCATACTTGGTTGTTACTGGTCGCTGGATAACCTCGTCCAAGTCAATATTCTAGATGGATCCATGAGCTCATAACATATAATATAATACCATGGTAATTAACTAAGAATATGACGTAAGAGTTTTTAGTGTGAGACCCGATATAATTAAAAATTTTATGACTTATTTTGCCGTTTAAAAGTACTATTAAGAGTTTTGAGTGTAACATATTCAACGTACAAACTTAAAATAAATATTTGCGTTAACTTACTATGGCCACGGAATTTTGTTATCAAACAGGAATTGTCAAGCCAAATTGCGTTGAATACTTATTTTTTTAAGGTTTTAAATCATTAAATGCATCAATATTCATATAAAAATACTGGTATATCAAATTTGTACATTCGTGGGACACGGGCGTATGGCGTGGTCTGTGGTATGAAAAATGCATCGCGACTTTACCTTATGAAGAGATAAAATTTGTTTATAAGATTTTATGGGGATAATCTATGAAACTACAGATCCGATTCGAAAAATCCTTTAGCATTGGATAGCCCGTTTATTGAGGAAGGTTATAAGCTATATTACATCACGCTACGACTCATAGGAGTGAAGCAGTGATCACAAACACGAGTAAAACCGCGATATGTAGCTGATATATTATAAACTAACGCCCCCCCCCCCCCCACGGTTTCATTCGCGCTTAACATAGGACCTTAGGTGCTTAAGTTTGCAAAATCCCGTCTTAGCGAGCACACACGTCCTAAAAGGAACCCCCATGAAAAATTTGAAACTCCTAGCACTTGTCGTTTCTGAGATTTCGCGATGAGTGAGTGAGTGAACTTTTGGTGTTCTATACATAGATTTTGGATAAATTATGTAACAGACCACGTTATACGCCTACAAGTGAAATATATACACTAAAATTAAAACTAAAATCGTTCTTAAATTATACATCACTTAACTATATTAGGGATGCTGTTTGCATATTATTGATATCGAAATCATGATACAGTAGTCTAATCCGACTTCGCTTTAAACTTAGTTTAATTTAAATCATTTTAAACTGATTTTAATCGCGTATATTAATTATTGAACTGGATAGCCTAGTGGTTTTAACACGTCGATCTCAAGCAATGATCGCGGGTTCAAACCACGGCTAGCACTGAGATTAAAATCATCTTGTGCTGACAGTAAACAACGTGATCGATGAGCCAAGAGACATTTTGAAACATGTATATCCGGCTCGAAGGACCAGCGTGGTGAGTTAAGCTAAACCTTCTCCTTAATAGAAGAGAGGAGAAAGAACTTTACTACATTAATTCTACATTTCAAACACATTAAGATCGTTATCATCAATATAGTCTATTATTCTTTGATTGTCTTATTTAGCAGAGAAATATAACGTATTTCTAACCACACATAAGAGTTAGATAAGAAATTATCGATAGAATGAATGAACTGAAACATTTTTTATAATACAAAATTGTAATGAAGAAAAATTGTTCGAAAATTCGTGATTTTCGTTCCGAGTATTAATACCAAATACAGACAAACAAAGAAAAATAGACGATAGATCGTTTACTATAACATGGCATACGTAAAAAATGAACAGCCAAATAAGACGTTCAGTAATATTTTTGTTTGACAGTAGGCTTAAATGAAGCTAATAAGCAATCATGTGTCAACCCACAAAAAGTCAAATTCGGAGATATATGTATTCTGATACTACATCACATATATATTTTAAATTTTCGCGATTTATGCTATTAATATTTAATATAACGGGTCTTATCGCAATAACTAATGGTAATACCTTTTTATTGCCCGACGTTTCGACGAAGTTGCATTCGTCGTGGTCACGAGCTGACTCCGAGTCAAAAGGTATTAATACCATTCGTTATCGCGATAAGACCCGTTATATTAAATATGAATCCTACATCACCTATTTAACATAATTCAATAAAATTGTAGTCATATAAATTAAAATACGAAAAAAATTTTATTAATTAATGAGTTCGAATTTCAAATGACTTCCATATTTTGCAATTAATACAATAATATCAAATATTGAAATAAATTTTTATCAGGTGATATATTAAATGTAATAAACAATAAACGCATCACACTCAACGGCCCCCATTAAGATCTCGTGACCTTGTGTTGGGGGTCCGGAAACACAACACTAACACAAACACTTAGACCACGACAAACATCCATATGGCCAATACATACGTTTGCCGTAAACGGGGATCGAGCCCGCGACCGTTAGCGCTTCAGTCATTTGCAGTGACCACTGCGCCAACGTGTCCGTCAGTATTAAATGTATCAGTCTGATTTAAATTCGTTGTATCTTTTATCAAAAAAATAAAATAAAATTTGGATATATAAGTCTTCAAACATATTTGTTAAGAATAGGTTTGACATCTTTAGACGCCATTTTCTCAAAATTAAGTCCATGTGGCTTGACACAGTATTGTTTATCAGCGTTCATATATATTATCATTTTTGATACTAATCTTTTAAACCAAATGTTCACATTATTATTCGTTTTAACGTAAGTATATCTGATTTCTTTATGACCTGAATGTCTGAAGTATCAGAATTGATTCCTGTTTTTGTTAAATAAATATGTAAACTTAATTTTATGATATTACTAATTTTCCCTTCACCTAGACCTTCAACGGTAATATTATAAAAATAAAACACTTTCGTAAATCATGCTATTAGGGTTTAAGGTTCAAAACAAAATCATATTTTTCGATATCAATAATATATATACAAGATAATTCCATGGAAATGTTGGATCTTGAAGGCTTATATATATTAGTGATGTGCCGGATCGTTAATGTATATCCGCGGATACGGATCTTTTAATTGGACGCTGATAAGCAATAATGTGTCAACCCGCAAAAAGTAAAATTCGGAGATATTGATGTATGATGTATAATGCATCACGTAATTTCTCAAGTCGTTTAAAATAGATAATTACGGAAAAAGTTTCTTAATTTAACGTTTCGATTATTGAAGTGTGCACGTAATTTTGCAATATAGATAATCTAATATATTTGAAAAACTTATTAGTAGATACAACTTTTAATTACACCAATCTTCTTTCAATTCATTATACCTTTTATCAAAAAAGAAAAGAAAAGATGGATATATGCTTCTTCAAACAAATTGAATACGAATAGACTTGACATGTTTAGACGTCATTCTCTCAAAACAAGGTCCGCGTGGCTTAACACAGTATTGCTTATCAGCGTCCAACTTTCTGACTTAAAAACTTACTTAACTCTGTTACTTGAAACGATATTTAACGTGATAAGCAAGACATTTTACGACTTGCATTACGTGAGTCTTTCTTTTGTTTTATTGATAATATGACACTGGGCATAGGTATATATGGACGCTGATAAGCAATACTGTGTCAAGCCACATGGACTTTTTGAGAATGTGGCGTCTAAAGATGTCAAACCTATTCTTAATACATTTGTTTGAAGAAGTATATATCCAGCTTTTCTTTTATTTTTCGATTAAATGTATAATGAATTAAAATCAGATCGATATATTTAATATATTATGTAGTAAAAAGTTTTTCAAAAATTTAAGATTATTGTATAAATTGAAAAATATGAAACGCGCTTGAAATTCGAAACAATTACTAAAGAAACTTTTTTCCGTACTTATTCAGTTTATATTACAACAGTTTTTTTTAATAAATTTAACAGGTGACGCAGTATCAGAATACATCAATATCTCCGAAATTGACTTTTTGTGGGTTGACACATTATTGCTTATCAGCATCGATATAAAAGTTTCATCTATTAATTGAAAATTAATAGAGTATAAGATCCGTAAAAGATCCGCCAAAAAGACACGGATACGGATATCGGGCACATCACTTAAAATTTAAGAAAAAAATTTTTTAAAAAAGTTTGGTTCCATTATTTTACTTTTAAATATCGATTCTGCTATCGGCTGTAAAATATCCAACACACGACACTTCGTATAAAAAAATTGGAATGTTCTAACATCGTCTTAACCGTAAAGGCACATTTTCTATTCAATCCTTAAAAAACCTTACAAAAATATACACTCGGTACGAAAATACGACAATTTTTTTACCTTATCATATTGCAACACCGGTTAACCTAATCATAAGTACTCGGCAGTGTTGCCAACATTATAAATTACATAGAAAAATACTAATACTATTCAGGCGTCTTTTTTTTCATTAAAACTACTGGCCTTAATAATCGATTTAAAAAAATATTGTGATACATACACTATACAATTGATTGGATGCTGATAAGCAATAATGTGTCAACCCACAAAAAGTCAAATTCGGGGATATTGATGTATTTTAATACTTCATCAACTATTTAACATTATTTAAAAAAAAATTGAAGTCATATAAACTAAATTAAAAAAAAAAGTTTCTTAAAAATCGGTTCAAATTTCCAATGCGTTCCATATTTTGCAATTTATACTACAATCTCAAATATTTTTAAAACTTTTTATTAGTTAATATATAAAATGTATCCGTCTGATTTCAATTCATTATGCTTTGTATCAAAAAATAAAAGAAAAGATGGATATATAATTCTTCAAACATATTTGTTAAGATGAGGTTTGACATGTTTAGACGCCATTTTCTCAAAATGACGTCCATGTGACTTGACACAGTATTGCTAATCAGCGTCCAATTAATCCGCAAACTAAACAATTTAAAACGATATTTGTAACTATGTGATATGTTAACTTGTCTCGTCTACTGTCTCAACCCAAAATTCAGCTGTTGGTTGCTAAGCAACGTCATCCAAAATCTATGAGCTTATAACAATATAGGCTGTCCATTACGTCTCACGTGAGGCCCAAAGGAGGGAAGTAAAAAAATTATCTAATAGCACAAAGGGGGGGGGGTGGTTCTAAGGTACCAGGTATACTTTTGTAGGCTATATATAGTCTATATTTCTTTACGTGTCCCATTTAGCAGACAAATATGACGTACTTCTAACCACACATAAGAGTTAGAGAAATTATCGATCGAATAATGTAACTGAATCATTTTTTTTTAATGACAAATTATAATGGAAAATAATATTTTGAATGTTTGTGATTTCCGTTCCGGATAATGTTACCAAATAGGAAAAGTAAGGAAAAATATGTAATATGCATAATTTTTCAGAATTCAATTCGACTATACCTGTTTTTAAAGTTAAGCTTTATTTTTAAATATTCCTACTTAGGTAGTAAATAAAAAAATACACCTGATCTTAGGTGGGTGGGAGGAGTACAAAACCTCAACACGTATCACCAGAGAAGAAGAGTCTAAGAGTTACTAAAAAAAAACATCACATGATTAATAGACGGTTCCAATGTTTCCATTTCCAACTTTGACGAGCTCGTTAATTGTCTCAACCCAACGACACTCAGCCGCTGGTTGCTAAGCAACGTCATCCACGAGCGTATAACATATCCACAGTTACACAATATCATTGATACTCGTTACAAATTAAAAAGTTACAAATTTTGTACCATCGCCATAGGAACTAGCTATTCGGTGAGTTCTCACCCCACGTGTAGTGCCAATTGTAGTTGAACATGGCGGCGTAGGGGTGTTTCCTCTTCTTGTGCAGGCGGAGCGACTCCTCGGAAGCGTACCAGTATTGCGGGAACTCGTTGAATGGATATTTGATTGACTCCTTGACGTACGGCTCTGATGCGTCAGCTGGAAGACGTGGACATTTTAGGTAAGTAAGTTATGTAATGTGCTTGAATAACCAAGCTTTAGTTAAATCTAGTTTCCTTTGAAAATTATATTTAGATTTAGTAGTAAATTAATAAAAAATAGTAGCATTTTTTCATTGCCTGACATCTAGCTAGATCGATTTATTTATTATATAAGCCCCCCCGAAAAAAAAATCGAAAATCAAAGTATTTTTATTCAAAATAGGATAAATTCCTATTCCATTATCTTTTTGAACGTCAAGAAAACGAATCTACCGCGGTTTTGGTATAACCTCAAGCCTGAGAAAAACCGCGAAAGAAACTCAAGGGGCCTTTTTTTTTGTCAATCTTTTTAACAACGTCAAGATTGGTTACTAAAAAATATATTGAGACAGCCTGGAAGCGATCGCATTATTCCCAAGGTGTCATCATCAATGAAATCTTTAATATTATAATAACCTCTAACACACAAACGTTTCTTTACAAATTTTTTGAGCTTTGAAACCCTCAGAAACTCCCCAGAGTACTTTTATTCATGACAATCGTTGAAGCCATTTCTAAAATTCTAATTATACAAGAACAGCATATTTAAAGATAAAACAAACAATTAAATAAGAAACTTTTTCAGTGTTCATTTAGTTTATATGACTTTATTTTTTATTGAATAATGTTAAATTTATGAAGCAGTATCAAAATACATCAATATCTCCGAATTTCACTTTTTGTGGGTTGACACATTATTGCTTATCAGCATCCATATGTATGGTTAAGTAGCAAGCGCTATACTCACTCGGTGGTAAGCAATATAAGCAGAATATCCTATGTCGCTTCCCTTCATGCGTTTCCAGGTGCTTCTTATGCTGTTTCCTCCGGAGGGACACGTGTGGACAGCAGGGGCACGGGATAGCAAGATCCTTTGGTACACAGCCATGACGTTCCGCTGAATGACTCACGAGGGTTGACACTACTCGGTAGCCCTGGGGATGAAAATAATAGTTATTAATTTAGAAATAATAGTTAATAAATAATAGTTATTAAATTAGAAAAAAATAATAGTTATTATTGTAGGATTATAGTATTTAGGGTTTAAACCCCGGCTAGGACCATTGAGTTTTTAAGTGCTAAATTCATCTTGAGCTTGGTGTATTTCGTTTCATTGCAATTTTCGCCTAAAACAGTATATCAATGGGAATAGTGCAAAACCGCGTAATTAACTTTTGCAATTAAGTCCATATTTGAATCAAAGGACAAATTTCATTATTGATAAGAAACGAGATAACTTAAACGGGTTTGTTTTAACGCGCTAATCGCGAACTACTGGATCGAAATGAAAAATTCTTATTTCATTAGCTAGTTTATTCGTTTCGGAAGGCTATAGGCTATATTACATCACGCTACGACTCATAGGAGAAAAGCAGTAACCATAAACGCGAGAAACCGCGACGGACATCTAGTAATCGACATTATTATAATTAATACTTAACATAAATACATTTTGACATATCATACAAATACACTACATAATGGGAAATTCTATAAGGCCATATTTTTATCAATAATGTAATTTAATATTTGATTAAAATTTTGACTTTAAAGGTAGATACGCGGTTTTGCAGTATCCCGAAGATTTACAGGGTGTGTGTTTTAAGTGGGGTTTAGCAGGTAACTATAGGGTGGCAGGGCTGGCAGAAAGCCACGGGCCCCTGACCCGAGAGGGCCCCTGACCCGAGAGGGCCCCTGACCCGAGAGGGCCCCGGTCTGAAAGAATTTTAATAATAAAAATATAATAATTAAAAGTAAATTATTACGCTGCTCCACTGTGGGTTGGCGGATATACATGTGTCAGAATTATTCCCAGCACATGCAGGTTTCCTCACGATGTTTTCTTTCACCGCCGAGCTCGAGATGAATTTAAACACTAATTTAGCACTTGAAATATCAGCGGTGCTAGCCGGGGTTTGAACCCGCGATCATCGGTTGAGGTTGACATGTTCTAACCAGTTAGACATCTCAGACATTATTATCACCAATTAAACCTTAAGTATTGAATACTTCAAGAAATTCGCTTCTCCATATATAAATTTCAGCTCTTAATAACTTACCTTAAAGCAATGTTCGCATCTATATGGAAAGTTTTTCCATTTAGGGTTCTTTTTCCTGCTAAACACCATTCGATAAGGTTCCGTCGGGAACCAGTCTTCGGGATCTAGGTGTAGTTCAACTAATTCTGTGCCTGAAATTATGAAAAATAAGAGATTTAGTGCTTCTATTAGTAAATTAAGAATAGTTAGCAAACAAATATCGTTCTAGTGTAAAAAAAAGTTCCATTTATATTTTAAGCCGACTTCCAAAAACGAGGATGAGAATTATCATCAAAATCTATTCAGCATTTGGTATTAAAATTAAATTTTTATATAATTATGTCAGGTTGAATGTTCTTTAATATGACTTATTTTTTTTAATTGCAAAATTTGTAAAACGATAAACATGTTAAAAAGTGATAAATTCTCACCAGGCGGTAGTTTTATTTCAGGAACAGGTTCGGGTGGGGTCGGGGGGACAGTCACTGTCGTCAGTGTTGTGTTCGTTGCTGCCAGCAAACTCGTTAGGATAGTATTCTGAGCCTGAAATATAATATCATTATCGAGGTTAATATTTACACTTACTAATTGCAATAGACTATTTTATTGTTAAGTAGTTGTGTGTTCAAAGGGTCTTTCTCTGAATTTTGTTCACAAATAATATAGATTATATGGACGTTGATTATATGACAGACGCGTTGGCGCAATGGTCACTGCAACTGACTAAAGCGCTAACGGTCGCGGGTTCGATCCCCGCTCACGGCAAACGTATGTATTGGCCATAAGGATGTTTGTCGTGGTCTGGGTGTTTGTGTTAGTGTTGTGAGTGTTTCCGGACCCCCGACACAAGGTCATGAGATCTTAATGGGGGCCGTTGAGTGTGATGCGTTATTTGAGTGTGATGCGTTGATAAGCAATTCTGTGTTAAGCCACACGGAATTTATTTTGAGAAAATGGCGTCTAAAGATGTCAACGCTATTTTTAATCAATTTGTTTGAAAACATAGATCTCCATCTTTTGCTTTTGTATTTTGATAAATGGTAAAATGAATTAAAAGTACATTGATATATGGACGCTGATAAGCAATACTGTATCAAGCCACACGAACTTCATTTTGAGAAAATGGCGTCTAAAGATGTCTAACCTATTCTTAATAAGTTTGTTTGAAGACGTATATATTCATCTTTTCTTTTCTATTTTGATAAAATGTATATTGAATCATAAACAGATAGATTTATTTATTATGTTATCTAATTATAAGTTTTTAAATGTTTGAGATTATTTTATAAATTGCAAAATATGGAACGCACCTGAAATTCGAAACATTTAGTTAAGAAACTTTTTTCCACACTTATTTAGTTTAGATGACTTGAATTTTTTTTTTGAATAATGTTAAATAGGTGATACAGTATCGAAATACATCAATACCTCAAAATTTGACTTTTTGTGAGTTGACACATTATTGCTTATCAGCATCCATATGTAATATGTTATCTAATAATAAATTTTTCAAATATTTGAGATTATTGTATAAAATGCGAAATATGGAACGCACTTGAAATTAGAAACATTAAATTAAGAATCTTTTTCCATATTTATTTAATTTAGATGCCTTGAAATGATATTTAGTAACGTTAAATAGGTGACGCAGTATCAGAATACATCAATATCTCTGAATTCGACCTTTTGTGGGTTGACACATTATTGCGTATCAGCATCCATATATTGTATTATTTTAGAAACATATTGCCCTCCTTAGTAATATAATCTATATGTATCGCATGCTTGGTGCTAACGTTGTGGAATTTGATGCGATGTGACACGAGTTAGCTAAATTTCGTTACACTATGATTTTGAAAAAAAGAAATAAACTATGCTATCAACAATTTATGACATTAATGTCTAAACCTCTTTTGCATTTCGATATCTCCCATATGAGTTGTAAGCCACGACAATGCTGTTAGCGTTTTCACTGAATCAAAAATCAAAATAAAAAAATACTTTATTCAAGTAGGCTCTTACGAGCACTTTTGAATCGTCATACATGAAAATAACAAAAAAAAAAACATAAATAATGAAGCTACCACCGGTTCCGAACGCAGATTCTACCGAGAAGAACCGGCAAGAAACTCGATAGTCACTCTTTTAAAATATTGTAAATACAACACGGTTTATGATTACAACTAATTATAATTAATAATAAAAATAGATGCACTAAATTGCTTTGCTTAATGCATTCAAAGTGATAAAATGCCAAAGTTCTTTTTTTTTTTAAGGATTTTTCAGACATATTTTGTTGTAACTTTCAAAAGTAACTTCCTGTAAAATTGTACTTTTGTGGTTACAACAACTTGTGTGGGAGGTATCGATTTTGTGATTAATAACATAAATTTGTTAATTAGGTCACTTTAATTTGAATTGTGCAATATAATATTTGTATACTTCCGATTCAAAGTGTTATAAAGATGTTATCAATTAAAAAAAATACCATCATCCTACCTGTAATAAAGCTCCGTTAGAAAAGCTCTGAGACAAGTCTTTAGGTTTCCGCTTATAGCCCTTCGGAGGACCTCGTTTCTTAGCTATTTCGCCATTTTTCTTATACCTAACAATCTCCCCATCGCAAACGCCCTTCGTTACAGGAGTGATGGTCAGTTTCGCTGGTAATGAGTAGCGACTTTGCAAATTTTTAACTATATTGTTACCATGCAAATTACTCGTTGCAAAGGCTAAAGGATTTGCTAAGTTTAGCGGATTGTTCACGAATTTTGGGAGTGTACTGGTGGGGGAGGGGTATATGGATAACGATTTTGGTGCATTGAATGCTGGTATCTGGTAGACTTGGAGGTTGAGATCCGGGCTAGAGAATTTAAGTCTTTTGGCATCTGGTTCATCGTCACTTGATTCTGATTGTGTGTTTAAAGGGTCTTTCTCTGAATTTCGGAATGATTCTGAGTGTGGAGACTCCTTTTCTTGTACGCAAAACATCTAAAAAAAAAATTGAGGTTTTAATTTTTTTGTACTTAATAAAAGATTATATGGTAATTAAAGTTGACAAACTTTTGATAAGTAAACATATTTTATGTGAAATTTCTGAATATTTGTGCAACAAAACGAAAATAAATAATTCGTTATTTTTATTAAACTTAAAAATTTTAACGCAAATAACAATTGCGTATTTTAATAATATTTCGAGAGCGAATTACAAAGTAATTGATAATTTTATAACGTTAATCGATTTCATAAATTCGTGATTTCTATACGTTTCAATTTGTATTAGTTAAATTTAAAATTTACGACGTTACGTTAACTGATCGTGGTGATTCGAAAACAATACATGGTTAACAATAAACTGTTTAAAATAACATTCAGGGCATTCACACAATAGTACAGTTACGAATCGAAAAAACGATGGCTTTGTGTACTTACTGTTTTAGATATTAATTACGACTCCCGGTAATTGTTTAACAAAACTCGATGTTAATTTAAAAAACGAATCAAAATGGCGTTGTTATTAATAAAAGTTACCACACAATTAGTCGTGTCTCACGAAATAACACATGCCACTATTCACAAAGTTCGGTAAACTGAACTAATTTAATTTTTCATATCATATTGTTTTGAATGGAGGACGCGATTTTTTATGTTTATTTCACTTTCTGGCACGAATTTACACACGAAAATGTATTTTTAAAACATATCTCAACGATATTTCATTGTAAATGTAGTAAAATAAAGGCGAAACATAAAAATAAAAGGTTATACATTATTTCAATAATAACAAGGCAAAAGTACATCACTCCTGACGCTCTACAAAATAAATCACGCCGCGTTCGGATACTCGTACAAATAACGCCAACGTGTTTAAAAATGTTAAAATACATTTTAATCCTTATATAGACGACATAAGGTATAAAAATTGCTTAAAAAAACTTTTAATGTAATAAATACTTTACTAGCGTCAAAATTGGAAAAAATTAAAATTAAATCTTAATTGCTTAAATTATTTTCTTAATATAAATTGAACACTTTTAATTTTCTTTTTCATAATAGTACATTTTACCTGAATACTACAAGCTTAAGAACAATTATAAATTTAGCAGGCTAAACATGTTTTTGTCAGGAGGTCGACACTTCTCACAAGAGCCTCGAAAATAGTGCGATTTAACGTAATTACACCCTTTTACTTATGTGTTAAACTTCAAATTCCATTAAAGAGTAAAATCAGCCACGGGGTGTAGATCATTGCCAACATTCCTTTATAAATATTTTATTCTAGATGTTGGTAGTTACACCCCGAATCATCCAATGGCGTTAAAAAGCGCGGCCATTTTTGTTTGTTTTGTTTTCGACTTATCGAATTTAACAAGCGAGCTTGTAAATTTGGTATTTTTCGAAGTTTTAATTGCAAAAAAGTGAGTTAAATTATTGTTATGGAGAATAGATGACATTACATTTGCAAGAATCGTGCTATTTGTGGTGTACGACAAGTGTTACGCAAGTCTAAAACTCTCTTACCACGTATTCCTCTAAACAATGATTGGTAAGTCAAAAAACAATTATTCACTTATGAATCATCATTCTTATTATTAAATTCATCATAATATCTAGCGTGACCATTACACAAGTTCACAATGCGAAAACTTAAGTACTTGGTCTACATCAGAAATCAAGATAACCTGTAAAGTGACTGCTTAAAATTAAAAGTACCTAACACCTAATTATCTTTTGGAAATTAACGTTTAAGTGCTATTTTCAGATGCCGATTATGGGTAAAAACAGCCGGTGATGAAGATCTAATTCATTTGCCAAGTTATTATGTGGCTCTCATTTTGGGCCTCAATGTATAAAAGCAAACAGGAATCGTTTGCTTATAACTGCAATATCAACTGAGAGGCTTACCACACCACTTTAGTCTGATTACTGTTCGACTGACTTTCCATTACAGGTTAAGTCTTTTTTTTTATATTACATGTTAAGGAAAATAAGCCAAGTATGTACATTACAGTTCAAACTACCCATTAGTTTTTTTTGTTTATTTTCATTGCACCAATAATTAAAACAAAATAATAATAATAGAAAAAAAAAGTTAAGTATGTACGTGCATTTATTTAAATTATAGCAAACAAACCTTTTTCTGTCTCTGTTTACTTTATTAATCAAATTAGAATGGAGTTAATAAAAATATTAATAATACCTAAATATTAAATTAATTAATGGAAAGTTCTCCATTTTTAAAGTTTGATTTAAAAATTATCACCTGTAAACATAGCAGTGTTGTTTGGCGACAGAAATAATTATGGTGGTATGGTACCTCCCCATACTAGTGTGATGAGGTTAAAAATGAAAAGATTTTCTAACAAACAAAGCATCTACTAGTATACAATATGAAGGTATCAATTAGACAACAGTTATTCTTTGTTTACAGTTGTACTTTAACATGTGTGTTAAATTTGCAGCTTGAGCACTAAGCAACAGGATGGCTATAGTTTTGAAGATGATGGTGTGGCAGAACTCCAACGCAGAAGAAAATAACAATACTGCATTTGTTATTGAAGAAATGGACCACCATCACTAGATAAATGATAATGATACTAATATTTGTTACCCTGTTCTGTCCTTGTGTGAAGAATTCAGAAATTGAATAATTTAAAGTTCGCTCAGTAGTTTTGAAGAACAACCAGTTACGTATGTTAATGGTACTTAGCTGTAAAAGTCTTAACTAAATATAATTGTGAATGTTGCAGTTTCTATTTAAAAGAAGTAAATTCAGATTTAACCAATCTTCTTTATAATTATATCTCATTGAGGAATTGGTGGCCAGGTAAAATACCACTTATCTATCCAAGAAAAGAATTGTGTAATGTAATAAATGAACTATGATTACAACTAAGAACACTGCAATATGACATGGTTTATATGTGAAGCTTATAATAAATATTTAATAGAATAATTATATAATTTAATAAGCAAACTCTTTATTAGAAGAACTTGTAAAATTATTAATTCCAATTTTGTTTTATCTGAATATAATGAGTAGGTAAATAAAGATATTTAAATTGTCAAAATCTCTTTTTATTTCTATAAATCTAATATATATAATAAAAAAAAATTAAAAAGCAGGGGCTATTTCATCGATAATAGAATTACATCACTAATGCATCGATATCGATATTTTTTGTAGACACTGCACCTCCCTAAAGTTGTCAAAAAGTCGTTAGGTTGGCAGTACTTCGCTAATTTTAGAGGTTGGTAATGATTTCCATACTAAATATTCTATGTGTGCGTGAGCTCGAGCTAATGTACTGGATTGCCACCTCTTAAAACGTAGTGATTATATACTCTTTGGTTTTTGTGTTCGTATTTACGCGTGTTCCACTCCAGCGCCTACACAGCAGAACAAATTTCGACGATTATGTTATCGATAGATTTTTAATATTGTTCAGAGATAGGCTATATAAATTGTCCCTTAATCTAAAATGGTAGACGTAAATGTCTCATCTCGAAAAAACTAAATTAACATTATTACGCTATATTTAGTAAAAAAAATGTAATAGATTTATTTAGTAACGTAGTGAAGTGAACCAAGGGTTGTGTTATTTTTTTTTTAATAGACTTCTAAGCTTTGAACTCAACGTTTTAATTTTTTGGAAAATTGTAAAATTTACTTGTCATTTGAAATATTAAAAAAAAACAATTCTTTGGTTAATGGCTTCTAGTTGTGTTGAAATATTAAATTATAACGAGCAGACTTGACAGAAAGTGTTTTACCTATGTGCAACGCCACCTACCGGGTCTATACTCAAACACTCAAAAAATTACATACATTCGGTCAGACGAAATAAGTGTAAAGATGATTTATTCTGTAACTAATTGTTATTTATCTTTAAATTAATGACTAATATTCCATGAAAAGAATTAAATTACTTTGTCATTGTCTTGTTTTGTTTGTAGTGTATAAAAGTATGTATAATATAGAGTGTAGCAATGGTATTCTATAAATTCAAATTTTATATTCATACTATTTGACATTAAAACTCTGTGGCCGATTCCAACTTTGATAATTGGACTTTTTAACATGTGGACTTTTTAGCAATACTGTGTCAAGCCACACGGACTTCATTTTGTAAAAATAGCATCTAAAGATGTCAAACCTATGCTTAAAAAAATTTTTTTGAAGACATAATATAGACATTTGTTTGTATATATCCATTTTCTCTTTTATATTAAGGTATAATTAATTAAAAGCAGATTGGTAAAATAAAAAGTTTAATCTTCTTATAAGTTTTTTTTTAAATATATTCGATTATTGTGATTTGCAAAATATTGAGCAAAATTCAATATACGAAACATTGAAGACTTTTTCCGTAATTATTTAGCTTTGATGACTTGAAAAAATTTTGAATAGTGTAAAATATGTGACGCATTCTTAGAATACACCAATATGTCCAAATCGACTTTTTGTGGGTTGACTCATTATTGCTTATCAGCATCCATATATCATGTATCAAAATTAGTATTCTAATAACATATTAATTATAGTTAAAAATGTCATTGGGTTGTAGGAATAAAACAGAAAAACAAAAAAAAAATTCATTAACCATTTTAATTGAAAACTTATCTAAACTCCAATATCTCAAATGAATTTTTTTTCTCGAAAATATAATAAATTAACGACTAGATGATAACGCTGTACACCAGGGACTGAAGGAAACGAAAAATGTCGAAAAAAATACCTTTATCACATAAACGCCATATTGGTACATGTTCATAACGAGCGAAACCTCATTCTGTCTCTCTCACACATTTTATACCTCATAACTGTGAAAGAGACGACAAATACATCTCTAGGTTTTATTATAAGCATGTACCGATATGCGACATTTGTTCTTTTTTATTATTATTTACAATTGATCAACTAATTAGATTTGGCTTAAACATAGTCGCGTTTTTTTCTTCATTAGTATCATTAAAAAAAATTACTAAACTGGTCACACTGTTTTGGTATAAAAGTGCTTAAAACTCGTCTTAAACATTATTAAATAAATACCGTTACAATTAATAATAATATAACCGTAAAATTCCATATTTGAATAAATTCAAATCTAGAATTGCACAGATACGATATACAATACTTAAACGATACAGACAAAAACTGGCTGCAAATGTTTGGTACATTAAAATTGGTAATTATCTTAAAAGAAAGTTCTAAAAAGGAATGAAATTTTCAAAGAAACATTGAAAATGCAACTCGTAAAAGATATGTTAAAGACACTACTACACACAACGCCACATAGAGATGCTGGACATACACATGCCATCGAAAGGACCAATATGGCTTGCATACCAGGAAGCATGCGTGTTTTTGCCATGCCACTTGTACAATTGACACTTGCATGCCATGTGAGTGGCATGCAAGCCACAGGCACGTGTATCCCCGGCTTACACAATCTTGCCAAAATGGCGTCACCCATATCGAAAGAATGATATGCATTTTTGAATTGAAAAAGGTTGAGCAAGTTAGGAATGGTTGTATTTAATAAAATTTTGATTTTTATTTTGCAAGTTTTAAAATATCAACATGAACAGTTATTCTCTATGACAATTAAGACGTGCGTTTGAAACAATAGTTTTCTGTTTGGTGAATTTAAATTCAGTTTTAAGAAAAGAGACAGACATTGATCGTGTATTCGCTTTATATCTTTCAACAGAATGCTAAATTTTTTGAGACATATGCCCAATAATATATATAACTGTAAATATTTTATAAGCTCATGGATTTTGGGACTCAGAACGCCGACCACTTTGGACGATGTTGCCTAGCAACCTTATGACAAGCGAGAGTATAATTCATAGTTATAAAATACCATAGCGATGTGTCATAGAGAATTAAGGTTCAGATTGAACGATTTTCGCTTTGATGCTAAATATTTAGCACTGGCAACACAGCGCCATAGCGCGTCATCTACGGGCCGATGTACGCTAAATATTAGATCGAATAACACTTTATTCAACTATATTGTCCGATATATTATGACATTCTATAATTTACTAATAATAAAACTATAATGAAATGTCTGTACGATGAAGATTAAAATAAACAGAAATTTTGAAAAGGTAATAGTCAAACAATACCTAATTTTAAATGGCCTTCAACTCAAGAATGAATCGTAATGAACAGAGATCACACACAATTTAATCGCCACTTAAAACATTGCATTTCAGTGTATAACTTAGTCCCATTATAGTTTTATTATATATAATTAATGAATTCTAAAAACGAATGAAAAACAAAAACCTTTTAACGATATGTATTAAATATTACGATTATTAAACACAATAATACAGAAGATATTTTCCGAAATACAATCCAGCCTGGCCTGAGCAAATGAAATCTCGAATTGATATTTCTATGAATGAGCCGTGAGTGAAACCTTCTTGTTTCTTATGATATCCTGGTACTCAAGAGTCAAGAAGTTGTATTTGGATTCAGATTTATGGATACAGATAGAGATATAAAAAGTCTAGTAATACCTTCCCATTGGTAATATTCGCCTAGTCAACGATGTCAATTAGTGGTCTGGAATATACACCAGAAGTGCTCGGTGAGTGACACCTTCTTTTGCATATTACCTCCTGGTACTCGAGGGCCAAAATATATATAAGAAAGAGATACAAAAAGTGTCTGTATGGGTGTGATAGATATAACATGTCTAGATCTGCTGGACTATATTTTGGAACATATTCATCTATATTTTTGTTTTAAGAAAACGCATAATTTCCAATTTTTAAATGAAACCAATCGAATAGGAACTCCGGATGTCTGGTAACATTACAATCGAGTAGAAAAATTATAATTACGATATGATAAATGTTATTAAATGCTTTATTTTTTTTATTTTAATCTATCACCGCCTATTTTTAATCTGTGGACGTATTGCAGCCTACTGTCATAGATAAGAAGAATAGACAGCGTATATTTAATAAAACTTGGCGTCTGTACATAACGCAAAAATTACTATAAAGAACTGTATTTTTTAATTTATTGTATAAGTTTTTAAGTTATATAAATAATGTAATTGTTACATTAAAATTATACTTCGTTAATTAACACATAAGTATGCTAGTTTGAGTACAAATTGTATAAGTGAAAAGTAATCCATCTCTTTCACTCTTATTAATAAGAAAGAGATGAAAAACCTTATACAATTTTTAACGCTGTCCATTCCAATCATCTACGAATGCCCTACAATTTCTAACTTAGGAACCCTATAGTATTACCTAGCATAACTACTGTCGTACACAATAGCCTCGTCATTAATCATTTATTTATATAGGTATTTCCGAAATACAATCCAAAGTACTAGCCAAAACTATTGAGCATTGGATTCAAGGTGTCTGATGAGACCTTCTTATTGTTTATGATCGCCTGGTACTTTAGAGCCAGGAAATTGGTAATCGAGTGGCGTTTCCTATTTGGAAGAGATTCTAGGGACATGTTCTAGAGCTAAATGAAATCTCGAACTGACATGTTTCCACGTCAGAGACGTTGTTAACAAGAGCATTTGATGCAAGGTGTCATTAAAACTGACCAGAGTACTGGAATACATCCGTGAAGTGCTTAATGAGTCCTTCTTGTTGCTTATGAAGTCCTGGTACACGAGGGGCAAGATGCAGTAAGTTTCTGGTAAGACCTTATTGCTTATAACGACGAAAGTAGGTAATACATATAGATTTCTGATTCTCCAATTTAAAAAAGATGCCAGGGATGTGTTCCAGAACGAATGAATGAAATCACGAATCGTTATTTTTCTATGTCTAACTAACTAAGACGTCAAACTAGTCTACTCCATGCAATGTCATTATACTGACCAGTTGAATTGTATTTCGGAATATATATCGCGTAAATTAATAGATAAATGTACTTAAAAAAGATAATATTAATGTCATAACGATATTGGATACAAATGACATTAATGGGATATCCTTTCGATTCAATAATTGTTTCAAAAATACATGAATATTTCCGACAATATCGACGTATTGATGAAACAATGTCTTTTTTTTTTAATTTTCAAAAATTAACTGTGTCTCATGTGTCATAATCATAGATAATCTTTAAATTAAAAAGTCACGCAACGAAAAAAATATCGACTGTTTTATCAATATCCTATTTAATCATGAAATATCCGGTTTATTAAAAAAAATCGATAAACGCCGCTTATACATAAAACTATTCAAATGCATATATTATATTAATTTAACATATTATCATTATATTATATCATAGTTTAATCCACATCATAACAGCCGAATCACAAGAACCATCCATCGAATTACAATAAAAAAAAACATTATTTTGTACACATAAATACGCTAACATTATTATATACATACTTTTTGGAGTAGCTACCTTATTTTAAATATATTAAAAATTGTCAAATCATCGTATCGAGTATCCGAACGCATTTTTGGCATATAAACCTTAGACTACCGTTCATTCGTTCCTGTCATTCTATCGCGCGAAACGTCTAAGTGACAGCGAGAATCGCGCGTAAACTAACTCCCAGACAAACATATCAGGATTTGTACGTGCGGATGACGTCTTTAATCTGTGCCCTGCACAGAGGGCACTGGCCACCCCCCTTCCCCCTCCACTGTTGAACCGCACAGCGGTAACACATGCACATATGCCCACACATATATAGCACACTGTCTATGGGATTTTCATAGCATATTGTACACTCTGTGCCCGTTAGGTTTCCTTCCCCGATCACAGAGTATATCGGTTGATGGTGCGAGGTAGATGGTATGGGGCGGCTGGTTGAGGGCCCGTTGGGAATTCTGTCCAGTCTCAACGGTTCCAGGTTTGGCATCTGTAGCTGTTCGTTGGAGTTGTTCTGGCTGGTTGAAGAGCACTGGCCTTCTGTTCTGGGGCGATAGGGCTGGGGAACTGAGCAAGTTGGGGCTTGGGTGGAGATAGGTTGGAGACCGGCGAGGCAGAGTTGTGACGTCGTTTGAATAGGCTGGAAAGAAAAAATAAAATGTTAATAATGCATAAATTTAATTTACAAACTCAAATTCATAATAAACTTTATTCAAATAATTATTTATATTTAAAAGCTTTTTTGAGTCATCATTATTCAAAATTACTTCAGTAGAATATTATTGTATTTTTTTTTTGTTGCAGTACAAATTCTATACTTAAAATTTAAAAAAAAAAAATAATAATAATAATAAAGGATTATTATATATTCAAATTCAAATCATAGGTTCATAAAATATTTGTATTCAAATGAAATAAGCTCACCTCAATATAATGAGCACTCGCCAATGTCAATCCCTGCTGGTGGTTAGCGGCGTTCTGGGCGCCATTTTGTGGAGGCAGGCTGACTACCAGCACCGTCCCGCCGGCACCAGCTGTTATCGGCGCTGTAGAGCTCGCCAACACCCTCAGCTGCTGAGGTGGAGTCTGAGCTTGCATCGCTTGAGAACTCAGCATCCTGACCTTCTGCGTCGCCCCATAGATATCGACGAATGCCCATAATCTCAGGGTATGGTCCACGTGCATAACTGTCACCGGATTTGACCCGTTCCTGCTGACCCTGACCTCTCCATCAAGAGTGAGAGTGACCGCTAATTCGTCACCTCTTCGGAGACCATTCGCCGCATCTCGTCTAACCACCCAATATTCCGGACGATCGAGGAGCTGTTCCGCGTCATCTGGTAAATCACACGGTCTGAGGGTCGCTGGGTCACAAGAAGTTAGACCAATCGCCAGGCTGCCTGCGTATGCGGTTTCCGTAGCCAGGATCTGTACTACAATAGTCTGCCCGGGCCGCATAGGACGAGCGGTGAAAACGTATCCCTGGCAGAATTCCGCTTCGATTCTCGCGGCTACACCTCTATCATTTACGAATTGGACGTTTCTACCCTTCGTTCTGTGGAGACTTAATGGTACCAACGGGTTTTGGTATCTCGGCGGTGGCAGAGATTCTTCTACAGTCAGGGAACGCATACTGCCGACTAGTCTATCTTCTTCTGCGATAGGGCTCTGAGTGCATCTTCTAACTTGATTAGGAGCTCGGGGGTCGGCGAATTGAACAGCCGTGCAGTTCCCGTAAACATCGACCAGCGCCCATAAGGGGCTCCGCGTGTCGACGCCAGAGAAGAATAGTCCTTTATCTTCTCCATTGATTCCGAAGTGGACATCTCCAGCGGAATTGACGTAATAGTAAAGAATATTGTCCTTCTCGCAGAACCGTTCGCCGAGAGCCTTCGCCCAGTTTCCTGGCTTGTTCGTGAGGTCCGGGCAGGCGTATTTCGGTAACGCGTGGGCTAGGGTCGTGGGGTCGTGGGTGGTAAAACCGAAGCGTATAACGCCACTCCAGCTGTTCGATATTTCGAGGAAACGAAGGCACACCTGGAAAGAAGCAATTTATTATTCATTTATCAAAATATATTTTGAATACGTATTTTTATGAATAGTCCTACATTTTACAGTTTTACTTTTAAAATAAGGGAACTAATATTATTACTAATAATTAAATTTTAACACTGATCTCGATTTTAAAACTAAACTACCAAACTGATTTTAATAAAAATTCTACCAAATCAATTGTAGACTATACCATTTCAAATAAAAATAATTACCTACATCCTACATATCGTATATACATTCCGACGAATTAAGAACCTCCCTTTTTGGAAGTCTACTATCTACCATATCTATTCATCTAACACCTCTAAACGAGAATGCCAAGATTTCAATTTTTTTTGGAAAAAAAATCGTTTTATCCGTGTTTTCAGGTAAAAACTTCTACTTATCTTTTTTTACTTACTACTAAATCTAAACATCACTACCAAGCGTACTTGGTCGTCTAGTAACGTCAAATGAAACTCACTTTTTCATTAACCCTAACCGGCCTGGCGCTGAACGCTACACCCTTGCAGAAGGACTCGACGCGTCTCGCAGTCGCTCCGTCGCGTGAAACACGAACATTCTCACCGTGGACCGCGTGAAAGCTCAGTGGTGGTAAGTTGTTCGGGGTACCACCGGTGCAAGACGTGCGGGGCGCTGGAACAAGGAGACAATTGTGGATTATGGTAATTAAACTTAAGTATATTTACTATTAGTGGTAACTCGCGTTTATGGTCACTGCTTCGTTCCTGTGAGTCTAACATCACGCTAATGTTATTTAGCCTATAAACTGCCTCAATAAAGGGAATATCTAACATAAAAAGATTTTTTCAGATCGGATCCATAACCCATAACTTTCATATAAGTACCAATAATTTACTATTTCGAAATGTTGCTGGATTTCGGAACAAAACCTTTGTGTTCTCTTCAAACTATTCTCTCAATTGTTGTATAACTTTGTATAAATACACATACATAACATTTTGCTAAGTTTATTCTTCCTTAGATAAAATCCAAAATTGGTAACAAATTACACTCTTTTCTAAATTTACCATTAAATAAATTCATTATTTAAAAATATAAGTACAACTCAAACATAAGTAACACATTTTATTATACTCCTTAATAGCATAGACATATGAGCTAAAATTTCGCTTAAATAGTTAATAAAATTTACGGAATATTAAACTTTATTCTGAGGGTATAAGGCCTACAGCTGCTCTCATTACCTGAAACCCACCTGCGCGGCAGATGTGTGACAGCTTGCCCTAACATTTGTTCGTTTAAATAGATTTTTATTAAGAGACCCTATTTACGTTATTACATAAACATCTTGCAAGAAAATTTAGGTAAATGCTTCGAAAGACAGATGGAAAAATTAATGGATTGTCTCATAAATAGCAATAAACTTTCTCAATATATAATCGTTATAAGTCTTACAATATCGATTTCGTTTTATTAGAGCGACTCCATCTTGTTTTTTTTTCTTAAACGCTTACATGACATATGAAACAACTTAAACATCCAAATATTATTTTCTTTTTTTTTTTCATAAAATGTTTATATGACACATGTAACAATTTAAAAATCCAAATATTTTTTTTTTATTTTATTTTCATTTTACTAAGATAGCAACAACAAAATTAGTATTCACAAGAACGCAATTCTTTTACGCTCTTTGTCCCCCTTGTAACTACAATTTAAATACCATCACTAGCAGAGGGGAACCGCACGTGTGCCCCGTGCTTAATGGCATTAAGTGCGGAAGTGTAACGCGTGTTCATAGATCACTATGATAGACGCCATTTTGTTTTACGATTTTGCGCGCATAATGACAATTGAATTGATATATTTTTTCTATTACTTTTTTTTAGACTTTATAAGCTAAGGCGAGGACTTTAAGTTTTATTCACGGAAAGTCATAAGCTTTACTTTATATATAAGGTTTATTATATAATTTACTGTGAGTGACTAATTTATTGTCACTTACATTTTTTGTAAGGTTACCTAGGTAATTGTTACCAGGTTACAGAGTTATTTCATATCACTTACGAAAGTGAAACTAACAAGTGTAATTTACACTTTATAGTTAAAGACACTCAACCTTCACTATACCAAATAAGTAACACAATACTTGAAAGTATAACGTTCTAATAAGTAAATACGACGAAGGTTCTAAAACCTAAGTTATGACAAATCTAATTTATATTCTTTAACTTGTTAAGCTGCGCGAATGATATCAGAGCCCCGATAGTTTAAATTGAAAAAAAAAGTAAAATAATAATCATATTTTTCATATGTTATGACAAAAACTATGGTTGCACGATGTCAAACTGCATTTCGATTGGCTGAACAGCCTAAAATATTTTAATAAGGGCACACTAAGGCATCGCACTTTTTGATCCATGTGTCAAGTGGAAAAACTGGACATATAGAGCTATATCAGGGAATGGTTAATATAGATATATGTAAATAGAATTGACTTGTGTCTTGTACACGACACAAAAAGACTTGAAAAGCCAACTTCAAAAACAAAATACTAAAGTTCGTCTACTTTGTTGGCTTACTTATTACACTTATTTTGATTTTTAAACCAAATTAATTTAGAGAGACAAAAAAAATTATGGGACAAGAATTTACCAAATCGAGTCTTTTTTCATGTGCCCGAAAAACATACATAAAAAAGTCAGACGAATTAATCAAAGGGAGATCTTTTGCAGGAGTCAGTTAAAAGTCTCCATTTACTCATCAGGTCTAATCGAAAATCAAAAATCAAAATTACGAGGTAAAAATTGCTCTTTTAAAAGCCATTAAAAACATCTGAGGAGAAAATTCAATACATAAGTACCAGGTGGCTCAGTCGAGGGTGGTTTTAATTTGAGGGGGATCGCATCCGGCGGAAGCAGATTGGATGGTACTTCCGAAATCGCCCCATTTTCGGAAATCGGATACCGTATGTGCGCGCAAGATGACACGCCATATTTGATACATTGTGAGAAACTTGAATTTGAGCTTATATTATCTTTATCCATCTATACTAATATTACAAAAATATAAAATTTATTTAGGAAGGTTATAAGGCTATATTACATCACTCTACGACTCATGGTAACGAAGCAGTAAGTAAAAACCCGAGCGAAACCGCTAGGACCAACTAGTGAGTTTAGTAAGAGTACCAGGTGATCATAAATTGATAGGAGCTTACGTTAGTAGACATAGTTTTTGTATCGCGTGACCGTCGTGCAGTGGTCACAGTCGAGCGTGATACATGTATTGTATTGTTCGTGATCGCTTTCAACGATTGTGATTAAATATGCAACTTATTTTATTCGTCGGCTTCGATTAAGTTAATGTAGATTTTATTATTCCGGACGACCGTCTTATTATTATTTTTCTATTTAGTCGGTACGACACGCGCTTCCCACTGGAAGTAAATTGTCATTACTCCTGTCGGTTTCTAATCGCCTGGTACTTTTATCATCTAATACTAGAAAATTAAGTTTGTTTGTTCGTTCGTTTGTATCATACACTGTTTGTTATACTTTCAACAGATTGCGATGTAACTTTGTTAAGTTATTGTTCACATTTGCGAGTAAGCATAGTATTTACTACTAAATAATATATAATAATACTTTAAATGAGAAGTTTTTGATGAATCTTGTCTTTATATAGCGGTTCAGTCAAAATAATACA
The DNA here is from genome assembly GCA_037950945.1 of Hypolimnas misippus. Taxonomy (NCBI): domain Eukaryota; kingdom Metazoa; phylum Arthropoda; class Insecta; order Lepidoptera; family Nymphalidae; genus Hypolimnas; species Hypolimnas misippus. The sequence goes on from JBBEEQ010000002.1 coordinate 6,341,010, forward strand.
TAGACCACTTTTTACTAACGTACCACGCAGACGACGCCGCAGGTTTAGCTAGTGTAAAAAGTAATTATTCTCATCAACATTTAAATAATCATTTCGAGCAATCCATTCTATTTCAGTCAGCCGCGTGTCCCGAATTATCTGTGGCACAAATAGACGTGTCTAATCGAAGATGCAATTTTAGGAGGGAGAGGACCCCTTGTAGACTTCACCCTCGCATTTAATAAGTAGGCTAAAGGATAAACTTTTCGAAAGTTTGTTTGTAAACATTTTAATGTATGACATACTTAAGAAACCTAGCTAGATCGATTTATCGACCCTGCATACTAAATTTCATTAGAGCCGTTTTCGTAGATTCAGTTTATATACATACATACTAGAGGCCCCGCCCGGTTTCATCCGCGCTTAACATAGGACTTTCATACAAACTTCCAACCCCCGTTTCACCCCTTTAGGGGAATTCTACAAAACCCCGTCCTAGTGAGCACCTACGTCCTAAAAAGAACCACAATGGAAAACTTGAAACTCCTAGCACTTGTTGTTTCTGAGATTTCGTGATGAGTGAATGAGTGACCTTTCTCTTTTATACATATAAATTTACAAGAATTGCCCGATTAAAATGTATTCGATTTATTGATATGGACACCATCTATAATAAATTCAACTCAACTCGACGATTCACGAATAGCAGCCCGCTGACCGAGAGAGAAACTCAGTACCCTAAACACCAACAAAATAAGCAAGAGCATCCGTCAAACGTTTGGATGCGCGCGCGCATTCAAAATGCCACGTTCTGCGTCACAGCCTCTTCCTGATGCCGCGCGGCCTAATCTTAGCCGCCAATGACGTCAAGCGTGATCTAGATCTAGTAATAGGCAAGTGTCGCAAACCTTACAATAATAACACGATGATTGACAAACATTTTATATATCGATCGTTGACAAACGGACATCTTTTTAATACGAATTGGACGCTGATAAGAAATACTGTGAAATTCGAATCAATTAATTAAGAAACTTTTCTTCGTACTTTATATGACTTGATTTTTTTAATATTGTAAAATAGATGATGCAGTATCAAAATACATTAATATCTTCGAATTTGACTTTTTGTGGGTTGACACATTATTGCTTATCAGCATCCAATTGATCTTGCGATGTCTTTAGCTACTTTTTAACCCCCGCCTGGTGATAGATGTGTTGGACCAAACCCCTAATGAAAGTAGTAATTTAAAGGCAGTACACTTGTTAGTAGTAATTTGAAATTCGTCATTTATCTCTGTATATTGTCGCATATAAATTTTTTATTAATATTAGTACCATTTTAAAGGTACGCATATCTAGGCGTTATATTAAAACGAAATTTACATTTAAAAAAGGAAAAATCTAGTAATAGATAATGTTTTAAACGCATGAACGCATCTTTCCCCTCAGTGCCCACCCTCTGGTAATTAAAAAGATTTCCTTTAGAGCAGGATGCGCACGCGCCGATGCATGTCTCCGTGCTTTATGTAATAACATCCTAAATGGCTCAATTTCTTCTATTCATATTATTGTACATAACTTTTTTTTTATTATTTATTTGTATGTAAAAATGAACTCGGGAACCTCTGAAGCTATTTTAAAAAATTTGACATCATTTTGATTAGACGGGTTAGCGTAGTCGTAATGACTGAAGCGCTAAAGGTCGTGGGTTCGATCCCCAGTCATGCCAAATGTCTGTATTGGCACTACAGATTTTTGTCGTTGCCTGGGTTTGTTTTGTGGGTGTTTTCGGCCACAGGGTCATCCTAATATAGGCCCGTTAAATGTGATATGTTTATTTATTTAAATGGTACATTATTCTAGATGGTCATAGACTATTCTGCATTAACGCGAACGAAGTCGTGGCCTAAAAGCTAGTCCATCTTAAACACTAATACCTATATACAAAATACATACGCTACACCCACACAGCTGCGGTCATGTCGTCAGACTCCCATGAGGGTTTCTCTAATAAAGTGCCTATTGTTAACACACGGGGGACGAGACACAAACTCAGGGGTGGATAATCGTATTAATATCGATTACATTCGAGTGTCTTTATTTTAAGAAAATCGATCACTTATTACAGTAATGCATTATCCGTACACTATACGTTACGTTCATACTGATTGTCAAAATGTTGCTAGGCAACGTCATCCAGACTCCATGAGCTTATAACATCTATAGTTATATAATGATCACTAGGCGCACATAACTACGTCAGAAGTTACTTTGTAATAGCTTAAGGGTTATATGATGTTTAGAAATAAAATCCAGCATAAATGCCAAAGTTAATAAGAAGATAAAAGAACTTCTTATTTCTTATGATCTCCTGGTACTTGATATTGGTAATAATCGAAATAGATAAAAGATAAATTTCTCTTCTATTTTTAAACTAGATGTGTTCCAGAGATAATGATGACATCTAGTTCCATTTGTAATCATTTGAAAAAAGAAAATAATTTTCAAAATCGGTCAATAAATGGCGGAGTTTTTAGGTCACAGGCATTAAAATAATTATTCTTACGAATCGAGATTTTTTTTGAAGACTGTAAAATATCTTTCAGCCGCGTATCTTGTTCTAAGTGTCTAAATATGGATAACGAACACACACCGTCTTTGTTTGTACATCCGTCTGTTACGGTATAAATTATAAACATTACCCTTTTAAGATAATTCAAACAATCAAGCTAAATTCATATGCATTTAAAATCCTAAATGAGACATTTAACGCAATTTTCTGTTTGTTACGATTTCACACATAAGAAAAGAAATTATGTTGTATCAATTTTAGTTTAAGTTTAAATTTATTTTCGTAATTTTCATAATGACATCTTTTTTGTACAACAAAAAGAATTAACCAAAGAATTTGAACTGTCGTCAAATTTTTTTTCTAAAGTAATTTTTAATTTGAATTACGACAAATGCTATAAAATACAAAATTAATATCAAAATATACATTAGGCATAATAATGAATGGTCAAAAAAAAATGTTACCAAAAATTAACGTAGTTTTAGTTAACGAAATCTCGAAATTCAGATTTATACCGAGAACCGTTAAGAAACTCGGCAATGTTAGATATAATATGGATTAACCCGAATTACTTATCCCAAAGGTTATTGTAGCGTGAAATAGCGACGTCTAAGCGCCATCTGCCCTAACAAAATCATCCCCTGTGGGCACATAAACGTACCAAAAATAACCCCACATGATTTGATTAAAGACATTTCTATTTTTATACAAATGTTAATGCTTTCTTTTAATAGATTGTTTTTAAAGGTCACGTTATATATATTTGTGCTAATTGCTAGCTTTTGATCGCAGCATCACCTACGCAAATATCGACTTCTCCATACAAATTTTCGAAAATCAGTGTCAACCCTTTCAGGGGTGTTATTTTCAAAAAAACATTAACTGACGTATATGACGAATTTATTTGCTAAGTTAATAAAGAAAAATAACTTAATTTTTGAATATTAGATGACAAAAGTACCAGGCGATCATAAACCAACAGAAGCAATGAGGGTTAAATTTCAATATGTATGCGCGTGCCAGTAGGCAACAAAAAGGAAAATTCTGGTTGCCGATCAACAGAAGGTCTGAGAGCAAAACCTATAAGTGTAAATCTCGCCGTATATGAATCGCTTTTTTAAGTGTTGCCAGGTACAAAAACTCGTATAACATTAGTTTCCATTCGACTGATCAGGCAACACTGGGAGGTTAAAGACCCGCCCAGAAACCGTGACGGATGTGGGTTGTAGTTTGACGCTAGATTAAAAATAATTCTCGTTTTTTTTTTATCTATTACCATTTGATACGCTCGAAATTGAACTGAGGTTGAAAAGTGTTCTTTCTAGAAAAATTATTATCTGTATTTTTAACTAACAAGACAACAATTAAAATAAAAAGATGTTTTAAACTTTTAGTCATTTTATGCCATCCCGATTTTAGTGTAGGTCTAAGCTCAAAAGGGCTTGAACCCAGGGCCATTAAACAAGATAATTAAAAAAAAATGTAGTGTCTATTTTTTTAAATATTCATTTCACTTGTAAGTATCGTTCTCAGACTTCTTTGTGTAAAGCAATGATAAGTCATTTATCATTGCTTTACACAAAGAATTTACTGTCTGTGCCTTATTTTTGATATTTACAACTTTCGTAACTACTTACGACGCATCTGTTACCTGGTTACAAGGTTGCTTTATATCGCTCCCGATAGTAAAACTTACAAATGCAATCCTCGCTTCAAACATAGTAACATTTACCTAAGTTACCATACGTAAGCTACATAAGTCACTCACAGCGACAACTCCCGCGTAATGAATATTATTGACGCTATTAATAGTCAAAATAAATAATTGAATTACACACGATTTCCTTAATAAGTTATATGTTATAACTTATTAACATGGCAATAATGAAACGGATATGATACCCGGTTATGCGTCCAATAAGCGGCACATAGTATCCGACTTGTGCAATAACAAAACGCGAATTTTATTACACACAAGTCTTAAAATATTTTTTTTAATTAAAATAAAACGACTTCAAAAACTAATTTAATAGGTACAAATAAATTAAAAGCCAAAAAATAAATATTTTCTACAAAATTTTGAAGTCAATGCCAGTAATAACACGTTACTTGACACCGACTTTGAAACTTCAAAATGGAAATACGTAAACTTATTCCAGTAATTTTGATTTTAAAAATAAACCACTTAATCGATTTTGATGAAAATTCTATGGGACAAATCAAAGAGCACTTTCATTATTATATATTGCAAAATATTAAACACACTTCAATATTCGAAACATGTTAATTAAGAAACTTCCCTACTTATGTAGTTTAGATGACTTGATTTTTTTTGAATAATGTTAAATTCTTCATTTTATCAGAATAGATCAATAGGGTTGATACATTATTGCTTATCAGCATCCAAATATGGTCGTATTCCGACCACAAGTTAATATAATTTATTATATATGACTCATCAAGGACAAGGTATTAAAACATTCAGACCGTGTTTGTTTCAGGACACAGTCTGGACGATAAATTTAAGACTCGAGTATGACAAAGAGTAACAGAACTCTCAAGGGATCGGACAAAGGGATCTATTTCGATCGTATGAATCAGAATGCTTCTAGAACAATAAAGAAAATGAAAATTCCTTATACTAATTTAATAGCCCGACTTTACTTAAAAAAATATTACTTTCAAATAACTTCAAAAACGAAAATAACCAATTCGTAATGATGTTAATTAGTCTATGTAACATTTATGAGGGCGGGTTGGCGCAGTGGTTACTGCAACTAACTGAAGCGCTAACGATGTTGGGTTTGATCCCCGCTAACGGAAAGGATCTGTATTAGCCATACAGGTATTAGTCGTGATCAGGGTGTTTGTGTTGTGTGTTTTCGGACCCCCGACACAGGATAATGAGATCCTAATGGAGGCCATTGAACCTGAAGTGTTTATTTATTTTTATTTTATGTATAACTAGCTACCACTCGCATTTATAGTTACTGCGTCGCTCCTATGAGTCGTAGCGTGATGTAATATAGCCTATAACCTACCTCAATAAACGAGCTAACGCAAAAAGATTTTTTCAAATCGGATCAATAGTTTCGGAGCGATTTAATTTTTTTTGCGTTTGTGTAAAGTGATAGGCTATATTAGATCACGTTAAGACTTGTAGAAGCGAAACAGCGGGGCAACGCTAGTATTATAATAAAACTTCACATACAACTGAAAGTAGTATTAAACGAGGCGTGACGCTCTAAAAAATCATCCGTCCGTGTTAAAATTGCACACGCGAAGGAGACGGAACTATAGGTCACACATAAGTTAGAGCGAGATGGAATATGTATGTGAGAGATTGAGAAACATTATATGATAATAACGCGTTTGCGTTTTTACAAATAGTTTTTTAAACAATAACTCGGGAGTTTAATTTACAGGATAAGCACCTTCGCAGTTATGTGCTCCTAGTGACAGTTCATAACTATAGATCTAAAAAGAGGTAAAATTTGTAAGTTTGTATGTACGGGATAATCTCTAAAACTACTGATACGATTAAAAAAATGTTTTTGATTTGTATAGCTCGTTTCTTGAGGAAGGTTATAGGCTATATTTCATCACGCTACGACTTATAGAAGCGATGTAGTAATCATAAACGTGAGTTAAACCGCGGAGGGCAGCTTGTGTGTTATAGCCTCATAGATTTGGCAACCAGAACGTCGACCAATTTGGAAGACGTTGCCTAGCAACCTAACAAGTTTCTTCAGAGTATAAACAACAAGCCAATCGAGAAGTACAATTTTTTTCGTCAAATATTATTAATACTATAGCTAAATGCATTTTCCAATGTAAGATTTACAATAATAGACACAATCCCCGTGGGCCAACGCCATCTGCGCTACATTTGTTCATTATCTGTGCCCCCGCGTACAAAGATGGCCCCCGCTTCGATATATTTTAGGCGGGAAACGCCATCTTGTTTTTCACTTGACAAAGACATGACGTTTTAAGTATTTATTTACAATCGACTTTTTAAAAAGAGTAAAGAGTACTCAAAACGTATTATATTTGTATTTATTCTGGAGTTTGATTTTTAAATACCCTAAAGTATACCCTTTTAAGTAAAAGGGCGAAATATTTAATTCCTCCTCTTAAACACAATAATCATACACTTCTTAAAAAAATAAAACAAAGCAATTCAAAATTTAAAACACAAATAAACCATCACAAATCAAGAGACACGACGAAAAAGGCGGTAACTGACAATAATTCTAATTAAAATAATTGGGTCAAATTATTTTTTTTATCCCTGTAACGTGTCAGTAGAAACCCAGCATCCGAGATAACCGCAACCACGGGAAACGGATGCCAGTATCTCGCGACGGCCGCGGGATGTGAAACGTAACCCGTTACAACTCGATACAGTAATCGGACGTCACTTTCTTTACGTACAATACTTTTATTATATAAAATTTGTAATTGAGATTATTAAGTAATGTATAGGTATTAATAAATAAAATTGAATTGTCTGTTTGTTATTTCAAATTAACGGTTTTTGACTAAACGCTTATAAAAGTGCGGTACTAAGATAAAATAATCAATTTTTAATATTTTTGTCTGTCTGTTTTTTTCGGCTAATCTATGATACCGATTTTGACAGGACTTTCATTAGCAGTTAGCTAATATTATAAAGAGTAACTTAGGCAACTTTTTTTTAATTTTTCGCAGACGAAGTCGCGGTCACCAGCTAGTATCATAGTAAAATTGTAAGTACTGTCAGATTGTAATCTCGTTAGCGCTATTGTCAGCTGTCGATAAATTGTGAACTACATACAAAAGTTAGGTTAAATTTATTATTAGGTTAGGTTACATCATATAATAAATAAAAAAACTGATCTAACATAATTAGTTTACATCGATAAACATCGAAATAAGACTTTAGAATTAGGAGAAACCGACTACGAAAGTAAACTGTGTAATTTAGTTTTTAAATGTGGAAAAAAATGTTTACAATTTTACGATTTTGATTTGATTTGATTTGATTTGATTTGATGACATATATTCATATGTATATAAAAATATATTTACAGTAATACTTTGATACCTTATGTTTTTTCCTTCACATTCGTTATGTATTTCGAGTATTTCTACATTTCATCCTAAAATGAGGTCATGTTCCTCCCACGGTTAAATAATTACAGGTATTAGTCTCAACTTTTAAAACATGCCCTAAACAATGTACATAATTATGCTCATTAGAAAGAATGATGCAGCTACAAAGACGGTGAACATCTTTTGTATTGTGAATGAATGAATGGATTTGAACATATTGTATTGTCTATACTAATATTGTAAAGAAGAAAAATTTGTTTGTTTCCATTATTCCATTCCATTTTGGAGTAATCTCTGAAATAAATAAACCAATCCGTACATCCTAATATATTTTACTAGTTGTCCATTGCGGTTTCATTCGCGTTAATGGTTACTGCTTCGCTCCCATGAGTCGTAGCGTGATGTAACATAGCCCAGTAAATAAACTATCAAACACAGAAAGAATTCTTTATTTCGAACCAGTAGTTCCTGAGATTAACGCGTTCAAACAAACAAACAACAAAACTCTTCAGCCTTATAATAGTACTATAGATATAAACCATCGGTTCGATATTAATTTAACAACAAATTCCGCGGTTTCGCCCGCTGATGTATAAGCTATATTACTGTAAATTATCATCAAAATATGTTCAATAATTTTTACGTGAAACATTAGACCACTCACGAACTTTCGTAGCTTCAATAGCAGTAACATAGCACGATTACAAAACGTATCTAAAAAAAATTATTATCACGGCCGCGAAGCGCTCATATCGTGGGAACCGATAGAGCGTGCGTCCAACTTTAAGAATTATCATTAAGCCGACTATATCTCTGTCAAAATAAACTACAGATTAAAATATATGGTAGGTAACTACGGTGAAAGTGAATCGCGGTCTATTATTATTTTAACTTTGAACATTTTTTACCATATTTTTAAATGTTTATAGATATGAATCTATGTAGTATCTATGTCCAACTGCTGGGCATGGCCTTCTCTCTTATTATGGAGAATTTAGCACTTGAAAACACAGCGGTGCTAGCCGGGGTTTGAACTCGTGATCATCGGTTGAGATCGACGTGTTCTAACCATGGCCATCTCGGCCTTTTGGCTAAGATATAAATCCATGTGTATATGCATAAATAAAGTTATCGTCTATTATATAATATGGCGTATTTCTAGCCACAGATAGTAGTTAGATAAAAAATTATCGATTAAATGATTAAAATGAATAATTTTTTACGATGCAAAATTCATGTTTTCCTTTCGGGGTATCACCAAATAAAGATAAGTAAAGAAAAATGACTATAAGGTAATTCTTTCAACGCGCTCATATCTGAAAGCCTGATTAGTGCTTATTCAAGAAGGTATGGTAAAAAAAACACACTATGAGTCATTGGAGGAAGGCAGTAGCAGGAAACAGTTATGTTTAAGTTTTGTTCGCAGATATTCATCAGTCATACGGTTACCTAAGTAACCTTTATCAGGTTAGAGTCTTTATGTATCAGTTATGAGAGTGTAATACTCTCCTAACAGCAATATACACATATGAAAACGCGAGGCATTCTTAATCATACATATAAATGTATATGTCTAGCCATAAAACCTCACTAATCTTGAATATTTCTAGGCTAGACTTCGTTTGCGTAAAAACTTTCATTCCCTATTTCACACCTTCAAATTTGCGACACAAAGTAGCCTATGTCCTTCCCCAACGTCCAATCTCTACATATACCTAAACTCCTTTGAATTGTAATTGATTTGAGATTTAATACATAATCCATTTTTCCATCAAAAAGAAAACAGTAAAAAAATAACAAAATTAATCAACATTTCCCATAAACATTAATAAATAACGATTTATAACTAACAATTATAATAAAAATTGTACATTTAAACCCGAAGATCATGAAAGAAATCTTACTTTATAATGTAACTACTAACACATTACTATAATGACTCATCGGCGTGGGAAACAATTTGAAAGGCATCAATTTTATATGTAACATTCTTATTTACTTACGAATAGAGTTCAAAATTGTATAAATTCATAGTTTTAATGTTTTATAGGCGTAATTGTTTAATATATATAACGGTTATCTTTCGACGCGATATAATTAGAATAAGCTTTATAATTTATGGTTATAAATTTTGATGTTATTTATATTTTTATTAACTTACTTAACTATTAGATTTTGATTTACTTATCATAGGGTTATTATAATTGCTTACACAATAAGTTATACAAATTTGTGGCATAAATTGTTCACAAAATCTTAAAAATGCTACTTCGATACATCAAAATAATTTAAAAAAAAAACTCGAAATCATAACTCTCGTTCTGAGACAATTGGATAAAAATGAGAGCTAAAGCTTATAATCAACCTTCATATATCAAAAAAAAGCTTTAAAAGCGTTTAAATATTGTAAAAGCTCACAAGACCACTACAGAAAAGTACCAGGATAACATACCCTTGAAACAAGTTAAAAAAATAGACAACGAACAGACTTAACGGTTGAGCATCCGTTTCCCACGACGTAATTGTCACTTACACGGTACTCTCAACTTGAGCGGCCATTTTGTTTATTTTCAGCCTAAAGCTATACGATTGGTTTAAAATTAAATGTATCCCGTTATTTATCTATACGAATACATAGACCTAATTTATGTATTTCATACGTAGATGGTACACTTGGTAATATTACACTGAGACTCAAACAATCTGGTAAGTACCGAAAAAAAAACAATCCCATATTTATAGCAACACTGCCGTCAATAATACTAATATTAGCTCGATCAGTAACAAAGCGTTAGTAAAAAAAATATAATAATAGACCTTATATCAATGGTAATAAAAGCCAAACAAATAATCAAAAGCTAGTTAGACAGGTTATCCTTTATTAATTATTAATACCGTGGGAAGCGATCTCGCTTTCGTTTTGCGCTGTTGTTTTTTTTAAATACTGTTACAGAAACAAAACATGTACAAAACTCGTTCTAACCGAATAAGGTTGGGACATTTACTGTAAGGCCTATTTTGAAACGACACATATTTTATCTGTGCTAGATATACTTGTGACACTTCATGATTGAAAGTCTTAATAACAGATTATAAACGTTATTACAGAAATACTCTGCGATTTCACACGCGATATATTTCGATACTTACCGAATGGTTTGATTGTATGCTAACTGCTATGATTTTATAAACGGAAGGGTAATAATTCATAGCTTATATGGACGTTGATAAGCAATACTATCTCAAGCCTCACAGACTTCATTTTGAAAAAATTGTGTCTAAACATGTCAAATCTGTTCGTAATACATTTGTTTAAAGAACTATATTCCCATCATTTCATTTCTATTTTGATAAAATGTAAAGTGAATTTTAAAAAAAGTATATTAAAAACTTTTATCTAATAATAAGTTTTTCAAATATATGTGATTATTGTATAAATTGCAAATTATGGAACGTACTTGAAATTCTAAACATTAAATTAAAAAACTTTTTTCCGTACTTAATTAGCATTATCAAAATACATGAATATCTCCAAATTTTGTGGGTTGATACATTATCCATATATAACCACTCTCAATAAACGTAACTATCCAATGTGTTGTACATTCCTGAGATTATTGCATTGAAACAAACTGTACATCTTTAAATATTCGTTTAACCGCATCAAAACAAAGAGAAATATATCGTGTACATCATAAAATCATACAATTCCATCGCACGTAGATGATATCGCGGCGTTTTGTTTCACAATCGCCTTTCCCAGAGGCATCCTTAATAACGAACGCATACAAAAATAAACCATACCCCATGGCTTTAAAGTCTATATTTGTTTGAACACAGCTTTGTTTACTATAGTAGCTAGCACTTTTATTACTAAATCATTGTTTCATATGTTAATTTTATTAATGCAATATTTTTTCCAATTTCAAAAACAAAACAAAATGTCACTTACCACCTTTTGAATAATGACCGTCGTTTTTAAACGCAATCAATTACTCACTTTAAGTGCATCAACGTTGTATCGAGAATAGCGTAACGCATTTTGACAGTAACTGTTTACGTAATTAGAACGCTGGAGTTATTGCCGTCTCTTTCACACTCCACTGTAATCTCATCTCGCGTCCCGTACTAACGCTCTCACGGTTCGTGGGAACCTCACCTTTCGGTGCGATGTATCGATTTATTCTGTCATTGGATACCGATTTGAATTCGGGACCTCTCGATTACGATTCTATTGGTGTTTGTTTTCTTTTTTTTAATTGACAGGAACTTGATTATTCCCGCTACCTTATAACGCGTGAAAGAAAAAAAAAACTTTTTTATTCATAATTTTATATTTTAAATCACATAGGTACGAGAGAAGACATCTGACATGTTTCTTTACTTGATACGTACCTAGGGTTAAAAGTTATTTTTAATTTTTTTTATTACTATCTATAAAATTTATAAATGGTAATAATAAAAATAAAAAAAATAAAAAACAAATTTAACCCCTGGTAATCCGGCCCCTGTCTAGTCGATGCCGATATATAACATATCCAAACAAATTTCGGCATATTCCCGCCAATTTTGTCGGATTACAAGGTTCTTTTAAAAACTTCCGGACTACGGAGGTCTCATTTGCCAAAGAACACTGCCAGTATTCGATAATCCGACAATGACCTGGAAAATTGTCGAATAACCGCGAGTCAACTATAATATGAGTTAAGAATGACCAGCTAAGTACCAGGCGATTATGAACCGCGAAGACATTCCGAGAACGCTTCCTTCAACATTCTCCGCACTAGACCACTTTCCGTCCGATCCGTGAAATACCTTTATTAGATTCACACGCTTTCATTGGAGCCTTTACGGGGAGAAAACGAAGTTGTTAAATACTATTACTATAATAATGTAAACAAAAATTCTAATGGTTGTAACGCAAAGTGAACTAGAATTAAAAAAAAAGTGGACTTTATGGTTCATCTTCTATTTAACACAAATACAGCCCTCATTTGTTTTGTGTTTAATTAAACAACAGGACAAGGTTCTAATAATAGGCGAGTCATATTTGGACGCTGATAAGCAATACTGTGTTAAGTAACATGGATTTTATTTTGAGAAAATGGCGTCTCAAGATTTCAAACCCATTCTTAATAAATATGTTTGAAGAAGTATATATCCATCTTTTATTTTGTTTTGTGATACAAAGTATAATTAATTGAAATCAGGCTGACATATTTAATGTATTATCTAATAAAAAGTATTTGAAATATTTGAGAATATAATAAATAGCAAAATATGGAACGCACTTGAAATTCGAACCAATTAAGAATTTTTCCGTACTTATTTAGTTTATTAGTTCAATTCTTTTTAATAATGTTATGTTGGTGATTCAGTATCAAAAGACATCAATAACTCCGAATTTGATTTTTTGTGGGTTGACACATTATTACTTATCAATTATCTAGGTAACCTTACGAAAGCTGCGTGGCTATATAAAAAAAAGGCATTAACAGTAAATTTATTTAGATTTAAAGCAATGGCAAAAAAACTTATGTAAAAGTTCATGAAAGTTAATAATATGCCGTGCGAAGCTAGGGCGTGCAACTAGTGTTAAAAAAAAAATTAAAAAAAATCCTACAAAATGTTTAGAAATATATATGGTATCATATATGTAATGATTTTTATATATATAATCCATTAAAAAGTACCAGGCTATCATAACGCAGCAACAGGTGAAATGAACATTAAAATGTGCCGGAAGCAGAACATCTTGCAATTGTAATACAAAAGAATTAGCGATTCACAACTTGTTTACAAACGCACATATTATTTAAAGTAATTCGAAATACGATTTTCGACCTTGCTCCTTTAAAAATAGGGATTAAAACAAATTGATTTTTAGTTCTATAATCTCGCATTGACGTCTCGATTCCCACGCGCGTGTTCTTCGAAGTTCGAAATTTGAAAAATTTTTCAAAAGGGTTAACCATTAACATCTGGTGGCCAGTAACAAGCAAAAAGGTTTCTATTATTTTATTATCTGTGGTTGTGGGCAATTTTGAAATATATTTTTAAATAATAACTTTTAATATTTGTTCACATTTTAAACGCTTTCGTGGAGTTAACAGGAAAACGAATACAATTACAATAAAAAAAAATACAAGAATTTAATATAATTACAAAGGAAGTGTACTCATTTAAACGATTACACAATTCAATGTTTATAAAAAAAAATAAAGCACAAAACTGTCAAAATGACATTTGTTTTTTTTTTAGACAAAGATCAAGGTATACGAATATACTTCCTATTTTTTTTTTTTGGTTTTAGTATTTAAATAGACTGTACTTTTTAAACAAGAAACATCTTCACTAGATCGTTAGATCATTACGTTCAACGCGATCGTGATCGGAATAAATGCGATTGCATTGCGCATGCGTACATCAACCTATTCATCTAGTTTACAGTGGAACATTAAAAAGGTAGTAAAAAGTAGTGTCCGCCATTTTATGTCATTTCGAAACGAGAATATACATCGTGTTATTTTAATGCGAACACAAAATGAATATGAAAAAAATATCATCAAAATCGATTCAGTAGTTTAGTTTTAAATCTATATAACTAGAATAAATATGTCACTCAAGTAAAAAAAACATTCCTTTCTTTTGAACTCAGGTTCTTTTTTTTAAAGTTTTGAAATGTTGTAGGCTATATAACATCACTTTACTATCAAGTAAAACCGCAAAACACAAGTTATTAATTTTACATTACATTCTAATTTCAAAACATCCTCAACACGGTGTTACCAGACGAAGGAACACACCTAAATCAGCCAAGTAACGTCACACGGAGTAAAATGGCATTATTACGTAACAGCCCATCCCGTAACGACTTCTCGTAAACCCATCCCACGACCCCGTGACCTCAGCGAGCGAGAAACCTGCTGGGCTCCTCTGATTTCCTGGTACTAGACTTACGCGGAAAATTTGTGACTAAGCCTTTTTGTACATGAAAATCAATTGTTTCGAGAGTTCCTTTGGGCGGAGCGAATCTATATACTAATATTATAAAACTGAAGAGTTTGTTTGTTCGAACGCGGTAATCTAGTACTATGTACTAATGGTTCGAATTTATTTATTGAGGAATGTTATATGCTATATTACATCACGCTACAACTCCTAAGAGCGATACAGTAACGATAAACGCGAATGAAACCGCGAGGGACAGCTTGTTTTATATATGCGAAGTTCCCTGAATCTATTTCAAAATATATGGTGCCATTTGACAGGTACATTATTCTAAATGATTATATTTAATGTATATACGCGTATTTTTTATAAAAATGTACTTCAACACGAGCAAAAACCTTAAAAAACTGACCAACAATTTATATTTAAAAAAAAAAGTAAAACACCATGAAAATTCGGTTAATTCGAAATAACGGTAAGTCAAAAATCATCACTAACCGTAACACTAGCGTTACGAATAGCTGAAATTATTATTCACAAACTTTTGCTCGCGACATTGCCCTAATAATGTAGATTTTGGTTCCAAATGATACCATAATTTTTGAAGTAGATTGACAATACTTGTGAGACACTAAAACTTAAACCCTATTCACATTAAACTTATTCGCTTCATTGTTTTAAAGCGTAGACATAGATCATGTACACATCTCATAATATTTCTGTCTCATTCGTTAAAACGCCGTTAGACAGAGACGAAAGACATAAGGCCTATCACCAAGCAATTACAAAGACGAGACAGCGGCCGTAGATCACGCATTCGAAATCCGAAGACCGATTCCGCGCTAATGATCGTGAGAAACGGCCGAGGAATTCCCGGCGTTCCGAAAATTTCGAAATCCGAACGTCCCTTCCAATGTCGCCAGTTGCAATCCCATTTTTAAAACGAAACAAGTCAACGAAACTTCAAATTACGAGTGACTGATTCGAATCGTTCGATATTTTAATTGATAAAAAAAAAAAACAAACAAATTCCGCAAAAATTACGAGCGATAAATTCAAATGATTCGATATTAAAATTCCTAAACGGAAAGAACTGGCCGCTGAGAAATTTACAGTTCAGGCGTTCAGCTGTTTGCGAAATGTCAAATAATTTTTTTTTTCAATGGCTATTCGAGACGATAAACTTAATCCATAGCGAATGTCCCATCTGCTGTTTCCATCTCTTTCACGCGTATAGAAATAGAGCGAGCGAGAGCACCGCAGCTGGCTATGATAATAGTAACCTTTGAAAAGGATGTAAGATATTAAAGTATTTGAGAGAGAAAAGGACAAATATAATTTAAGGAAAGGTGTTACGACAGCTGATGTTGATATTTTTTTTCTAATAAATTACACTTTGAAATACGTACATTTATTTATACATAAAACTACCACTAACCACAGATAAGAATGAGAGATAGAAATTATCGATCGAATTATTGGGCTGAATCGTTATTATAAAAAAATTATAATGTAAAATAATGTTCGAAAAATTGGTCTTTTCGTTTCAGGTATTGTTACCTGAAACGAAAAGACCAATGTTAGGAATATTTCGACCATAATTTAATTAAATTGTAAGTCTTTACATTATTCAAGTTCTATTGTCAAATAGTATACTTGACAAAATTAAAAAAAAAATTGAACAAACTTCAAAACTTAATAGGCACAAATAAACTAAAATGCAAACAATAAATATTTTTAACAACATTTAAGTCCTCACTTTCGTAATGCACTCTTCTTTACTAATATAAGAAATGAGAGCGAATTTATGTGCGAAAAAAACCTGAAACCCTGAACTCATTTTAAATTATTTAATTTTACTACCATTGAAAGATGCACTATTCTAGATGGTCATAAACTAAATTTTATGTATACGAGGTAATAATATAAAATACTATGTACGGTTGAAACTAATAATATTTAATAATAATAACAATCGAAAAATGTAAACCCAAGTTGTCCCGAACGTCTTATCAGCACGGTAGCTTATCAGTCCATGCTCTGTCTCGCTTATTTGTATGAAAGCGATCGTGTCGTCTCGCTCGCTCTCATTTTCAAACGCCAGCTGTTTTGCAACGGGACACCGGGGGCGTGCGCTTGCGCGGATGGGCAGGGTTGTCAAACGCGAAAATATGTAATATATATATCTATATTTTTAATTATGTAATTATTTCGTAATTAATAATTAAGATAATATGTGCAGTAAATTCTAATTCAAGCTTTTTCATATAACGAGAATTTCAAATAAATATGGCTTATTTATACTTAACATAAAAATTATATTTCGTCATCAAAAATCATATTATATAACCAAACTATCATATGACCTAAAGATAAGTTTTAATAATTTTAAAGACTTCCTAAATAATTAACAATTAAAATAACAATGCATTATTAACAATATATTTTTTTCTATTGAAAATAAAATTCATCCAACTGGCAACCCTAGCAGTCAGCTGCTCACACACCGTTCGATTTTCAAAAGCAAACAGCTGTCTTGAAACTTTTTTTAAGGCGACCTTCTCGAGGCTAAGGCCCGCATAAGAACGAATGCGGGATAAAAAAAAACTTGCATGGATACAATATTACGTAAAAAAAATTTTTTTTTGGTGAGACTATTGAACTTTAAGATGATCCTTAGCGTGTCTTCTTTGTACAAAATAAAAAAAGACGCTTTTGATACATACGTACATATATATGTATGTACAATACGTTACGCCACATCGAATTTAGATTGCAACAGCCTGTAAATGTCCCTCGGCTGGGCAAAGACTTCCTCTCCTATTAACGGGAAGGTTTAGAGCATAATTCACCACGCTGCTCCACAGCGAGCCAGATATACATATGTCAAATTTCTCCCAACAATGAAATATTCATAATACTAAATTTACTTTTTCGAAACATCGACCTAATTGCAAACCTACAAATAACAATGGAACAGTCGGTTCAAAAACAAAACTAAAAATACATAAAGAAATTAAACCTCCATAGGAACAAACTTATGCATAAGCCTCTTTAATCATTAAAAGAAACAAAAAAAAGTCGTGACTCAAACGTCCATTAAGTTTTGAAGCTCAATCGTAAACGAAGGTAAACGCATTATGATTTCTCTTAAACACCACGAACAAGGCACACCAATACCTCTTTCACGACTAAAAACAAAAAAAAAACGATTCACGCCATATTGGAAAAAAAATTACGCATGTATATATATACATATATGTATACATGACTAGCGGCCCCTAGCGATTTCACTCGCGCGTAACATAGGACTTTCATACAAGCTTCCAACCCCGTTTTCCCTACTTAGGGGCCGAATTTTGAATCCCAAAATCGCCTCTTAACAAGCACCTAAGTCCTAAAAAGAACCCCCATGCAGAATTTGAAACTCCTAGCACTTGTAGTTTCTGAGATTTCGTGATGAGTGCATTATTATCTTTTCGCTGTTATCTGTTGTTTACGATTTCGCTCGCGTTTATAATTACTGCTTCGCTTCTGAGTCGTAGCGTGATGTAATATAGCCTATAACCTTCTTTAATAAACGGGCTATCCAATGCATACAAACTTACAAACAAATTTTAACTCTTTATATATATTAGTATTGAAGTATTGATAAGACTAGTGAACGAAGCAGGGTAAATGCTAGTTACACTATTCATTCTTATGTCATACACGTTCCCTATTATACCCGAAACTTAGCAATTAAGTCAAAGTACATCTGGCGTTGACGGCTTCCGGTAAAGCGTTTCCTCGACATCTGGCTTATTATTTCGCACTTCGCCTCTTTTTCTTTTCAAACGTCACGTGTTTCGCATTAAAAAAAAAGTTTGTACACAAATTGTTTTGGAATTCTTTTGTTCTATTATTAAATTTTAAATTAAGCGACCGACTTCAAAAAAGGAAACCCATTTCATACTGTTCGTCATTTCACACTTGTAAAAAAAAGTTTAGGTTATACTTTTAGATTGTTCACAATAAAATTTCCATCAAAATCGATGCTTTCGAATTTCTTTCTTTTTAAAACGCTTAGTTATGATACCTTTGCCAAGTAGTGGGATAGCTCCCACACTGGCCTTTATTATATTAGTAACCATTACCAATTCATACATACCAATTAACTTCGCAATACAAAAATTGTAAAATTTTTTTACATACTTTACTAATTAAAAGTTAAACAATTTTTAACCAGTTATCATAAACGCTAATTACAAACAAACTCGCAAGGTGTGGGAGCAGATGTTTAAAAAAAAACATGACAGGTGGCACGCGCCATGATGGAATTAAGAAACGAGTACAAAGATGGAGAAGATACTTGACATTATAAAAGGGGGAAACTACTTTAATAGCAAAATATGTTATTTCGATTTCTTGAATGATATATTTATTCCAATTATTTCGATTTGAAAACCAAGCCACTGTATTGATTTTGATGAAATCTCTGTGGCACCAATGCGAGAGATATACTATTTAAAATGAAAAAAGAATGAACCAAATCTAGTCGTTTTCGATACGGTTAACATACATAAAAAAAGTCTCCAACGAATTGAGAATCTCGTCGTTTTGGAAGTCGGTTTAAAAGAAGGTATGTCTTATTCTGATGTATGAACTATATTACTGTTAGGTTTCATCAAAATTGGTTTAGTAGTTTTTGCGTTAAAGAGTAACAAATATCCTTTCGTAATTTGTCATTATAATAGCAGATGGTCACATGGGAAAAGAATATTCACAGTTAAAAGGCATAGTTAAAACATGTAATATTATACTTAAAGAGGATCAGTTTAATATGAAACCTTTTCCTAATAAAGAACCGTCATTAAAACATAAACATTAAAAAAACATTTACCGTAAAACCAACATGGCGTCATATGTGTCTTGACCGATAGATATTCAGAATAAAAGTTATTATATAGCCAAAATATTATCATAAAAATACTTTAAAAGAAATACACACATTAAAACAAATATAACTATTAAATTAAGTAACACCAGATCATGAAGCTTCTGACTTCTTAAAATTAGTTGAAAAGTTCTTTTTTTGATTTAAAATTGCATTGTCATCAATTCTTAATGCATAACTACTATTTAGATCGCCACAAGAAAATAGAATTAAGAAACTCCATTACATTACATACAAGTTAATTTAACAAAGAACATAGAAAAAGTCACTTCACTCACCGTAAGAATTTGCTGTCAAATTATATAATTCCATATCGTGCGTATATATTTTATCATCACTATTATAACATAACAATCACTTATAACGCGTACAATTTAAATAAAGCAACGACCGAAACTGAGGTTAACTACGCCGATTAAAAAAATTACATAAAATGAGGGTAGTCACAATATTTTTACGTCAATGATAGGCGATACCGAAATGATAGACGAGAGTCATCGTGTCTATTTGCGATCTTGTCAAAGGATGTTACATATTATATGGGTGCTGATAAGCAATAATGTGTTAAACCCACAAAAAGTCAAATGATTATATATTGATGTCTGATAGTGCGTCTTGTATTAAACATCCTTCAAAAACTTTTAAGGCCATATAAACTAGATAACTAAGGAAAAAAGTTTCTTAATTTAATGTTTCGTGTATTGAAGTGTGTTCAATGTTTTGCAATACGCAATAATCTATGGAAAAACTTATTATTAGACACATATATTTGTTATACGAATCTGCTTTTAATTCATTATACCTTTTATCAAAATAGAAACGGGAAGATGGATATATACTTCTTCAAACAAATTTGTTAAGAATAGGTTTGAGATGTTTAGACGCCATTCTATCAAAACGAAGTCCGTGCGGCTTGACATAGTATTGCTTATCAGCGTCCATATATATATATATATATATATATGTATCTTGCAACACTGTCTTATGTCCAAAACAATCTTAATAATTTTTGTGTACAATTTAATGTTTCATACTCCATTCTAGAGATTATTTTTCGTACTAATGACGAAAATTAAGTTACACTATTTATATTTCCGTTATAAGAGTATCCGTTTTAAGTAACTAACGCGTGTTTTTGTCGACTATTATGTACACTAATATCCTACTGTATCCTCCGTTTAAATAACCACAAATTACGCTATTATATATAGTATATAGATAAATGAATGAAGCTAATCTTATTTTAGATAGTAACATTTAAAAAACGGCAAATTTAAGTTACGTTTAAGCTATGAGTTACTATTCATAGCATCGATTTAACAAATAATTAATCATCTCTTAGTCTAGGTGCGTAATACTTTTTTAAATCGTGTTTTGATAATAAAGACATTTCTGAAGGTTTAAATATTAAACATCCATATATTACATCCCTACCGATACAGATTAGATACAAAAAAAACCGTTAAAAACGGTCCCCTGCTATCGTTTTTACGATTCGTTAACCGTAACACTTCCTTCGCTGTTTTTTCAAAAAAAAAATATATTGCCAATTTCTATTTATTAAACTAAAAAAAAAACGTTTTTATTATTGAATCCTTACCTAATCCGATTTTCTTTTTAATCTTCTTCAGGACCTTCATTTTGGATCCCTTTTTGTCCTTAACGGGGGTCGTTTCCTGTTCCAAAGCCATCGGCGGCAGGACGAGGGTCTGGGGCGGCATCTGAGCCCCGTGCCCTGAAGCCCTGGGGCAGGCCGGGCAGTGACACGAACCCCTAGCCTGCCTCAGGCTTACGCAGCTACTGACACCCATCATTTATACGGTTGAACGAAACGAAATTATATAAAAAAAATAATAAAAATCTAATTCATATACATTTCCACAAAACACGAAACTTTTAATACACGATTCGCTACAGTCACGTCAACACTTCACGCGTGAATTACGTTTTTAACGAACGTTTAACGCGACGCGAGAGACGTCCGCACGCGACGGGGCCTAACGGCGGAGTGACGCGACGTTGTACTCGAAGCACCGAGACCCATAAACATTACCGACAGCTGCACTTTACTGTTCTAACAGACGAAACTCAACCTTAATTCAAAATAAAAAAACTCAATTCCGATTGGACGTGCGTAATACAAAAAGACGTTTCAGCGTTTGACAGCAGATGCGCACGCAACCAGCCCTTAATACGGCTTTCTCGTTTTATTTCGATAGGCGCAAAAGAAACAGCGTTCGACATCTTGGAGGGTTAGATGTTTAGGGATCCTTTGTTAGGGAACCTGTGTTATTTTTTTGCAAGGACAAAGTACGCTTGACGCTTGGACCAATTTATTTCATAAAATTTATTTTAATATATAAATTAAGAAACGATATCATATAGCTAATATACAGCTTAAATGCAAGTGCATACATTTTATACAAAGAATAAAATAAACAATTCTAACAATTGGACGCAGATAAGCAATACTGAGTCAAGCCACACGGACTTCATTTTGAGAAAATGGCGTCTAAACATGTCAAACCTATTCTTAATACAGAAAAGAATTATATCCATCGTTTCTGTTCTATTTTGATAAAATGTTAATTAAATTAAAGCTTAGTATACTATACTATAATAAAAAGTTCAATACAATTATGAGATTTTATAAATAAAAATATCACCAAACATAAAAATATTCGAAACGGTTGCATAATTTTTCAGAATTCGATAGTACCTGTTTTTACAGATAAGCATTTTTAAAAATATTTCTACTTAAGTAGTATGAAAAGAAATAAATACACGTGATCTTAGTGGGAGGCTAGAACAAAACCTCCCCATGTATAACGAAGGGGATGGATTAAGAAGTTGCTAAAGACAGTCCTAAATTTTAAGATTAAGTTTCTGTTAGATTTCCCTCCTACTGCTTACTTGGATGCTGATAAGCAATAATGTGTCAACCCACAAAAAGTCAAATTCGGAGATATTGCTGTATTTTAATACTGCGTCACCTATTACATTATTAAAAAAATTGATGTAATATAAACTAAATAAGTACGGAAAAAGTTTCTTTAGTAATTGTTTCGAATATCAAGTGCGTTCCATATTTTGCAATTTATACAATAATCTTAAATCACAATAATCTTTAGTAAATTAAATATATCAATCTGATTTAAATTAATTATATATTTCCTCAAAAAATAAAGGAAATAATTAATTCTTAAGACATATTTATTAAGAATAGGTTTGACATCTTTCGGTGCCATTTTCTCAAAATGAAGTTCGTGTGGCTTGAGACAGTATTGCTTATCAGCGTCCACTTAAGGTTCACAAACGGGAGCGGATGCGCATGCGCAACCGATCCCGCTACCTCCACTATATCGACACAGTATTGTTTATCTACGTTCTTATAAAATACGTTATCTGTATATCCTGTCCTAACTTCAAATATTTTTACATCATAAGCGTTCACCCATCCAAACACGATCTAGATCACCGTCACTTAACCTCAGCTCGTGTCACCGAGGAAGTATTAATAAGTGGAGTTATAAGTTAATTGACTTAATTAGTTTAGTAATTATGAGGTCTGGAACTGACTTTCCATTTAAGTCGTTACACGACATAATTAACCGATTGTGAAAAAGGATGTGCTCGTATTATAATCACTTTTATTATTTCTGCTAAATATATAATATTGACCGCTGCTTCGTCCGCGTATAATTACTAGGACGTTGATAAGCAATACTGTGTCAAGCCACACGGACTTCATTTCGAGAAAACGGTGTCCAAAGATGTCAAACCTATTCTTAACAAATATGTTTGAAGAAGTATATATCCATCTTTTATTTCATATTTTGGTAAAAGGTTTTATGAATTAAAAGCGTCTGTTTTTAATTCATAAAAAAAATTATTTTTAGATAAAACTTTTCATTATACAAAGATTGGTAAATTGAAAAGTCTTATCTAATAATAAAATTTTCTAGTATATCGGATTTTTTTATATTGCAAAATATGGGACACACTTAAAAATTCGAAAGCACTAAATTAAGTCACTTTTCCTTACTTATTTCATTTAGATGACTTAATTTCTTTTAATATTGTTAAATACGTGACGCAGTATCAGAATACATCAATATCTCCGAATTTGACTTTTTGTGGGTTGACACATTATTGCTTATCAGTATCCACGTACGATTTAGAAAGAATTAGCGAAATCGGTTCTCGAGATTTGCGGTTAGCAACACGTTCAGCGATTCAATTATATATATTATAGACTAGCATCCGCCCGCGACTTCGTCCGCGTGGAATAGTTACTTTGGGCTAATAATGCATTATTTTAGAACAAATTTGGTTAGCATAAAAAAGGTTATAGTGAGCTAACCTTAAAAGATAGACTTATGCTGTCGCGGACTTTTTTTTAGAACTTTTAAAGGAGAACAAACCTGTCATACATGATTTTTGCGAAACTTTAACCGTTTACTCAGCGCACGCAGCGTAAGTTCTCTCAATAAGAAAATATCCCCCGACTATGAAACATTCTTTATTGGTGCTCCGCTCTTTTTGGTCTTAGCGTGATAATATATAGCCTATAGCCTTCCTCGATAAATGGGCTATCTAACACTGAAAGAATATTTCAAATCGGACCAGTAGTTCCTGAGATTAGCGCGTTCAAGCAAACAATCAAACAAACTCTTCAGCTTTATATATTAGTATAGATTACTAATTATTATTAGTAAGTACCTTATTTAACTAATAACTGAATTCGGTTTAATTTTAAGTTCTAATTATTTAGATACTCGATAATGATTATAGTCGAAATTCGACTATAATCATTATCGAGTATCGAGTCGACTCTCACTAGATTTTTTAACCGATATCCAAAAAAGAAGGAGGTCGAAAACGGCTGGATCGATTTGGTTAATTATTTTCTTGTTTTAAAGCGTATACTCTCTCACTGGTCCCGTAGAACTTTCATCAAAATCGATTTAGTAGATCATTAAGTAAAATCGACTCGAATTAGTTAACAAGTTTTATCGTACGAGTAAACGAAATTGTATTTTTATCCTTTAAAGTATGTTTTATTCATTTTGATTAATAAATTATAAAAAAAACCGCAAAAAAAATTGAAACCGATGAAATATTTGGACGCTGATAAGCAATACTGTGTCAAGCCACACGTACTTGATTTTGAGAAGATGGCGTCTAAACATGTCAAAACTATTCTCAATACATTTGAAGAAGTATATATCCATCTTTTCTCTTTTATTTTCATAAAAGGTATAATGAATTATAAGTATTGATATAATTAAAACTTTTATCATATAATAAGTTTTTCTACTATTTGCAGTTATTGTACAAATCGCAGAACATGGACGTTCGTCACATTCGAAACATTAATTAAAGTAACATTTCTCCGTACTTATTTACTTTATATGACTTTAAAAGTTTTTGAATAATAATTAATACGTAATGCATTATCAATATCTCCAAATTTGACTTTTTGTGGGTTGACACATTATTGCTTATCAGCATCCTTGTATATATTTATGTATACCCGATGAAAGCGGTGATGGTAAACATTATATAAACATAATTTCTCCTCAAATTAACGCGAGTGTAACCGCGAAGCGAAGCTAGTTAAAATTTATTGTGATCGAATTTCGACCAATCAGCGAGCTGGTGTATTCTAAAAGGTCTAAATCCAAAGTCCTTTCGAAATCGTCAAGCCTTAGCCAGATGTAAAGTGCACCTTGCAGGCTCCGCCATCTGTTGGCGAGGTTAGTGACCTACTAATAAAGGCGACGAATTGAATTTGTCAAAAAAAAAAAACATCTTTTGATCTTAATATTATTAGCAAATGACTGGGTTAATATTGTGAATTTGCGTGTTTAAGTTTTTATTGGACGAGTTTAAGTGAAGTTTCATCAAAATCGATTTAGTAGTTTTTACGTGTGAGTAACTAATATCTATACATACTTACAAATGGACGTTGATAAGCAATACTGTGTCAAGCCACACGGACTTTATTTTGAGAAAGTGGCATCTAAAGATTTCAAACCAATACTTAACAAAGTTTGAAGACATAATTATATAAACATCCTCTTTTTTCTGATTTGATTAAAAATATAATGAATCACGAGCAGATTGATACAATAAAGAACTTTGTGTAATCCATCACAATCCACTTTCATTTTAAATTAAGTAAAATAATCAATAATTCAATACTCATCAATTCATGATCTTTCTTGCCTTCGTAATTGTTTAAAAAGATATATATACATATACGTGTATTTATCTAATAATAAGTTTTTCGAATACATGAGATTATTGTATAAATTGCAAAATTTAGTACCACTTGAAACTCGATACATTAAATTAAGAAACATTTTTTTTCGTACTTATTTAATTCTAATAGCTTGATTTTTTTTAACTAATGTTAAATGGGTGACGCGTTATATAAAATACGTAAAATACGTCAATATGTACTATTTTCAAACAAAAAGTCAACTTATCTACACTACAGACGTACCAGATAATTGAACCAGCTCACTATTCTAATAATAATAATCATCAAAACATAACATCTTAATATCAAAGCCAGATGCGCACGCGCCAAATGCCGGAAGCCATTTTGGGCTTTCACAATACGAAAAAAAAAAAACATATGTTGCGATTCGGTCTCTTGCGCGTGCGCACCTTTGGTCCGATCTCAATACGATTGTCAATAGAAACAAAATTTCTATTAAATGTATCACATTTTACACCGACATCAAAAATAGAGGATCTGTATTTGATCTATATGTAGGGAAAGCATGTTCGCGGTTTTGTTTTCGTTTTTGAATGAATAATATATGGACGCTGATAAGCAATACTGTGTTAAGCCACATGAACGTC
Organism: Hypolimnas misippus; assembly: GCA_037950945.1. Classification (NCBI taxonomy): domain Eukaryota; kingdom Metazoa; phylum Arthropoda; class Insecta; order Lepidoptera; family Nymphalidae; genus Hypolimnas; species Hypolimnas misippus. The sequence continues at coordinate 6,367,423 of JBBEEQ010000002.1, forward strand.
ATTTTGAGAAAATGACGTCTAAAGATGACAAACCTATTCTTAACAAATATGTTTGAAGAAGTATATATCCATCTTTTCTTTTATTTTTTGATAAAAGGTATATTGAATAAAAATTAGATTGATATATTTAATATATTATCTAATAAAAAGTTTTTTAAATGTTTGAGATTATTGTATAAATTGCAAAATATGGAATGCACTTGAAATTCGAACCAATTAATTAAGAAACTTTTTTCCGTATTTATTTAGTTTATATGACTTCAATTTTTATTAATAATGTTAAATAGGTGATGCAGTATCAATATACATCAATATCTCCCAATCCGACTTTTTGTGGGTTGACACATTATTGCTTATCAGTATCCATATAAGGACGATTTTAGTATATTATAATATGCATGCTAGCATTCCGCCCGCGACTTTATCTGTGTGTAAATCGGTTATATCGCTCCCGGGATTAAAAGTATCGAATGTCCATTTAAAATCGCAACGCAATCAGTCCAGTAATTTTGAGTTTATCTTACAAACCTACATATGGATGCTGATAGGCAATAATGTGTCAACCCACAAAAAGTCTGCTTCGGAGATTGATGTATTTTGATATTTAGTGACCTAATAATTAAAAAAATTGAAATTATGCAAACTACGTAAGCATGGAAAAACTTTCTCAATTTAATGCTCAGAGTTTCAAGTGCGTTCCATATTTAGCAAAGTATACAATAATCTCATATATATGAAAAACTTCTTTTTAGATAAAACTTTTCATTAAACCAATCTGCTTCAATTCGTTATACCTTTTATCAGAAAAGTATAGGAAAGGTGGATATACGTCTTCAAACATATTAATCAAGAATAGGTTTTACATCTTTAGACGCCATTATTTCAAAATTGAACCTGTGTGGGTTGACATAGTATTGCTTATCCATATAGTCTATTTTCATTTACTGGTCTTCCTTGGTAACATTACTTTTAACGCATCTCGCTAAGTTTCAAATTTTTCATTATAAACTTGTATTATAAAAAAAATATTCAGTTCAATCGTTCAATCGATAATTTCTTATCTAACTCTTACGTGTGGCATACGCCATATTCGTCTGCTGAATAGGACAAATAAAGAAAAAAATAAGCCAAGTAGCTGTTAGGAATATATCATAAAAGTAAATAATACTGTATTTTGTCTATGGTAGCTCGTTGATCAGTTAGTTATTATTATTATATATCGGCAGTACGCACCCTCCCTCTCTCTAGGATAGATTGCTCGTCTTTACTCTCAGAAATATATTCATAATTACGAATAAACAAGTAACTAGAACCCCAGAAATAACTTAACAGTAGCCTTTATAACGAATAAACTCAAAATATAATAACAACTATGTACAATAAAACCTGAAAAAAACCGACTTCGAAAACGAAACGAGTCAACTAAAAAGTATACAATAGATATTTTAACGACATTTTGAAGTCTGTGGTAAGTAAAATATATGAAACCATTTGAATAAATCATCCACTAAATTAAAATTATTTATTTAAAAAAAAAAAAAAAAAAAGAGTTTCTCTCCGGCGGGGAATCGAACCCCGGTCTCCCGCGTGACAGGCGGGGATACTGACCACTATACTACCGAAGACTATGAAAGTCGATGCGAAATACTGACTCGCGTTCAGAACACTACATACACAATAGTATAATGACGTGGCCTGTAGTAAAATGACGCATGGTCATTGGTCATAGTATAGTAAAATATTGATAACGAATGTTAAATTCGACAGATTAATAAAGATTATTTTCAATTTAATTCTTTGGTAATGGCTTTTAGTTGTGCGAATTATACACATGCTATTTCGCCAATGTCACGTGGAATGGAGAAGACACGATGGAGATTGATCGGTAGGGTCACGAACCGACCTTAACTAAATTTTGAAAACACCCTAAAATAGTGTAAAGAATGAATATTTTAAATTGAATATTAAAATAAAAAAGTATATATATTTACGTAACAGCAAATAATACAGAACAATAATGATTGAAAAGACAAAATTCATTACATCCTCCATGAATAACCAATTAGACGAGAATTACGCTTATGAGTTTTGATATCAAATTTTCATTTTCCCGCATTGCTTTACATCTGAAAGAATTTACTATCAGAGTATTTTTAAGTCACAGCTTTCGTAACTCAACGCATCTGATACCAGGTTACAGAATTATTTTATATCGTTCTCGAGAGTAAAACTCACAAATGTAATTCACGCTTTAGATATAGTAATGCAAATACAATTAAAAACCGATAAATAATTAGAAATAATTAATTAACTCAACATACGATTAAAATGCAAATTAAAAAAAAAATTAAATTCCTCGCGGCAAGGACGATCGCGGCCATTTGCAAAAAAAAAAAATGGCGCCCATCTGTCGTCGCGGCACGCGAGACACGCGTGGCCATTCTGTTAAGCTATTATGAAAATACTTCGACCTAGCATGTGTTGAGCACTTTCTTGTTCATTATGCAGGTATTCATTTTATTTTTAACCGACTTCCAAAACGATGGAGTTTCTTAATTCGTCGGACAGACTGATAGATTTCCCTACGTTTTTATATTTTAAAGTTTCGCGACTTATACTGTTCATATTTGAAATAACGGGTCTTATCGCGATAATTAATAGGAATAAAACCTTTTTTATTGCCCGACGTATCGACGGAATTGCATCGTGGTCATGACCACGACGGATGCAACATTATGGTCAGTTCATGAAGAAGACGGATGCATTGCACGCATATTAAGATTACTTTCCTTGTGATATTTTCCTTCACCGAGCACAGATTAATTTAAAAACTCAGCGCTAGTCGGGGGTTGGACCCGCGATCATCGGTTGAGATCGACGTATTCTAACCATTAGACCATCTCGGTTTATGTCAAATATAAGCCACTGACAGTAAATTCTTTCAGTTGTAAAGCAATGATAAACTTATGTAAATCTTTATGAAAGTCTGAGAGCAAAACTTATAAGTGTAATTCACGCCTAAAAAGTAAGGAGAAAATAAATTAGAAATGTAAAATAAATTAGTTTTGAACTAGCACGCGTGTAACAACCTAAGAACGAAAGCTAAAAATATTATCATGTCATAACTTAAAAAGCCAAGTAAAATTATTTTTAAGCTGATACGTGTATTTTTGTTTGTCTAAATTAGAAAAAAAAAATAAAAGAAAATTTATTTATTTATATAAATAAATATTAAATAAAAAAATATAAAATTACAGAAATTAACATTTTTTTTTAAATCTGTATGTGTGTTAGATTCAATTTCTTGTATAGTCTGTTACTCTAGGTATATTTTCTTTTTTTAAATGAAAATATTTGAGAAAATCTCCGAACGAGTATCGAATCAGTATCAGTTTAAAATAATTCTTACTTTATTTTTATTTACCCAAAAAAAAATTAAATTAGTAAAAAAATCAACATTTCCATGTCGTACATTAAAAAAAATGCACCTCATTCTACTTTCCTTTTAAATTAATTCAAATTCCAGCAAAATAATCAAGAATTCAATATCAACTCATCACCTTTTTCATTCGTAATTGGTTAAAAAGGTGTACATACCATCAAAATTGAGAGATCCAACTCTATTTCATTAAAAATAAAGTACAAAAATGCATACACCAACTTTAAAAAATATTAAAATATTCCTAACGATATATAAAGAACCTTATCCAAGTTAAAATTAAGGTTAAAGTCGTTTAAAAGGTGCACATCCTAAAGTTCATACAGACCAGCTGACAATAAGCCATCTTTAAATAATTACTGTAAAAGCGTCTCTATTACAATAAACTTTAGGTTAAAACTCCGTGAAATTTATTAAAGAAATTTCTACCTGTAAAATAACATTTTTTTCTTGCGGTTTTTGACCGATTTCAAATGGGACAGCTGGGTTGAAACAAAGAACAATTGGACGCTGATAAGCGATACTGTGTCAAGCCACACGGACTTCATTTTGAGAAAATGGCGTCTAAACATATCGAACCTATTCTTAACACATATATTTAAAGAAGTATGTATCAATTCTATGTTTTATTTTTTGATAAAAGGTATAATGAATTAAAAGCAGATTGATATATTTATATATATTATCTAATAAAAAGCTTTTCAAATGTTTAAGATTATTGTATAAATTGCATAATATACGACGCACTTTTAATTCGAACCAAGTAATCAAGAAATCTTTTTTTCGTACTTATATAGTTTATATGACTTCCATTTCTTTTTAATAAGAATAAGCAGGTGATGTAGTATCAAAATATACCAATACCTACGAATTCGTCTTTTTGTGGGATGACACATTATTGCTTATCAGCATCCAATTAATTAAATACTGATTTGTGTAGTAAATACTTTTATTTAATAATAAGCTTTTCAAATATATAACATTATTGTATAATCCAAAATATGGAACATCCATCAATATTTTAAGCATTATATAAAGAAACTTATTTCCATATTTATATAGTTTGGTTTGGAAACCGATTCTTAGTAAATTTGTTTGAAGACATATCGATACCTCCTACGTAAGTTATTGTAAGCCACAAAATTGCCGTTAGCGTTTTTACTGAATACTACACGAATTTGCATTACTTAATGCATTCGAAGTGAAAAAATACCAAAAATCTTTTTTTTTTTCAAGGAAAGTTACAATAAAATACGCCTGAAAAAAGGCGTATTTTGTTGTAACTTTCAAACTAAAACGGATTAAAAGTGCTCTACTGTAAAATTGTAATTTTGGGGTTACAACAACTTACGTGGGAGGTATCGCCAACTATTCTGATATAATTCGATAAAATGTATAATGAATTAAAAGCATATTTGTAAAATAAAAAGATTTACTTAATAATAAGTTTTCCGAGTATATAGGATTATTGTATAAATTGCAAAATAACAGACACTTAAAATTCGATATTAAATTAGGATTTTTTTCGGTACTTATTTAATTTAAATTGAATTTTTTTATCACTATTAAAAAGGTGACGCATCATTAAAGTATAATCTATTTTTTTTTATTTATTTTGGTAACAATGACGATGAAAATTATGATCGAACAATTTTTTATTTCATTATAATATTTCGTTATAAAAACGCTTCAATCATTCAGTCGATAATTTCTTATCTAACTCCTATGTGGCTAGACATACGTCACATTTGTCTTTTTATACACTAATATCTCCGAATTTGACTTTTTGTGGGTTGACACATTACTGCTTATCGGCATCCGTATCACTTGTCTCGAATGACTAATTCATCATCCGAAACCTCTGAGGCTAACTTGAATTTTTGGCAGTTTGTACCTTTTACGTTGTAACCATCCACTAAGAAAGGATTTTTGGAAATTTCACCCGTAAGCGGATTAAATATGAACGGATGTATGGACGTTCGTCATTTTCAAAGTAATACGAAAATTAATGTATCTATTTCTTGATATATATAAATGCATATGTACATCGGCCTAGTGGTTAGAACACGTCGATATCAACCGATGACCGCGGGTTCAAATCCCAGCTAGCTCCGCTGGTTTTAAAGTGCTAAATTTGTGTTTAAATTCATCTCGAGCTCGGCGGTGAAGGAAAACATCGTGGGAAATTCTGACACATGTATATCGGGATAGAACCAGGATGGTGGATTAAGCTCTAAACCTCCTCCTTAATAGAAGAGGAGGCCTTTGCCAAGCAGTGGGACATTTACAGGCTGTTACTGTTACTTTACTTCTTTTACTATTACATCGGCGATTTTATAATATTTCTCCTAATAGAGAGAATTAGGGGTTGTTAATTCCTATTTCAAATATTTCAATTCAGATTAACGATTTGGTACGGAACCCTTCATATACGGTTTGCACTTGACATATATTTTTTTTATTTCCTTGCGCAAGACCGTATCCTTTGCCATTGTCAAGCAAATCAGCTGACTGGTCCATATGATTTTCAAAAATGGAACCTTTCTTACTTTTACCATTTTGCATTTCATCAGCTGATCTAAAAAAAACTAACAAAAACTCTTTGCATAACCGAACTCTTTATTCCAAGTCCTTTGTATGAAACCTAAATTTCGCTCAAGGAAACTGGACCTTATTTTTAAAAAAATAACGTTTAAATTTCGAACGTCCATTTCGCACTGGCCATTATCGCGAAAAACACGTGCGGCGTTTAAGAATAAAAAAATAAAAGAATGACAGGTAGACGCTACAGCTGATCGTCAGCTGTTTGAAAACGCATACCAGAATATTTTATTGCTATGTTCATTATTATGAACAAGGTGAAATGACCTTTAATTGTGTAATTATAAAGTATGTTTTTACGTGTATCCGAAATGCCAATACAACATAATAACATTAAATTCCAAATTTAAATATTCGAATTAGTTACGAATGTAGTGTTATTTTATTTAACTCAGTCATTTTATGTTGAACGTAAATACACTTTATACACGATAAAATAAAGTCGATTTTTATTTTCACGTTATAATAATACATGAAACCTTAAAATAGACAAAATTAAATTCCAAATATAAATTTACGATTTACTTCTTCGTGTACAAGGAAATTCAATTCGAAATTCGAAGGAATAGATTTTATTTTTATTTGGCGGGTTTTTATTTTTTTTTTTACCAAGACTTGATATATAGGTAAAGATCCATGGGAACTGCGAGGAGGTTTCGTGTTCTTTGTAAGGAATCAGATTTTTTCTTGACTTGCTAGGTACTATTCATTCACAAAGACTTCATTCAAAATATAAATTTTAGAATTTAAATTAAGTTTGATTTCGCCATACAAACTTTGGACCCACATTTCATCCCCTTAGGGTATGAATTTAGGAAAATCCTTTCTTAGCAAATGGTCTAGGTCACAGTAAATATTTGAAAGGCAATTTCAGCGTAATCCGTTCAGACGTTTCAGCTGTATTGATAGATCAGTTAATAACGATGTCCTCTTATATATGAACGCTGATAAGCAATACTATGTTAAGCCGCAAACATTGAGAAAATAGCGTGTAAAGATGTCAAACTGATTTTTAAAATATCATTAATTGTTTGAAGAAATAAACTATACAATTTTAATGCGGTTTTCACCAATACACAGAGTGATTCAAGACGAAGATTTATATGTATAATGCATATACATATTATAGTACAAAAAGTCAAGAATTGCAAACATTTGTAATGTGATGTCGTAATAAACTACATTGCACACGTGGGAAGCCGGGGTGACTCGCTAGTTTTTTTTTTTTTTTATAAAATAAAAATAATATTTGCGGTTATCACTAAAAATATTACTACCATACACACAAACACACACAAAGATAATTAAACAACTATATTATTTTCTTAAACTCAATCATATTTTTTCTCCCAGAGTTGACTCAGTATATATTGATGCTGATAAGCAATAACGTGTCAACTCACAAAAAGATTCCGAGAGATAGAGAGTGCTTACCTAGCCTATTTATTAAAATTTAGTTCCTTAAGGTTAGGGTGGCTAAAATTTATAAGTATTTTTAATACCAATTAGGGTTTAACGTCTCCGGCGCTGCGAGATGAGCCTCTAGCCTTGACGTAACAAAACGCTGGCATCCATGCTCGTCACCGCAGGCATGCTGGTCCAAAGGCGACCAGCATGCCTGCGGCTTCCTTTTTTTAACCGACTTCGAAAACGAAACCAATAGCCACAAAATTAAAAGCAAAAAAAAAATGTTATAACATTTTCAAGTCGATCTCAGTAAATAACTCGTAAAAGGTTTTCGAAGTCAGTTTATTTTTGGATTGATCAAAATTGATTCGGTAATATTGTTTTAAGTCACTGAAATTAATTAGGTATTTTGCTTCTGTTTCTTTTAAAAGTCTTGTTATGTTCTACATAACAAGGAGATTCTCATATAACAAAATTATCCATCAGACATCAGACCGCCGCATAATTTATATTTGAGATAATTATATCACAAAACAGTTATTATTATTACATAAATAAAACATAGCATTTTGTGTCATGTAAAGGTCAGATATTATATACAAACGAGCTTCCTACACTCGAATGGTATTTTAATAACAAGACTTTTTACAAATAAAGGAATCAACTTCTATAGCACAATACTTAATTCTGTTTGCATAGATGCCACAGTAATTCTAGTAATTTCGATTTTAAAACCAATTTTGTTGAAAATTTTCATAGGACCAATCGTCTATCAAAAAAAAATGGTGTGGTAGAATATACACCAGAAATACTTGGTAAGTAACCTTTGTGTTGCTTATGATACTCTGGTACTTGAGGGCCAAGTAGTTCCTTAATTAAGAAGGATGGATAATTCTGAATTCAGAAAAGAAATATAAAAAGTGTCAGATAAGTACTTATTGGTTATGATCTCCTGGTACTTAAGAGCCTGGAAGTTAGTAATGGAGATTTATGATTCTCCTATTAAAAAAAGATACCAGGGAAGTGTTCTAGAGCTAATGACATTTCGAATTAACATTTTTCTATGTCTAAAATATTATTGGTTCCAAAATATTATCTAATTTTGGATACCAATTTGTTTAACTCGGGGCCCATTTTTTAGAATATTATGATCGTTGAATTCTTAAATAAAATAATTGGTATACTATACAAACATTTTTTTTCCAAACTGAAATTTAGTATTTCGAGATAATTAGAGGCCAGTAAATAACAAAGTTAAATTTTAATTAGATGTTCCTCCTGCTGTTTACTTCGGGTCTGGACAAAAGGCCCGCAGTCGGTTATTAGATAATCTATGATTTTGAGAAAAATAAATTACTATTCTATCAACATTTTGTGACATTTAAGTCTAAATTAGCAGCTGAAATCCCGAGTGTGCAGTCACTAATACTAAGTATGCAATATGTGGGCAACCTGTCCATGTTTCTTTAGAAGGTGCTAGCTGGTGCTCGACTTCGTCTGCGCAGGAATGGCAGGAATTTAAAATTGACAAAGTTTCATACAAACTTCATCCCCTATTTTATCCCTTTGGGGTAGAATTAATCAAGATCCTTTCTTAGCAGATGCCCACATCATAATATCTACCTGCATGCCAAATTTGAGCCCGATCCATCCAGTGGTTTGGACTGTGCGTTGATAGATCACTATGTCAGTCAGTCATCTTTGAGTTATATATATTGAGATTGTTTATTTTATATTTTGTTCAAATTTACTGCAACTATTGAAACTAGACTATCTATCTATTCAGACAACAATAATCATTGTTAATGATCCTCTCCTGTAGGTTACAGCATGATGTTTTATAGCCTGGCTTTTGCTCAGATTAATGAAGATTATTTTTTTATAATACACACATGAATACTGATAAGCAATACTGTGTCAAGCCACACGGACTCGATTTTGAGAAAACAACATCTAAATATCTCACAACTATTCATAATAAATTTGTTTGAAGATGTATATATCCATTTTTTTTTTACTATTTTGATAATAGGTATAATGAATTAAATGCAGATTGGTATAATAAAAGTTTTATCTATTAATAAGTTTGGTTATATGATAACGAATATTGCAAAAATGTAGCACACTTCAATAGTCTAATCATTAAATTAAGACACTTTTTTCCATACTTATTTTGTTTAAATGACATGAAATTATTTTTGAATGATGTTAAACATGTAATGCATTCTCAGAATACATCAATATCTCCGAATTTTGTGGGTTGACACATTATTTCATATATGTATAAAATTTAGCCTATGATCATCAAGACTAATGTACCTTTCAAATAGTACTATAATTTAAATATTTTAAAAATTTTGGTGTCATTTGAAAGTTGTTTCAAAATTTATTTTTCACATACAGAATAAGCTTGCTTTTTAGAATATTAGTATTAATAATCATCCTTAGTAAGCAGACTTTAAAATTCATAGTGAATTCTTAAAGTTGAATGAATAGATCCTGAAATTAGTGCATTCAAGCAAATAACTTTAGAAGTTTATGTATAAAATATTATTTAATAAAACATATTACACTGTACAAGATTACAATAAAACGCTTCTGAGAGAATGGAGGTTGAATTTTTAGTAAGTTATTAAAATATGCTGTAATTGAAAAAACAGACGTATAAAATGAATTTAAATGAACATCTATGAGTTTCTTGCCCGTTCTTCTCGATAGAATCTACATTCTCACTCAGTGGAAGCTGTATAGCTTAAAAAAGCCTGCTTAAATAAAGTATATTTTGAATTTGTAATATATAACGTGATTTTTACAGGAGGTAAATTCTTATCTTAAAATAATTCTAAATCCTAGATTCAATTGACTGAGAACCTTGGACTTTGCTATTATAATCTGACCCAAAATGATATTAATATTGATAAACAATATTATATCAACAAACAAAAGCTAGACACGTAGAAATTAAGTTGTTTATTGTTTGATATTAATAAACATTTGCTATCGTGTTTGTCTATCACATAACCTATATAAGTAGTGCTAACAAGAACCATCTAAATCCGATTAGAATCTTGTTAGAATACAAAACGTTCTATTTACAAAACAATTACAACCACTTACCAGGCATAGCACTCCCAGTCTGACCCATTTTATCGAAAAAATCTCGCACTCCCAGTAAACAATTATCACACTAAATTGTATATATAAACACTTTACGTCCTGTACACGAGTCCGCGACCGATCATCACACACGAAACTGAACTATGAACTCTTTTAATGCACGTGAAATATACTATTTAATTAATATTATAGATTACATTGTCAATTCATTATTTACTATAGATATTTCTTATAAGAATCTGCTAACTTAGACATTAACTCTTGTAAACTATGAAGGAACAATTATTACGTTATAAAATTTATTGCACTTTAATTACATTACATTATTGCAATTATTTATTAATGTTTTCTTAACAGTTACACAGAAATGCAAATATTCTTCAAATTGACGGATCACGTATGACATTATATTAGAATTATTTTGTAAAATAATAGATAATAAATGCATGTTTGGATACACTGTTGAATATAAAATAAAATCAAAACATAAATTAAATTAACTTATAAAATAAAATATACAATTAAAAATATAAAATGCAACTTCTATGTCTTTGATAGCTCCAAAACTTTTATAATTACCATTTTTTAAAGTGTAAATATTTTTTTATTTTGTTGGTTTTGCGTGAATCATTATGGCTATGTGTATGGTATTAGATTAATTTAAACATATTTCTGGGCGGCTTGTCACATTTTCTTAAAACTGTTTTTATATTATATTTCTTCACCAAGACCTAGACCAAGATTATTAGCTTTGTGTTAATAGGTAGTTTTTAATTGTACCACTAGATGGCGTTATTAGTGCAAAATAATTAAATTATTTCGAATTTCTCAACCGTTCTAAATTAACTCGTAAAGATAATACTTTTAATTTACAAATATAAAATTTATATAAACCGTATTCGAGACACAAATTAGACCAATGCTAAAATAATATATAAGTTTTTGAGTGTGCATATTTGTTTCTTTAGTTTGTTAGGACTAACTGATTTGATATAAATTCGAAACGCAGAAAACTCGTATCCTGAATTATTGACATAGAAACCGGAAACACAGATACTTAAAGGTTTTATAAGATATTAATCGACAAACGAACAAGAGGGCAAAAGTTGATAATAACGTAAATTCATTTTAAAATATCATGCAGATGTTTTAAATATCAAATACGTTTTATTAACAATTTGCTAATAAAAATGTACAGGCGCTTTTTTTAGATGAGAATTACATTACAACTCTGTAAACTGGCAACACATACGTCCTAAGTAGTTACGAAAGCTGTGACAATAAATTCTTTCAGAAAATAACTTATGCTAATCTTTATAAAAGTCTGAGTGCAAAACTTATAAGTGTAATTTTCGACGTAATATATTTTTCAAATTGTTTTTGGAAATTCGCACTTAAAGGACAATATTGTTTTATGAAAATAGTCGTCAAACGAACAAGCGGGTCACCACATATTAAGTGATTATCCGCACATTAGTGTTTGTACTACAAAGACATTCGTAGTGACAGACATTCCTCTGGTGCTACAAACGTATACGAATAATGTAAAACATTAAGTATATATTTCAAAATTAAACTTTACTTTTAGAATTACAATTTAAAATTATAACGAAACTATGTAACGATGTATCCACAGAACACCGAGTTTACTAAAATACAGTTGGCTTATTTACGAATTATACATCGTAATGTAAACAACAAACAGGGCAAAGCCCTTTAAACTGAGCGATTTAAAACGCAGTCTGTTATACAACGCGGTCTGTCTGCGTAATTACTTTTAGCTATTATTACAAACAAACAATTAGTAATTTGGCGCGCATTTCGAATTTATATTTAGGTATTACGTTTAACGTAACGTCAAAGCATATGACCGTTGTCTTTGTTCTATTTTTTAAATAGAATATACAGAAAAGGGTCACTTGACTATGAATTGTGACTTTTTTCACATGACTATTCCGTAAAAGGAATGTTATTAAAATGGATGCTGATAAGTAATCAACCCACAAAAAGTAATGCATCACGTATTTAACATTATTCAAAAATTTTCGAGTAAGCTAAACTAAATCAGTTGAGAAAAAAAAAGATTCTTAATTTAAAGTTCAATGTTGAAGGATGTGAATTTTGGATTTTGCAATAATATACTACTTGAAAAACTTATTATTAGATAGAAGTCTTTATTGTACCAATCTGCTTTGAATTCGTTATACCTTTTATCAAAATAGAAATGAAAATGTATATACTTCTTGATACAAATTCATAGAATATTAATTATTTGATATAGTAAGACGCCATTTTCTCAAATCCCTGTGACTTGACATAGTATTGCTTATCATTATTGTGTTCAAATAAGCTGTAATTGAAAATACATCTATACTAATATTAGATATAACTGAAGAGTTTGTTTGTTTATTTGATTGTTTGCTTGAACGCGCTAATCTCAGGAAACTACTGGTCCGATTTGAAAAATTCTTTCAGTGTTAGATAGCCCATTTATCGAGGAAGGCTATAGGCTCTATATTATCACGTTAAGACCAAAATGAGCGGAGCACTCATGAAGAATGTTTCAAAATGGGGGGATATTTTCCTATTGAGAGAGCTTACGCTGCGTAAACGGTTAAAGTTTCGCAAAAATCATGTATGACAGAATTTTCCCTTTGAACGTTGTAATAAAAAGTCCGCGACAGCATATGTCTATCTTTTAAGGTTAGCTCACTATAATCTTTTTATGCTAACCAAATTTGTTCTAAAATAATGCATTATTAGCCCAAAGTAACTATTCCACGCAAACGAAGTCGCGGGCCGGAGTTCTGTAAAATTGATTTCAAAATATCTTGCCGGTTTTTCACGGAAAAAACTACATTCCAGACCGGTGGTAGTTTTATACTACGATTAAGTAATTGACGTTAAAAAAGTCTTCTTGAATAATGATATTGAATTTAAATGTTCATGTATATATACTCAAAACATTCTCTATAAGATGTAGACAGTTTTTGACAGATTTTTTTTTCTTAGTGATTTGTTGCCTGAAATATAACTGTTAGGAATATATCATGAAAGTAAATACTGTATTTAGTCTATGGTAGCTCGTTGATCAGTTATTATATATCGGCAGTACGCACCCTCTCTAAGATACATCGCTCGTCTTCGCTCTCAGAAATATATTCATAATTGGATGCTGATAAGCAATAATGTGTCAACCCACAAAAAGTCAAATTTGGAGATATTAATGTATTCTGATAATGCGTACTGTATTTAATATTATTCAAAATAATTTCAAGTCGTCTAAACTAAATAAGTACGAAAAGAAGTTTCTTAATTTAATGTTTCGAATTTCAAGTGTGTCCCATTTTTTCAATTTATACAATAAACTCACATGTTTGAAAAACTTTTTACTAGATAAAATGTTCTATTATTCGTTTTACCAAAATAGAAAAGAAACGATTGATATAGACGTCTTTAAACAAATTTATTAGGAATAGATTTGACATCTTTAGGCGCCATTTTCTCAAAATTAAGTTCGTGTCGCTTGACACATTATTGCTTATCAGCGTGCAATTATAAGTAATGTCTAGAACCCCAGAGATAACTTAACAATAAGTAAAAAATATTTTTAAGGATATTTTTAAATCTTCGTATAACAATGCCTATAGTCGATTATATAGTACTGGTGACATAGAATTTTCTTAAAAATCGATTCAGTAGTTTTTAAATCATAATAACTAAAATTAATATGTCAATAAAAAAAAATACGTATTTCGCTTTTGAAGTTTGATTTTGTTTTTAAAGTCAATGTATTAAAAAAATGAGCAACATCAAATTCAAATTTAAATATTTTATTCGATACACTATCATAGGTACAAAAAATGTTATCATACTAATATTATAAGGCTAAAGAGTTTGTTTGAACGCGCTACTATCAGGGACTACTGGTTCGAATTGAAAATTTCTTTTTGTGTTAGATAGTTTAGTTATTGAGGAAGGCTATAGGCTATATTACATCACGCTACGACTCATAGGAGAAAAATTATACATAATCTACGAAATCATCAATTTTAAAACTTTCCAATAAATGATTGAACTATTAAATTATTTTTAATTATTTTCTAAGTAATATCAGTTCGCATGCAGTGTTGAACTCAGTGTAAAAATAGATGCGATGCATCTCAGAGTTTTGTGGAACAGAGGCGCATAGGAGTCGACAGATAATTGGATGCTGATAAGCAATAATGTGTCAACCCACATTCAAATTTAGTGACATCGATGTATTATGAAAATGCGTCAAATCAGGTATCTATAAAAACTAGCTATGTCGTTTTGCACTAATCCCGGGCTTAACCGGATGCTGATAAGCAATAATGTGTCAATCCACAAAGATTCGCAATTCGGAGATATTGATGTATTAATGTATCATGAATTTTATCCAAAAATTTATCAAGTCATCCAAACTATATAAATACGGAAAAAAGTTTCTTAATATAAAGTTTAGAATATTGAAGTGTGTAACATATTTTCTATTGTAAGGTTGCGTAAATATTTGTTAATAGAAGATGTAATTTTATGTTAAAAACTATTTGATATATAGATTTCTAAAAATAATACTGGCACTTTGGTTATCAACTCGAAAAGGTTTTTTTTTTAAAGTGAAAATTTAGATGCACATGACGGATGGAAAAAAAGGACGGTTTTCGGAAAAATAAAATAATTAAAGTGTGAGTAAATGAAGATTTAAGCGAAAATTGTAAAAGTAACGGTGATATTCGATGTAAAAGAAGTTGATGGAAAATATACTGAAGTGTTGTATTGAAAGAGTCTGACTATTTATTTATCTCCGGTGTTTTTTTTTTATTATTCTTTATTGCACAAAGATAACAGTGTACAAAGGGCGGACTTAACGCTACTACAGCATTTTATACAGGTGTTGATGTCGTTTTACTAATACTATTATACAATAATGTCATATATTTGAAAAACTTATTATTAAATAAAAAATTTTTTACTACACAAATCAGTATTTAATAAATTATACTTTTCATTAAAATACAAAAGTAAGGATGGATATATACGTCTTTAAACAAATTTACTAAGAATAAGTTTGACATGTTTAGACGCCATTTTCTCAGCGTGCTAAGATTATTTTCTACTATAACTTTAATTTCAAATATTAACTAAAACGACGAAACGTAGATCAAAAGAAAAGGTATGTTTTATTTTAAGAATAAATTTATTTATAAATCATAAATTTTATTTATTTTTATTTAAGTTTTTTTAAACACATAAATGTGATTATTTAAAAATGCTTTTTTTTTATTTAATCAAACAGTGCATTTATGGAAAAATAGTAAAAAAAAATCATGCAATGAAAGATTATGAAAAATAGACCCGTACAGCCAAATTGGACGTTTAGTAAATTTTTTTAAGTTGAAAGTAAGTTTTGAAATAAGCGTTTCATCTTTAATACACCATACATTTAAGGGCTAATAGTGTTTAGGGTTCCGCCGGTGGAAAATAAGTCTTAATTGGGTGTGCTAGTAAAATATAAATAAATTTATTTTAATGCCTACTCTACACACTTCATGCTCGTTCTAGTCAATGTAGACCGAATAAAATACCCCAGTGTCTGTCCGGTCGCTTACAAAACCAACGCGCTAACGGAAAAAAAAGTTTAAATTCAAATTATACTATAAAAAACCTTTAATTTAAACAAAATTGACTGTATAAAAGACCTTTTATCGAGTTCTAAATTCAAATAATCAAAATATAACATTGTGTGAGTGCATATCGTATTGAACAATTTTTGTTTATGTTGTTTTTTTAATTTATTTATCGGCTCTGGATACAAGTCCTTTAGGGGCTTTCTTAAAACTGTTTGTTTATGTGTAACAATGGTGTTGTCATTTTATAAATTCTTCCGTATATAAAGGTATTTTTAGGCTAGAATAATCGAAAAATAAAATTATTTTTTTTTTATTCGTATAGCTTTTTCGTTGTTTTTTTTCAAGGTCATTGACATTTTTTTTTTTTTTTTTTTTTTAAATACTTTATTGACCAACAAAATTGGAACAAAAGGTGGACTTAATGCCTGAAGGCATTCTCTGCCAGTCAACCTTTAGGCCAAACAGAAAATCATGAAGGCGGTAACAATAAAGTTTCAATATGCAAACATAATAAATAAAGAGAAAAAAAATACAGTATAGTAATAAATAACAATAATTACATAAATAATATATATATATATATATATATATATATATATATATATTATAAGTGTACACTACAAATATATTTACAAATAAATAAACAATATGAAATAACCAGAAATACAATATATCTAACCTTTTAACATATAATTATACAGAGACAGATCAGACAGAGATTTATGATAAGTTTTTAAGAAGGTGTTCCTGTAAACGACGTTTGAAAGATGCTTTAGTAGGAACCTTTCTAAAGCCCTCCGGAAGCCTATTCCATAGTCTGACAGCTTGAACAGAGAAAGAGTTAGAGACGAAACCAGAATTGTGACTAGGAAACGAGAGAAGGTATGAGTCGTCAGAACGTAACTGGCGATCATGAAAGTCACAAAGAAATTTGAATTTCTCCTTCAAATAGTCAGGAGAATTGGGGTCAAAAAGAATAGAGAAAAGAGAAGACAGTAGTCGCAGATCTCTGCGTTGGCGGATGGGAAGCCATTTGAGCTGAGCACGACAGTGGGAAATGTGGTCAAATTTTCGAAGGCAGAAGATAAAACGCAGAGAATTATTTACGAGACGGTCAAGTTTGTTTAAGAAAATTTCGTTAAGATCAGGATAACACACATCAGCATAGTCGATGATCGGAAAAATAAGGGCTTGCACAAGCAAAATTTTGGTCTTAATGGGAAGAAAATTTCTTAAACGATTAAGACACCTCAATGTGGCAGTAACGGAGCGACTAACTTCGGAGATATGTACATTCCAACTAAAAGTTGAATCAATATGCAGTCCGAGATCCTTAATATGTTGACAGTAAGGTATGATGGTGTTATTAAGCCGGACCGATGGTAAGGATGTTAAGTCGATTTTGGAAACAAGACGCGAACTGCCAATAATAATGGCCTGACACTTGGCTGGATTGACCATAATTCCAAATTTGTTAGACCAGGTGTTTACACTAGATAAATTTTTGTTAATATTATGTATAGCTCTGTCGATGTCGTCCAACTTAGTCTGAATGTAGAGCTGCAAATCGTCGGCGTAAAAATGATAAGAACAGTCGAAACAATTAGAAAGGAAATTTATAAAGAGAGAGAAAATAAGAGGAGATAAAACGCCACCTTGTGGCACGCCAGCAGATAGATTGAGCCAATCAGAGAGCGATTGATCCACTCGTACCGCTTGCTGGCGGCCACGAAGATATGAAGAGAACCAATCCAGTGCTGATGAAGAGAATTTTAGTTGTTTGAGCATAGCAAGGACAATATCGTGATCAACCATGTTAAACGCGTTGGAGAAATCGATTAAGATCAATATGGTGATCATTCTATTCTCCATGCCATCTCGGATGTCCTCAGTTACTTTGAGAAGAGCTGTAGCGGTACTATGGCCTGGTCGAAAACCAGATTATTTAACGATTACAGACATTGAACGATTTTGAATAAATTAGTTTTTAGCACCAAAATTTTTGGTGGAGTTATATTTTTTAATACATAAATTTATCGAAACAGGGATGTACGTGCAATGTTTTTACGTCCAAAAATATGTATTGTATATATTTAGAGAAAATGATTCCATGACTCCAATCCATCTACTTCCCTATTAATATTATAGATGTGAAAGTATCTCTATCTGTCTGTCGGTTTGTTACGTTTTCACGTTTAAACTGCTGCTGCTGAACCACTTTTAATAAATTTCGGTAATGAGATAGACTTGAAGACGGATGTAGGTCACTTTTTGCCCCGAAAATAAAACTTCAAGGGCGTGAAAAGTGTGCGAAGTCGCGGGAACAACTAGGATTATAAATACGAATATACGTTCTTCTCACATATTTTCATGAAATTTCGCATACTCAAAGATTTAGAAAAGGACACAGGATATCATGCAAAAACGCAACAACATATAGTAAATTTTTTTTTATTTAGGGTTGATAAACAGAAGATCAACCAGAATGAATTCCGTGTATCCCCGGCTAGGGTGACGAAACGGACACGCGATTCTGATTATCTCTCTTAGCAGGGGCGTTACTATAGGGTGGCAGAGCTGGCAAAAAGCAACGGGCCCCTGACCCAAGAGGGCCCCGGCATAAAAAAATTATTAACAACAATCTTATTAAAAATAAATTGTTATTTCATTATAAATATGTATAAACCTATGCTCTTGATAATTATACTTATCAGATATATAACTAATATGCACACAATATTATTAATACTTTTGGGTGGTTCTTAAATGGTTCAATAAAATTAAGTTATAACGTGACGATATTTAATTGGAAAGAATTTGCCACGGGCCCCAGATGGTATAGTTACGCCTCTGCCTCTTAGGATGGATATTTTGGGGTGGATAAATGGAACCACCCTGAAAACCATAGCGTCTACATCGCACAGCTTCCACATATACAAATCACTTTATAGACCACTAACTGCCTCTCACTGTTCCATTTGTGTCTATAGTTACTTTTCGCTTCTTTGAATCATAGCATGATGTAATATAGCCTCAATGATCGGGCGATCCAACGCAAAAAGAATTTTTCAATTTAGATCAGCGGTTTCAGAAGAGTTTTTTTGTAAGTTTATAACTTACTAACCTACAAAAAATTTTAACTCTTATAATATTAGTATAAAATAGTGTTCGCTTGCGGTAATATAGTAAAAAGTGTATTATTTTGAAATAAATTCAAAATAATACACTTTTGTATTATGAATTTTACATTGTTATCAATATAAATAGTCCGCAGGGTTTAAAGGCCACTTTCTCATTTGCTTGTAAGTTTGTAACTTACGAACTTACAAACTTATAAATAAATTTCAACTCTTCATATTATTAGAAAAGACTAATTTTTGCTTACGACAATGTAAATTTTATTTAAAAAAAATACGCACACATGCATAAAATATGGCATGACCATCTAGAATATTGTCCTTTCAAAATGGTACCAAAACTTTTAAAATGAATAATTGAATATTTTGTTACTTTTAATTTGGATGCTGATAAGCAATAATATGTCAACTTCCAAAAAGTAAAATTGAGAGATATTGATGTATTTTGATAATGCATTACATACTTATTTAAAATTATTCAATTTTCAAGTCAACTGAACTAAATAAGTAACGGAAAAGTTTTTTAATTTAGTGTCTGGTATTTTAAGTGTGTTCCGTATTTTGCAATTTATACAATAGTGCAAGATATTTGAAAAAGTAATTGTTAGATAAATCTTTTTATGTTACACATCTGCTTCTAATTCATTATACCTTTTACCAAAATAGAAAAGAAAAGATGGATACTTCTTCAAACAAATGAATAGGTTTGACAATTTAAAGGCAATTTTCTCAAGATTGTGTCCCGATCAATCTCCATTGTGTTTTCTCCATTCCAAGTGAACTTGGCGAAATAACTAATCTAATTGGCGCAACTAAAAGCCATTATCCAAAGAATTGAATTGAAGATGGTGTCCTTGTGGCTTGACTTAGTATTGCTTATCAGCGTTTATGAATCACAACGAATGCTATGTACACTTGTAATTGACATACAGATTAGGTAAATTATTATTATACTATATTTTTCTTAGTTAATGTTAGAGATGCGCCGAGTAACACTTTTGCTGAATAACGAGTACCGAGTTTTACTCGGATCAATTTTTTTTCAACCGAGTACTCGACCGCGTAACTCGGTTCAATCGAATTCGCATTTCGCGCGTGTATGCAAGTACGAACAGGTTTGCGCCGGTCAAGATGTCGGCTCGCGTTGAACCACCCCTCACCCCGCCCACGCCTTTCACTTGATTCTCGTAATTTTGTCTTATTACTCCTAAACTATTAACTTAATTTTGATTTTATTAATTCAGATTTTGAAAGATTTCCTAAATAACTAATAAATACTTTTTGATTAACAATTGTTTTAATTATATCTACCTAAATACATTGCTTTTCTTAAACAAAGTATACTCGTTACTCGTTATCAAATAACCGAGTTACTCGGCCGAGTACGAGTATCAAAAAACTCGCCGAGTACGCAGAGTACCGAGTATCAAACGAGTACTCGGCCCATCTTTAGTAAATGTCTTATATATATGTTGTAAAAAAAATAAGTTCATTGTTTCCGAAGCGTACTACTCACACGTAAATGCTTCTTCTAAATATATATATCAAAGGTGACTGACTGACTGACTGATTGGCATAGTGATCAATCAACGCACAGCCCAAACCACTGGACGGATCGGGCTGAAATTTGGCATGCAGGTAGATGTTGTGACGTAGGCATCCGCTAAGAAAGGATTTTGATCAATTCTAGCCCCAAGGGATCAAAATAGGGGATGATAATTTGTATGCAACTTTGTCAATTTTAAACCGACCGGGCTGAGACTTTGCTTGTATAAAGTTACTTTGACAAGCATCACAGACATCGCAGATGAAGTCGCGAGCTAGTTTATCACATTGGCATAATTTGTATTATTTATTTTTATCATCCCCATATTAAAAACGCTTTTCAGTGATCGCGATCACCTGTCACGTGAGGTCACGTGTCTACCTTTGTTGCAATCGGGTATTAATGAACTGAAATCCTCTACGAATATTGGCGTAGATTGGAATTCTAATTTGATTATTAACACTTAATAATACATCAACGAAGCATGTATAAGTTTTTAATATAGTTACAAGTAAAACAGTGGCCTCCAAACTTTAGCCCGCGGACGAAATATAATTTTTTTGATAACAATACATTCCGAATAACCGAAATAAAACTCGATGTAGTATCTTCTACCTCCCCATGCAAAACGAATCGGTAATTTCTTTTTAAGTGAACTTTTTAAAATATTAAAAATTGCCCTCTCGGGTTATGTTAACCCTGAATTCACTTGTCACCCATCAACATTCGAAGCAGTCACAAAACGTTGCCTCCTTACAAAGGAATGAGGGATGAGGATGAAAAAGAATTAAGGAATAAACGGGTTAAACTAATATAATGATTTAACATTTTATATTTATACTACTGATGACGTACATTAAAATAATTTTAAACGGAATAAAATTAACCTATGTTCCCGAGTTGGAACGCGTTGGAATTTAACCTTTAGTTTTTCAACATGTCGTCACATAGCATACATAAAGAAATTACACTTAAAATAAAATAAAATCTCTGTCTAGGTTTTCCATATTGTTTCTTATTTGGTGCCCTTAGATGACGTTGCCTACCATTCAGCGACCGCATTACTTCGTCCCCGACCGAGCCTCTATACTATTATCAATAAAACAACTGTATTAAATCAGCATATCAATCAATATAATCAAGATCACAGTACACAACAATCTAACATTTATATGGACATTAATGTTATAAAGAAATAGACCACATAACACTTTTTTTATTATACTTATGTGTATTGAAATGTCGCAACACACTTCTACACTCTAAGACAGCACTTGCACGAATGAACACCGGTAATTTTCACTGTTTAAAGTTGATTATTTGCACGAACTTCAACTAGCTCAGTGCCGCCATCTTCATTGACGTTCAGAATGAAACTCGACAGCGACAACAATACGAGCTACAACCAGGGACAACTTAGCTCATCATCAAATGTTTGGAAGCCCCTGAAGTAAATGAATCATTGACTTAACATTGATAAATGTATGTCAGATCATCTCGTCCACATTCTTTCTCCGTAACATATGAGCTTTGAATTGACGTGATGCCAATTCTAACAGCTGTTTGAGGCGTGATGACGGATCATGGACGTAAAATGTATTATGTCAATGTTTTTATGTGCTAGCTGTTCTTCGCGACTTTTTCTTTCGATTTGTCCTAGCGGAAAGTAGTATCAACTCATAATAGATTGGAAAGATGTGTTGGATCAACCAGCAAATTAAAAAAGTTAGGTTAACTGAAAGAAAGTTAGTGATTATGATCAATATAAAAGTAATATTTTTAGTGCGAGTTGTTTATAACGAAAAAAAAAATTCAATTATAAATAATGAATTGTATTTATTGTTAGGAATATATCATGAAATAAAATACTGTATTTTGTCTATGGTAGCTCGTTGATCAGTTATTATATATCGGCAGTACGCACCCTCTCTCTAGGATACATCCCTCGTCTTCACTTTCACAAATATATTCATAATTACAACATTTGGATACTAATAAGCAATAATGTGTCAACCCACAAAAAGTGTAATTCGGAGACGTTGATGTATTTTGACACTGCATCACCTATTTAACTTTATCCATTAAACAATAAATTGATATAAACTAAATAAGTACGGAAAATAGTTTCTTAATTAATTGTTTCGAATTTCAAGTGAGTTCCTTATTTTGTAATTTATACAATTATCTCATATATTTAAAAACTTTTTATTAGACAATATATTAAATATATCGACCTGCTTTTAATTAATTGTACCTTTTATCAAAAAAGAAAATAAAATATGGATAATTATAAATACTTATTCAAACAAACTTATTAAGAACAGGTTTGACATCTTTAGACGCCATTTTCTCAAAATGTAGTTCGTGTGGCTTGACACAGTATTGCTTATCAGCGTCCATTTATTTTAACATTATGCACTGGATATAGAATAGGGCGGTTCTTATGGTATCCAGGAGAGCATTATTTCTGCATATCATCTAAAGAAATTGCTCTGGCCGAATGATTGTTTAAAAGTTATTTTCATATTCGTCTAGTATTTTGTTTTCTTTTTTTTATATAAAAGGGGACACCCGATGTTAAGTGGTCACTGTCGTGGACATATGCAACACCAGGAATATTGTGACTGCGTAGCCTTAGGCCTTCGACGAAAAGGTTATACACTTGACCTTGACTCGAAAACTTCAGGAGAGAGATCATTTCACAGCCTGAACGTTCGCAGGAAATATCGTGAGGCCTGAATTTCTGAATAAATCAAAATATGTATACTTTATTTTAATTTATGAAAAGTTATCAAAGGTTCTGAATGTAGATTCTACCGAGAAGAACCGGTAAAAAACTCGATAGTTACTTTTTAAAAATTTTATCAATATGAATTACAAATTGATTAAACATCCCGTATGAAATTCAGTACTAGTGAGGTTAGTTAGAATATACGTGTAAATTATATCAACACTTAATTCGATCGATAGAACCAGGAAGCGA
The DNA here is from genome assembly GCA_037950945.1 of Hypolimnas misippus. NCBI lineage: Eukaryota > Metazoa > Arthropoda > Insecta > Lepidoptera > Nymphalidae > Hypolimnas > Hypolimnas misippus. Next base: position 6,391,307 of record JBBEEQ010000002.1, read on the forward strand.
TCGATCGCCCCAGATTCATGTAATTGTGTGACATTATAAATAAGCCTTGGCGGCGGGGAAATGTCACGCGACCGCCGCTTTGCCAACGAGATAGTACAATATTAACGTCGAGTATTTCGTAACTCGACAGCCGGATCATCCGGTACGTAGAACGGACAGACAAGTTGACTACAGTTGACCCAAACGTAAATTAATACTGTGCCTGATTTAGTCGAGATTTCTGTCTGGTAGTCTGGAATTTTTTGAAAGAACGTACGTCGTAATACGTCTAAAAAGCATAGCAATTATGGACGCTGATAAGCAATACTGTGTCAAGCCACACGAACTCCATTTTGAGAGAATGACTTCTAAAGATGTCAAACCTATTCTCAACAAATATGTTTGAAGTAGTATACCCATGTTTTCTTTTATTTTTTGATAAAGGATATAATAAATTAATATACTTAATAAAAACCACTGAAGGAATACTGATATATTTAATATATCATCTAATAAAAAGTATTTTTAATATTTGAGGTTATTGTATAAATTGTAAAATATGGAACGCCTTTGAGAAACTTTTTTCCGTAGTTATTTAGTTTATATGACTTCAATTTTTTTTTAATAATGTAAAATTGGTAATACAGGGTAATGGTATGGGTCCATGGTTTAGACCTGGGGCTCGTTATATTAAGCCTGTCTGTAGATGCAAGATATTTTCGGAACTGATGCTTGACGTAATAATCTATTAAAAATTAAAGCGATTAATTAAATATTTTACACCTTAACAAAGTTAATTAAAAAGACGTGATGAAAGGGTACCCGTAGGAAATTATGTCGCTATAAAGCGAGGATAAGTATGCTACGCTTATACTATTTGACGTTAAAAATTTGTACCCATTTACAACTGTAAGAAGCTCATTAAATTGACTTATTGACTACATACTCTCGTCTATCCTAGCCAGTCGCTAGCTGGTTGATAGGCAACGTCGTCTAAAGTGCTCGGCATTCTGGGTGCCAAAATTCATGAGCTTATAAAATATTCATAATTATATAATATTATTGATGTAAAATATATAATTTAAACATATCAATAACGAAGAGTAACGGATTGAGAATTTTGTAAAATGACAACTCTCAATAATAATTTTATTTGTATTAGAAAAGAGTGAAAAATAAATTTCAGTAATACCAACACTTGGACAGATGAAATTCGGACACGTGTACCAGCAATAATACCAGACTAGTGTAAAACTCGGATACTAGTAACAGCTATATCTGTGAAACTAGTATATAAATCGGATACTCGCATTTTGCGATGAGTGTCGCGCGTTCGGATAGTGATAGCGATTCAGTCAGTTCTGAAGAAGACGTGGACTCCGGCATCGCCGAGGAACTGGAGAAGAGAAAGGACATAGACTGCATGGATCTATCCGAATTCTTTAGTTATTGGTAAGTATTTTACTATATTTTTTGTATCTAGACATTTTTTCTACCCGTTTATATGTCACAAAACTCGTTCTGAACATCTGGACAGTCTGTCCATATATATACATATATATAAAAAAAGTAAACTAAAATTCAAAAATAAATATTTTTGGCAACATTTTGAAGTCGTTGCCAAGTAAAACCTTTTACGTGTTATTTAACTAACGCAAAAAGTTTTTTTTTTAAATCGGATCAGTAGTTTCAGAGATTACCCCCTACGCACAAACAAAACTTAACACTTTTTAATATTATTATAGAGAAATCAAAATCAAAATAAAAAAATACTTTATTCAAGTAGGCTTTTAAAAGCACTTTTTAATCGTCAAAACAAACAAAAAGAACTTAACTTAAGGAAAAGCTACCACCGCGCCGGTTCGGAATGTAGATCGCTGAGAAGAACCGGCAAGAAACTCGATAGGTACTCTTTTAAAATTGTTACTAAGTACATACATTTAAAAATTATAAATGTATATATGAAACATTTTGATAAGTATACACTTTTAATATAACGGGTCTTATCGCGATAAGTAATGGAAGTAATTCTTTGGGAAGGTAGGCGAAGAAAACTCGCGCACTCGCGACCGGAGGGCGCGCGGTACACCAGTCAGCTCGTGACCACGACGAATGCAACTTCGTCGAAACGTCAGACAATAAAAAAAGTATTACTACCATTAAGTATCGCGATAAGATCTGTTATATTAAATATGAATAGTATAAATCGCTAAGTTTAATATATATAGTAATTAAAACACGTATTAAGATTTGAACTGATTTATTTATACTTTATATGTAAATACATACATGTAAATAAAAGTCAATATATATTATGTTTTAAAAATCATATTAAGAAAGAAAATATTAAAGGCAGAACACTCAGCCTAGTGGATTCGATTCTCGTAATGTCAACTTTTAATAAGATAGAATTCTTTTATTTTTTCATTTATTTTTTAAGATTTAGACAACGATACGATGTTACAATGTGACATGGATATCTATTTAGGCTTAATATAGTTCTTCATAATTTTATCTTTATTTTTTTGTATAAAATGTTTTATAAAATTTGTTACAAAAATTTCAATTTTCGAAGAATACTGTATTTTTTAACATAATAATAAAATAAGACATATTTATGTTGTTTCGCGTGCCATCTGAAAATAAAAAAGAAAATATAATATCATTATTAACATTATTGGTATTTTGTACAGACTTCCATAAAATGAGGTGCTCAATCCGTCGGGGACTTTTTATGTATGTTCACCATTGACTGGGATTGATTGGGTTAGTTCTTTTTTTATTAAGAAGGGTATACTTTCCCATTGGTTTAATAGAATTTTCTACAAAATCGGTTTCGTAGTTTGATTTTAGAAATTGAAATAATCGGTATAAGTATGTGATTGGTTTTTACAAAATTTGACTATTTACCAATCTAAATATATATAACTGAAAGGTGACTGACTGACTGACATAGTGATCTATCAACGCACAGCCCAAACCACTGGACGGATCGGGCTGAAATTTGGCATGTAGGTAGATGTTGTGACGTAGGCATCCGCTAAGAAAGGATTTTGATTAATTCTACCCTCAAAGAATAAATATAATAGGGGGTAATATAATAGGGAATAAAATAGGGGGTGAAAGTTTGTATGAGACTTTGTCAATTTTAAGCCGATCGGGCTGAGACTTTGCATGCATAAAGCTACTACGACAGGCATCACAGACATCGCAGACGAAGTCACGAGCATCAGCTAGTCTATTCATAAAACGACTACTTTATTATTGTTATTTATACAAATATAACTATTCATATTTATATTAAAAAGCTTGTCAAAATTGGAAATAAGTGCAAAACGTAAAATAGTATGAACGTATTAAAGTTTAATTTAAAGGTGGACCTTATTGTAAAAGCTAGTTACGGGGTTTTGCAAAATCCCCGACGATGTCACCGTTATAAAATGAACGCTGATAATCAATACTATGTCAAGCCACACGGACTTCCTGTCGAGAAAATGGCGTCTAAACATGTCAAACCTTAAAAAATAATATCTTAATTTAATGTTTCGAATGTAGAAGCTGTGCTAAATATTTTGCAATATGCAAAAATCAAATATATTAAAAAACTGATTATTACATAAAACTTTTCACAATACTAATCTGTTTTTAATTAATTATACGTTTTATCAATATAGAAAAGAAAAGATGGATATATACTTCTTCAAACATATTTCTTAAGAATAGGTTCGACATCTTCAGACGCCATTTTCTCATAATGAAGTCCGTGTGGCTTGACACAGTATTGCTTATCAGCGTCCATATCATACCCATAATTCACTCACATACTCACCACTATTAATTATTAACAATATTAATCCCCGAGCTATTGTCCACGACATTAATTTGCGAACCGTCACTGTCGTGAACGATGTTTATCTCGGAGCCACCATTGTTATCCACGATATTTATTGATGAACCGCCATTGTTTTCCACGACATTTATTGGTGATCCATCGTTATTATCAACGATGTTAATCCCCGTGCTGTTGTCAACGGTATTAATACCCTATAACAAGGAAAAAAATTGAAATTCAAATAAGGACTCTCCATTAATCATGTGGGGCACAAACGAGGGGGGGGGGGGCGGTCTGGGAAAAACTCTTCAAATACCACAAGGGGGAGAGAGAGGTTGTCTAAGATATCACATGTATTTATTTAAGAACAATTTTGTTAAGCAATATGATACATAAAATGCGAATACTAAGGCCAGAAAGTTTATGGTTACTGCTTCGCTGCTACTAGTTTTAGCGTGATGTAATATAGCCTATAACCTTCCTTAACAAACGGGCTATCTAAGGAAAAAAGTATTTTTCTAATCGGATTAGTAAAATACATCTGCAGCAAGCAGTACCGTATCAATAAAAGCCTGTAAGTAAGAATCGTTACTGACCAACTTTAAACAAATACAGATTCTAAACGATAATACTGATTTAAAAACGTTATAAAAAACCTAAAAATAATTTTTAAATACCTATTCAACGATACTCGACATAGTTCGTCGATTTTCATTTTTTTTCTTACATTATGGAGTTCAAAATCGACCATTTTAATTTTTTAAATTTTCTACGACATATGCGCTGTCACGATGAAACGAGATTAAATAGAATCACAAAAGTGCAAACCCACATACATAGACCGATAAACACATTACCTACCTTTGCGTCACGCATTCGGGTAAAAAAACATTATTCAAAGGAATAAATACTTGTAGACAAGACGGTCTTATCACTAAAAGCGATCACTTACGAGAATTACACTCATAAGTTTCCACCTGAAAGATTTTATTGTCAATACCTTAATGTTGAAGTTCCCAGCTTTTGTAAATACTTACGACGTATCTGTTGCTAGTTTACAGAGTTGTTTATATGTATAAAATCTATCTTTTGGATAATACCGTTTAGCCACCTCAAAGTATCCACCCTAAGTTGGATAATCGGAATCGCGTGTCCGATTAACCACCACGGCCGGCGATAAACGGAATTACATTCCGATTGATTTTCCGATTATCCACCCCGAATTATTAAATACATTTACAGGCGTTGGCGCAATGGTCACTGCAACTGACTAAAGCGCTAACGGTCGCGGGTTCGATCCCCGCTCACGGCAAACGTGTGTATTGGCCATACAGATGTTTGTCGTGGTCTGGGTGTTTGTGATAGTGTTGTGAGTGTTTCCGGACCCCCGACACAAGGTCATGAGATCTTAATGGGGGCCGTTGAGTGTGATGCGTTATTTATGATGCGTTATTTAATAATAAGCCAAATTATTTTTAGTAACGAGCGTAAACAAAAAATATACCACACAAATTAAAAAATTAAATCGATCGGGTTATTGACTGTACATAGTCAGGAGGATAATCGGAAGAAAATGAATATACGAATTTAGCACGGGATTCCGATTATCCCCTTTACGGTACATTGGGATGGCTAAACGAAATCATCCATCTTTTTGAATCGAGTGGTTAAAAAAAGGATTGTACTCACTGTTCCCCACATATTTGCAGTTTATTGCGTCCAACAATAGCTCACGTGTAATCTCTACTGGCGGTATCGATTCACCTATAATCAGTGCTAGCGTCCGATTCACAAGGAAATCACATACATTTTATCATCGATAACGTTATCAGACACAAAAATTACTCAGACCGATAAGGATAAGCGGATACTAGAAAATTTTGTCGTGTAATTAATTAATTTTAAGGATATAATATTTTTGTTATTTATATAGTCGAGAAAATACGTTATGCTCCCAGACTTTCATTAAATATGGAATAGCAGACAAAATACATCGATATCTCAAATTTGAGTTTTTGTGAGTTGACACATTATTGCTTATCGACATCCATATAAAACTATTATTTGGACGCTGATAAGCAATACTGTGTCAAGCCACACGAACTTACTTTTGAGAAAATGGCGTCTAAAGATGTCAAACCGATTCTTAACATATTTATTTAAAGAAGTATTTATCCATCTTTTCATTTATTTTTTGATAAAAAGTATAATGAGTTATAAGCAGATTGATATATTTATTACATTATATAATAAAAAGTTTTTCAAATATTTAAGATTATTGTATAAATTGCAAAATAGAGAACGCACTTGGAAATCGAAACATTTCATTGAGAAACTTTTTTCCGTACTTCTTTTGTTTTTATGACTTGATTTTTTTTTCAATAACGTTAAATAGGTGACGCAGTATCAAAATACATCAATATCTCCGAATTTGACTTTTTGTGGGTTGACACGTTATTGCTTATCATCATCCATATATACCCTTCTTGAATAAACGGGGTATCCAACGCAAAGACGAATTTTCCACGAAATTTTCAAATAGGATCAATAGTTTTCGAGATTATCCCCTACATACAAACTTACGAACAAATTTTACCAGTTTATAGTATAGATAAAAAGCTTGAGATATAAGTACATGTATTATATTTAAACAGATCAAGTTATTTTATTTATTTACTAGCAGCTCCTCGCGGCGTTCAAGTGCGTTCAAGTGCGTTCCATATTTTGCATTTTATACAATAACCTCAAATATTTTAAAAACTTTTTATAAGAAAATATATTAAATATATTAGTCTGAATTTAATTCATTATACATTTTATCAAAAAATAAAAGAAAAGATGAATATATACTTCTTCAAACATATTTGTTAAGAACAGGTTTGACATGTTTAGGCGCCATTTTCTCAAAATGAAGTCCGTGTGGCTTGACACAGTATTGCTTATCAGCGTCGATATATGGATGCTGATACGCAATAATGTATCAACCTACAAAAAGTTAAACTTAGACATATTGATGTATTCTGATAATGCATTTCGTGTTTAACATTATTCAAAATATTTTCAAGCCATCTGAACTAAATAAGTACGGGAAAAAGTATCTTAATCTAATGTTTAGAATATTGAAATGTGTTCCATATTTTCGATTGTGCAATAATCTTATATATCTGAAAAAATATAACTAGATCTATTTCTATCAAAATAGAAAACAAACGATTTATATATACTTCTACAAACAGATTTGACATCTTTAGACGCCATTTTCTCAAAACAAAGTCCGTATGGTTTTTACACGGTACTCCTTACTAGCGTCCATATTATACTACACTACGACCCATAGGAGCGAAGCAATAAATGCGAGTGAAACTGCGGGGGACATCAAGCATCGTTCATTTTATTCTGGTTAGTAGATTGTCGGCGCCGTATTGTAAGGAGCCTATGTTTTGTTGTTGGTAAACACGATGATTTTCAGGAACTGTTGTTGTTTATAGTGTGCGCGCATCGGAGTCACGTAGCAGAGAGCGAGCGCTGGAAACCGGATCCCAATAGTAATGTCACAGAGTATCACTGTCACAAATGTTACAGACTATACAGTCACTTGACAGCCCATAAACCTTACGCCGATTGACCGCAAATATATGATAAAGAAACTATCTAATCAACGATTATAGAACAGTCTAGGCTGGTAATTAAACGGCTAATGATGCTAGTTGCGTGCAAATATACGTCGTTAACCAAAAATTGATATTTAACATTATATACTTAAGTATAATAACTTAAGCAATTACATTTTTCCAAAAAAATGCTAATAAAAATTAGCAGGCGCTAACATTTTCAGAACGAGCATCCTATGAAAATAAATACATCCGCCATTTTAATTAAATAATGACAAATAACAAACACGTTATATGAAAACGAAACCGTCTCAAAGAACAGAATACTCAATTTTGTAAACATGAACGATAAACTGGTTATAACTGGTTAATTTGATTGTAAAACGAAATTGTTCAACCAATGAAATTTCTATTGGACCAATCTAGTAACACATCCTTTTAATTAAAAATAAAAAATCTTTAAAATCTGTTATGCTACGAATTCTTAACTTACTCCTTGTGTAAAGTCGGTTGAGAAAGTTATAACAACCAAATAATATTCAATTCAATTCTTTGGTTAATGGCTTTTACTTGTGCCAATTAGACACATGTTATTTCGCCAACCAAATAATATGGATGCTGATAAGCAATAATGTGTCAACCCACAAAACGTCAAATTCGGAGATATTGATGTATTCTGATACTGCGTCACCTATTTAATATTATTAAAATAAAGTTATCTGAACTAAATAAGACCGGAAAAAAGTTTCTTAATTAATTGTTTCGTATTTCAAGTGCGTTCCATATTTGGCAATTTATACAATAATCTGAAATATTTGAAAAACTTTTTATTAGATAATATATGAAATATATCAATCTGCATTTAATTCAGTATATTTATCAAAATAGAAAAGACAATGTATATACTTCTTCAAACAAATTTATAAAGAATATGTTTGACATGCTTAGACGACATTTTCTCAAAATGAAGTCCGTGTGGCTTGACACAGTATTGCTTATCAGCGTCCAATTGTGATTTTAAAATTGGACGCTGATAAGCAATACTGTGTCAAGCCACACGGACACGAACTTCATTTTGAGAAAATGTCGTCTAAAGATGTCAAACCTATTCTTAATACATTTGTTTGAAGACGTATATATTCATCTTTTCTTTTCTATTTTGATAAAATGTATAATGAATCATAAGCAGGTAGATTTATTTAATATATTATGTAATAATAAGTTTTTAAATATTTGAGATTATTTTATAAATTGCAAAATACGGAACGCACCTGAAATTCGAAACATTTAGTTAAGAATTTTTTTTTAATAATGTTAAATAAGTGATGCAGTATCAAAATACATCAATGCCTCAAAATTTGACTTTTTGTGGGTTGACACATCATTGCTTATCAGCATCAAATTAATCCCGAATTGTAAACCTCTTTCAAAGAAGCCGGTTAAAATTAACGAACACATTAGTTAATTTTATCAATACAACAAGATACCTACTTTTCAATGTAAAACAGAGAAAGTGCAACACGTCCAGCTGGTATTTCGGGTCAAAAGTTTATTATTAATAATAAATTATTATGATTTCCAAGATGCAATATTCATGCTAATATGTGGACGAGAATACGGCCTAAGCAATCTATACACATAAATAAAATTGAAATGTTCGTTTGTAATTTCAAATTAACAGTTTTTAACTGAATACATATTATGAAATTATATACGGTACTCACATCAATGACGCAATTTTTAAAATTTTTGTCAGTCTATCTGTATGTTTCGACTATTCTCTGAAACTGAATCCGATTTTGATGGGACTTTCACTATCAGATTGTTAATTTAAGAAGGATTAACTTAGGCTACTTTTATTGTAGACATTTTGTTTTCCTAGCCAGGAATCGAAGCTGATATTGAAAAAAAATACATTCTGTATTATTGCACCATCGAATAGTGTCACGTATAAGGATCAACTTTTGGGAAGTAATAGTATACGGCAAAGGAAAAGGCATTTCTTTTTACAAAATACTATTAATTAAGGCGATTAAAATTCTTTCTAGAGAGGCGCCCCAGTGTACAGCCTTGCTTTGTATAAGTCCACGCGAACGAAGTCGCGAGCTCAGTTAGTATCTTTCATAAAATTAACTTTACTATAATCTATTTTTCTTTTCTTGTCCTTATTTGATAACAGTACTCCGAACAAAAATCACGAATTTTCGAATAATTTTATTTCATTTAATTTTACATTATAAAAAATGATTCAGTTCAATCATTCAGTCGATAATTTCTCTAACTCTTATGTGTGGTTAGAAGTACGTCATATTTGTCTGCTAAATAGGACAAATAAAGAGAGATAGACTATACAACGCAGCACGAAAACACTGCTGAACGAAATTGGATGCGGTTTTTACTGTATTGTTGCAGGTGTAACTTAGAAGCCGACTTAACATAATTATCTCCGTGAAAAAAAAAAAAACAATTTTCTGTATTCGTAAAATGGAGTGAAAATATTAACAATCATTATCGTATGTTCGAAAAGATACCCAATTCCGTGGGGGGGGGGGGGGGGGGGGGAGAACGGGTTATATGGAGATTTGTACCCATTATACCTTTGCGATGACTTTGGAATGGAATGGCCTCGAGATCGCTTACGCATGCACATCCACTGCCCTTCCCGTGCAACGCTCCCCTCGTGGCTGGCGGAGCTCGTCACCGGAGGGCAAACTGTGGTCTTACCCTCCCCGCGCCCCTCGCTGGTGCGTACGGCAGATCGAAGCCATCCCGGCTGCCGTCCTCCTCGGGGCCGTATGAAAACGGATGCGTGGGACCCCCATCTCACGCACCCACGGCTCGAGAATGCTGGTGGGGCTAAATCATTAATATCCTAACATTACCGTAAATAACTAAACCATAGAACCAGAGAATGGAAAATTTTGATATATGTAATTATCTCATATATTATAAAAACTTATTATTAGAAAAAACTGTTTATTATACCAATCTGCTTTAAATCTATTCTATTTTTTATTAAAATAGAAAAGAAAGGACAGATATACAATTCTTAAAACAAATTTATTAAGAATAGGTTTGACATCTTTAGACGCCATTTCCTCAAAATGAAGTCCGTGTGGCTTGACACAGTATTGCTTATCAGCGTCCATATATCGTTGTTAAATATCATTGACGCAGACGGACGATGAAATTACTTAGTTTAAACTGCACATAGTGTTTCTGCATCGAAAAATAAATGACTTGAAACCTAAAATACTCACTCGGTAACAGACGGAATAAAACAATCTATTTACAACGGTCGGTAACACGAACCAGTCTCTCCAACGCTGAGTGACGCGCGGACGCGACAAACGAACTTTATATATATATAAACACGAAAATAAACAATAATAGCAAATGTCAAAAGTTAATTTTTCCTTTCAACAAAATTAGGTTCTTTTCGTGTCGAGTGTTTTGATAGGTCTTTTATTGTTGTCACTTTCGTGGACTTATTGTTTTGAATAATTAAAAAAAACTTTTGTTTCTTTCGTCTTGAAAGCGAAATCGTTTTTTTTATATTCTTAGATATGTGTGAAAATGTATGTTATTGTTGGATTCGTGTGTTACTGAAGTGAAAATTCGAAATGGCGTAGCTGTCAATTTTCGCGCCTTCGTTTTTGTAAACAAAAACAAGTGCGCGTGACACGTGACAGATAATTAATTGGTAAAAATGGTTATTTATAATTATAATTAAAAATAAATGCTAAATATTTGTTTGCGATGTTTCTGCGTTAATTCAAAACGGTATAATATTATGAACGAAATTTCCCTTTCTGCCGTTATATGTATAATTTAGATATTACACATAATTGAATAATTTATAAAAGAAAAATTTCTTTTCATCTTTTTCATCAACGTAATTTTATTTTATTTATCATAATACTAAGGCTAATATTTTAGGTGTGTCTACTGTGATATTTATTAATTTTATCAAATACTAGCAGTTCCTCGCGGCGTTGCCCGCGTATACTTTAATACCCCCTAGCATAACTATAAGGGTTGGTTTTTGAATTCGGGGATATAAATATTTATTTATTCACCCTAAGGAAAATTTATGCTAAGTCTAAGGATAATCGTCCAAAAAAATAAATTTTGTCCATACAAACTTTACCACCAAGGTAAAGTTTGTATTAGCAGTTCAAAAGGGGATGATATTCGTGCGTTTTATGGTTCACATTTCATTACTCATCCAGAAATATGTGTATTAAATTTTAAGTAAATATGACCACGGAATAAGATTTTCCATACAAATGTTTTTACCCCTTTCCAACCCAAAAATCCTTTCTTAGTGGATGCTTAGATCCTAAAAGGTACCTAGTTTCCTACTGCCAAAATTTAAAGTTCGTAGCCCCAGCGGTTTAGGCTCTGCGTTGATGAATCAGTCAGGACAAGTGATTTTATATATGGACGCTGATAAGCAATACTGTGTCAACCCACACGGACTATATTTTGAGAAAATGGCGTCTAAAGATGTCAAATTATTGCCTCAGCGTCCATATATAGATTAGATTTTGTTCGTGTTATTTTTTTTAATAACAAGCAATGATATATCTATAACGAAGCTTTCAAATGGTATCATAATTTTTAAAGTAGTTTCTTTGCACTTATAAAATTCGCTCTCTATTTCATGAGTATGTATTAAACTATTCAATATTTTATGTATCCAGCGAGTTATAAACATGATAACTAAACGCTCAGATATTAATATTAATGAAGTTACGGTCTTGTCACTTCTGGAATCTGTCAAAATATATTTATCCTAAATCTATACTAATATTATAAAGCTGAATTGAAAAATCCTTTTTGTGTTAGATAGTTTTTTAGTAAGGAAGGCTATAGGCTATATTACATCACTCTACGACTCATAGAAGCGAAACAGTATCACAGGAAATACTGGTTCGAATTAATATATTTTTTTGTGTTAGATAGTTTATTTATTGAGGAAGGCTATAGGCTATATTACATCACGCTACGACTCATAGGAGCGAAACAGTAACCATAAATGCGAGTGAAACCGCAAGGGACAGCTAGTATATTATGTATGTTATACAATTAACTATTTAATAATGAAACAAATTTGATACAGAGTAAGGGAAGGAGTTACCTAAAACGTTCCTTAACTGTTACTGCTTCGCTCCTATGAGCCGTAGCGCGATGTAATATAGCCTATAGACATCCTCAGTAAATAAACTGTCTAACACGAAAATAATTTTCAATTTGATGCAGTAATTCCTGAGATTAGCGCGTTCAAACAAACAAACTCTTCAGCTATATAATATTAGTATAGGTAATATCTATTTCAAACACTTAAAACATCTAAACTTAATATTATTTTTAAAACATCTACTATTATTTAATCTTAGTTTAAAATCAAAATCTGTCGTATAAAATTTAATATATTAAGTCTGATAAGTGTAGGTTTTTCTAAAAAATTAATAATATTAAATTTACAAAAAAATTAAAAATAATGATGTAAACACAGCTTAATAATAATATCCATTAGTGTATAGGCCCGGCTTTAGTCAACACGATGCTGTTAAAAGATTTTCTCCTAATTCGCATAAAAAGATGATTAGTTGACCAGATTTACATCTGAATGATTAATTTATGATCATTTCTTAATTGCCTTACCAACGTCTCCACCCGTGTGGAACCTACATTTATTTGCTTAGGCTGTACGCGTTTCGTTTAAAACATCGATCTAAAAAAAATTAATCTGCAAAATGGCGGATGCATGATTTATTAATTCACACTGAAGACATATATATTAAATGCTTTTTGAAAGGAAAAAGAGAAAACACTGAAGACGTTTAAATTACTAAGTAGAATGAATTCAATTTACTTAAGGAATAACGAGTTATTTTTCTTAACAATGCATATAATCGTTACATAGATATAAACAAAAGAAAGCATAACACATTTATAAAAAAGCGCCTTAATTATAGGTAACAGTACATTTACCACATTAAAATTATTTAATCAATTCTATAAAGTGACAGAATACCATAAAAAAATTATAATGAATTAAATTAAATAAACCTAAATTAATATTGAATTAAATAATTTAAGTATAATAACGAGGCATTGTTTATATTATATTATGTTATATGGACGCTAGATTTAAAATATCGTGTTTTTTGATGTAAATACTGTATATACTTTTATATGTCAGTCTTTAATGTAGCTATTCTTCTTAAACATATATGTCTTCAGTGTTGTCATAATCTCTTATATATGGATGCTGACAAGCAATAATGTGTCAATCCACAAAAAATCGAATTCGGAGATATTGATGTATTTTGATACTGCATCACCTACTTTACATAATTAAAAAAAATGAAATCATATAAACTACATAAGCACGGAAAAAAGTTTCTTAATTAATTGGTTCGAATTTCAAGTGCGTTCCATATTTTGCAATTTATACAATAACCACAAATATTTGAATAACTTTTTATTAGATAATATATTGAATATATCAGTCTGATTTTAATTTATTATACCTTTTATCAAAAAATAAAAGAAAACATGGGTATACTACTTCAAACATATTTGTTAAGAATTGGTTAGACACGTTTAAACGCCATTTTCTCAAAATGAAGTCCGTGTGGCTTGACACAGTATTGCTTATCAGCGTCCATTTAATGTTGCAAAATATGGAACTCAATTCAATATTCGAAACATTACATTAGAAAATTATTTTCCATACTTATTTAGTTTAGATGATTTGAAAAAAAAAATGTTTTAATAATGTTTTACTTATTATCAGAAAACATCAATACCTTCGATTTATAATATAACTAGCTGGTGCTCGCGACTTCGTCTGCGATGTCTGATGTTATAGTAGCTTTATGCATGCAAAGTCTCATCCCGATTGGTTTAAAATTGACAAAGTTTCATACAAACTTTCACCCCCTATTTTATCATCTTGGGGTTAAAATTAATCAAAATCCTTTCTCAGCGGATGCCTACGTCATAACATCTACCTGCATGCCAAATTTCAGCTCGATCCGTCCAGTGGTTTGGGCTGTGCGTTGATACATCACTATGCCCGTCAGTTACCTTTAAGTTATATATTAAGACTAAGGAAGTAAGGATCATTGATATATAATAAAGGATTCCAATTTCGTGGTAAGGAGAGCGACATCCGTTTGATGCCACATCCGCTAAGATGGCGCTTAAATTTATTACGGATGTTCATATTTTAGGAATAGTTTCCAGTTACAAAACTGTCTCTCAAGTTCTCAGAAGCTACTTAAGTTTAAGAGAGTTATAAAGGCCAATTAAAATTAAGTAATGTTAGAAAATTTCAATTGAATTATCAATTGGACGCTAATAAGCGATACTATGTTAAGCTACACGGACTTCATTCTGAGAAAATGGCGTGTAAATATGTCAAACCTATTCTTAACAAATTTGTTTGAAAATGTATGTATCCATTTTTCTTTTCTATTTTGATAGAAGGTTTAATTAATTAAAAGCAGATTTATATAATAAAACGTTTGATTAAATAATAAATTTTTCTAAATATATGTATAAGAGACATTTAAAAATTAAATATATATTACACATAGGCAGATAAACACATTACATTACACTCCTTCGCGTCTCACATTTGGGTAAATAATTAACTTTATTATTTAAACGATCTTAAAGCGATTTTCCATACACTTTATCAGAGGTACAGAAAAAAACACTTTTACCCAAAAAAAATTGTTTCCGATTAGCAGAAAAATTTAAACGGATGTTATTCTTAACAAAATAAACATGAACGCAAGCGAAGCTAGACTAAAACCTTGTAATTTTATGTAAGAGAAGATTAGTTAACTAAACCGAAAGTGATAGTGAAAATGGATTCGTAATTATTACAGTAATTTATGTGCGCCTGTAGTCAACCATGCGTATGCGCAGATTCAACATTCGCTGCATACACTACATACTTCTGCCATTAATGTTACATGGGTATGCTAACTCACTCGCGTCTTGAGTGAGCGAACACGATGCGATGCGGCTCGACGCGAAAACAACAACTATTTTTTTTTTATAAATAAATAAATAAGCACATCACACTCAACGGTCCCCATTAAGATCTTGTGGCCTTATGTAGGGAGTCCGAAAACACAACACAAACACCCAGACCACGACTAACATCCGTATGGCCATTACAGACATCTGCCGTGAGCGGGGATCGAACCCACTGCGCCAACGTGTACAACAGATCCAACTTAAAGTTGCCTACGTGACACGTGACGTAGAGTGATGTAATATAGCCTATAACTCTCAAAAAAATAGGCTATATAAAAAGAATTTTTCGAATTGGATCAGTACAATAAGAGTACCCCCTACATACAAATAAACAAACAAAATTGACCTCTTTATAATATTAGTATAGAAAACAGTGATAGTGCGGGACGATTCGCACGCAAGACAAGACGCCGCGTCGAACCGCATCGCGCCGCGTCGAATTCGCTTATCGTACGTAGGATGTTACCTGAGATTTTTTAATAAATAAGAACAGTCTTCGAAAGCAAAATTTGGAATTTCGTCTACTTAGATGACATATATATTCCACTTATTTTTTTTGAAGCTACACAATCGATTCTGATGAATACTTTATGGGAATTCCATCCCAATCTATAATACTCGTTCGATAAACGAATAATCCGTTTGTAACGACTAAGATTGTCGTATTCTAACCAATATTTATAAGGCAAGAATTACACGTATATAAATATTTGGATGCTTGGCAAACGATAATTTCAATCCACAAAAAATCAACTTCGGAGATATTGATGTATTCTGAAAATGCGTCGCGTATTTAACATTATTCAAAAAAATTTCAAGTCATCTAATCTGATTCAGTACGGAAAAAAGTTTCTTAATTCAATGTCTCAACTAGTGAATTGTGTTTAATATTTTGCAATTAAAAAAAAACTTTTTATTATATCAATCTGCTTTTAATGCATTATACCTTTTACCAAAATAGAAAATAAAAGATGGATGATTACGTCAAACAATATTGCTAAGAATAGGTTTGACATGTTTAGACGCCATTTTCTCAAAATGTGGCTTGACACAGTATTGCTTATCAGCGTCCATTTATGAAAGTCTGAAAGCGAACATAGACTATGTTCTAGTTAGTAGTAGTTTTACTGTTTTATGTTAGATCGTATAAATTACAGTTTAACAAAGTTTTCCATAGCTCGTCGAATGATAATTTATGACTCTTTAGTTGCATTTTCAGGCAAAACGCCAGGTTCCGTGATTCTTGCAAATAGTATTAAATAAATACATTTTTTTTTCGGCTTGCCCGTGAAGGCCAGTTAATGAATTATATTATAATGACTAAAGTTGAAAATAAAAAAAATACCGACAATCTATTCACTGAGACTATTTCATCGATACCAACACGATACTTCTGCTGTCAATGATCAAACTACATATGGATGCTGATAAGCAATAATGTGTCAAGTCACAAGGACTTTATTTT
The DNA here is from genome assembly GCA_037950945.1 of Hypolimnas misippus. Taxonomy (NCBI): domain Eukaryota; kingdom Metazoa; phylum Arthropoda; class Insecta; order Lepidoptera; family Nymphalidae; genus Hypolimnas; species Hypolimnas misippus. The sequence continues at coordinate 6,408,258 of JBBEEQ010000002.1, forward strand.
GAGAAAATGTCAAACTTAACAAATTTGTTTGAAGACAAATCATCTATATCCATCTTTTCTTTTCTATTTTGATAAAATCTATAATGAATTAAAAATAGATAAAATATGACACACAATTCAACATTCGAAACATTTAATTAAAGAACTTTTTTCCGAATTTATTTATTTTAGATGACTTGAAATTTTTTTGAATAATGTTAAATACATAATGCACTATCAGAATACATTTAATATCTCCGAATTCGGAGGAGTGGGTTGACACATTTTTGCTTATCAGCATCCATATGTATAACACTCTTCTTTTTGCGTCCGGGGTTAAAAAGTACCAGGCGATCATAAATGGTCAGGATCTTTCTTTAATTAGGTTTTCCGTAGTGTATAATCATTGTTAAAATCGATCGAGATATTCGTTATATATTCATGCTGTTAGTTGGTGTTGTGTATTCTGCTGATCCTCACTGCAGCATCAGATCAAGAATTCCTTAATTTAGTAATGTTTAGTAATGTTTTAGCATAGTGTTTAAAATTGTAGGTCACACGTTTGTAAGTAAATCAAATACTTACTCTGCATCTAAGATTCCAACCGCAGCTAAGAAGAAAGGATCTTGCTATGGCTAGATCGATTTTGGTCGAACGTGTCTTAGTACGCTAAAAAAACCGCATCCAAATTGGTTCATCCGTTTAGGAGCTACGGTATCAAAGACATACACACGGACAGATACACATAGCGATCAAACTATATATAACACTCTTCTGTATGCGTCATAAGTTAAAAAGTACCAGGCGATCATAAATGAACAGGATCTTCCATTAAGTAGGTTTTCCGCAGTGTATAATCATTGTTAAAATCCAATGAATCCAAAGTATATATTCAATTGAGGTAGAGCGTAACTGTAGTCTACTGACTACAGCTCGTGTAGAAGTTGGCTCGGGGCAGGACGACACTCTCACAGAAGATCGACGTAAAGAAGCTAAATAACTGCATTTTAAATAGATACGGAAAGCCTAATCCACTTTCCAAATCCTATCCATACATCCATACATCATGTATGAAAGACAATACGCATTCCTTTTTAAGCTAGCAATTTGTGGCTCGACTTTTTTTTATAATAATCGCTGGTGGAAACTCACTGGTGGGACACTTGATGTTGAGTGATCCCGCAAATGGACGTTGCCACCAGGGCAGCCACAAATCCGTTGCCAGCTTAAAGAGAATGCAGGAAGGAAACACAGCTACTTCACAACAATCTTCTAGTCGGCTACATCTAGGTTCTACCTCATAAATTTACAGACATACCACAGAGTATAGTCTAGTACTCTTTACTGGTCTTTATTTGGTAACCCCGAACGAACATCACGAATTTTCGAATAATTTTTTCATTATAATTTTGCATTATGAAAAATGATTCATTTCATTCAATCGATAATTTCGTATCTAACTCTTATGTGTGGCTAGGAATACGTCATATTTGTCTGCTAAATAAGGAAAGTAAAGAAAAACAGACAATAGATTGTGATTCCGAAGCACGTGCTCTCTTCAAAAAATAATATTTTTAACGTAAATGTAATTCAATTCGCCGCATTTGAACAAAGATACGGTAATAAAACTGAAACGATTTCAGCCAAAGGTCTTTGCCTTGACTAAAATTAAACGCGCGCGCAAAGAAAGTGCTTAGGGATGTGCGGCGATGTGTTTTATCGGTATCGATGAACTTTTTACTAAGTGAAAAATTCGAAAAAAATGTATTTGTTCAAAATTAATACGATTTCGTGTAATTATTACGTGTATTTTTAACGCATGATAAATTTTATTTAACAGGTAATATTATAAAAATGTACAGATAATTAAATATTTATGATTTACTTTCTCCGTGTTATTCTCATAAATACAAGTATGTCCAATAAACTGTCATTTACTGGACATACTCATATTTATTCGATTTTAATTATTAAACCGATTTCGATTAAATTATATGAAACTAATTAAAAAATATAAATATATAATCCTTTCAAATAAAAAAAAACTCGTAATCAATTAATAAATGGCAGAATAATAAGTTTATCTCCATTTTTTTTTAAACTAGTAATTAGTTGCTGATAAGCAATACTGTGTAAGCCACACAGACTTTATTTTGAGAAAATGTCGTCTAAAGATGTCAAACCTATTCTTAATGAATTCGTTGCTTTCTATTTTGATAAAAGGTACAATGAATTAAAAACAGATTGGTATACCAAAAAGCTTTATCTAATAATAACTTTTTCAAATGTATAAGATTATTGTCTTAGCAAAATATGAACCACATTTCAATATTCGAAACATTAATTTAAAAAATCCGTAATAATTTAGTTTAGATGATTTCAATTTTTTTTATGTTAAATACGTGACGCATTACCAGAATACATCAATAGCTCCGAATTTAACTCTTCGTGGGTTGACACATTATTGCTTATCAGCGTCTAGTTACGAGGGTAAGTTTAAACGTATCATCTCTAAACGCTCTGATTAACAGTGATAATATTCACATCCATGAATCTATCGACACGTATTACGCATCATAATCCCTGCCAACTCGGTTGGTCTATTTTTTTATCCACGCGGTACGCGTTCTTAGCACGTGGACTTTAGATTATTTTGTAAATGCGTAGTTCATTACAGTAATATATATTAAACGGTAAAATTTAAAAATATATTTGATACTTTACACACAGTGACAGTTTTATAGACATTTAGTTAATTAAGATGTGATAATTACACACTGTATTTCGAAATACAAAATACAATTTCGAAAGACATGTGTTTATCAACATACGTAGCTATAGTTGGACGCTGAAAAGCAATACTATGTCAAGCCACACGGACGTCATTTTGAGGAAATGGCGTCTATAGATGTCGAACATATTCTTAATTTTGTTCGAATAAGTACATACACATTTTTCTTTTATATTTTGATAAAAGTTATAATGAATTAAAAAGCAGATTGATACAAAAATAAGCTTTTCAAATATGGACGCTGATAAGCAATAATGTGTCAACCTACGAAAGTCGAATTTGGAGATATTGATGTATTCTGGTAATGCGTCATGTATTTAAGATTATTCAAAAAAATTACAAGTCATCTATACTTAATAGGTACGAAAAAAGTTTCTTAATTTAATGTTTGGGACATTGAAATGCGTTTCATATTTTGCAATATACAATCATCTGATACTTTTGATACAAAAGTATAACTTACATAAGTTATGTACACAAAAAACAACAGAATTAAGAAGTAAAACTGATGCTAATTATATTAATAATTATATCATTACTGTCTTTAAATTAAACTAATTACTTTAAATTCAACTATTTATGATTACAACGCGTGAATTCAGGATTTTGTTCGGAGTGAGGGGGCTTGTAGATACCACGACCACTTAAAAAAATGGAGTATTAACGGTTACGGTTATAAGCTAGGTAAAATCAATTACACCTTACGCCTCCCCTGAATACTTGGAGTGTTCAAAAAAATGTAAAAGATTATTCCTCGTCTTATTGCCTTTACCGGTGGCAGGAGGGCTGGTACATTGGCGCTGAGAGGATCGGAATTACGATTCAAGGGGAATATACATCATTCTTACCAACATTCCAAACAGTCATTAATGAATTGTAAAAATGAAAGGTTACTCACTCATCACGAAATCTCAGAAACAAAAAGTGCTAGGAGTTTCAAATTTTGCATGGGGTTCTTTTTTGGACGTAGGTGTTCACTAAGATGTGATTTTGCAAACTTCGACCTCTAAAGGGGTAATACGAGAATCGGAATTTTATTTAAAACTCCTATCTTAAACGCGAATGGAACCGCTAGAGGCCGATAGTTAATAACAATAAAAATAAAGCCTTTTATTCAGTTCAATTTATTCTATTACATAAAGAAGCGAAAAAAATAATTACATTTAAAACTTAAATTATCGTGATCAGCCAATCGGCAAAGGCCTCTTCCAACCTCCTTCTTAATTGTTACACGACCAATGAGCTCTCACTGAAAAGTAAAGAAAAGTAAAGTAACAACCAGTAAATGTCCCACTGTTGGGCAAAGGCCTCCTCTCCTATTAAGAAGAAGGTTTCGAGCTTAATCCTTCACGCTGCTCCACTGCGGGGCGGATATACATGTGTCAGAATTTCACCCCACACGTACAGGTTTCCTCACGATGTTTTCCTTTACCAAGCACGAAATGAATTTTAACACAAATTCAGCACATGAAAACTCAGCGGTGTTAGCCTGGATTTAAACCTGCAATCATAGGTTGAGATCAACGTGTTCTAACCACCAGGCCATCTCAGCCATATCGATAAGAGGATAATGTCGATAAAATCAACATCACTATCTACAAATGGCCGCTGATTGAAAACGGATGCATTCACGTTACTATTTATAATTTTAACTGTAAGTAAGTCAAGTGCGAGCCGGGATCGCTAAACAACGCACCACAGTGTATATAATACAATTCCGTTTTCAAGTTAATGGTTTTCATATTCGCTTCTGCTTTTGAGTCTTAGACAATAAATGCAAGAATTTCTTTTTAAATGGATTGCAGTTCTTTATCTAAACAATATAGGATCCTTTTGAAAAAATATTATAATACTATATAAGAAAGTCTTGTATAATAAAAGCAAGACTTTCTTTTCAAATTTTGGATTCAGTTGTTTATGTAAACAATATGGAATCCTTTCGTAAAATATTTCGAATAGTTTTTTTTTTAATGTCACGAAATGCAATGAAAATTTGTCTTTATATTCGATCTATTTATTTAACTAAACTATTTTCCCTTACTTTGTCTTTGTTAAACAAAAAACAGTACTGTGGAATAATTCAATTTTTTTTCTTATTATATTTTTATAGCGAGAATCACACTTGTAAGTTTTACTCTCGAGAGCGATATAAAACAAATCTGTAACCTGGATACAGTTACCTAGGTTACCTTACAAAATCTGTGGCTATAAAAAAAGGCCAAGGCAGTAATTATTTCAGCTTAAAAGCAACTTATTATATAATTCCTATGAAAATTCTGACAGTATCATTCTTACGTTTATATTAATGCTGATAAGCAATAATGTGTCAACCCATAATAAGTAACTAACTAACTGCGTTAACTATTTAACATTATACAAAAAAAATTCAAATCATCTTAACTAAATAAGTACGGAAAAAAGTTAATTTAATGTTTAGAATTACAAATGCGTTCCATATTTTGCAATCTATACAATAATCTCATATATTTGAAACCTTATAATTTGATAAATGTTTTTATTTTACCAATCCGGCTTTAATTCACTTTTAAATTTTATCAAAATGGAAAAGAAACGATGGATATATACTTCTTCAAAGAAATGTATTAAAAATAAGTGTTACATGGTTGTAGTATGTTATGTTTGTAGACATTGCTTATCATCATCTAATTGAGAGCCTCCTTTATTAAAATCGCTTGAAAATTAGCGTGAATATTCAAATTTCATTTCCACAAATTTTCGACTTAATCATCTCGATTTCAAACTTAAAAGTCACTCATAAATCATCATAAAAATACCACAGAGTTTATTTCCGTTGCATTTTATTTTCAAAAGTGCATTAACTCGAACGCATCCATCAACACGTCAATGCAATGGCGGGCGAAATGCGCGGGAAGATTTTGTTTTTTTTTTTTTTAGCGAAGGAAATATGCAGATTTTTTTTAAAAATTCTTTATGTCATTTACGTGAGGGGTTTTTGGAAAAAATCAATGTAGATTTTTTATATTACCTCAAAACTCCATTTACTAACCAATTCTTACTCTTACATCTATAAAACTTGAAATAAATATGTCATTCAAATGAGCTTTGTCAATTGTATTTTTATCAAAATCGGTTTAATCGTTTAGTTTAAAATCGAAATAATTTAAATGATACGTATTAATGAAGTAAGCGAAATTGCATTTTTTAAGAGTCTTTTCCTTTTTAAAAAAAGTCTTTTAACTGAAGCTATTAGACTTTGACGGGTTTTCGAGATCAAAACAAAGTCATAAAGCAGATGTATAAACATTAATACTTCTAGCGTATCATGTTTTATTACTGAGTGGTCGAGTAAAGTTTTTGTTTTTTACTAGCCGATCTCAAAAAATATCTTTATTTAAGAACTAACTGCCTTTTGCGGTTTCAGTCGCGTTTATGGTTACTGTTTCGCTCTTATGAGTCGTAGCGTGATGTAATATAGCCTATCACCTTCCTCAAACAATGGGCTTTTTAACGTTATAAGAATTTTTCAAATCGCATTAATAGTTTCAGAGGTTACCCTCTATATAAAAACTTATAAGCAAATTTTACCTCTTCATAATATATATTTTAGTAGAGATATATTAAGGCTAATTTTTAGCACCAATGTTGCGAGTATATATTTTAAAAATGATACAAATATAAGGCGAAATAAATAACTTAAAATATATATATTATTTTTTTTTTCATTTACATCAAGTATAACATTCACATCAATAAAAATACGTGACCTCGTAAGAGAAGTCGTTAATTTGTTCCGCTCGCTCATTAAAATAACAAACCAATATTCCCAATCGAAAAAGAAAAACAAAACACCTTATCGTCGCATTAGTCACAGCCGACCAATAAATTGCACAAAACGCAGAACATCGCAAACTCCTCAAAAATCTCTAAACAACGTAAATAAATAACGCGAAAGCATTCAACCCGCATTATTTATAAACTAGCCGCGCTGGCCACACTCGTTCGACATTTGACGTTGACAGCGCGCCATGTTCAACTTCTTCAAACGGAAAGGCGGGAAGGCCGAACCGTCGCCCGAGACCTCACGGAGACAGCCGACCGTCCAGCCAACCTCAGTCGAGCCTCGCGCGCCGCGACACGACACTGACGTAACGAACGAAAAACTCACGCGCAAGGATGTAGTCAACCTTCTCCTACCTGACACGGATTACAGCCAGCGGACAGGAGTCAGCGCTATCCTCGATATCATGGCGGGGAAACGGAAAAGGAACAAAAGAAAACGGGACAGCCGAATCGCGAACGAAACGAAACGCAGCGTCGCGCCCACGCCCGCCGAAAATAATCGAGACGCGCCCCAACCGCCGGACGATCCGGCTGATTTCGTTAAAGCACTCGTGTTGCAAAAGTACGCAAAACCCGAGCCCAAACAACAACACGTGTCGCTGGTTTACGTTTCGAATGAGCCAGATTTGGAAGACAAGCGACATGCGGAGGCGTTACTGCGTGAGATAGCTAAGAGCATAGACTGCACTATCGATAAATTAAATGAGAAACAAATGGGAGCCGCGGACAGCAAACGCGCGAGAGACACGCCGACCTACGAGACGGTCGAGAACAAAACGATAAATGATTACAAGACTGAACTCAAAAGCGAACTGGATAAGTTGACACAGGACGGTAACGATGGGGAAGCTGAAAAAGACAGTACCGAATCGCCAGCGACTAGAAAGTCAAACTTAAAACCGCCGCGTTCAGACAACGAAGGCTGTTCGGATGACGATCGTTCCGACAACGGTAAAAAGCGTGTAACGTTCAGAAAGCATATCGTTTTCGACGATGGCGAACAACAGACGGACGAAGGAGAAGATTCATCATTCGAATCACTTACTTCCGAAGAAGCTGATTATCTAGAAGACTTACCCGACAACGACGAACTTCTAGGTGGTTATGTTGTTTCGAAGAACGATAATAAAACGGTTATAAATGTACAGACTGAGCCGATGATTAAAATTGAGTGCGTTGATGATTTGAGGCGGATTACGAATGACAATAGTGACAGTGGTTTCATAGAAGGTGATAAGAATGAATCCGGTGACGAAACTAGTGATGTTAAGAGTATCGTGGAGAGTGAGTCTGAGGAGGAGATCATTGAAGAGATCACGGAGGAGATAGAGGAAGAGAGTGAAGCGGAAATCGTAGAAGAGGAGAGTGCAGACGTAACGTGAGTAACGAAACCATTAATTATTAATTTAACACAATGAATCTACTAGCTAATATATATATATATATAATATAGCTATGGCATAGTATAATTAAATTACAGTAGATGGCGCGCGTGTCGTATTCAGACGGAAAAATCAGTTTGAGATCTGTGTTACACAATCTACATTAACACGAGCGAAGCCGAAAGCAAAAGCTAGTATTCCCCTTCAGTAAGAAAATCCCTAACTCTCAGAGAAAACCGTATCAAAATCTATTGTGGTTTAGAAGATATTAGCGAAGAAACAGTGTGTTTGTATCACGCAGACTTTGTTTTATGCTATTTATAGATACGAGTAATTATTTTCGACTTTAACAGACTTCGTTTGTATAGAACAATTACTTTGTATGACCTATATCATTGTAAAGTGATGGCTGCACCATACAACTTTTACCATTAAAAGACAGAAAGTAGCCTATATTCTTCTTCAAGCTTCAATACACAAAATTACTAGCTGCCCCTCGCGGTGTCACTTGTGCTTATATTGTTACACTAATAGTCGTAGCGGTATGTAATATAGCCTATAAGCTTCCTCAATAAACAGGCTATCCAACACAAAATGAATTTTTAAAATCGGATCAATAATTTCAGAGATTACCCCTTACATACAAACTTAATAAGCTTACCTGTTTGTAATGTTAGTAAAGACACTAAACTCTAATTCTCGACTAATGAACGCAAATCTATACCAAAAATGTAATTCTCGCCTTAGAATTGTACACGTGTAACCAAAGAAAAGGTCGAAATAGCCGATTCGCGTAGTTTTATTCGTAGTACGTTTAAAATAGGCACAATATTGAGTTGTAAACAACTCTGTTTGTCAACAATTCCACGCTGATAAGCAAATATTGTGTCAAGCCACACGGAATTCATTTTGAGAATATGGCGTCTAAACATGTCAAACCTATTCTTAATGTGTTTGAAGGCTTGTCTTTACTATTTTGATAAAAGAAATAATAATTTAAAAGCAGTTTGGTCTAACAATTAATTTATTAGTTTTTCAAATATATTAGATTATTGTTTTTTGCAAAATATAAAAAACTCTTTAATATCTGAAACATTAAATTAAGAAATTTTATTCCGTACTTATTTAGTTTGGATATTATATATGTTCTAATAATAATTTCTACATATATTACATATCTTATAATAATCTTATAATACATAAAACAAAAAAACATTTTAAATTAGCCGAAGTAAGTATATACTTTAAATATTAAAATAAAAAGAAAGAGAAATTAAAAATAACTGTATTAAGCTTAAGTAACTATCGATGTCACAGTGAGCCGAGGTGCTCAAAACACTGTACATTACCTCTTTGTATGGCAGACTGATATGCCGGCCGAGGTAGCCAGACCTTCGGTCACCTGTAGTTTCGACGAGGCGGAAAGACAGCACTTTGAAAAACTTTTTTGCATCCTCGCCCCAGGACCCCATGGTGTCATGGTTAAGATTACTTTTTTTTAATTATGTTAAATATCTTACGCATTATCAGAATATATCAATATTTCCAAATTAGACTTTTTGTGGGTTGACACATTATTGCTTATTAACGATCATTACTATCCCAACTTATGATCTCCTGGTACTTAACAGCCAAGAAATTGGTCATATGAACGAGTTCGGTAAAGATATTTTTCTCGTATGGTTTTTAATAGTTACTGGATATAGTAATCATATGAGCCGAGAAGATCTATTAGTTACTCGGTTGAGTTCAAATTCATCTCGTTCTTTGAAGAAAAACATCGTGAGGAAAATGTGCAGAAAAAGTCTGACACATGTATATCCAACCCGCAATGGATCAGCGAAGTGGATTCTATTCTAAACCTTCGCCTTAATCGGAGAGGTGGCCTTTGCCTAGCAGTGATATTTTTTTACTTCACTTCTGGTACTTGAGGTCCACGTAGTAATTATGATAATGATAAAGATATCTAATACTATTTCATCAGGGATGTTTTTGAAAAGCAATGTAATGGCCAGAGCTAAAGATATCTCGGATTAATTAATATTTTTCTACGTCTAACGAGACCTCAACTAGTGCATTCGATGCAAAGTCATTATGTCCGAACTGATTCAAAATAGAAAAGAAGTTATGGATATATACGTCTTTAAACAAATTTGTTAAGAATAGGTTGGACATCTTTAGAGATTTTCTCAAAATGAAGTCCGTGTGGCTTGACATTGTATTATGAGCGTTCAGTTATAAATTATCATTGATTTTGATCGTTATTATGACGTATTTCGTAACCCTCAACACACCAAGCAGACAGTCGCGTCTCTAAGGTCTGACGCACATCCTGAATCATCAACTATTTTTAATTAATCGCATGATCGCTGACGTCTCGCCTTGTGATGGTAAATGTATTAATTAGGGAGAAAGTTCTGGAACAGATTATTGAGAAAATATGAGATTTTACGCAGACAATGGTTATTTTTTAAATGATATTGGTTTAAATAACTGACAAACGCGCTTGAATGAATACTTATTATATGACCCCCGACTTAAAAGGGGTCTGTTTGTGGCAGTCCTAAACGAGTGAACCGATTTGAATGTGGATTTTTTTTATTTAAAAGAGAGTATTCTAGCTATGGTTCTTAGACATGTTCTCATCTACGAAAATAAGCCGATCCATTTCAAGATCATGAGCTCTTTTCTTTTTAGCTGCGCTAGGAATCTTCTTAGCACAATAAGTATTTGATTTACATCCAAACATATATGTAACCTAAAATTTTAAACACCTATGCAACATAACTATACAAAGTTATAGAATTCTTGGTCTGATGCTGCAGCCAGGATCAGCAGGATACACAACTCCTCGCCAATTTACAGCAGAGGTATCGTGTTGGTGCTCATTGAAATTGTCTCAATGAATATATTTTCGGGGGCTTTTTGAAATTTTCAATTTTAGTTGTTTATTTATTAGAAATTCACGCCTCATCTACTCAATCGATAATTATGAAATTTTGCATACAGGAAGTCAGAAATACAGAAATAGTAGATATAGAAACATTAATATTATAAATGCAAGTAAATCTGTTTGTTTGTTACTTTTCACTTCTAAACCACTGAACCAATTTCAATAAGTTTTGGCTTCAGATTTTGGAACTTGGAGAAAAATATAGTTTACTTTTCGTTGCAAAAAAATACTAAAAAAAATTGGAGATGTAAAGTTTTTTAGATCCATTTTTCATAGGAGAATCGCATTAAATTTTGCTTTCAGACTTTTACAAAGATTTACATAGGTTGTTTCTCATTGCTTTACACCTGAAAGAATTTACTGTCAGTGCGTTATTTATATATAGCTTGCGTAAGGTTATCTAATCAACTGTTACCAGACGGAGTTGTTTTCAACCAATTAGGAGAATACAACTTACAACTTACTCGCTAAAGAATTAAGCTATTCAAAATAATAAATCTCAGACGAGTTCGCGGAACGGAATTATTAGTTATTTCCCCAAAACGTGCTTTCTTTGAGGAAACGACGGATGAAATATAATGTAAATAATGTTTTGCTAACGTTCATTTACATGTTATTCAATAATGGCAGACGGCCAGTACACTGCAAGATGCTAGAACTCTTATGACTCACTTCTATGACTGAAAAATAATGATTATAAATATTTATACCCGTGCCGAGATGGATCAGTAGATGTATTAACCGATTTTCATAGCTTCAAACCTGATATAGATTAAAAATTTTAATGACTTCAGAAATTGCGTGCATTGTCGGATCGCTGGGATTCACCAATCTTAGCTCACTGGATACGACTTCACGTAGTCAAGTAAAATAGTTTAAAATTAGTTTAAATAAATGTATCATAAATAAAATTACTTTTGTCTCGATTTTGTAAAATTACTAACCAATTTATTTATTAAGAATAATTTGTGACGTACTAACACTATATGGATCCACGAAATATGGTCTGAAATAAATGATTATTATTATTAAAAAAAAGGAAGTCTTTCCGGACCCCCTATACCCCCTTATATGCGTCCTTGGGGAAATCCAGTAACGATTAAGACTAGAATAATCTCCGTAAGAGTAACGATCATTATCACGTGATTGTGGTAACAACCGGGACAGCTTCACGTGATCTCCACGGTGAAATGCAAAGAGAAACACCCAGACTTGTGTTAAGTTACCTCTGGGGTTCTAGTCACTTGTTTACTTCTAATTATGAATATATTTGTTAGAGTAAAGACGAGCGATGTATCCTAGAGAGAGGGTGCGTACTGCGATATATAATAACTGATCAACGAGCTACCATAGACAAAATATAGTATTTACTTTCATGATATATTCCTAAGAACTTAGAAATTAAAAACATTAACAAATTTTTAACCTTACATTCCAGTTCCAGTGGCTTAGATGAGGTCTTCAATCTTTTGTAATAATCCTTCTCTATTTTTTTGTATTAATTGTCTTTAGTTTATATATTTTAAACTTTCGTAATTTATACTATTCGTATTTAATATAACACTCACACTCTTGACGCTCTGAGTTTGAGAGGAGTCAGCTCGTGACCACGACGAATGTAACTTCGTCGAAACGTCGGGCAATAAAAAGGTATTACTACCATTAGTTATATCGATAAGACCCGTTATATTAAATATGGCATTAGTTTATTAAAATGTCGTATTTGTAAATTATGTATAAATATCAGTAATAAATTATGCGTAACTTGGATACAAACATATAGTTTCAATTACCCCGAGCGGTGATCGAACGCGTAACCATCAGCGTTTAAGATAAATTCAATACTCTCTATCATTAAAATATCATTGATATCGATCATGTAAATAAATATTTATTGCTTCACTGAATATCGTGTTTCGTTTTCACTTGTATCTCATACGAGTGAATAATAGATTTTTTATACTTCGAAAGTATGTTAATACGAAGTTGCTTATAATTATTGATTCGATAGTCTCCAAGGCGATGTAATCTAACAGGCGATATAAAGCGAACACGACATCGAAGGTGACATGATAAGTTAATTGGACGCCAATAAGCAATACTGTGTCAAGCCACAAGGGCGTCTAAAGATGTCAAACCTATTCTCAAAAAAATGTGTTTAACGAAGTATATATCCATAGTTTTTTAATTAAAAGTTAAATGAATCAAAAGCAGATTGGATAGTAAAGATTTTTACCTAATATTAAGTTTTTCAAATATATGAGATCATTGCATAATAAAAAATATAGAAAACATTGTAAATATTAGATTAAGAAATTTATTTCTACACTTATACAGTTCAAATGACTTGAAAAGTTTTTGAATAATTTTAAATATCTTACCCATTATTAGAATACGTCGAATATCTCAAAATTTTACTTTTTGTGGGTTGACACATTATTGCTTATCAACATCCAATTCAAAGCTAAAATTAAGACTCTGCAACTCGTTCGTGAGATATTATTATTTATTAAACCAACTGATTGAGTTCGATTTCCAACCGCGACGCATCGGGAACTACTGGTTCGAATTGAGAAATTCTTTTGGTTTTAGATAGTTTATTTATTGAGGAAGGCTATATTACATCACGCTACGACTCATTGGCGCAAAGCAGTAACCATAAACGCGAGTAAAACCGCAAGGGACAGCTAGTGTGTGTATATGTCAACTTTTAGTTGTTTTGGCGCCGCACCACGTCACAACGCATTCACTCACGTCAGACGCCGGGAAATGTAAAGTAACAGCCTGATAATGTCCCACTGCTGGGCCTCCTCTCCTATTAAGGACACCGTTTTTTGACAAACACGTTGGCACAGTGGTTACTGCAACTGACTGAAGCGCTAACAGTCGCGGGTTCGATCCCCGCTCGCGGCAAACGTCTCTATTGGCCATACGGATGTTTGTCGTGGCTGGGTGTTTGTGTTAGTGTTGTGTTTCCGGACCGACACAAGGTCATGAGATCATAATGGGGACCGTTGAGTGTGATGCGTTTATTATTAAAAAAAAGGAGAAGGTTTTAGAGCTTAATACATCACGCTACTCCACTGCGTATATACATGTGTCATTATTTCTTCCAGCACATGCAGGTTTCCCTGCGATGTTTTTCTTCACGAGCACGAGATAATTTAAATACAAATATATCACTTCAAAACTCAGCGGTGCTAGCCGGGTTTTGAACCCGCGATCGCCGTTTGAGATCGACGCGTTCTATCCAGGCCATCTCGGCTCTTAATGTAATTATGCCGTGAGCCACATGTTTTGGTACAAACAGATAATTAATTATTCTTAACTATCTGTTGGAAACTTTCTAAAGTTGAACTTTCGTTAGTTTATTTAGATTAACCTATATCATTATACCGAGCGAGATCCAAGCGGATTTAGCACTTGTAACGGGGTCAGAGAATTAGTGCATCGGGGCTAATATTTCACTATACTAGAATAGATTGTTTTGATAGCTGTAAGCGATACGACTGGACGCTGGTAAGCAATACTGTGTCAAGCCACACGAACTCCATTTTGAGAAAATGGCGTCTAAATATGTCAAGCTTATTCTTAATAGATTTTTTGGAAGAAGTATATAAGCTGATTGATATAATTAAGAGTTTTATCTAACAAAAAGTTTTTTTGAATATATTTCAGATTATTGCATATTTTAAAATACACACACACTTCAATATTCGAAATATTAAATTAAGAAACATTTTTCCGTACTTATTAAGATGACATGATATATTTTTAATAATGTTAAATATGTGACGCATTAACAGAATACATCAATATCTCCAGATTTGATTTTTTGAGGGTTGACACATTATTGCTTATCAGCATTCATAAGTGAAACTAGCTACAACTCGCGGCCTCGCATGCGCCAAGTTTGATTTCTTCACATAAACTTTGAAACTCCTTTTCGTCCCCTTGGGACTGGATTTTAGAGATAATTTCTTATCAGATGACTGATATAATAACTATCCACGCAATCCGTTCAGTGCTTTAAGCTTTGCGTCGATAGATCAGTCAGTAACGGGGTGGTTCACCTCCGGCTCCTCTTATCCTCTGGGCGCTTTGGACAACTATCCACACCCCGCAATCGATGGAGGTCCATAGTTCCTGACAGAGAATTTTCATTTTCTTACAATTAGAAGGGTGCCTCTTACAGCAATATTAATTTTCTATGAATATTATGTCTATTTGTTTTCACAATAATTTCTGGCAAACGAGCAAACGCCTCAGATGTTAAATGATCACCTGTACGTGGACGTTTGTGTTAATGTGTGAAAAATAAACTTGGAATAAATAAAATAAAGAAAAAACTGAAATAATATTAAAATAGCAAGATTCTTATAAACTAACAATATTAAAAAGAAATTAATTAACACAAGGCTTGCACAAAGGCTTAATATGAAGTATTAAATGAATGATTCTAACACTTTGCAGCACCAGAAGTGACACCAACATGTTTAAATTATAGCTCTTTAGAGTCGACTGTATCCTCCAGCCTCATGCGTTTTGCTTATATAGGGGCTGATAAACAATAATATTAACCCTTAATTTGACAACCTGGCATACATGAAATTTGAAAAAAAAAATATTGTTAAAAAAATTGCAAAAATAACTTGGTATAATAATTGGCAATGTATGTTGTGGCATGCATAAGTGTTCAGGAAAACTAAGCTTTTAGATTTTTATTAATTCTACTCCTAATGGGATAAAATATGGGATGAAAGTTTGTATGGAAATTTGTCAATTTTAAACCGATCGGGCTGAGACTTGGCTTGCATAAAGCTATTATGACGTAGGCTTCATAGACATCGCAGACGAAGTCGCGAGCACCAGCTAGTTAAAATTATAAAAGTAAGGCATTATTCTTCCCCGAAATTTTCTTGGCTATGTGACGTCAGTAAAAAGTCAACATGGCGGACGTAAGCTGTCAAAATTGACAAATTGTTGTGATCTAACCTAGCCTAAATATTTCGAATTCTGAAATGCAAAACGTTATAATTGAGTCTTTTTTGATTATTTAAAAAACCTAAGTCTTGTTTACTATATGGGCCATTTATTTAAACGAGAACATTTTCCACGGCTAGCACCGCTCAGTTTTCAAGTGCTAAATTTGTGTTTAAATCCTTTTCGGTCTGCATGTGTCGAGAGAAATTCTGACACATGTATATCGGCCCCGCAGTGGAGCAGCGTGGTGGATTAAGCTCTAAACCTTTTCCTTAATATGAGAAACGTTGCCCAGAAGTGGGACATTTACAGGCGTGTTACTTTACTTTTTTTTATTTTCCGCATTCCAATCATGTATTTGTATATAATTTCAAACGTTTACATTAAGACTTTCATAAGTACTAAATTTGTCTAAATCTCATTCTAGGAATAGAATTTGTAAACACTTGAGAACAGACGCGCATCGCTATCGATTTGAAGATAAATACCGTTTTATTGAGGTTACTGTATCTCCTAAACTAAATCTAATTAACATTTATAGAACATGTGGTTTTACTCGCGTTTAACATAGGACTTTCATACAAACTTCCAACCCTCTTTTACTCCCTCCCCCCCTTAGGGGTCGAACCCGAGTCGAGTCTTAGTGAGCACATACGTCCTAAAACGAACCCCCCTGCAAAATTTGAATCTCCTAACATGTATAGTTTCTGAGATTTCGTGATAAGTGAGTGTCACTTTTATAAATACAAATTAAGTTTTCAGTAAACAGATCTTATGACCCTCCGTTAGTGAGAACTTTTGCTTGTAATGTAAGGGATCAGATTCAAACATTACAGTAGTAAGAGACAAGGACTAAGCATTACAGTGCGCTTGTAATGATGCAATTGTAACATTCTTGTGTGGTGTAGGGAATTGAAAAGTACTTTAGTGCTCAACACAGTTATTTTAAAATTCACGTATTCTACTATGACAACACAGACTTTTACTCTCTCTCTCTCTCTCTCTCTCTCTCTCTCTACGGAAAACTATCGATGTCTACACAAATTATTGTTTCTCTTAATTTTGTATTTAATATACATCATTGTAATCGATATTCAGGAGTTTTAATACCGATTGATTATCCAAATCTTGATGCAACGAATAACATCAATGCGCATCTAACAACATGACCACATTATCTGACGGTTTTAAAACAAATGATTTAAGTGCAGGCGATCGAATTTAGATTACATTACAGGCGAATGCTCTTCAATCAATGAGGGAGTATTGTAACGTAATCCTCAAAATGGAATCTTAGATACGTTCAGGGGCGTAACTACAAGGTAGGGCTGGCAAAAATCCACAGGTCCACAGGCTAAAAGAATAAAGAAACCATAATCTCCAGATCCGTAGTACAAATCATTTTTCTTTCAGGAAGGATCTCGTGAACCAAGAGAGCAGATTCCAGTCTCAAGTCGCGGCTCTCACGGAGCTGGCTGACTCGAGATGCGACGAGGCTGAGCGGGCGAGGGAACTGATCGTCTCTTATAGAAAAGATATTGAAGCGAAGGACCAAGAAATTGAGCGTAAGTATTGATATGATCTTGGGAATGGGAAATTGGACGCTGGTAAATAATATGTCAAGCCACACGGACTTTAATTTGAGAATTATATATCTATCTGTTCTTATCTATTTTTGGTAAAAGGTGTGATGAATTAAAAGCAGATTGGTATAATGAATAGTTTTATCTAATAATAAGTTTAAAATATGAGATTATTGATTATTGCAAAATATGGAATACACTTTAATATTTGAAATAATAAATTAAGAAAAATTTTCCGTGCTTTAGTTTTGAAGACTTGAAATGTTTTTGAATAATGTTAAATACGTGACGAATTATCAGAATACATTGATATCTCCGAATTTAATCTTTTTATGGGTTGACACATGATTGCTTATCAACATCCAATTCAACTTTTAAGCATTAGCAGAATGTAGTGGCTTAATAGACATAAAATTTCAACTGGACTTCATTTTGAGAAAATGACGTCTAAAGATGTCAAACATTTTCTTATTAAATTAGTTTCAAGAAGTATATATCCATCTTCTCTATTCTATTTTGGTAAAAGGAATAATTAATTAAAAGCAGATTGGTGTCATAAAAGGATTTATCTAATAATAACTTTTTCAAATATATGACATTATTGTATAAATTGCAAGATATTGAACGCACTCGAAATTCGAAACATTATTAAATTAAGGAACTTTTTTGGTGCTTTTTTTGTTTAGATGGTTTGAAATTTTTTTGTATAATGTTAAATACATCATGTATTATCAGAATACACAAATATCTCCAAATTTCACTGTTTGTAGGTTGACACATTATTGCTTATCAGCATCCAACTGTGCATCACCGATCAAGAAATCCTGATATCCCTTACGTGATCCAGAGTTGTTTTTAATTATGATTTTCCAAAAAAAATTATTACGTTACTTAATAAGAACATTCAGCGATTGTGATCTACCATGTGAACGAATCTCCAGGCAAATATTAGTTATATATGCAAATCATGTTCGTTAATTAACGTAGATGTGCCAAACATGCACAAATTATAACTCCTACGTGATGTAGGCGAATTAATTAATGAGCAACGGGATAAGATTTAGTAATTACTTTATGAACCACTAACGGCCCCCGCTTACTGCGGACTTTATATCAGATGATAGTAAATGTGGAGTCTTAATCAGCATTGACGTATGAAAGATCAAGCAAAATTCTGATGCAAGTTTACGTCTCATATTTCACATTTTTCTGAATTATAAATTTCCGAAATTTTTTCTAAGTATTCATCTGTGGTGAATGCTGATAAGCAATAATATAAAATCATTTAAATGTATAGATTTGTGAACTGTCGAAACAGCTTATCTAGTAACAGCCTGTAAATATCCCACTGCTGGGCTAAGGCCTCCTCTCCTATTAAGGAGAAGGTTTTTAGAGCTTAATCCACCACGCTGCTCCACTGCGGGTTGGCGGATATACATGTGTCAGAATTTCTTCCGACACATGGAGGTTTCCTCACGATGTTTTCCTTCACCGCCGAGCTCGAGATGAATTTAAACACTAATTTAGCACTTGAAAAATCAGCGGTGCTAGCCGGGGTTTGAACCCGCGATCATCGGTTGAGATCGACGTGTTCTAACCACTAGGCCATCTCGGCTCATCACTTATCTAAATTAAACAGCTTATCTAAATATATATAATTCAAAGGTGACTGACTGACATAGTGATCTATCAACGCACAGCCCAAACCGCTGGAGATATCGGGCTAAAATTTGGCATGCACGTAGATGTTATGACGTAAGCATTTGCTAAGAAAGGATTCTGATTAATTCTACTCCCAAGGGTATAAAATAGGAGATGAAATTTTGTATGAAACTTTGTCAATTTTAAACCGATTGGGCTAAGCCTTTGCATGCATAAAGCTACTATGACGTAGGCATCAGACATCGTAAACAAAGTCGCGAACACCAGCTAGTATAAAATAATTACAGAAAGACATAACGGAAAACATGCAGCTATAGTCCTTAAGAGTCGAGCAATATGATCCAAAATGATACATGATTTCTGAATGGGCTCACAGTACTGGCAATGGGCCAATAAAGTAAATTCAGCTGAGCAATAGTTTCTAAGATATCAAATGAATTGAATTTCATACGTATCTGAATAGTACGTAATGGCTTTCCAAGAAGATAATGTTTACAATTTTACACTGAATGGAATCATTATTATCAACTAAATTCTACCCGAAATGGCCTAGCGATTAGCGCGTCATTCTCAACACATGATCGCGAGTTCAAACCCCGGCCTCCACCAGATATTTCAAGTGCTAAAGGACATTCACATTTTATATATTTAAAAAAAATGTAATGTCACGCAACTGGGCAAAGACCTCCTCTCCGATAAAAAGAAGGTATAGCTTAAATAACCACGCTGCTCCACTGCGTGACGGACCTACATACGTCAGAATTTATCCAGGTACATACAGGTTTCCTCACGATGTTTTCTTCGTGGCCGAGCACGAGATGAATTTAAACACAAATTTAGGACTTGAAAACTCATCGTTGCTAGCCGGGTTTTGGAACTGCGATCATCAGTTGTGATCAGCGTGTTCAAATCACTAGGCCATCTCGGCTAATCTAAGCATTTGTTATCATGACAGCAAAGTTGTTGGAGCATTATCGTTGGTTTCATTCGAGTTCGAAAAATTTATCTTTTCATATTTTTTTTTCTTGCAATAGTAATTGCAATTTTCTTCCAAAGATACACAATATAATCTTCTAAAGATACACAATAGTTCTTATTCCATTTCCGTATCGTCATCATCATGTCCTTTGTGTATAAATTCAACTCGAGCTCGGAAGGAAAACATCGTAAGAAATCCGGCCTATGTCGGAAGAAATTCTAATATATGTATCTGACCACCGTGACCTAAGTAGGTTGGAGGCTTTGACGGCAGATTTAGGACCCGTTTTTATATTGTACAGAAATTCTCATTCCAAATTGTGTTAAAATGATTCATCTATACTAATATTATAAAGCCGAAGTTGTTTGTTTGTTTGAACGCGCTAATATCAGGAACTACGGTTTTGAATTGAAAAATTCTTTTTGTGTTAGTTTATTTATTGAGGAAGACTATAGGCTATATTACATCTACGACCCACCGGAGCATTAACCATAAACGCGAATGAAACAAGGAACACCTAGCCACATATATTCTTTTTACAATTTACGTAGTCGCGTTTGGATTCATGCAAATTCTGAACGAATGATATGTAAAACCGGAATATGATTATAAATTAGACGATCTAACGACGTGATGGCGGCGAAATTTTTTTGCCCGCTTGTGGGTAATGTGTAAAAGAGCAGGATAAGAAAGCTCAGCTGTTTCACAAAGACACGTATCACTTTTGAACTGTATTTTTAAAAAAACAATATTTTTCATTGTATACAGATTCATAAACCATTGTTCTCATTGACATCGAACAAAGATACACTAAACCTTGACGAAATCCCTCAAAATAAAACGCTAAATCACCGACACGGAGTTCTCAACAATGAGATTATTTTTAGACGCGCAAAACGAAAACAAAATCATGATATATAGAGTAGTGACACTTGGTGCAGCGACAGAGATTGATAGATTTAAACTTAATGTACTTTAATATATAAAAATCAATGTTTCTTTGTTCGTTCATTACGTTCGTTTGTATATAAGCAAGTCGTATCTTTGTATAATGACTCTTTTAATGTTATTTTCTATCATTGTGCTATGTTCATTGCAATTCTTTGAGTTAACTCAACAAATTAATGAGTTAACGTATTATTTGCTCGTGTGGAAAGCTTCTACTATATGCTGGGGTTCCGCAATCTACATAAGAAATCGGTGCGGTGGTAGATTTATATCTGGATGCTGATAAGCAATAATGTGTCAACCCACTAAAAGTAAAATTTAGAGGTATTGAGATGTTCTGATAATGCAATTCGCATTTAACATTATACAAAACATTTTCATGACATCTGAATTAAATAAGTACGGAAAAAAGTTTCTTAATCTAATGTTTAGAATATTGAAGTGAGTTCCATGTTTTGGATTATTCTATAATTGCATGTATTTGAAAAAATTATTATTAGATAAAACTCTTCAGTAGCCTATCATTAATTAATTATACTTTTTATCAAAATAGAAAAGAAAAGATGGATAAATGCTTCTTCAAACAAATGTATTAAGAATAGGTTCGACATCTTTAGACGACATTTTCTCAAAATTAAGTCCGTGTGGCTTGACACAGTATTGCATATCAACATCCATCTAAAAGTCTAATTTGTATATTGAGGATTTAAAGTAGTTTAAAAACCTACTTAAATGTTTTCATACTATAAAATAAAATCGCTTTCATACAAATGTCATACAAACTTTCATCCCCTATTTTATCCCCTTGGGGGTAGAATTAATCAAAATCCTTTCTTAGCGGATGCCTGCGTCATAACATCTACCTGCATGCCAAATTTCAGCCCGATCCGCCCAGTGGTTTGGGCTGTGCGTTGATAGATCACTATGTCAGTCAGTCACCTTTGAGTTATATATATTTAGAAGTGGTAAAATTAGTTTGTAAATCTGCAAGTTTTTATGTTGGGAGAAATCTCTAAAATTACTGATCCGATTTGAAAAAATATTTTTGTGTTAGATAGCCCATTTATTGAGGAAGGTTATAGGCTATATTACATCACACACACACACACACACAAGAGCAAAGCTAAATTAGATTATAAGAATACCTAAATCAAAAACAGAAGTTCCTTCAACAAGTATCTGTATACCTAATTAATTACGAATTAATAGAATTATTTGTATCAATAGTATTAATTATAATTTTTTGTTACATGTTAAATATAAAAATTTAATAGAAAAAAAAAATTAATTACAATATATTACTTTCAGAGTTAAAATGCGATTTGGCAGCCGCGTACAAGGAGTCAGAGCTGGTCAGGCAGAGAAGTCGCTCGCTGGAGGAGGAACTGTCAGCCGCGAGGCGATGCTCCGCGGATTTAGCAGACCAATTACAAAGGCGTATTGGTAAGGCAATTCTTATTATGTTTTTGGAAGAAAAGTAATGTTTTGGAGCAATTTTGTCACATTTGAAAAGATTAAAATTTAGATGTCACTGATTATATTAAATCCTTGTTATTTTCTATCTATAAACTTTAAATGAAAAAAGTTACCAACTAAATTTAAATCGTTATAGATCCTAAACGGTAATTCTGATTTTAAATACCTACCAATTCAACGATACAGCACTTGACACAGTTCGTCAATTTTAATTATTTTCCCTTTCACATAATTGCGCCCAAAATCAGCCATTTTGATTTCGATCAGCGGATATAGTACGAGAACTTAACAAACTGACAGGTAGACAGATTTGATATTAGTATGGATAATTTTCCAGAGGAAGCTATAAGACAATTACGATCAGAGCTAGAAGATGCCCTCAGACACAGAGCCCAGCTGGAGACCAGGGTCCAGGAGCTGGAGCGAGACAAGGAGAGGTTGGAACAGGAGAAACTTCACCAAGAACAGAAAGCTAAGGAGGTATCTATATTATTTTTTTGTTGTTTTTAATAATAATAAGCGCATTAAATTTAACGGCCTGCACACAAACACTCACACCACAACATCCGTATGGCCAATACAGACGTTTGAAATTATATGCTTCAGACATGATCATAAAATAATCATAATTTCATCGATCATCGGTTCAGTAATTTGTTTTTAAAACTAAATAAATGTTATAAGTGTGTCGTTCAAGTAAACGAAATTGGATAATTGGATGTTGATAAGCAATAATGTGTCAACCCACAAAAAGTGATATTCGGATATATGGATGTTTTTTGATACTGCATCACCTTTTTAAGCATATCCAATAAAAAATAAAGTCATATAAAGTAATAAAGTACGGAAAAAAGTTTCTTAATTAATTAGTTCGAATTTCAAGTGCGTTCCATTTTTTGCAATTAATACAATAATCTCAAATATTTAATTCACTTTTTAATAGATAATATATTAAAGGTATCAGTCTGATTTAAATTCATTATACCTTTTATCAAAAAATAAAATAAAAGATGGATATATACTTCTTTTAACATATTTGTTAAGAATAGGTTTGACATCTTTAGACGATATTTTCTCAAAATGAAGTCCATGTGGCTTGACACAGTATTGCTTATCAGCGTCCATTTGGCTTTGAAGTCAGTTACTTTTTTTGTCTTAGTTATGATGATTTGAGTACTCACAACATAACTACAACTCTGCTTGTACCCCTGACTCGATAAATTTTTAAACTCAGGTTCACTTGTTTTAAGAACAACACAAAATATAAACTTTAATTTAATTATTAAAACATAATACTTCTCGTCTTCTTGCATCCGCTGGTGACGCATGTTTCTCCCTCTCGCTGGAATTCTTGCCACTATTCCGCCTGGACATGATTTATACATTACGATTATAATACATATTACGATTTGTAAAAAGAGAAATTTCTCTTTTATTTTTAATAACACTTAATAAATGAGAACGAATTAAGGTAATTCAAATATAATAATTAAAAGTTAAAACGTCCACGTTACCATCATTATCCCGTGGTCGAATATATAGTCTACCATGTAAAATAAACCTCGTTTTAAAAATAGGAATAATTTTTTGCGAACTTTAATAACGTCTGGCGGAAGTTACCGCTGATAGGAAGTGTCTGGTAATATCGATTATTAATTATTAACAACATTCTTTAAAACATATGTACATGCAAATTAGAATTTATAATATAAAGCAAACTGAGTTTTTTTGCGTCTGAGTTTATTTAACTTTATATCGCTGTAAATTAGCAATCGTACAAGCTACTTTATCGCATATATTAGATTTTTGGAATGTAAGTATAGTCCAAGAATCTCCATTTTATCCCCGAGGCGTGTTAAGTTTAATGTGTGTGTTTTATTTATAAAAATAACGGCTAGCTAATGATGTTAGGGATACGTATCCTGAACGTATCCATAAACCCACTTCCTGTCACTCCAATCCTCAAACTGGAGGATAGACACATTATTCTTTCTGCACCATCAACGGGCACGCGACACGCGAGCTGCGTTCTCTTCGATTAAGAGTGCGTTACCGGGAATCATCAATACGAACAAACTGGGTGTCAGTACAACCAATTATCAGCAAATGTTGGAAGATGCGATTGGCGTACGTGCGCGACCTTAAATCTGTTCGCGGGAACCCTTGAACCAGGTACTTCTTTCTCTCTTTACCCCACAAGTGATCACTCGTATAGACGTTTGCAGCAACAAGCCCCAAATGTTGCCAGGTTGAAAAGGAATGAACGAAATTGGAAGTATGGGAATCTTTTTTAATAAAAATTCGTGGTAAACGAGTAGGTAGGGACACTTGATGTTAAGTGATCACATAAACAGCACCAGAGGAGCAAATGCGTTAGCGGTTTTAAAAGGGATGAGGAATAGAAAGTAAGGGAAGTAATTGGGTAGGATCTTAGGTTAGCTTCCGGGTTTCTCATGCACCATACCAAACGCTATTTCAACCCTGTCTTCTGCCCTCAAGAGGTACTGTCGGTCGAACCTATATGGATGCTGATAAGCAATAATGTGTCAACCTACAAAAAGTCAAATTTGGAGATATTGATGTATTTTGATACTACGTCACTAATTTAACATTATTCAAAAAAAATTCAAGTCATTTAAACTAAATAAGTATGTAAAAAGTTTCTTAACTCAATGTTTCGAATATCAGGTGCGTTCCATATTTTGCAATTTGTAAAGTAATCTCAAATATTTAAAAACTTATTATTAGATAAATCATATTGAATAAATCTATCTGCTTTTGATTCATTATACATTTTATCAAAATAGAAAAGAAAAGATGAATATATACGTCTTCAAACTAATTTGTTAAGAATAGGTTTGACATCTTTAGACGCCATTTTTCCAAAACGAAGCCCGTTTGGCTTGACATAGTATTGCTTATCAACGACCATATATCAATTGTAGTCAGTGGTCTACAGCGAGACTCTACCTCAGGGAAAATACTAAATACAATACCCGGTACCCATATTAAATTTGCCACTTTACAAATTTTAAGTTGACATAAAAAAAATCGTTAATAGAAAAAGCATACTATTCTGTATATGACTACATTATTGATTAAGCCCATGGAATAATAGGGCGTTAACATTCTCGCAGGATAACTGTAGTTAACTGTATTAAACAGTATTGTACCAAAATATTTTTAAAAGAGTAACTACTGAGTTCCTCGCCGGCTCTTTTTAGTAGAGTCCACACTCCGAGGCGGTGGTTGCTTCACATGGAACTGACATCACTTTGTAAATTGACGATTCGAAAGAGCTTGTCAAGGCCTATTTGAATAAAGTATATTTTGAGTTTGTGTTTGAGTATCATATAATTAGCTTTTCACTCGTGTTATTAATTATTTTAATAATCGGAAGCCAACGCGATCAACATGTTATGTTCGAAATTGCACGTTAGAATGACGCACATCCGTTATCCGAATAACATTCATACCACGCAAACTTATTTATGTGCATCTTGAAATATATTATTATCAAAATCTATACAATATATCAAACTTATTATATTGTTTAAACGCGCTAATTTTAGACAGAATTCTGGTTTACAATAACATCCATGTAACTCAAAATTAAAAATTGAACCAAGTAAACCTTACGATCATAAATCTTTGACATTTTGTTGTGAACGGAATGTCTTATATAAGTTTTTTTTAATAACTAGCAAATTCACAGGCGGGATACCTGATGTTAAGTGATCGCCCGCACAATGACAGCACCAGAGGAGACAATGCGGTGACAGCTTGAAAAAGAAAAATGGATTTAAAAATTGATTTCAAAAGAGTATCGAGGTTCTTCCGGTTCTTCTCGGTAGAATCTACTTTCCGAAACGGTGGTAACTTTATACTTAAAGTCTAATTTGTAACTTAACGCTTCAAAAGCGTGTTAAAAGCCTAATATTATAATCTTCTTCTAGGCTTTAGAAGCAGCAGAAGAAAATACGACAAAAT
This sequence comes from Hypolimnas misippus, assembly GCA_037950945.1. Lineage (NCBI taxonomy): Eukaryota > Metazoa > Arthropoda > Insecta > Lepidoptera > Nymphalidae > Hypolimnas > Hypolimnas misippus. Next base: position 6,434,806 of record JBBEEQ010000002.1, read on the forward strand.
GGCGCACAGCACACGAATCAGCCCGATCACAAGCAGCGGCGAGAGCGGAGAGGATTCTAGCAGACTGCGAGTGGAAGATGAGGGAGCTGGAGAAGAGAGCGAGAGACGCTGAGAAGGAGAAGAAAGAAGTGAGTACTTTGTCAAATACGATACGAAGATTAACATATCATGTTGCGATTAACATTTTAAAAATCTTTAGCTACATAGCACGTCCGTTTTGTTTAACATTGTTTAATTAAATTGCAAGGTCACTAATAAAACAAATTAAATAGCATCATGGCATCACTTTTTATATAATCTAGTCGCACCACTATTTTTTTTAAACAGACTTCAAAAAGGAGGTTCGTAGCTTTGCTGATTTTATGTGCGTTTATTACGAAATAATTGGTCATATTGTAACTGCTTGCTAGGTAACGTCGTTCTAAGTGTTCGGCATTTTGACTTGTATAATCCATGAGCTTATAACAAATTCATAAAATATATTATTTATTATAAATAATAATAATAATCCAAATTTATATCATTAAATACTAAAACTGTTTTTGAAATTCGGTTCAAATAATCTTTTACTTATATGCCCATATATTAACCATACTTATTTCTTTACAGTTATCAGAGTCACTGGAACAGCTTAAATCCGCACCACCAACTCCATCCCACGTGGCTGAACTCCAGCAGTTACGAGGGTTGGTGTCAGAACAGCAGAGATCGGTGCAGTCTCTCGCGTTGCAGCTGCAGAAGATAGAGACGAGAGAAGAGGCGTTGAAGCTGGAAGTGCACAGGTTGAAAGACCTGCTGGAGAAGGAGGCACAGATTAGAAGAGATAGGGAAGAACAGCATTTGCAGGTATTAGAATGAGAATGAATAAATAATAAACGCTCCACACTCAACGGCCCCAATTAGGGTCTCATGATCCTATTTCGGAGGTCCGTAAACACATAATACAATCAACCAGACCACGACATACATCCGTATGGTCAATCCGGATGTTTGCCGTGAGCGGAGATGGAACCCGTGACCGTTAGCATATCAGTTGTAGTGACCATTTCGCTAAAATGTCGTCAAATAAGTTATTCCTAAAAACGCTAATTTTGTAAATATAGACATGTTATTTTCATATTATTTGACGTTAAAAATCTCTAGCTCTAGCTATCCGGTTCTGAACAGTACTTCTACTGCTAAGTTCTTACACATTATAATGTATGAAGATCCGTTCATACGTTTGAAGGTTTTTAGCTTTTTTCTAGCTATTGCAAGAATCGGAGCAACTTCTCAGTCTAATCGATGCGAAATTTACTATACTATAAATGGTCTTAAAAGAAAATAGTTACGTAACCTTGACCTGATGCTGTAGTATCATCTGGAATCTCACACTCACCAATCCCAGAAGTATAGGGGTTTTTTTGTAAATTGTTAATAATTTTCCAGGCAATAGAACGCCTCGAACAGCAGCATTCCGATAAAGTGACAGCGCTTAAAGCGGAGCACGCGGAAGCAGTCGCCAGCGCTGCAAGCGCTCGTGCAGCACTTGAGAGAGCTCACGCGGAGCGCACGCGGACTGCGCTCGCTCAGCTGCGTGCTGAGGCGGAGAAAGACGCCAAAAACGCTGACAGGAAGCTACGGGAACTGACTACTAGAGTGAGGATTTCTTCATCCTATATAAAGGCTTAGTGGTTAGAACACGTCGATCTCAACCAATGATCGCGGCAACTCCGGCTAGCACCACTAAGTTTTCAAGTGCTAAATTTGTATTTAAATTTATCTCGAGCTCAGCGGTGAAGGAAAACATTGTGAGGAAACCTGCATGTGCCGGGAGAAATTCTGACACATGTATCCGCCAACTCGCGGTGTATCAGCGTGGTAGATTAAGCTCCTTAACAGGAGAGGAGGCATTTGCCCAGCTGTGGGATAATTACAGGCTGTTACTTTACTTTTTTTTATTGTCTTTATTAGTTATATTTGAAATGTACACAAAAAATCTTAGAACAAGTTTTTTTTGCATCAAAACAAATTAAAATTTAAGAAAATCTGTTTTTAATTAAGTGGTCTGATGCAGAAAAAAATGACTCGTTTCGAGAATTAATTTTTTCGTATAATTTTAAATATATCAACAACAAAAAATACTCTTTATTGTATACCAAATAAATACAGAATATATGAAAAAGTGCAAGAGAAAGAAAACGTACAAAGGCTATACAACCATCCTACATTGAAATAAAACATTTCTTCCAGTTTGAGAACCTCAAAGAGGTCCTAGCATCGAAGGAGTCCCAATTCGAAAGCGCGATCGCTGAAGCCCACAGCAAGGCGGACTGGGACATCCTGCAGCTGAGACACTTGCTGGACAAGGCGGACATCACCTACGCGAACAACATCGAGGCCATGAACGAGAGATTTGAGAGGGAGAAAGGTGAGACCAATGATATCTTATAAGATCATTTTGGCAGTATAAACAAGTATAAACGTAAATGATTATGTTCCCCGACTGGGGATAGTGCAAAACCGCTTAACTAGCTTTTGCAATAAGGTCCGTCTTTGAATGAAATGTAAATTGCATTATTGATAAATAACAAGCTAGGTAAAAACTAAAAAAAAACGATCAATGAATACTAATTATAAATAACTTTTGATATATCGTCGGTGACTACAAATAAAATAGACTGCGTAATGGAAAATGCTCATGCCCTTCTTTTTATCAATAATTTAATATTTCATTCAAATTTAGACTTTATAAAAATATATAATCTATAGTTATAAAATACTAGCTGTCCCTTGCGGTGTCACTCGCGTTTATGGTTACTGCTTCGCTCCTATGAGTCGTAGCGTGATATAATATAGCCTATAGCCTTCGTCGATAAATAAACTATCTAACACAAGAATTTTTCAATTCGAACAAGTAATTCCTGAGATTAGTACGTTCAAAAGTTTTACAAAGAAACTCTTCAACTATATAATTTTAGTTTAGATAATTGAAAATATACACTATCTTCACTATATTTTCTATTACATTCTCTAGTCTATTGTCTATCCCTGCTCTATGTCTAGGGAAGATTACGAGTCATACCCATTTCCAACTTCGACCATTAAACATTAAACTAGTAACTAAACAAGCCCAGTTTTAAAAAATTAAAGTCAATTTACAATAATTTTTAATTTATATCCTAATAGCTATATAATATCTATACGAATATATCCACAGAGCAATTAATAAAGGAGTGGTCGGACAAGCTACAAGAAGTGGAGCAGCAAGCGTCCAGCGCCGCCGATGACGCGCGCAGACTGCTGGAGACGACGCGGATGACGCTCATCGCGGAGAAGAATGACCAGATCAACAAACTTAAGGAGAAACACAGACAGGAGATGGGTAAATAATGATACTAATTAATATCTTTAAGCGAGCCATTCTTGTAAATGGACGCTGATTAGCAATACTGTGTCAAGCCACACGGACTTCATTTTGAGAAAATCTGGTCTAAAGATGTCAAACCTAATCTTAATAAATTTGTTTGTTAGAACGCACTTAATATTCGAAAAATTAAATTAAGATTTTTTTCGTAGATATTAATTTCAGATAACTTGAAAAATAATTGAATTTGAAACAATTTTTTTTTCATATACAAAGCGGGACACTTGTAAGTTTACTCTCGTAATCAACATAAAACAATTCATATAATCTGGTAACAGTTTCTTAGTTAACCTTATGAAAACATCTTATGTACACCTTTATGAAAAACTGAGCAAAACTTGTTAGTGTAATTCTCGCCTAACACTAATTTTTCATTACATATTTTTATACACTGCCCCTCGCGGTTATCTCGTGACTCGTAGCATGATGTAATATAACCTACAACGTTCTTCAATAAACAGGCTATCCAGCACAAAAAGAGTTTCTCAAATAGGAGCAGTAGTTTTCGAAATTACTCCCCACATACAAACTTAAAAACGAATTCTACATCTATATAATATTAGTATAGACATACGTACATTATGTTTCCTACGTACACAAAAATATAAACACTTTAAAACACATGTATTATACACAAGCTAACGTTGTAGATGACCAATGGGAGCATTTTATGACAGACAAAGAGAACTGTCTCCAGCGAATGAAGCTCGAGTGCAGACAGGAGGGAGAAGAAGAACGCGCGGATAGAGAAAAGGATCTCTTGGAGGAGATTGCAGGTTAGCTTTTGTAGTGAATAACTCTTTTTTATAAATAAGTGATTTTAAACTATATTTGTAACAATTATGATCAAAGAGTAACTTAAATTAAATTCAATGATATTTTTTGTTATTTTTTTTACTACTTACATACTATTTAACATTAAAAATCTGTTTCCATTTACAACTATCATGAATTCATCAACTGATTAGCCCAATGGTACTCCCATATGTCATACCCAGTCAATAGCTGGTTGCTCGGCGACGTAAAAAAGACTTGGATGTACGGTGTAATACCTTTGCCTTTTCCCTCTAAGGAAAGAATAAAGTGAAAAAAAATTACAAAACTATATTATCTAACTTTCAGAACTGAAAGCACAAATTAATTCAAAAGTAACGGAATATGATGACTTATCGACGAAGGCGGCGGCGTGTGGACGAACATTGGCTGTCACTGAGCAAGAATTGAGGTAAAAAAAAAAATAAAAAAAAATTGTACATACTCGTTAATAATGCATGTGCATGTAACCTATATTACTGTGTTCTATGATAATTAATAAATGTATTTATTGACATATTTATTCAGCCCAATTCATAAAAAAATTCTAAAATGTGTTTTTCTTTTGTTATTATTAATTATCATGGCGTTGTCATAACCGAACACTTCCATAAAAAGTTGGTAGCTAAAAGTCCTAAATAAATATAGTTGTTTTTTTTTACGTAATTAATTTAAAACAGAGTGGATTGACACTAATAATATTGTACAAATAAATATTGTCTTTTGGACGCAATGATCTCAAATCTTAAGAATACATTCTTAGTAAACGGCGTTTAAAAAAAGAATTATAAAAATTTAATTAAATAAATATTTAAATATAAATAGACAATGACAAAACAGTTCATCGCCTTATTCTCCTGTCAAACGATTTTCTTTTCAACGGACTTTCGCCTTGGATTCGCTGTTTTTTGTTAATAAACCATAGAGTTTATGTGACATAAAAGAACTGTAACTTAGTAAGAGTTAGCTAGGTAACCTTACGAAAGCTGTTAAAAATAAGGCACTGACAGAATTTTTTTTTTTTGGCTTAAATCTTACTATTTTCAACATTAAATGGATGCTGATAAGTAATAATGTGTCAACCCACAAACAGTCGAATCCGGAGATATTGATGTATTCTGATAACGCGCCATATATTTAACTTAATTCAAAAGTTTTTTCTTTAGATAAAACTTTTTATTATATATATACTTCTTTTAATTAATTATACCTTTAATAAAAATATAAAAGAAAAGATGGATATTCTTCTAACTAAATTGTTAAGAATAAGTTTGACATCTTTAGACGCCATTTTCTTACACACTCTGGCTTGTCAGGGTATTGCTTATCAGCGTCCAATTAACATATCAACGTATTCATAAGATATAAGGTCATTGTTTGGACTTATTTGGCTACCAATACTGCGTGTCAAAATTTCCCCAATCTTTACCATATTTCTTATTAAATGTCAAAATTCAAATATGCTATCTCTTTCTAACTTTGTAATGCAGAAAGAGATAGCATGACGACTAATTATGTTTCCTCTCCATTCATGTTCACACTCATTCAATCCTCACATTTCAATCACAACTTTTTTCATAAAGATTTTTCTCTATTATTTTAATACAGTCCAAAAGGCAGTATTTACATTTCAATTGTTTTTTCATTAAGACTTTTTCGATATGAATTTTTTTTATATAATTTTCGTTCGTTTAAATGTTTATTATCTCGATTAGATAAATAAATTAAATTTTTTAATTTTGTTTCTATGTAACTTAGTAAACAAACATATTATTGAATTTGAAAATTGGCGCCAAATAATCATTGCACAGATTAGAAATCACATGTAGGTTTTTAATTTTTTAAACAATAGTTCACAATTAAAAACCCTATAAGTTAGCACGCATCACTATGCACTGTGCACATAATTACCACAAAAAAAAAGATAAATTAAATCAGAGTATACTATTGTCTATGTGCGAAATAGATACTGAGATAATCTTAGATTTGATACTCGCTAAAGCTTTAGTTTCCTAAGATGACGATACCTGTCAATTAGCGGGCACTTTATTACGTCGGCTAGCACTGCTGAATTTTATGTGCAAAATTTGTGTTTAAATTAATCTCGTACTCGGTGAAGGAAAACGTGAAGAAAACCTGCATTTGCTCTGAGAAATTCTGACACATGTATCCGCCCCCCAGAGGAACAGCGTTGTGGATTAAGCTCCTAAACCTTCCCCTTAATAGGAGAAGAGGCCGTTGCCCAGCTGTGGGACATTTACAGTCTGTTACTTTACTTTATTTTACGTCTTTAAATATCACTCAAATAGTTTCCATGAAAACGTTAAACCTATTTTATCCACACCGACGAAGTTGTAAGCCGAGATGCGTTCTCACTTGGAGACGCCCTTAGGACGGCCGTTTAAGTGGTGGACACCATTTTTCACGATTTAGTCTATGTACTCAACCCTTTCGCCGATAAAAGGCCACTGGAACTAACAGATATTAAATATAGATATTGTGAAAAAAAGAAACGTAATTTTAAGCGAGACTACATTTTTAAGGTTTACTTTCGTAGTCAAAAATAAGACATTGACAGTAAATTCTTTCAGGTGTAAAACAATGACAAATAATTCATGTAAATTTTTATGGAAATCTGAGAGCAAGACTTGTAAGATTCTGGCCTTACGCCCGCAATTTGACAGGCCGCAATCCTAGGTAACTAAAACATAACATTAAAAGGAATACAAAATATCAAACTGTCAATAATGTCACGAGCCGTAACGCTAGATGACGCCACTGAGCACATAGCCAATAGTAACACTTCCTTAGACAGTGCACAATAAAGAAGTAACAAAAGCACAATTTATAGAAATAAATTAATCAATATTAAGTCAGAGACAAAAAATACCTCTGACATATGATAAAAACCTATAGAAAATTTTCGCAATTGTTCGACAGTTGCGGCTGGGTCAGCGCGTTAGTGGCGCCATGCGCATGCGCGCTCATCGGCTCGCTACGTCTCGCTCTAGCGATCTTCCTTCTCTCTCTAACTATCATGTTCTATTTGAGATATAGAAGAAAACATTGACTAAACAATAATTTAATGCCAGAAATACACATGCCATTAAAATGGTCATCGCTGGTAATAAATGGCATGCGTGTAGCGTGCTTTTTGCCACGTAGCCTCTACACGTGGCATAGCAAAAACAATTCTCGTGCAAACGTACGAGCATGCCATCTAGATGCCACATAGATGGCATGCCTGTGGCATATGTATTTCTTACTTAATATAATAGTTTATGTAATAATAATACAAAAAAATGTTGTTTGTTTAAACTTGAAATGTAACTGCCGTTTCGGACTGATATGTATGTATAGACATTTATATATTTAGGTATTTTTCTAGTCTATTCTTTGTATATAAAAAAAATCAGACTTTAACATTAAATGATTGTAAAAATAATTTTTAATATTTATATACAAAGGATATCTTTATTGTAAAATATTTTTCTTTTATATAAATAAAATATACTTTTCATAATATATATAATAGCATTATGTTATAAATGATCTGGAAAAAGCTTTCATTGTATAATACATTACGCTCAATTAACACTTCATTTTCAAATAAAAAAATTTATTTCTTTTCTATAAACGAATATTTTATTGAAACACCAAAATATTACAATATAAATATATTTTAAATTAGACTTACAATTTTAATTTATTTAAATTAATCTTAGTGTAAAAATATTTTAATGTGAGTTTCTTAAAAGAAATCGGGGAAAGGATTGTTTTATGTGGACTCTGATTTTAATGTCATAGTATTTTTTTAATTTAAATATTTACTCAAAAACCTTCAGTATACTTTTTCATTTTTTATTTATTTATTTATTTAATATTTTTTAAAGAGAGACAATTTTTGTGTTACATTGCTAAATGATAAAAAGGTAAAAATTGTATCAGACAAATTTATTTATAATTTATTTAATTATTAAACTTAACTTCGTTGGCTTACTTGCCTCCATCACCCTCCTAGTTTACATCCCATCTGGATAACAGATACAAAATATATTTTCGAAATAATAGTAATAAATAGCATTTAAAATTATAAAACTCAGAAACAGTCGGCGAGAAACTCAGTAGCTATTCTTTTAAATTATAAAATAATAAAACTAGATAAAGAATTAGGAGCAAGATTCAATTATAATACAACACAAACGAACAAAACATACACACATATAGCAATAACACCCTATTTACCCGGTTTTTCCCCCAATTAACGTAATAGAGAAGCGCTAGAGCGAGAGAGAGAGCTACGAGAGAAGAGGTCGGACGATGCGTCTAAAGCAAAGCAGATGTCGAAGGCGTCGCAGGAGCAGATTGAACACTTGACGAGAAAGTGCGCTTGTTTGAGGAAACTGTAAGATTTGTTTTATAATGCCAGCCCTATTTTTTATTAAAATACAATTAGATATACACTTTAATAAACGTAAACGTGAAATTATTAATATAATTCTTAGTCATTGTTTTTATTGGAATTAGCAATCGATGCTATCGAAACCACTTTATTACCGCAATTTCTGACATATTTCTTCTTTTGACTATTCAATTCGGTCCTTATAAAATTTTCATCGTTAATTTTAATTTCTGTTAAACCTCCATTTTTTAATATCAAAGGCTATTTCAACAGAATTTCCAATACGAAAATTTAAATATTACTTGAAACACACACATTTAAAAACTGTTACAAATAAGTTTGTTGCACTCTTCATTGCAACAGTTTCGACGACATGCGCGCTCGACTGGCGGCTCGCGAGCGCGCCGCGGAGCAGGAGGCTCGCGCGCGCGATAAAGAACTGCACCACTTACGCGCTGAGGTCGCCAGGCTCACGAAAATACTCATGGAACAGAGGTGAGGAGAATACAACACTACATCGCCACCATCACACTACCTATATTTGTTTATATACTCTCTATTGTACACTAGCTGGTGCCCGTGACTTCGTCCGCGGAATGTCACTGGAAACATATCTGAACAGACGTTTAACGCTTTAAATGATCTATAAATGACAATAACTGCTTTTGTTGACATAATAATTCAATATTGCTTATAATCATGTAGGCTTTAAATATTTGTGAAAACTGCAATAAAATAGATTTTATATTATTTCCTTTGTTTATAGTTCACCGAAGTTAGGAGCTCGAACGCGCGCAGACGGGTGCGAAAACTCACCTCAAAACGATGAGTCTTTTTTATCCAAGAACGGGCCTCTAGCGTGTGAGTCGCAACCGAACGCGCCGAGGAGGAAAGGTGAGTGAATGGAAAGGACCGAGTGAACGACTTGGTCCTTGGACTGAGTGAGTGAATGATTGTGTAAGGCGAGAATTACACTTATAAGTTTTGCACTCAAACTTTTATATAGATTTTCATAAGTTGTTAATTGCTTACTGTTTGTGCCTTTATTTTTGACAGCCAAAGCTTTCGTAAAGTTACCTAAATAACTTGTATCAAGTAAAAAAAATGTTTTATGTCAATTACGAGAGCTAAAATTATAAATGTAATTCTCGCCTAATAAATATTGTATTTTTAATTATGTAACATTGAAGACTTGAAATGTTACATTAAAAAATCGGTGTATATATATATATATACACTTACTGACTAACAGATTCATCAACACAGCTCAACCCATGAATGGTTTGCGCTAAATTTGACACGCGGATAGCTATTATCATGTAGATATCCGCTTTATAAGGAATTTTAATTCAACTTCCAAAGTCTTGAAATTGGCGTTCAGATTGTATGAAAAGCTTGTAACAAATAAAAATGGTAAACAAATAAATGTTTTCTGGTAGAGCTAAAAAAAGTCTATGTATATAACATATAGTTTTAACTAAAAATAACTTTTCCAATCAGTTATTTCCAAACAGATTATCAATAGACATTTTATTTGTAATTATAATGGAATAATAGATTATAACTATCGATACGATACACCATTTCACTCACAAGTTATAATATATTCTATATTATACTTTTAAAATATGGACGCTGATAAGCAATACTATGTCAAGACACACGGACTTCATTTTGGGAAAATGGCCTCTAAGGATGTCAAAAATATTCATAACAAATTAGTTTGAAGAGGTATATATCCATCTTCCCTTTTCTATTTTGATAAAAGGTATAATGAATTAAAAGCAGATTATTATGATAAAAAGTTATATCTAATAATTAGGTTTTTAAATATATTAGATCATTGCAAAATATTGAACGCACTTTAATGTTCGAAACATTACGTCAAGAAACTTTTTTCCATACTTATTTACTTTAGATGACTTCAATTTTTTTGAATAATGTTAAATACATGATGATCAGAATACATCAATATCTCCGAATTTGACTTTTTGTGGGTTGACACATTATTTCTTATCAGCATCCATATATCCTTTTAGATTTACACTAAAATCCGTTACGCCATTAGAGCGTAAAGAAGTAACACGCACTCACAAATATTTATAACAGTTGAATAATTACAGGCGGAACCCTCCGCACGCCGGAACTAGCTAGAAAGAGACCAACATTACCGGAACTAATGCCCTTACCGCCGGAAGCGCGTCGTACCAACATGGAGATAGAAAATGGCCGCCGACGCGCCAAAAGCGTTGATCTCCCCGCTGTACAAGTTCCAGTAAGAATAAAACAACTTGAAGAAAAAACTAAAGAATAAAATACAATAATAATTGATGTTATTAATTAATAAATTTCATTTTATTTGTGAAGAGTACGTTTATTTCTCGGAGGGTTCTAAGATTGAAACGGATTTTTAAATTATATCTGTTAATGCAGATTAAAGTTTAACTATACTGATTTCATGATCCATTGCTGTTATAAAAAAAGTAATGTTTATTTTTTTTTTATAAACGAAAACTCTTTGCTGCCATGACTTTTTTTAAAACAAATAATTTGATTTTTTTGCCAAAGATGTTTTGATAACAAAAGAAGTTTTATACCAAAACGATAAACTTTTAAAACATTTACGTGAAATTATTGTAATAACTAATTTATAACTTTATAGTTATTTTTCGATTTAAAATAATATATTTTACTTTATACTCTTTATTAATTCATATAATAGAGTAATAATACCGAAGTTAAAGGGTATGAAAGTAAATTGTGCAATAAATAATTAATTACTCCGCTAGTTATACAACTATTTATATATATAAATAAATAATAAATAATTTTTGCTCGATGCATTTCATTTTTTTTTCTTTTTTTATATTATAATTGGAAGTTAACGTTCAATACTCTGCCAGTGTCGCGTTATAATTTGTATTGTAATGTATCGATTGAGACAACTTTTTTTTTTAATAAATAAGGGAATAAACGTATATAGCCTAAACAAAAAAATATATACTTTTTAATTTTATATAAACATTACACCAATAATATTGACCGAATGTGACGTATTTTGTGCGTATTATTACAAGTTGTATTTAATTGTTCGTAATTTTGATGTAAATATTACATTTTTTTCATAATAAACGTTTTTTTTATAAATCTTTAGTTTTATTTACTAGCTATAATTAATAACATATTCTAATAATTATTCAGGGTTTAGTATATACTGAATTTCATACAGGATGTTTAATCAATTTTTAATTCATAAAAAAAATTATTGACAAAATTTAAAAAAAGTAACTATCGAGTTATGGCCGGTTCTTTTCGGTAGAATGTACATTACGAACCGGTGGTAGCTTAATTATTAATGTTTTTTTTATATATTAACGATTCAAAAGTGCTCGTGAGCGCCGACTCGAATTAAGTATATTTTGATTGATATTATTTTTATACTTCCTTATTTAAAAACAACTTAGGTAATTTGAAAAATCTTATTGTGTAAAATTGCCTGTTCATTGAAAAAACAGCATAAATTCATCTCGCAGCAGCAGTTACCATATAACCCTTATTACTAAGCAATTAAAGAGGTGAAAAAATGACGCGTTGTAAGTCCATAAAGTAAGTAAAGTAAAGTAACAGCCTGTAAATGTCCCACTGCTGGGCAAAGGCCTCCTCTCCTATTAAGGAGAAGGTATAGAGCTTAATCCACCACGCTGCTCCAGTGCGGATTGGCGGATATACATGTATCAGATTTCTCCCGATACATGCAGGTTTCCTCACGATGTTTTCCTTCACCGCCGAGCTCGAGATGAATTTAAAAACAAATTTAGCACTTAAAAAATCAGCGATGCTAGCCGGGGTTTGAACCCGCATTCATCGGTAAAGATCGACGTGTTCTAACCACTAGGCCATCTCGGCTCTAAGTCCATAATTTATAATAATAACGGGAAACGCGTAATTTTGTACATATGTATTAAGTAAACTCTAAAATCAATGAAGTTACGAGTATTTTAAAATATATGGTACGTTATTCCAGATAGTCAAGGGATAATTATGGATATATACGTATTATTTTTAAACAAAATCTACATTAACAAATAATAAAATTAGTTATTCCTCTATTCATAGAAGTACATATTTCATATAAATAATAAGCAAAATAAATATGTCATGGCTAATATTAATATAATGATTAAATTATTTTAATAGGATTTCTGTAGACAAGTAGCGGCCTTTCCAAGAAGTAATATAAAATGTTATTTTCAAAACAATATTCTGAACACGTACGTTTAGAAGATATTATAAAAAAAATTAATAATGCAGTAGTGGTTCCGCAAACATTGATATTAGATGGTCTTTACGTGAAAATTATACTTGTAAAATTTACTCTCGTATTTAATATAAAACAACTCTGTAACCTAGTAACAGATACGTAGTAAGTAGTTACAAAAGCACTCATTCAGGTAAAAAGCAATGACAAACTACTTATGTAAATCTTTATGAAAATCTGAGAGCAAAACTTATAAGTGTAATTCTCGCATTATGGCTAAAGTATATCGAATACTACAAATTCGTTAAACGCAGACCTATAGAGCAACACGAATACTCTATTGACATGAGAAAAATTTGTCAATTGTCTTAGTCAATGTCAGTTACGCGATTTTGACATAACTATCTTTCATAACCTAAAAGCTATAAATATTTTCACATTATATCTATTTTTCTATCTGAAAATGTCTAATAAAAGTCTGTTTATGAAATCAGCGTTTGTACGTGCGCCTTTACAAAATGGTGTTGGTCGCTACGTATGCCAATTACAAAGGGTTGTACTCAAGTTCTGTAAAAGTCATGGAGCCAGCCGCGGGATAAGGTATTTACATTGTAAAATAATTATTATGATTTAATATAATTGGATTTCACTCATTGTAAGCATATCTGCTTAGTCTACAATATATCAAAAAAATTATAACGAGTAAAAAACTTGCATAGCCTTAAAGTCTATCTCTTAAACTATCTACTGCTATTACCTAAAAATGAAAAATAAAGCATCTGTTTTAGAAATTACTGCCAAATAATGTAAAAATAGTTTTTGATTGATAATTTTTTTAATTCTTACATCAACATATAACATGAATATAAGTATTTCTTTATAAACTTTACTATAACATGTAAATGCCTCAACTTATTTAGGTATATTGTGTAGCTGAAAACTTTCCATTATCCTAGTTTGATGCGAGATAAAAAAAAATTATAAGAAAAAGGATGTGCATATGTTATGGAAATGAAAAATGCCTTATAACAATTTTAAACATATTAAAAAAATATTTAGAGCGAATAAAATTCATAACTGTTTTATTTATTGATTAAAGATAAATGATTCTAATTTAAAATTCCAGGGATTTCATTGAACAAGATTTAGTTGAGTTTGCAAAACAGAACCCCAGTGTTGTAGTCTATTTAAAGCCTCGTAGACACAGAGGGCCCGTTCTTGTTGCTGAGTATTGTAAGTTGCTTTTTCTACTTAGTATTCCTTTTTCTTTTGTTATTGTTTTTAATTTGTTTGTAGTCTTAAGGCATAAGTGAGAAGTTTGTTGTTTATTTTTGCTTTTTTTTTAACGGACAATTGCACTATTAAATTTAGAAAGTTATTGATTCTAGATATTAGTGATTCTGGTCAGTATGCTACCTTCATTTTGCTCAATGTTTTGCCCGTGTTTTCAATACAATAAACCCAAATTCTGATGATGATAGTCAAAAAGTATATTTAAGTTAAAATTTAAAAATTGTCTATTATAATTGTATACAAAATGTATTTTCCAGTAAATGGCGACAGAGTTTGGATGAGCGTTCACAATAAAACTCACTCAGAAATCACGAAATGGATGGAAGTGCTCCGCACTCAACAAGGCGACGTCTCTGGGGCTCGTCTCAAGAAATACCAGTACACCGATTACCCCTCAATCCAAGGACCCTGGACACCATTCACCTTCAAAGATCCAGAACTTAATGTAGCCACATTACCTGATCCTAAATTCGGTGCCAATAACAGACTTTCCATATCGGCTACGGAGAAACTTAGACTTATGTTTGAACAGCAGCGAATTAGTGAGAAGGATGTGAAGACGGGAGAATAAATGAACATTAATATATACCGCAGACTACAGTTTCTATTGGTTAATAATGAATAGAATAATGTTCTCACAATTTGGTATTGACAGATTAATATTTTATTTAACGACAGTTGGTGCTGTGATTGAAACTTTGGTCTGGGTATTTGTGTTCCGCTCATCCAGACTTCGGACTCAGGATAATCTTAATGGGAGCTGTTGAGTGTGTAACCCAAAGAAAATTCATACATTAGTAACGAAAATGTTAAAAAAATAAAAATGTAAATAATATTTAGTTGATATTAGTTGTAATATTAAAATTAGATTAGAAAACAATAAAATTACTGAATACATATTGTGAGAATTTTTTTTAAACTAAACGGTGAACTTCATATGACCATCTTTGGGTTCACTAATTTCCTTTTTTTCTATACTCCATTATTAAACTAAAAAAACAAATAAGAAATTAAAAATCAGTTCAATTTTCTATTTTTTTCGAAACTAAACACCATAAGTAGTAAAAAGTAAAGTCAGTGTAAATATCCACTGCTGGGCAAAGTCTTCCTCTCCTATTAAGAAGGTTTTGAGCTTAATCCACCACACCGCTATACTGTAGGTTGGTAGATATACGTGTGTAAGAATGTCTCCCGGCACATGCAGGTTTCCTCACGATGTTTTCCTTCACCGCCGAGCTCGAGATAAATTTAAACATAAATTTAGCACTTGAAAATTCAGCGATGCTAGCCGAGGTTTGAATTTGCGACCATCGTTGGAGATCGAAGTGTTCTAACCACTAGGAAATCTCGGCTCTTAAACAAAACACCATGCCATGTTTTGGCCGTAATGCATGACAATTGATTTTGATATACTTATTTTAGATTTTAAAATAGTAAACATCATTCGTAATAAAAAAAAAAACACTACTTTTTTTCAATATTTTTTAATATTAACTTTTGTAAAAAGAATAACAATTATTTAAAGGTAACTTGTGTCAAGTCTTTTATATAACTAAGATTTCTTCACAACTTCAAACTTAATAAGATTACATACATATCTATCTATTTAAAAGATCATTGTTAATACGAGAAAGTGCAACATTTCTTAAGACACAACATAAGACACGGGGTTGCTTGTCCCGCCTTGTTTTAAAAATAATACAGTAGGTATCGATCGACGCATCGCAAATAGTCAGTCACAAAATCTATACTTATAGATGTCAAGTGTTTTTTTTCTATTATGTTTTCTGAACCTGTTACGTAATTTTTGTTTCTAGTTTTATTTGTATTAGTTTTTAATAATTGCTTTGTAACATAGTGCACGCTGTGGTCTCCTATAATTGAAGGAGCACACAATCAAAGTATACATCAAGAATAACAAATTTGTGAAAGTGTAGTGTGTATCTTTTGTTGGAGACTCATAAAATAAATAAATAAATAAAAAATAAATACTTATGTTATAAAGCTGAAGAGTTTGTTTGTTTGATTGTTGGCTTGAACGCGCTAATCTCAGAAACTACTGGTCCGATTTAAAAAATTCTTTCAGTGTTAGATAGCCCATTTATCGAGGAAGACTATATGCTATATATTATCACGCTAAGACCAAAAGGAGCGGAGCACCAATGAAGTATGTTTCGAAATCGGGGGATATTTTCCTATTGAGAAAGCTTACGGTGCGTGCGCTGCGTAAGCGTTTAAAGTTTCGCAAAAATCATGTATGTCAGAATTGTTCCCCTTTAAAAGTTCTGAAAAAGAGTCCGCGACAGCATATGTCTATCTTTTAAGGGTAGCTCACTATAACCTTTTTTATGCTAACCAAATTTGGTATAAAATAATGCATTCGCCCAAAGTAACTATTCCACGCGGACGAAGCCACGGGCGGAAGCTACTATATTCATAAAACAGTAAAAAATGTTTTGTTATTAATAAACGTGTATTATTTTACGCGATCATTAAGTAAAAAGAGGTGTTAATGGAACCAGCTTGGGTTTAAATTGAAATTAAGATCATGGCCTTGACAGAGCAATGTTTGAGAAACCCGGGGAAAGAGGATCTTCATAACATAGACAGGAGCAGCTCAGCAAGCAAGATCGACATTATTGCTTTACAGGAGTGATCTAAATTCTGATTGTTCCAGTCCTATAATAACATATACACATATACTGAGTTCTTCACAATGATATTATAAAACTATAGATGTTATAAGCTCATAATTTTGGCACCAAGGTTCCTAAACACTTTGGACGACGTTGCCTAGCAACCAGCTAGCGACTGTAAGACAAGCGAGAGTATCTTTCGACCAATTTGTCACTTGATGAGAGATATCGAAGTTAAAAATGGGTACAGTTTTCCATTTCACGTGACATGTGCGATGTAACATGTGTCTAATTGGCACAACTAAAGACCATTAACCAAAGAATTAATTTGGATTGAATGGGTACAGTTTGTCAACATTAAAATATAGTTATAGAATATGATTGTGTCACTATTAAATATTTTCCAGTAAATGGTTCACAACTACTCATAAGACTCATTTCAATTATACTAAGCATGTAACTTATTTTATAATGGTGCGTCCAGATTAATTATCACGTTAAGACGCTTCAGCTGTATAATGCATCCAGTTTTTTTAACATTGTAACAAATACCATAAACATACAATTTTAATGACACACCATACACACATAATTTTTTTTTATTACATATCTTTTAATGACTGATATGGTTTAGTTATGTAGAAAATACCCCTAACGCCAACGATTGTGGCTTCATCCATGTTCGGGATAAATAACTATATTTGTATAAATATTTGTTCCTAGGAATAGGTGTATGTCCGTGTGGGTCTTCCCACTGAGCCTCTGAAACCATATAAATTTGTCAGTCCTGGTTGTTATCACAATCACTTGATAATGATAGCTACTCTTAGTAGTGAGGTTATTCTAGTCTAAATGGTTACTGGCTCGCCCTCAGTTGCAAAGATCAGGTGGCAATTCCTGTGTATAATTATCAGCAACTTTTCAAAATCCAGACTATAATAATAAGCAGACCCTGGTATAACTGGTAATAAATTCTAATTGTTGTTACGTAACATGTTTTGTCACAGCCTGGACAGATGCATTATATTTATCATAATGGGTAAAAATTGCTTTTCATCGACCCATCTCTCAATGTCATGATTTATTTTTTTTAGACCTATATGGAGAGATATGAGAATTTTTAATATGTATCTTCACATATCTCGGTGACTTGAAACCCTTTCCGCAAGTATTACAATAATGCATCTTTCCGTCGTCATAATGTACTCTTCTCATATGAGATAGTAAATAAGCTTTACACTTTAACATAGATTTGCATATTTTACATTGAAACGTATTTTCACTGTGACAGTTCTTCAAATGTGTAGTCAACGAAGATTGGAAGGTGAAAGTCCTGGGACATTTTGGGCATTTAATATTATCTACGTTTTCGTATTCAACGGAACTAGGCTTACGACGTCTCCAAGGAGGCTTTTTACCTTCGTGTATATGCAAAATATGTCTTTTCAAATATCGCTCATGCTTAAATACCATATCACACTTGTCGCATTGTATTCGTGACTGATTGTGAACGGTTCGTATGTGTTCGAACCAGCTTTTGTAAGGATACACCTTTTTACATTTTTCACATTTATGTAGTGATCTCGTTATTAAGTTCTTTCCATTATAAAGTGTTTTCCCTTGATGTGTTGTAGCGATGTGGTCTTCGAGATCATTTTTCTTATCATAAAAGTTTGGGCAGGCATCACATAAGAAGAATCTATGTTGTATTAAAGGCACTTTTAGGTGTGTTAGATTATGTTTATATAGAGAAAATCTGAAAGAATATATTAAATTAAATTATAATTTCTAAATCAATAATTTATATTTTATTGTATCTAAAAATATTTATAGAATTGAAAAACTTAGATTCTACCGGTCCAATTAAAAAATATATATTTCTAGTTATTATGAAAGAGTATAGGCTGTATAACAGCACCCTGCGCCCAATAAAAGCATATTAACAATCATAAATGGCGATTAAGCATATCTAAACAAATTATTTTGACCTAGTATTAGGTTATTTCGTATTTATGAATACAGACCTGTCGATAAAGGATTCACAGCACATGACACAAGATTGTACGCATTCCTCTTTTAATGTTTCATATCGTGTAGTATCGTAGCAGTTGTTCGACAAAACATTTGGTATACACCAATCTTCAATAGTTTCATTTTCGATTTTAACTCGAACGTCGAAAGATTTTGAGAGGTCACATTGTAAATAATTATCATTGTTGTCTTCTATAATTTCCTCTTTTTCTTTTTTAATAATCGATAATAGTTTGTAATCCATTAGAAACTAAAGTCGTAAGTAAACTTTAAAAATCATCGAGGTTTTGTAGATTTGAAAAACTTTGACATCGCTCGTTGACATGAGACATCACGTTGAAAAACTTGCGCAAAATATATTCCATTGCAAAATGAAATAAATTTAATTTTCGATAACGACAATCCTTATCTATTTGTAAAAAAAAGTTAAGAATTATATAATTAACAACGACATTTTTAATTATAGATACGTTACGATCATATTATTTGACGTTAAAATACCGTATCCATTTCCAACTTTTACAAACTCATCAATTGACTTGTTGGCCAAAAGATACTCACGCCTGTTATAATCTGGTTGCTATGCAACGTCGTCCAAAGTGGTCGGCATTATGAGCGCCAAAATATTATCATCTATAGTTAGACAATATCATTAATTAATAACATTAAAATAAAAAAAGCCATACTATTTCTATATTTAAGACTACAATTTGAAAATGTTGAAATAATTAGGTCTTATAGCCTTAATTATAGTAATTTGCCACGCTACACACGTGCACGAAAGTATACCTACAGTACTCAAATACTTTTACTATTATTTTTTTATATATATTACAAGCAAACATCAACATGGTATAACTCGGAATAAAACGCAGTTTCCTTTAGAATATTTATTTAAAATTTATTTACAAAATATACAAAAAATCAATATAACATAAATAAAATTGAAACAACATGCACAGCAAATAAAATATAATTACATACTTAAGGAATAATATTTTTTACATTTTATAACGTAAACAACCAAGACGAAAACATTTTTTTCATATTAAATAAATATTCATAATAATATTAAAAGTATTTTAAGTAAAATAATAATTGTAAGCGCGTTATTACGTATTTCAACCCGATTTATTTTTTAAAACTTACATAAAATTAGGTACAAATAAATTGATTCGCGTAAGTCTAAATTGAACACGAGGTGAGTCCGAACTCGTGCATGGTACAGTCGAGTAAACAAGACGTGTGATGAACTAATGCGTTCGATATTATTATAAACTTATTGAATACATAATATTATATATTATTAAACAAACATTTATAATAATTCCCAAAAAAGCTAAAAAGCAAAAATAATTAATAATATAACGAATAAATACAGATTATTATTGCACAGTTATTATTAATAATCTTATCTTTACATGAAATAATTTATATTATGAAAGTTTATTTCTAAACTTACATCACTACGCAGTCTAAATGTTAAATTGATTATGATCGTAACTGAATAATTACAAATTACAATTAATTGAAAAACTTTTTTTTAATCAGACAAATATATACTTTTTGTATTTATTTTTTTAAACTACCCAATGCGACAGACGTCCTGGCCAGAATTAAATTTAAATTAAAAAAAAAAATTAAGAAAATTAAGTATAGAAACAATTATTTTCTGTCATTCCTTATTTTGTCATCTCACAGGGTTTAATTTTAGATCTCGTTTCATTCATAGTATACATTAGTGAATTTATTGACTATGTTCAAAATTTTTAAATTCCGATAACCAGATTTAACATTGCTTAATTTTTTTACACGTACAGTTCGATAAACTGTCCGTATGTTGTTTATTTTTAAATGTATAATTAAATAATGTAATATGAGCGTAATACATCGATATAATACATAAATTAATCATAAAAATTATAAGTATTACTGATATAAAGTGATCACCGTCCATGATATATTTGCAACAAGAGAAGCTACAAATAAAACGGCTTTAAAAGAGGTAAGAGATGAAATGGAAGAGGAAATAAGATAGGAAATAGGGGAGAGGGTTAGTTATGTTTATTTATTATATACATTCTAGTATGTTGACTTTTGGAATGCATTTTTTATTAAATTAACCCTTCCTTCAACCTTAACTAAATCAACGCCGAATTTAAATTTAATAATTGACATTTTGATTTTCTATAAAATAGCATTTTAAACTTAGTCATGATATTTTACGCAGGACCTGACCTTTACCTCGACGTCTCTAAAGAGTTTAACATTTCTCTTGACAGCTTGGCAAAAGCCTTTCTCTTTGTAAGAGATGGATAGTCAATTACTAATCTGACAAATTAAGTTGATGCTTATTTTTACCAATTTAGTTTCATTTCAATTAAAATCGTTGAAATACTATAATCAATAAGCCAATCATCACATGAAACTTGGCACTTTATCAAGGAACAATTAGAGTTAACTAGAATATTTGCGTTATCCAAAAATTATATAATGCCAGAAAAAACAAATGCCATAAAATTAGGCCAGTAAGTTGCATGCACGTAATTGGCATACCAGCTGGATTCACACGGCGTTGCACCAAGGTTTTTGACCATTGATGCATTTTCTGATATTAAATATTGCAAAAATTAAATCGAACAAAAGATTTCTTAATCTTAAGTCATGGTTTAGAAGATATTTTTCACTACTCGTCCCATATCATATAAAGGACAGAGAAACTAACACGCGGTTCGTGAAACATACCTGTATGCCCAATTTATCAAGAACAGATTAAATAATGTGGTGACTGACAAATGGACAAATCTTTAACGCCAAAAATTATGACAAATCTCACATTTGTAATTAAAATGTATTTTCATATAATTCTGTGCTTTATAATCTATGATTATGAAGAATAATGGACGCTGATAAACAGTACTGTGTCAAGCTACACGGACTTTTTGAAAAATGGCGCCTAAACTTGTCAAACCTATTAATAAATTTTTTTGAAGAAGTATATATCCAATTTTTCTTTTCTATACAAATAAAATGTATACTGAATTAAAAACATAACACTAAGTTATTCAAATATACATATGTGTATGTATGTAATCACATATATTATGTTAATATACAATAATTTGTATATTGTAAAATATAGAACACATTTCAACATTCGAAACATTAAATTAATAAACTTTTTTCCGTAGTTATTTAGTTTTTAATGTTAAATACGTAACGTATTATCAGAATACATCAATATCTCTGAATTTGTCTTCTTGCGGGTTGACACATTATTGCTTATCAGCATACATTTATATAGTTCCAAAATAAAATTGCCAAAATGTACCAAAAGGACTTCAGTATGATCAAGTGGTCATCTTCAATCGTTTCGTGTAATTTGTCAGTCGCTACACAAATTTGTCTGTGCAAAGATTGTGTGTGTTACCATAGTATACCTCGTTCCACGTAAGTGTGTCGGTCTGAACACGAGGCGAGTCCGAACTCACGCATGGTACAGTCGAGTAAACAAGACTTTAAAACATTGAATGTAAATTCACTTGTGATTTCACTCGCGTTTATATTTAATGCTTCACTCCTATGAGTCGTAGCGTGATGTAATATAGCCTATAGACTTCCTCAATAAACAAACTATCTAACACAAAAATAATTTTTCAATTCGAACCAGTAGTTCCTGAGATTAGCGATAAACTGCTAAAAACATTAATTTGCCATATAAAGTAAGAAATAATAATCAATTAATAATTGAAGCATTATCTAAACGACTGTACCGGTGTCGAATTTTGTGTACTGCGCAGCGTCATGCGCATAGTTCTGATCAACACTCTTACGAGAATCGAGGTTTAATTTATTACATTGTGCGAAGCGTCGAATACGCTAAATCTACAACTAAATTCACAACGTTATATACACAGAATTATTTTAATTTATACGTTATTTTTTTTTGTTTACGCAGGGTAAATCTTCATAGATACCTCCTGGGGGGGAGACCGGGTTATGTGAGATTGTACTCACTAAAACCCCCTGCGATGGCCGCCACAGCACGGAAAACGGAGAGGCTACGGGATCGCTTTCGCAGGCACGTCCGCGGCCTCTCCCGTTAATTTATACGTTAAAAGCCTCGATCCAAATGACTTAATTACGAATATAAGTTAAAAACTAAAATATTAAATCAAATCTTTTTAGCTCTCTTGACACTGGAAAATGGTTAAAGTCTATAAAAATAACTCTTTCTGTCTGTATATAACATACAATTCAACCGTATATGGATGCTGATAAGCAATAATATGTCAACCCACAAAAAGTCAAATTTGTAGATATTGGTGTATTTTGATACTACGTTACCTATATAACACTATTCAGAAAAAATCAAGTAATCTAAACTAAATAAGTATGGAAAAAAGTTTCTTAACTCAATGTTTCGAATTTCAGATGCGTTCCATATTTTGCAATTTATAAAATAATATCAAATATTTAAAAACTTATTATTAGATAACATATTAAATAAACCTATCTACTTTTGATTCATTATACAATTTATCAAAATAGAAAAGAAAAGATGAATATATACGACTTCAAACAAATTTATTAAGAATAGGTTTGACATGTTTAGACGCCATTTTCTCAAAATGGAGTCCGCGTGGCTTGACACAGTATTGCTTATCAGCGTTCATATATAGAATGAATCTTGAACGACATAAGCATTGATGAAATATTTATTTCAGTTATTTAGATCTATATAACCAATCCAAATGTATAACACAATGAAATAGTTCAAAAAGATGTTTTAATTCAGTTAATGTACGACGGAGTCCTCCTTTTTTAACTCCGCTGTAAACTCGACAGAGGTTAAATCCCAATTTCATGAAAATTTTTAGAAGAATAATTTCTCAAAGAAATATTCTTAGATATTAGACCGAGACGTTGGCGCAGTGGTCACTGCAACTGACTGAAGCGCTAACGGTCGGTTCGATTACCGCTCACGGCAATTATCTGTATTGGCCATACGGATGTTTATCGTGGTCTGGGTTAGTGTTGTGTGTGCCTGACACAAGACCATGAAATCTTTTTGGGGGTGTTGAGTGTGATGCGTTTATTATTACTATTATTTACTATTTCTAAAACAGACGAAGACACGGGTATTAACTAAAACAGTACATTATTTAATTTGAATTATTTTCTTTCAGCTAATCTACAGAGGCTTCACCTGACGGATAACTGGACGCTGATAAGCAATACTGTGTCAAGCCACACGGACTTCATTTTGAGAAAATGTTCATGTCAAACCTATTCTTAACAAATATGTTTAAAGAAGTACATATATATTCATCTTTTATTTTATTTTTTGATAAAAGGTATAATGAATTTAAATCAAACTGATACATTTAATATATTATCTCATAAAAAGTTAGTTAAATATTTGAGACTATTGTATTAATTGCAAAAAATGGAACGCACTTGAAATTCGAACCAATTAATTAAGAATCTTTTTTCCGTACTTATTTAATTAATATGACTACAATTTGGTGACGCAGTATCAGATTACATCAATAACCCCGAATTCGACTTTTTGTGGGTTGACACATTATTGCTTATCAGAATCCAACTATTAGAGTAACTAAGGCTAAACCCAGATAATTGTCAGCCAATAAAATTACAGATAATCGAGGCATATTTTGGCTTTCAAATCGTAATTGCTTCCGAATTATAACATAACCTAATACTCATCCGCCATTATGAGGGTCACAAGGGCCGTCCATCCGCTGAAGGGCTTGCAACCGCTCCCGTGACCGTCTTCACCAGAATACTGCTCCCACAGGTACCCCGTCCGCTTGTACTCCGAGAGGATGTTTTCTGGTGACAAGTTGGTATACTGTAACAGCCTGTATATATCCCGCTGCTGGGCAAAGATCTAGGGAGAATGCTAATCAGGATGCCGGTCCTGCGCGAGCCGGATATACGTGTGCCAGAATTTCTCCCGGCTCACGTTTCCTCATGATGTTTTCTTTCAACGTTTACGGAATGAAATGATATCCCAATATACCACTTGAAAACTCACCGCTTATATCACACACAGCTATGTATCTATATCTATATAAGGAGGGGGGGATACGGTCTATTAATATAAACTGACGAGTCCCGCAAGCGCGCGAGCACTATGTATAAGATAATACAATATAAGATTATAAGAATGTCGATGTCGATACACTGGCCCACTCGCCCACTGGCCCACCGATACTCACTGACGAGGTTGTCCCGCAGCCGCCGGTGCAGGTCGGCCGCTCGCAGCGCGTGCGGGCCCGGCGTGCGGGTGTAGTGCCGCAGCGCGGAAAGCGCCGGGTAGTCGATGCGATACACTGGCCCACTCGCCCACTGGCCCACCGATACTCACTGACGAGGTTGTCCCGCAGCCGCCGGTGCAGGTCGGCCGCTCGCAGCGCGTGCGGGCCCGGCGTGCGGGTGTAGTGCCGCAGCGCGGAGAGCGCCGGGTAGTCGATGCGATACACTGGCCCACTCGCCCACTGGCCCACCGATACTCACTGACGAGGTTGTCCCGCAGCCGCCGGTGCAGGTCGGCCGCTCGCAGCGCGTGCGGGCCCGGCGTGCGGGTGTAGTGCCGCAGCGCGGAAAGCGCCGGGTAGTCGATGCGATACACTGGCCCACTCGCCCACTGGCCCACCGATACTCACTGACGAGGTTGTCCCGCAGCCGCCGGTGCAGGTCGGCCGCTCGCAGCGCGTGCGGGCCCGGCGTGCGGGTGTAGTGCCGCAGCGCGGAGAGCGCCGGGTAGTCGATGCGATACACTGGCCCACTCGCCCACTGGCCCACCGATACTCACTGACGAGGTTGTCCCGCAGCCGCCGGTGTAGGTCGGCCGCTCGCAGCGCGTGCGGGCCCGGCGTGCGGGTGTAGTGCCGCAGCGCGGAGAGCGCCGGGTAGTCGATGTGATACACTGGCCCACTCGCCCACTGGCCCACCGATACTCACTGACGAGGTTGTCCCGCAGCCGCCGGTGCAGGTCGGCCGCTCGCAGCGCGTGCGGGCCCGGCGTGCGGGTGTAGTGCCGCAGCGCGGAGAGCGCCGGGTAGTCGATGCGATACACTGGCCCACTCGCCCACTGGCCCACCGATACTCACTGACGAGGTTGTCCCGCAGCCGCCGGTGTAGGTCGGCCGCTCGCAGCGCGTGCGGGCCCGGCGTGCGGGTGTAGTGCCGCAGCGCGGAGAGCGCCGGGTAGTCGATGCGATACACTGGCCCACTCGCCCACTGGCCCACCGATACTCACTGACAAGGTTGTCCCGCAGCCGCCGGTGCAGGTCGGCCGCTCGCAGCGCGTGCGGGCCCGGCGTGCGGGTGTAGTGCCGCAGCGCGGAGAGCGCCAGGTAGTTGATGTTGACCCACACCTGCCCGCGCCAGTATGGCGGGTCGTGTTCCGTGTTACGTTTCATGTATAAGGGCGATAGCTTTGAGAGGGATCTAGAAAAATGATTTTTCTTTCATGTCTGCTACTTACAGCTTGAACGAGGCAGTACCACGTTCTTACAGAGGATCAGTAGAAGTAGCTAATACAGCTGCTTTCGTAATATGAGTAAGAGAATCGAAAGCCTGATCTTTATTGCTTCCTTACTTTGTAATCCCTTTAATGCCTTATTCTATTTAAGATGGCAAGTTTTTATTCCCTCTGGTGCGTTAATAGTCACGGGCGGCGGTGATGACTTAACATTAGTTGTTCTGCCAGCCTTTCCTCCAACTACTCCAAAAAAGGCGAATAACCAGATGTTACGTGAAGTGAGTAACGAAAAATTCATTGTCGGATAAATAAGAAAGGTAGAATGAAGAAGAATATGAAGCGAAAGGGTTGGAAGCTCAGGCTTTCGGCTCTCTCACTAATAATACGAAATTTACGCCGACTTTCTGTGATAGTGTGGTACTGGCCCGGTCAACCCACCCGCAAGATGATCTATAGTCAGTCCACTACAGTTATTTATTTCAAGTTATGATACAAACAAATTAAGAAGAAAATAACGACTTCATCCCGTGAATATATCGCATATTGTCCGCTGCCATCTCGAAGGCATCTTCTGTTAAGGAGTTAGAGCTAAATCAAAATATACTTTACTCAAGTAGGCTCACAGTTGGTAGTGGTGCTGAATGTACCTCTACCGACGGTTGCGGGTTCGATCCCCGCTCGGGGCAGATATTTATAGTTGTATAAATATTTGTTCCTAGGGCTGGGTGTTTGTCCTTGTGGGTCTCCCCACCGTGCCTCGGAGAGCACGTAAAGCTGTCGGTCCCTGTTGTTATCACAATCACCTTATAATGACCGTTACTCGTAGTAGGGAAATTATTCTAATCTAAATGGTTACTGGCTCGCCCTCAGTTGCGGAGGTCAGATGGCAATCGCTCTGTGTAAAAATCAGTAACTCGTCAATATCTGGACTAGAATAGAAAGCAGACCCTGGTATAACCGGGAAAAATGCTGGGTAGATGATGACATCAACAATGAAGCTATACCGGTTCGGGATGTAGATTCTACCGAGAAGACACAGCAAGAAACTCGATAGTTACTCTTTTAAAATATTGTAAATACAACACAGTTTATGATTACAAATTAATTATTCATCCTGTACGAAATTCAGCATATACTAAGCCCACGCATCTTTATCGTCAACGTAATCTTGTATAGAGTAATATGCTTTAGCTATCAGAGACTTTTTAACATATGATTTAAATCTATTCATCGAAAACTGCGAACATTTCTGCGGGATATTATTATAAAATCCTTGCCCCAGAAAGGGAACATTTATATGTGAAGTAAATACAAATGGACGTTGATAAGTAATACTGTGTCAAGCCACACGGACTTCATTTTGAGAAAATGGCGTCTAAACATGTCAAACCTTTCCTGAATCAATTTATTTGAAAACGTATATCTCCACCTTTTTTCTATTTTGATAAAAGATATAATAAATTAAAAGCAGATTGATATATTTAATGTGTTATCTCATAATAAGTTTTTTAAATATTTGACATTATTGTATAATTTGAAAAATATGGAACGAACTTGAAATATTAGACATTAAATTTACGAACTTTCTCCGTACTTATTTAGTTTATATGACTTAAAATTATTTCATAATGTTAAATAGGTGATGCAGTATCAAAATACATTAATATCTCCGAATTTGACATTTTGTGGGTTGACACATTATTGCTTATCAGTATCTAAATAAGAAGTAGAATTCATAACGCTGTTTCAATGGCGAATACAGATGTCTCAAAATTTTGCTAATATCTAAAAATTTCCTTTTGATGTTTCACGTCTATAATGTTAATAATGTTTACAGTTTCCATTTTAATTTTAATTTGCTTGCAACGTTTTAGTGATTGTCTTTTTGGATTAATTAGAAAATTCTTAATAAAAATTCAGTATAAAAAATTATCCTAATATTCATAATTAAAATTATAAATGATAACTTATATTCTAATAATTTATTTTATTTATTTATTTATTTTATTCTTTATTGCACACCAACACAATACAGTATAAAGTACAAAGAGTTAAACTAAACGTTGAAGGTTGCGTTAGGTGCAACAGGCGGCCTTATCGCTAAAACAGCGATCTCTTCCAGGCAACCTTTGGGCAGAGGACTAGTAATAGAATGTTGGGAAGGGGCGCAATATTAAATTCGATTATTGTAAGATATAATAAAAATATTTATAAATTAAAATAAATAAGACTATTTCACTTACATATAAACATAAATACATACATACATACATACACACATACATACATATACATACATACGTAATATATATTATATATACTCGGAAAATAAAATAATTAACAAGAATGGTAAGCATAGTTAAGGTGATAAATACATTTCTTTGACAAGTTTTTTAAATGTAGTCAGGGATTTAGCGCGTTTTATTGACAGAGGGAGGGTATTCCAAAGGCGACAAGCTTCGACTGTAAATGATTTAGAATAAAATGATGTGGAGTGGGAGGGTATCTTTAAAATTAGGTTATCATTTGAACGGAGAGGCCGTTCATGAGTATCACTAAGAAACTCGAATCTATTTTTAAGATAAGAAGGAGTAGAAGGATTAAATAAAACAGAGTAGAGAAGAGATAAAATGTGAGTATTCCTGCGAAGGCGAATAGGAAGCCACTTGAGGTTTTTGCGAAATTCAGAAACGTGGTCATATTTGCGAAGTCCAAATATAAACCGTATACAGAGATTTTGTAGGCGCTCAAGTTTATTTAATTGGTCCTCATTTAGATTAACATAACATGTGTCAGCATAGTCAAGAATTGGTAAAAGCAGAGACTGTGCCAGCATAATTTTAGTAGGTATGGGCAGAAAGTAACTTAACCTTCTTAGCGATCCCATTATGACAAACAACCTCCTACTCACATCATTTACTTGAGGCACCCAAGAAAGATGTTTATCAAAAATTATACCAAGATTTTTAACTTTGTCTGATATTGGTATACATATTCCATCAAATATAATCGGTGGTAGTTGCGACCAGTCAATGCGTGAAATGAACCTCTGACTACCGATGATAATAGCCTGTGTTTTTGTAGGATTAACTCTTAGTCCATATGAGTTACTCCACCTTTGTATAACCATAAGATCATTGTTCAGTGAAGTAATGCATCCCGGAAGGTCGTTCAGGTGCGATTGTGAGTATATTTGGAGATCGTCCGCATACAAGTGGTAGAGAGAAGAGATGTACTTAGTGACCGAGGAAATGAAAACAGAAAACAAAAGAGGAGACAACACGCCACCTTGCGGAACGCCAGCTTTAATCATACACCAGTCAGAGGAATGACCTTCAACGTATATTCTTTGCCGGCGACCTTGCAAGTAACATAGAAACCAGCCAGTCACCTCAGGAGATATGTTAAGAGAGCTAAGTATGGCAATTAAAATATCAAAGTCAACAGTATTAAAGGCATTAGAGAAATCTAATAAGATTAAGACCGTGACAAGATGATTGTCCATACCTAGTCTGATGTCGTCCGTTATATTGACTAAAGCAGTAGTCGTGCTATGACCATGGCGAAAGCGTAACGTCAATAAAAAATATTATAATATTTCCTAAAACATAATGTTTTAACCATTTCGTGTGTCTGAGAAAGAAATGATGATCCAAAATAGAATATGGACATGGTGACCAAAAACAAAATATTTTAAATAACAGCTGATAAAAAAATTTGAGTGTATGTCTGTCATACCTTAAACCGAACGGTGACCACAGCAGGTCCGGTTTGTCCAGCATCTCAAAAATTTTACCCAACTTTTCACTTTCTGGACTCAATACTTTTAAGAGCATTGGAAATAGCGACACGTAACCTGAAAATGTTGAAGATAATATAAAAAAAATGAATAAAAATAATGTCTATGGAACTAACCTCCTGTCTCAATTACATTGCCAACTTCATGGCTCTTAAGTACCAGGAGATCATAAACAATAAGAGGATACCTTAATAGACCCGTTTTATATATTTTTCGATTAAGTAAGAAGAGAATCAGATCGATATATTATTTATATTATGTATATTATCTTGCTCATACTGTCATCTTCGTCGATTTTAAGTACCAGGAGATCAGTATCAATAAGGAGGCCTTAGTAAATACTTATTATATCCATTTCGAATAAGAAAGAAGAAAATCAGGAATCTTATATTTATAATACTTACACAGTCATCTTCGTCGATTTAAGTAAATAATGAAAAGGCTTAAATAGACACATTTTATCTCTTTTTCGAATTTCGAATCAGAAATCCTATACCCTAGCTCACACTGTCAACTTTCTGGGTTTTAAGTACCAGGAGATCATATACAATAAGGAGGTCTTACCGAAAGCGGATGTCACCAATCTCGGCTGAGGCGCGATGGTCACGCTTCGAACGACTCTGGACCCTTCCTGCTGATTCTTGCTGTGCTGTCTGACGAAGCGAACTCCGTCTGTATGTAAGCCTGGTGGGAAAGGAGAAAATATATTGATGCTGATAAGCAATAATGTGTCAACCCATAAAAAGTAAAATTTGCTGATATTGATGTATTTTGATACTGCGTCACCTATTTAACAGTATTAAAAAAATCAAATCATCTAAACTAAATAAATAGGGAAAAAAATCTGAGTGTAATGTTTGAATTTCAAGTGCCTACCACATTTTGCAATTTATAAAATAATTTTAAATGTTAAAACACTGGTTATTAGATAACACGCTAAAAATAAATAAATACAATCTGCTTTCAATTTACTATAGCTTATATCAAAATAGAAAAAAAGATGGATATATACTTCTTCAAACTGTTAATGTCGAGGTCAACGAGATATGTGATACAAATTTAGTTCGTTGAAATTGTTAAGAGATGGCGCTGGCTGTATTCTGAATCGCGCTATAACTTTGTTTCTTTGAAAGTATAAGGTGTTCTAGTACTAATGAATAATTTAATCTTTCCATGGTTAGCACCCATATTATTATTTATTTTAAAAGTACTCTTAAGTGGTCAAATCATCTATGGACGCGTTGGCGCAATGGTCACTGCAACTGACTAAAGCGCTAACGGTCGCGAGTTCGTTCCCCGCTCACGACAAACGTGTGTATTGGTCATACAGATGTTTGTCGTGGTCTGGGTGTTTGTGATAGTGTTGTGAGTGTTTCCGGACCCACGACACAAGGTCATGAGATCTTAATGGGGGCCGTTGAGTGTGATGCGTTATTTTTTTTAAAGTGGTTGTAAAACACTTATTGGGACGTGATCACAAGCAAAATAAGAATAGGTTTGACATGTTTAGACGCCATTTTCTCAAAATGAAGTCCATGTGACTTGACGGTACTGCTTATCAGCGTCAATATATAGAATAAATGTTCCCTCACCATAATCAGCGTAGGTCTGCGTGTGCGGCGACCAGTGCAGCTCGTTCAATACATCTTCATCTCCCAGCTGATCTCGCATCGCTTCGAACCTGAAACAATATTACTAGTCAAGCTAGCGAATCTAAATCAAAATATACTTTATTCAAGTAGGCTCTTGCAAGCTCTTTTGAACTCGAATCAACCGGTTCCGAATGTAGATTCTACCGAGAGGAACCGGCAAGAAACTCGTTAGTAACTCTTTTAAAATCATTTATACATAATGTATTTTTATTACATTACAATTATATGATCATGATAGAAAATCAACGCATATCAAATTCGACGAAATTGCATCCGTTGTGATATCGAGTTGATTCAGCTGAGCTGAGTCGTCGGGCATTAAAAAGGTATTACTACCATTAGTTATCGCGATAAGACCCGTTTAGAGATGGTAGTTAGTTAAACGGTACTCACTTCTCGGTATCCCGTTCTAGAATTTGAGCTATAGTCGCCATGGCGTCCGCTGCTGCGTACATCCAGCACCGCAGGTCCACGTGGCGCTCGATATCCGACGGGTGAGACGCTCTGGAAGACAAATATTAGACGAGTTTAAATCGTCATGGAAAATCGAGTATCTAGCTTTTCTTATAGTTACTACTTCGCTCCTGAGTTGTAGCGTGATGTAATATAGTCTATAGTCTTCCAAAGTTAGTGTTAGGCGAGATGTTTAGATCGAAATGCAAAATCGAGTATCTAGCTTTTCACATAGTTACTGCTTCGCTCGTAAGTGTTGTGGCGTGATGTAATACAGCCTATAGTCAGCCAAAATTAGAGTTAGACGAGATGTTTAGATCGAAATGCAAAATCGAGTTTCTAGCTTTTTATATAGTTACTGCTTCGCTATGAGTTGCAACATGATGTAATATAGCCTATAGCCTTCCTCACCAAATAAACTATCTAACACAAAAAGTTTTTTTCAATTGGAACCAGTAGTGCCTGAGATTAGTTCGCTCAAACAAACAAACTCTTCAGCTTTATAATATTAGCATAGATTTGAACCATACATTAAACATATATTGAAAGAGCTATACCTCGTTTCACGTAAGTGTCAGTCTGAACACGAGGCGAGTCGGAACTCGCGCACGTTACAGTCGAGTAAATAAGACTTAAAAATTCGAATATTAATGTATATAATTATATAAGAATCATTTAATAATTGAAATTAAAGAAATTTCTAAACGACTGTGTTCTTGAATTTAGTGTTCTGCGCATCGTTCAGACCGACTTACGTGAATCGAGGTATACCTTCTTCCCGAATAAAAATAAAATCCGTTCTTCCTTACCGCGGGTAGTCATCGAGACCGGAAGTCAATGTTTTAGGGTTCAGCTGCAAGCCGTCATCTTCCCTCCCCCTCCACCTGTACGACGTGGGTTCCTCCCCCTTCTGAGTCGTCTGGAACCACTGGTACCACGCCTGGTGGAAGAATTCAAAAGACGTATGTTATAAAAATTGTAGGTTTGTTTGTTGGGAATAATACATATAAATGCTGGGTCGATTATTAAGATTACTAAAAATATATATAACTAGCTTCCGCCCGCGACTTCGTACGCGTGGAATAGTTACTTTGGGTTAATGATGCATTATTTTAGAACAAATTCGGTTAGCATAAAAAAGGTTATAGTGAGCTAACCTTAAAAGATACACATATGCTGTCGCGGACTTTTTTTTAGATATTTTAAAGGGAATGATTTTTGCGAAACTTTAACCGTTTACTCAGCGCACGCAGCGTAAGCTCTCTCAATAGGTAAGTATCCCCCGATTTAGAAACATTCTTCATTGGTGCTCCGCGCCTTTTGGTCTTAGCGTGATAATATATATCCTATAGCCTTCCTCGATAAATGGGCTATCTAACACTGAAAGAATTTTTCAAATCGGATCAGTAGGTTCCTGAGATTAGCGCGTTCAAGCAAACAATCAAACAAACAAACTCTTCAGCTTTATAATATTAGTATAGATAATAAAATATGGAATGAAAAGGAATCGGATGTAAAGAAAGGAACGAGAAAGGGGATTAAGCTTCCGACTCTCTCACTCACCTAAACACAGCTAGTAACGTAATTAATATTGGCTAATGCTACTTCACGCCGATCTTGTGAGAGTGAGGTACTGCCCCAATCGAGCCCATATACAAACTATACTAGGCTACAGCAAAGCTCTATTTCAGTAGAAGAAAGAGGATTCATTGGAATAACTTCCCATGTACCCTTGTTTTTCGTCTGTTTGTCCGTTACCTGCAACCTGGGGAACATCCGGTCCAGCGTGTTCTTTGCCGACTTCTGCTGGAACAGCTGCGGTTTGGTCTTCACCAGATGAGCTACCTGAAGCAACAGCATCGGCGGGTTGGCGGCCGCGTTGCTTTGCACTACAAACTCCTTCGGAACTCTCGCTAGTGCCTCCGCTCCTGGTACATTGAAGAAAAATTCGTCGTGTTTTTTTTATAGAAGATATATATTGTTTGTAACTCTTGCAAGCATATACGTTCCTGGTACATTGAAGAGAAATTCGTCGTGTTTTTTGTTATAGATATATTGTTTGGAACTCTTTCAAGTTTATACGTTCCTGGTAAATTGTGGAAAAATTCACGTTTTTATCATTAACAAAACTCACCTAAAATCTGCTCGCGTGGTATCCAACCTTCAACATTAATGAGGTCCAGCCAGTGGGCCGCGATGTCCAGCTGTATTTCTGGAGACCACCTGCCTATCAGCAGGCCGTGGAAGCCCTCGTCCCAGAGGAAGCCTCGGGGGAAGAAAGACCTGGAAAATGGAATTCATTCAAGCTTTCTACTGTAATAAAAACTGCTTAGGATTTCCAACTATATACTATTTTAAAAATATGATGCTTTTTAATCGTTCATCAATACTTTCTGTTGTTCTTTAACTAATCTGGGGCATTTTGCTGCTATGTCAATAGTCTGTAAGCAATGCAACATACAAAACTAATCAAATATATGAATTGCCTCAAAAAATACTTATAAAAAAATTACAAAAAATACTATATATTATATCTGTTATATATCTCATAACATATATGTATATATTATTCTTATGTATCTTATATTTTAACAGATCTTTTAATTTTGTTTTAAGATAGCAATT
This sequence comes from Hypolimnas misippus, assembly GCA_037950945.1. Lineage (NCBI taxonomy): Eukaryota > Metazoa > Arthropoda > Insecta > Lepidoptera > Nymphalidae > Hypolimnas > Hypolimnas misippus. The sequence goes on from JBBEEQ010000002.1 coordinate 6,469,687, forward strand.
TATTTATTTTTCTTATTTCTTCATTTCACAGAAGATGGCTAGAAATAGCTAATATAGAAGGGTTTTGTACGGCGAGTTTTGTCTAGCAAAATCTTGCTAGCAACTCTCCAAGTACAGCAGTCTCGTTAACAGTACATCATAAATATTAAACACGCACTTTCGGTTAACGACTAATTTCTTTAAAACAAAAGTCAAAGGTTTACAAGTAATAATCATAGATGGCGTTACTTACTATACAATAATTTTGTTACTCAATATAACCATAAATCTGTGTCAATTTCTAACATTGATAAGTCAATTGTCTTGTTGGCCTAAAGATACATGGTTGCTAGGCAACTTCATCTAAAGTGCTCGACAGACAGGATACCAAAATCCACAGCAGCATATACATAATTTATAACATATATATATGGATGCTGATAAGCAATAATGTGTCAACCAACAAAAAGTCAAATTCGGAGATATTGATGTATTCTGATACTGCATCCCCATATTATTAAAAAAATTGAAATCATATCAACTAAATAAGCACGGAAAAAAGTTTCTTAATTAATTGATTCGAATTTCAAGTGCGTTCTTTATTTTGCAATTTATACAATAACCACAAATATTTGAATAACTTTTATTAGATAATTTATTAAATATATCAGTCTGATTTTAATTAATTATACCTTTTATCAAAAAATAAAAGAGAAAATGGATGTATACTTCTTCAAACATATCTGTTAAGAATAGACTTGACATTTTTAGACGCCATTTTCTCTAAATGAAGTCCGTGTGGCTTGACACAGTATTGCTTATCAGCGTCCATATAGTTTATACAATACCATTAAATATAAATAAGTTCGTTATCCAAAATCATTTGGTGTTACTCACCTGCTAGGAACAGCAGTGTACAGTGGCGCCCTCCAGTACGGAACCGGCTCCTTCGTGTACTGCGACTGCACTCGGCTCGCCCCGTAGAAATATCCGATGCCGCCTATCATGTTGGACATCGCGGCTTTCGCTATTGCTACATCCTCGTCTGAATAGCTGTGGAAAAAAACAAAATTAAAAAATCCGGCTCGAAGGACCAGAAATGATAAAACAATTTTTTTGTTCAGCACGTTGATAGTAGATCCTATAGCCTACTGTATACATCGTGTCGGACTGACTCGACAGTGGAAGTAACACACACTCACACAAAATCATCATAAAGTATCTGTGTTTATTTATAGTGGAAGCCTAAACTCCCGCACCCTCTTATTTCTCATCTCATTTTCCCTCACAGACCTTCCTCCCACTCTGTCCCTTATTCCCCTTGAATTAAGAACCCCCTTTTTGAAAGTGAAATCAAAAACCTTTGTCGGTTAACTAATTATATCTAACTTAGATAATTTTGTAAGGATAGAGCTTAATTTATTTATTTATACTTTATTACACCGATACAGAAAAGGTAAAAAAAAAATACTTAAAATAGGTACAAGATTGCTTTAGGTGCAACTGTTTTGTATTGTATATATGGACGCTGATAAGCAATACTGTGTCAAGCCACACGGACTTCATTTTGAGAAAATGGCGTCTAAAGATGTCAAACCGATTCTTAACAAATAATTTTGAACAAGTATATATTTTCTTTAAGTTTTTGATAAACGATATAATGAATTAAAATCAGACTATTATAATTAATATATTATCTAATAAAAAGTTTTTCATATAACTGAGATTATTGTATGAATTGCAAAATATGGAACGCACTTGAAATTCGAAACAATTAATTAAGAAACTTTCTTACGTACATATTTAGTTTATATGACTTTAATTTTTTGCTAATAATGTTAAATAGGTGATGCAGTACCAGAATACATCAATATCTCCGAATTTGACTTTTTGTGGGTTGACACATTATTGCTTATCAGCATCCATTTGATCGTATTTAATACCTTTTACCTGTTTCATGTACCATAACTAATAAATAAATGTCCCATATTAAAGTTAATTTGACATGTCTTTTTGTATTAAAAAAAAAAAATTGAAGTCGTATAAACTAAATAAGTATGGAAAAAAGTTTCTTAATTAATTGGTGGAATTTCAAGTGCGTTCCATATTTTGCAATTTATACAATAATCTCGAACATTTGGAAAACTTTTTATTAGATAATATGTATATTAAATATATCAGTCTGATTTTAATTCATTATACCTTTTATCTAAAATTAACGGAAAAAATTGGTATATACTTCTTCAAACATATTTGTTAGGAATAGGTTCGACATCTTTAGACGCCGTGTGGCTTGACACAGTATTGCTTAACAGCGTCCATGTATAAATGCTCGTAGTACTGTGACAAACTTTACACCCTAGTATGTGTACATATTAAGATATTTCTTTTAAAGTGCAATCACATCACATGATTCTTACTTACACTTAAATCACAGTTTAATAAAGTGAATATGCAAAACAATTTCAAAAACGTAAAGAGAATCTAAAGTGAACATACGATACATCAGTAAAACACTGAAAATTAATGTTAAAGTGGATTAAAAATTAGGAAAAATAACAGTAGATAAGGTTTTCAGTCGAAAATAAAGGATGAAATGCACGATTGAGTTTCATTAGTTAAAATTGGAGATTATAGGTACATTTCTTACCCCTTCTCTTTCAACTTGAATTCCTCCTCAAATTTCTCATCGAAATTCTTCTTGTACTCCTCCAAGGCCTTCGTGTACTCCTCCCCCTTCACCGGGGGGGTGGGGAGGTCCTCCGTCGTGTACACAACGTCGAGAACGAATGGCGTTTCGATTAACATTTGTATCGGCACGAAATTGACGCCTTTATCCTGTAATATTTAAGTTTAGAATAAGACAAATTGGAAATTCTAAAAATACCCTCAATACAATGTATTCATAGAGACCATTTCAACGAGCAACACAATACCTATATTGGCAATGATCAAACTATATATGGACGATGATAAGCAATACCGTGTCAAGCCACACGGACTTCATTTTGAGAAAATGGCGTCTAAAGATGTCAAACCTATTCTTAACCAATATGTTTGAAGAAGTATATATCCGTCATTTCTTTTCTTTTTTGACAAAAGGTATAATGAATCAAAAGCGGATTGATTAATGATATATTTAATGTATTATCTACTGAAAAAAATTTCAAACATTTGAGATTATAGTATAAATTGCAAAATATGGAATGAAAAGTTATCAGTATCAAATAAATTAATATCTATGAATTTTACTTTTTATGGGTTGACGCATTATTGCTTATCAGCATCCATATAACTCTATTTATTATTATTTCACCCTATTTCAATAATGTAAGGGCATTAGTTTTAGCATTAATATCCTTTCTCAGGCTCGAGACTATCTCTGTACTAAATTTCATTTAAAATCTGTTCAGTTCTTTAGGCGTGATCGTGTAACATAGACAGAGTTACTTTCACATTTATAATATAAGGTAACATTATTATATAAAAAACTTACCTTTTCATGTAGCTCATCGTCAGCCCCTAAAACAGCTAATCTACCAAAGTTAGGATGTTTCTCCACCTTGAGGAGCGAATAAAACTTCTCTTTGAGGAGGTGGAGACCTGACGCGTGGGCTTCTGAATAGGATGTGTGGATGAGCTTACCTGAAATAAAGAATATTTAAAAAAGAAATTAAACAAAAATAACCCATCCCATACTTCCAACTAATATTAAAAGAGTCACTATCGAGTTCCTTGCCGGTTCTTCTCGGTAGAATCTACATTCCAAACCGGTGGTAGCTTTATTATTGATGTAATTTTTTATGTATTAACAATTCAAAAGTGCTCGTCAGATCTTACTTAAATAAAGTATATTTTGATTTTAATACTAAAACTAAAATTAAAAAATACTTAATTTTTAGACATTTTTTAATTACATTTGTTAGTGTTACTATCATAATTGGTATAAAACAACTCTGTAACCTAGTAATGGTTACCTTACAGTAGCTGTGGTTGTCACAAAAAAGGCACTGACAGTATCCAGGATAAATTATTCAAAAGGTCTCACCAGAATAAGGTACTAGATGCACTTTGAAATTGCCCAGAGCTGGCGTGTGCCCCTTTAAGGCTCCATACTCAGCCCATAATATCGAGTATTCGTCTGCACCCATCGACTCGTCTAATGCACCATACCAGATCAAGACGATGGGTGTATTTTCTTTACCCTAAAAATTATAACAATAATGTAGATTATACAGGTGTCAACTGTGAATCGAGTGTTTAGACCAATATACGTGAATCAAGGTATACCTGCCCCATTTTTTTTTATAGGATAGAGGGCAAAGGAGCAGACAGATCACCTGATGAAAAGTTAATACTGCCCATGGACATTTCCAGCACCAGAGGAACTACGAAATGCGTTGCTATTCTTTTAACCCTTAAGTGTATCAAAAACGAAACGCTTGAAGAAACATGTTAATAAATCTCTTATTTGGGTGTATATTTATATTTTATATGATCTGTAATTACAATTATTTTTGTTATTCCTTCAAATCTACTGGTTATTCTGTTCATGTATTTATTTTTATTTAGATGATTTAAAAATGCATTTAAGGATTAAAGAGGAATACGCTCTTTTCTTGACGGTCTGCAGGTATCTGATCGGAAATACCGCACGCGGGAACTCATAAAACAATTTTATGGTGCGGGGCAGAAAGTTTCTGTTACAACGCACAGTAGTGCTCTGCTAATTGTCAAGGTGATGGGAGTGGTAGTGAAAAAGGCGACGGGGATCAATTTTGCTGTCATACAGTCCCCACATGCATATAAATAAACGCATCACACTCAACGGCTCCCATTAAGATCTCATGGTCTTGTGTCGGGAGTCCAGAAACACACACAACACTAACACAAACACCCAGACCACGACAAACATCCGTATGGCCAATACAGACGTTTGCCGTGAGCGGGGATCGAACCCGCGACCGTTAGCGCTTCAGTCAGTTGCATATGATCACTGCGCTAACATGTTTGTCTGCATATACAAAACACCATTCAATTTAACCCTTAAATTCATGGTGTATCCAAAATGAAACACTTATTTCAAAACCTATTATCATCTAAACGTCTTATTTGGGTGTATGTTTATATTTCATATGACCAGTTATTACAATTGTTTTTGTTATTATTTTCAAATAAATCTACTGGTATTCTGTTCATGTAAATTGTTTTATTTCGATGAAATAAAAAAATCATGCATTTAAGGGTTAATAAGTCTATAAACCATAAAATACCGCTCACAAATTAAATTATATCTACTTCTATATTCTTACCGTCGCAGTAATATTGATACGTGCTGTCCAGTGTCCTCCATATTCACCACCGGGAGTCTTAATGAAGGAGGTGCGTATGTCGTGGGGGGGATCAGACACTAACTGCTCACCGAAGTTGACCCCATCGTGCCTTAGCCACCCATAAGTCGGCAAATTATCGTTTTGTTCACACCAATGTCTTGAATTAAACGAAATACTTATTTAGTTATAGACTCTGTGCTAATGCTGTGCTAAAACAGGAGATGTTATACTATTGAAATTTACCCTAAACTAGTGATGTACCAGATATTAGAATTCACGGATATCCGAGGGAGAAGGATCTGTATCCATTACTTCTTGATTATTTATGTCTTTCATTTTCATAAATAGACAAAATATTATAGTAATGCAAATCTAAATATGTCTTGAAAACTAGCAAAGCGACGTGTGGCACCAACTATTGTTCCAAGATCGCGTGCACCGACACTCATAAAGGTTATGTTCCCTATTCGGATCCGTATCCGCGAATACAATAAAATATACGCTATTACATGCAATTAATAATACATTTTTAACGATCCAGCACATCACTACTTCAAACTACTTAATACCCCAAACTAATATTCTTCTATAGCAAAGTTTTAAAAGATTGTAAAGAAATGTTTTTGTGCTAGAAGATGTTAAGTTATCTCTGGAGTTCTGGTTTACTTGTTGGATGCTGATAAGCAATAATATGTCAACCCACAAAAAGTCAAATTCGGAGATATTAATGTATTTCGATACTGCATTACCTATTTAACATTATCAAAAAAAATTCAAGTCATATAAACTAATAAAGTACGGAAAAAACTCTCTCAATTAATTGTTTCGATTTAAAAGTGCGTTCCATATTTTGCAATTTATACAATAATCTAAAGTATTTCAAAAACTTTGTATTAGATAATATATTAAATATATTAGTCTGCTTTTAATTCATTATACCTTTTATTAAAATAAAAAAGAACAGATGACTATATACTTCGTCAAATATATTTGTGTTTAAAGCGATAAGGTCGTTTTTGCTTTGGTAGAAAATTTTATAACGAAAAGACGTGTGTACTTAGCAAGGTTTAATTTGTCACTAACTTTTTATACTTACAATATTTTCTTAATATTTAATTATTTCGAATCTATTCTCAGCCTTATTACAAAGATAACAAAAATCAATTTTAAAACAAAATAGCAGTTACATTTCTCATGATGTAGTGGACTGTATAGATAGGTACGAGTAGAAAATGAAGTCCGTGTGTCTTGACACAGTATTCAGCGTCCAATTATGAATATATTTGTTAGAGTAAAGACGAGCGAAGTATCCTAGAGAGAGGGTGCGTACTGCCGATATATAATAACTGATCAACGAGCTACCATAGACTAAATATAGTATTTACTTTTATGATATGTATATTCCTAACAAAAGATATCTTTAATAAGATTTTGTAGATAACACACCATGGGAATAAGGCGATCGCTTCTAAGCAATCAATAAATTCTAGAATTCGTACAAAAATTAGACGTTGTTAAAAAAAAATCAACAAAGGAAAAAAGTCGAGGTGAGTTTCTATTGCGGTTTCTTCATTTGGTTTACGTTCAATAAGAGAATGTAAATTCCTATTCAAATGCCTGCTTCAAAATTGGTTTACTACCAATAACTTAGCATTAAGTGACAAAAAAACCAAGTGCATAGAATTTTCGTTGCCGAATATAAACAAATAAAATTTTAATCTTCTATTAAATAATGAACCTATTAAAATTATTGACTACACCGTATTCCTGGGAATAGCATTGGATTCTGGGCTTCAGTGGAAAACTCATTTGGCATCCCTTGCGGGAAGACTTAGCTCCGCAGTATACGCGGTCCGAGAAGTTAGACAATTAACTGACATTGATACGGCTCGTATATTTCAGCTATTTTCATAGCATCATGTCTTACGGTATTTCAATTTGGAGTAACGCCGCTGATATTGAAAACATTTATTATATAATATAAATAAATTAATATATAATATATTTACAGCCATATTTTGTACATTCACCAAAATATTAATACTTTTGAAAGGAACAGTGACAAACATCGCATACACACGCGAAGTAAAGACAAGCTAAGAATTCCTAGTTTTAGACTGCGCAACGTCAATATGTCTTTTACAGAACAAAGTATATGCTTCTATAATAAAATCCCAGAAACAATATTAAATTCGCCACTTCACAAATTTAAAGTTTACATAAAAATTAATAGAAAAAGCGTACTATTCAGTATATGACTACATTAATGATAAAACCGCATGGAATAGTGCGTTGACATTCTCGCAGGATAACTGTAGCTAATTGTATCAAACGATAGTGTACAAAAATATTTTTAAAAGAGTAACTACTGAGTTTCTCGCCGGCTCTTCTCAGTAGAGTCCACACTCCGGCGGTAGCTTCACGTGGAACTGACGTCACTTTGTAAATTGACCACTCGAAAGAGCTTGTAAAGGTCTATTTGAATAAAGTATATTTTGAGTTTGAGTTTAATTTTGATTTAATATTACACAATGTTTGTGTCCTTGTTTATACATTCACAAGCCTCAACTACTACAGTCGCTATAGGCAACAAGAGCCAAAGCGGCCAGCACTTTTTTTTTGTATGTGTAGATCTGCGATCAGTCCTAAACTATAAGCAGATGTTCTGTTCTATTGTTGCGTGTAGTGTGCTACCCAGTGGCATCATCTCTCCTCTGTTACGACATCTTAGTCCTAAAGCGCCAGGATGTTATGCCTTTTAAGTTGCTTGGTACAATTAGCGGCCAGCATTCTGAGTGTCAAAATCATGTCTTTTCTATTTTAATAATTAAAACTTACCTAATCCCCTTATGAGCTGAAGCAGCCAATTCATACCACATCATACCAAACACGGGAGACCGTGGCTCTCTACTCTTAAGCCCAAAGTACACCCCTGGCCGATATGTACCCCAATACCTTTCTGGCACAGATAGCCCAGACTCTTGTACGGCCTGAAAAAGACAACACTTTTATAAAAAAACTAACTTTAAAGACAAGATATGTAATTTTTTACTTGAATGAAATACTTATTGTCGTTGACTTAGATTTTCGCGATTATTATTCATTGAAATAAAACTATTTTAAACCGATTTAAATCGCTTATATTAATTATTTTTATCATCCCGACGTTTCGAGCACTTTGCAGCGTTCATGGTCACTGGTAGGTTAGTCTATCCGTTTTATTTCAATACTTATTGTCGTTATTTATAATCAACTAACAATTTAAAAGCAACAGTTTAGTACATACAGTACTAAATTTGATGAAATTTCTACTTGATCAATTAGGGAGTATACGCTTTCAAATAAAAGAAGAATCAAACAAATCAGTGAACTAAAGTCTCAGATGAATTGAGAACCTTCTTTTTTTTAAAGACTGTTAAAAATTCTTTTTGTAGTAGGGGACCTAGTTCCCTCTGTTGTGTTAAACTATCTTCTTGGCAATAACTGTTACAACTTTGACATTGTAGATTTAATAGTTATAGTTATAGTCACGGCAACTACATGAAGCGCTAACGATTGCAGGTTTGATCCCTGCTCACAGCAAACTTCTGTTTAGGTCATATCAATGTTTGTCTTGGTCTGAGTTTTGTTTTGGCGTTGTCCCTGACCTCCGACACAGAATTATGGGATCCTAATGATTCAACGGCCCCATGTGTGATGTATTTTATTGTGCAAATATTAATGTTGTAACTATACCTCCTGTAATTGCGACAGTTTACCCCAGCAAATCAAATCCCTAGCTATAAATATTATTTCTAAGGATTTTCTTTTGCCGGTCTAAATATCACCCGTTATACTGCACCAAAATTTATATTTGGTTTGATTTTTGATTGAAATTTTGATGAAACTTAAGTAAATATCTTTTAAATGAAAATTATTTCATAAAAAGTAAAAAGCAAATTTACTTTTATAAGTTGTTCTGTAACAGTTGAAATTTTAAAAAATCTAATATTAATTCAAATAAGAATCTATGTAATATGAAATATAATAGTTACTTTACAAATGTGAACTACATGACTTACAATAACGTTTACGCTTTCAAATACTATTTCAAATACACCTTTAGTGTTTCATTGTATAATACTCGTTTAACTAAAACACAATATATGGTAATTACAGTTAAAACAAACAAAACAGTCTCGAAACTGACTATTTTTAACTCGAATCGGTAAGTACCTTTTCATCGTCCAATGGCGTGTTTACTCTCGTCTCCAAGTATCCTAAAGTGCCGACGTATACAGCTATGATAAAACACATGACTCCAACACCGGTCTTCCATATAGATAAGAAATGAAAAGTCCGACTTGCTATAGAACTCTCGCTAGCACCAGAACTTGAGCTCGACTCGTTATTATTCCCATGTTTATGCTGAACAGTCGTCTTCCTGTGCTTAACCATATTTCTTTACCATTAATTTAATGATTTGTATACAAAAACAGTGGTTTTGTAGTTTAAATCGCAAGAAATTTGGCTTTCACTGTGCACGGCGTTCGCTGTTAGCGAACGTCAATATCTTTGTTGATATTGACGTATAACTGACATGTATAGTTCGAAGTGGCTTCGTTCGGAAACAATTTTTTTTTTCTATTAAAAAAAACATATAATATATAATTAAAATACTGTAATAATGGTACATCTTTAAATTATAACTTTAAAAATAATATGGTATAAAGAAGTATTTGTATTATTTATTATTGTTTTTTTTTTAAATAATATAGTTTTATATAATCACATTTAGTATATAAAATTATCATAAAATGGTAGTACAATTTAAATTTTATATCACTTGGTAAAAAATACATTATGACAGTAGTATATTTTTTTACTTAACTAGAGCTATATACACATTCTTTCATCTTTTTGCTTATAATTTCAATGCTGAAGTTGCAAATTCCTATTATCCAATAATTGAGTAACAAGTTCAATTTAAATGAAAATAATGATGTTTTGCAAACCTGAAAAAACTTAGATACTTTTTAAATCGATTATATTCATATTGAATTTTTAGCTTTACTCTCCTTTATTTAAAATAGTACGAATAACACAAAGTGTTTTAAAACAATTAGCAACATAAACATAATTACTCTAATAGAATTAAACCTTTTTCTAGTCATATCTGAAAGCGAAAACAATTTAAAATAAAGCTTACGTTTGAATTAACAAGTTTTGTATCTTGCATATCGATTCAAAACAAAACGATTCTACCGCCCTCTGTATACTAAAAATATATAAATGTAAATATCAAGAGATGGCGCTACATTGAACGTTATTGCATCGCAAAAGTAAACATTTATATTTTAGTATGACATCGTTTTATACTAATTTAGAGGGAAAACATTAGCTCATTATGAACATATACTTTATTGATTTTAATGATTAACGAATATAATACATAAAAATAATAGAACATTTAGTTTAAAAGTAATATTACAATACGGTAATAGCGCCAAATTTTAAATTAAGAAGAAATTGACCGCGCCACCTGTCCGTTGCGTCGATAAAGTTGTTTGTATAGCGACGTCGGTAAAGCAGACAACCCCCCCGCAGCGCATCGCCCCGCCCGACGCTCAGCCAGTACGATCGAGCGAGACGTGCCGCGCGTACCTATCGCGACCCGTACAATGCGCGACGCTACGCGACTGTCATGAGACGAACGCTATATTCACCACAAGTAATCAGTGAAATAATGTAAAACATTTAAAAAACAAACGCTCGGACCCGCTACGGCGGCTGCTACCTGCGTCCGCGAGTTTCCCTTCCCGCCGGCCGGCGACGCGGCACGCGACAACGCTTCCAAAAAAAAAAAAAGAAACTCGAAATCTCGATGTCAGTGAGCGTGAGGATTGTAGTGTCAGTGTAGTGTAGTTTAAAATAGTTAAATGTATAAACGGCGTGCAATGTTCGTATGAGGAAGAAAGGCAACCGGAACATTGTAAGTGCAGATCGCTCGGTGTTATTTGTTAGAGATATGCGGGGTGTCCCGCCCTGCCCGGAGGTTTTATACGTGTGGGGCGGCCGCTGATCGAACCACGGAGGTACGGAGGTCTATCCCTCGTATACTCGATGCTTTTTTTCTAGCCGAGCAGGTCTCTAACCCCTTTTTTATGCGGCGCGTTTTTTTGGAGGGAATGTTTACGAATCGATCTCTTATAGGTTATGGGTGCCTGGTAGCTACGAGTGTTGTGCATTGTTTTTGTTTCACAACAAACTTTTTTTTTTAAGTAACGAGTAACAAAATGGCAACTTTTAAGTACAAAAGAGTTTGTATTCAATATTAATGTGTCACGTTGGGCAATGGATTCGGTCAGGTAAAAAAAAAGTCATAAGTTTAGCTAAGTCGAAAACCTGTTTTAAGCCATACCCACCGAACGATGAAATAGTTGTTTAATTTTTTTTTTATTAACGACTTGTGTAGGAATAATATAATTTACTGTACAGCGCGCGTTGTTACTTGTTCCACTTAAATTAGTTTTATTTTGATCTTTGAAATAACACATAAATGACTACGTGTGTTCAAAGTTGTTTTCAACGTAGCAATATAGGAATTAAATTCAAGGAATTAAAATCTATTCATTTTTATTTAACACATATTTTAATTGTAAAACGTAACTCATTAATCAGTATTATTATTTTTAATGCGAAATTAAGTGTCTCTGTCTGCTATTTTGTAAACTAATTTTGATGAATTTTCGCATAGATATAGTTGGACCGTATATGTAGACGTGTGCCACATTTTTTTTTTCAAAATAAAAAGTGAAGGGGTAAAAATATTGGATGAAAAATGATGACATTTTAAAATTAAGGTATTGTTTACAGTTCATAACAAATAAATAAATGATATCGTGTTTTTTTTTATAATATTGTAAAACCTATACTTTGACTGTTAAACTTAATAAAATAAGTTATCTTCATATGAAATTAATTTAGTTTAGACTTAGCTATAATAACAAACATAAAAATTTAATAATAATGTTAATACGTTTAGTAAAATAATTTAAAAGACCATTTTACGAAGTGGTTATCAAAATACAGTTGCATGCTCGATCCCCGCGTAAGACAAATGTTCAATAACTAGAAAAGAGCTGATGACCTTCAAACTGAACAGGTCATAAAATATAGCTAAGCACCATATCGATTACATCAGATTTTAAACGGAAAGAAAACGCATCAAAATTGATCCATTCGTTAGTGAGATACGATGCCACACAGACAGATACACGTCAAACACAACACCTCTCTTTTTGGGCAACATGGGCTACAACTTTAGAATCTTCTTTATTTTAACCTTGCGTTATAAAATCGAAAAAAAAACGTATTCGAAATTATAGTATTCGATATTCGAAATTGCTTTAAAAGACCCATTTATATAAAGTATACATTCTTTATTGCACAGTAATGTTTCGTGTTTGAAGTTGATTGATTAGTCTTTAATTAGTCAAATGTCAGTTTCGATCTAGAACAAAAAGTAGACTCTAGGAAATGTTAGAAATAGTGTAAAAAGTGGTAACCAAACAAGCAAAGACAGGTGTGTTCCGAAACACAAACCTGCATCCTTAGTCTTAACCAATGTTTTATAACTATGTATAACATATATGGACGCTGATAAGCAATACTGTGTCAAGCCACACGGACTTCATTTTGAGAAAATGGCGTCTAAACATGTCAAACCCATTCTTAACAAATTTGTTTGAAGAAGTATATATCGTTATTTTCTTTTCTTTTTTGATAAATGGTATAATGAATTAAAACCAGGTTGATATATTTGATATATTATCTAATAAAAAGTTTTTTAATATTTAAGATTATTGTATAAATTAGAAAATAATAAACGACCTTGAAATCCGAAACAATTAAGAAACTTTTTTCCGTACTTTTTTCCGTACTTTTTTTAGTTTACATGACTTTATTGTTTATTGAATAATGTTAAATAGGTGATGCACTATCAAAATACATTAATAACTCCAAAGTACACTTTTTGTGGGTTGACACATTATTGCTTATCAGCATCCATATATTCATACTATTTGACGTTATAAATCCGTACCCATTTCAATTATTGACAAGCTCGTCGATTGTCTTGTTGAACCAAAGATCTTCCCTATCATAGTCCCTAGCTGGTTGTTTAACAACGTCGTTCTAAATGGTCAGAATTCTGGGTGCCAAAATCCATGAGCTTATAACATATGGATGCTGATAAGCAATACTGTGTGAGGCCACACGGACTTCGTTTAAGAAAATGGCGTCTAATAATGTCAAACCTATTCTTAATAAATTTGTTTGAAGACGTATATATTCATCTTTTCTTTTCTATTTAGATGAAATGTATAATGAATCAAAAGCAGATAGATTTGTTTAATATGTTATCTAATAATAAGTTTTTAAATATTTGAAATTATTTTATAAATTGCAAAATATGGAACGCACCTGAAATTCGAAACATTGAGTTAAGATACTTTTTTCCATACTTATTTAGTTTAGATGACTTGAAATTTTTTGAATAATGTTAAATAGGTGACGTAGTATCAAAATACACCAATATCTCAAAATTGGACTTTTTGTGGGTTGACACATTATTGCTTATCAGCATCCAACTATATATAACATATATGGACGCTGATAAGCAATACTGTGTCAAGCCACACGGACTTCATTTTGAGAAAATGGCGTCAAAAGATGTCAAAACTGTTCTTATTAAGTTTGTTAAAAAAGTATTTTTCCATATTTTCTTTTCTTTTTTGATTAAAAGTATAATGAATTAAAACCAGGTTGATATAGATTTGAGATTATTGTATAAATTACAAAATAAGAAACGACCTTGAAATTCGAAACAATTAAGAAACTTTTTTTCCGTACTTTTTTTAGTTTACATGACTTTATTGTTTGACGTAGTACCAAAATACATCAATATCTCCAAATTTGACTTTTTGTGGGTTGACACATTATTGCTTATCAGCATCCCTATAGTTATATAACATTCGTCTTGTGAAACCTTGCATCAACGTTGCACGTAGTCGTCGAACGTCGCGTTCGTAGACGTCTTGTTATGCTTTAGTATTTGTTTTAGCCGAGATGGCCTAGAGGCCTAACACGTCAATCTCATCCGATGATCGCGGGTTTAACCTGGCTAGCACCGCTGATTTTACAAGTGCTGTAATTTCTGTTCAAATTCATCTCGAACTAGGCGGTGAAGGAAAACATCGTGAGGAAACCTGCATATGTTGCAACACCAAAGGAGGCATTGTGCATTGCCAGCTTAAAAAGGATTATTTATTGAAAGGAAATAAGGAAAAAATAGGTTCCGTATACATACCGTAGGCAACACAATCTACATTACCTACATCATCTTCTGTGAGACTGAGGTACTGCCCCGGTCGAGTCTGCATACGAGCTGTAGTCAGGCGTAACTAGGCTCTATCTCAATTTAACACTTGTCAAAACGTAAATAAATAAAATCTAAAAGCAGTCCATAGTCGGAGGGACTAGGATCACATGATATGATCAGAGGTTCGGCAACACACACCAAACACCCAGATCACGATAAACATCCACATGGCTGATACAGACGTTCGCCGTTAGCGGGGATTGCATCTTAGCGCTTCAGTCGCAGTGACACTTGCGCCATCTTAAAAATAAAGTCTAAAATTGAAAATTTTAATAAACCCCCGATAATATATACATTGAGACCATTTCAACGAGCCCCAACACGATGGGTCTGCTATTAGCCGATGAGGAGTTAAATGTCCAGTTAATTCCAGATACGGCGGCGGCATCAGGACATGGTTATAATTATGTTATTTTAATTCATAGTATAGTAAATTTCGAACCAATCAGACCAGTAGTAGTTGCTTTATATTAGTATAGTCTATTTTTCTTTTCTTATCCTATTGACCAGACATATATAGCGCATTTCTAGCCACACAAGAGTCAGATAAGAAATTACCGAATTAATGATAGAATTGAATCATTTTTTATAATGCAAAATTGTAATAAAAAAAATTATAAGAATATTCGTGATTTTCGTTCGGAGTATTGTAAATAAAGACAGGTTAAGAGAAATAGACTGTAGAAAAAACCTCATAATTTCGATTACATGAGCTTTTACATAAAAAACCACATGAAAATTGTTACATTCGTTAGGGAGCTACGATACCAGATTCACACAGATACACGTGTCAAAATTACGACACCCCTCTGTGTTGGGGGTTAACTAACCATACTAATATTATATATGTAAAATAACTCTGTTTGTTTATTACGTTTACACAGTTAAACTGCTGTACAAATTTCGCTGAGTTTTGGTTTAGATATAGATTACACCTTAGAGAAAAACATAGGGTACTTTTTATTGCAAAACTGAAACGTGAAAGAAAGTGAAAGTATGTACGAAGAACCTAATACTTTTTTAATAAAATAAGCTAATGAAAATAATTATTATACATACAGACGAAGTCGCGGAAAGCAACTAACTGTATCAAAAATTCAGACAAAAATTTAAACAATTGTGTTTTTGATATAAGTACTTTATGTAGTTTCGTATGCATTTAGTTTAAAGATGTTAATTTGAAATTACAAACAGCCATTTCAATTTTATTTGTCTGTATTGACTAGATTATTATTAATCATCTGTGGTCAATGAAAATGTTTAAAAAAATAGTAACCGTTGACGCAAGGTCGTTGAACCGTGGAATGTTAACTTCGGATCTCGGTTCGGAGTTGTGTAACAGTCGCATATGCTTACTCGACGGAGCTGGGGGGAGTAGTGCGTTTAGTACTGGTCCGTATTAAATGATTTAAACAGAAGTACCTTTGGAATTTCTTGCCGGTAATTAGTAGAATCTACATTCCGAATCGGTAGTGATATTTTTTTTGGATATACTAAAGGACTAATATATAAATTGACGACTACAAAGCGTTTTATAAGCCTACTAGAATCTGTATATGGACGCTACTAAGCAATACTATGTCAAGCCACATAAACTTCATTTTGAGAAAATGGCGTCAAACGTATTCTTAATATTGTTTTTGTAAAAGTATATATCCATTATTTCTTATCAATTTTAATAAAAGAAATAATAAATTAAAAGCAGATTAAAAATAATAAAAAACGCATCACACTCAACGGCCCCCATTAAGATCGCGTGACCTTGTGTCGGGGGTCCGGAAACACTCACATCACTAACACAAACACCCAGACCACGACAAACATCTATATGGCCAATACAGACGTTTGCCGTGAGCAGGGCTCGAACCCGCGACCGTTAGCGCTTGAGTCAGTTGCAGTGACCACTGCGCCAACGTGTCTGATTGATACAATGATTAGTTTTTTCTAAATATGGAACACACTTCAATATTCGAAACATTAAATTAAGACACTTTTTTCCGTACTTATTTTAAGTTAAATACTTGTAGCAATATTAGGATACATCAATATCAGAATTTGACTTTTTTGTGGGTTGACACATTATTGCTTATCAGCGTCCATATGTAAAAGCTAAAGGTCATTTACTCATAACGAAATCTCAGAAACTACAAGTGCTAGAATTTTAAAATTTTACGTGGGGGTTCTCTTTAGGACGTAGGTCTTTACTGACACGGGATGTTGCGAAATTCGATTCCTATGGGGGTAAAACGAGGGTTAGAAGTTTGTATGAAAGCCTTATGTTAAGCGCGACTAAAGTATATTTGGATACTGATAAGCAATAACGTGTCAACCCACAAAAAGTCAAATTTGGAGATATTGATGTATTTTGATACTAACTCATCTATATAACATTATTCAAAAAAAAATCACGTCATCTAAACTAAATAAGTATGGAAAAAAGTTTCTTAACTCAATGTTTCGAATTTCAGGTGCGTTTCATATTTTGCAATTTATAAAATAATCTCAAATATTTAAAAACTTATTATTAGATAACATATTAAGTAAACCTATCTACTTTTGATTCATTATACATTTTATCAAAACAGAAAAGAAAAGATGACTATATACGTCTTCAAACAAATTTATTAAGAATAGGTTTGACATCTTTAGACGCCATTTTCTCAAAACAAATATCGTGTGGCTTGACACAGTATTGCTTATCAGCGTCCATTTTGAATTTGAGTATGTGCAATACTATGTTATAATTATGAAGATGTGCTATAACACATCTAAATCAAAAGTCATAATTAAAAAATGCTTTATTCAAGTAGGCTTTTACAAGCACTTTTGAATCGTCAATACAGAAACAAAAGAAAACAAAACACGAATTAATTAATTAATTTATCACCGGTTCGGAATGTAGATTCTACCGAGAAGAAGCAAGAAACTCGATAGTTACTCTTTTTAAAAGTTTTACGATGGGTACATAGGTACATTATTATGAGTTACAAATATATTAACCCTGTGTGAATCCAGCTTATACTAAATCCAAGCATCTTTATCATATATATAATCTTAAACAGAATAATATGTTTTAGCTACTAAGGACTTTTAATATGTACTTTAAATTTCTTATTTGTAAACTGTAACACTTTGCGAAATTTTATTATAAAAACCAATACCTTGCCCCAAGAAGGTAACATTGACTTAGCGGAGTCGATGTCTATGTATTACGTTCATATTATTTCATATTAGCAGCAAAGGCGGATCCAGCTTCGCCGCCAAGGGGGGTCACCTAGTTGTGATCAAGTCACAAGAAGTAATAATTTAAGTTTGATAATAATCGATACAGGTAAAAAGTTATCATTTCTTCTACTACGTCGGGTACGTTTATATGGACGTGGAGAAGTGCCAGTCCGGTTAAACGTTCTTCAATCATACAAATTATATTAAATTAATTAAAAGTTACATAAAATTTATATTGTGAGAAAAAATATAAAAATTAATCATCATCATGTTTAACAATTATAATTAGTGATCTACCTAGGTCTTGGACCCAGCCCAGGAGGGGGTCATGACTTTTTCTCAGGTTCTAGACTATCTCTGTACCAAATTTCATTTAATTCGGTTTAGTAGTTTAGGCGTGATTGCGTAACACACAAACGCAGAAAGAGTTACTTTCGTATTTATGATATAATTAAGGATTAGAACCGAAACGGACTAGTGGTTAGAACACGTCGATGTCAACCTGCATGTGTCGTAAAAATTCTGACACATATATATCCGCCCCGCAGTGGAGCAGCGTGGTGGATTAAGCTCTTAAGCTTCTCCTAAATAAGAGAGGTGGACGTTGCCAGCAGGTCCTTTACAGGCAAAACATCGTGAGGAAACCTGCATGTGTCCGGAGAAGTTCTGTCACATGTATATCCGCCCCGCAGTGGAGCAGCGTGGTGGATTAAGCTCTAAACCTTCAGTGGGACATTTACAGGCTGTTACTTACTTACTTTTTACTATTTGACGCTAAAAATCTGTGTCCATTTCCAATATTGATAAATACGTCTCAATTGACTTGTTGGCACAAAGATTTCGCCTGTCGTACTCAGTCGCTAGCTGGTTGCTAGGCGATGTCTATCGGTCGGCATTCTCCGGCTGACGTATTCACTGACTGATCGATCAATGCAGAGCTGGAACCGCCGGGTCTAGAAACGTGAAATTTTGCACAGACGTTCCTGATATGTCGTTAGTGTGCACTGAGAAAGGATTTTTGAAAATCCATCCCCTAAGGGATTTGGAAGAGGGTTGAAAATTTGTTAGGTATTATATATTCTAAAGTACTAGCGAAGCTGCGGGGACTGCTAGTATAATATACGCAAACAGAGACATGTTCCTGTTAAACCTTATTTTATTTTTTTTCAACCGACGATGTCAAAAAGATTGTTCTCGATTCGTAGTCTAATTTTTTTTTTGTATTGTTACCTCATAACAGTAATTTATCAAGCGATTTTTGATATACCATTTTAAAAGAATACACATTCAATTTGTTCAAAGGAATTTCCATCAAAATCGTTCCAGGAGATTGATTTTCCATCATAAAATCGAAAATACGGGCATACGTATGTTATTGAAGTAAACGATCGGTATTTCGCTTTGAAGTGTTTTTTTTACTCGACTGCGATGAAGCCTAAAATGATTAAGTGTTTGACTACATGGTTTAACCGATTTTGATAAATGATACGTCATTAGATTAATCTCGACGCGAGTGTCCCTGAGTCATAATAATATTTAAAAAAATGGATGTTTTGCGTAATTAGGCAGTCGGGTTTTTTGTTTTTTTTTTAATTGCCTCATTATTTAAAAAAAAAAAAAAAAACAAACTTTTTTACAGGACTGTTAAGTCCTGTAATAAATGTTTTCGTAATATTTGAAATAAAATCGTCGTATTGACGAGCTGTATTCTTCATCCCTTAATTTTTCATTCTTAGAAATAGAATATTTTCCACAATAAACTGGACCAATCTTAAGTATAATAAATTCAATTATGAAATGAATTATTGAAACCGATTCATAATAATTGAATGCTGATAAGCAATAATGTGTTAACCCACAAAAAGTCAAATTTCGAGATATTAGATAGCTAAAGCATATTATTCTGTACAAGATTATATAGATGATAATAATGCATGGATTTAGTATAGATGAATTTCATACAGGATGTTTAATATACACATTTGTAATTTTTAAAATGTATGTACTTAATAACACAATTTTAAAAGAGTACCTATCGAGTTTCTTGCCGGTTCTTCTCGATAGAATCTACATTCCGAACCGGTGGTAGCTTTTCCTTAATATAAGTACTTTTTGTTTATTTTGACGATTCAAAAGTGCTTTTAAAAGCCTACTTGAATAGAGTATTTTTTTATTTTGATTGATTGATGTATTCTGATTATGGGTTATGTACTTAATATTTAAAACGAGTCAAGCCATACGAACTAAATAAGTTAGGGAAATAGTATCGTTATTTAATAATTCTATGAAAATGTTTTCTATGAAATGGCGAAACAACGTAATTTAAGATTTCACTCATTCCAAAAAAACGTTATATTTATTATTAGAACCACTTATCTATAGAACCAAAAAAAAACTATATTGTGAGTACTGCTAAATTAGGTAAAAGTGAAATTTTTAAAACGTAGATACGTTTGTCTGACTCTTATACCGCGATATATAAGGAGAGATTAATGCTATTTTTTTTCTAATTATGCATAAAAAATATACAGAATGTATGTTGATGTGTTTGCGCAGTCACTGCAACTGACTGAAGCGCTAACGGTCGCGGGTTCGATCCCAAAAGTCTGTATAGGTCATGCGTATATTTGCCGTGGTCTTGGTGTTTTGTGATGTCGTTTTTCCGTACCCCCGACACAGGATCGTAACACCTTAATGGCGACAGTTGAGTTTGACGCGTTTTGATGCGTGTACTCATTAAAAAAAAAACATTACACACACTACCATGTATTTGACACACACACACACACACATTTTTTATAATATTTTGTTTATTGTATGTGGTTATAATCTGTTTTATCTGTAATTTGAATTGAGAATAGATATATGTGGTCAATCTTGAAATCGGTTGAAAATTTAATTAACTACGATCGAATTCCGATCACTAGTACATATGTATAGCGTCTTTTTTGAAGTTGGTTAAAAAAGCTTTTAGTTTCTAGTTCAAAGCCTACGCTAGGTGTAACTCGGTACGCGGCACGGGGCCACTGAAAATAAACCTAACCCAATTCAAGTCGACAAAGTTCACGGCCCGGAGTCGAACACGCGATCCTAGCGTTCGTGCCTCAAATACCTCTAATAATAAATAATTGTTCTACGCGGCAACTGAAGAAAATTTAATAGGACTGTATTTTTGAAACACCAAATAGAAAATGTTATGTTTTTTGTGATTCTGTGGTATCTCTAACGAATGGATCAATTGGACGTTGATAAGCAATAATGTGTCAACCCACAAAAGAGTCAAATTCAGAGATACTCAACATTAATTAAAAATTTTAAGTCATGTATACTTAATAAGTACGGATAAAAAAATCTTAATCTATCGAATGATCTCAAGTGCGTTCCATATTTTGCTGTTCATACAATAATCCCAAATATTTGAAAAACATTTTATCAAATAATACATTAAATATATCACTCTGATTTTAATTCATTACACCTTTTATCAAAATAGAAAAGAAAAAATGGGAATATAATTCTTTAAACAAATTTATCCAGAGTAAGTTTGACCATCTTTAGACGCCATTTTCTCAAATGAAGCCCGTGTGGCTTGACATAGTATTGCTTATCAGCGTCCGTATATAAACGCGAAAGATCACTCACTCATCACGAAATCTTAGAAACTATAAGTGCTCGGTGTTTCGAATTTTGCATGTCAGTTCTTTTTAGGACGTAGGTGCTCACAAAGTCGAGATTTTGCAAATTTCAACCCCTAAGGGGGTAAAACGGGGATTGGAAGTTTGTATGCAAGTCCGCTAGCATTAAGTATACACACAAAGTCAAGTCCAGCACATCTAAATTAAATTTTTCCATCTCTTTCTAATATACGAATTAATCTACATGTGCGATAAGGACGAAGAGGCATATCGCATTACGTTTATAATAAAGACGATGCGAGATCGTGGGAATGTAATCTTGACGCGGGAAATGTATAATTATATGCAATACCAGCAATTAGAGCTTAACAGTTTAAGCGAAGAACGATCTAGACGGTTCTAGATGTAGACAATGATACTAACACGATTTTTGGCAGAATTAATAACTAAATTAATAATAAATTAATCACTTATTATTTCATTTATGAATAAAATGAAATATTATTTTTATAAGAATAAGTTTATTTGTAACATAACTGATGAGTGCAGACATAATTATTACAGTAAATAGACTAAAAAAATTAAAAAAAATTATAACAAAAAAAAAGTAAAACTAAGACTAAAACTAAACATATTTACATAATGAATAAAAGTACTATAATATGTAAATAATTAAAAAAAAATTAAAAACCCGACCACATGCAGTCCGCAGTTCTGTTTAAAAGTCTATAAGTGAGAATCGTTACTAACCATCTTTTAATCGTTATAGATCCTAAACGGTGATTCTGATCGGAAAACGATATGAGAAACCTAAAAATGATTTTTCAATACCTATTCAAGGATACCCCACTAGATATAATTGGTTGATTTTTTTTTTTATATTTGACATTACGGTGCCATATTCGGCCATTTTTGTTTTATTTCTATGACATTCGCGCCGTTATGGCGTTGTTTAATCAAAGTATAAGTAAACCAACGCGTTCCTTCTATATAGAGCCATAAAAGTACGCATGCTGATAAGCAATACTGTGTCAAGACACACGGACTCCATTTTGAGAAAATGGCGTCTAAACATGTCAAACCCATTCTTAATAAATTTTGTTTGAAGAAGTATATATAACATATATGGACGCTGATAAGCAATACTGTGTCAAGCCACAAGGATATAATTTTGAGAAAATGGCGTCTAAATATGTCTAATCTTTTCTTAATAAATATGTTTGAAGACATCTATGTTTATCTATATTTTCTTGTTTATTTTGACAAAAGGTATAATGAATTAAAAGCAGATTGCACTTGCTATTCGAAACATTAGATTAAGAAACTTTTTTCCGTACTTTTTAGTTTATATGACTTCAAATTAATTTGAATAATGTTAAGTAGATGATGCAGTATCAAAATACATTAATATCACCGAATTTGACTTTTTGTGGGTTGACACGTTATTGCTTATCAGCATCCATATGTGTGTATATCAAATACGTGGTAGTGTGAGTGATTTTTTTTATTATTTTAATGTATTTTTAGCATTATTTTGAAATAATATCAGCATTCTGCGCTCCTTCTCTATATAAACCATAAATGTGCGAAATTTCATACTCACCAGTCGCGCAATCTAATATTGTAAAACTGAAGAGTTTGTTTGTTTGGTCTAATCTCAGGAATCGTTCGAATTGAAAAATTATTTTTATGTTAGAGAGTTTATTTATTGAGGAAGGCAATAGGCTATATGGACGCTGATATGCAATACTGTGTCAAACCACACAGACTTCCTTTTGAGAAAATGGCGCCTAAAGATGTCAAACCCGTTCTAAATAAATATGTTTGAAGAAGTATATATCCATCTTCTCTTTCATTTTTGATAAAAGTTATAATGAATTAATTTCAGTATATAAAATGTTTTTCAAATATTTGAGGTTATTGTATAAATTGCAAAATATGGAACGCACTTGAAATTCGAAACAATTAATTAAGAAACTTTTTTCCGTACTTATTTACTTTATATGACTTCAATTTTTATTAATAATGTTAAATAGGTGATGCAGTATCAAAATACATCAATATCTCCGAATTTGACTTTTTGTGGGTTGACACGTTATCGCTTATCAGCATCCATATTACATCACGCCACGACTCATAGGAAAAGCAGTAACCATAAACGCGAGTGACACCACGAGGGGCAGGTAGTTCTTTTAAAAGGAATACAAATTATTTACTTCACGTATAAATGGATGCTGATAAGCAATAATGTGTCAACCAACAAAATGTCAAATTTAGAGATATCGATGTATTCTGATAATGCATTTCGTATTTAACATTATACAAAAAAAATTTAAAGTCATTTGAACTGGATAAGTACGGAAAAAAGTTTCTTAATTAATTGGGTCGGATTTCAAGTGCGTTTCATATTTTGCAATTTATACAATAATCTCAAATATTTGAAAAACTTTTTATTAGATAATCTATTAAATATATCATTCTGATTTTAATTCATTATAACTTTTATAAGAAAATAAAAGAAAATATGGATATATAAGTCTTCAAACATATTTGTTAAGAATAGGTTCGAAATCTTTAGACGCCATTTTCTCTAAATGAAGTCCGTGTGGCTTGACACAGTATTGCTTATCAGCGTCCAAATATATGTATGTGTAAAGTGTTAATATGAAAATATTACGTCTTGCCTTAGAAAGAGATAATCGACTACAGATGGCGTATTGTTATCTCTGTTTAACAACTAACAATTCGGTATCTATTAAGAGCTGTTGAAACAGACAAATCCTTAATAATATAAACTAGCTTCCGCCCGCGACTTCGTCCGCGTGGAATAGTAACTTTGGGCTAATAATGCATTATTTTAGAACAAATTTGGTTAGCATAAAAAAGGTTATAGTGAGCTTACCTTACAAGATAGACATATGCTGTCGCGGACTGTTTTTTAGAACTGTTAAAGGGGAACAATTCTGTCATAGACGATTTCTGCGAAACTTTAACCGTTTACGCAGCGCACGCAGCGTAAGCTCTCTCAATAGGTAAGTATCCCCCGATTTAGAAACATTATTCATTGGTGCTCCGCTCCTTTTGGTCTTGGCGTGATAATATATAGCCTATAGCCTTCCTCGATAAATGGGCTATCTAACACTGAAATAATTTTTCAAATCGGACCAGCAGTTTCTGAGATTAGCGCGTTCAAGCAAACAAACAAACTCTTCAGCTTTATAATATTAGTATAGACGAGAATTTAACTCTTACACTATTTCAGGGGGTTTCTTAAATTTAGTTAATGTTGAATTCTCGATTCGATAAATTTCCATTCCACGTGACATTGGAGAAATAACTTATTTCTAAATGGCTCAACTAAAAGCCATTAACCAAAGAATTGAAAGTAACTCTTTTTGTGTGTGTTACAAAATTATTCCTAAACTACTTAACCTATTAAAATGAGGTTTGGTACAGAGATAGTCTAGAGCCTGAGAAAGGACTGAGGTTATTTTTAATTCCGAATGATTGCACGGTCCCCGTGGGAGTGTAATGTAAGGAGCACGATGTAGTGGAATTCCATGCGGATGTTGTCGCGGTCGAAATGTTAGTCTATACTAATATTATAAAGCTGAAGAGTTTGTTTGTTTGAACGCGCTAATCTCAGAAACTACTGGTTCGAATTGAAAAATTATTTTCGTGTTAGATAGTTTATTTATTGAGGAAGGCTATAGGCTATGTTACATCACGCTACGACTCATATGAGCGAAGCAGTGACCATAAACGCGAGTGAAACCGACAGAGACAGTTAGTTTATAATAATTAAATGACGTGTCTGTACAAGCCATACTAATATAATAAGACTGAAAAATTTATATATTTTAAACTTTCGCGATTTATACTATTCATATTTAATGTAACGGGTCTTATCGCGATAACTAATGGTAGTAATACCTTTTTATTGCCCGACGTTTCGACGTAGTTGCATTCGTCGTGATCGAGCTGACTCGTGACCACGACGAATGCAACTATAATATATATATATAACTATATAAGAATATTTTTTTATTTTATATAACAATATTTACTGGCATCGACTTCAAAATGTTGAATTTTTCTTTCCTTTGGAAGTCGGTTAAATATTGTTAGACTAAATTCACGTGGATAAAGTTACAGGTAATAATATTAAAATTGGTCCGAAGAAAGTATTGTTTTTTTGTAAAACAATGAAAACGTGATCGCCTTTTGAAAAGTTTGAAACAATTGTGCAAGTTGAAATGCCCTTCACAGGCTTCAGTCTCGTGTACCAGTGCTGAGTTACTTGGATGCTGATAGGCAATAATGTGTCAACCCACAGAAAAATCAAATTCGGAGATACTAATGTATTTAATATTCAAAAAAGCTTTTAAACTAAATTAGTATGGAAATATGTGTATTATTGTATTTAATATATTGGTGCGTTTTATGTTTTGCGAAATGCAATTATCTTAATATCTGAAAACTTATTATTTGATAAAACTTTTTAGTAAACCAATCTGCTTTTAATTTGTTATATTTTTCTGATCTTAATTCATTTTACTTTTTATCAAAAAACAAAAGAAAAGATGGATTATATACGTCTTCGAATAAATGGATTAAGACTAGATTTGACTTCTCTCTTTTTTCTCAGAATTAGGTTCGTGTGGCTTAACACAGTATTGCTTATCACCGTCCAATTATGTATGAGCTAATGATAATACTTTCTTTCGACTTGGTAGACAAAGATTGCGGTGGCTTAGCTAATATGCATGATACAGAAATAATTTATAGCTTGTGGTACTCGGGGATAATGTAGCTTTCTTCCAGTGAATTTTCTTTTGAATTGGACTAGTATTTCCGGAGATAACCCCCGACATACAAACTTACGAACAAACTTTACGTGTTTATAATATTAGTAGGAAAAAAAAGACTAGCTGCCCCTCGAGGTCTCACTCGATATGATTACTGCTTTGCTACTATGAATCATAGCGTGATGTAATATAGCCTATATCTTCCTTAATAAATAAACGCATCACACTCAACGGCCCCCATTAAGATCGCGTGACCTTGTGTCGGGGTCTGGAAACACAACACTAACACAAACACCCAGACCACGACAAACATCCATATGGCTAATACAGACGTTTGCCGCGAGCGGGGATCGAACCCGCGACCGTTAGCGCTTGAGTCAGTTGCAGTGACCACTGCGCCAACGTGTCTGTTAATAAACGGGGTATCCAATTTAAAAGGAATTCTTCGTATCGGATAAGCTTCAGGGAAGTCTTTATAATATTAGTATAGATGAACTTTGCCAGGTATAAAATTTTACCTATTTAATCTTTATATTTAAACAAAATGTCGAATGTCAAAGTCATGGTCCCCCTTAATCCTTATGTATTGGCTCATGTGTCTTATTCGCACAACTAAAAGCCATTAACCAAAGAATTGAATTGAATTAAAGAACTTCCTCCTTTTTTGGAAATCGGTTAAAAAATGATTCAGTTTAATTCTTCGATCGATAATTTCTCACCTCTAACTCTTATCTGTGGTCAGAAAATACGCCATATGGACGCTGATAAGCAATACTGTGTCAAGCCACACGGACTTTATTTTGAGAAAATGCCGTCTGAGATAAGAGATCATTCTTAACAATTAAGCTCATTCTTAACTTTTTTTTATGACGTATATATCAATCTTCTCTTTAAAAACTTAGAATTTTTTTATTTAAAATATGTATAATAAAATAAAACACATACAAATGAAAAAATACATTATTCCTTTAATGTAAGAAGTGAGAAACAAAAATAACCAAGCATTGCATTGTCGATACGTTTGAGAATCGGTATTTCCGGTATTACTTGTGGATGTGGGGATTACCGGGAATTTCGGTACTTTTAGTATTATAGTATTATCTATATTATTACTAGCTGGTGCTCGCGGCTTTGTCTGCGATGTATGTAATGCCTACTTCATTGCTTTATGCATGCAGTCTCAGCCCGATCGGTTTAAAATTGTCAAAATTTCATACAAAATTTAAATCCCTATTTTATCCCCTTGGGGGTAGAATTAATCAAAATCCTTTCTTAGTGGATGCCTACGTCATAACATCTACCTGCATGCCAAATTTTAGCACGATCCGTCCAGTGGTTTGTGCTGTGAGTTGATAGATCACTATGTCAGTCAGTCACCTTTAAGTTATATATATTAAAATATTTTTAATATACGTTAAGTACCTCTTTTACCGAAAATGGACGGACGGAGCATGAAATTTACACTTACAGTTTATATAGGGAAGGAGTGCTGAATGCTAGTATTATTTTTAATAATGCATAAAAGTACATGAAATAAAAAAAAACATTACACACTCTACCATGTATTTCACACACACATACTTATATGCGTATATACGCTGTTTTGTTTATTGTTAGTCTGTGATCGAATTGAGAATAGATTATCTGTGGTCAATTTTTAAATCTGTTGAAAATTAGTAACGAATGTTCGAATTCCGATCCCTAGCCTTTCATTTTCCGACTACTAGTAACTAATAATAAGAAATTGGATTTTAGTAAAAGTGTAATTATCGAGTTTCTTGCCGGTCCTTCTCGGTAGAATCTACATACCGAAGCGATGGTAAATTCATGATTTTTTTTTTGTTTTTGTATTGACGATTCAAAAATATTTGTAAAAGCCTACTTAAAAAGTGTACTTTGATTTAATTTGTTTTTTTTTTATTTTGTAATAATATATCGTTACGTTCTCAATATCAGCCCGTTGCTAGGTAACGAACAACGACAATGTCATATAATTTTGATACTACTTTGTAAATAATTGTGTTGAGTTATTCTTTAAGAAATAATAAACTCAAACTCAAAATATACTTCATTTAAATAGGCCTTTACGAGCTCTTTCGAATCGTCAATTTACAAAGTGATGTCACTTCCACGTGAAGCTACCGCCGGAGTGTGGACTCTACTGAGGAAAGCCGGCGAGAAACTCAGTAGTTACTTTTACGAAGTTACATTCGTCGTGGTCTGACTGACTAGTCAGCTCGTGATCACGACGGATGCAACGTTATATTAAATATGAATATTTGTATATATGGTCGCTGATAAGCAATACTGTGTCAAGCCACACGGACTTCATTTTGAGAAAATGGCGTCTAAAGATGTCAAATCTTTTATTAATCATTATGTTTGAAGAAGCATATATCCATATTTTCTTTTATTTTTTGATAAAAGATATAATGAATTAAAATCAGACTGATATATTTAATATGTTATCTAATAAAAACTTTTTAAATATTTAAGATTATTGTATAAATTGCAAAATATGAAACGCACTTGAAATTGGAACCAATTAATTAAGAAACTTTTTTTCGTACTTATTTAGTTTATACGACTTCATTTTTTTTTTTAAATAATGTTAAACAGATGATGCAGCATCAAAATACATCGATATCTCCGAATTTGACTTTTTGTGGATTAACACATTATTGCTTATCAGCATCCATATATGAACGCTGATAAGCTGATAGTCAAGCCTCCATTT
The DNA here is from genome assembly GCA_037950945.1 of Hypolimnas misippus. Taxonomy (NCBI): domain Eukaryota; kingdom Metazoa; phylum Arthropoda; class Insecta; order Lepidoptera; family Nymphalidae; genus Hypolimnas; species Hypolimnas misippus. The sequence goes on from JBBEEQ010000002.1 coordinate 6,498,825, forward strand.
TGAGAAAATGGCGTCTAAACATGTCGAACATATTCTTAACAAATTTGAAGACGTACATATATATCTATTTTTCTTTACTATTTTGATAATAGGTATAATGAATTAAATGCAGATTGGTATAATAAAAAGTTTTCTACATACATAATATTATATATCGCAAAAAATGTAACACACTTCAATCGTCTAATCAATAAATTAAGACACTCTTCTCTGTACTTATATTTTTTAAATAACTTAAAATCCTTTTGAATAATGTTAAATACATAATGCACTATAAGAATACACCGATATCTCCGGATTGGACTTTTGGTGGGTTAACACATTATTGCTTATCAGCATCCATATATCGTGCGGAATTTCCACTTTGTCTCTAACTGTGTTACATAAGATAATGTAATTAGGTTAGTTAATAAGATAAACTCTTTAATAATTTGACGTACATAACCGTTTACACACATGTAGTAAGGCCAGTCATGTACCCAGTTTTACTGGCATGCCAATGGTATTATAGTAGCAAAATAAGAAGATCGTTGGCAGTTTTCAGCTATCCTGAAATTTACGTATAGTCTATTTGGACGCTGATAAGCAATACTGCGTCAAGCCACGCGTTCTTTATTTTAAGAAAATGGCGTCTAAAGATGTCAAACCTATTCTTAATACATTTGTTTGAATGAGTATTTATCTATATTTTCTTTTCTTTTTTGATAAAATGAATAATCAATTAAAAGCAGGTTGATATATTTAATATATTATCTAATGAGAAGATTTTTAAATATATGAGAATATTGTATATATTACAAAATATGGAATGACCTTGAATTACGAAACAATTAAGAAACATTACATCGTACTTATTTAGTTTATATGACTTTATTTTTTATTATATAATGTTAAATAGGTGACGCACCATCAAAATATATTAATATCTCCGAATTTGACTTTTGGTGGGTTGACACATTATTGCTTATCAGCATCCATTTGTCTTTCTAGCAGACACAGTCCACTTGTCCTTTTTAGCAGATATATACTCCGCAAAGTCAATGTTACCTTCCTGGGGCAAGGTATTCGTTTTTATAATAAAATTTCGCAAAGTGTTACAGTTTACAAATAAGAAATTTAAAGTACATATTAAAAAATCCTTAGTAGCTAAAGCATATTATTCAAGATTATATAGATGATAAAGATGCTTGGATTTCGTATAAGCTGGATTCACACAGGGTTAATATATTTGTAACTCACAAATGGATGCTGATAAGCAATATTGTGTCAACCCACAAAAAGTCAAATTCGAAGGTATTGATGTATTTTGACAGTACATAACCTATTTAACACTATTAAAAAAAGTCATGTACACGAAATAAGTACGGAAAAAAGTTTCTTAATTAATTGTTTTGAATTTCGAGTCCGTCCCATATTTTGCAATTTATACAATAATCTCAAATATTTGAAAAACTTTTTTATAAATAATATATTAAATATATCAATCTGCTTGTAATTCATTATATATATTAAAACTGATTTATTAAGAATAGGTTTGTCATCTTTAGACGCCTTTTTCTCGAAATGAAGTTTGTGTGGCTTGACATAGTATTGCTTATCAGCGTCCAAATGTATGTACCCATTGTAAAACTTTTAAAAAGAGTACCATCGAGTTTCTCGCCGGTTCTTCTCGGTAGAATATACATTCCGAACCGGTGATAAATTAATTAATTAATTCGTGTTTTGTTTTCTTTTGTTTCTATATTGACGATTCAAAAGTGCTTGTAAAAGCCTACTTGAATAAAGCATATTATGATTTTGATATATGGATGCTGATAAACAATAACGTGTCAATCCACAAAAAGTCGAATTCTGATAATGTGTTACATACTTAACTAGTAAATTTTATTAATTTAAATAAATATGGAAAAAAAAGTTTCTCAATTTAATGTTGTGAAGTTCAAGTGCGTTCCATATTTTTCAATATGCAATAGTTTTATATATTTTAAATAATTATTAGATAATCATTTTTATTACATAAATCTGCTTTTAATTCATTATACCTTTTATTAAAATAGAAAAGAAAAAATATAATATATACGTCTTCAAACAAATTTATTAAGAATAGGTTTGACATGTTTAGACGCCATTTTCTCAAAAGGAAGTCCGTGTGGCTTGACACAGTATTGCTTATCAGCGTCCATATGGCGTATTTTCTGACCACAGATAAGAGTTAGAGGTGAGAAATTATCGATCGAAGAATAAAACTGAATCATTTTTTAACCGATTTCCAAAAAAGGAGGAAGTTCTTCAATTCAATTCTTTGGTAATGGCTTTTAGTTGTGCCAATTAGACACATGTTATTTCGCCAATGTCACGTGGAAAGAAAGTTATTAATTCATTCAATTCGTTATCTACGACATTTTGAAGTCGGTGCCAGTAAATAACACGAAAAAGATCTTATTTGACGCCGACTTCGAATGTTTTTCTAGGCACCGTCTAATATTGTAAAAAATATTTATTTTATGCCTTTTGTAACTATTAGGTTTGTTTTTGAAATCAATTTAATTTTTTGAATATTAAATTGACTTCAAATTTTTTTTGATTCTAATGAAAAATAATATTCAAAAATTTGTGATTTTCGTTCAGGATAATGTTACCAAAGACAAATAAAGAATAATAGACTATACACATAATTGGGTGCCGATAAGCAATACTATGTTAAGCCACACGGATTTTATTATTAGAAAATGGCGTCTTAATATGTCAAAACTATTCTTAATTTTGTTTAAAATATATATTTGTTCATTTTTTTATTAATAAAAAATTAAGTAATGATATTATGAATTAAAACCAGATATTTTAAATTTTCGTCTAATAAAAGATTTTTGAAAATATGATATGTTTGCATATTGCAAAATACGGAACACACGTTAATATTCGAAATATTAAATTAATAAATTTATTTCCGTACTCATTTGGTTTAGATGACTTAAAATATTTTTGGACAATGTGAAATGCGTAACCCATCAGAATGTATAAATATCTCAAATTGACTTTTTGTGTTAACACATTATTGCTTATCAGCAATTCTTTATTATTATTATTTAGACAGACACGTTGGCGCAGTGGTCTGCAACTAACTCAAGCGCTAGCGGTCGCGGGTTCGATCCCCGCTCACGGCAAACGTCGTATTGGCCATATGGATGTTTGTCGTGGTCTGGGTGTTTGTGTTAGTGTTGTGAGTGTTTCCGGACCCCCGATACAAGGTCATGAGATCTTAATGGGGGCCGTTGAGTGTGATGCATTTCTTTAATTATTGCTTATCAGCATCCAATTATTACTGTTTTTATTAGCGGCCAATAGTTCATTCTTAATCTATATATATAAAATCACTTGAGGTGACTGATTCATCAACGCAGAGCCTAAACCGCTGGGGCTATGAACTCGAAATTTTGGCAGTAGGTGGCTTTTAGGTTGTAGGCATCCACTAAGACAGGGTTTTTTGATTATTCACCCCTAAGAGGGTGAAAAGGGGTAAAAACGTTTGTATGCAAAATCTTATTCCGTGGTCGTATTAACTTAAAACTTAATACACATACTTCTGGATGATAGTAATGAAATGTTAAATAGAAAACAGGGTACTATTATTCCACACTGGGGTGCAAGGGGGTTGTAAAGTTTGTATGGAGAAAATTTATTTTTTGGCCGATTATCCTTAAATTCAGCATATACATTACTTAGGGAGAATAACTAAATACATGTATCCCAGAATTTCAAAATCATCCCTTATAGTGACGCCAGGGTGTATTAAATCCTGGAATGGTAACAATTTCGCCGGTAGATTTATTTAGCTGAAAATTTTACAGCGTATTTCTATCAAGACAAAGGTATGAATTAAAAAAGAGCTTTTCGATATTTCACCCCAAAACGGGTGCAAAGGGGTAAAAACGTTTGTATGCAAAATGCAAAAACTTAAAACTTAATACTCATTCTTCTTTATGCTAATAATAAAATATAAAACACAAAATCATCGTATCAATATCAACCCCAACCCAAAGAAGTGCAATAGGGTAGTTTAGTTTACCTATATGAAGAAAAAAAAGTTCTTTAAAGATCAAAGTTGAAAATATTCAGCATAAATTATTTATTTATTCTACACGTTAAATCCCTTGAAGGATGGTGTTTTACAAGTTTTTTTTAATTGCTTCTATCAAATTCCAATATACGCGGGCGAAGCCGCGATCAACTGCTAGTATAATACAATAATGCTTTAGTATTCATTCGTTAATAAATTAAGTCCACGCTTCTTAAAGCTAAAAATGTTCTATTTGAGATCTATTATTACTTTACTAGCTGGTAATATTTTGTTCCTATGAGTCGTAGCGTGATGTAATATAGCCTATAGCCTTCCTCGATAAATAAACTATCTAACAGAAAAATAATTTTTCAATTCGAACCAGTAGCTTCTGAGATTAGACCAAAAAACAAACTCTTCAGTTTAACAATATTAGATTGCGCGGACTGGTGAGTATGAAATTTCGCACATTTATAGTTAATACAGAGAAGGAGCGCAGAATGCTGATATTATTTCAAAATAATGCTAAAGAATACTTTAAAACAATAAAAAACATCACTCACACTACCACGTATTTGACATGCAAACAAACTTTTCTCTGAAGCTTTTTGAAAAATTACGGTACCATTTGAAAGGGGTCGAGAATACAATCTAACTTTTGAAAACACCCTAAATTGGTGTGAATTTTATTGTTAGTCCCCTTAACTAAAGATGTTCCTAATGTTTTGATTTCCTAGGATGACGTTGCCTGCTATATGGGCGCTGATAAGCAATACTGTGTCAAGCCACACGGACTTCATTTTGAGAAAATGGCGTCTAAAGATGTCGAACCTATTCTTAATAATTGTGTTTGAAGAAGTATATATCCATCTTTTCTTTTTTTTTGATAAAAGGTATAATTAATTAAAAGCATATTGATATATTTAATATATTATCTATTATAAAGGTTCTTCAACTATTTGAGATTATTGTATAAATTGCAAAATATGGAACTCACTTGAAATTCGAATCAATTAATTAAGAAACTTTTTTCCGTACTTATTTAGTTGATATTACTTCATTTTTTTTTAATAATGTGAAATAGTTGATGCAGTATCAAAATACATCAACATCTCTGAATTTGACTTTTATGGGTTGACACATTATTGCTTATCAGCATCCATATAGCGGTCGCCTTATGTCTTTAAATGACATTACTCAAACTATGGAAATAGCCCGGCTTTTTATTCTTTGGTTTTCTAGGTTTACTACCTGTCAAATTATAGGTACAAATAATACATACCTATATAATTGGTCATACAAAACAGACTAAATGACAGCCAACGTCGTCCTAGGAAAGGAAAGCATTATAGAGCGCAATTTGACGCCGTAAAGTCAAAGAGTTTTCTATGCGGCCGTAATATTGCGACCGTAGTTTAACGGACAGCTATGCTCGATAATGCTTTGGTTTCCTAAGATGACGTTGCCTGCTATATAGCGGTCGCTATATGTCTTTAGATGACATCAATCAAAATTTTATCATAGAAATAGTGGCCGACACGGCAGGGTTTCATAGAAAGCGTATTTTGGCGCCGTAAAGTCAGAGTTTTTTAAACGCCCATAATTTGACGAACCGCAATTCCAGGACATCGAAGCATTAGCGTATGTTGACCGTTCTCTCCCGATCGCCAGATGTCGGTGGGCCTTCAACGGCGCGTGCCCGCGCTGGACGAGGCCGGGGGCGGCGTCCCAGCCGCATGGAAGTCGAGCGAGCCGCCGTTCCCGGCGTTCGCGCCGCCCGCGGGCTCCCCGGCCGGGCCGGCGTTCGCCGCTTCCCCCGCGCCCTCGACGCCCGGCCCGGGGCCCGGTTTCGCGGGGCCCTACGCGGCGGCGGGGCCCTTCGGCAGCCCGTCCGCCCGGCCCGGCTCCGGCGGGGGCTTCCCCCCGGGCCCCCAGCAGGGCCACTTCCCGGGGCCCGGGTTCGCGCCGCCCGGCTCTCCGTTCCACCCCCACCCACCACATCCGCCGATGCCGCCGCACCCGCACATGATGGCGCCACTGCCGCCGCCTGTTGACAGGTCAGTTGGTTCAGTATTAAAAGTTCAATTTCCAAATCATTTACAAGGGGTTCGTCAGCCGAGCGATGAAAGCCTCAACGAATTATGGAACATAACCTCAAGATGTCAGTACGCAAACGTGACGCTAAGGTCATGGAGGCTGTGCTCGAAATTATATCGTGTGGGGCATTAATAGAATACTATACAATAGGCGAAAAAATTTGCATATTAAAACTGATAAACATAATCAAGTCCGATCTCACACCCTTAGAGATTGTAAGGTAGTTCTATGCTTTTTGTCACTCACAAGAATTGTATTGTAAAGAAAAATTGAAAATAAAAATACCTATGAGTTCATGGATGTCGTCATTTATAATTAAAATCTTTTACAAGGTGAAGGGTTTGGAAGGAAGGTTTAGGTTACTAATGATAGATGGATAAAATCAATAGCTGAGAAGTAAAGGTCGTAGCTCACACGACACCGCTCGCTTGCGACGGGCTATTCGCAATTGTATGTTATCATTGTAAAATCTATACAAATAAATAAAATCGAACTGTCTGTTTGTAATTTCAATTTAATAGCTTTTCACTTAATGCATATGAAAGTATATACAGACAAATCGATACCTCCCACGTAAGTTATTGTAAGCCGCAAAATTTCCGCTAGCGTTTTTACTGAATACTACACGGATTTGCATTGCTTAATGCATTCAAAGTGAAAAAATACCAAAAATCTTTTTTTTTTCAAGGAAAGTTACAACAAAATACGCCTTTTTTCAGGCGTATTTTGTTGTAACTTTCAAACTAAAACGGATTAAAAGTGCTCTACTGTAAAATTGTAATTTTGGGGCTACAACAACTTACGTGGGAGGTATCGAAATGTTTAAAAGTTAGTTAACACGTAAAACGTTTTTCTTGGCGTCGACTTCAATATGTTGTAGAAAATTTATTATTTGCCTTTTAGTTCACTTGTATCTATTAAATTCGTTTTTGAAGTCCGTTTGAATTTATTTGAAATAAGATTTTTATTATTAACACCATTATTCTAAGCTAAATAATAACAATGATATGTCATTTGTATCTACTTCTTTACGGCCGATGGTTGTGGGCACCTGAATTTGGACATTTAAATTTCAGCTTCGAAATAACTCATATTGTCGTAACAGAAATATTCAGGTACTTTATATGGCCCACTCTTATTGGGGTCTACTCCAGGTCCTAGAGGCTCGTTTGCTTGATGAATGACAGCATTGCTAAGGCCAGGAACATTGGCGTTTGGTTTAGATGCAGAGGGAGGTACGGATGATGAAATTGTTCCTCGGCTCTGTATTGAACCTTCGCTATAAAGTCTTATATATTTCTTTGACAAAATATTCCTTAATCCTGTTCTATGTAACGTCCTTAATTTTATTACACAATCGAAAAGCAAATTTAAGAAGAAATGAAAAATATATGTCAAAGTCAAATATTTAATTTTTTAAACATTTTATTATTAATTTTAATTAATATAAAAAGTCTTCTTTTCTTGAGAGCCACCGCAGGTTACAGCCGTTAAATTTGCATGCCAATCATACCGGATGCTTCAACGCGAACAAAGTCGCGTGCACAGTTAGTATATCTCAATAGTACGATTTTAAGCTAGTTTTTGTATTTGCGTTGTTTAACGTGCAGAAGAGCCGTATGAGCTATGACCTTTACCGCTCTGTGACAGCGAAAAGGATTAGTTTGGGACTCCAAAACCGAAGTAGCTAAAATATAAAACAATTATCTTGAAATGCTAGTCTATTTATCGTAAAACTTCTACGTTAAATGACGGACGCTAAAAACTATTTGACGTTACGGGGCAAAGGATATTGACCATTAGGAAACCATATTGGTTCTGTCGACGACGTTTGAGTGATATCGTCCGACGTTATAAAGCGGCCGCTAAATTATGATCACCGTCACCCTAAGAAAACTAATCTCAAACCATGAATATATATATACAACTATATGGATGCTGATAAGTAATAATGTGTCAACCCACAAAAAATCAAATTCGGAGATATTGATGTATTTTGATACTGCATCACCTATTCAACATTATTTAAAAAAAATCAAGTAATATAAACTAAATAAGTACGGAAAAAAGTTTCTTAATTAATTGTTTCGAATTTCAAGTGCGTTCCATATTTTGCTATTTATACAATAACCTCAAATATTTGAAGAACTTTTTATTAGATAATATATTCAATATATCAATCTGCTTTTAATTCATTACACCTTTTATCAAAAAAGAAAAGTAAAGATGGATATATACTTCTTCAAACAAATTTATTAAGACTAAGTTTGAGTCTTTAAACGCCATTTTTTCAAAATGAAGTCCGTGTGGCTTGACACAGTATTGCTTATCAGCATCCATATGTACATAGAAGCATTGGAAGTATTTCAAATTCCTCAGCGAAATAACATCAAGAAACAAAACGTAATACCGTTTTCAGTAACGCCAAACATTTTTAACCGACTTGACCAAAATGAAATTTCTCATATTCGTCGGGAACTTGAATGTTCGCCGATTACTCGAAAACGGCTTAAGCGATTTAATTATTTCTTTTGTCATTTGTTTAAAAGAGTATTCTTCCATTGGTCCAATAGAATTTTCATCATAGTCGGTTAGTCTGTTATGTTTTTGCGCGAACAAAAGATATGAACATATGGACGCCGATAAGCAATACTGTGTCAAGCCACACGGACTTCATTTTGAGAAAATGGCGTCTAAACATGTCGAACTTTATTAAATTTTTGTTTGAAGATGTATATGTCCATCTTTTGTATTGATATAATAAAAAGTTTTATTGAATTATAAGGTTCTTTTTTTAATATATGAGATTATTGCATATTATAGTAAAATATGGAACACACTTCAATATTCGACACATTAAATTGAGAAAAATTTTTGAATAATGTTAAATACGTGTCACATTATCAGAATACATCAATATCTCGGAATTTGATTTTTTGTGGGTTGACACATTATTGCTTAACAGCATCCATATCTAACGTTCTTTTTGTCACATGGCATTCATCCCACCTCATACCATAAAATGGTTCTAGCAGAGCAATTTAAGTATGGTGGATACAATTAAAAAACGAATTTTCAAAATCGATTCATAAAAGGACGCTGATAAGCAATACTGTGTCAAGCCACACGGACTTAATTATCTCCGAAGATCCTCATCAGATCCTCATATGTTATATACTACAACGTTCTCTGAAATATATGCTTTTAAATACCGAAAATACCATCCAAACTGGATCAGTAATGTTCGAAAAGATCGCGGTCTTATATATAATAGGGTAAAATACAGAATCTGATTTAGTTTAAGTCGGTTAAAAACATCGCGTAACAAACTAACTAACACACCTAAAAAAATTTCGCTCGAATCATTAATCCAATTTTTCGTCGTTTAAAATTCGTCGAAGACGGTTATATTTTTTTGCAATTTCAAAATTGATATACGTATTATATATCGTAAGCGAAAAAAAAATGGCGACGATGCACGACGCGGTAAAATTCGCGAAATTATCCTCCGAGTAAAATAAAACGCGTCTGTGTGCGGCGGGGACGCGCGCCTGTGTGCGAGCCATAAACCGCGCCTGTGTGAGTGCACAAATAAATGTAGGTGAACCTTGTGTAGGTATATTTGTGAAGCGGTACTGTCGGGGCGAGAAGTTTTAATTTAATATTAATATTATTTACTACTACTGAATTGTTTTTAAAATAAAACGTTGGATCGTTTTGTAAGTTTATTGATAGATGCTGAAAAGCAATAATGTGTTAACCCGCGAAATGACTATTTTTTTTATTCTGATAAAGCGTCACGTATTTAACGTTATTCAAACAATTTTCAAGTCGGCTAAATTTAATATGTACGGAAAGTTTCTTAATTTAATGTTTCGAAAAGTGTGTTCCATATTTTGCTATATTTAATAATGATGAAATTTATATAGTTTAAAAACTTATAATTAGATAATACAATATATGTAGTTATTTACTTCTTCAAACAAATTTTTTAAGAATAGGTTTGATATGTTTAGACGGCATTTTCTCAAAATTAAGTTCGTGTGGCTTGACATAGTATTGCTTCTTAGCGTCCAGATATGACATGAAGAACACAGGTTTATGTCGATGTAAAATTAACTTACAAATGGTATCATATTTTTTAAAATTGATTTTATGGTTCCGTAGTTTACTTCGCACGTACAAAATTTGCTGTCTTCCTCTCTCTCTCCGATCTTTATTATTTTAGTATAGATTATAGGTAATATTATAATTTCGAATGTTAATTTGTTATTCTTTACACTTTATTTACTCAATTGTGATTAGGCAATTTTTGCATTAATATTGTCATGAATACGGAAAAGTATAGGGGTCATTTTTATACAGAAAAGTTATTCCTTAAGTTTCTGTTAGTAAATTCCTTTTTAATTTGAAAGGATGTACTCTGCTATTAATCCCATAGAATTTCTATCAAAATTGGTTTAGTAGTTGGATTTTTTAAATCATACTAACTAGAATAACTATGTCATTGAAATAAACCAAATTACATATTTTATTTTTGAAACTGGTTACCCTTAATTTAGTCTTGTCTTGTGGTTTTTGGTTTTGTTATTATCTTTGTTTGTACTTAATTTTATTTTTATTATATGGTTTTGACTGGTAAGGTGAAAGGTATTATGAGTGGTCTGCATTATTAATAATGTGATGTTATTGTACAGTACTTAATGTTTTAAATGCACTTATACTAATGTAACATTAATAAAAGGTGTAGGATACGAATTAAGTTTTTTTTAAACTGTCTTTTGAGTTAGTTATTAATTGTAGTAAAAAAATAAAGCATATTATTAGTCTGAAAATAAGGAATAAATAAGGTTACTTAAAAAATTAAATTATGTAAAAAAATAGTTTGAAATTTTTATTTGAATTCTACTGTTAAAAAAATTAAAGGCAAATAATACGAAATAACCTATATTTTGTGTTAATTAAAGTTATTTTAAATAGCTTTTTTGTAGTAGACTATACTCATATAGGAAATTGACATCAAGAGGGCTGTCACTAAATACCCTGTTACAGGAGAGACCTTTGCCGAGGAGACTGGCATCAGATCAGTCTCTTCGGTAAAGGCGTGTCCTCATATTCTCTCAACTTATTATTTTAATCCACCACACTACTCAACTGTGGATTAGAAGACACGTGTCCATATTTCCGAAACTGAAGAAAGTTTCCTGACAATGTTTTCTTTCATTTAGGTTGAGATCAACGTGGTCTATCCACTGGCATGTCTCGGCTCGTAATGGTATTTTTTGACTAATTTTGCATACATTGACTGGCTTTCGAAGATTTCGCTAGAGGCGCGGTTAGTCAATGTATAGATGGAATGATCGAAAATTACGTTATTAAAAACTACCACAACTCGCACTAGGTAATTAACTATTCATTATAATAGCTTCATAATTACTTTAACCCTAAAAGTGACTGTTCGGTTTTATCTATGGTCATTTTACACTAATGTCATTTTTGATTTTGACACTCGTCACTTGGTGTTCGGGTTTCGGTTCGGTCGGCGGGTGCGCGCCATTGTTGTGATAAATAAGTTTAAATTGCGGTCGATACGATAAAGTATTTAAGTTGGGATATATCGAATTATATACGCCAGCACACAAAACAATACTTCACACAACCAGAATAAAGAAAACTCAAATTGCGGTGAAGAGGATTGGGGTACCCCGGAAGATTCCACTGCGCCTCCAAGATACACTCAATCTCTTCCCTACAACCGTATGTATATTATTATTTATTTTCGGTACATCCCGGCTCCGCGTATCGCGGACATTACATAAATTTTGGTAGCAGAGCGTGGTTTTGTAATAAAAGTAAATATTGCATCATCTTTTCGGTTAATAGTGACGGGTATGATTTGAATTAATTTTGTTTTGCCGGTATATGAAAATTTACGTTGACGAGTTGACGAGTGTCATTTGACTTTGACATCGTTCGTTGGGCATGTTGTCGGTCTGCGTAGTGTTGTCAGTATCAAAATATTAATTTGCCTATTTCTTAACTTAGGTTATTTTTTATTTTGTTTATATATTGGTGATTTTCGGACTTACGATTTTTATTCATATTGTTATCGGTATTGAGTACGAATTATTTCTTAGTACGTGTTATTCCTTTTAGTGTATGGGTTATTTGTGGGCGTTGTTTCAATAAATATTTATCTTATTAAATGCGAAATATATATAAGTAGGAAATATTTGTTGAGTTAATTATTATTGTTTCTTTTTCTTTTTTTCTTTTTTTTTTTATTATTTAATTTTAAATTTAAATTTAATTTTTTTTTTTTTTGGATTCTAAGTATTAATGGGCATTTGAAGTTTATTTTATTTTGTTATTTTTTTTTTTTTTTTTTTTTTTTTTTTTTATTATTAATTTTTTTTTTTTTTTTTCTCTGGGTATTTCAATATGTCTTTACGGAAACATTTGTCCAGTTTTAAGTTAAAGTTGCAATGGCTTTTGGATAGTGCCGATTTAATCGGGCGTCCGGATTTGAGCGGCCGCTTGAATATTCGGCTACTTACGGTGAATACGGAGTTCGGTTTTTTGGAAGATGCTTATTTACGGATTCTCGAGATGGCCGAAGAAGATTCTAATGCGGATATTTTGACGTGTTCACGTGGTGATTATAAGCGGGCTTTAGAGGCATATGATAAGCTAATGATGGTTAAGCTCGAGCAACCATCGGTTGCTACGGATCCTAGTACTGAAGTAAAGACGGATCAGGGACGTGATTCAGACACTTTACTCTCGCGGTTACCGACACTTAGGTTGCCTTCGTTCTCCGGAGAAATGGATCAGTGGGTTGGTTTTAATAATTTATTTGACAGTTTAGTAGATTCACGCACGGATTTATCGGCGGCTCAGAAATTGGCATACTTGATGTCCTGTCTCTCAGGAGAGGCACGTGGCTTAGTGCAGCATATTAAAATATCAGACGAGGGTTATAGGGTGGCTCGCGACCTACTAATAAAAAGGTATCAAAATACCCGCAGGTTGGCGGATGTTCATGTTGACCACATATTAAACTTGCCAATAATTTCACCTCGGCTGAATGGATTGCGGTCACAATTTTTGAATCCTTTAGTAATGTCGGTCAATTCTTTGGAACGACTAGGGTTACCAGTCTTTGAGTGGTCCTTTCTCTTATTGCATATTTGTTTGAGTAAGTTACCTACCGCATTAAAATCTCGGTTTGAGCAAAAATTTGGGAGTGATACGGATATCATACCTACCTTTTCGGAACTCATTGAATTTTTAGAAACTGAATGTAGACTAATTGAATGTGCTAAAGTAGATACGGGTTCTAATATTTCACAACGTGAAGCGTCATCCGGTTCTTTTAGGCATTCGCGAAAGCCTAATTATATTGCAGCCGCTGTTGCACGATCCTGCAACTTTTGTGGAGATGAAGGTCATTGGGTATTTACCAGATGTGATGCGTTTAAAAGACTTACCCCATACGAACGGAAGGACTATGTGGAACGGAATAGACTTTGTTACTATTGTTTTGGGGAACATAGTTATAGGGACTGCCGTCGCGAGCAGCATTGCGATTGTGGAAGCACAAAGCATCACCCCATGTTGTGTTTCAATAGATCTAGACACGCGGGGACTCTTCGGAGGGACGGTGGACATTCTCATGGGCCGTATGTGGGTGGAGAATCGAGAACTCCCCCTAGTAACTCGCCGAGGAATTCTCGTCGCGGTTCTCCTCACCGTCCTATTGGTTACCGCACTAGGCCAACCACAGTAAGTTGTGAAGCGAGACAGCGCCAAAACACTGATTATAGGGGTAAGGGGCGTGGTCGACTTAATTCTTCAAGTCCATCACGTAACCCACTATAGGATACGGCACCCACCTGCTCCGCGAACACGGGTACCACGTCTACACCCGTGCTTTTACCGACTGCACTAGTAAAGATAAGGAATATAAATAAAAACACTGGGTTTACGGTTCGGGCTTTACTGGATGCAGGTTCGCAACGTTCTTTAATTACAAGAAGTTTGGTGAGCAGGTTGGGATACTCGTTAAGAAATTGTAATGATCGGGTTAAAGGTATTGGGGGTTATGAGGCCTCAAATGTTTTCGGTCGGGTTTCGGTTACTATAAGCTCGGTTTCTAAGGATTATCAAAGCTTTACGGTTCACGCTCTTTGTATGGATAATATTGTCGGTATTCAACCTACATTGGAATTGGATAAATCGGTTGTAGATCTTACTGCGGGTTTAGATTTAGCGGATCCAGAGTTTTATTTGCCTAGAACTATAGATATTTTATTAGGGTCTGACATATTTGGTACTCTTGTAGGTGGTGACAAAATAAGTCTACAATCGGGTGGTTTGACAGCGTATAAAACGGTTTTCGGATATATGTTATTGGGTCCAGTACAATTTCAAGATTCGGTACAAGTGTTAGAGGACAGAGATTTCCTCGGGGTTGCGGTGACGGATTTGTTACAAAAATTTTGGGAAATTGAAGAGGCGCCAAAGGCGCATTTTTCGGCGCCCCTCGATGATGAATGCGAAAAATTCTATTGTGATAATACTACGAGGTTAAGGAACGGGAGGTTCGTAACAAAATTACCCTTTCTGTTTGCGCGACCTATTCTCGGAGAGTCTAAGTCTATTGCTGAAAAACGATTTTATTATTTAGAGCGGAGGTTTAAGAAAAACGAGTTACTATATTCTAAGTATGTTGAATTTATGAGAGAATATTGTGCTCTGGGACATATGTCGGTTTCTAAATTTAACTTTCATTCGGGTCAAGAGCATTATGTTATTCCTCATCATGCGGTTCTAAAAGGTACAGGTGCTACGGCAAAAATCAGGGTGGTTTTCGATGGCAGTTGTGCCACTTCTAATGGAATCTCTCTGAATCAGTGCCTGCATACGGGTCCCAAATTACATAAAGATATAACGGACATAATAATTAATTTTCGTCGTCATCAAATTGTGTTCGTGACTGATATCAAAATGATGTTTCGTCAGACCGTTATAGCAGAATCAGATAGGCGGTACCAATTGATCTTATGGCGAGAGTCTCCCGACGAACCATTACTTGTGTATGAACTTAACACAAATACGTACGGTTTGCGGTCAAGTCCATTTATAGCTATACGGTCGCTACTTGCATTAGCGGAACAGGAGAAATCACGATTTCCTCGTGCCGCTGAAGTTCTTCAGCACGATATATATGTTGATGATATCCTTTCGGGTGCGGATACGTTAGAAAGTGCAATACAACTAAGAAATGAATTAATAGATATTATGAGTGCGGGTGGATATGAGTTACGGAAATGGATTTCAAACAGTCCAGCTCTTTTAAGAGATTTACCTGAGGAGCACCTTCAGTTGCCACACTTATTTCTTAAAGCGGACGGGCAGGATTTTATTTCAGTTCTCGGGGTTCTCTATAATCCTGTGCGTGATAGTTTTACTTACCGCACAGCTATTGGTTCGGATAACAAGATAACTAAGCGGACTATATTATCTACTATTGCTAGAATGTACGATCCCAGTGGTTGGATTTGTCCCATTATCTTTTGGGCCAAATGTCTATTTCAACGGTTATGGTTAGCAGAGGTTTCTTGGGATGAAGATATAAATGATGACTTAAAGGTAGAGTGGTTGCGGTTTAAAGCGGATTTAATAAATACACAAGAGGTTGAAATTCCTAGATGTCTGATACCGAAAACAGCTCGGTACTTTTCCTTACATGGGTTTTGCGATGCTTCCGAGTCTGGTTATGCGGCTGCTGTGTATCTTCGGGCTATTTCGGATCGAGAGGTTTCGGTGTACTTAGTTGTAGCCAAGAGTAAGGTCGCTCCTATAAGGTCTCGCCTTACCATTCCTAAACTGGAATTATGCGGAGCCTTATTGTTAATGAAACTTCTTAATCACGTGTTCCTTTGTTTTCAAAGGACCGTTGGATTACAGGAGATTGTTGGTTGGACTGACAGTTCCATTGCGTTGTCATGGATCAACACTTCACCTCACATGCTGCAGGTATTTGAGGCGAATCGCGTTTCACAAATTCAAAATTCTACGGTACCAATCACATGGCGACACATCTCAGGAGATTTAAACCCTGCGGATTGCGCTTCTAGGGGTTGTTCGGCTTCACACTTAGTACGACATCCGCTTTGGTGGGGACCAATGTGGTTACGAGAGCCAGAGTCCGCGTGGCCCAAGAGTTCAGTTCATGTGCCTACGAGTATGCCCGGTATACGATGCTTGGCGGTTATTTCTAAAAGCCCACTTAGTGCAGAATTTTTGCTTAATCGATACAGTTCTTACGATAAACTTATAGCGGTGACGTCTTGGATTCGGAGATTTGCGGATAATTGTAAACGTAAAAAGGATCGGATTTGTAAAAAATATATAACTTCATCGGAACGTAGAAAAGCTATGTTAATGTGGATACGGATTATACAACAAGAATATTTCTCTGAGGAGATGAGGATTTTACGAAACGGAGGATTCATTAAGGGGAATTTAAGGCGATTAAACCCATTTATAGATGAGGACGGATTACTGCGCGTTGGTGGTAGGTTGAAACATTCGGATTTACGTTACGGTGCTCGTCATCCATTGCTTTTGCCTAAGTCTGGACATTTTGTTAATATGCTGATTACATACTTACATATAAAGAATGCCCATGTAGGACCTAATACGTTACTAGCTATAATTCAAAGGGAGTTTTGGATTTTATCAGCGCGAAGAGTTATTCGTAATATAACGTTTAAATGTATATCGTGTTATAAATTGAAGGGAATTACCAAACAACCGTTTATGGGGGATTTGCCCCGGGATAGAATAGTTGCCTCCAGACCTTTCAACGGTGTCGGCACCGATTTTGCAGGCCCATTTTTTGTTAAGGCGCATAAATTTCGGAACCCAAAAATCACCAAAGCATATTTATGTGTTTTCGTTTGCCTGGCCACAAAATCTGTTCATTTGGAGGTTGTTTCGGATCTATCCACGGAAGCTTTCATAGCAGCCCTGTCGCGGTTTGTTTCTCGACGCGGTCTACCTGCTATTTTACGGTCAGACTGTGGTACAAATTTTAAGGGAGCTAATAGGTATTTGCGGGAAATTTATGATTTTCTTGAAGGTAATAAAGATACTATTGGACAAGACCTGTCTCGAAAAGGTATTAATTGGATATTTGACCCACCAGCTTGCCCAGCTTGGGGAGGTTTGTTTGAAGCGGCTGTCAAGTCAGCTAAGACTCATCTGAAACGGGTTATCGGGGAAACAATACTCACGTTTGAGGAATTAGCGACGATCTTTTGCAAAATAGAGGCTATTTTGAATTCTAGGCCTCTCTGCCCTCTTTCAACCGATCCGAACGATATTGAAGTATTAACACCTGGTCATTTTTTAATCGGGCAACCGTTGAACGCTCTACCTGAATATCCTTTACAAGAAGTCAAGACGTATAAATTGAGTAGATTTCAATTGTTACAACAGCTCTCTCAACGGTTTTGGCATCGGTGGCATTTAGAATATTTGCATACCCTTCAACAGCGGCTTAAGTGGACTGATGAAACAGTTCCACCCAAAGAAGGGGATTTAGTACTTATAAAGGAGGATTCGGTCCCTCCCATTAATTGGCATAGAGGTCGGATTGTTAAATTATATCCAGGTTCAGATGGTGTGGTCAGGGTTGCGGACGTTCGGTTGGCGCAAGGTACGGTCTTAAAGCGGGCAGTATGCAAACTCTCGCGCCTACCTATAGATTAGTATAATTCGGTTTCGGTTCTTTTAGAAGCAGTCGCGGTGACTGCTTGGGCGGGGGTATGTTCGGTTTTATCTATGGTCATTTTACACTAATGTCATTTTTGATTTTGACACTCGTCACTTGGTGTTCGGGTTTCGGTTCGGTCGGCGGGTGCGCGCCATTGTTGTGATAAATAAGTTTAAATTGCGGTCGATACGATAAAGTATTTAAGTTGGGATATATCGAATTATATACGCCAGCACACAAAACAATACTTCACACAACCAGAATAAAGAAAACTCAAATTGCGGTGAAGAGGATTGGGGTACCCCGGAAGATTCCACTGCGCCTCCAAGATACACTCAATCTCTTCCCTACAACCGTATGTATATTATTATTTATTTTCGGTACATCCCGGCTCCGCGTATCGCGGACATTACAGTGACCAAACTTCGAAACGGTCCGAATAATTAGTATAAATTAAACGTTTACGAAGTTCTATTACGATTTTTAACTTATTAAGTTTCTTTAACGCGCCAATTAAACTTGGAACCTTGTCATTTACAAGTTATTTTAATTCGAAATAATTATATCGAGTGCGAAGTTCTATCGTTAGGAGTTACTTAGGTTTAACTTTAAAAACGGTAATTTTAATTTTAGCGTTGATAAAATGGGTACATTAAATCTATACTAATATAATAAAGCTGAAGAGTTTGTTTGTTTAAACGCGCTAATCTGAGGAACTACTGGTTCGATCTGAAAAATTAATTTTGTGTTGGATAATTTATTTATTGAGGAAAGCTATAAGATATATCAGACTACGACTCGACTCATATGAGTTAAATCAGTAACCATAAGTGCGAGTGAAACCGCGAGAGGCAGTTAGTATTAAAAAAGAATAAGAGGGAATAAGAATTACATTATTAGAAACACAGTTGACGAATACAGACATAAATTATTACAATAAAACTACAAAAATAAAACTAAAAGTGAACAGATTCACAATGTGACTAATATTAAGTAAAAAATTTAATAACAAATAACATCAATTAACCAAAAAAATAATAATGCCAAGATCAGAATAATAATAATAAAAAACTACTAATATTAATAATAAAAAGGTATGAAAGAATTTCACATTAAAATCTTAAAGATACTCATTTCAAATGTATTCTTTAATTAGTTATTTTTTTTATTGTAGAAGAGCATAGCTTTAGCCCATTGACTGTATTTCAAAGGCATACAGTATTGGCCCTACTGGAGCACCACAGTTTTGCCTCTTTGTAGCCTATTATTATATTCCAGCTCGTACACGTACGTGCTTAACCGGGACAGTACCTCACTCTCACAGAAGATCGGCGTCAAGTTTCGTACCATCCTAACGCCGTACCTAATTCCTTTCTTTGGTTCTTATTCTTTTTTGTACCTTATTTTTCAGTTGGCTCCTTTGGTGCCGCAAATGTCAATGTGCGGGTGATCACACATCAGGTGACCCGCCTGCTCGTTTGATTGTTCGTACTTTTATTACAAAGAAGCTCAGAAAACTTTTCGTAAACAGTGAGGGTCACTAATAAACAACTTATGTGAATTTTTTGAAAGTTTTAGAGCGAAACATATGTAACTAGCTGCCCCTCGCAGTTTCACTCGCGTTTATGGCTACTGCTTCGCTCCTTTAAGTCGTAGCGTGATGTAATGTACCTTAAAGCCTTCCTCGACAAATGGACTGTTCAACAAAAAACATTTTTTTCAATTCGAACCAGTAGTTCCCGAGATAAGCGCGTTCAAACAAACATACGAACTCTTTAGTTTTATAATATTAGTATAGATTTTCGCCGAATACTTGTAATTTCTGTAAGATTCTGGTATATCTGGTTATGCACTTAGGTAATCGCAAACGACTTGAGTCATTTTTTTGTCTAATTCTGAACAACGACGTCTGGTATCGTTTACGTCTAGTTCTTTAATTAGTCAAGTTTACTTAATTGAAGTATTTGAACCTCTTCTCAAAAATGATGCTAAATAATAACTTTTGTCAAACAAAAAAATGTGATTATATAAAATAAGAATAAATTTATAAAAAATACATCTAAAATTTATAACAAAATATACAAAATCCTTAATATAAAATATATTAAAAATTAAACAAAAGCGTTCTGTCACCGACTGTACGCGCCCACCCCGAGCACCACCTACCTATCTATCCATCGCTACGTACCGCGGTACCGCTTCACCCATTACCACTTGACCTCCCCCGCCCCGCGCGCCTCGAACAAGCGCCCGCCGACGAACGCGAGCGGGCGACGTTACACGGCTCAACGATAACCGGCCGCCCTGTACATAAGTAAAGACTATAGACTCGGTCGCTCGAGTGTCGTCTGCCCGCGCTCCGATCAAAATCATTCGAAATACGAAATGGTTTGACGTATTCTTGATTTTTTCTTTTTTTTTTATTAAGCGTTCGATTTCCGCGTTCTGGACTCGGGGTTTTGTTTTTTTTTTCGGAATAGGTGTGAGTATTTCGTATGACGATTTGGGTTCGAGAATTAATTTAATTACTAATCTGATGTATGACCTAAATTACCCTGTTTCATCAAAATCGGTTTAATAATCTAAACTAATATTATAAAGCTGAAGAGTTTGTTTGAACGCGCTCATCTCAGGAGCTACTGGTTCGAATTGAAAAATTCTTTTTGTGTTAGATAGTTTATTTATTGAGGCAGGCTATAGGCTATATTACATCACGCTACGACTGATAGCAGCGAAGCAGTAACCATAATAGCGAATGAAACCGCCAGAGACATTTAGTTTTTACATAAAAGATCTACAAACGTCCATACATCATTACAATCTTTTCCAGTTATTACAGTAATAAGATTATACTATAATACTTATAACTGGACGCTGATAAGCAATACTATGTCAAGCCACACGGACTCCATTTTGAAAAAAATGGCGTCTAAACATATCAAACGTATCTATACTTATAATAAAATTCTAGCGGGTCGCTGTCTGTACATGGAAGATATATGAAAAAAAATCTTACTGGGGGCCTTTACCAACGCAATAGAACCCAAAACTATGATTTTTAGGGGCCGTACCTTAAAAGGAAAAACGGAACCCTTATAGGATCACTTTGTTGTCCGTCTGTCTGTCTGTCTGTCTGTCTGTCTGTCTGTCTGTCTGTCTGTCTGTCTGTCTGTCTGTCGGGATGTCAACCCTTTTTTCTCAGAAATGCATAGACGTATCATGTTGAAATTAATATCATATACTCAAGTCTACGATGACATGCGGCCGTGAAAATATTAAAGTTCTAAGTCAACGCAATCAAAAGATAATGGAAAATATGTCGTATATTTTGACCATTTTAGCGTTTTCGCAAGGGAATCAAAACCTATAGGGTACTTCCCATTGACCTAGCACGATGAAATTTGGCAAGAAGTAAGATCTTATGGTACAAATAAAGGAAAAAATCTGAAAACTGTAAATTTTTGTATGTATGTTTGTCTGTTTGTAAGTTTGTCTTTCAACCTTTTTCTCAGAAACGCGTGAAGGTAACAAATTTTTATTAACGTCAAGTACTCAGAGTTGTAATTACTAAGAGCTGTGAAAAACTTCTAAGTTAACGCAATCAAAAGATACGGTCATTTATATCATATATTTTAAGTATGATAGCGTTTTTAACGTTTTCGCAAAGGAATCAAAACCTATAGGGTACTTCCCATTGACCCAGCATTATGAAATTTGGCCAGGAGCAAGGTCCTTTAGTATACATAAAGGAAAAAATCCGAAAATTGTAAATTTCTGTTCGTGTGTCTGTCAGTCTGTACGTCTGTCTTTCAACCTTTTTCTCAGGAACGCGTAAATGTATCAAGTTGTAAATTGATCAAGCGGAAAATATATTAATCTTAGAATTAAAATTATATGTACTTGTAACAAATTAACATAGAAGTTGACCATGGTCAAAAAAACAATTTTACAAACACTGAGAAGAAATTTGTATCATTACGAAAACAATGAAAAGCAGCAAACCTTTATAAACAACGCAATGCAATCTATATATCGCAGCTAACAAAATGATAGCGCGATGCAGCGTACAGCTAATGCCATCTATTACAACATTATGACATTAACTGTGATATAATTCTGCTCGATTAATATATTTTTTTTATTTTAATTATTATTTAAACGCGCTAAAAATTATAAAGTAAACTTTTCATTTAAAAGTTTTATCGTCGATTTATAACGTCATTACGTAATTAACATTCAATATAAGAGCTTCACGCGATTTCATTTAAGTACTCGTATTGACTTAGTACGAAAATTTTAAAATTAAATTCAAACAGATCGAGTTATTTAATTTACGTATTTATCTACACATACAAGTTCTGGTTATTAGTAATATAATTAGTTATTTATAAATAAACAATTAGTTTTGTTCGAATTAAGGACTAATTATTTGCGTCTTGGCAAATCTAAATATTTTACGAACGTAGTGCAGAACGAGAATAAAATATAATATAATTATGTTGTTAATGTCAAAGTCAACAAGTTAGTTCATTGAAATTGTCAAGAGATGGCGCTAGGTGTATCCTGAATCGCGCTATAACTTTTTTTTTTTAAAGTATAAGGTGTATTAGTACTTAAAACAAAATTTTGTGTTTCCATGGATTGCATCCATGATCTTGTTTTAAATTAAAGTGCTCCTAAGTAGTTTCATAATAGTTTTTGGGACGTTATCCATATTTACATAATACTTGATTATATTTAAGCGACTTCTAAAAAGGAGTGTTTTCAAGTCGACCTTGTATTTAATTTTTTTTTTATGTTTGTTCGCCGATTACGCCGCCATTTGGGTACCGATTTTCAAAATTTTTTTTTTGTTTGAAAAGGTATACTTCCAAGGTGGTCCCATTGTCTTCAGGTCAGGATCAGATGATGGGATCCTGGAGAAATTGAGGGAACTCCTAAAATATTATAGGCAAGCGTATACCGATTTAGGTATTTTTGATAGTAACTTATGTTGGAACTGATGATGAAGACCACAAATGGCGTAGATGGGTTAGTCTTATATAGATTTCTATAAGTTTGTACGGAACCCTCGGTGCGCGAGTCCTACTCGCACTTGACCAGTTATTAGAATTCTTATCTCTTTGTCTGTTTATCTGTGCGTCTGTGCACGCTAATCTCAGAAACGGCTTATCTGATTTAGATGCGGTTTTCACTAATATATTATGGTAAGCTTCACTTAACATTTAGGGCTTGTTATTAATAAATTTATTTGAAGACATCTATATCTATATTTTCTTGTTTATTTTGACAAAAGGTATAATGAATTAAAAGCAGATTGTTATGAAAATCTTTCTCTAATAATAAATTATTTAAATATATATTGCATATTGCAAAATATGGAACACACTTCAAGATTCTAAACATTAAATTAAGACACTTTTTTGACTTGATATTGTTTTGAATAATTTTATTATCAGAGTAAATCAATATATCCGATTATGACTTTTGTGGGTTAACACATTATTGCATAACAGCCTCCAACTATCGATATGATATTAGCGCAAAAATTTTGGCACCCAATTTGTCCTCTTTTGCATAGTAAATACCTAATTACTAGTTAAAAATTAACTGCCTTACTACAAAAGATTTAAACAGACGTTAAACGCGTGTTTATAAAAATCCGTACTACATATTCGCGTCTAAGCACAGTTTTGAGTTACACATGCTTTAGATATAGACTAACATACGTGTAAGTGAGTTCAATAGATATCTAAAACCTATTTCGGCTGTCAAATGTAACGTTTAACATTTTATCAATAAGTTTTTGTATGAGTTTATTCGCTGTTAAGCGATTTAGATAATATTTTAAGCAATGTTTAATTTTTAAACACTGTTTAGCTAGACACGTGTTGAACATGGTTTTAATGCGTCTTTTGTAGTATGACAGTAAATGGGTAAATTTGGTTGGAATCCCAGAAAAGATTTTTAACGTCTAATAGCATAAACCTAATCTGTAATAAGCCACTGACGGTAAATTCTTTCACCATCTTACCTTTGTGACTTATCTATACTAATATTATAACGCTGAGTTTATTTGTTTGAACGCGCTAATCTCAGTAACTACTGGTTTTAATTGAAAAATTATTTTTGTGTTAGATAGTCTATTTATTGAGGAAGGATTTAGGCTACATTAAGCTACGACTCATAGGATCGCAGTTGTAACCATAAACGCGAGTGAAATTGCAAGGGACAGCCAGTACAAACTAACTCTGTAACTGAACAGTTACTTATGTAACCTTACGAAAGCTGTGTTTTAAATAAATATGTTACTAACAGTAAATACTTTTAGGTGTAAGGCGTGAATTACACTTATAAGTTTTGCTCTGAGACTTTCATAAAGATTTACATAAGTGGTCATTGCTTTACACCTGAAAGAATTTACTGCCTTATTTTTGATATTCACAGCTTTCGTAACTACTTACGACGTATCTGTTGCTAATTTACAGAGCTGTTTTATATCACTCTCGAGAGTAAAACTTACAAATGTTATTCTCGTCTAAAACAAAGCCGTTAGTGTATAAATATTAAAATATAAAATAATATAGTTAATTTTATATATTAAAAGTACCAGGCAATCATAGAGCCATAGGACTTTTTTTATTTTAGTGAAAAAAAAACAAACATGAAATAAAAATACCAGGCGATCATAGACAGATTCACAGCTTTCTTAAAGTTACTTAGGCATCTGTACCAGGTTACAAAGTTCTTTTATATCGTCTTAGAATTAAATATGGCGTCGTTATGTTCGTTACAGGTAGAGGTTACTAAAAAAAGTGTACCGTTTTAATGTTGCTTCATACTTTCACCTGGCTTTGTGAATCGTTTTGAACATGAGGATCGATTTTAACCGACTCTAAAAAAGAGGTTCACAATTTGTACTTTGTTTTTTTTTCATGTTTTTTTTTTATCTTAGAACGGACTAGCTAATGCTCGCGACTTCGTCTGCGATGTCTGATGCCTACGTCATAGCTTTATGCATGCAAAGTCTTAGCCCAATCGGTTTAAAATTGACAAAGTTTCATACAATCTTTCATCCCCTATTTAATCCCCTTGGGGGTAGAATTAATCAAAATCCTTTCTTAGCGGATGCTTACGTCCTAACATCTACCTGCATGCCAAATTTCAGCCCGATCCGTCCAGTGGTTTGGGCTGCGTTGATAGATCACTATGTCAGTCAGTCGGTCACATTTGAGTTAGATATATATTAGATTTTGAAAATTGTTAAATTCAAAATAGGAATTTACATTCTTGTTTTAAACGCCAAGATAATGAATCTACCACGGTTTGGAAAAGTATTACCTCAGGCCTGAGAAGAGACCGCGAAAGAAACTCAGAAAAGGTTTCCTTTTTCAGAGTGGTCTTATAGATGACATCAATTCAGTAGTTACTTTTAAAATCGAAATAACTGGTACAAGTCTGAACATGTCGAAATAGCGAACTTCGGATTTTAAAGTCAGTTGGTTAAAGAGAACGTGGTGATTTTTTTTTAAATTCTTTTTTGTTTATATTTTTATATAGTCTGTATTAATCCATACTGTGTTTATTGCGGTTTCATGCCTTAAAGGCTGAACCGATTTTGATAAATTTTGCGTGAGATATAGACTGGAGCTTAGAGAATAATATAGGCTACTCTGTTCGCGAAAATAAAACTTAAAGGTGATGAAATTTTGTATGGAGATAAAATCATTTATCAAAGACTAGCGCCATCTCGCGGTTTCAGGTGCGTTTATGGTTATCGCTTCGCTAGTATGAGTCGTAGGGTGATGTAATATAGCCTATAACGTTCTTCAATAAACGGGCTATCCAACGCAAAAAGAATACTTTAAATCGGATCAGCAGTTTCAGAGATTACCTCCTACAAACAAACTCATAAACAAATTTTTCTTCATAATATTAGTATAAAAATAAGCTTTAATTATTCTACGCAGACGAATCGTAAAACGTGATCTATAATTCATTAATGAAACCGGTTAAGCAACAGCAACACAAGTCAGCAATGGATGGGTCAACAATGGGTCTCGTTTCGTCACTATCACAGAGGTCAATGTTATCGGTGGAATCTTTCGCGCTTGGCTGTTTTATTTGCTAAGTTTTACAATTGCGAGACCTCAACTTGGCGAGGTCAAGTAGAAAATACAATAAAATAAACTAAAGTAACAGCCGGTAAGTGTCCCACTGCTAGGCAAAGGCCTCCTCTCCTATTAAGGAGAAGGTTTAAAGCTTAATCCACCACGCTGCTCCACTGCGGGGCGGATATACATGTGTCAGAATATCTCCCGGCACAGGCAGTCCCTCACGATGTTTTCCTTCACCGCCGAGCTCGAGATGAATTTAAACACAAATGAAACACTTGAAAATTCAGCAGTGCTAGCCGGGGTTTGAACTCGCGATCATCGGTTGATATCGACGTGTTCTAACCACTAGACAACCACTCTTTAGTAATAGTAAAAGCTAATCTAGATTTTTAATTCATAAAAAAACTGTATCGGTTTTAATGGTGTTATAGTATTACTTACTAAGAGAATTACACTTATAAGTTTTGATCGCAGGATTTTATTTATTTTTTCTGATACACCATCGGCATAATCACATAAAAAGAAAAAAAAAACTTAAAATGTAAAACTAAAACTAAACACTATACTTTCACATTTAATAATAAAAAAAATGTAAAATAAAATTAAAATGAAAAAACAATAAAATTAACACAATTTATACAAAAAATTTATACATAAGTTGTTTCTCAATTTACACCTGAAAGAATTTATTGTCAGAGCCTTTTTTATTTACATTAACTATAATTATATAAGGTTAAGCAGCTGCGACCAGGTTACGGAATTGTTAATTGCGATATTAAAATTCGATACCGATGAAGTCAAATTTTAAAATATCAGTGTAATAATATACGTATTAAACATTAGTAAAAAAAATTCAAGTCAACTAAACTACATAAGTACGGTTAAAATTTCTTAACGTAATGTTTCGAATCTCGTATAATTAAGAAATTTATTTCGAGAAAGGAATAAAGTTTTTCGAAGAGCTGTCTTCCTGCCTCGTCGAAACTACAGGTGACCGAAGGTCTGGCTACCTTGGCCAGCATATCAGTCTGCCATACAAAGAGGTAATGCTGCCAGTGTTTTGGGCACCTCGCCTCACTGTGACATCGACAGTTACTTAGGCTTAATATAGTTATTTTTAATATCTCTTTATTTTTATTTTTAATAGAATTATTTGTTTTATTCATGTTAATTTATATTATTTGTTTGTAAAACTGAATTAAATTTTCTTTTAATGATTTCCATCTGGGTTGACACAGTATTGCTTATCAGCGTCTAATTTACATAAGTAATGAAGTGTACGTGTCCCACCAAGGAGATGATAAATTAATCTAGATATTATATGAGTCATCTCGGGGAAAAATCTTAAACCAATGGTCCTGTAACTCAGTGAATCAGCCAGAGACTGTCGTACCTACTTTTTCGAATATTTTTTGATCTGTAATATCTATAATGTCTGGTCGACGCGACATGAGTCGTCTTACTACATGATAATATGTACCTATATGTAGACACTGATAAGCAATACTGTGTCAAGCCACACGTACTTCATTTTGAGAAAATAGCGTCTAAATATGTCAAAATTATTCTCAATAAATATGTTTGAAGAAGTATTTATCTTTTCTTTTATTTCTTGCTAAAAGTTATAATGAATTAAAATCAGATTGATACATTTATTATATAATCTAATAATAAGTTTTTCGAATATTTGAGATTATTGTATAAATTGCAAAATAAGGAACGCACTTGAAATTCGAAACAATTAATTAATAAATTTTTTTCGGTACTTATTTTTTTAAATACTGTTAAATAGGTGACGCAGTATCAGAATACATCAATATCTCCGAATTTGACTTTTTGTGGGTTAACATATTATTGCTTATCAGCATCCATATGTAAAACAAAATAATCGACTTCTTACCCGACTGCGCGACGCAAGGGAGAGTAATGTGTTTATCAGTATATATTTGTAGCTTTTGTAAGTTTGTGACACTATTTAGACCGAACGCGTGAACCGATTTAGATTTAGAAATTATAAGAATTTGAAAAAAAAAAACAAAATGTCCTTTTTCGGACGCAATAATGTGAATCGACGAACTATGTCAAGTGGGATATCGTTGGATAGGTATTAAAAATATATTTAGGTTTCTCATATCGATTTTTAATATAAACTAGCGGTCCCTCGCGGTTCCACTCGCGCTTAACATAGGACTTTCATACTACCAACCCTGGTATAAGAACTATCGCTAGAAAAACTTCTTTCAATTAAAAAAACCGCATCCAAATCGATTCACCCGTTTAGGAGCTACGGTGCCACAGACAGACATAGCGGTCAAACTTATAACACTCTTTTTCCCTGGTTGATATGAAATGCAAAAAGTTAGAACTACAATTAATAATACGAAACTCTTATTGTTCGAGAACGAAATGCACTTGACCGATTTTTTTTTATTTTATTAAGTATAAATAAAAATTCGTTTGAGTACTTTTGAATCGTATTTACTAATGATGTCCGCGACTTCGTCTGCGCGGAATTATTTACCCTTATTTTATATGACTAGCTATCTCATTCGGGGTCACTCGTATTTATGGTTACTGCTTCGTTCCTATGAGTCGTGATGTAATATAGCCTATAGCCTTCCTTAATGAATAAATTATCTAACACAAAAATAGTTTTTAATTCGAACCAGTAGTTCCTAAGATTAGCGCGTTAAACAAACTCTTCAGCTTAATTATATTAGTATATTTTTTACCCCTATTTCAACCCCTTGCAGTTTTTTTTTTCGTAAAAATAATCTATATCTTTTCTATAGCCCTAGATTATCTCTGTACGAAGTTTCATTTAAATCGGTTAAGTAGTTTAGGCGTGATTGCGTAACGCACAATAATAACGCATCACACTCAACGGCCCCCATTAAGATCTCATGACCTTGTGTCGGGGGTCCGGAAACACAACACTAACACAAACACCCAGACCACGACAAACATCTGTATGGCCAATACACACGTTTTGCCGTGAGCGGGGATCGAACCCGCGACCGTTAGCGCTTTAGTCAGTTGCAGTGACCACTGCGCC
Source organism: Hypolimnas misippus (assembly GCA_037950945.1). Lineage (NCBI taxonomy): Eukaryota > Metazoa > Arthropoda > Insecta > Lepidoptera > Nymphalidae > Hypolimnas > Hypolimnas misippus. Next base: position 6,527,936 of record JBBEEQ010000002.1, read on the forward strand.
AACGCGTCTGTCATTCATGTCATTGCGTAACACACAGATAGAGTTACTTTCCCATTTAATTATAAGTAAGGTTACTGATTCGAATTAAGTTAACTTCATTAATTAAAAAATTAAAAACACGACCGCTTAAGACTTAAGACGTCATATCGATTCGTCAGTTTTGTCAGATTACGTCCGCCATGTTGATTTTTTGCTGACGTCACAGTCTATGACGCTTCGGGGAATAATACAAACATGACACCTTACAATTCAAAATCGGTCAAGCCGTTTAGGCTACAGGAGGTTACAATGTAAAGAACATTATAACTAACTCCAGCTCGTAGTTTCACTAGCGTTTATGACTTCGCTGGTTCCCTCCTATGAGTCGTAGCGTGATGTTATATAGCCTATAACCTTCCGTGATAAAACGGGCTATCTAATGGAAAAATATTTTTTCAAATGTTATCAGTAGTTTCAGAAATTAGCACCAACAAACAAACTTTATAATATTAGTATAGTTTAAGATTTCCATATTAATTTGGATCATTGAATAAATAAAATTTTGTTATTATATTTAATACATTATGTATTAAAGTTAATTATGTACAATAGTTGCGTCTAACCTATATTTAGGTATGAATACTTAACAGAGGGGAGCGCGCGAGGGCGGCCACCCCCTAAACGGCGCTGCTCTCCTGGTACCCCACGGAGCTTGTGACGATATTTAACAAGAATTTCAAACGTGGAATGTGCGGTTTTTTTTTTCTAATGTGGCGATTATATTGTTTTTTTTTTTTCGGTGTTGTTCTACCAAAAAAAATAGAAAGTGTTTTCTTTTCTTTTATGACACGTGAAAAACACAAGTATAATTAAAATAATAAAGTCTTTAAATAACTTAAGTAAATAATAATTTAACTTTGATATTATTATTGGGCTGTATGGTCATAGGCCCTTGGCTATCCCGGGTTACACAACAAAAATTAAAATATAAACGAGTGAAAATAATATAATTATAATATATCTTAACCAGTGCTGCGTTCCTGGTACCCCAAAGAGCTTGCGACGATATTTAACAAGAATTTAAAACGTTGGAACGCAATTTTTTTTTTCTTGTGGCAATTATTTTAAGATTTTTTTCAGTGTTGCCCTAGTCAAAAAAATTCTGTTATCATAGACGTTATCACAGAAATTATTTCGCATACATAAAATTGCTAGATTAAGATTTTAAATTCTAATCAGACAGATCAGTCTAGCGTCCGCTCTGATGTAGTGGTACTGAATGTACCTCTGACGCTGACGGTTTCGAGTTCGATCTCCGTTTAGGGCAGATATTCCTATGTCTGGGTACTTGTGCGTCTCCCTACCGTGCCATGAAGAGCATGTAACTCTGTCCCGGTTGCTATCACAATCATCTTGTAATGATTGTTACTCTTAGTAGGGAGATTATTCTAGTCTAAATGGTTACTGGCTTGCCCTCAGTTGTGGAGGTCAGAGGGCGATCGCTATGTGTAAAAATCAGTAACTCGTCAAGTCTAGAATAGAAAGCAGACCCTGGTATAACCGGGAAAAATGCTGGGTAGATGACTATATGGACGCTGATAAGCAATACTATCACAAGCCACAAAGACTTCATTTTAAGAAAATGGCGTCTAAAAATGTGAAACTTATTCTTAATATATCTGTTGGAAGAAGTATATATCCATCTTTTCTTTTTTGAGAAAAGGTGGAATTAAAAGCAAATTGGTGTAATAAAAGGTTTTATATAATTAAGTTTTTCAAATATATGAGATCGTTGCATATTCCAAATATGAAACACACATCAAAATTCGAAACATTATTAAGAAACTTTTCGTACTTATTTAGCTTAAATGACTTGAAAATTTTCCCAATAATGTTAAATAGGTGACGCAGTATTAAAATACATCAATATGAATACTGTAAAATACATAAACTATTATAAGAATACATCACTATCTCAAAAATTTAATTTTTGTCGGTTGACACATTATTGCTTATCAGCATCCATATAGTCTATGTTCTTTTGGATTAATGTAGTTTTATATTAAGAAATTGTTTCTTAACATACGATCAAAATAAGGATGTAATAAGTTTCACGGGTTTATCTGTCTGTCTGTGGCATCGTAGCTCAGTAATAAATGGACCAATTTTGATGCGGTTGAAAACTGATGTAATTGGGATGGTTCTTAACTATAACTTTTGAAGATCTATCCGGACGTTTGAAGGTTTTCAGTTTTTTCTAGATCTAGAAAGGATCTGAGCTGGGTCTAATCGACTCGAAATTTATTATACTATGAATGATATTTGTATCATCTGGAATCAGCAGCTCCTCGCCAACTTACAGCAGAATCGTGTTGGTGCTCGTTAAAATGATCATCGAATAAATTGTCAGTATTTTTTGTAAATTTTTAGTTCTACATTAATTTGTAAGTCTTGAGGTAAACAAGTTTAAACAGACAAACATTATCTCTATAATCTATATGTATAAAAGCGAAAGGTCACTCACTCACTCACTGATCACGAAATCTCAGACTACAAGTGCTAGGAGTTTCGAATTTTGCGTGGGAGTTCTCTTTAGGACGTAGGTACTTACTAAGACGGGATTCTGCAAAATTCGATCTCTAAAATGGGGTTGGGCAGTTTTTATGAAGTGAAGTAACAGCCTGTAAATGTCCCACTGCTGGGCAAAGGTCTCCTCTCCTATTAAGGAGAAGGTTTAGAGCTTAATCCACCACGCTGCTCCACTGCGAGCCAGATATACATGTGTCAGAATTTCTTCCGGCACATGCTGGTTTTCTTCACCGCCGAGCTCGAGATAATTTAAATACAAAATTTAGCACTCGAAAATTCAGCGGTGCTAGCCGGGGTTGGTACCCGCGGTCGTCGGTTGAAATCGACGTGTACTTACCACTAGACCATCTCGGCTCTACGTTTGAATGAATGTCTTAAGTTAAGCGTGAGTGAATTGAGGTCGGCTGGCGTCACATTAATCATCGCAAAGGCCGTATTGTATAAACAAGTAATTCAAATATTATTGATATATAACTGAAAGGTGACTGACTGACTGACATAGTGATCTATGTAATGTAATGTTTTCTTTTTTATTTCATGTACTTTTATGCATTATTTAAAAATAATACTAGCATTTAGCACTCCCTATATAAACTGTAAGTGTAAAAATTTCATGCTCCGTCTGTCCATTTTCGGTAAAAGAGGTACTTAACATATAGTAAAAATATTTTAATATATATAACTTAAAGGCGACTGACTGACATAGTGATCTATCCCGCCGAAACCGCTGGACGGATCGGGCTGAAATTTAGCATGCAGGTAGATGTTGTGACGTAGGCATCCGCTAAGAAAGGATTTTGATTAATTCTATTCCCATGGGGATAAAATAGGGGGCTGAAAGTTTGTATGAAACTTTGTCAATTTTCAACCGATCGGGCTGAGATTTTTGCATGCATAAAGCTATTATGACAAAGCAATTCTAAAACGATTTTTCAGTTAAAGATGTTTTTAATTTCGAATTAACAGATTTGAACTAAATGCATACGGTATTTCATCAAAGGAACAATTTTTAAAATTTTTGTATGTCTCTTTGTTTGTACCTACTGGCTAATTTCTGAAAATGCTGGAACGATTTTGACGGGACTTTCTCTCACATAGTTAAAATTTTATAAGGAGGTAACTTTGGCTACTTTTATTTATTTTAATTAATAAATAAAAAAGGGTTTCCTTAAAAACAAAATTGATACATCTATATCTATACCAATATTATAAAGAGGAAAGATTTGTTTGTTTGTAATGAATAGGCTCCGAAATTATTGGACCGATTTCAAAAATTCTTTCACCTTTGGAAAGCTACATTAGTAACATAGGCTATATTATATTTTAAAAAAAATTAGTGATCCTTACTAAAACTCTAATAATGTAACCCAATCGTCACTGGGGTACGGGGGGAGGCAATGTAATGTAATAAAATAAAGTGCCGCGAGTACATTAATAAAAACTATGAATAAAAAAATTTCATTAAAAAAAATTCAAACTTCCTTTATAATTTTACTTTTTTTTTTGAAACCCGACGCAAAAAAGAAGGATGTATGTCTGTGTATGTGCGTGCGTGCGTGCGTGCGTGTGTGTGTGTGCCTGCGTGTGTGTGAATGTATGTACCCGTGCGAAGCCGGGGCGGGGCGCTAGTATTTTATACAATTTTTCTTTAAATTAACGCGAGCGCGGGGCACAGCCAGTCTATACTAATATTATAATATAGATAAATTTGTTTGTATGTCTGTGTTTAGGAGGTAATCTCTGAATCTACTGATCCGATTATAAAAAATATTTTTGCGTTAGATAGCCCGTTTATTGAGGAACGTTATAGCTATATTAAATCACGCTACGCACAGGAAGCGAAACAGTGACCATACCGCGTGTGACACCGCATAGGGCAGTTAGCAAATCAATCCTGTCTGTCTTTGTTTTGTTTTTAAGTAGATTTTCATTAATTTAAATAATTTTCTTGTTTGTTTTGACGATTCCAAAGTGCTTTTAAAAGCCTTCTTGAATAAAGTATATTTTGATTTGAATTGACGTTGGTTTAAATGTACCAGTAATTGTTTTTATATAATTATATACATGTTATAAATTCAAAAAATTGAAACCAATGAAATAGTTTCGACAGACGAGTTGGTGCAATGGTCACTGCAACGGATTAAAGCGCTAACGGTCGCGGGTTCGATCCCGGCTCACGGTAAACGTGTGTATTGGCCATACGGATGTTTGTCGTGGTCTGGGTGTTTGTGTTAGTGTTGTGTTTCCGGACCCCCGACACAAGGTCATGAGAACTTAATGGGGGCCGTTGAGTGTGATGCGTTATTTATTTATTTTAGTGAACAATATCCGATTCAAGTAGGGAAAGAAAACATTATTTATATAAATAAATAATATAATGTTTCCTACGTGTGAAAACGCGGGGCGCAGGTAGTTTTTCTACATAATAATACCGGTATTATCCTGAATGTACCAGGAGTGAAGACACTAGCAAGAGCTCCAAAGAAATTCGTGGGGCAAAGTAACGCCGTTACATCACAGCCTATACACATAAGAATAACAATATGTATTCGACTTCAAAAAATTCGATTATAGTCGATTTTAATTTTTTCTTTTTCATTATTGCATCCAAAGATTCGGAATTTGGATTTCTATGACATACAAAGGCTGATAAACCACACTACCCTCCTTTTGCATCGCGCAGTCAAGCAAATAAACACTACGATATCTTTCCTAATGTACCAGAAGCGAAGGCACTAGCAAGAGTTCCGAAGTAGATCTTAGGGCAAAGCAACGTAGCCTATATCAAATTAACAATATGTTTTCGACTTCAAAAAAATCGATTCGAGTCGATTTTAATGTTGTCTTTTTCATTATGGTGTCGAAATTCGGCCATTTGGATTTCTATGACATACGTAGGCTGATAAACACATGACCTCTCCTTTGCATCGCGCAGTCAGGCAAATAAACACTACGCTATATTTCGTAATGTACCAGGAGCGAAGGCACTAGGAGAAGTTTCGTTACATTACAGTATATATCAGAATAACAATATGTATTCGACTTCTAAATTCAATTTTAAAAAGAAGAAAATGAACGTCGAGGAACTATGTCAAGTGGGATATCGTCGATAGGTATTTAAAAATCATTTTTATGTTTCTCATATCGTTTTTCAATACGAATTTTCGTTTAGGATCTATAACGATTTAACGTTGGTTAGTAACCGCCAACCCGCAGTGGAGCAGCGTGGCAGAATGAGCTCTAAACCTTCTCCTTAAAACGAGAAGCTCTACTTTTTTTATTTTAGTAACGATTCTCACTTATAGGCTTTTAGACAGAACTGATATTGATACGGTACTGCTGACTGCAGATGGTCTTGTGAAGCATTCGGGTTTTTGATTTTTTTATTATTCTCAACATACTGACCGGGCAAAACAGCGTGCAGGCGCTAGTCTATACGAATATTATTAAAAGAAGTAAAATTTATTTGTACGTTTGGATGTAGGGGGTAATTTCTGAATTTTTGTTTGCGTTAGATAGCCTGTTTATTAAGTGAGATTATAGGCTATATTACGTCACGCTACGACTGACAGGAGAGAAGCAATAACCATAAATGCAAGGCAGCTATTTCATATAAAAGATTTCGTTCATCTAACCGAAACGCACCCTTATTTATAATAACATTATCCGTCTCGCTCGCACACGCCACGTGATCGTATACCCGTCTCGTTCCCGCATGCAAATGAAAAATCAATGTGTACACTTGTCTCCGGCGTTGCTTGTTGACAGATTAAAATATTTAATGTATTAAAAATTATGTTTGACAGGTTGGATTCGAAAAATAAATAGAAAGTTACTTGAAAAGCAAAAATGCCTTTGGCTTGCTTTGATGATATACTAATTTATAAACGAAACTTGATTTATAAACGAAAATACTAAATCGATTTTGATAAAAATCCTATGGATGCAGTCTAAAAGTATACCCTTTATAATCCTTACTAATATTATAAATGCGAAAGTAACTTTTTGTGTGTTACGTAATCACGACTAAACTTCTGAACCGATTTTAATGAAATTTTGTACAGAGATAGTCTAGACCCTGAGAAAGGACATATGTAGGCTATATCTTAATCCCAAAAAAATGAACAGTCCTTATGGATATGCGAGGTCCTTACCTCGATATAACTGAAGTACATGCAGACGAAGTCACGGGCGGAATATTAGCATTATGAGATACCAAAAATTCCAAAAACACATACTACCAATGGAATACCTCCTTTTTTAAAGTCGGTTAATTTTTTTAAAGGCTCTGTCATACCATTCCGTCAATTTATCGGTAAGTTTAACACTCGTAAGCGATGTAAAACAACTCTGTAACCTGGTAACAGACACCTAGCCAAGTTTAAGAATGCTGTGATCTGTCTATGATCGCCTGGTACTTTTATTTTATGTTTGTTTTTTTTTTACTAAAATAAAAAAAAAAATCCTATGGCTCTATGATTGCCTGGTACTTTTAATATATAAAACTTACTATATATTTAATATATTATATATGGATGCTGATAAGCAATAATGTGTCAAACCACAAAATGAATTTGGTGATATTGATGTATTCTGGATAGTGCATCATGTATTTAACATTATTCAAAAAAAATTAATGAATGAAAGAAACGTTTCGAATATTTAAGTGTGCCATATTTTGAAATATAAAATCTCCTGTATTAGAAAAACTTATTATTTGATAAAACTTTTCATTATACCAATCTGCTTTTAATTAACTATAGATTTCATCGAAATGGGGAAGAAAAGATTTATACGTCTTCAAACAAATTTATTAAGAATTGGTTTGACATACTTAGACGCCATTTTCTCAAAACGAAGTCCGTGTGGCTTGACACATTGTTGCTTATCAGCGTCCATATACACTAACGATTTGGTTTTAGACGAGAATAACATTTGTAAGTTTTACACTCGAAAGTGATTAAAACAACTCAGTAACCTGGCAACAGTCTTGAGTAGTTACGAAAGCTGTGAATGTAAAAAATAAGGCACAGACAGTAAATTCTTTCAGGTGTAAAGTGATGAAAAATAACTTATATATGGATGCTGATATGCAATACTGTGTCAAGCCACACGGATTTGATTTTGAGAAAATGGCGTCTAAAGATTTCGAACCTATTCTTAACACATCTGTTTGAAGAAGCATATATCCATCTTTTCTTTTCTATTTTGTTAAAAAGTATAATTAATTTATAGCAGATAGGCTAATAAATATTTTTATGTAATAATAAGTTTTTCAAATATATTAAATTATTGCATAATCCAAAATATGGAACTTACTTCAATGTTCTAAGCATTTGTTTAAGAAACTTTTTTCCGTTCTTATTTAGTTCAAATGACTTGAAAAATTTTTGTATAATGTCTAATACGAAATGCACTATTAGAATACATCAATATCTCTAAATTTGACTTTTTGTGAGTTGACACAGTATTGCTTATCAGCATCCATATATCTTTATCTTTATGATATACTAGCTGTGCCCGCGACTTCGTTCGCGTGGATTACAGAATGCTTGGCATGTCTCCTGCAAAGCAAGGTTATAATAGTCTGCGGTACTGCTCCAGAAGGGAGCTTTTTACTTTGGATTTAGGAACTTTCTGGTTGTATTTATAAGCAGACACTAACTCAGATACGGTTTTCCTCCACAGTTTTCACTATAAATGTTGAAGAAAAGTGTTTAGTGTTGGTCTTTAAAATTTCTTGGCTTAATAGGCCATATCCGGAAGTTTAAGGAATCGCGAAAAATACTTAAAGGAGTCTCGTGTCCGATTTTGAGAAATCTAAAACTGCATCATAAGTTTTTTTGATTTCATGATTCTCCTGGCCAGGAACTGAACCCACTTATTTAAAGAAAAAAGAATACATTCTATATTATTGCACCACCTACCTAATAGTGTCACTTGTAAGAATTAACTTTCGAAAAGTAAAAGTAAGAGATAAATTAAAGGAAAAGGTTTAATTTTATAATAAAATAACATTTAATCTATACATGAATTAGAAGTTAAGTAATCGATTCTATATATATCAAATATACATAATCAAATATGTGGGTTAAGTCATGGCTCCCGGTAAGTTTAGAAAAAAAGTCTGCATTACCTTGAACGATTTGTTTATTTGTATCAAAATGCTGGTCACCTACTAAAGTAAGGAAAAGTGTAAAGAATACAATCAAAAATATATAAAATGAATAACTCACAGTAACTTCTTTTATGTTTGTCTATTTTTTCTATGTGAGCTATACAAAGTTGATAGAATGTGACGTTTTTTTTTTTGGTCCCCGTCACCTACTCCGTTACCCAAGTAGATTTAGATAATTCCTAAAAAGATGAATTAATTTATTGAAAATCTACATTTCACTGGACTCGGCTATTGTACTCACCCGCTATTAGCGTTACTACATCCCGTTATAATATTCAAAATTTCACTTTTAGGTATGATCGTTTTTTTGAAGAATTACAAAAGATTTAATTAATGTATGAATTTGATAGAATTATGTAAAAAATTTGCCCTTTCTTTTTGTTGCAGTTAAGTATATACTATTACTATACACTATGCAGTTAACTATGTATATATGTACTATTACTCTGAAGTTGATTCTTATAATATGTGACAGTATCAGATGATGCAATCATACAAAATGTTAAATTTTTCCAAAATCAACGTGTTCGTTTCTGGCTAGGAGAACTTATTTTTCAAAAAACTAATGACATAGTTTTAGTTTTTATTAAAATAGGCTCTGTTACTCCTTTAATTATTTTTCGCTATTGCTTATAGTTTCGGATTTGGTCTATCATATCCAGTAAAAAAATACCCAGTAAATATATTATTTTCCAAATATTTAGGGAAGATATATATATATATATATATATATATATATATCTTCCCTATTTGAATTAGATGTTGTTCACTATTTCATTGGTTTCGATTTTGTTCCTTATTACATTAGCTTTCTGTTCAGTGAAAGTTTCGTCAAAATCGGTCCAGCTGTTTTAGATATTAGCCGTAACAAACTGAGTGACAGATAGACAGACAAAAATTTTAAAGTTGGTAATTTTGTTGTCAGTACCGTGTATACTTTCATATGCATTTATTTAAAATTACAAACGGACACATCAATTATATTTATTTGTATATATGTATAACCTTCCCTTTTTAAATCAGAAATTGTTCACAATTTTATTGTGTTCTACAATATTTTGTTATCGCGATTACGCAATAACAAAATATTAAGAGAATTATCTCTTTTTTACTTATTCATTAAAATAAATATATTTTTTTAATAAAAGTAGCCTAAGTTAATCCGTATAATATAAGCTAGGTATAGTGGCTGTTCATTAATCACGTAATGTTTTTAAGAACTTTTTAGACTTTGTGATACTTTGTGATTTTTTTCTTCCATCCCTTCTCCCTCCTCTGGCCCTCACGTGATTAATGGACATCCCCTAACTGCAAGTGAAAGTCCCATCAAATTTCATTCAGCTATTTCAGAGATTAGTTGTAAGAAGCAGACAAACAGACAAAAAATTAAAAAATTGGGTTTTTTGATGCAGGTACTGTATATACTTTCATGCATTTAGTGAAAAATACAAAATAATGTTCGATGTGAACCCTTAAATTCACATTACTTTTTTATTTATGAACCGATTGAAATGAAAAAATCACTAAAAGTTAAGTGAAGCTTACTGCAATATATTAATGAAAACCGCATCTAAATCGGATAAGCCGTTTCTGAGATTAGCGGGCACAAACTTACAGATAAGCAGACAAATATCTAACAATTATTGTATTAGGTTCTATTGCGTAGGTAAAGGCCCCCAATATTATATATTTTTATATATCTGTCATGTGCAGACAGCGACCCGTTAGATTTTTTTGTACGTATCGATTAAAAATATCTAAAATAGAAGTCAGCCTATGTCACTCCTTATCACATTTGCTAACTGCAAGTAAAAGTACCATTAAAATTGGTTCAGCCGTTTTAAAGATTAGTGGGAACAAAGAGATAGACAGACAGACTGACAGACAAAAATTTAAAATGTATTTTTTGATATAAGTACTTTAATGCATTTAGTGAAAAGTACAAAATAATGTTCGACGTGAACCCTTAAATTAACATAACTTTTTTATTTATGAACCGATTGACATGAAACAAACCCTAAATGTTAAGTGAAGCTTACCACAATATATTAGTGAAAACCGCATCTAAATCGGATAAGCCGTTTCTGAGATTAGCGTGCACAAACGCACAGATAAACAGACAAACAGACAAACAGACAAACAGACAAACAGACAAACAGATAAGAATTCTAAAAATGTTTGTTTTGGGTTCTATTGCGTTAGTAAAGGCCCCCAGTAAGATTTTTTTTCATATATCTTCCATGTACAGACATCGACCCGCTAGAATTTTATTATTAGTATAGAGTATAGATAAAATTCTCGTGTCACAGTTTTCGTTGCCATACTCCTCCGAAACGGCTTGACCGATTTTGATGAAATTTTTTGTGCTTATCCGGTATCTATGAGAATCGGCCAACATCTATTTTTCATCCCCCTAAATGTTAGGGGTAGTCCACCCCTAAATTTTTATTTTTATTTTTTAGACAAAATTTTTAATTTCTCTTTTTTTATGATACAACATACAAAAATACATACAATCCTCAATTTTCACCCTTCTACGATCAACCCTTATTTTTTAATAGCCATTTTAGTAATTTAATCATTTTTCCTCTCCGGTCGAAAACTGATCAATCGTGGCAAAACAACGTTTGCCGGGTCAGCTAGTATCTTTATGAAAGTCTGCGAGCAAAAGTTGCAAGTGTAATTCTCGACTAAGGTTATATCGTGCGCTCAGTATTAAATTGACCGAATGTAAAAAATCATATTTATGGGCACAAATATATCAATTATGGTTATCCTTAGATTTTTCTCCAATTTTTTTAATATTAACAGCTTTATATAGAAAAAAAGTTTAATTATTGAGATTTAATTTTAAAAGTTTAGGCGTCGCCAAAATAATATAACATTACTAAAAGTTGGTTATAAAAAATATAAGTAAAAATAACCCCAACGAAATTTAAAATTTTCACATCAGTTAATTAATATTTCATTAAAAATAATTCGTTAATTAAAAATAGTGAACATCGAAATATGTCGATAAAATGCAGAAATTAAAAAAAAATAAACAAAAACAAAACTTCGTCTTTCCGCTGAAAGCAATTTTCCCGCGCTTTTGCGCACGCTAACTTTTTAAACGCCGTGAAATATGACAAAGGTATTAATGCATACGTACAACAGATTATTAAAGTTTACTTCGAACTCACTTGTTGTGTATTTTATAGCCTTTTTTGTTGTAAAAAAAAAAATGTAAAAACTGGGCAGTTTGTTGCAAAGTGGTTTTTTTTTTTTGGTTTAATTTTTTTTTCTTTTAATTAAATACTATATGTAAATAATGAAACCATGATTTTAAATTATAGTGTAGTATTATGTTTTTCGATTATATTTATTTATTCATACGTTATGATAATGTTATTCTCGTTGTGTCCATAATAATATGTTATTATGCTAAAATTATCCTCATAAATTACTTCTTAATATATATATTTAATGTAATGAAGAGAGAGTGAATTTAATACGTGCGAAGTAAATACCGAAATCACTAAACCTATCTTGATAATTGGATGCTGATAAGCAATAATGTGTCAACCCACAAAAAGTCAAATTCAGAGATATTGATGTATTTTGACACTGCATCACCTATTTAACATTATTCAATAAACAATAAAGTCATATAAACTAAATAAGTACGGAAAAAGTTTCTTGATTAATTGGTTCGAAATTCAAGTGCGTCACATATTTTGCAATTTATACAATAATCTCAAACATTTGAAGAACTTTTTATTAGATAATATATTACATATATCTTTCTGATTTTAATTCATTATACCTTTTATCAAAAAATAAAAGATAAAATTGATATATACTTCTTCGAACATGTTTGTTAAGAATAGGTTCGACATGTTTAGACGCCATTTTCTCAAAATGAAGTCCGTGTGGCTTGACACAGTATTGCTTATCAGCGTCCAATTGTGATACCATTTGAAAGGTACATTATTCTTGATGGTCATAGACTATATTTGACGTGTAAATAAATAAAAAATAAAATTAAATGAGCCTTTATCTATACTTATATTATAAAGCTGAAGAGTTGGTTTGTTTGAATGCGCTAATCTCAGGCACTGCTGGTTCGAATTCAAAAAATGTTTTTGTGTTAGTTAGTTTATTTATTGAGGAAGGCTATAGGCTATATTACATCACGCTAAGACTGATAAAAGCGAAGTAGTAACCATAAATGTGAGTGAAACCACAAGGGATAGCTAGTTTTACCATAAATTGCAATTTTCTTTTTTTTTCACAAAAATTTTATTATATACTTTAATTTAAATATTGTATATGCAGATTTTATTTTTACAAATGTACATTAACGTAAGTGAAGTCGCAAGCAAAGGTTAGTAAATAAAAAAGTTTATATACGACTTTAAAACTTACTGGCCATTGATAAAATTTAATGTTACGAAAAAAAAAAAAGTTTTAAATTTTGGAATTCCGTAAGGTCGGTACGTACATTAGTAATTGTTTCAATCGTACACAGCGCGTGTAGCGGTGTGCGTGCAGTTAGATAGAGCGGCCGAGACGTTTTGAACCTTTGCAAGGAGATAATTACATTTGTAAGTATTATTATCGTAATTGATGTAAAACGACTCTGTAACAAATTATTTGTATTTAGTATTGCTTATCTATATCTACGAAAGCTTTGAATGACGAAAATAAACCACTGACTGTAGGTACTTCAGGTGTAAAGCAATGACAACTTATGTAAATCTTTACGAAAGTCTGAGAGCAAAACTTATGAGTGTAATTCACGTCTAATAATTAGCAACGGGTAAGAGAAAGAGAAAATAACTTAATTATAGAAAAAATAAATATAATGAAATGCATTGTAGTTCTAGCTCTTGGGTTAGTATAACTAAATTTTAGGTGTCCTAGTGTTCGTTTATAGCTCATATAAAAGACTTCAACAAAAATGGTGAACCGCCTTCGAAAACAAAATACGTAATTCTATTTACGTTAAAGACGCGCTTGTTCCAGTTATTTTGATTTTAAAACTAAGTTAGTGAAACGATTTTGATGAAAATTCTATAGGACCAATGAGAGAGTATACCCTTTTAAATAGAAATGTAACATTATTTTTCAAGATAATTTTTCATTATGAAAAAATGATTCAATTCAATCATTCGGTCGTCAATTTCAAATCTCTAACTCTTATGTGTGTGGTTAGGTTATATGCCGTTTTGGTCTGCTACATAAGAGAAGTATAGAAAAAAAGAGAAGCATCGAAAGAAGAGAATACGCTTTGAATAAAAGAAGAATGAACAAAATCAATCGAGACGTTTTTGAGATATCGATGAACTAATTAAGACCCTTCTATTTTGGAGGTCGGTTAAAAATTAACGAAAAATGTTTAACTCTTATGTTTTTTTATGTATAAAAAGTATTAAAGTCTTCATCTTCATATTTTGTTAGTGAAAATTAAGATTATTTTTTTTTTATTTTGTTATGAATAATTTTATCTCTTGATAATTAATGAACTTTTTTTTATATATTATACATTTTTTGTTGAGTGTTTTTGTTATTGAAATTTAAAAAAAATCGCTATTATCTTAATTTGTGTTTTTGTAATCATCTCATATATTTCAATGGTTTATTCCATTAAATTCACGTTATGAAAATATTTTTTTTTAACTTGTTATTATAATCATTTTAATACAAATTACGCGCCTAAAAATTATCCATAAATTAAAAAGATATCGCTACCTCCCACGTAAGTTATTGTAAGCCACAAAATTGCCGTTAGCGTTTTTACTGAATACTACACGAATTTGCATTGCTTAATGCATTCAAAGTGAAAAAATACCAAAAACATTTTTTTTTTTCAAGGAAAGATACAACAAAATACGCCTTTTTTCAACTTTCAAACTAAAACGGATTAAAAGTGCTCTACTGTAAAATTGTAATTTTGGGGTTACAACAACTTACGTGGGAGGTATCGATATGTAAGAAAGAATATCGCTTCATATTTCGTTCGTGATTTTATAAAAGTAAATACATTATTTTTATTCAAAACTAGCTGTCCCTTTCGGTTTCACACGCGTTTACAGTTTCTGCTTTGTACCTATAAGTCGTAGCGTGATGTAATATAGCCTATAGCTTTCAATAAATAAACTAAAACAAAAATACAATTTCAATTCGACCCAGCTCCTGAGATTAGTGCGTTTTAAACAAACTCTCCAGCTTTATAATATTTATAATATTAGTATAAATGACACTAATAAGGTCTAAAGCTATGCGAAGTTACTCGGAAACCACAAAAGCTATTTTAAAAATTGTAATACCCTTTTTAAGGTATTATTTAAGACGGGCTATTCTAATCAAACTCTTCAGTTTTATAATATTAGTATACATATTGTTACGAATAATTTCGTTACGTTTTTTTTTTAATTACAAAAAAAATAAGTGCTCGAGCGCTCTAAGACGTATCTAGCTTGACGGTGAACGCACACATAGGAGGTATTGTCTTGACGCACACTCGCCGTTCCGAGTGTGGGTGAGTTCAACACGCTTGCACGCTGCACGGCGAGAATGTTGTACGTGAAATTTGTAGGTAAAATATATATTTTTTTAACCCTTAATTTGCTGTAAAAAGTTTTTTTTTGTTGTAATTGTAATCGATACACATAAAAGTATAATATAAAAATAATTTGAAAAGAAGTTTAGTTTTCCTGAAATTATGTATGCCACAACATATATTGCAAATTTCTTTATATTACATTTTGTAGATTTGTTGAAATTTATATATATCAAGGGTTAATTTATATATATACATATAAGTAATACTGTGTCTTAATATGTCGATGCTGTTCTTAATTTCTTTGTTTGAAGTATATATCAAGTATATATCCATATTTTCGTTTCTGATTAAATTAAATGTGGATTGAATTGAAAACATGTTTGTAAAATAATATTTTTTTTTGTAAAAAAAGTTAATTAAATTAAGTAACTTTTTCCGTACTTATTTAGTTTAGATGACTTGAAAAAATTTTTTTTTGAATGATGTTAAATAGGTGACGCATTATCCGAATTTGATATTGTGGGTTGATACATTATTGCTATTCGGTATATATGTAACGTTCATACAATTTGACGTTGACTATTTATAACTTTGACAAGCTTTTTGCTCGAAGAGACTGATATTGTACTCAGTCGCTAGCTGGTTGCTAAGTAACGTCGTCTAAAATGGTTGGCATTTAAGGTGCCAAAATCTATAGACTGACAATATATCTATAGTTATATTTGGTGAAATATCTTTTTTACCCCATTCATTCAGAAGGTAGTGGTTTTCGCGTGTATGTTTCTGTTCATATTTGTTCCATTGTGATCTGTAGCCTTATCATGCGCGATTTTGAATTGTCTGGTATTATTAGATTCGTTTTCTTCCTCGGGGAGTTAAAAACTATGTGATGTCAGCAGAAATTAACATGGTGGTAATGAAGTCAAACGTGGTAAACCGCTGTCACTTCTAGCCTAAATAATTTGATTGATTTTAAAGTGCGAGGTATTCCTATTGGTATAAGGCTTTTGCTATTACGTTTAAAATTCTATAAACTTATTGTTATATAAGTCTTGCTTTATTTTTAAAGTGTTTTTAAAGACTTTGTCAGCTTTAAAGTAGATTTCGTTATGGCGGACGACTGTTTTAACTTTATATTTTTATCCATCAAGTATTTTTTTATGAAACGTATGATTTTTTTGACATTGATTACGTGTGTGTAGGATTTCTTGATGATCGGTCGAGTAGTTGAGGTGCGAAAGCGTAACAAACACACTTCTTACATTCGCATTTATAATGTTATTTTAAATTTCCCTTTTTCTAATAGAAATACTTCATTGAGAAAATTCACTGTAATTTAACTGTCAAGTCACTGGCTTAAGTCATGTTAAAAGCCAACTTACCTGTTACTATAAAAAATAAAAAAAGACGTTGCAATACTTAAAAATAATAGAGATCTCAAAAGCAAATCGTACATTATCCCTGATAAAAACGGCTATAAAAATGTATATATTTTTTTGTTAAATACTTATATCTACCCGTGCAAATTGTCGTTGTCTAGCTTTAACGAGTTAATAGTTCAAATGTCAAATTAAAAAATGGACATGGATTTTTAACGTATAATAGTATTGACGTAACATTTTTAGTTACAAGGCGAAAATGACTTTCATAAGATTTACATACATTGTCTATAATTGCATTTACACCTGAAAGAATTTACCGTCAGTGATTTATTTATTGATACGATAAGTTGTCTAGGTAACTGTAAGATTACAGAATTGTTTCATTAACCGAATTTCAAAAAAGATAAGTTTTTTTTTTTAATTTGTTTAATTTTTTTTATTCGAAAGCGTATACTCTTGTATTAGTCCCTTCGAGTTTTCATCAAAATCGGTTTTGTATAATCTATTTTTCTATTCTTGTCTTATGTAGCAGACGAAAATAGCGTATTTCTAACCACACTGTTTGAATGTTTGAACTGAATCATTTTTATAATGAAAAAATATCTTGAAAAATAATGTTCGAAAATTAAAAAACCAGTATAGAAATATAGACTATAGTATACTTTTAAAAACAAAATAACTAGAATAAATATGTCATTCAAGTGAACGAAATTTCGTATTGTGCTTTTGAAGTAGGTTCTCTTTTTTTAAAATCCTGCATGAGTTAAGAGTAAAACTTACAAGTTTAATTCCCGCGTAAAATAAACAATTAATTTGTAAGAAAATTTTTACTTGTCACCATTTCAACGTGTCCCGTGCTCTGTACTAATAATAATAAGCTGTGTCTGTGCGCGTGAGACGAGGCGTGCGAGTGTGCGTGTACCGTGCCCCGTTTGCTGCGATCGGGCTAGTGGAACGTCGAGTTACCTTGTGATATATATTATTGTGATGTTTTTATGTATGTGTACAGGTGTTTTGGGTTTGGATGGACAAGTGTGAAATTATAAGAGATAATGAATATATAAAAGAGTCATGGGGTTTTGATGAAAACTAAAATTGTATTATTAGTTTATTGAAAAAGTATGTAAAAAATTATCGGATATAAAAAGGCAAATACAAAACAGTTCTGGACTTTTTGTTTTCTGTTTGTCAATATTTTTTTTTTATTTAGTGGTGTTGTAAACAAAATTTGAAAAGTTAGTTAGGGGTTTTACATTGATAAGTAAAGATTAAAACCGTTTTGTTCTCAAAATGGTTGTTGAATTTCGAAAACTGAACAAACACTAGTTGTATTAAAAAATATGACTGCTATTGTAAATGTGTGGGCTTGTTCATGTTTCACGCATAAATTACTAAACAGATTTTGGTGAAACTTAAAGTCTATCATTAGTAATAATATAGCTTGTATTTTAGAATAACATATAAGGTAGATTTTATCGACTAATCAAGTGAAGTCGCAGACATTCATTAGCAATAAATGTATTTATGGTTTCTCAATAATATTGAAATTAAATCAATTCTTTAGGTTATGTATTGAAAGTTTTTTTATGGCCAACAAGAGGAAATACAGATGCGTTAATTAGTATTAAATTGATATCTTATATGGAATATGCCGAAGATTCTAAGTTTAAAATTGTTATAGCAAAAGTAAAGTAACAACCTTTAAATGTCCTACTGTTGGGTCAAAGCCTCCTCTCTTATTAAGAAGGTGTAGAGCTCAATCCACCACGCTGCTCCACTGCGGGGCGGATATACATGTGTCAGAATTTCTCCCGGCACATGCAGGTTTCTTTACGATGTTTTCCCTCACCGCCGAGCTCGAGATGAATTTGAATATATTATATATTCAGTTATTACACTACACACTCTAGCGTACGTTGAATACAATGGTTTATTTTCTGGGATTTGGTGTTTTATTTATTTTTTAATATGTTACACTAGCTGTTCCTTGCGGTTTTACTCGCGTTTATGGTTACTGCTTCGCTCCTATGATTCGTAGCGTGATGTCATATAGCCTCCATTCCTAAATAAAGATACTTTCTAACACAAAAATATTTTTTCAATTCGAACCAGTAGTGTCTGAGATTATCGCGTTCAAACAAACAAACTCTTCAACTTTATTATATTAGTTTAGATTTTTCAATTATTAAATAATTATGGTTATAGTTTTAACAATTTAAACAGACGTACATACTGTTAAGAAACAGTACAAATTTATGCAGTAATTGAATAATATTTATCTTCTTTTAGAGACTTGCCTCCACTCCATGGATCAAAATATTTCTCAAACATTAATTTTTATTATTAATTAATCGTAAAATAGTTTTATAAATACGCCTTGAACAATGCAGAAGCCATATTACCAGAGCAAGTACTCGACCGAACGTGAACGCGCTCGAAACTGCTGATAGCCCCTTATCTCATCTACTACTACGTCAACAGACTGCGGCCGTCCCTTTCTAACGCGCAAGTACTCATATAGCGCCGTCTCGTTTTAACGCCGGTCTCTCCGTCCCTTTCCCGCTAATGAATTAAATCAACAACCTCTCGCTCGCTCCCTCTCGATAAAGAGATGATCAGCGTTCCCTATTTGAATTTATTTCGAATTTGGAATTCGATTTTTCACTAGGGATGCATTGTGTAAATTTTTGTGTTTTTTTTTTCTTCGAATTATCGATTAAATTTTATCGTATTAATTAATTAATGATATTATTTTTTAAATTTTTCATTAGTCTTAATATAATTTCTATATCATAATAATTTTATTCAGATTATTCTTTCTTTATATTTGAGTTACGTATGTGGATTTATTTATATTTTCGTAATGTTATATCTTGTTATATATGTAAGAAGTTTTTGTAACTTATAAAATAATTTAGCAAAGCAATTTATTATCTAATAATAACGTATAATTTTGAAGTAAATTAGTTAAAAGAAACAGTTTAATTAATTTTTGTTTTATTCTACAATTTTGATTAATTTTCAACTTCAAAATGAGGGATTCTTAATTCATAGTGTTTGTTGCCTCAGAACTCCGCAATTTGTTATCGGATTTTGATTTTTTTATTATTTGTAATACATACTTTCATATTTATGTTATAAAATTGTCATCAAAATCGATTTAGTACTTTCGTTTTTAAATCAAAATAACTGTTAATATTTATATCATCCAAGTAAACGAAATCGCATGTATTTAAAATCAGTTCCTTTTCCAAATTTTTTTAGTTATCTTTTTAATTATCTGGCGAATGAGAGAGAAATGTAAACAAAATGTGGCTCGGTAATTAGTTTTTTTTTACATTGAAACTAAATACATGAGCTTCGTTCACTCACTCACTCAACGTCCAGACGGTTCCGCCGCTTTCACTAACTTTCTAAAATCGCAGACTTCTTATTCTTCAAATGTTACAAATGTTACAAAGTACAGGCATGTATGTCTGTTTGTGGCTATCTCGGAAACTGAAATCTATACTACATAATTTTAAAATGTACACATCAAATCAAAAGTGGTAACAAGGAAGCCTCACCTTCCGCGTCAGGTGCTCTGCCAACTGGACGCTGATAAGGAATACTGTGTCAAGCCACGTGGATTTTGAGAAAATGGCGTTTAAAGATATCCAATCCACTCTTAACATATTTGTTTGAAGACGTATTTATCCATCTTCTTTTTTCTATTTTGATAAAAAGTGTAATGAATAAAGGCAGATTGGTATGATCAAAAATTTTATCTAATAATAAGGTATTTTTAGGGTTTCGTACCTTAAAAGGAAAAACGGAACCCTTATAGGATCACTTTGTTGTCCGTCTGTCTGTCTGTCTGTCTGTCGGGATGTCAACCCTTTTTTCTCAGAAATGCATAGACGTATCATGTTGAAATTAATATCATATACTCAAGTCTACGATGACATGCGGCCGTGAAAATATTAAAGTTCTAAGTCAACGCAATCAAAAGATAATGGAAAATATGTCGTATATTTTGACCATTTTAGCGTTTTCGCAAGGGAATCAAAACCTATAGGGTACTTCCCATTGACCTAGCACGATGAAATTTGGCAAGAAGTAAGATCTTATGGTACAAATAAAGGAAAAAATCTGAAAACTGTAAATTTTTGTATGTATGTTTGTCTGTTTGTAAGTTTGTCTTTCAACCTTTTTCTCAGAAACGCGTGAAGGTAACAAATTTTTATCAACGTAAAGTACTCAGAGTTGTAATTACTAAGAGCTGTGAAAAAATCAAACTTCTAAGTTAACGCAATCAAAAGATACAGTCATTTATATCACATATTTTAAGTATGATAGCGTTTTTAACGTTTTCGCAAGGGAATCAAAACCTATAGGGTACTTCCCATTGACCAAGCATTATGAAATTTGGCCAGGAGCAAGTTCCTTTAGTATACATAAAGGAAAAAATCCGAAAACTGTAAATTTCTGTTCGTGTGTCTGTCAGTCTGTACGTCTGTCTTTCAACCTTTTTCTCAGGAACGCGTAAATGTATCAAGTTGTAAATTGATCAAGCGGAAAATATATTAATCTTAGAATTAAAATTATATGTACTTGTAACAAATTAACATAGAAGTTGACCATGGTCAAAAAAACAATTTTACAAACACTGAGAAGAAATTTGTATAAATATGAAACCAAACCTTTATAAACAACGCAATGCAATCTATATATCGCAGCTAACAAAATGATAGCGCGATGCAGCGTACAGCTAATGCCATCTATTACAACATTATGACATTAACTGTGATATAATTCTGCTCGATTAATATAAATTTTTATTTTAATTATTATTAAAACGCGCTAAAAATTATAAAATTAACTATTCATTTAAAAGTTTTATCGTCGAGATATAACGTCATTACGTAATTAACATTCAATATAAGAGCTTCACGCGATTTGATTTAAGTACTCGTATTGACTTAGTACGAAAATTTTAAAATTAAATTCAAACAGATCGAGTTATTTAATTTACTTATTTATCTACACATATAAGTCTTCTGGTTATTAGTAATATAATTAGTTATTTATAAATAAACAATTAGTTTTGTTCGAATTAAGGACTAATTATTTTCGTCTTGGCAACACTAATATATATTTCGATATTTTGATTGATAATGTAAATCTAAATATTTTACGAACGTAGTGCAGGGGTAGTGGAGTGTAGTAGAATATAAATAAAAATAAAACGAGAATAAAATATAATATAATTATGTTGTTAATGTCAAAGTCAATAAGTTAGTTCATTGAAATTGTCAAGAGATGGCGCTAGGTGTATCCTGAATCGCGCTATAACTTTTTTTTTTGGAAATATAAGGTGTATTAGTACTTAAAATAAAATATTGTGTTTCCATGGATTCCATCCATGACCGTGTTATAATTAAAGTGCTCCAAAGTAGTTTCAAAATAGTTTTTGGGACGTGATCCATATTTACATAATATTTGATTATATTTAAGCGACTTCTAAAAAGGATTGTTTTCAATTCGACCTTGTATTTATTTATTTTTTTATGTTTGTTCGCTGATTACGCCGCCATTTGGGTACCGATTTTCCAAAATTTTTTTTTGTTTCAAAAGGTATACTTCCAAGGTGGTCCCATTGTCTTCAGGTCAGGATCAGATGATGGGATCCTGAAGAAATTGAGGGAACTCCTCAAATATTATAGGCAAGCGTATACCGATTTAGGTATTTTTGATAGTAACTTATGTTGGAACTGATGATGAAGACCACAAATGGCGTAGATGGGTTAGTCTTATATAGATTTCTATAAGTTTGTACGGAACCCTCGGTGCGCGAGTCCTACTCGCACTTGACCAGTTATTTAATATATGATATTATTGTATACTTCAAAGATGGCACACGCTGCAATAATCGAAACATTAAATAACGAAACATTTTTCCGTACTTATATAGTTTATATGAAAAGTTTTTGTATAATGTTCACGTTACGCATTATCAGAATACATCAATATCTCCGAATCTTATTGTGGGTTGACACATTATTGCTTAACAGCATCCAACTTAGCTATCGCCCTCAGACTCGGATTGTCGAAATTTTTTGTATGATGAATTTTGCATGTTAACTATAATGTTTCTAACTGACTGACTCATTCATCAGCGCAGAGCTGCTGGGACGTTTTCTATTAAACTTTAAATTTTGTCATTTGATGCCTTTTATGTTGTAAGCATCCAGTAAGAAGGGTTTCTTCATATTCCACCCTTAAAGGAGTAAAAAGATATGAAAACATTTATATACAGAGTGTTATTCTGTGGTCATAAAAACTTAAAACGAAGTACAGACACTTTTGGATTCTAGTGTTTTAATAATTCTGATATAAGAATTGTGCATATTTATGAATTTTTTATATGTGAATAATTATATTAACATAAATTTGAATTATATGTTTAGATAATAATAAAAATTTTGCATGTTTGTACGGTTTTATTACACTTTATGTAGTAAATATTTTACTGTAGTTATTTTAAATATATTTCAGCGATTCGTAAGTCCTTTTAGTTTTGTGTGTAATATATTTTTAATAAACTAGCTTCCGCCCGCGATTTCGTCCGCGTGGAATAGTTACTTTGGGCTAATAATGCATTATTTTAGAGCAAATTTGGTTAGCATAAAAAAGGTTATAGTGAGTTAACCTTAAAAGATAGACATATGCTGTCGCGGACTTGTTTTTAGAACTTTTAAAGGGGAACAATTCTGTCATACATGATTTTTGCGGAACTTTAACCGTTTACGCAGCGCACGCAGCGTAAACTCTCTCAATAGGAAAATATCTCCCGATTTTGAAACATTCTTCATTGGTGCTCCGCTCTTTTTGCTCTTAGCGTGATAATATATAGCCTTCCTCGATAAATGGGCTATCTAACACTGAAAGAATATTTCAAATCGGACCAGTAGTTTCTGAGATTAGCGCGTTCAAGCAAACAATCAAACAAACAAACAAACTCTTCGCCTTTTATATTAATGTATATAATATATATTATATAAATGATGATATATATTAATGTACATGTATTTTTTTTTAGTCATTTATCATAATGTTGTAAATAACTCAGAATGCCCGACGTTTCGAAGAAGCTGCATTCGTCGTGGTCAGTCAGCTCGTGACCGTTATATTAAATATGAATAGTATAAAACGCGAAAGTTTAAAATATATAATTTTTGTGGTTTGACACATTATTGCTTATCAGCATCCCTACAACCTATTTCAATAAAATAATAGGTACCTTAATTCTATCAAAATACGCGTTTCAGCGATCGAAGCGAACAGACGGACGCGCGGAGCGTCACCTGTCCGAACGTGTTTATTTTTTTTTCATTTAGCCACAAGTCGCGAATGCGATTGACCGCGGACCGGTTTTCGATATTAATCAATGTGACATAATCTAATCGTGTTCAAGTCGCCGCGATCGGCGGAGACGTACGAGCGGGCCCGAACGCGGCGCGTTAGGTATGCGACGCACTTGACGAGCCTGTGCCTTGTGATGAGTGAATTTGTGCTTTTTATCGTTTCTTCCTTATCCATAAAGCTGTTAATTGCTTTGGAAATAAGCGAATTTTGTTAGTTTTTTTTTTTAATCATTTGAGATTGTTGTCGTTGTTTCTGTGAATTGTTTTTAATAAACTTACTGCCTTACTACACGCGTGTCTATAAAATCCTGTACTACAAATCCGCATCTAACGATAGTTTTGAGTTAAACATTGTTTAGACATAGTTTAATTATGTACGAACATACGCTTTGGTATTTTTAACATGCTTAAAAAATATTTTAGCTGTCAAATATGACGTGTGACATTTTATTAACAAGTTTTTTTATAATTTTACACGAAATGCAGCAATTTTGACAAATTTTTAAATGTGTCTTACTTTTTAAACACTGTTTAGCTAGACACGTGTTGATCATGGTTTTATTTCATCTTTTGTAGTAAAACAGTTATTCTTTGTTGTATGACGAATACGTAAAAATATACATATATTATTAATATTTATAACGTATATTATTATTGACTTTATTAATAATGTGGTCGTGTAGCTTATTAGCGATTTCGTTGTTTTTTTTATATATAATTAGATATAGATAAGTGAAACAAGAAATATTATTTTCTAATAATAGTTTTATGTATATAATACTGTTACACTAATGATATATACCTAAAAATTTGTTATAAACGCATGGACTTTGGCACTCAAAATGCCGGATACTTTGGACGACGTTGTCTAGCAACCAGTAAACGACTGAGTAGAGCAGGCGAGAATATCTTTAAACCAACTCGTAAAAATGGATACAGATTTTTAACGTTGAATTGTATGAACGTTATATATCTATAGTTATGCTTTTTAAACATATCAAATTTAACTTATATAGAACAAGTTTATATAAAAAATGTGTTTAAGTTTTCAAAGGAATCAATCGTTTCGGACGGAACGGTAACAACGGATTCTAAGTATTGCCTGAAGTGCAAACGAATGCTGGAAATACTTTCTTTTGTACAAAGGCATTCTAACGGATGATTCTCAGAGGAACGGTACACCACGATCGCTAATACACTTGCCTCTAACTTCTTCAAAGGCGGCAGTCGGTTTCAGTAAATGACTCGACTTTACTAAAGGTTGAAATGGAATTAAAAGTTACGTCTTTTAGAAAATTGACATAATTTATAAAAAATAAAATGACGTTATGTTCTACCATAGACAGGCTTTAATTTTATGTTCAATACTGTATGTATTATTAGCATATTTTTATTAATATTTCGTTAAGTTTCATCATTACAAGATCAGCTTTAAAAACAATATCTTATTATATAGTATCGATCTATTTGTTTCTAACGACAGAATGTCGGTCACGTACCCGCCGAGTGTGACGCGAGACTAAACCGAGACCGGCCGAAGTTCCCCGAGCGCTTGACAGCTCGTCACTCGTCCGTCACAACGCGGCACACTTCTTCTATGTACTCGATTACATAGGTGCAGTGTACGTGGCCGCTAGCGCTCTCGACTGCACACAAATTTCGGAATCGATAATTTATTTACAGTTAGTTGCAATGCAACTTTTTCGATAAATCGATTCCTAGTTACGTTATCTACGCATTTTCATTGCACTGTTGTCGCGGCCGCGTCGCGCTGCGGACGCGAGTGTCGACGCCAGACGATTATCGTCTCATACGCGACGTACTTAAGATATATTATAGTGTGTATTTTATTATTTAACGTAGTTTCAGGTCGCTTTCCGCGGTGTATTCCGAGTTTTCCCGCACGTGTGCTTCACTGTTTACGTGTGCCACAGCTAGAGTCATTGACACTCAGCATGACATACATTCGGAGAGTGACGGCACGCCAACACGCCCGTTTTTTCGCGTGTGCTCGTTTCTCGACGTTATCAGAAGTTATTTTTTTAATCTGTGGTATTGTTCATATCGGCATATCTGTGTGATAAGCGAGTCTGACGAGATGTCGTTTCGCGAGTAATGATTTCCGCTAGACGTTAATTGGTGTATTGCAATTTTTTTTTTTGCAACGTTTTAGTATCGTGCTGTGACGTTTGTTTCACGTAACTCTTCGGTTTGTGTTAATTGTTTGCGAAGTTTCCGGGATAGATACTATTTTGGAAAAATTAAAATTCGTTTGTGTTTTCACGGTAACAATTTAAGTTATGATGTGATTTCATATCGTCATAAAATTAGTGGTCCTTAATGATAAATTATTATAGTTTTCAACGACTTTTTTACTTGAATGAAAATTTTTCCCGCGCGCCAATAATTCCAGTATCGCGTTCGTGTGACGATTCGGTGTATCGATTTATTTTTTGCGTGTCACGAACGTCACTAATGACGTTAGCCGTAACAAAATTATCCCCTTTCACTCTGTTGCCGGCCAGCAGATCGTAGTTCAAAAGTTTTCACAAAAAAAAAAAACTTTAACAACGTTAGACCGTCCAAATGTACCAGGAGGTCATACGTTCGTCGGAGTTACTTCCGCGTCGTGACCAGCGAATGTTGGAATATTGCGTCCTAAAAAGCATTTGGCAATACAGCCATCCAAACCTGGACATAATGACGCGTGAAATTTTCACGGACATTTGCGTTTATTTATAGATGTAATGTTTGATTTGTGTACCGCGCCGTAGCTCACCTACATACCTACGGCCGTCGTAGCTCGGAATGTACATTATATACATCTTGCACTATGTCGGCCCGCACGTTGATATAACAATATCAATGTCGGTGTGTGCGTGTCCGTAATGAGCGCTCTATGTGCTAAGAAACAGTAAAAAGTATGGCGCGAGCTCACAAAGCGGCAACGCCGCGCGCTCGAGGCCGCAGCGGTGAAAACAATGCCTTTTATTACTATATATTTTACGAATAATTAAATCTCTATGAATATTTTTTTATTGTTAATAAATTAGACAATCACACTATTGACACACTAGAAATAATAATCCATATTAAATACGAATAAATTCACATTTATATAAACAATCGAATCGGCAGTACGATGTTTATGAAGTAAGTTATCGTCGAACGTTACGACCGCGTTGCAGTATGGTTTATATCAATTGAATATGATATAAAAACAAACAAGTTAACAAAAATAGCCGTGTAATAAAAAAAAAATACGATGACCTTTCCGAACGCAGCTTACTAGCGTGGCCAGCTGACGCGGCGTTGCCGTTCCGCGGGCATAGACGGCCATCTACGTTCTTATCGCCTCTAACACCGAGGAACAGAGGTCACATTACCGTAGCAATTCTAAGTATATAAGGCACATAGGACGTTTTACCAAGCTAGATGACACTTCCCGCGCGAAAAATTCGAAATGCCTTTTTATCAGTCGCGTTTCGTTTCTACGTTCGGTCGGATCGCGTGATTCATCCACGAGTTATTTTATTATGATAAGGAAGGATCGAAAAAAAAAAGTTAAGAATTATTCATTATCTATGTTTACAGTGACATAGGAGTGTTTGTGATGTGTTCGAGTTAAACTACAGTGCAATATCTATGTGATACCAAAGTGTCCAAAGTTATTTAGAAAAAAAAGAGTATTTATTTGTAAAATATAATTAGAAAAAAAGTATTTATTATATATATTTATTAATTAAATTATATTGTATATCGAAGTGATATTTGTAATAAATAGAAAACAAAAAAAAAATTGAAGCAAAAAGTACCAGGGTCGGATAAATATCGCGGAGGTTATAATCGCGGTAACTAGTTCGCGCGGTGAAGGCTAGATGGCGCGGTGACAAAGTGGCCTACATGCCGGTGGCGCTGGGCTCGCTCGGCGGCGAGGGCGAGTACCGCGAGTACCACCACCTCTCGCCGCACCATCCCCACCACCACGCGCAGCACCACCAGCTGCAGTATGAGTACGCGCCGCCGCCGCCGCCGCTCTACCACCCTATACCGGACCCTTATTATAGGTAACTAGATGCCGCGTGATGTAATATAGCCTAAAACATTTCTCGAAAATAATTTTTGAAATAGGTTCAGAGATTATCCCCCACATACACTCTTAAAGTCTAATTTTATTTCTTTACAATATTAATATAGACTAACTGACTATCGCGGTTTTATTTGCACTTATGGCTATTGCTTTGCTTCTATGAGACTTAGCGTGCTGTAATATAGCCTATATACATAACCTTGCTAAAAAATTGGGCTATCTAACGCAAAAAGAATCGGATCAGTAGTTTCAGCGATTATCGCCTAAATACAAACTTACAAACTAATTTTAACTCTTTGATATTAATATAGAAAATAATCAGTTATTAATAAAACTTAAAAAAAACGTACTGACTTCAAAAATGACAGAAGTAAACGAAAATGCAAAAATCAATATTTTCTACAAAATTTTGAAGTCGGTGCCAGTAAGTAACACGTAAAAAGTTTTACTTGGCACCGACTTCGAATGTTTTACTTTACACCGACTTCTAAATGTTGTAGAAAATATTTATTTTTTGCGTTTTAGTTTACTTTTTTCGTTTTAGAAATCTGTTTATTAAAAAAAAGTTTTTATTGAAATCTATGTAAGTAAAAATCGCGTAACGTTGACCTGACGCTGTAACATCATCTAAGACACACCAAAACACAATTCTTCACCAAACAGCAGAAACATCATGATGGGGCTCTTTGATATGGTCTCAATGTATAGATTTTTAGGGGATTTTTCAAATTTTCAATTTTGTTTTAGAAAATTAATTCCCGCCTTTTCATTGGAAGTCGATTAATTTAGCTCGTCCAACCTCTCTCCACCAGAGAAATATCGGATGATTATGTTGGTGAAATTGACACAGACCCTTAGCTTAATACTTCTTTGGTGGAAAGGCAGCCTGACTAATTTTGCATTATCTATATCCATATATCAGTCTTGATCCGCGGATTCAAAAATCACAATCAAAATCAAAGTATTTTTATTCAAAATAGGAATTTACATTCACATTTTAAACGTCAATCAAATCAAATGATTCTATCACGGTTTCGGAGAAGTATAACCTCAGGCCTGAGAAGAAATCGCTAAAGAAACTCAGCAGGACTTTTTTTTGTTAATTTTGTTTAAGAACGTCAAGATTGGTTACAATACGTAAAGTATATTGAGACAGCCTGGAAGCGATTGCATTATACCCAAGGTGTGTCATCATCTATGAGATCTTTAATATTATAATAACCTCTACACAAACGTTTCTTTACAATTTTGTTGAACTTACCTAATTATTATCTAATCTTATGTATAAGCTGTATTACGGTAAAGTTTCATCAAAATCTATTCAGTAGATTTTGCGAAAAAGGATAATAAACAGTTAAACACCTATCCATTCTCAGAAACTTTTGCACTTATAACTAGCGAACCGCCCCGGCCTCGCGCGGGTATCTTTATATAATATCTAATATATTTTACAAAAATTATAAATTTGTATTCGAAACCTACATATGCCAGCAGAATATCTAGATACATGTATTTCCCCGCAGTGGAGCAGCGTGGTGGATTAAGCGCTAAATCTTCTCCATAATAGAAGAGGAGACTTTTTCCCAGCAGTGGGACATTAACGGGCTGTTACATTACTTTTATAAATTTCCACATTTTTTACATCGACCCAGTTGTTTAAAGTAAACAAACAATCAAATGTTAACTTTTTGTAATATTAGTGTAGATAATGGAGGGAATATATATATATATATATATATATATATATATATGAATATATATATATATATATATATATATATAAAGTAAAATTTAAAGTGATCTAACCTAAATAAGTTTCTTAATTTCATGTTTAGAATTTCAAGTGCGCTCCATATTTTGAAAAATATATGTACAATACCATCATATATTTGAAAAACTTATTCTAGAAAAAAAATTGATTACTAATCTGCTTTTAATTCACTTTACATTTTATTAAAATAGAAAAGAAAAGATGGATATATACTTCTTCAAACAAAAATTTCAATAATAGGTTTGACATCTTTAGACGCCATTTTCTCAAAATAAAGTCCGTGTGGCTTGACAGAGTATTGCTTATCAGCGTCCATTTATGCTATGAAAATCAATAAATAAATCACTGCATCATTTTAAGGTTCTAATCTATACATATAAAATCACTTGTCCTGACTGATTCATCAACGCAGAGCCGAAACCGCTGGGGCTACGAACTTGAAATTTTTTATGGCTTTTAGGGTGTAAGCATTCACTAAGAAAGGGTTTTTCGATTTTCCACCCCTAAGAGGGTTAAAAGGGGGGAAAACATTTGTATGGAAAATCTTATTCCTTCGTCATGTTAACTTAAAATTTAATACACATACTTCTGAATGACAATATATATATATATATATATATATATATATATAAATATATATATAGCATGGACGTATATAGGGGGATTTAGAGAAGGGTATACGACTTATACTTAGTACAGAAAAGGAAATGTAATGAGAATGGTATATGTAATTTCTAAATAACTGAGATTAGCTTTAGAATCATTCCATCTGACTGCGTAATGCCTGGATTAAAACTAAACTTTATCCGTGTACATTTTGGACTCAGAAATCCGCCTTTTAGACCCTTCAGGCCCGCGCCAAGCCTAATCGGCGCCGTCGTGCAACTGTCTTATCTGAGCCTTTTTTGTGGCGATATTAGTAAAAAATGGTTTAGTCCAATCAACAAGAATTTTCCGCAAAGTTTTTAATACGAAATCCAATGCAAATATTAAAAATTTTAAGTCCGGAGCCTTTTTGACTCGGCGGCGTCGTGCGTCGCACAGCTGCACGTATGGACGATGCGAGCCTGATTCCCTTAGACGGTTCCCACATGTAAGCCATAGCTATGCCTGTGGATAATAGTAAGAAGACTTTCATAAAGTTTACACGATGTGTCATCAAGGGCGGATCCAGGGGGAGGGGGTCATGACCCCCCTTGGGCTGGGTCCAAGACCTAGGTAGAGCACTAATTATAATTATTTAACATAATGATGATTAACATGATTTTTATATTTTTTGTCACAGTATAGATTTTATGTACCTTTAATTTTTAATTAATTTAATATAAATTGTATGATTGAAGAACGTTTAACCGGACTGGCACTTCTCCACGTAAAAACGTACTCATCGAAGAAGAAGTGATAACTTTTTACCTGTATCGACTATTATCAAACTTAAATTATTACTTCTTGTGACTTGACCACAACTAGGTGACAATTTTTGAATTCGGGGATATAGATATCTATTTATACATATTTAAGTTTAAGGATAATCGGCCAAAAAAATAACTGCCTTACTACAAAAGATTTAAACAGACGTTAAACGCGTGTTTAAAAAAATCCGTACTACAAATCCGCGTCTAAGCACAGTTTCGAGTTAAACATGCTTTAGATATAGATTAACATACGTGTAAGTGAGTTTAATAGATGTCTAAAACCTATTTCAGCTGTCAAATGTAACGTATAACATTTTATCAATAAGTTTTTTTATGAGTTTATTCGCTGTTAAGCATTTTAGATAATATTTCAAGCAATGTTTAATGTTTAAACACTGTTTAGCTAGACACGTGTTGAACATGATTTGAATGCGTCTTTTGTAGTATGACAGTAAATTTTGTCCAAGTAAACTTAAGTACAAACTTCACCATCCCTTGCAGTTCAATAAGGGATGATATTCGTGCATTTTATGGTTCGCATTTCATTAGTATCATTCAGAAGTATGTTTATTAAATTTTAAGTTAACATGACGAAGGAATAAGATTTTCCATACAAATGTTTTCCCCCCTTTTAACCCTCTTAGGGGTGGAAAATCGAAAAACCTTTTCTTAGTGGATGCTTACACCCTAAAAGCCACATACTGCCAAAATTTCAAGTTCGTAGCCCCAGCGGTTTAGGCCCTGCGTTGATGAATCAGTCAGGACAAGTGATTTTATATGTATAGATTAGAACCTAAAAATGATGCAGTGATTTATTTATTGATTTTCATAGCATAAATGGACGCTGATAAGCAATACTCTGTCAAGCCACACGGACTTTATTTTGAGAAAATGGCGTCTAAAGATGTCAAACCTATTATTGAAATTTTTGTTTGAAGAAATATATATCCATCTTTTCTTTTCTATTTTAATAAAATGTAAAGTGAATTAAAAGCAGATTAGTAATCAATTTTTTTTCTAGAATAAGTTTTTCAAATATATGATGGTATTGTACATATATTTTTCAAAATATGGAGCGCACTTGAAATTCTAAACATGAAATTAAGAAACTTATTTAGGTTAGATCACTTGAAATTTTTTGAAGAATATTAAATACGTTCATTATCAAGATACTTTAATATCTCCGAATTTGACTTTTTTGGGTTCACCTACCACCACCGCACGCGAATTGATACTCCGAAAGTTTGAGTTTGAACTTTTTTTTTTCATTTTAATATTGCATTACAAAAAAAAATGTATCTGTAAGTATATATATATATATATATATATAACTAAGTTATAATTTTAAGTTGTTTTGCAATTTTTATAAACTTCCAAAAATAATATAAAATATTCCAAATGATTACGAGACACAGTCGTCATCCACAGATAAACAATTAAGAAAATAGTTGATATATATAATTAAGACTTTTTTAAAGCCAACTTCAAAAGCTAAGTATCATCGTTAACTTATGACATATTTATTATGATTTTAAAGTCAAAATACTGTAGCGATTTTGATAAAAATTTTATGGGACCAATCTAGAGCTCGGTCACGAAATGACGAAAATATTCGCCACGAAATAAGACTTTTTGAAATATGTTGAAAAAACATCTTTACTTTTATATAGTAAAAACTAAAAATAATTAAGAAATAATTATTAATTAATACCTCCCACGTTAAGTTGCTTTGCTTAATGCATTCAAAGTGAAACAATACCAAAGATCTTATTTTTTTTTTCAAGGATTTTTCAGACGTATTTTGATGTAACTTTCAAACGAAAACGAACTAAAAGTGCTCGCCTGTGAAATTGTAGTTTTGGGGATTACAACAACTTACGTGGGAGATATTGAATTTTAATTATTAATATTGACCATTCAACTGAAGCTGCCAGTATTTTGGGAACTTTACCTACATACAGTGGCATGGAAAAACATTGTAGTCCTCATGCGTACATTTTTGTAAAAGTTACACTTTTTTATGTTATTTTTTTGTTTCTATTGATATTAGTATGTTGTTCAATTTGTTATTTAGAAATATAATATTAATCAATGAGGTTTTTAGCGAAAGTGTGGTTTACTTATTTATATTATTATGACTTTATGAATAGTCAATTATAGCTAATAGTTGAAGATAAAAGAAATACGAAAAAAAAAAAATTGTTTTCTTTTTTAATTTTCTTAATTTTTTCTTTTTTAATTTTTCCAGGAGGCACGCACCCTACTTCGGGCAGCCGGACTACAGAGTATATGAACTCAACAAACGATTACAACAGAGAACAGAGGTGAGTCTCAGCGTGATGTTATATAGCCTACTATATAGATAAATAAAAATTCAAATTTGGTTTAAAAATATTAATTTCCATAAAATAATTAAGACAACGTGTTTTCCGCTTCGTTACTCCCTAACGTCATTGTTATCCTGACGTCATCACACCAAGGATGACAATGACGCGCGGTAGAAAAACTAATGGTGCGTCCAGACTACGTCGCAAGCTTACTTCAAAATATGTTTGAAATGAATTAGTTGGCGAACTAGTTTAAACTTAGTTTTATATGGATGCTGATAAGCAATAATGTGTCAACCCACAAAAAGTCTAATTTGGAGATATTGATGTATTTTGATACGACGTCACCTATTCAACATTATACAAAAAAATTGTAGTCATATAAAATAAATAAGTACGGAAAAAAGTTTCTTAATTAATTGGTTCGAATTTCAAGTGCGTTCCATTTTTTGCAATTTTTACAATGATCTCAAATATATATGTATAACTTTTTAGAAGATAATATATTAAATGTATCAGTCAGAATTCAAATTATTATAACTTTTATCAAAGAATAAAATAAAAGATGGATATAAACTTCTTCAAACATATTTGTTAAGAATAGGTTGGACATCTTTAGACGCCATTTTCTCAAAATGAAGCCCGTGTGGGTTGTCGCAGTATTGCTTATCAGCGTCCATATAATCTATGATTTTGAAAAAAACAACATTTTGTGGCATTGAAGTTCAAATAAACAGCCGAAGTCCTGCGTGCATAATTGGCGTTGAGTTTCCAAAAATGTTAATTTTGAATTCGTTCATTTTACAGCTATAATTTATATTACCCTTATAAGTTTTGCTCTGAGACTTTCATAAAGATTAGCATAAATCGTTGGTCATTGCTTTACACCTGAGAGAATTTACTGTCAGTGCGTTATTTGTGATATTTACAGCTTTCAAAACTACTTACGACGTAACTGTTGCTAGGTTACCGAGTTGTTTTATATCGCTCTCGAGAGTAAAACTTACGAGTGTAATTCTAATATTAACTTTACATGATTTATTAGTGCGGATTATATCGCTGCTTTACAAGAATATCGATGCAACTAAATATGAAGTTTAGGGAATGGGGTTTTTAAATTTCTTTATTAACGTGTTAGTGCATAGCTGCGAAATTTAAACGATTCCTCGATGTTATAACTTTATTGATTTAAAGAAAATTCATCATCGCAACTCTTTTCGTGATTAAACATCAAAGATTTATGCTCTTTTGACTTACTTAATTCTATTTCTTAGAATTTTTGAATTACTTTAAAAATCGTACATTCTGGGTATTGTATGTAACAATGTTATAACAAAAGTAGACGCGTGTGGCTGAAGTCTCATGACGTGTCAGTTGATCTGGACGAACCTTAAGATAATTTATATTTCAGTCCAGAAGACCCTCGAAAACTTTAAAAGTAATGCATTAAAATTATTTAAATCTTAATTTTCGTTTTTTATACAATATTCTTAATGTGGAACTAGCCTTTTAATTTGTTCTTTCGACCTGATTCTCTGCGGAACAGTCACTTGATGTACACTGATCTCCACCGCCCATACACATTTGCAATATCAGAGTCAAAAATACGTCGAGAGTTTTTAGAAGAAAAAGGGATGTAGTAAAGGAAAGTCTTCTGGCTCTCTCATTCTCTACTCTCTTTCTCTCTCACTCGGTACTGTTACGTTGAGCATGACAACTCCAAATCAAACAGGAATACGTAACAAAATATTTACTTACAAAAGTCAAATTCCTGCAGCTTGTTCAGAAAACAGACTTCAGGGTTCGTAGTGTCTTGTTAAAGAGTCTTCTCACCAAGTCTACGCAGTCGCTAGTAAGGCTTTTGTGTCGTTCTTGATAGTACACGACGACAGATCATGTAGTGAAACGACAGTCAGCTGTGGCACAACATGAGTATGTAGCTATTTACGTATAACACACAGCAACTTATATTAAATTTAAAAAATTAAGGATAAAAACCAACATCTCTCCTTAGACATCCAGACGTCATCCCCCTTACCATAATAAAATATAAAATAAATAACAAACATATTTAAAAAACTATCACGTTAATCGTGACAGTACGAGACGCAGTTATATATACTTCAGATATGCTTGTGAGGTTCTGTGCCTGTATACGCTATGAGCTACATCTAAGCTCTACCACACTAAAGGTCGACGCGAGCTTATACTGCACGGCGAATGAATTAACATTCAAAAACAAACTTTAAGTTGTAACACTTATGTACATTTTACAACGATGTGACAAGAGTGTTAGGGATGCTGATAAGCAATACTGTGTCAAGCCACACGGACTTCGTTTTGAGAAAATGGCGTCTAAACATGTCAAACAGATTCTTAACAAATATGTTTGAAGAAGTAGATACCCATTTTTTATTTTCTTTTTTGATAAAATCGATACCTCCCACGTAAGTTATTGTAAGCCACAAAAATGCCGTTAGCGTTTTTACTGAATACTACACGAATTTGCATTGCTTAATGCATTCAAAGTGAAAAAATACCAAAAATCTTTTTTTTTTTTGAAGGAAAGTTACAACAAAATACGCCTGACAAAAGGCGTATTTTGTTGTAACTTTCAAACTAAAACGGATTAAAAGTGCTCTACTGTAAAGTTGTAATTTCGGGGTTACAACAACTTACGTGGGAGGTATTGAAATGTATAATGAATTTAAATCAAACTGATACATTTAATATATTATCTAATAAAAATTTATTTAAGTGTTTGAGATTATTGTATTAATTGCAAAATACGGAACGCACTTGAAATTCGAACCAATGAATTAAGAAACTTTTTTTCGTACTTATTCAATTTATATGACTACAATTTTTTGAATAATGTTAAATAGGTGACGTAGTATCAGAATACATCAATATCTCCGAATTTTACTTTTTTCTGGGTTGACACATTATTGCTTATCATCCAACTGTAAAACTTGTTCTCACGAGCTCTAGTCAATATAATAATTTAATCATATATCCCTCTCTATCTTCCAGGACTCTGACAACCTATGGTGGGACGCGTTCGCGACGGAGTTCTTCGAGGACGACGCGACCCTCACTCTTACATTTTGTTTAGAAGATGGACCCAAGAGATACAGTTAGTTTCACCTTTATTCGACCCTTTTGAATTCCCACCGTGCCCTAAAGGTATGGGCCATATCGGAATTTTTGGTGCCCTATGATTTTTACCAGTGTTCCCTAGATTTTTTTTTTGTTACTATCATTTGAGGTTTGTCCCGTGAATTTGTCTGTTGAGTTTAGGTGTTTTTTAAAATGTTGGACGTTTCTAATTACGGTCAAAACACAAGGCCAATTGACCATATGACGGCTTCGCTACATGGTACAGTATTTCATTTAAAACACAAGACTTAAAAGGTGAACCGAATTGAAAGCAAAATCCGTTATTTCTTTTATTTGAATGCCATATTTCTTTTAGTTATTGATTTCGAAACAAAACTAGGGAACCGATTTTGATAAAAATTCTATAGGACCAATAGGAGAATGTACCCTTTCGAAAAAAATGTTTATCAAATTTGTCAAGATGTTTTCGAGTAACCTATGAATATACTTTAAAAATTCAGACGAATTGAGAACCTCCTTCTTTTTAAAGTCATTAAAAAAACGGTTGCTCGCGTCTATTTACTATAAACATTACATTCATGCCCTAAAATGGGTAATATCAGAATTTTCTGTGCTTTAAACTTTAGCGGTGACCTAATTTTCTTTTAATAAATACGAATTTTATATTATTTTTTTTACTATGCATGATTATTTGTAGAAATTTATTAAATAATTATATTTATTAATCCGCGCTTAAATCGTACTTGCTTCATCTTTGTTAATCGTAATAATTTAAATGTACTATAAGAAATATTTTAATAATTTTTTAAGTGTTAAGTTGTATGTTTTAAATCGTATTATTCTTACCCATTTTTTTTTTCGTTTTTTCAGTTGATCTATTTTCGAATAAATTACTAACGATAATGTTTTTATTATTCTGATATTATTCGAATTTAATTAGCTATTTAGCATGAGAGCCGAGATGGCGTAGTGGTTAGAACACGTCGATCTTTACCGATCGCGGGTTCAAACCCCGGCTATTACCCGGCTAACTGATTTTTCAAGTGCTAAATTAGTGTTTAAATTCATCTCGAGCTCGGCGGTGAAGGAAAACATCGTGAGGAAACCTGCATGTGCCGGGAGACATTCTGACACATGTACATAACTAAGAGCAAAACTTATAAGTGTGATTCTCGCTAAATCGATCTCTCGTCTCATTCCAGCGATAGGAAGGACACTCATACCGCGGTACTTTCGTAGTATATACGAAGGCGGAGTCTCAGAGCTGTACTACACGATGAGGCAGCCCAAGGAATCCTTTCACAACACGAGCATCACGCTCGACTGTGACCACTGCACGATGGTCACGCACCACGGGAAACCGATGTTCACTAAAGTAAGACTACTTTCGGTTTATGATCGCCTGGTACTTTTAATATTATTAATAAGTTAGGAGGCTTTTAATCAGGGACGTAATAGGGTGGCATGGCTGGCAATAGCCACGGGCCCCGGACCCAAAAGGGCCCCGGCTTAAAAGAATTTTATTAATAATAATTTTATTAAAAGTAAATTGTTATTTTATTATAAATGTGTATGAACTTATGCTCTTAAAAATAAAATATATCAGATATTTATCTAAAATACACACGATATTATTAATTGTTTTTGTGTAAGTTTTTGAGTGGTTCATTTAAATTAAGTTATAATGTGTTGATTTTTATTTCGAGGCCCTATTCAAAAAATTTGCCACGGTTCTCTGATGGTATAGTTACGCCTCTGCTTTTAATCACAATCGTTTAATGCGATCACGATACATGATATGGTGCTTGGCGTTCGATTGTGACCACTGCTCGATTGTCACGCAGAACGGGCATGTTCACAAGTAAGCTCCTGTCGGCTTATGATCGCCTGGTACTTTTAATATAATTCATAAGTTGCTTTTAATCACAATCGTTAAAAGCAATCATGATTATGATGCACAAAACATCAATCAGATTCGATTGCGATGACTGCACCTCATTCTCGACAAATATTATATTTGACATCTCACTATGGAAGGCTCAGTTCAGTCCTATATGTCATAATATTATATACATAAAGGTATTTTACAAGTCCAAGGATTATGACATCCAGAATGCCGATCACTTTAGACTTTGTTGCCTTGTCCAGGTAGTGGCTGATGACCGAATTAATGGCCAATAAGAATGTTTGTATTGAATGAGCTTGCCAAAATTGAAAATGGGTACACCGTCAAATCATTCCTATAGTCAAAAAGTATCATTGTCTATGTTCTATGGTTTCATGATCGAGCTGAAGAATTTACATAGTGTTTTTGAAAGGCAAGCAAATGAATCTTTTAATTTTGCAGAAAATTTAAACCTTAAATGATAAGATTATGTTATAATTTCAATTCCCAGGTGTGCACCGAGGGCCGGCTGATCCTCGAGTTCACGTTCGACGACCTGATGCGCATCAAGTCGTGGCACCTCGCGGTCCGCGCGCACCGCGAGCTCATCCCCCGGCAGGCGGTGCACCCGCCGGACCACGCCGCGCTCGACCAGCTCGCGAAGAACATCACCCGCCAGGGGATCACCAACTCCACGCTCAACTACCTCAGGGTGAGTGCCCCTATCGGCAACCCTCGACCGTCTGCTCTCCACCAGCTCGTGAAGAACGTCACCTGCCACTACATCCCTATGGTCAATACAGATATTTGCCGTGAGCGCATAAGTCTCTTACTGTCAGTGCGTTCGTAAGTTAAATATTATTGTAGGAGAATCAGGCTCGACTGACCGCCTTACGTGTAATGTATGTTAAAGTAAGCTCCTATCGATTTATGATCACCTGGTACTTTCAATATCACACATAACGTTTTTTAATGTTTGTCTGTGTGTGCTTTTGTTTGGATTGGTAAAATTACTTTTTATATTTATTTATGTTTCATTATTGTAATTGTTATCTGCAATGGTTTTTTTTTTCGAAATTTATTTATTACCTATTGACAGTCAATGACAAATAAAAACAGATTAAAAATTTGCGGTCAAACATTCGAACAATCTCAATAACGTTTGAACTTAACAGACAGACAGACAGACGGACAACAAAGTGATCCTATAAGGGTTCCGTTTTTCCTTTTAAGGTACGGAACCCTAAAAATTAAATAAATTCTGACCACTAGACGATTATTATAGGTGACCGTGTTAACCGTATTTATATAGTTTATATAATATTGAAACATACTACATTGGTGCTCCGCTCCTTTTGGTCTTAGCGTGATAATATATAGCCTAAAGCCTTCTTCGATAAATGGGCTATCTAACAGCGACAGAATTTTTCAAATCGGACTAGTAGTTCCTGAGATTAGCGCGTTCAAGCAAACAATCAAACAAACTCTTCAGCTTTATATATTAGTATAGATAATGTCAAAACGTATGTCCGTCTGTCCGCAGTTATGCGTGATCCTGGAACCGATGCAGGAGCTGATGTCGCGGCACAAGGCGTACGCGCTTTCGCCGCGCGACTGCCTCAAGACCACACTCTTCCAGAAGTGGCAGAGGATGGTCGCGCCGCCCGGTGAGTACCATCATCAGATCATCACCATCGCCGAATCATCACCATCACCAAACCATGACTATTAGTGAATCATTGCCAACACTAGTACATGTGTATATCTTCTCTATAAAATAAAAATGAATCGCTGAATGTGTTGCTAAGCGCAAATCTCGAGAGCTGTTGAATGTATTTCTCGAATTCTTTTTTTACAATATTCCTTGAAGGACGAAAAATTTTAAAAATTGGCTGAAAATGTATTTAGTTTGAATGACTTGATTTTTTTAATAATGTTAAACGCGTCACGCTTTATCAGAATACATCAACATTTGTTGCATGTAGCAACATTAAGTTGTTAATTTTTAAAAAAATATTAAATAATGTAAGCGAGCAACACTCGCTCACTCGCCATCGTGCTCGCCCAGCGAATGGACGTGTAATTTGACTGTGAAATTGTGAACCTATTAAACAAAAGAAAATTCGTATCTATTATTTTATATCTTTGCATGAACAGCGCACGATACAATTACAGTACTAAACAATATTTTAAAATTTGACAGTTAGTTGGTTGACACATTATTACTTATCAGCATCCAAATGTCTCTCACTACTACGCCCTGAATTCCTAATTATTTTCGGGTTCAAACCCAATAGACAGCACTAGGCCCCTGACTGTATTTAATATTATAAAAAGGAATTATTTAAATGTTCGTATGTGTTTGTACTCAAAAACGAATGGAAAAATTGTAATATAATTTTACAGGGATGTAGTTTAAATCATAGGCTTATTTAAATCCCGAAAAAAAAACGCACTCCCTCTACGAGTGCCATGTAACCGAATTCGAAACGAACGAAGTCGCGGGCGGATTGCTAGTAATATATGACATTAGGGTGTAAGTTATACCGGGACCTATGGATTTACGTGTTGCAGAACAGAAAACTCTAGGACAATACAGACACACACCGACAGACATACAACGGGAACTGGAACCGAATTTTAGACCATTGACGCGGAAGGCAGGTACGCCGACCACTGAGTCAGGTTGTAAATATATACTTGCATTCGTTCGCGTTAAATCTGATTTCTATTTACTAACTTTGGACTCCCGTTTGGTCCCCTTTAAGGGGTGAATTGGAAAATCCTTTCGTAAGAAATGCCTTAATGACTATCTGAATGCTAAATTTCATCGTAATCCGTTCTGTGGGTTGAGTTGTGTGTTGGTATACCAGTTACTAACGGTTGCCTTTCATACAGGGAGTTTTCGACGAAACGTTGGATCTTTTAGGCTCTTCTAACGCAAGTGAAATGTCAAACGCATGTATATATAAATTTGGTTTTTGGGTTCACCGAGACAGTTTTTAGCTGTTGTTAGCTCTTTTGTACTTAATAGAGGTCTATAGACATACCTACTTGGTCCGCTAGGATATTTAGTATCGTTAAATAATTCAGACATTAATAATAATCAGACACTATAAACATATAAATTTCGAACTTATAATTATTTACGTGACACGTTCGTGTTACGTTCTTGACATGCTGTTGCTAAGCAACCGCGTCACAGGTACACCAGTTATCATTGTATAATTATAACGATGTGAATATTGTTTCAGAGTCGCAGCGGCCGGCCAGCAAGCGGCGCAAGCGCAAGGGCAGCGCGGGAGCGAACGCCGCGCCGCCCGCGCCCGCCAAGAAGCGCTCCCCCGGACCCAACTTCAGCCTCGCCTCACAGGTACCGCGCCACGCCATGCCATGCCATGCCATGCCATGCCACGCCACGCCATGCCATGCCATACCTTGCCCCACCATGTCATACTAAGCTAGTGTTACTTTCTTATATCAGAAAATAAATAATTGTATAAACAAGAAGACAAAAACTTGATAGTTACTCTTTTAAAAATACAATACAAAAATATTTTTAAAACAGTAACTACCGAGTTTCTCGTCGGCTCTTCTCAGTAGAGTCCACATTTCGGTAGTTTCACGTGGAACTAACATCACAAACTTGTAAATTGACGATTCGAAAGAGATTAATAAGGCTTATTTGAATAAAGTTAATTTTAAGTTTGAATTTGCTTGATATTAAGTGAGCATTACTCCCCATGAATTTTATGTGGGAGTGTTATAGTACTTTGATTTAGGTTTAGTTTTAAATTATAATACTAATACGCACATTTCGCTAAATTTCTGTTTAAACTCATTCAGGATTGAATGTGTCGGGTGAAATTATAACAAATATATTATCCGCTAATCCGCATATTCGTAGTGTGGTGCGTTAAGTTCATAACTATCTTCTTAAAATAAAATAAAATAAAATAAAATTAATAGATACATTATTAGAAGAAAAGGTCTTTGTGGGATATTAAAAGGCTTAGAGTACACTATCCATTTATATCAACAGGACGTGATGGTCGTCGGCGAACCGTCGCTAATGGGCGGCGAATTCGGCGACGAGGATGAACGGCTGATCACGAGACTCGAGAACACGCAGTACGAGGGCGAGCCAGTTGAGTGGAGCAACCCGCCGCCCGCATCGCCCGCCAAGACGCCGCCCGGCACGCACTGACACGGCTGAACGCGCCGGGAGTCCAGGCCGGAGGAATTAAAAAAAAAATACGCCTCGAATCCAGAGCCGATAAATCAAATTAAAAAAAAATATACGCCTTATACATGACGTTTCATTTCATTTCGGGGTTTGTGTAGTTTACGCCTAAGAATCCAAGGTCGGACTTATTGAAAAAAAAATTTGAATCCAGGGCTGAAAATTTATTAAAAAATTGTATATGCGTTTCAAATGACGTTTCATTCACCGTTGTATAGTTTGTAGTGGTGGCTACACAAGTGATTCGCGTCGGATATACAACCCAGCGTACTGGCCAGAGCTGATGACATCTCGAATTGACTTTTACAAGCTAATGAGATTTCAACTAGAACGTTCGATCCAAGATGTCGTTAAGACTGACCGGCGTGTCTACGGACGGTAGGACAAAGTGTTTTTAAACAAATTCCTGTGCCGTGCCCTTGCATGCCATAAGTATTGTATATCAATTTTACGTTTTGTTATTCAATTGTACAGAGCTAATGGAAATATAGGGAAATGAAATTTGCTAATGTATGTATCAATTTATTAACTTTTAAATTATATAACAACTATAGAAACGTGTCAGTTGTACATTTGCGCAAATTACGTGTGTGACTATCGTCAAAACCATGAAATTAGTAATTTTTTTTGTCTAAACGGCCTGTGACATTTAAAAAGGCGGGAAAATCCAATTGTCAATTTGACATTTCTATATGAAGAGACTCATCCACGGGCATTTGAAAAATGTTGTAAAAATAAATAATTATATGCCTTTACGGATAACATCGTTTTGTGGTTTTATTTTACCTATTTTTTTTTCTAAAAAAAGACCAATGACGAAAAATTGACAAAAGTCAGGCGCGGATTTAGAAATAGTGGGAGAGGGGGGCTTTTCGTGTAGTTATATCTATTTTATTTTTATCTACAAAAAATAGATAAAATACTAGTATAGATTTCTTTTTTTAATGTAAGTAGTCAAAATTTTGTTTTAAACATTTTTTTTTATCTGCGTCTGATGGGTCAGTGTCGATACGCATTCAGTCCAAGATATTTGGACAAACTGTTACATAAATACTAATATGTCAGCAAATAATTTATTTATTGGTTTCATTTCATCTATTTCTAGTTTAAACAAATATCAAATCTGTAACCACAAAAATGTTAATTTAAAACCGAATTTTTGTCGTGTGACAAATTTCATGAAAAGAGACAATTATGTCTAATTATTATTAAGTAAATAAATGTTTAACTATTTTATTGAAGACTATTATTTATTGACTGCTATGGTTAATTTAACCCTTAAACGCATGAATGAAACAACTTACATAGACA
Source organism: Hypolimnas misippus (assembly GCA_037950945.1). Taxonomy (NCBI): domain Eukaryota; kingdom Metazoa; phylum Arthropoda; class Insecta; order Lepidoptera; family Nymphalidae; genus Hypolimnas; species Hypolimnas misippus. The sequence goes on from JBBEEQ010000002.1 coordinate 6,572,179, forward strand.
GACTAACTAATCAATTAATGAAAAAATAGTAAATAAAATTTCAGTACGTCATTACAGGTCATGTAATTTACTAAAATTTTTAACTTTTGAAATAAGCATTTTATTTTTGATACACCATTGATTTAAGGGTTAACTATAAGTTAAAAATTGTAAATGTATTATTTAAGTTAGTAAGAAGTTCCCTGTTAATTGGGTTACCACTTAAATATACTTATGTCTTTTTAACCGACTTCCAAAAAAGGAGGTTCTGAATTCGACGGGTACTTTTTTTATGTATGTTAAATGATTACTCGAAAACGACTGGATCGATTTCGTTAATTTTTTTTGTTTGAAAGGGTATAATCTCTCATTGGTTCCATAGAATTTTCATTAAAATCACTTCTGTAGTTTAATTTTAAAATTAATATAAGTGGAATAATTATGTCAAACAAGTAATCGGAATTACGTATTTTGCTTTGATGTCGATTACCCCTTTTTTAAATCTTGTAACTGTTAGAAATGTATCATAAAAGTAAAAAATAGTGTATTTTGTCTATGGTAGCTCCCTCCCTCCCTTTCTCTAAGATAGATTGTGCGTCTTCACTCTCACAAATATATTTAAAATAACAATTCCAGAGATAACAATGTAATTTCTTTTGTTCTATTCCGTAACAGCCTGTAAATAGACAGATGGGCAAAGACGTCCTCAAAGAAGATGTTAGGAGAATTCACCATTCAACGCCAATGCGTTATTTAGAAATCAAATATTGAGAAAATATAAAGAAAATTAAGAATTTAAATAAACTTTACGACTCGAAAGATTTAGTATCTATTTTCTGTACGTTTTACTTAATTGTTGAAAAAGTAATTATTTTCTTTCGTTATATTTACATTGGTCCCAGAAAATTTAGAATTTAAATAAACTTTACAACTCGAAAGATGCTAGCATAAAAAAATTATGATCTATTTTCTGTATATTTTACTTAATTGATTAAAAGGTTATTTTTTATTATTTTACGGTAGATGACAAATAATACAAAGAAATTTTTATTAATACAGTTTGCGTACCTTCGATTAAAAACGTGGTTGAACGTTTTTATTCAATAAAACTCAGCATGTTGATAGTTTTCTTATCCAGCACAGTGTTTACCATATGAGGCCCGTGCTATGGCCCTCACTGTAACCCAATTATTTTATTTTTTATTAGGACACTCCATTAGTAATAATGACATATTACCTAAAATGTGGGTACTCGTACTTTTTAGGATTTTTTTGGAACCCTCAGTGCACGAGTTTGACTTATCTGACAGAGCTCCATATACTCTTGTGCCTTAACACCTAAAGAATCGGCTAAAATAGCCCTGCCATTATCAATATTATTCCATAAGCCTTAGATTTATATTTTTTTTCCTTATAGAAGGCGTGCATCCGCGCAACCAGCAACGTTGTTGCTTCTTATTAAAAACGAACATAAAATATTCAATATGGCGCGTTTTCTTGACATTCAAAAAAAGAATTACTAATTGGCCAAAAATATAACACATTATAATAAAAATAAACAATCATTTAAGGCTTCAAGAATATAGGTTAATAATATTATAATAAAAATATTTTTATTATATTGTGAAAGTTATTTAATTAGCACAAAAAATACTGAACGCATTTTTGTCATGATAGGATTATAGGAATTTGGCATTTTGGCCACACGTCATCGGTGATGTTAAAGTGTACGTTCGGAACGTGTCATTCGTTTCAAAATAAACAATAACAAAATATATATAGAAATTTTTTAATTAATATATAAACACAAAACGTATAAAATTAAGCTGTAATTATAAAATATCGTATGTTAAAATAAATGTTGTCCAAAACTATTCCACTATAAAATAATAATTATAATTTTGTCTAGGTAGCTTTCACTCTATAGTACATTTCTGAACGTATCAATCACTTTCGTTCCAAATTGCCTACAATACGATACGTGGACCGCGGCCAGGGAAACATTCTAATAAAAACTCATAGTTTTAAGATAAACCTCGCCTAAAAGACTGCAAAATGGTCACAAAATATATATTAACGATCTTCGCGCTCGCTGTTAGCGGTTCCTTGGCACAAAGCTGCCAGAATCCTCAAGTCGAAGCCGCATCTTTCACGAGTTTAGATGCGACCATCGTCACACAAATAGCATATATTACAGAATTTACGCTGAAATGTGATAACCCTCTGCCTGAAAACTACGCGTTGTACGCTGAGGTTGAAGGAAGGCCCTTGACAGCGGCGCGTATTGCCGAAAATAGATACCAGGTAAGTAAAAATATATTCCAATTAGAAGGAGCTTTTAGCTACTGTTATTTGTTACTTTTTGTGTAAAGTTAACTATAACTTGATTTTAATATAAATCGTCAAAATTAAAGTTCCGTATTTCTTAGTTTTATGTAACTTCTTCTATTTGTTCCAACCTATTATCCTTAAAGCTAAATATGCGCTTAATAAGTAAAGACAGATGTGAAAACATATCTGAGTAAGTTAGTTAAGACACATTAACCTTCCAGGTTTCCTGGACCGAGGAGCCAGCAAAGGCTCGTGCTGGTGTTCACGAGGTGCAAATATTTGACGAGGAAGGCTGGGCATCTTTACGTAGAGCTCGTCGCAACGACCCATCTGTTACCGTTGCCCCATTGCTGGCGATACAGTTGCAACATCCCGGAAGTGAGTATTGAAGCTTAAATTTATAAAAAATTTAAAACAAATAAAAATATTTCTCTCTAAAAAACGTAAGAAAGTATTTCAATAGTTGATATAATAAAGTCAGCAGATAAAAAAAAATGACTTAGTCGTTTTACAATATCATCTAGAAGTTTTGATTAAATTTACATTTAAATAGTAATCTATTTGAAATTTTGTAACAAAAACACAACATTTGGGATTTGAATCCACATCATCAACTGAATTTTCTTTTAAGTTTAGACTTATTAAAATATTAATTTTATCTTAAATAAAATTGAAGTACTATAACTTTTTCCTTTAAAAAAACGCAAGCACCTTTAAAAGCAAAATACATAATTTTTTTTTATTTAAATAACAACCTTATTCCAGTTATTTTGATTACAAAACCAAATTTCTGAACTGATATTGATGAAAATTCTGTAGAATTAATTGGAAAGTACCTTCAAAGAAAAAAAAGAAATTAACCATATTAGTCAAGCCATTTTTGACTAATCAATGAATATCCATAAAAAAGTCCTCAATGAATTGAGAACTTTCTTTTTTAGAAGTCATTAAAAATAATTTTTTTTTTTTAGGTTACTCCGGCCCTTGGGTGAACTCAGAAGTCCTTGCGACTGCTCTTTCTGTCATTGTAGCATACACCGCACTCAGAAACAAGAGCAAAATCCTAGCTTAAGATGTTAATTTAGTTGTTTTTATTATATTTAAATTAAATCTATGAATTTATAAAAAAAAATGTTTTTTTTTAATTCCTACATCAATATATGTATAGTAATTTATTCTAAATAATATTTGGTAACAAAATAAATGAATATTAGTATAAACTTTGTTTTTTGTTCTAAAAGAATAATATTGATTTTTAGTTGATTACAGCATTACTGTAAAGAAAAAGATTCTGTCCAAAGTAATAGTGCTTTATTTAGTGATTATCATTAAAATCCCTTCTATATCTATGTACGTATTTCTGTCCCTATATTCCATATAACTAAGAAATGGATGAAAAAAAGTTAGCGGATTTTTTAGCACAAAAATTATATTTAAAAATGTAGAAAACATTATATTTAAAAATGTTTTCTATTTAGGTTTTATTTCATTTTTTTATTATAAATATCTCAACTGTCATAATAAGACCATAATATTTTTAGACAGTCAGGTAATATTACTACAATTCAATTCAATTCCTTAATATTACTCTTTATTAATAATAGTATTTATTGCTGCCTATCGAATTCTAAAGACCGATACAATGACAGTGACAGCTGATAAGGAGATCAGGATTTGACAGCATCGAAATAGGTTATGTTGTTTTTAGCAATATTTTGAACAATTCATTTAATTCCTATGTAAAAATGACTGTGAAACCTAGAGAAAAAGTTGAAGGCGACGACGATCCTGTTGAGTCTATGTTGAAAAAGGCTGGCTGCCTCGATTTACATTACAAAGTTCAGGTTTGTTTATATTATTAATAAATTTAGATTGAACTATTACGTATGTTAACTTGCGATATGCGATACTATTAACTGTGATTGCATTATTCGTAAGTTGAGGAGTTCTATGTAGCTAGTTTCGGTGTGATGTTGTTCAATTTGAAATAGAATTTTACAAGTTGGAATTAATTTTACGGTCTTTGTCTTGTAGTGTAAAAAGCAAACTATGTAATAATAAAAACTTAAAGCTGAGTGCATGCTGACTTTAATATTGCAGATGTTTTTTAATAATTTACATAATTAAGTTAGTATTATAATATTAATCAATGATTGTCCAATGTTATGATCTAGATTCTTTATTATATTCGTATATATAATTATAAATTTATGTATTAAATATTGTTGTTTTAACAGGAATGCATAAATACAACGAAAGATTGGAGAAAATGCCAGACAGAAGTCAATGATTTTAGATTGTGCATCACAAAACACAAGCAAGACGAAATGGCTAGGTTGAAAAGTTAATTTATTCTGGGATGTTGCATTGAATGTAGAAAATAGAGTGTATGATTTTTATTTATGTTTGTTATTAAAATAAGTGTAAATAACGAACTGTTTTATTGCAATATTCTTTTTTATTTGTATAGTTAGGTACCCTGTTTGGGTATCATTACTTAATATGATATAAACACATAATAATGTATTTGATACTCTGGACAATTTGTTACTATTTATTTCACAATAGAAAACAAAATTGCATAAACTTTATGTAATAAAAAAAAAAACATTTTTTTTTAAACAAATTCGTTTTTTGCTGAGCTATTGTTACAGAAACGGGACAAACCTGATTCATTCTTAGTCATACTTTTAAGACATCAATTTTTGTATTGAAATACAACAATGTTAACCATTTATCATCAATAATTTAGAAAATACCTTTCTATTTTTATTTGGTATTTTTTTTCAAATAATTTAAAACAATATATACATTTGAGTAATTGTTATATTTTAAAAATATATAATAGTATAAATTAAAAATACAATAATTATTCATATAATTTATTTTACAGGTAAAACGTCTCCCCAATTACTTGATCTAGCACATCTGTATGTTGTTTGGTCGTACTTTCCTTTAGAAAATATAATTTCTTTTAACTCCCCTTGAGCTGTACATAATCTACATATTGTGTGACCGGATCTGACGATAGGAGCTCTGACTATTCTCGGCCACTGTGGATCATCGGACGGTCTTTCACCTTTCCTTAGTATAACATATGAATACAAATCAGCAATCACTTCATTCTTAGAAGAAAATCCTAATGTTTCATACTTCATTAGAAAATTACATGGTGTGTGTTGTTCTAAATACCGAGGACAGACATTGTCGTTAGGACATGGTGCAAATGCATATCCTTTATTATTTTTTGTGGAATTTAAGACAAATTCTCTAGCTTCGTTGACAACTCTGAACCCTGCATTGGACCCGTGTTCGACAATTATTAAGAAATCCTCAGTTTTATTCCATAATTTCTGTATCGTCTCTAATCGACTTTTCATACTAGGCATTTCGAATAATGAGAAAGCAGATAGAACAATGTTGTATTTCAAATCCGTTGATGCTGGTAAAAATTGTCGCTGAAAATATGCTTTGAACGGCATTGCGACATTGTCTCTACCCTGGCATAGGATGAGACGAGCTATATCATTCATGTGTGTTGATGTATCAACTGTGAAATATTCAAAGATATCATCTTTCCAATATGTGTTCACTGCCCACGTGCCTGTTCCAACACCAGAGCCAAAGTCAAAGAAACTTCTCGGCTTGTAATCCGGTAACCGTCTTTTTATCTCATCGAATATTCGTACCAGGATCGCATATTCGGGAGCAGCCCTGGCCATCAAGTACTGTAAACTAGTGGGTTTATCGTACGAAATGTTACCCCAACGATACACATTTTTCTTTAAAATGTTGAAAACTGTTGTATTTATTTTCCTAGTTTGCGTTTCGATTTCCTCTTGTGTCAATTCCTTGTCGTTATTTGATATAACTTTGGTGGATACGTTCTTGTGGAGTTGAGCTGCTTTAGTTCTTATTTCGTTATCTTCCGGTGGAAGTAACCGCGAATGTAGGTAATTGTTTAACTTTAAGCTGTCTTCGTGATATGTTTTTGCATCTGAATCTTGTAAAATAATTTTTATAGCATTCTGAATGTCGGGGGGAATCGAGGCAACTTTGACTTGGGATCTGCCTGGATGATTTCGCGGTTTGAATTGCTTTGTTTCGAAATTTTCGCGAAGACTCGCATCGATTTCTATTCTGGTCGAATAGTTCGCGTACATCGCAGATAAAGGTGTAAATCTTATTTTTCTAAACATAATGTTCATTTCTATTTTATAACCTTAAAATTTTCGAAAATAATAACAAAGTATTTTGACAGCTAAATTTTTAATCAAGTTTTGAAATAAAGACTAAGAACTTACTGTATACAGCCTATCAATATAGAATGTTGAATTATGCTAAAAAAGAAAATTATAAAAAATGTATAATATTATTAAAATTATTAGTCCAGTCATTTTAGGTTTTATCTGCGGAAAAATTCCTAGTGAGCTGAATTTTTTTATACACCTTTAAAAAAAAGTTATAAAAGTCAAAAGGTCGCGAAAATCAGTTTTTCGCAAATATCTCGCGATCTATTGCTCAGAAGTCAATTATAAAAATTGTTTGTCGTGAAATTATCCACAAAAATTTCTTTTGCGTTTTTCTGTAGAATTAACCGTTTTCGGAATAGAACACCGAGAAAGCGACTATATTATAACGATGTCCTTACCACCTCCGATATAGAATGCAGGGCGCGTTTTTTTTACATGGTTTCCCCCGCAGCATAATCCATTATATGTTATAAAAGGTTTTCTTTATTTACAAGTGAATACTTTTTTATTTGTATAAAGCAAAGTACAGAAAAATTAACTGTAGTATATAACTTTAACTTTATATAACTTTAGTTAATAACTATTGTGAATATCTTCAATTTCTGTGTCATCATCAGTTGCTGACAAAACGTCGAGTGGACTTAAATCCTATATTTAAATCAACATCTTCATCGTTGGTTGACTCTGCGTTTAAGCATGACTGGCCACGGCAATGTCTACAAACTTTTGCATCTTAATCCAATTTTTCTGTATCCACATTTGTCGCTGCAACCTTTTATTATAACTGTTAGGAATATATCATTAAAGTAATTAATACTGTATTTTGTCTATGGTAGCTCGTTGATCAGTTAGCTATTATTATATATCGGCAGTACGCACCCTCCCTCTCTCTAGGATAGATTGCTCGTCTTTACTCTCAGAAATATATTCATAATTACGAATAAACTAGTAACTAGAAGAGAGTGTCATTTATCAAAATCGGCACACGCGTTTCGTCGCAATAGTGCCACAAAAGTACAAACCCACATACACAGGCTAATAAACACATTACCCTCCTTTGCGTCGCGCAGTTAAAACACACACAACGAATTGCGAACCTCGTACTTTTTAAAATTCTTTAGATAAGATTATTAATAAAAATTTCGTCATATTAAATTTTTCCTTTACATAGCCATGTTAAAATCAGTATTGGTTTATGATTACACGTCAGTAATTAATTGTTTCATCATGCCGATATTTTTAACCTGAAAACTATATTTAACCGTTGACAAACGATACACCGCTTTGTCTTTGCCTGAATACTTTTTTAAAAAAGCAACTACCCAAAAAGTTGGAGGAAGTGCACGTTGCATAATAAATATAATAACTATGAAGAAATAAACCGACTTCAAAAACAACATATGCAGTTTCGTTTGTTTAGATAAATAATTTTAGTTATTTTGATTTAAAAATACTGAACCTATTTCGATACAATCTGAGTCCACTCTGTCAAATAAAAAAAAAGACTTTTTAAAATCGATTAAGAAATGACGGAGTTACGGTTTGAGATATCTTTATTAATATTTCTCACAAGAATAAAATTCACTTAGGAGAAAAATAAGGTACATTAAAATTTGTTTACATAATGGCTAGTGTTAACAGAAACAGAGGGTAAAATTAAAAAGTTATTCATAGCAAGACAACAAACATCACAGAGTGAGCGTAACTGGAAGTGTCTTTTTATTTTGAAGATTTTATTAGTATATTATTATTTGTTTTGTTTTAAAATATGGAATTTTAAAAGTCTTTTATATGTAGACAATGATTTAGCATGTTTTATATCTGTTGGGAGTTTATTGTACAACTGAGCACCTTGATACATTAAAGTTTTTTTTCCGTAATTAGTTCGTGGGGCATATAGATTTATGTCATTTGCTCGTCGTAACATTTTTGTTTGGATTTGGTGTTTTTTTGTAAAAGTTATTTGGGAGTGGATGTCTTTATTTAGAATTTTCCTTATTAGTAGGCAAGTCTTGTAAATATACGTTTGTGAAATAGTCATTAGGTTTAAGTCTTTATAAATTTTTGGGAGGACGTTAAAAAATCATAATTGAATAGAACTTTAATTAATTTAGTTCTGAGGTAACAAACATTAATAATAAAAAAATAAAATCCTTTTTTTACGAAATATACGAATAGTGACGTTATGTTTTTTGTACGTAATTTACCAACAATAATTTTGATAACTCCTTTTGTTTCTACAAGAGTGACCGTTACCAAGATATTTGTTGAATGTGTAGTTCACTTTAGGGAAATATAGATGGCACTGAACAAATAATTAATATTTCTGAATCACGCTGTCTAGGTATTTTTCTAATAATATATAGCATATGTGAACATTAATATTTACCGTGGTACGTTCGTAATATAAACTTACATTAGGACTTCAGACTAGATTCGATCGCCAAACATTTCAAAATGCTGCTTACTACTTCGAGAAAGCTAGCCGCCACCCGAACCTCCTCATTAAAGTAGTCTTGGGCCTAACCGGTCACCACAGAGAGTGCTCAATTTAGTTCATAATCCAAGGATGAACTAGTTCGCTCTATTAGTTCATTAGTTCTTTTTTTGAAATAATTTAATAAGAACAATAAATAAAGAAAAAAATATAGTTATGATTATTTAGGTAAAAGAGAAAAATTTTAATTTTAATTCAACTTACCGTAAAATAAGACATAAATCGTATTAGTATTTTGTTTAATAATTAGCCAGCAATACTTCAGTTGACGATTGTTATGATTTCATATGATTTGATAAAATTTCAACCATGGGGATGTGAAGTTGTTTAGTATCGATATCGAAATATCAAGGCGCGTACAAAAAAAGTAAAAAACTCGGTTGGTCACATAGCGCCACTGTCTAGTAAAGTGGACGCTAAAAGAAATATAAAAAGAACTAAGAGCGGGATTTTCAATGAACTAGTTCGCATAGTTCACCTAAAGGAGCGCTCTTCCCACCTAGGTCGTTCGCGAACTACCCAAGCCTACATTAAAGAGGCTAGCGATTAATCCGGTAAACTTACCGACAAGACTTAGACGTCCCATGACCGAACCCTACGATAGGATAACCCTAAACCCTGGCCAATGCGTCATTCTTAGGGACAAACACACATCCACACACACGCCGTCTCCGCCGGCGGAGACGAGGTCCTCGTATTGCGGCTCGGGCGCGCTTAGGCGCGTCGTGAGACCGTCACCCTCAAAATCTGCGTTCCGCATAGCGTCATCCTCCACACCGACGACGTTCTAAGCCGAGTAGCGATGACACCCTTAGACATGGACGTCCATTCTGAACTCCAACGGGGGCTCCCAATTTCAAGGCCGAGTCTCAGTAACCCCCCCGGTGGTACTGTCAAGGCCAGTAGGGCCAACAGCAATACACATTCAGAAAAAAAATTTGATCCCATTTTAAATACAGAATAAATTTCGAAGAATTGTGGTTTAATTCATTATTTGTAAATTCGGGCGTATTCAATATTCGAGAAACGATTTGATATTTTGTTTCGAATCACAATTGAAAAGTTCATTGCAACAATTCAATATTCTCTATTTTTTTAGGGTAAAATATCTTTATTTTATGTATTATTTTTACTGAGTGATTTTTTAATTAGGAGTGGATAGCTAAATCCGAAACTATAAGTAATAGCGAAAAAATAGTAGGATTCACGGGGCCGATTTTAATGAAAACTAATACTGTGTCATTAGTTTCTTGCTAGTATGTTTCTAGCCACATCGAACCGAGATTATCGAGCCGCAGATTTCGAAATAAATACTCACTTATATTATTGCATAATCTGATAGTGTCTAAACAGTGTCACTGATAAACAATGATAGTTGGACTCTGATAAGCAAAACTAAGTTAAGCCACACGAACTTCATTTTGAGAAAATGGCGTGTAAAGATGCCAAACCCATTCTTAATACATTTGTTTGAATAAGTATTAATCCAAATTTTCTTTTATTTTTTGATAAAAATTATAATGAATTAAAAGCAGGTTGATATATTTAATATATTATGTAATAAAAAGTTTTTTAAATGTATGAAATTATTGTATAAATTACAAACTATGGAACGAACTTGAAATTCGAAACAATTAATTAGGAAACTTTTTTTTGTACTTATTTAGTTTGTAAGACTTTATTTTTTATTGAACAATGTTAAATGGGTGATGCAGTATCAGATACATCAATATCTCCGAAATTCACTTTTTGTTGGTTGACACATTATTGCTTATCAGCATCCAGTTATAAGTAAATTTTACGTATATTATATATGGACGCTGATAAGCAATACTGTGTCAAGCCACACGGACTTTATTTTGAGAAAATGGCGTCCAAACATGTCAAACTTATTCTTAATAAATGTTTTTGAAGAAGTATATATATATATATATCCATCTTTTCTTTTTTACTTTGATAAATAGTATAATGAAATAAAAACAAAATGGTATATTAAAAAGTTTTATTTAATATAAGATTAAGAAATTTTTTTCTGTACTTATTTGTTTCAGATGACTTGAAATAATTTCGAATAATGTTAAATACGTAATGCATTATTAGAATCTATCAATATCACTAAATTTGGCTTTTTGTGGGTGGACAATTGCTTATCAGTATCCATATATCATTGCTTATAACTATAAACTTTTGGTAAAAAGTGACAAGGCTTATTTTTTTTTTATTTAATGAGAAAAACACGTCTAAAAAGTATATTTCCGATCTAATTCCAACATTGAACTATTAAATTATTTACATATATTATAATTAAAAAGAGCAAATATTATAATTAAATATAAAACTGATGATTTCTTCTTTTAATATGTTAATGATTGTATACAGTTGCGTTTAATCTCGTGAAGATCCCCTACTAAGGTGATTTTTAATAAAATAATTTCATTTTTATTAATTACATTTTTAAATCTCTGGAGCCGTATTGGGGTGTCTTTTTTGAAAATAAAAAGAACTGTATTAAACCATAATATTAATGTATTTAATATGAATAAAAATTACAAAAGACTTGGCTGTGCGGTGTAATACCTTTGCCTTTTCCCTCTAAGGAAAGAAAAAAGCGAAAAAAATAAATTAATTAATGAATGCGATTTCTTTTTTTTTTATAGTTCTACGAGCGACAGCAACTATTCATCATCAGGTATATTCGTTTGCTTCCTACATCTTTAAAAAAATTGTAACTTTAATTCGAAAATTTGCTGGTGAAAATTTTCCTCTAGATACTTTTAGTGTCAGTTTCATAACAATATATTCGAAATATCTATTAGGCGAGAAGATTTACCTAACCTATTTGCTTATTGCTTTACACCCGGAAAAATTTATTGCCAGTGTCTTATTTTTGATATTTACAGCTTTCGTAGCTACTAACGGTCGGTCTGTTACCAGGTTACAGAGTTGTTTTATAACGCTCTCGACAGTAAAACTTACAAATGTATTCCTTTTCTTACAAACAAGTATTATAAAAAGTATTTAAGAAAAATAAATTATTCTCAAGTCTATACTAATATTATAAAGCTGATGAGTTTGTTTGTTTGATCGCCCTAATCTCAGTAACTATGGTTCGAATTGAAAAATTGTTTTTGTGTAAGATAGTTTATTTATTGAGGAAGGCTATATTACATCAGGCTACGACTCATAAGAGCGAAGCAGTAACCTTAAACACGAGTGAAACCGAGGACAGCTAGTAGATTTATATGTATTAAGCATGAAAAAATAATGCGTTCATGACTATTTTAATAATATGTAGTAAATAATTCTATAAAGTATAGTTATTTAGTATTTTTTCCTTTTTTAATTATTATCATCTAAAAAAAAAGAGATTTTTCCTTAGACTATTATAACGTCTAAGTATATTGTATTTTTATCCTTCAAATATCTATTTTTACATCGATGTTATTGTAAAAGCAATCATCTATAAGCGATGTCATTTTGAAATATAATTACTTGTGTAATGGATTAAAATCGCATTAATTAGTTATATTTATAATTTCGAATACTTAAGTGATCGTAGTCACAGACCTTACATTTCAGTAAATGATTAAAATTTGTTTAAAATAGCTAAACTTTGTATAATAATATATATTTTTCTATTATTATAAATGGAAATATTTGTGATATAAATGGATGATTAGTAATATAGCCTATACATCAGAATATCATATAGGAAATTATAATAACCATTTATACAAATATTCAACAAAGTAAATCAGACAAATTATAACGATGAGTCTCTAGTAAAGCAAAATGGCGAGTGGCTGTTAGTTTAAAAACTCCTAGGCTATTTTACTTTTATGAATATATCACTATAAGGCGATGTATCAGCAATGCGAATATAATGACGACCTAATATCATATATCACACGAGGTTATCTCTGATGGTAAAAAAAGTAAAATGACTTGTTTGTGTACATGAAAAATGTGAACATGAATGTGAAATAAATTTTCTTTCCACCTGATAATAACTTTATTTAGACAAAGACTAGCTTTTCATTCCAAATTAATTCCTAATATTAGCGTAGAAAAATAAATGTTTAAGTTTTTTTTAATGTATTCGCGACTGTCGGTTAACTTACATAAACTAATATTCCTTAATTGTATTAATTTGGAAATATTATAGACTCTAATTTTAAATCTAGTAGAATATATTTATACAAAAGGCAAGTTATATATATATTTTATTTGGTCGAATTTTGCTATCTCCATGGTGTACAATTGAATTTCATACAGGTATATCGTAACCTTTTATTAAAAGAGAAAGCGTTTGCTTTATAGTAGGATATTTCCTGTCTGTTACAGCCATATTTTTAGTAAAATCCAAACTGTACGTCACACGCGATCATACGAATTTGGGAATTACTATAATAGGATTCAGACCGCAATGTTTGTTCAAAAGGAAAATTTGCTATGACTTATTATCCTTGTACATTAAAACGTCATCATATTGAAAACAGGTTAATTAGGTTGACTGCTGAATAATGATTGTTTTTATATAATAATAATGAATAAGCTATTCTTAATTTTCTCTATTAAAAGTTGACTTAGTTCAAATTTCGAGGGTAAGCAATTTAATTAAAAATAATTATTGAAATAGGCTTATGATTGGCGAAGATATCGCATTATGGTAAAAACAATGTAATGATAATAAATAAATTATTTACAAAAAGAAAAACTAAAATATTTAAAATCGTTTTAATTAATGAACCTTTATTGAAGTCAGTTATAAATCACACTAGCAAAAAATATGTTTTTATTTATAAATTTTATGAAAAATCGTAACCAAAATTTACATATGTAATTCTTGCTTTATTAACGGGAAAGTTGGAAAATTGTTTTTTACTCTCCCACATAAAAAATACTGAACAGATTTTAATGAAACTTTAAAGTAATATAAGTCTATCAGAAAAACACGTAGGCTTCTTTGTAAGGTTCCGTACCAGAAGAAATCCTATTAGTATGCCTCTGTTGTGCGTCTGTCTGTCTGTGACCATGTGTCTCCTGAACCGTAATAATAAATCAAAATCAAAATCAAAAATACTTTATTCAAGTAGGCTTTTAAAAGCACTTTTGAATCGTCAAAACAAATAAAAGTTGCTTAAATAAATGAAAAGCTACTACCGGTTCGGAATGTAGATTCTACCGAGAAGAACCGGCAAAAAACTCGATAGGTACTCTTTTAAAATTATCTTTTAAATATTACAAATGTGTATATTAAACATCCTTTATGAAATCCAGCTATACTAAATCCATACCTTATTATCATCAATATAATCTTGTACAGAATAATATGCTTTAGCTATCAAAGACTTTTTAATAAACAATTTAAACTTATTTATTGATAATTGCAAAAATTTCTGGGGTATTTTGTTATAAAAATGTTCACCTTGCCCCAGAAAGGAAACATTTACTTTGCGAAGTCAAAAGTTTGGTGTTATGAGTTTATTCTTCTTGTGTTAATACAATGCAAGTCACTATTTTTCTCAAACAAATCACTATTATTGTGGATATGTATAATATTGTTATAAATATATTGTGACGCAACCGTTAGTATACCTATTTTACTAAAAACATCTGGAAGGGATTCCCGAGCTCCTAAATTATAAATACTACGAATAGCTCTTTTTTGCAAAATAAAAACTGTATTAATATCCGAAGCGCTACCCCATAGCATCAAACCATAGGAGATGATACTATGAAAATAACCAAAATATACTAATCCAGCTGTATCAACGTCGGTTAGTTGACGAACTTTCCTAACCGCGTATGCTGCGGAGCTGAGTCTTCCCGTAAGAGATGACAAATGGGAATTCCACTGAAGCTTCGTATCCAAAGTTATTCCCAGGAATACTGTTGTGTCACTAACATCAAGGATCTCATTATTCAATACTAGATTATAGTTATGTTAGTTATGTTGTTACGTTAGGTAAAGTAAATACCACACATTTCGTTTTTTTTAGCATTTAAATTAGATTATTAGTTGCAAACCAACCATGTATCAATGATAATGCATTGTATGAATATGTCATAATTAGTTCTATTTCTGTCAACTTTGAAAATAAGTGAAGTATCGTCAGCAAACAATACAATGTCACAAACACCTTTAACAAATAATGGAAGATCGTTGATATATATTAAAAATAATAAAGGACCTAAAATTGATCCCTGTGGAACACCCATTTTTAAGACAGATCCAGATGACTTCATTCCATTTATAGAAACATGTTGAACTCTTTGAGACAGGTACGAAGCAATAAGATCAAGAGCCTTCCCTTTAACTCCGTAATATTCTAGCTTACATAATAGCGTTTCATGTTCCACACAGTCAAATGCTTTAGATAAATCACAAAATACACCAATAGCATTCTGTGATTTCTCCCAAGCACCATATATGTGTTTAAGTAGCGCCATGCCTGCATCCGTTGTAGAACGACTTTTTGTAAAACCGTATTGTTCCCTATGAAAAATACCATTTACATTACAATGAATAAGGATTTGATTTAAAATAATTTTTTTCGAAAATTTTACTTAATGAAGGTAGTATAGAAATGGGCCTATAATTGCTGGGATCATCTTTGTTTCCTTTTAAAAATTGGTAATATTTTGCTACATTTTAATAGAACTGGAAATGAACCCGTATCAAGACATTTATTAAACATGAGCTCTATATAAATAGATACACATTTTCACATCATTTGTATTTCTGTCGCCGCCATAATTACTAACATAAATACAATTTAAGAGTCTCTTTTGTTTCTCTTGTAAAATTACTTTAAAAAAAAGTAATGCTATATGGATACTGACAAGCAATACTGTGTCAAGCCACACGGACTTCATTTTGAGAAAATGGCGTTTAAAGATGTCAAACCTATTTTTAATGAATTTGTTTGTCATATGCAATTGTATAATGGTACAGAACCTTTTATGTGCGAGATCGACTCACACTTGACCGGTTTTATCAACATACGAAGCGAGTTATATTTTGACGCATTAGCGTAATTCGTTTTTCCATCATAGTTAAGTAGAAACTCGACCGCGAACCAGTAGTAGGGGATCGCTGGCACCGTTATGACCTAAGAACGAATTAACTCGTTCAGACTTCAGTGCGATTTTAATACTAACATGAATAGGATGAAAGTGCTTGTTTTTTTATTATTATTTGTTTTAAAAATCTGCGACGAAGTCAATGGCGGTAAAGTATATTTCATTATTATTAACACAGTTGCTGTATTGACTGATGGGTGGCCATCTTGGTTTTACGTTCAATGACACCTTTTCTTAAGTAGGTTTTCCGCGCGGTTTTGCTTGTGTAGATTTTATTTAAAAATAATACGCATATATACATACGTAAAATATAGGCTGTGACTATCTAAAATAATGAACGTGTTGTGGATCCGAATTATACATATCTACAATTTTCGCACTCTCTTTATTAAATTAGTATAGATTATTATTATTATTATTGATATTAGAATATTATGTGCACCAAGGAAAACCGATGTTTACTAAAGTAAGCTCCTGTCGGTTTATGATCGCCTGGTACTTTTAATACAATTAACTAGCTGTCCATCGCGGTTTCACTCGTGTTTGTGTGTGTGTGGTTCACTTCTATGAGTCGTACCGTGATGCAATATAGCCTATAACCTTCCTCAATAAACGGGTTAACCACCGATAAACAAATTTTTCATATTGCACATCTTATCTCTTTATAATATTATTTGTAGATTAAAAAAACTCAATTTACAAATGAAATGTAATTAACCTTTTTTATTTAATTTCAACATACATAGTTTTTTATCTTATCTGTGATAATTGTTCATGTCCTAATTATTTTAGCTATAAGAAAATATTAACTGTTTTGCGTTGAGCATAAAAATTGATTTAAAATAAATTATTGTTAAATTATAAATCCATTAGTATTTAAATAATGATGGAAAATCTTGATGTTATTTTTTTTTAATTTTCCTATTAAGGTAAAGAAATATTAGAAAAACATTTTAATTTTTGCTAAATTTGTTTGTACGTTCTTATGTAGAGGCTAATTTCTAAAACTACTCATCCGATATGAAAAAAACTCCAACTTCAATTCAACTCTTTATTTAATTGAAAGGAATTGAAGAAAATTTTCTTTTAATTAGATAGCTCCTTTATCGCGTAAGGTAATAAGCTACATTACATCACGCTAACTGATATGACAAACTTGTAAATTGACGATTCGAAAGAACTTATAAAAGCCTAATTGAGTTGAGTATATTTTGAGTTTGAGATGGTCTATCACACTACGACTCATAGGAGCAAAGCTATGACTATAAACACCATTGATACGACGATTGGTAAACTAAACAAATATATTGGATTTAAATAATTATTTTACTAATAGAAAGCTACCTAACTCCAGATGATTAAAAGTATTCTATAAATGCAAAAGTAACTCCGTCTATGTTACGTTTTTACGCCTAAACGGCTGAATTAATTTCAATGAATTTTGGTATTAAAATAGATTGGACTTTTTAGAAAGACATAGGTAACATTTTGACGTGAAAATAAAATATCAAGGGGGTGAAATAGGGGATGAAGTATTGTAGACGGAATCGCACAAACCTTGTGTATAATGATGTGTATAAAAATGGTAATTAAGACATGACGTTAAACCACAAAGGCCTTTGTTTGATCAATATTTGAGTTAATTTATTCTTGCGTTTTGTATTTGCTTGTGTGATATCATTATTTTTAACTTATAGTTAGATATTTTTAAACAGACAGTAATGGCTATTAAGTTCATACTATTTGACGTTAAAAATCTGTACCCATTTCGAATTTTGACAAGCTTTATTGACCCATGGAAATTCTCGCCTGGTATTTTCAATCGCTAATTTCTAGGCAACGTCGTCCAAAGTGGTCAGCGTTCTGAGTGTCAAAATCCGTAATTTCTTATCATAGCAGACTTTCCAGCAATTACTAAAAATGAAGAATCACAATTTTATCGTTTCTTTCTCTATTAAAAACTTAAAAAACAAACCGACTTTGAACACGAAACAAGCAAACTAAAAATAAAAAAATAAATATTTTTTTCAATACTTTGTATTTCGAAATCGGCAAGAAAAATATTTTACATTTTACTTTGAGTAATCCTACGTAACCCTTGAAACGCATGTTATTAAGTATTACCGGTGGCCATCTGTGGTCTTCATCATCAGTTCCACTTCACCTAATATAAGCCATAAGAGCAAAAACATGAATTACACCAAAATCGGTATAGTACACCATATATTTGAAGAGTTCTTGATTTCACCATAATCCCATCCTCACGACGATGGGACCAATTTGGAAGTATACCCTTTAAAGAATAATAAAAAGTATAAATTCCATGAAAGGTTCGATTTAAAAATAACGAGCAAGATATGATGAAATTTTATTATTATTTGATTTTATAAAAATATATTTTATTACGTTATGACAACTTAAATTTTATAATTTTTTTCAGGTTGCAATTTATCAATTAAAAATGACTTAGCATCGCCGTCGCCAGTCTATTTGCACAATGGCGGCTTTTTGGCGCCAACCAACGCGTCGGGCGACATCTTGTTGCGTCGCTCCGAAACAATACGCATGGCTTGCCCGGGTGACAAGAGATTTCTTGTTTTGGGAAAGGATAAATTGGGACTTGAATTTTTTGTGAGTAAATTTTTCTATTTTGATAGAAAGTAGGTTGGCTGGCAGAAAATGTTGTAGTAGCGTTAAGTCCGCCCTTTGTACACTGTTATCTTTGTGCAATAAAGAATAATAAAAAAAAAAGTATAATTAATTTATAACAGATTGGCTAGTAAAAAGTTTTAACTAATAATGCGTTTTTCAAATATATGGTATTATTACATAATCCAAAATATGGAACTTTTTTCGTAGTTATTTAGTTCAGATGATTTGAAAAGTTTTTGGATAAATAAGTAATGCGTTATCAGAATACATCAATATCCTTAATTATGACGTTTTGTGTGTTGGCACATTATTAATTATCATCATCCATATATAAGTTACGAGTGTAAAACTTACATGTGTAATTCTTGACTTCACAGTTATTTTTGTATGCAAAAGGTTATTTTTTGTCATTTGAGCGAAAAATTATCTTCAAATGAAGATATTTCATACCTTTATCATCACGTGTGTATCAAACAATATTTTTAAAAGAGTAACTACTGAGTTTCTCGCCGGCTCTCCTCAGTAGAGTCCACACTCCGGCGGTAGGTTCACGTGGAACTGACATCACTTTGTAAATTGACGACTCGAAAGAGCTTGTAAAGGCCTATTTGAATAAAATATACATATTTTGAGCTTGGAGTTCAAGTTTTTATTTTACTATGAAATATAGGCTTTGATCAATACCACTGGAAATAACGAAAGGAACTCTTTCTTGTCTATATATAAAAAAATAGTTTGTTTGTGTCCTTAAAATTTTTCTACGAAAACAATTATTGATATAATCAAATAGAGTTTTGTGATTGAATAGATACAATTTTTACTCTTTCAGGATGTCAAATGCGTTAGGAGTCAAACATTTCGTGCAACTAAATCTCCTTGGGTGGGTAATGTTAGCGAAGTGAAGTGCAACGCGGCGCCCTGGTTCACCACTGAAGAGGTTGGCAGTTGCTTTAATGGATATACACTATATAAGTATGAATATGTTGAATTTCTTCTTAAGAACACTTTATAATCCGAGATCCCTTTAAAAATTTCCTAAACATGTATTATTTATTCAAAATATTTACATTTTTTAATATTTCATATAAGAATATTTCATATATAGGAGAGACGACCGCTCTGATTTAGTGGTACTGAATGTACCTTTAACACCAACACTCGTGAGTTTGATCCCCGCACGGGGATAATTTTTTGTTCCTAGGTCTGGGTCCTTATGAGTCTCCCCACCGTGTCTCCGAGAGTACGTAAAGCTGGCTCGGTTTTTATCACAATCACTTGATAATAATTGTTACTCTTAGTAGGGTTAGTCTAAATAGTTACTGACTTGCCTTCAGGGGTTTCAGAGGTCATAGGGCAAACGCTCTGTGTAAAAATCAGTAACTTGCCAATAACTGAACTAGAGTAATTGGCAGACCCTAACATAACCAAGAAAAAATTAGTTAAATGACAAAAATTAGTATGATAACTTCACAATCATTTTTTGCGTTAATCTTTTCAATGTCCCTTAAGTCATTTATGATCCATATCGATTGATTTACATTTGCGTCTGCTTCAGGAACTTCGTGTTAATATATATAATAATCAATTTCAGAGTGGGATATAAAATAGACAATATATTTTACACAGTATACGAAGCTTGTTTCAACAAGCACCTCGTGCACACGCTATATGTAAAGCATCAGTTACAGTTAAACAGCCCTCTATTACAACGCGGCCGCAGACCGAACTTTATTGGTAAATATAATTTTATAGTTATTTT
Organism: Hypolimnas misippus; assembly: GCA_037950945.1. NCBI lineage: Eukaryota > Metazoa > Arthropoda > Insecta > Lepidoptera > Nymphalidae > Hypolimnas > Hypolimnas misippus. The sequence continues at coordinate 6,592,736 of JBBEEQ010000002.1, forward strand.
TTTAACGGAATTCTAGAAAAAGAGTTTCTTAATTCGTCGGAGACTTTTTATGTGTGTTCTCTGATTGCTTTAAATTGGCTGGATTTGGTTAATTCTTTTGTTTGTTATATTTGTTTTTAAAATCAAAACAACTGAAACTTGTATATTATTACAGTATAAAAAATACATATTTTACTTTTAAAGTCGGTTCCCTTGTTTTTGTAACGTAAGTAAACTCACAGACGGACATATTAAGTGGTCACCCGTAAATGGACATTTGCAGTACCAGAGACACAAATAAGTTGCCGAATTGAAACGGGATGAGAGATGTAGGGAATAGGACGTAAGTAAAGGAAAGGGAGACTGACTAGTTAAAAAAATTATACGTTGGATCTCGTAACCTTATACAAAAAAACTAATTCAGTTTTGGTAAACGTTGCTAAAAAGTCCAATAGATGCTCATTTGACTGCATATTTTTAATTTTTTTTAAACAAAATTTTCATTAATGCGAGTGAAGCCGTTAGCAATAGCTAGTAGACAATATAACACATTTATTTAAAATTTTTTCTTAATATTTAGCAGATCTATATAAAGAATCATGTTTTTTTCCAGAGGGCAGCTTATTTGGTAAAGTTAAAATATCGAAAATGTACGAAATGGTGCATCAGAAGAAAAGAATCAAAGAAGTGTTCGGAAATGGGATGGAAGACGAGTATATTACTAAAAATCAGGTGATTTTATGTTTTCTTAATTTTGATAATAATATACTAATAGCGGTAGACACGAGCAACAATAACTCCTATGTTCTCACTTGGGTTCTAGTCTTTAGTTTGCTTATAATATGAATATATTTGGACGATAAGCAATACTGTGTCAAGCCACATGGACTTCGTTTTAAGAAAATGGCGTCTAAAAATGTCAAACCTATATTTCATAAATTTGTTTGAAGACGTATAAATTCATCTTTTCTTTTGTATTTCGATAAAATTTATAGTGAACTAAAAGCATATATATTTATTTAATATGTTATCTAATAATAAGTTTTGAAATATTTGAGATTGAACGCACCTGAAATTCGAAACATTGAGTTAAGAAACTTATACTATACTTATTTAGTTTAGATGACTTGAATTTTTTTTAATAATGTTAAATGGGTGACGTAGTATCAAAATACACCAATATCATCATTTATAAGAGCAACGAGCTATATAATAAACTACAGCACGAGAAGAATTCTAAATGAATTATAAAAAAGAATAAGTAAATAATATGAATAAACTAGATGGTGCTCGCAACTTCGTCTACGATGTCTGTGATGCCTACGTCATAATATGCATGCAAAGTCTCAGCCCGATCGCTTTAAAATTAACAAAGTTTCAAACTTCATACAAACTTTCATCCCCTATTTTATCCTCTTGGGGGTAGAATTAAACAAAATCCTTTCTTAGCGGATGCCTACGTCATAACATCTACCTGCATGCCAAATTTCAGTCCGATCCATCCAGAGGTTTGGGCTGTGCGTTGATAGATCACTATGTCACTCAGTTGGTCAGCTTTGAGTTATATATTTATATATAGTATATTTTCATATAGTATTCATATGTTTTTTTTATGTACAATACCTTAGAACGCGCGTCATTTCTTAACCTGTTTTGAAAATTATTTCTTATTTCAAGTATACCCTATACTTCCAGATTGATTAAAATTTTTATTTCAATCTGTTTATAAGTTTGGTTTTAAAATCAAAATAAGTATATAAGTAAGTCGGTTGCTTTTTTAAAAGTTATTATCATTATTTGGATGCTGATAAGCAATTATGTGTCAACCCACAAAAAGTCAAAGTTGGAGATGTTGATGTATTCTGATCGTCACGTATTTACATTTAAATTTTTGAAGTGATCTAATTTAATATTTCACGTTCCATATTTTGCAATATGCAATAATATCATTTTGAAAAACTCATTATTATACCAATCTGCTTTTAATTAATTATACCATCTATCGAATTTGAAAATAAAAGATAGATATATTCTTCTTCAAACAAATTTATAACGAATAGGTTTGATATTCAGACGCAGTTTTCTCAAAATGTAATCCGTGTGGCTTGACACAGTATTGCTTATCAGCGTCCATTAATCCCGCTAGTTCCTAAGTCGTGGTCACCTCGCGCCGCGTGCGGACTTCCCCCAGTACGTCGCGCAGCGCGCCTCGTTCTCGTACGTGAACGCCGCGCCGCAGTGGATGCGCGGCAACGCCGGCGACTGGGCCGCTTTGGAGGACGTTAGTATAACTTTGTATACAGTATATTTAGATTTTAGGGATTCAATGTGTCATATTCTTAAAATATAATATGGTACCAACGATTGTTTTGTTATTAGAAAATTTTTCAATATAATTAATGATTTTTGACAGACACGTTGGCGCAGTCGTCACTACAACCGACTAGAGCGCTAACGGTCGGTTCGATCGATCGGTAAACGTCTTTATTGGCCATACGGATGTTTGTCGTGGTCTGGGTGTTTGTGTTTTGTGTGTTTCCGGAACCGACACAAGACTACGAGATCTTAATGGGGGCCGTTTAGTGTGATGCGTTTATTTGTTTATGGTGTGAAATTGGTTGATAAAATAAAATTATAACAATATATGGAATACATTTGAACAAGGACTGTAAACGATGCTTATTATATTAAAAAAAAAACATTCACTAGCGTTTCCAGAGCGATCCCCCTCCCTCTCAAGAAGCTTAAGCATAAATACTTTTTTTATACAAAAAAATTTTGGCAAACGAGCACGCGGGACACCTGACGTTAAGTGATCACCCACCCACCAGATGAGCCGCAAATGCATTGCCAACTTAAAGAAGGATTAATGAATGAAAGGGAACAGTATGTAAGAAAAGGAATGGGGGAGGAGTATAGGCTTCCCTCTCTTTCACTCACTGAACAAAATACTGCTATATCAGCTACATAACACCGATTTTCTGAAAGTTATGGCCGATCCAGAAAAGTTTAACTACTGATGACTTTTACCATCACTTCCAGGCTGTCCGTCGTCGTGCCTTACAGTTAGGGATAACCCTACACGTGTACACGGGGTCGGTTGGTGTCCTCACGCTCGCTGATGCCTCCTCCACACACAGGGAGCTGTATCTTGACGTTGACGAGAACAATAACGAAATTGTGCCCGTGCCATTATATTTATTTAAGGTAATATAATCCTAATACAATTATATTTTTATGTACACAATTTTTGTACGAAAAGTTGAAGGTTAGATTGTTACGCAAAAACTAACAATTCTAAATTTTTAATTTCTGTTTCAACTCATTTTATAGCAATTTACACCTGGTGTGGTTTACGATGTTCAACAATATAATTGATATATGACGGTGATATGCAATACTGTGTTAAGCCACATGGACTTCATTTTGAGAAAATGGTGTCTACGGATACCAAACTTATTCTTAACAAATATGTTTGAAGAAGTAGATATCCATCTTTTCTTTTCTTTTTGAATAAAAGTATAATTAATTATAAGCAGATTGATATATTTAATATATTATTTAATAAAAAGTTTTTCAAATATGGAACGCACTTGGAAATCGAAATAATTAATCAAGAGACTTTTTTCCGTACTTATTAAGTTTATATGACTTGAATTTTTTTAATAATGATAAATAGGTGATGCAGTATCAAAATACATCAATATCTCCGACTTTGATTATTTGTGGGTTGACAAATTATTGCTTTTCAGCAAGTAAAATGCACACACGTACATTGGACTGCTACTGCACTCGATGATCCACACCTCCGTCTCGGGGTACAGAGATTTTCGGTTGGAAAACGGTTTTCCGTTATGAGGCGCGCGCGCGAGCTCAGTCTTTTTTCGAAGTGACAGATGTCAATTCTTTGCATTCGCTCCAAAGTTTTGACAAATACGATGCGCATGACAGCCGGATGGCTGTGTTGCTATTATAGTAATTGCTTTACATAACGATTGTTATGGTACAATTGCGTTTAAATGATGATAATGAAACACATTTCGTGTGGCGAAGGTAAAAAATAAAAGAAAAAATTAATCAATGTCTTTGAAAAAACTTTATTATATTAAATATCATAAAGTTTATTCGGCTAAGATAAATAATACAATAAGTTTATAACAATAATTATCATGCAAGGTTTTAATTATTGTTTTCCTTAGACCATTAAGTCGTTTACTCGACTGTATCATGCGCGAGTTAGGACTCGCCTCGTGTTCAGACCGGCACACTTACGTGAAACGGTAGATGTTACGTTCATATTATTTGACGTTGAAAACCTTTACCTACCCATCTTTAACTTTGACAATATATTTTATACTATATATGTATTATATTTATAATTATTTTTGTATTGTTTTAGGACTAACAATGAAATACACACTATTTTAGGTGTTTTCAAAATTTAGTTAAGGTTGAATTCTCGACCCCACCGATCAATCTCCATCGTGTTTTCTCCATTCCACGTGACATTGGCGAAATAACATGTGTCTAATTGGCACAACTAAAAGCCATATACCAAAGAATTGAATTAAATTAACTTTGACAAGCTAATGAATTCACTTGATGACCCCAAAGTACTCTCCTGTCATACTGTCAACTAGGCAACGTCGTCCAATGGTCATCATACTACTCTCCTGTCATAGTGTCACTGGTTGCTAGGCATCGTCGTCCAATGGTCATCATACTGGGTCCCAAAATCTTACACATCTAAGATATAAAATATTATTTCGTCTTTTTTTCAGGTTGTTCACGATCCCGTAGCGAAAAGTGCAGCAGTATTTATATCAATTAACTCATCCTACTACAACCGCACAATGACGGAGAAACTCACTTTCTGTCAAGACATCTGTGAAGACAACAAACATTATTCCTGGCTAAGATGGCGGTCGAATGACGGCACGCACAGCTTCTGCTGTACTTACGATGATTTTGTTAAAAAATTCGATGTTTTACCTAAATTGAATGTTGAAAAGTTATTTTATTAATAAAATGTGTTTTTTAATAATATTTTTGTTAATTCCTGTAAACAAGACTTAAAAAGAGGAACCGATTTCAAAGATTGAATTTTAAATTTAAAACTAAACCTTTAAACCAATATTGATGAAAAGTTTCGAAAAAAAAAAAACACTATTGTTTTTTCTCATTCAAGCCGTTTACATGTAATTGGTGAGCTAACATTAAAAGACCTTATCCAATCGAGTACCTTCTGTTCGGACTAATAAAACAGCAATTTGACAGATTATAGATTCCCGCGCTACCATAGATCATAGAGAAAAGTATTAATATATTTTATCGTTTTCGAAAGAAACGTTCGTGGTTGTTTCTTAATTCGTGTTTAGTGTCTATTCTTTGGGAACTATATTAGGTAGGGTAAAAATTTTCATAAGAATTCCTGTCGCTTTTATTGACCATAAGGTTTATGCAAAATTTCATTATCTTCTGCTGGAAGTGGGCACGTGAAAGGGGCAATTGCAAAAATTACATCAATAATGAAGCTACCACCGGTTCGGAACGTAGATTCTACCGAGAAGAAACTCGATAGTTACTCTTTTAAAATATTGTCAATACAACACAGTTTTTGATTACAAATCGATTATTTATCCTGTACGAAATTCAGCATATACTAAGCCCACGCATCTTTATCGTCAACGTAATCTTGTATAGAGCCAAGAACCTTCCCGATCATACCAGCTTCTAAACAAAAAAGCCACATCAAAATCAGTCAATTCGTTGTAGAGCTACGATGCCACAGACAAACACAGATACACATAAAATTTATAACACCCCTTTTTGGTCAGGGGTTAAAACATCCTTCTACTGCGAAAACTAGAATGAATGAAGGTAGTTTGCGAAGATTTCTTTAACTTTAGTTAAAAATGTTATGAAATAAGAACATTCACTTGTACATAATCATTTATTCATCTATTTAATAACATACATAAATATTTATGTAAATAAAATATCGCTTAATCTAATGTCTTTACATGAGATTATAATAGGTATCTATCCCTGTACAAAAAATAAAATTATAACATCCTAGGACTATTTTCTTATGATTTATATAAAATAATAACTATCCACACCTGCTTAGATTATATTGAAACATTAAATGAATGCTGATAAGCAATAATGTGTCAACCCACAAAAAGTCAAATTCGGAGATATTGGTGTATTTTGATACTGCATCACCTATTTAACGTTATTCAATAAACAATAAAGTCATATATACTAAATAAGTACGGAAAAAGTTTCTTAAACAAATGTTTAGACTATTGAAGCGAGGTCCATATTTTAGATTACGCAATAATTTCATATATTTGAAAAACTTATTATCAGATAAAAATCTTTACTAGCCTATGTGCTATTAATAAATTATACTTTTTATCAAAATAGAAAAGAAAAGATGGATATATATTGAAACAGATGTGTTAAGAATAGGTTCGACATCTTTAGACGCCATTTTCTCAAAATAAATTCTGTGTGGCTTGACACAGTATTGCATATCAGCGTCCATATATCAGCGCAATACAACAAATAATTATTACACTGTTTGTTAACCTAAAATAAGTTCATAAAACGTCAATAAAAGAAATCTTCGAAGTTTTATCTACAATTACCATTCCACTCACTGAATGAATGAACTAAATGACTCATGATTCATAGATTTCGAGGTGCATTTAGTCGAAAGCTTTTCCATAGATAAAGCGTATGCAATGCTCAATATACCTAAATAATATTTTGTACTATTCCGATCAATACTTACTAAATAATTCTGGTGCGTATTGTCTTATTAAATAATATTACTTTGAATTCAGATTAATTATTATTTAAAAAAAAGAATTTAAACATGTCATGTACCGATAAATAAAATTCTCAATCGACTATATAGTTGGACGCTGATAAGCAATACTGTGTCAAGCCACACGAACTTCAGTTTGAGAAAATGGCGTCTAAAGATGTTAAACGTATTCTTAATACATTTAGTAGAATAAGTATTTATCCATATTTTCTTTTCATTTTTGATAAAAGGTTTAATGCATTAAAACAGGTTGATATATTTAATATATTATCTAATAAAAAGTTTTTTTTTAAATATATGAGATTATTGTATAAATTACAAAATACGGAACGCACTTGGAATTCGAAACAATAAATACAGAAACTTTTTTCCGTACTTATTGAGTTTATATGAGTTCAAATTTTTTGAATAATATTAAATAGGTGACGCAGTATCAGAATACATCAATATCTCCGAATTTAACATTTTGTGGGTTGACACATTATTGCTTATCAGCATCTAGTTATTATTGTTTCTTCTATTTTAATCGACTGAGTGAATGTTGTTTTTTGTATTATTACATTTATATACACGCGTATTTGTGTGTGGCAACCTTCAAGTATTACATAACGCAATTTGGGAAGGCTCTTCGAAAACGTTACAATGCCAAAGGGAGGGAGGGGGGTCGTGCTTAAACGACAATAAAGAATTTTAGGGAATTTTACGTACTTTGTGCAATACTATTGTGACTGTTAGGTAAAAATGGTCACTTATGTATTAAGTAGCGATTAAGGAGGGACGAAAAACGTTATGACACGTTACATAGGGGGGTGAAAACCACAAAAATTGCGTTACGTAATACTTGAACGCTCCTTATGTATGTGAGATTCTTTATACCCTAGAAGCATTAAAAAGATATATAATTGTTCGCCTAATTGCCGGGTCCAGTAGAGAGAGCTAGGTGACACGAGCTCCCCCAAGCGAATCTACGTTAACTCCATATAAATGTCACATATAGTCAAGTCATCCCCCTAAACCGAAATCTTGATTACAACACTAATTCGTCCAAAAGAGCAAAACTTATGTTTGATTTTTACAAAAACTAAAATGGCGGATGTCATTTCAATGTTGCCAGTAATTATTATAAGCTGTATTTTAATGGCAATAACACCACATGAAGGTACTTAGTGACGAAGCAACGAGAGTGAATTCGCATTAAGTTAATATAATAATTACAAGATCCAAATATCACATTTAAGTACAAAGCTTTGTAACTGCCTTTTAATCACCTTAAGTATATTAAAAAAAAAATCGCGAATTTACACAATAGAGAAAAATTTGAGGGTAGTTTAAAAAAATATGTATAAAAAAATGTCGATTTTACATTCACCAACAAAAATCGGCGTATAAAACAGAATTCAGTCGATTTTTAACGTTCACAGCCAGACATGTTAAAATATATATTAGCCTGTGCCATCTTTGCCCTCAATGATAGCACTTAGCGTTTGTCGGTCCCTTTTGTTTTCGCAAGCACAAGAAACCAACGCTAATAAGTGCTTATTAGAATATTCACTCTTTTCCCTAACGAAGCTCTCTAGCTCATTCCTCGGCAAATAATATGCTTTGACGTACTTATCCACGTAATCTTGGAACGGTATGGGTTTCAAACGCGATATCTTCTCCAATTTCACGAATAACTGCCTATAATCCAATTGCATCAACCCCCTACCCCCGTTGGAACACTTCGTCGCATTCGAGAACCCCTCCACCAGCAAATGTACGATAAATTTCGACACCATCGCCCAAATTGAGTTTATAACCTCCAAGTTAAGCGTCACTCTAGACGATATGTTCTCCAAGCGAAGCGCGAACACTTGAATTTTACGTATAATCATGTCTACGTAAGGGCTATGTTCGACTGCCACGTTTTTAACGTCCCATCTGACTTGGGACATCGCTATTAATGCTGATCTAGCGTCGACAGCTTTAGACGCGGAACACATGTAAACTGGCATCCTCAAGTCCGAAACGACAGCCAGCGTGTTATCCCGAAAATGTTCTAAAATCATTCGCTGATGTTGCGCGACTATCGACTCTAAGTATGGGTGTAAGAGTTCATATTGCTTTGACAGAAAAATCACGCTTTCAACGCCTACAATTCGCTCACTCAAACCGTGTAAATTTGCTTCAGAGTCCATATCCAAATGCTGTGGTATGCTTGGACATTCGAAACTCGCATTGTCTTCAGTGGAAACATTAATACTATTCGAGATTCTTTTTAAAACTGAGTTTAATTTCGTAGTATATAAAGTTGATGATGAAACGTCTAAATCGGACGTGAAAAATAAATGGACAGCGTAGAAATAGTAGTCAAATAATTGATTCATTAGCATGATCACTTCTAACGATATTTGGGGTAAATATCTGCTAATTTGTAGATACTGCCCGCAGTTTCTTAGCACTGATAAAGTTGTGTTTGTGACTATAACGCTTTCTTTTATCTTCGACGGACTGGTTTGTATGTAGTCGTTCGTCGTAGAATAGTCGTGTCTATCGGTGTCTTCGACGAAGTCTCGTCTCAATTCGTCTGGTTCGTCGTCAGATTCGTCGCTCGCTTCCGACTCTGGTTCGATTCCGAATATATCGTCGTTCGTGACGTTTTCGTTTCTGAATATTTCGAAGGGCGTTCTTGAGGTTTTTTGGGTGAAATATTTTGATATATACACGCTGTCGTCTTGTGAAGGGACAGATGATGTTGTATCGGACTGCGTTTTCGCCATTGAAGCCTCAGCCTTAACTGGGTTCAAATATTTCCTAAATTGTTTAAATTCTTGCAAGTTTTGGAGATTAAACGTCGATTTCACTGGACACTGTTCCCAGCCTTCGTTTTCTAGAAACAACTTCAGTTCTTCCATTCTACCTCTATGATAATTTTTTATATACGATACGCTCTGCGTTTTAATAAAGTCCTGCAAGAGATCAGACTTATCACCGCAGAATATCTCAGCGACTTGCGTCAACTTCCTCAGAATCCCGAGCATCTGAATAAACTTCTCGAATGGAAACTCTTCCAAGCCCGAACTCTTTAGAAACGTGGACACCTTCGCTTGAACGTCATGCCATATCCTTATGAGCCCAGCTTTTAACTTCTGCTTAATGTACTCTCGGCTTACATTCTTTTCTATATCAAAGACGTTCGAACTCGGCACCGATTCCTCATTCCTTGTGTGCCAATTTACCAGCAAATAGTAACTCCTCATAACCAGGAATAACTTTTCGCACAAATTCAACAAGCACACCGGTGCTTTTGTTGTTGAAACGGATTGGCACATTTCTTGAAACTTCATGTCCAAAGAAACGTCGTTCAAATAAGGTTTCACAGCGTCTAACGCGGACTCGTTAACCGCTGAGGAATAGTGCATATGCAATTGTTCCATCGCGGCTTGAGTCTTACCGAGAAGATCGTATGCTTTCTTCAACTTTTTAAAGACATCCTCATCGAAATTGTAACAGATACTCGCGAGGACTGAATCTAGTTTTTCCTCTGTCATGTCCAAAGTATCTTGTAATCTCGTAGCCAAATCGGCTATACAAGTGTACTCCTTGTGGGCGGCAGCTGCCTTCTTACTCTTCAATATTAAATCAATGGCCTCATAATACTCTTTCTTATTCAACAGTTCCGCCACATCCCGTTCAACGCTGCGTAAATTTTGTAACAATTGTAGAGATTTCAAAACGGACTTTATGATCTGTCTCTTTCTAACATTAGCGAGTATGACGAAGGTGGATATAGTCAGATGGTTCGAGGCTGTCTTTAATCGTTCTCTCGCTTTCCTACATGTGTCTAACGTGTCTGTGAGTTGTGCGCGAATGGTTTGTATTTCGGCGAATTCTCTATCACAATTGTCTCGTTGTTGGGATATTAAGTGCAATGCTTTACCGGACACTACCTGCAGAAGATGAAAGATTTTTTTGAGTACTGAACAATTATTTTTCTTTTAAATATTACCTACTTCAGTTTAGTTGTCCGTCTGTGTAATGTGTACTGTTTAATACTAATGCTACAGTGGAGTTCTTAATAATTAGACCATTATTGTGGTACCAAAGTCAATAAAATCAGTAAAAAAAAGTGTAAAATAATAACAAATGTACAAAGTAGTACTAGAAGAAAGTCACAGTGGTTACTCCAACTGACTGAAGCGCTAATGGTCGCGGGTTCTATCCCTGTTTATGTCTGTACGTTCGTCGTGAGCCGGGATCCTCCAGCTCGAGCAGCAGAGATTAAGCTTCGGTCTTCATACTTTTAGGGCACTACTTGGTCCTTCGAGCTCTAGAATGATAGTCGCGGTTTCGATTCCAGCTCATAACAAGCGTCTGTATTGGCTATACGGATATTTGTCGCGATCTGTGTTTGTGTTGTGTGTGTGGACCCTCAACACGGGATCATGAGATCCTACTGGTCCCCATGAGTATGATGCGTTTATTTTATTATTAAAATTATCCCATTTTTTGTAATAAAAATTCAGTATTTAATTTATAAGCAATTGTGTATTTTTTACCAAGTTTCATACCTGTTGTTGTCGCTTGAGTTTGCTGAACATGGACTCTATGGCGTCACAGTCGGGGGGCGAAGGCGCATGTTCCAGAGCATATCGCGCCGCGTCGAACTCAGATGGTGGTGAGAAGTATACATGCTCTATCTCACGGAGGACCTGGTAAAGATTTAAAAAAAAGTTTAATTCCAGTAAAAACAAAATTCACTTATAAAGGATATTTTAAAATAATGTAGAAATGTATATTAATAAATAAAATGGAAGTGTCTCCTTGTAATTTTAAATTAACAGCTTTTAAATAAACGTATATGTATGAATGAAAGTATATACGGTTCTTACACAAAAAACACAATTTTTAAAAGTTTTGTCAATCTGTCTGTTTGTTCCCGCTAATCTCTGAAACGGCTGGACCGATATTGTCGGGACTTTTAATCACAGATAGATAATTTTAAAAGGGATCAGGCTACTTTTATATAAAAAATAAGGTGTGAATAATATCCGATCAAAGTAGAAAACTTAAATGTTATATAAACCTACCTCAAATTAATGTGGGTGAAACCATGGGGCAGAACTAGTTATATATAAAATAGTAGTAAACTAAACTAAAGATATGTACTATTTTATAATACATGGGTTTGAATAAACATTTACTTTCGGGGTCCAACACAAATAAAACACTCACTAGTACTACAGTACTAATCATCAGCATAAAAAGAATTTTTCAAATAGAAGCAGTAGTTTCCGAAATTACTCCCCCATTCAAAAAGTAATTTTACTAGTTTATAATATTAGTACAGACATATGTACATTACATTTTCTACATACACAAAAATACAAACACCTTAAAACACATGTATTATACACATGCTAACAACACTAACCACTGCATTTTACTATAGTTAACAAAACTCATCAAAAACACAAACATCGACTGGGTTTATAAAATCAGTGCGTGACTTTGATAGCGTGATTTAACTGACGCACAGCGGCATCTCTTGACACTCGCGGTAACTAAATTAATTGGACAGGGCAGTTATTTTTAATATCTCTTTCTTCTTTTTATTTTAAATAGAATTTTTTATTTATGTTAGAATATATTGTACTTAAGTTAATTTTTAAAGTTACATTTTTGTTTTTAAAATTACATATATAGAGATATGATATTTTTTTGTAAGAAATGACAATAAATTTTATGGGTTCTTAATCTATTTTTTTGATATGTTGATAGACTTCGAGTATATAAATCAAAATCAAAATCAAAATCAAAATCAAAATCAAAATCAAAAAATACTTTAGTCAAGTAGGCTCTTACGAGCACTTCTGAATCGTCATACATGAAAATAACAAAAAAATAAAAATACATAAATAATGAAGCTACCACCGGTTCGGAACGCAGATTCTACCGAGAAGAACCGGCACGTAAAATATTGTCAATACATCACAACACAGTTTATGATTACAAATTGATTATTTATCCTGTACGAAATTCAGCATATACCAAGCCCACGCATCTTTATCGTCAACGTGATCTTGTATAGAGTAATATGCTTTAGCTATTAGTGACTTTTTAACATATAATATCTTATGACAAAGAATTGTACAGTTGTGCACCTTCGAATGATTTTGTTACTACTTTGAGTGTTTCTTGCGGGGAAGGGCGCAAGTTTTGGGGATTTGGAAAATCGGTAATATTTCGGAAAATTAATTTACGTGTCGAAATAAATAAAATACGATATATCTATATATCCTACTTATTTATACGAAATGAAATTGTAGTAAATACATAATGGTGATTAGGTCTAGGTTACACAACTGTGGTTTTTTAATATCATTCATATTAAATAACGAGTCAATTGAACCACTAGAAGTAGCTCAAACTCATCTAACAACCAGGAAAGACTTGAAAACTTCTGATCAGAACTTCATAAGTTATAGCTAAGAGCATCTCAAAGCTATCAAACCAAAAGGTAACACAATTAGTTTTTTGTTAGGGAGCCACACAAACACACAGATAGATAAATAAATAAATAAACGCATCACACTCAACGGCCCCCATTAAGATCTCATGACCTTGTGTGGGGGGTCCGGAAACACACAACACTAACACAAACACCCCGACAAACATCCGTATGGCCAATACAGACGTTTGCCACGAACAGGGATAGAACCCGTGACCGTTAGCGCTTGAGTCAGTTGCAGTGACCGCTGCACCAATGTGTGTGTCTAGATGTGTCCACATTTAGCACCTCTTTTTATGGTCGGGTTAAAAATCAAGTTTCAAGTTTCTTACCAATTGTTCCTTGTAGAATCTACGATCCTACATTCAGAATCGGTGGTAGGTTTTATCGAATTACAATTTCTTTTTTAACTTTATGTTTTGACAATTTAACTTCACTTACTGTTGGGTATATTCAGAATTTTTTTACTGACCTCGAGATCAGCAGCAGATTGAGCCGCTGTTTGTGACCGAGAGTTGACTCCGGGAGGAGCATGTCTGTTCTCCATCCTGTCGTCGGCTAACATAGTTTACCTAAAATCCATATATTAATATGTAAAGCAAAAACTTGAAACTCCTTTTTACGAAAATTGCAGTATTAGAAATTTTGCACATTTATTTTATATAGATATGGAGCGAGGAATGCTAATATCATTTTTTTTATGCATAAAATACATTAACCCATTTAGTGCCGCCGTACTTGTTTGAGTACAGTTAGTTTTTGTTACCTAGCTTTTACGTATGGACGATTCAATAAGTTTGTGACCGCTGTAATCATGCGAGTACACCCTTCAAAAAGTCTCCATAATAGGAAAACATTTCTTTTTCTTTTCTATTTAAATATGTCACCAATTATTAGAAAATAAAGGATCTAGCGCTTAATGGGTTAAATAAATACAAAAACATTATACACACTACATTATGTCTGTGGTCAAATTGAGAATAGATTATGTGTGATCAAACTTGAAATTGGTTGAAAATTTAATGGACAACGGTCGAATTCAGACAGCTAGGTGAACACTAGTGTAAAAATAAATATATTAACTGGTGAAAACTTATTACATTCTCATATCTTAATAGTTTTAACTACTATTTAAGGTACTAATTCAATATATGGTTTAGAGAATTTTCTAATGCTATATTGTTTCCAGTGTCGTGAATTGTAAAATTGAATGTAATAAGTTTACTGTTGGATTACAATATAAATATTATGAATATATGCTGATGGTTTTCAAAAATATTATAATTTCGTGTTTAAATCTTTTCACTGTGAATTGATATAGTACATTCAAAATCGATATTCTAAAATAAAATTTTAATGTAAGTTTTCTTTTTTATTATGTATAGTATACCTACTTTATTCTTTAATATTAATTATTTTATTTATAAATCAATTGTCTTTAATCATGAAGAAAATTATATACTTAATATTTAATTTTTTAATAAATATTCGAAGAATTAAGCTATTTCAATAATTTATATATGTTTATGAGTATTTATTAAGTTTTATTATTATTAGCGATATGCCTCACTCGCAAAGCGGTCTGCGGTTCTCAAACAAATTGCCCTCAAAGAATAATTTTACATCAAATATAAATGAAAACATAAAAGAAGTTGATGATGATGGGTTTACTAAAGTCCAAAGAAAGAGAAGGAGGATTCCTAATATGCATGGCACGAGTAAAAACAACAACATAAAATTAAAAGTGGCGGACATGACATTCAACATATATGTCTCCAGGTTTCAGTTGTCCACTACAGAAGATGACATAAAAGAATATCTTACTGAAAAAGGTATAGAAGCCATGGGAGTAGAAGTTTTACAATCAAAAATGCCAACAAACTTTCGTTCGTTTAAACTCGTAGTTAAGAAGAATGATTATAAGGTAGCTTTAAATGAAGACTTTTGGCCCGAAGGAATCGTTTTTAGACCGTACAGAGTATCGAGGGGGTGGAAATCGAAAGAATGACGTCTATATCTAATCTCAAAATTACTACGATAAATTGTAAAGGGTTTAAACGCACACAGAAATTCATACAAGATTTAGGTAAAAACTCAGATATTATTTTATTACAGGAAACTTGGTTACACTCTGATGAATTAAGTTTATTAGATAATATTAATCCCAACTTCTATACTTTGGGAACCTCTGCCATGAACCTGGCAAATTCACATCATGGGCGACCCTACGGCGGAGTAGCAATATTGTGGCATAAAAACATTAATGCAATACCAGTAGAATGCGATTCACCAAGGCTAGCTGCTATACATATTAAAGGCGTTGATACAAGCATATTGCTCATTACTGTGTATATGCCTACCGAATGTAATGACAATTTAGAAGAATTTTCTGATTGTTTAAGTAAAATAATTACAATTGCTGACGAGAAAGAATGTCACAATTGTATAATTATGGGAGACTTTAATGCGGATCCGCAGAGATTCTTCGGCAAAGAATTACTACTGTTCGCAAACGAAAACATGTTCAGCTGTATAGATATAGATGAGATGCCGAAGGATTCATATACCTTTCTTAGTGATGCACATAACTCCACATCATGGCTTGATCATTGCATAATATCTTACTCATTGAAAAGCCATATTAATTCAATATCGATAGATTATAATGTCGACTGGTCTGATCATAGGCCGCTGTCAATTAGACTCAATTTAAAGCACCTTAACCGTGCCAAAAGCATCATAGAAACGCCAAAAGCTTTGCCAATCACTTGGAAGGCAAAAAGTGACCAAGAATTAATAAAATACGCAAGAGAAGCAGATCTCATGTTGCATAAAATTAAACCGTTAGACGTCACTAACATCACACAATTAAGCCGGGAGGAAGCGACAAAGTTAATAGACAATAATTATGAGCAGATAGTTTCGTCTCTAAGGGCAGCTGCATATCGAGTCTTCACTCTTAAACCATTAAACGGATCGAAGAAGCGCAAAATACCAGGATGGAACGAGCGGGTCAAACAGGCCTATGCAATATCGAAAGAGGCTTTTATCAATTGGGTTGCCGTAGGTAGACCTTCGACCGGGATGGTGGCTGAGAAAAGATCAAGTACTAAGAAAGTTTTCAAAAGAGAGTATAAAAAGTGCTTGAGAGACTCCGAGAAAATCAAGGCCAGCAGGATAGCACTGAGTCTTCACAATAAGAACTTTAATAGCTTCTGGAGACAGACAAATAAAGCTATGAAGACAAACAACAAGACGTTGGCTGTTGAAGTCAACGGAAAATCGGACGAAAGGGAGATAGCTAAGGAATTTGCCAGCCATTTTGGTTTCATAACTAGTCACCAGGCAGACAAAACACCTATACCTTGTAGAATTATTTCTACTTCCGCCGCCGAGGTCGATAAAATTATCCAATGTGAGAACAGAAATAAGGCGGCAGGACATGACGGCCTTGTGGCTGAGCATTTGATATATTCAGGCCCCTACCTACCGACACTGTTTGCCGCTCTGTTTAACGCTTGTCTCACTATGTGTTACATACCAACCGACATGATGAAAACCATTGTAGTGCCATTACTTAAGCACAGACAACTTGATATGTCTCTCCTTTCGAGTTATCGCCCTATATCATTAGCTACTGCGATCGCAAGAGTTTTTGAAAAAGTAATCTTTGCTCACCTAAAGAAAAAATTACATACAAATGACCACCAAATGGGATTTAAACCTGGTACATCCACCGACACTGCAATTTTCACTCTTAAGCAGACAATATCTTACTATAATAAAAGAAGAACGACGATATACGGCTGCTTTCTCGATCTCAGTAAGGCTTTTGATAGAGTATCCCATACAAACCTCTGGAATAAACTACATGAGAGACAAGCACCAGAATATATAATTAATATATTAAAATTTTGGCATGGACAACAAACGAATGTCATAAGGTGGGGCACCCACACATCTGACCCGACATTCTTGAGCACTGGAGTCAGGCAAGGTGGAGCCATGTCGCCTAGCCTGTTTAATGTGTACATGGATGCACTAAGTGAGAAGCTACTGGCAACGAAGGTCGGTTGTCATATAAACAATACCTGCATCAATCACATTGCGTACGCAGATGACATGGTGCTACTAGCGCCCAGCATCCGAGCCTTAAGAATTCTCATAGGAGAATGTGAAAAATATGCTGAGGAACATAATATGTTGTACAATGTTCAGAAAACTAAATTACTAGTATTTAAATATAGAAATGGGCCGGATGCAATACCGCAAGTTCGGCTCAATGGAAAGGCTATTGAAATTGAACCATCTATAAAATATCTAGGGCATATAATAAGGGACGACCTCTCAGATGTCGATGATATCAACAGGCAAAGGAGAGCGATAACTATACGCGCGAACATGATATCACGTAGATTCAGAATATGCACTGATGAGGTGAAATCTATATTATTTCGTACTTATTGTATGTGTCTCTATACAGCCGAATTGTGGATCAAATACACACAAAGTGCCATTAACGCTATGCGGGTGGAATATAACAACGCCTTTCGATTACTGTTCGGACTACCACGATACTGTAGCGTATCAGAAATGTTCACTGAAAGGAGATTACACGGTTTCTGGGCACTGATGCGTGTAAGAATTGCGAGCACCTGGAAGAGATACACTCAAAACAATAATTCATTAGTTAAGGCATGCACGAACATTAATGTAGGATATTTGTCAGAGCATTGGTCCAAAATACACACACATTATCAAGGAGTATGCTAATGGTTATTGTGCGGTCAAGCTTGTGCTCATATTATTATTAAGTTAAGGTCTTTGTTTTAGTTTTTAAGTTCTTATGTGTTGATTTAGAGTGTAGTAAAGTTCTTAAACAATAAGTGTTTGTAAAACTGGAATATTGTTCTGGAAATAAAGTGATTTATTTATTATTATTATTATTATTATATTATCTTCAACTTACTCCACAGCTGTGGACGCCACACAATGACTTACATAATTAATGTAAATATATAATAACGAGCAACTTGCGTAAAATATGTAAATTAGAACAACAAACGCTTACCTATAAATACAGATGTATAAAGTTAAATTCAACACATAAAACTTATTATTTAAAACGCGAAAATTATTAACGTCATTTTACGAAATACATATTTTTTACACTATTTTTAAATATAAATACTTAATATTTTTTTCCATATAATTTTCTTATTCAATAATCGAGACTAAACATAGAAAATTGAAACATTTCGATAAAATTCTATGAATGAAAATGAATCTTTGAAAAGAAACAACGTCAACTTCACTTTGAGTTTGACATAACCTTTCATTACGGTTTAAGTAAATCGGATACTTGTATTGATATATATAATTTATCTTTAAGTAATAAGAAAAAATGGATCGTGTGAGAATCTGACCCAGTGCTAGGGCGTACTATTTATATAAATCTAAACTTATATTAAGCTAGTTAATATATAAATAATCGTTAAAAAACGTGTTTAGATTTGTTTTTGTAAAAAATACTTGTCTCTGTAACAAATCTTTGCGATTTAAAATTTAATTTGTGAACCATTTATTAAATTGTCTTATTACATTTTGAACTTCAAAATAAAGATTATAAATGTAAATAAATAAAAGCTTCACTCAACTCCTATGAAGGTCCTCTGATCCCATATAAGAAGGTGACTCAGTTGCAGGATACTTGACAAACTTGTTGACAAACATGGCCGGACTAACAAACAGGGGAGCTGTGCAAGCGCGAGATACTCAGGCTAGGAATATTAAGAAAATGGAGCCCTATGACTTTGGCAGAGGCCTATCTTATTATAACAGGTGTAAAGAGTAAACAGGAAAAATTTTAGATTTCTCTAACCGTTGTGTTTATTTCTGTGCTCTCACATTACATAAATAAACGTAAAATATTCACAGAAAATTTATATTTAGAGGAGGTATCCTTCAAATTTTAAGAGAGGCAAAATCATTAATCACTTCTTTATAGTCTAGGAACTATGGGGACCCCATCGATCGCGGGATTCTGGTCAAGTACCCAAAGCGCCCAGAGGGAAAGAGTGAGTATTGTTCATTACGACCATCTGCTGCGTATTATTCTTTACTGCTTGTATCTACAGCTCCCCAGTATGTTTATTCAGCCATGTGTTCGTCAGTAGTCAAAAGTATCCAGTAACTGAGAAAACATCTTTTAATAATCAATCAAGTAACATAATATATAAAATTTAGTTTTTATTCTTACGTACTAAGTACAGTTACAATTATTTAAAGTTTAAGGGTGGTTGGTCGGGACTACCCGAATAAGTATCTAGCAATGAATAACATGATTTATAATATTATTCCGAAAAATATAAAAGTAAATGGCCATTTATAATTGGACTAAAGTTAACTTACGTTTTATACCCCTTTGTTCCTCGATATCTGCAAAAGCTATCTAGAGCCAAACTTCATAGGAAGCCATCATTTTACGCACTGGGCAAAGTTCAGCTTTTATAAAATAAGGATGGTCAGGCATTCACGGTCCCACGTTGTTTCTCTGAACGAAAATTGACCTAAAATTGACCTATGCAACAACGTCGAAGTATAAATTTTCATGTAGTATTGGATTAAATATTTTAGTATTCTAAAATATTGGTTTAGGAACTTAGGAAGTTAAAACTAATTTTTCCATTCCTCTGTTAGATTTTTTTTTAATTTAAAAAGAGATTAAGCTATCTACACTTATCTTATAGATGTAAAATTAACTAATTTGTTTGTTTCTTTGTTTACTTCTTTAGTTATATTTATAATTGCTAATTCTATTTATAAATTCTTTCATTTATAGAAATTACATACACTTCATCGGATACAATATATGCGTATTATATGTTTACTTGTAATTTAAGTTAGGAAATGAAATTAGTAATATTTATAGCTTAATCGAAACATTCGTTCTTCCGTATAGGTGTATATAACTGTTTGTAAAGAACGAATTACGGAGTTCAAAATGTGACACCGTTAGTGCAAATACACGTACTACATCAACGTTAATATAATGTCGGATTTTTAAAAGCGAGTTTTATTTTTATTGTAATAAATTAATGGAAAAGGTTTTATATTACATAAAAAAAATACGTGTAAATATTTTTATACGATTATCCGATTGAAAGGAGCAGAAGGACACGTATCCAGTGCCAATAAAAATATTTAACCCTTTCAAATGAAAAGAAAATAGTAGTGCTTGACGTCATGCGAGTGATGAATATTTAGCTATTGTGATTTGGTTATAAGTGGCGTTTTGTGTGGACACGTATTAATGTATTTAGTGAAATTACAAAAATGGAAACCGATTGGATGATAGAAGACTCGACGACACCTAAGGTATTATTTGTAACTAGGAAATAGGGCACAGCAGTAATGTCATGCCAATCTATTCCGCCATCTTTGCCTCTCTATCGCTATAGGTTTCTTTAATTCGCTTCTTTTTCTTATTGAAACATGACTAAACATTTCGGTTAACAACAACGTTAGGTAAAATCAATTGAAATAAACATTCTCTTAAACTTAATTGATGAAAAGTTAAAACGTCAGATTCAACTTCTGCATTGCAGTTGTAGAATATATTTTTTTTAACCCAATTTCTACTTTTGACACGATTTTTCTCCTTTCTCCTCAATTTAAACGACCTATTACACATTAAATATCTCAAAAAACAATGACTCGAAATAATTTCGCACGATTTCCGTCTCCGTGTTTAGTTTTTCCACGAAAACTTAGATTAAAATACTTTTTCGTTTTATTAACTTTTTTTTATTAGCAAAAGAAGTATCTAAATATCTTACCGACTCATTTCCTCGTATTCTTACTGAATCTAGTTCATGCTATAACAATTGTACGATCTACTTTCTATTAAATTTCGTAATCAATGAAAACTTGAGACAATACATGTGATATAACAAGTAATTTTTTTATATGTAGACGAATTCTGTATCAACAATGTGTATGTAATTGAAACTTGTTATCATATGTAAACTTTAGCCTATATACATAACATCTCATTGGACCTGTTCTATTAGCATGGATATTTACATATATAAGACTAAATTCGCAATTTTTTTGATGATACTGACCAAATCCTTAAGCAAGTATTAAATTTGTAAGTTTTACTATCTCAAGTGATATATAAACAACACTGTAACCTAGTATCGGTTACATAGTAAGCGTTAAGAGAGCTGTCGCTGTCAAAAATAAGTAAACAGTAAATTCTTTCATATGTAAATCAATAACAAACAATTTATGTAAATCTTTATGAATGTCATAAGTGTAATTTTCGCAATATGCTTCACCATCTCATTTATTCCACGGGAATAGCCCTTTTTTTCTAGATGAAAGATCTATGTCCTTTTCTGAACCACAATGTGTGTGCAAAATTTCATGGTAGTTGGTTTAGTAGGGCAGGCTCAAAAATGAAACAAACACATCACTTCAACCTTTATGATATTAGAATAAATTGTGTCTTATGCCTTTATAATAAATAAATAAATGCATTACACTTAACGGTCTCCCATTAGGGTGACCGCGGCAAACACCTGATGTTTTCTGTGAGCTGGGATCGAACCCGCGACCATTAGCGCATGAGTTAGCTGCAGTGACCACTGCGTCAACGTGTCTGTCAAATCTTTATAAAATTTTAATATGTACCTGATAAGTTTGTTTTTATGGTGATTATTCTGCACCCATGAAGTTTTATAGCTTATTATATACACGACTAAGTGGGCTGTCTAAAATTTCTTTTATTTGATACTCATAGTTAATATAACACCTTGTTTTCGACTTCACAAAGTAAATGTTTCCTTTCTGGGGCAAGGTATTCGTTTTTATAATAAAATCCCCCAGAAATATTTTCATTTTTTCATGAATAGATTTAAATCATATGTTAAAAAGTCTCTAATAGCTAAAGCATATTACTCTATACAAGATTACGTTGACGATAAAGATGTGTGGACTTAGTATATGCTGAATATCGTACAGGATAAATAATCAATTTGTAATCATAAACTGTGTTGTGTTGTATTGACAATATTTTAAAAGAGTAACTATCGAGTTTCTTGCCGGTTCTTCTCGGTAGAATCTACGTTCCTACTTGAATAAAGTATTTTTTGATTTGATTTGATTTAGTTACTAAGATTAGAGCGTAATAAAATAACCTCATAAGCTGTGTCTGTATAGATATCTTAAGAAGTAATGTTACCACTCGTACATAGCTTATCTTATGATTGGGAACTGAAAAAACCATCAACATTGACACAAAATAGAAATAATGTGTATTTATAAAACTGTTGATAAGTATGCAAGAACATTTAAAATACATCAAATAAAAAAGTGCAAACAGACATTTTAAAGATATTACAATAAATTAAAAATAAGAATTCAAGTCCATTTTCCAATCATTGTTTTAAATATTTACATTAATGAAAACAGTTCAAGAATTTCATAAAATTATCAAGATTATACATAAATTTAAATTTTGGTTAAATACTATTTAATTTAAACTCATTATGGACCCCTCATTATATATATACTAAGACTAATCCAAAATCATTTAATGTATATGGTCTATTTTTTTTTATTTGTTTTTATTTAGTAACAATACCCTCAACGAAAAACAAAATATTTCGAACAATTTCATTTTCATATCAGTTTTCTCAATAATAAACGATTCGGTTCAATTATTTAGTCGATAATTTCTAATCTAACTCTTATGTGTTGCGAGAAATACTCCATATTTGGCTGCTTAATAACACAAGGAAAGAAAAATAGACGATACTAATATTATAGAGATGAAAGATTTGTTTGATTTCAATTGAACTTAGAAACTGTTACACTTAATAATTCTTTAATCTTTAGAATGATACACTATCTAGAAGTAACATAGGCTATATTAAAAATAATTAAATTTTTTAAAGTACTAGACCGACTTGTAATTTTTTTTTATGTTGGTTAGTCCGTTTATTGCGGAGGCTATAGGCTATATTACATCACGCTACGACTCATAGGAGCGAAGCTTTTACCTTAAGTTAGTAAAAAGTCGTGTCATACAGATATAAATATAGTGCATATATCCTCATTTAATTTGATTCACACTAAAAGATAATTAATAATGACAGGTTGGCGTAGTGGTCACTGCAACTGACTGAAGCGCTAACGGTCGCGGGTTCGATCCCCGCTCGCGGTAAACGTCTGTATTGGTCATACGGATGTTTACCGTGGTCTGGGTGTTTGTGTTTGTATTGTGTGTGTTTCCGGACCCCCGACACAGGATCATAAGACCCTAATGGGAGTCCATTGAGTGTGATGCGTTTATTTATTATTTATATTTATTTAATAATGTATTGTTACAGGTGACGTCACTAACATCGCTGGACACAGGGGTGCGCCCGGCTCCCAGCGGGGCAGCGTATGTAGCTGAACGGAACACATGTCTCAACTTATTCTCGAGATGGAACGAAACGGACCAGGTAATAAACCGTTTTTCATATTTTGTTAATATTTCAAAAATATCATACATGGCTTAAAAAAATATGGCTTATAAAAAAAAACACATTCTTAAAGACCCATTTCATTTTAATGATGGTCCTAGACGTCGTCTGTCAAGTCTACTTTTTAATAATGTATGACATATATGGATGCCGATAAGCAATACTGTGTCAAGCTTCATTTTGAGAAAATGGCATCTAAATACATATGTCAAATCTATTCTTAACAAATATGTTTGAAGAAGTATATATCCATCTTTTCTTTTCTTTTTTGATAAATGGTATAATGAATTAATAGCAGACTGATATATTTAATTTATTATCCAATAAAAAGTTTTTCAAATATCTGAGATTATTGTATAAATTGCAAAATTTGGTACACACTTGGAAATCGAAACAATTAATTAAGAGACTTTTTTCCGTACTTATTTAGTTTATATGACTTGAATTTTTTAAATAATGTTAAATAGGTGATGTAGTATCAAAATATATCAATGTCTCTGAATTTGACTTTTTGTGGGTTGACACATTATTGCTTATCAGCATCCATATATAGTAAACCTTATAAAATAGAAATAAATAATCTTAAGAAAGAAAAAATTATCCTCTCTTTATGACTAGAAATATATTTGTAAGTTTTTCACTTATCACTAACGTAACTGTAACTTGGTAACAGTTACCTAGGTAACCTTACAAAAATCTGCGGCTGGCAGAAATAAAGGCACCGACAGAATTCTTCCAATTGTCAAGCAATGGCATACTCTCTCTCGTCCTCAGGCCTTATCCCATTTCTAATTGGGGTTGGCGCTTCTAATCTTCCTTCTCCAAAGACTTCGTTTCTGGGTCGTGGGGTCCAAGCTGATATTCTTGAGGTCTGTCTTTATAACTGACACATGTCAATCTGGATCTACCTCGGCTTTTTGGTCTCGACTCCAATTGCAGCACTTTTTTAGTCATGTGTTCATCTTTTCAGTTTTAATGTCAATGTATATCTTTATGAAAGTCTCATGGATTTTCAACCCCACTGACCAATCAACATCGTGTTTGTGCTATTCCACGTGACATTGGCGAAATAACATGTGTTTGATTGGCACAACTAAAAGCCATTAACCAAAGAATTGAATTGAAAGTTTGATATTATCTATACTAATATTATGAAGCTAAAGAATTTGTTTGTTTGACTGTTTGCTTGAACGCGTTAATCTCAGGAACTACTGGTCCGATTTAAAAAATTCTTTCAGTGTCAGATAGCCCATTTATCGAGGCTATAGGCTGTATATTATCACGCTAAGACCAAAAGGAGCGGAGCACCAATGAAGAATGTTTCAAAATCGGTGGATATTTCCCTATTAAGAGATCTTACGCCGCGTGCGCTGCGTAAACGGTTAAAGTTTCGCAAAAATCATGTATGACAGAATTGTTCCCCTTTAAAAGTTCTAAAAACAAGTCCGCGACAGCATATGTCTAACTCTTGAAGTTAGCTCACTTCAACAGTTTTATGCTAACCAAATTTGTTTTACAATAATGCATTATTAGCCTAAAGTAACTATTCCACGCGGACGAAGTCGCGGGCGGAAGCCAGTGTAGTGAGTAGTATTTATATTAATTTTTGTGTTATTTTAGGTTAGGGACTAACAATGAAATTCACACTATTTTAGGATGTTTTTAAAATTTAGTTAAAATTCGTGTAGTTAAAAGAACTCAGCGTACAGACGGTGGGAAGCGATTATATACAGTAGACAAAAAAAGTATTTGCACGCCTAGTTTTTTTGTCAAATTAGCCTTAAAAATGTATGAAACT
The DNA here is from genome assembly GCA_037950945.1 of Hypolimnas misippus. Taxonomy (NCBI): domain Eukaryota; kingdom Metazoa; phylum Arthropoda; class Insecta; order Lepidoptera; family Nymphalidae; genus Hypolimnas; species Hypolimnas misippus. Next base: position 6,618,376 of record JBBEEQ010000002.1, read on the forward strand.
TTAAAATACATAGCTATTTTTTACCCACTGTATATTATCTTTTAATCGTAGAGTTTTCTTATGTTAATGTTTCAAAGTGTGCAATGAGTTAAATTTATTTGAGAACTTGTGACCCCGTACCAGGTTTAGTCCGGGTTACATGTTCAATGATACCTACTTCATCCTCTTAAGGGTAGGGCCGGATTTACCCTAAGTGCCACCCTGATGTATAGTGAAAAATGTCGCACCTTTACCTAAAACATTATCTATGTAAATTTAGTAGTAAAAAAACACTCTTTAAAAGTAAAGATATAATTAAGTAAACTTAATAATAATAAAAAGCTTAAAAAAATCTTTTACATCTCAAATTTTGTCGCCCTAGCCACTGGTCCATATAGCAAACCCATCGCTGCTTAGGGGTAATATTTTGAAAAACGCCATTGTATACGTATATTTATTTCTAAGCAGAATTAAATACATTAATTTTCATGTTTCTTACTTTAAAAACGATTTTCATACAAGCGTCCATGTCTTATTTTACCCCCTTAATTTCCAAAAATCCTTTCTAAGTGGATTCTTCCAACATAAAAGTATCAGCTGCCAAAATTTCAAGTTAATAACATCATTGGTTTAGGTTCTACTTTGACATATAAGAATAATATTGTGATGCGCCGGATCGTTAAACATATATCCGTGGATTCGGATCCGAATACGGATATTTAGTCTCATGATACGGATCTGAACTTACTTAAAAACTTACTTCTAACTTAACTCTGTTACTTGAAGTTATAGTTAACGCCACTGGACTTGTGGTAGCTTTATAAAAATCTAAAAAAAAATTGACATGTAATTTGACGATTCCAAAGTGCTTTAAAAGCCCATTTCAAATTATATATAAAATTTCAGCTACATATTGAAAATTAATAAGGTAAGAAATCAGCCAAAAACGATTTATACGGATACGGAAACGAATCTTTCTTCTCGCTTCAATATCTGCGGATACGGATACGGATATCCGGAAAATCACTAGAATTATATGCATGTGCGTCAACTGTTCAATCTCTTCAAATTCGCTGTCGATTTCGTTCATTTATTTCCGCATTTTTTACCGTATCATTGCGGCAATTATTTTAGAATGTAAGTTATTTTGTAAATAACTTGATGTACACGTTAAAATTAGATCAGTCGACCGCAACCGTGTCGAAGCTAGGAAATATACGTTTGTGGTTTTTGTAATATACCTACTCATTAGTGATCCTTCCTGTGTTTTACAATAAGATTAAATTGACATAATTTAATTACGATAATTAAATCGTCTCTTAAAATTTGAGGTTTTCCTTGTAAATTAATTTTTGAAAGGATTATATTTTAATTAAAATGATGTCGCTTTTCGAAATCTGCGAAATACTTATACGTTGTTCTCTCAGACTTTCGTAAAGATTTTCATAAGTTACTCTTTGATTTAACCTGAAAGATTTTATTGTCTCATTTTTGACGTTATACAGCTGTAACTATTTACGACGTACAAAAGTCATGGCTGTACGGTGTAATACCTTTGCCTTTTCCCTCTAAGGAAAGAAAAAGTCGAAAAAAAATATTTATGACATATCTGTTGCTAGGTTACAGAGTTGTTTTATATCGCTCTCGAGAGTAAAACTTAGAAATGGACGCTGATAAGCAATAATGTCTCAACTCACAAAAGTCAAATTCGAAAAACATTATTCAAAAAGTTTATACATATTTCGAATTTCAAGTGCGTTCCATATTTTGTAATTTATACAATAATCTCATATATTTGAAAGTGTATTATTAGATAAAAATTTTCATTATATCAATCTATTTTTAATTCACGTTGTATTTATTAATGTAGAAAAGAAAAAAAATAAATATATACATCTTCAAAAGTATTTAATTAGAATTGGTTTGACATGTTTAGACGCCATTTTTTCAAAATGAAGTCCGTGTGGCTCGACACAGCATTGCTTATCAGCGTCCAAATGTAATTCTCGCCTGAGGATTGTAAACACCTCGCTTACCTACATCCGCAGTCCTCCATTCAAATACATGAGTTCCTTCTTTTTGGGCTCAATTTAAATCGCTAATACATTTTATTATTCATAAACATTGGTCGATGTTTTGGTAGAATATAAAACGGAGATGTATATATGAAACGGGTCACTGTATATATACATTTACTGAATAGATTTTTAACTGACTTCCAAAAGTGGTTCTCGATTCGCCGGGGACTTTAAAATTACATGGACATTTGAAAATATGCATCACCCTCAATGGCCACCAGTAGGATCTCATGATCCTAATACAAACACCCAGACCACGACAAATGTCCGTATGCCCAATACAGAGGTTTGACGTGAGCGGGGATCGAACCGACCGTTAGCGCTTCAGTCAGTTGCAGTGACTGCGCCACCTATAGTCGATTTTTCTATACTTTTCTTATGTAGCAGATAAATATGGTGTATTTCTAGCCACACATAAGAGTTAAATAAGATATTATTGAATGATTGAACTGAATCATTATAATTAAACAAAATTATTCGAAAATTCGTGATGACAGACGCGTTGGCGCAATGGTCACTGCAACGGACTCAAGCTCTAACGGTCGCGGGTTCGATCCCCGCTCACGCCATACGGACGTTTGTCGTGGTCTGGGTGTTTGTGTTAGTGTTGTGTTTCCGGACCGGACAAGGTCATGAGATCTTAATGGGGGCCGTTGAGTGTGATGCGTCATTTATTATTATTATTTATTTTCGTTCGTTGTATTGTTACCAAATAAGGACATTCGTTGATTACTCGAAAACGGCTGAACCGATTAGGGTAACACTTTTTTGTTTGAAAGACTATACTCTCCGATTGATTCCATAGAATTTCCATCGAAATTGGTTAATTCGTTTAGTTTTTAAATCAAAATAATTGGAATAAGTATATCAGTAGGAAAAAGAAACGTATTTCGCTTTGAAGTCGGTTTCCCTGTTTTTCTATAAAGTTTTATCTGATTATCGAAGTAGAGCTATTATTTATTGAGTGCGTCTGATGTTGCATCAACAGCTTCACGTCACCATGTGCATTGTGGTGACGATAAAGCACTCATATTGAAGTAATCGAATTGCAACCAGTGAAATACTTGTTACTAAGTCGTTCCGGTGGCCTTCTGTGGTCTTCATCATCAGTTCCACCTCACCAAATGGCATCCCGATAGCAAATATACTAACTATCAAAAGTACCTAAATCAGTATAGGTGTGACTATAATATTTGAAGAGTTCCTTCGAGTGAAGTAAAATAATCTGCTTAAATTTTCATGCAGTAACCTTTCGGGTTTATCACGAACGTCAGGCATATAATAATTCGTGTAAATATATTAATTCCAGGTGGAATTCGTGGAGCAGTTGCTGGCGCGCATGTGCCACTACCAACATGGTCACATCAACGCGTACCTCAAGCCGATGCTGCAAAGGGACTTCATCAGCATGCTCCCAAGTGAGTGTCGATTATGTCTCAATTTTCATGTTACCATTTACCTCGGTAGTTTCGGTTTTAATTAGTTATCGTTAAATACATGTGTTTTATCAGATACGGATCCGAATACGGATATTTTGAGTCAAGATCTACGGATACGGATACGGATTTCAAATTTTTTACTTAAAAGTCTAGTACTAACTTAGTTTCTTGAAACGATAGTTGACCCAACTTGACACTGCGTGATAGGTAAAACATGTTATGACTTGCATTGCGTCTTTCTTTAGTTTTGTTGATAATTTAATATGACACTGGGCGTAGGTATGTATAAAATTTAATCTATTTATTGAAAATAAATTAGGTAAAAGATCCGCCGAAAAGTAACGGATACGGATCTTTCCTCACCCCAGAATATTCAATACGGATACTGATACGGCACATGACTAGTTTTAAAGGATGGTTACTGCTTTTATGATTAGATTAGGTTTAGAGCCAGCCACCTTTTTTAAGAAAAGTGTAAAAACGAGAAATCTGATCACGAGATGTTAGTGAAGACCAGCTCCCATGAAAATTTACAGCATCAAAATAGCTGCAAGCTGCCTTGCCAGCACTATTCCAGTGCTGAAAATGACTTGGGAGTTAATGGAAGGAATATTGGGATTAGGTTTCGGGTTCCCTCATTCACCGTACTTGAGAATTTGCTAACTGTAGCCTAATGACTACAGCTCGAGCTGGCTTCACCAGTACCTCAGTCTCACAGAAGAACAGCGTGTAGTAACTCATGTAACTACGTTTCTAACGGTGAGTGAGAGAACCAGAAGCCTAACCCCCCCCCATTCCTTTTCTTACTTCCCATTCCCTTTTTATCTCTTATGCTTCTTTTAGCTGTCTTTTGCTTTCTCTGTAAATGTCCATGTACGACCCTAAAGTCTTAACCTCATGTGTCCCGCCTGCTCGTTGTATCAGCTATTCACAATTAGAAAAAAAAGTGACTACAATTCGTTTCTACCACAATGGTATGGTTAAAAATGGAAATTAGTAGACGTTGATATCCATATTTACGTAGCGGTAGGAATTTTCATAGCGAAACGTTATCTTCAATTTAAATTACCACATGTTTTTAAACGTTTTTTTCAAAATTAGGAATTTGTCACGTACGTTGTATTATCACGGAGTTCTTATTGCAAAATTTATGTGCAACTCTGCAATCGACTTTGTTACAAAATTGCTTTTCGTTAAGCGATTTTAGGAAAATTGTAACTACTTTCTCAATTGGATGCTGATAAGCAATAATGTGTCTACCCACAAAAAGTAAAATTCTGAGATATTGATGTATTCTAATAATGCGTCACGTATTTAACAGTATTCAAAAAAATTCAAGTCATCTAAACTAAATAAGTACGGAAAAAAGTCGGTAATTTAATGTTTCGATTATTGAAGTATGTTCCATATTTTGCATTATCCAATAATGATATAACATTAGAAAAACTTTTTTAAATAAACGCATCACACTCAACGGCCCCCATTTAGATCTTTTGACCTTGTGTCGGGGGTCCGGAAACACACACAACACTAACACAAACACCCAGACCACGACAAACATCTGTATGGCCAATACAGACGTTTGCCGCGAGCGGGGATCGAACCCGCGACCGTTAACGCTTTAGTCAGTTGCAGTGACCACTGCGCCAACGTGTCTGTCTAAATAATAATAATAAAGAATTGCTGATAAGCAATAATGATATTTATACATTCTGATGGGTTACGCATTTCACATTGTCCAAAAATATTTTAACTCACCTAAACCAAATGAGTACGGAAATAAATTTATAAATTTAATATTTCGAATATTAACGTGTGTTCCATATTTTGCTATATGCAAACATATCATATTTTCAAAAATCTTTTTATTATAAAAACTTTTTATTATACCATTCTGCTTTTAAATCATTATCACTTTTATCAAAACAGAAAATAAAATATGGATATATACTTTTTCAAACATATTTATTATGAATAGATTTTCCATTTTTAGACGCCATTTTCTCGAAATGACGTCCGTGTGGCTTGACACAGTATTGCTTACCAGCGTCCAATTTACATAATGCCTAGTTAGTCCCCTCGACTGCGTAGAATTTAAAATTATAAGAAGAAATGGTATGTTTTCTATATAAAATATCATCCCCTGATTCACACTAGTATTACTATTATTTCTTTTGGCTAAAAACTCTGGATTTTTCAATTTTCATACAATTTTTTTTATACGATAATACTTGACATGGATATACATGGCGATGGGTGTAGGCTTCTGGTTCTATTGGCTACTTTACGACGACCTTCTGTGAAAGTAAGGTACTGCTCCAATTGAGCCAGCAGATCGAGCTGCTACAGTTAGGCTCAACCTCACCATATAAGACGCTAACTACTATAAGCGTACCCCAAAGTCGCCACGCTAAGGGGATAATCGGATTCGCGTGTTCGTTTTGCCACCCTGGCCGGGGGGGGGGGGGGGGGGGGGATAACCGGAATTTCATTCTAATTGATCTTCCTATTATCCACCCCAAGGTATACTGAGGTATTAAATGCATTTTTTAGGATTTCGTTAAACACAATATACCAAATAATTTTTAATAACGAGCTTTAACAAAAAATTTACACAAATTTATAAAACTAAATTGATATACATAGTCAGGGGGATAATCGAATAAAATGAATATACGAATTAGAATTCTAAAAACACGCGATTCCGTACTTTCGGTACGTTGGGATGGCTCAACGGAATCATCCCTATATTTCTGAGAAGGTGGTACTTCTCGTGCCAACGTTGTATTCTTACAATAAGTATACACTACCAATATTTCACCCCTCACAGAAAAAGGTCTAGACCACGTGGCGGAGAACATCCTATCCTACCTCGACGCGAGCTCCCTCTGCGCCGCCGAGCTGGTCTGCCGGGAGTGGCAGCGCGTCATATCCGAGGGTATGCTGTGGAAGAAACTGGTGGAGAGGAAGGTCAGGACAGACTCTCTGTGGCGTGGACTCGCTGAGAGGAGGGGATGGTGAGCATTTTGATATATTACTCGATGGAATGAAGTTTGTAATGGATAGCAATTTTTGGTCGACAACGGTTGGAGCAGTGGTTACTGCAATTGACTGAAGTATTCACCGTCCCTGGTTCGATCCCCGCTCGCGACAAACGTCTATATTGGCCGTACAGTGTTCTGTCATGGTCTGGGTGTTTGTGTTTTGTGTGACCGAAATAGGATCACAGGAAAAATCATCTGTATGTAACAGACAGGCGAAGCCAATACGAGTGGCTAGTTATATTCATATAAAAAAGTTAAGGAACAGCCTGTATATATCCCACTGCTGGGAAAAGGCATTCTCTTCTATGAAGGAGAAAGTTTAGAGCTTAATCCACAACGCTGCTCCACTGCGGGGCGGATATACATGTGTCAGAATTTCTCCCGGCACATGCAGGTTTCCTCATGATGTTTGATTGATGAGGTGAGTTGGCCTAGTTGTAGAACACGTCGATCTCACCTGACGATTGTGGGTTCAAACCTCGGCTAGCACAGCCGAATTAACAAGTGCTAAATTTTGGTTTAAATTCATATATTAATCACTAATATATAATTTTCCAGGATAATGTACCTGTTCAAACCGAAGCCAGGATGTCAGCATCCGTCCCATTCATTCTACCGTCAGCTCTACCCGAAGATCATACAAGACATACAGTCGATAGAGGACAATTGGCGTATGGGCAGACACAATTTACAAGTAATTTTATGGATTATTTAACTTTTAAATTTATGCTAATAAGCAATAATGTGTCAACTTGCAAAAAGTCAAAATTGGAGATATTTATGTATTCTGATAATGCGAACGCATTTAACGTTATTCCTAAAAAATCCTAGCCATCTAAACTAAATAAGTACCAAAAAAATGGTTCTTCATTGCATGTTTTAAATTTCAAGTGCATTCCATATTTTTCAATTTATACAATAGTCTCATATATTTATACATTTACCAATTAATTATACATTTTATCAAAATAGAAAAATAAAATGGATATATACGATAAACAATTTTTTAAAGAATGGGTTTGACATCTTTAAACGCCATATTCTCGAAATGAAGTCCGTGGCTTGACATAGCATTGCTTATCAGCGTCCAAATATTTGCTACCTTAATATGAAACTTACTGTTACGTAAACTAAATTTTAATATTGTAATTAATAAAAAAACCTCTGTAACTTGGAAGTTACCTAGATTACCAAAGCTGTGTCAAAAATAAGACACTGATAGTAAATTCTTTCAGGTATAAAGCGATGAGAAATAACTCATGTAAATCTTTATGAAAGTCTGCAAGCAAAAGTTATAAGTGTAAATCTCTTTTTATATATATTTTGTTAAAGTTAACTTGTAAGAATATGTATAGAATTGACCCTTAGTAACTTACTGTGTAAACTATATTTTGTGACTTATGGGACAAAATGAAACATCAGAACATGAATTAGGAAAAGAGATTGTATCCATATCTTAATTGTTAAATTTTTATCATTAAAGCCAAAAGTGATCTTTAAAATGGCATATCAAACATGCGCTCTTGCGTTTATGGTACTGCTACTATGAGTCGTAGCGTGATGTAATATAGCCTATAACCTCCTTCAATAAACGGGCTATCTAACGCAAAAATACCTTTTCAAATCGGTCCAGTAGTTTTAGAGATTACCACAAAAATACAAACAAACTTTACCTCCTTATAATATTAGTATAAATTAATTTGTTTTGCAGTATTAAAGAAGATATTATATTATACAGACGAAACTTATTTGAAGTACTGTCCACTATATAATATTATAAAGCTGAAGAGTTTGTTTGTTTGAACGCGCTTATCTCAGGAAGTACTGGTCCGAATTGAAAAATTATTTTTGCGTTACATAGTTTATTTATTAAGGCCTTAGGCTATATTACATCACGCCACGACTCATACGAGCGAAGCAGGAACCATGAACGCGAGTAAAATCTCAAAGGAGAGCTAGTTAAAGATACTTCTAATATATGTGTATGTTTTCTTGTTACAGAGGATAAACTGTAGATCGGAGAACTCCAAAGGCGTCTACTGCTTACAGTACGATGACAATAAAATAGTGTCTGGATTAAGAGATAATACAATCAAAATATGGGATAGGAAGACGTTACAATGTGTCAAGGTGAGTGATACTAAAATCCGTATTGATATTATAATATACCTTCCGCTCGCGACTTCGTCCGCGTGGAATAGTTACTTTGGGCTGATAATGCATTATTTTAGAACAAATTTGGTTAGACTAAAAAACGTTATAGTGAGCTAACCTTAAAAGATAGACATATGCTGTCGCGGACTTTTTTTTTAGAACTTTTAAAGGGGAACAATTCTGTCATACATGAAATTTGCGAAACTTTAACCGTTTACGCAGCGCACGCAGCGTAGGCTCTCTCAGTAGAAAAATATCCCCGATTTTGAAATATTCCTCATTGGTGCTCCGCTCCTTTTGGTCTTAGCGTGATAATATATAGCCTATAGCCTTCCTCGATGAATGGGCTATCTAACACTGAAAGAATTTTTTAAATCGGACTAGTAGTTCCTGAGATTCGCGCGTTCAAGCAAACAAACAAACAAACTCTTCAGCTTTATAATATTAGTATAGATTAAACCTGAAGTCTAAACTCGGATTGGTTCAGCTTCCTTGGATCTAGTCACAAAAAAAAAACAAGCATATATTGTACAACAAACACTCTGGTGTAGTGGTGCTGAATGTACCTCTAACGCCGACGGTTGCGGGTTCGATCCCCGCTCGGGGCTATTTATATTTCTATAAATAATTGTTCCTAGGTCTAGTTGTTTGTCCTTGTGGGTCTCCCCACCGTGCCTCGGAGAGCACGTAAAGCTGTCGGTCCCGGTTGTTATCAAAATCACCTGATTCGAATCGTTACTCGTATTAGGGAGATTATTCTAGTCTATATGGTTACCGGCTCGCCCTCAGTTGCGGAGGTCAGATTGCAGTCGCTCTGTGTAAAAATCAGTAACTCGTCAATATCTGGACTAGAATAGAAAGCAGATCCTGGTGTAACCGAGGAAAATGCTAGGTAGATGATAGATGATCTTGTACAACAAAAAGCACCACACCTACCTAATCGGAGGACGCGTTTCCCTTGGGGAAAAGATACATGCACAGCACAGCAGAATTTGCTTTAATATTAAATTGGCGATAGAGATCGATAGTCCAAGCATGATGGCGCGTTATGAACTCGCGACTAAGTTCAGTACATTTACTTAATACTGTCCAAAATATGCTCAACCAAACCCGTTGAATTTATTTTGATAATTTTTGGTATAGAAATGGTAGAGTTCTGAGAACATCCGTATCCGAAGTTGAGAGCCGAGATGGTCTATGGTTAGAACACGTCGATCTCAACCGAGAATCGTGGGTTCAAACCTAAGTGCTTCTGTGTGTAAATTCCTCCCATGCTCGTTGAAGGAAAACTTCGTGAGCACACCTACATGTGCCGGGAGACATGTGCATGGAGGTTTAAGCTCTACACCTTCTCCTTAATAGGAGAGAGGAAGCCCAGCAGTGGGACATGTATAGTACTTACTTTTGAGTTTTTTGAATTTTATCAATATTGGAACTACGGGTGAAATATTTTATAAGAAAACATTTTAAGTGTATAAAGTTATTGGCATATTAAACCTCGCTAAGAACACATTTTTTTACCAAATTTTACCACAGCAAAATTGTTATTTAAACACCACGGTCTCTGCTTCCAGGAGCTGCAGGGTCACACCGGCTCGGTGCTGTGCCTGCAGTACGACGAGCGCGCGATCATCTCCGGCTCGTCGGACAGCACGGTGAGAGTGTGGGACGTCGCCACCGGCGCCATGCTCAACACCCTCATACACCACTGCGAGGCGGTGCTGCATCTGCGCTTCTGCAACGGCATGATGGTCACCTGCAGCAAGGTAAGTTTACACCAAGGTTGCCAGATGTGTCAGGAACTAGATTGTAACGTACCTGTTTCTGAACACCAACTAGATTTTTTGCAAAAAGATTTTTCTTTTCCAATTTTTTTAAATAAATTTATAGAATACCAGGAAGATGGTTTCTAATTTAATATAATTAAATTTTCATCCCTATGGGAGAATTGTAATTATTTGTAGTTGCGATGAATTTTTTTTATCATTTTTCACTGTCGAATACATTTGGTAATATGAAAATGTTGTTCAGTAAGTCTTGAAGTTGATAAAAAAAGTTATAATTTTCTGAAACCGCAGTAGGGTCATTTCCTTGACGTTGAAAAAGAGAATGTTAATTCCTTTTTTGAATAAATATATTTTTTGATTTTTTAAGTAGTAGATTCCTGTAAATAATGAACTCGTATCTGGCAACCCTAGTCTACACTTACCACCATGATGTTGTACTTGGATCTGTCCTCGATGTGTAACGCGCGCGCGGTCCACAGGACCGCTCGATAGCGGTGTGGGACATGACGTCGACGACGGAGATCATGCTGCGGCGCGTGCTGGTCGGCCACCGCGCCGCCGTCAACGTCGTGGACTTCGACGAGAAGTACATCGTCAGCGCCAGCGGCGACCGGACGATTAAAGTTAGTTCATCCTTCACTAGCTGACCCCCGCAGTTTTGTAGCGTGATGTAATATAGCCTATAACCTCCCTGATAGTCTACCCGACGTGTGATCCTGTGACTCGTATCGTCATGTAATATAGCCTATAACCTTCCTAAATAAATAGGCTATCCGATGTATGATCCCGAGAAACTTAGCGTGATGTAATATAGCCTATAACCTCCCTGAATAAATAGTCTACCCGACGTGTGATCCTGTGAATCGTAGCGTCCCTGAATAAATATGATATTCGACGGTAGAAGATTTTTTCAAATCAGATCAATAGTATCAGAGGTTAGCCCCTTAAAAATTTACAAACAAATTTTACCTCATCATAATATTAGTGTAGATATATAAAATAGCCGGCGAACGAGCAGATGAGACGTCATATGTTAAGTGATCGCCAGCATGGACACTTGCAGCACCAGAGGAGACGATGCGTCACCAGCTCACAAAGGAATTAGGCGTGAAATGGAATAGGACGTAAGGAAAGGATTTGGGGTGGGGATTATTAGGCCTTCGGTTCTCTACGAAACGTAGGCTATTTGGATGCTGATAAGCAATAATGTGTCAACCCACAAAAAGTCAAAATCGGAGATATTGATGTATTTTGATACTGCATCAACTATTCAACATTATTAAAAAAAAAACAAGTAATATAAACTAAATAAGCACGGAAAGAAGTGTCTTAATAATTGTTTCGTATTTCAAGTGCGTTCCATATTTTGCAATTTATAGAATAATCTGAAATATTTGAAAAACTTTTTATGAGATAATATATTAAATATATCAATTTACTTTTAATTCATTATACCTTTAAAAAAAGAAAAGAAAAGATGGATATAAACGTCTTTAAACAAATTAAGTAAGTATAGGTTTGACTTCTTTAGACGCCATTTTCTCAAAATGAAGTCCGTGTGGGTTGACACATTATTGCTTATCAGCGTCCATTTAAGCTACTTTACGTCGATCTTTAGGTACGGTAGCTGAGCTGTAGTCAGCACCGACCGACCATAGTGCCAAATCTTTATTTAAAAGTAAAGTAACTGAACTTAATGTTTTCTTCGTAATTTTCTTTTTATTATTATTTTAACGTTAGATCTTTGAGGATTGTATAGTTAGAATTATAAGCATAATTTGTGAAAAAGAATAAAAAAAAATTGATTTTATTTACTTCTAAATATTGATTCTTCTGATACTGATGAAATGTCCCACACATTCCGAGTTGACCATCCTATATTTTAAAAATAAGAATTTTTTTTTATAAAATTACTACTTTTATACATATATCGCGCACAATATATATATATATTCTTAACTATAAAATTCGTGTAAAAGTAATATAATTAATTGAATGTGTGCGTACCACACTTTCAGGTGTGGAACACGTCGTCCTGCGAGTTCGTGCGCACGCTCAACGGCCACAAGCGCGGGATAGCGTGCCTCCAGTACCGCGACCGGCTCGTCGTGTCCGGCTCCTCGGACAACACCATCCGCCTGTGGGACATCGAGTGCGGCCAGTGCATCCGCGTGCTGGAGGGGCACGAGGAGCTGGTGCGGTGTATACGGTGAGGGCACAGCCGGCTAATGTCCCACTGCTGGGCAAAGGCCTTAATCCACTGTGCTGGTCCTCTGCGAGCCGGATAAATATGTGTCAGAATGTCTCCCGGCACATGCAGGTTTCTTCACGATGTTTTCCTTCACCGCCGAGCTCGAAATGAATTTAAACACAAATATCACATATATAATAAAGTACTAAACTCGAAAACTGAGTGGTGCTAGCCGGGGTTTGAACCAGTGATCATCGGTTTATATTAACATCTTCACCACTAGGCCATCTCGGCTCTTATTGAGGGGTCTGTGTAAAGGATGGGTTAATGCATAATATTACTAACTTCAAAAAAGTTGTTTCTGAATTCAAAAAGTACTGATCCGATTTGAATAGGGTTTCTCTGTAATTGAATGCATATATTTTGGGGAACGTGTTTGTATATAACGTACTAGCGGCCCCCCGCATTTAACTTGTTCTTATAGGACTGTCGAACAAATTTTTAAGCTCCAGTTTACACCCTTAAGAATCGAATTTTGCAAAATCCTGTCTTAGTGAACACCTACGTCAGTAAAGAGAACCCTAGAAGAAATTCGAAACTCCTAGCAGTCGTAGTTTCATGAGTTAGTGCATGACCTTTCGCTTTTATATATCTTTGATACCTAACAGAAATTGCTGCGATCTTATGTCTGCGTACATTATATACAATACATATATGGACGCTGATAAGCAATACTGTGTCAAGCCACACGAACTTCATTTTGAGAAAATGGCGTCTAAAGATGTCAAACCTATTCTTAACAAAAATGTTTGAAGAAGTATATATGCACCTTTTCTTTTATTTTTTGATAAAAGGTATAATTAATTTAAATTAGATTGATATATTTCAGTTAATATCTAATAAGAAGTTATTCAAATATTTGAGATTATTGTATAAATTGCAAAATATGGAACGCACTTGAAATTCAAACAATTAATTAGGAAACTTTTTTCCGTACTTTCTTAGTAAATATGACCTTAATTTTTTTGGATAATGTTAAATAGGTGATGCAGTATCAAAATACATCAATATCTCAAAATTTGACTTTTTGTGGGTTGACACATTATTGCTTATGAGCATCCATATATTATATACATATACAGTTACGTTCGAAATCGTTTTTAATTATTATGACAAAAAATGTGACACGACCACATTCTCCAGGTTCGACAACAAGCGGATAGTGAGCGGCGCGTACGACGGCAAGATCAAAGTGTGGGACCTCCGCGCCGCGCTCGACGTGCGCACGCCGCACCAGGACCTCTGCCTGCGCACGCTCGTGGTGAGTACCGCAGCTGACGCCGAGACCGGACACTCACACTACATCGCCGTGAAGCTTCCCCGTCCCCTTTATTATTTTCCATATCTCCCGACCCCTTCATCTTCCATGTCCATGTATTGGTGACCTCTTAACATCAAGTTAACTCAAAATATTCAGACAGTTTTAGAATAACTAATTATTTCTGTAACTAAGAACAGTGACAGGCATTGTGTAAACACTAGAAGAAAAAATAAACTTTTCATACCAAACTTTCGTCTTCATAAAGTCAGTTCATCGTTTCTGGGGTTCGGTATTCGCATCTATAATAAAATCCCGCGAACAGTTTTACATTTGCCACTTAATAAGTTTAAAGCGTACGTTAAAAAATCTTTAATAAATAAAGCATATTATACCATACAAGAATATTTTGACGACAAAGAGGCGTGGATTTGATACGCGTTGATTTTCTATCCGGATAACACAATTAAAATGTAATAAAAATACATTATGTATAAATGATTTTAAAAGAGTTACTATCGAGTTTCTTGCCGGTTCTTCTCGGTAGTCTACATTCCGAACCGGTGGCAGCTTTATAAAAATCTAAAATGAAAATATGACATGTAACTTGACGATTCGAAAGTGCTGTTAAAGCCCATTTGAATAAAGTATATTTTGAGTTTGAGTTTGAGTAAATACAAGAGAAGCACTTACACCGTCGGAGCACCGACAGCAAGGGAGAGAAAATAATATCTGTCTGTATGCGTTTATGGTTACTGCTTTTCTCCCATGAGTAGTAGCGTGATGTTATATACCCTATAACCTTCCTCAATAAATACACAAACAATTCTGTCATACATGATTTTTGCAAAACTTTAACCGTTTACTCAGCGCACTCAGCGTAAGCTCTCTTAATAGGGATTTTGAAACATTCTTCGTTGGTGCTCCGCTTCGTTTGGTCTTAGCGTGATAATATATCGCCTATAGCCTTCCTCAATAAATAAGCTATCTAACACAAAAATAATTTTTCAATTCGAACCAGTAGATCCTGAGATTAGCGCGTTCAAACAAACAAACTCTTCAGCTTTATAATCTTATATATGTAATTTTCGTGTCAGAATGTTAGTTACCGTAATCTTCCAAAACAGCTATAATGATTTTTACGAAATTTTATATGCATATTCAGTAGGTCTGAGAATCGGCTACTATTTCTTTTTCATAACTTAGGGGTTATAAGGGTTGTTTACCCTTAACATTTTTTTTTAATTTGTGGACAAAACTTTTTGTTTTTATTTTCTATAAAGTGATCATTAAAAAAATACAAACAACCCTAAATTTTTACCCTTTTATCACTAACCCCTATTTTTTGGTAGCCATTTTAGTAATTTAATCATTTTTCTAGACAGACGCGTTGGCGCAATGGTCACTGCAACTGACTGAAGCGCTAACGGTCGCGGGTTCGATCCCCGCTCACGGCAAACGTGTGTATTGGCTATACAGATGTTTGTCGTGGTCTGTGTGTTTGTGTTACTGTAGTGAGTGTTTCCAGACCCCCGACACAAGGTCATGAGATATTAATGGGGGCCGTTGAGTGTGATGCGTTATTTATTTATTTATTTAAACATTTTTCATCTCGCTCGATCTCTATGACAAAACAATGTTTGCCGTATCGGCTAGTATTAGTATAGATTTATTAACCAAGTTAAAATATTTTAACAGTTATATATGGATGCTGATAAGCAATAATGTGTCAACCCACAAAAAGTCAAATTCGGAGATATTGATGCATTTTGATACTGCATCACCTATTTAACATTATTCAATAAAAAATAAAGTCATATAAACTAAATAAGTACGTAAAAAGTCTCTTAATTAACTGTCTCGATTTCCAAGTGCATTCAATATTTTGCAATTTTTACAATAATCTCAAATATTTGTAAAACTTTTTTTTAGATACTATATTAAATATATCAATCTGCTTTTGATTTAAAGCACCTTTTATTCGAAAAGAAAAGATATCTTCAAACATATTTATTACGAATAGGTTTGACATGTTTAGATGCAATTTTCTCAAAATGAAGTCCGTGTGGCTCGACACAGTATTGCTTATCACCGTCCATATGTGTGACCGTATTTAATATTTAATCCGTATCTTATCGTCTCCCTCTAAAAGTGTATATTTTTAGTATAAACTTTGATTTCAGGAGCACACCGGCCGCGTTTTCCGGCTTCAGTTCGACGAGTTTCAAATCGTGTCGTCCTCGCACGACGACACGATTCTCGTGTGGGACTTCCTCAACTACGGCGGCGCCTCGCCCGCCGCGCCGCCGCCGCGACGCGCCTCCTCCGAGCTGGAGCGCCCGTTCTACGAATAGGTGGGTGGCCTCCGGGCCGCTTCCGTACAGCCACCGCGGTGCATCCGCCCTGAGGGGTAGCGTCAATTATGAAAAAGAATAACAAAAAATTTAATTCAATTAAATCTAGTAAAGCTGGTACATTGTCCAACACATGCCCCGTTGACATCCACTATGTGAATTTCGAATTTTGAATTATGACTAGGCACTATTTTGATGCTGATAAGCAATAATGTGTTAACCCACGAAAATCAAATTCAGAGATATTGATGTATTCTGATACTACATAAGGTAATTAACGGTATTCAAAAAAATTTCAAGTCATATAAACTAAATAAGTACGGAAAAAAGTTTCTTAATTAATTCGTTCGAATTTCCAGGTTGTGCCTTATTTATACAATAATCTTATATTTTTAAAAACTTTTTATTAGATAATATATTAAATATATCAATCTGCTTTTAGTTCATTATACCTTTTATCAAAAAAGGACAATAAAGATGGATATATACTTCTGCAAACATATTTATTAATAGGCTTTTGACATGTTTAGACGCCATTCAAAATGAAGTCCGTGTGGCTTGACACAGTATTACTTATCAGCGTTCATTTGAAGTCGATAGTAATCAATAATTGTTTTTAATTTCCCAGGTAAACCTTAAAAACCGCCTTTGGACGTTATTATGATAATAACGGGTGAACAAAAGACGCGGTTACGAGTGAAGTGACATTGCGCAAGTGAAGTGACGTTTCACGAGTGAAGTGACAGTTCACAAGTGGAGTTAAAAATTCACAAGTGAAGTGTGAAAGTGACGAAGTGGCGAAACGTTCACGTGACTCGAGTGGTACTATTTCGTATCTTATTTTCTAATATGCGTTTATCGTTAAAAAGGATCTCAGAACGCGTCCTATGAATACAATTTGGCTGTAAGTTTTCATTAATAATAGTTACAAAATATTACACGTTATATCGCCTTATCAATAAAGCCTTTTTAAGCTCGGAGTTTCCTGAAATAGCGGTGCCGTTTAACGGACGATTTATGGCGTTGGAACGAGGAAATAAAGTGATATCGTTTAGTCATATAGCGTCCGTTATATGACTGCACCGTCATTTAAGAAAACTAAAGCTATAATATTAAATCTTTACGCGCGTTGTATAGCGGAGTCATTATATAAAATAACTTTGCTATATACCGTGGGTAGAATTTCACAATAATACAGTATGTGTGTCATAGCCAAATGGTTAAATCGGCAATTTCATTTAACGGCTAGGCTGTTCATAAATGCTGGTATACATTGTATGGATTAAAATAGATCATCATATAATGGCTAGGTTTCGAAATACAATCCAGCAGATCAGTTGACATCTCATTAGCAAGATATCAATTTGAGATGTCATTAGCTCTGGAGCACATCCCTGGTGTCTCTTTCAATTTAAACGGAAATCTAAATCTCTATCTTTCTGGCTCTTAAGTACCAGGAGATCATAATCAATAAGACGGTCTTACCAGACACTTTTGTATCTCTTTCTGAATTAAAAATCTTTATCCAATCCGTTCATATTACGAAATTGGCCCACGAGTACCAGGAGTCCATAAGCAAAAATAAGGTCTGATTAAATACTTGTATCTTTTTCTGTATCCAGAAATCTTTATCCAACCCACTCACATTAGAAATTTCTTGACCATAGAGTACCAGGAGGTCAGAATCAATAAGATCTCACCCACCAATCGCGTCTTTGTCTTTGTGACTTTGCATTGAATGCATTAGGTGTCGTCTCGTTAGATGTAGAAAATGTCAAATCGAGATGTTATTAGCTTCAACAGTTTGAATTGCATTTCAGAAATACACCCGATGACTATTCTAGTCTATTGCACCTCGGTTATTTGTAATAGTACTTTAAGAATATGGTTAAAAATGTTGATAAAAACTCAATTGTTAAAATAAAAGTGTTATCTGACCAAGAGGCTAAGAATCGTTCAGCCATTTCATTAAATGACGCCAAGGGTAGAGTCATATAATTAATGCCAGCATTTAAGCTCAGACAAGAATGGCTGAAATAACCATTTGGCTTTGACTAAAAATATAGGATATACATATATATATAAATTCGATCCTATTAGTCTATGTTATTGTCACTTAACAGTAAACTTCATATCGATGCCGAAATTCGCAAACTGATGATTTCAATTCAGTAAATTTTATTAATAATTATGAATAAGAGAATAAGTAAATACGATTTTTAATAAAGCCACAATCACTCGAAGATAATTTATTAAGCACACATAAAAGTTAGGAACTTAATGTTTCAAACACATTTGTTTTCCTCGATTTAAAAGACCATCAGCGCCATCTGTTATCTGATTTACAAAATGTGACTTTTAATCTCACTCGTAAACTTTTACTAACATAGAGTTCACTGGTTTGCGAATTAAGGTATTGTTATGTTTGAAAGCAATAGATTAAACTGTAAAGGCACATATAACTCCAATATAAATAAGGCATAATGAAGAATTGAAATGTTTTGCTAAACGTAAATCTGCAATAGTATGTATTTTTAAATCTTGTACATTAAAACTTTATGTATATTTTACTAAATGGTGCCCGCAGGATCATCTGTGCAGGATTATTTACCCGTATTTTTTATCATTATTATATCAACCCTATTTCAACCCCTTGACCACTTTTTTCGTTCTAAAATGTCCTTTTTCGGGCTCTAGACTATCTGTGTTCCGAATTACATTTGAATAGGTTCAATAGTTTAGGTGTGATTAGGTAACACAGGAGTTACTTTCGCATCTATAATACAAATAAGAAAGTAAGGATTTACGAAAATAGTAAGCAAAAGAGCAGACGAGTCGAATGATGTAAAAAGATTATTGCCCATGAACCGGAGGAAACAAATGCGTTATGCATTTATTAAATTCATATTCAAAATATACTTTACTCAAATAGGCTTTTAAAGCACTTTTGTCAAGTTACTAATCATTGTTTATTTAACATTTGGATGCTGATAAGCAATAATGTGTCAACCCACAAAAAGTCAAATTCGGAGATATTGATGTATTTTGATACTACATCACCTATTTAACATTATTAAAAAAATCGAGCCTTATAAACTAAATAAGTACGGAAAAAAGTTTCTTAATCACTTGTCTCGATTTCCAAGTGCGTTCCATATTTTGCAATTTATACAATAATGTCAAATATTTGAAAAACTTTTTATTAGATAATACAATAAATATATCAATCTGCTTTTAATTAATTATACTTTTTATCAAAAAAGAAAAGAAAAGACGGGTATATACTTCTTCAAACATATTTGTTAAGAATAGCTTTGATATCTTTAGACGCCATTTTCTCAAAATGAAGTCCGTGTGGCTTGACACGTTATTGCTTATCAGCATCCATTTATATAAATTTACGACCGGTTCGGAATGTAGTCTCTACCGAGAAAATCTGATACATAGGATAGGAAGTATGGAATGGGCTTCACGGTTAGATACTTACTTCCCGAATCTTAAAACTTTAAGTTCTATGAACTTTATTTCCACCTTATGTTAACAATATCGATTTTTCGACTGATTCTTTGAATTCATCCAAATTTTCTTTTCCGTTTAACCAAACCTCGTTGTTCTCGTATTTTTTCGAACCTTACACGTGGCCATTGACTTTTATTTATATAGATAGTTTAGAGGACCCGATAGTTGTGTTGACCAGAATATGGTCCACATTCTAGATGTAAGTTTGAGTCTATATCTTATTATTATCCTCCCAACAAACTCAAACATGAGAAAAATTCTATACAAATCATTCAAGCTGTTTAGGCAGAGTTAACTGATTGAAACACAAGAAATCTGTCTTATCTTCTATCTATATATCTATATGTATGCATATAAAATTGTCTTGACTGATTCATCAACGCAGAGCCTAAACCGTTGGGGCTACGAACTCGAAATTTTGGTAGGTGCCTTTTAGGGTGTAAGCATCCACTAAGAAAGAGTTTTTCGATTTTCCACCCCTAAGAGGGTTAAAATTTAATACACATACTTCTGGATCATAGTAATGAAATGTGAACCAATAACCACGAAAATCATCCCCTATTGAACTGCAAGGGGGTAGTGAATTTTGTATGGACAAAATTTATTTTTTTTGTCCGACTATCCTAAACCTTAGCATAAATAATCCTTAGGGTGAATAAATAAATATCTACATCCCTGAATACAAAAATCATCTCTTATAGTTGTGCTATAACGGATGAATTTTGAATTCAAAGATATAGATGTATTAATTGCTAGGTAATACATAAAGATAGATAAAAACATGCTATTGCAGACTTACAAGCGAACAAAATTGTATGAGCCAACAATATTTGTATGAGAAATGTGAAAAATGTGTAAAAAAAATCATTTTATTTATGATACCGATCTGTCATCTGTACTTATTTTAGCGGATATATCGAAGGAATAAAGTGTACATAGTTACTTTTAATTACGAACGTTTAGTTATTTCAATTATATATAAAAAGTGTACGAGCAAGTCTTTGACGTGAGTGGGATATGTGAGGTATTAAAAGTCTAGATGAATCTACAATTAGAATTAAATATAAGGCACCAAAACATGATTCTAAAGGAAATACGTATAATTAAAAGGAAATTTACTATAAGTGACACTGTAAGTGAAAGCGTACGATGCCCCCAATGTGGGCGAAATGTTAAAATTTGCCCCCAAGTTAAATTTTAGAAAAATTGTTCGTCCCGTGTAAAAACTTAAAATAATTTCCCCACCCTGAGTATAGCTATATGAAAATTACCCGTCTTCTCTCTCTTTCGTTCTCTTCTTTCGTAAAAGCGAATCATTGGCAATTTGGCAAAAAAAAACTCTAAAAGTTCTCACGGAACAACTGATAGTATCTTCTAGTAGTTTTCTTTACTTCATCAAATTGTTAAGCTCGAAATGTTGTCCAATTTTACATATGTTATATTCTAACACAGATATTCTCCATTACAAATAATCTTAATCAGAAAAACTTTGTCCATGTGAAGCTATTTTATTGAAATTGATTTCTTGCCAATCCATCATTCTCCAACACTGCTGCATTTGATTTAGATTCTCAAATATCATCATGAAATGAGAAATAAAATTGAATAAGATATATCCAAAAGGTTTCCAGCTCCTACACCACATGAAACAGCTAAAGTAGATACTTTATACCGATTCTGGGAGAGTGTGGTTGAGCCAACCCAGTAAGAACCGCAGGCGCATGTCATATTATAAAAAAAATTATTGAATTTAAGCAATTCATTGTGTAAACTCAAGTTGTTATACTTTTTAAGCCCCGCGTTTCGCATATATTATGATTGGTCCAAAGAAAAATCTCAGATCTTTAAATCCTATTTAAACTTTATGGTGCGTCAAGACTGTAACATAACAACAAAACAAAGCGAATTCACGTGTTTTGTTATTGTCAATAATGTGTTATTAAAAAGGTACTTTTAATATTTTGTAATTTATATAATATAATCTGAATCTCGGAAACGACTCCAATGATTTATATCAAATTTAGTATGCAGGGATGTTTCGGGGACGAAAACGTCGTCTATTGGTGTTTTCAGGCAATGAAACATCGAAGTACTATTAATAAACAATTTTAAACAAAATTAAAGTAATGCTGGGCTAAGGCTTCCTCTCCTATTAAGGAGAAGGTTTAGAGCTTAATCCACCACGCTACTCCACTGCGGGGCGGATATACATGTGTCAGAATCTCTCCCGGCACATGCAGGATTCCTCACGATGTTTTCCTTCACCGCCGAGCTCGAGATGAATTTAAACACAAATTTAGCACTTGAAAAATCAGCGGTGCTAGCCGGGGTTTGAACCCGCGATCATGGGTAAAGATCGACGCGTTCTAACCACTAGGCTATCTCAGCTCAATTTTAAACAAAGTGGACGTGTTATATAACTCATTATTTAACCCTTAAATGCATACTGTGGTTAATAAACCACGTAATAAAATAGTGTTACCATATACAATATACCTAATATGTATTGTATTATTCAGGAACACTTTTTTATTGTCTAAATAATCCTATGATATTAAAAATAAGTAATAATTTAAATAAGTCAATTTCAAATACTAGTGTCACTTTTTTTTTCTATTTGACCAATTAAAGGTTACTTATGTGCATTTTTGAAAGAAAGGTAAGTCGCGCATTTAAGGGTTAAAACATGTCAATCTAGACGCATCATTTAGGTTTATTTTTTTCAATATAGCCCGCTGTCCAACTTGTGTAAAAGTAAAGCTTTCTCTACAGTCCAAACGAAACAATAAAACAAAATTAACGGCTCAATCGTGGAAACTTAACAGCTAACTTCAAGTACAAAGACGTTTTTAAATTATCAATGTTATTGCGTGACGAGCTTTATTTCTCTCGAGATGGACTACTGTTTAATTCTGCAAATAACAGACAACGAATATCTTAATATATTCATTCAGAATTCTTTCTCTGGATTTACTAAAAATCTTTCACCAAATTTGATTATCGTCCGTAATGCTATCAACTTTTTTTCATCGACTTTCAACTGCAATCCCAAATTTCCTGCAACAAAATTGGCATCTAGAAAATCTAGTTTAATATAAAAGTGATAAAATATTATGATAATCTCGTTAAAGTTTATAATAAAAAATGTTTTGTAAGAACAAATTCGAATTTCAAAAAGCAAACCCACAATCTCTTACGTCTCCGCACGCTACACGCACAAAAATGACGTTCGTGCGTAGTTGTAAGTTATTAAAAATGTACCACGATACAATGATTTTAACGTCGCCCAACCCATACGAGACGGTAGTACAACCCACAATATACAGTGCCATCTCGCAAAACGTTTGGCACTTTGTCTGGTGTTTTTTCCAATCTTAAAACCAAACGATATAGTTTACAAACTCACTCTAAACCCTAAGATAAGTTAAGGTAATGTTCCGAAATACAATCCTAAATGCTCTTTGACATCTTGCTTTGACGTCAAAGGCCTAGTTGACGCTGAGTTAGACATGGAAAAATGTTACTTTAAGACGTTAGCTGCCCAATATGCAAGATTGTATAGCAAGGTATCATTAGGGGTCGTTCAAGTATTTATTAATCCAATTTTTTGAAGTGTTTTTACCCTTTCCTTTCATGTATCGCGTCGTAACGTTTTACAAGAACCCCGTTCCTTCCTCAAAATTGCGTTAAGTTATACTTGAACGCTCTCGTAGTGGCAAGTCTGTGTGCTGGATTATATTGGTTGAGTAAAGTTGGTGCAACTAAAGTACCAGGACATTAAATTTCTCAAGTATCTTATTGAACTTCTTGATCAATTCGAATTTATTCTTACAAAATAATTGTACAAGTTTTGAAATAAAATGAATTTTATGAATCATGAATCAATGACTGACCATTATCAAAAATTTTTTAAAATAAATAATTATAGGTTTTAAGCAAACAAAAAAATGGCTTCTATTGAGAGTATTTCATGAAGGTTAGAGAAGGAGAAACATCGCTATACGCTGATACCTAGACAGGAAATCCCGTTACATAACTTTATAGTTCCTTTTTTAGCCACTAGCGGCGCTGGCGTCTGTGCTATATTAAGTTAGCTGTTGACTACGAGTAGTTACCTAAGTACTCTACAAATTGTTCTTATTTTAAATCTGCGCCAGAACAATTTGACGATCGTAGCGCCATTTAAAAGTTTGACCCCTTCGCGTATGTTCTCTGGTCCTTAACCTTCATGATTTCTATTATGAATACTGCCGAGTACTTGTCGAATGTGTCTGGTGATGCTTATATATAGATGTATATATTAGAAATCCGTTAGTTCGTTGTTTCGATCGTCGTTTTGAGTATTTGACTGTGTGACAAATGGAGGGATATCAGTTCGATATCGTTATCGACTATTGTATCATATTCCTCGTTGAACGAGTGAGATAGACACAGGCTAGATGTTTCTTTTTTAGTAGATTATACAAATGTATGTTTAAAAAAAATTGTAAATAATTAAATAGTTGATAGCGACGGTAACTGTAATCGTACGTTTTTAAATCGATTATTTAATGTGGCAACATTCAGCGTGCCAATATTGCCATTTGCCCAGAATCCAGTCAAATACTCGCTAATTAAATGTATAATTATATTGTCGATGCAAAATCGTTTTTTATGGTACATGACATAATTATGGATATAGAGGACTGGATCGAGCCTATAATCAAAAATAATTTGTCGAGAATGTGTGAAAGGCCTTTACGTAACCAATAAAAAGTCTCAACTGTAGACAACTGTCTTTTTCTATGATTCTGATTGGTGGAAAATAAAATAAAGGCGATCGCGTCATTTAATGTCGCCAATAGAATAAGAGAAAAGAGACGTAGATGACATCTCTTCCCACAGATTAGTCAATTTTTGGAAGATCATGCTCGGTCCAGTCCTGTGTATGGACATAATATAAGATTTTCATTGTCACTATATTGTTTTCGATAATTGGCTTAAAAGTAAATAGAAGTATTATATAAAAACGTCGTTACTGTACATATGAACTGATTATATAACAGTCGGGGTATTAAAAACTATATAATATAAAGGAAAATAGCTAAAAAAAAATGTAAATTCGAAATATATATTTTATTGAGAAGATTACGATTTTCTAAATGTAAATTCCGAATACAACGAAACATAAAAAAGAAGAAAGTTTTATCCCCGACTGTTTCGAAATGTAAAATAATTAGGCGATTTAGAGAAACGTTTAGAATGTGCGTTTTTTTTTAAAGTAATGCTAGATTTTAAATCCGAGTTCGAAGGGTCTGATCACAATTGAAGAAAAACATTTTTTTTAATAACTTAATACTAGGAACACATAGATATTTCTAAATAGCAAAATAATCAACACTCGTAAGTTAAGGCTGACTTGTCAAATGTGATCAGGTCCTGAAAAATGTCTGTTCATTTTGAATGTTACCCGTTATAATGAAACTGTTTTAATGGATGTGTTTTATGTATTTCGATCAGTTACCAATTTAAACGTGATACAATCTTTTTCAAATTTAATGTGACGAATGTAGAAACCGCTAGAACGTTCCTGAACTAAATTTTTTTACGTTAAAGTAAAATTTTAATAAGAAAAACGTTAAAATTACGTTTTCCTATACATGTTCTTCGTTAACGTAAACAGTACAGTACCAGTATTATGAGTATTGACAGTTTTCGATAACGATACTTGAGAATCATCAAAAGGTATTCCATCGGCGAGAATCACATTTGTAAGTTTTGCTCTCGTAAACGATGTAAAACATTTATATATTTTAAACTTTCGCGATTTCTACTATTCATATTTAATATAACGGGTCTTATCGCGATAACTAATGGTAGTAATACGATTTTTATTGCCCGACGTTTCGACGTAGTTGCATCCCTCGTGGTCACGAGCTGTCAGTCAGCTGCAACTTCGTCGAATAATAAATATATTAAATATTGATAAGAAACAAGTCTGTAACCTGGTAACATTTAGCTAGGTTACCTTACAAAAGCTATGAATCTATCAGAAACTGTTAATTAAACTGTTAATTCTTTCAAACGCAACGCAAAGTCTGCGAGCAAAACTTAAGTGTAATTCTCACCATACATTGACCAGCAGCGCCTCTTGTGAAATTCTTGCCAGTCTATGTATACAAAATTAGTCAAAAATTCTTCTTCTTCTTCCTGCCGTTACCATCTCTTCTTTGGTCTACCTCGACCAACATATTCATCACGCATATCTAACACTCTTCTTGCCACATGGCATTCATCCCTCAAAGTAGTCAAAGATTACTTATCGAAAATAACGTTATCGAAAACTATATATCAAAACTGGTACTAGGGGTATAAGATATATAAAAAAATGTCACTAAAAATGCGGAAATAAAAAAAAAATAAACAGTATCGTTCGAAAAAATTTTAATTGTATATTTCTACGGTATGTTTCTTATTTAAAATCTCGACTTTTGAAAGTAATAAAAAATAGAATTATTAATTTAATTTTTCTTTGTATTTTTTTTTTTGTTCTTGTTAATATATTTTACCGGTTGGTTAATTCAGTTAATGTGTTGGACGGCTAGGCTATTAGCTCTGCACTAGTCTTGGCTATTAACTAAATACAACTATTTACGGCTAGGCTATTTCTTGTATGAATTAGTATAGGTACATTTTTAATACTCATTGAAATCAGCTCATTGGAAACAAGTTGAATAAATCGAGACATAATATGGCCAATCATGTATTGCTAATGTATCTTCTAACAAATTTGATTTAATCTATGTTTATTAGCTTGTGCTTTCACGCCTTAATAACTACAATTTACATAAGGATTTCCTTACCTGTGCCCCTGATTGATGCAAAATTTCTCAACGATCAGTTAAACAATTAATATAATTACTATTGATATTTAATATAACGGGTCTTATCGCGATAACTAATGGTAGTAAGCTCGTGACCACGACGAATGCAACTTCGTCGAAACGTCGGGCGATAAAAAGGTATTACAACCATTACTTATCGCGATAGGACCCGTTATATTAAATACGAATAGTATAAATCGCGAAAGTTTAAAATATATCATTACGTTGTATGAAAAAAATAACACGTCAATTTGCCGAGAACTTTGTGTTCAAGCGTCCCCTGAGCCGTTTAATTAAATACCGACAATTAATAGCCTAGCTGCCTAATAAATTGATTGATTCGATTTGGCTAACTATGCAAAGTTACACCAGAAGCAAAAATAAATACAACACAAAACTTCATAAAGTTCCTATTTATAGCACTTTGTAGATAAAATAATTTAGTTTTAGAAATTTAAAAAATATAAAACTGGCAGCATTTATGTCATCAGCGTTCTCGTATAGTGTTAGACTAATTCTAGCTAAGCTTTATATTTTTAAGAAAGCGAAAATACATTAAAAAATAATGTCCTTAAAATGACCATGGATATATGTAGTAACTTAAATTTAGATTCTATATCTAACAAGGATTGGCAAAGTAATTGCCAATGCTTCTAGCAATGCCAATGATTATAAACAGTGATTATATCCTGCATTAACGATAAACGAAATAGGATAAAATTAATAGTTGGATTGGAAAATTTATTTAATTCATCGTGATGATCGTGATATTTATATTGTGTTTGGCAACGTTTTGGCAAACTTATTTCTCACACAATATCCTTTTAAATGACACAAAAATTTGTTTAAAATATGGACTTAGCTAGTCACAAAATTAAGGAATTCAAATATACTTAATTAAGAAACAATTGGCAAATTGATTTCTGATGCTTCTAGCGATGCCAGTGTCTAAAATATTCATAATATAATCGAAACGAGTTGAAATCGAAAACCGTAACAGCAATAATAACTGTGATCACGTAAAAATATTTTAGTGATAGAATTTTTTGATTGTAGTATTTTTTCAACGACAATTATTGACTAATATTATACATTAGAAAAATAGTGTAGTTAAAACGTTTTAGAACATTTTTCAGAACTTTACTGCTAAGTCTAGAAAATGATGGGCAACTTTAGTACAAATAATGAATACTTAAATTTATAAATTCACTGACTTTAAGGTCTGTTTTTGAATAGCTTTTTTTTAAATAATCGTTCTTCAATATTGAATGAATGGCCTTATCGCTAGAAGAGCGCTCTTTCCGGCAACCGGCTTGGCATTTTGTGGTATATCCTTTAAAATACTTCAATCAACTTCTATATTCATCATAGGTATATGTTGGTTCTTATATGACCAGAGGCATTCAAAAATCAGAACTCGCCATGCCCTTCTCTTCTATAATATCCAGCGTTGATATATTAAATGAATATATGGACGCTGATAAGCAATACTGTGTCAAGCCACACGGACTTCGTTTTGAGAAAATGGCGTCTAAAGATGTCAAAGCTATTCTTGATAAATTTGTTTGAAGACGTATATATTATATATTTTCTTTTATATATTATATATTTTCTTTATAAAATGTATAATGAATCAAAAGCAGATAGATTTATTTAATATGTTATCTAATAATAAGTTTTTAAATATTTGAGTTTATTTTATATATTGCTAAATATGGAACGCACCTGAATTTCGAAACATTGAGTTAAGGAACTTTTTCCCATACTTATTTAGTTTAGATGACTTGATTTTTTTCTTAATAATGGTAAAAAAAATTGACTCTTTGTGGGTTGACACATTATTGCTTATCAGCATCCATAATATGTTTAATCAGTGAGAGACTTCTCGATTTTATATTATAAAGATTAATGTTAGAAATCGTTCTAAATCAACATAAAATTAACACCGGGTTCAGAATGTCGTTTCCACCGAGAAGAACCGACACGAAACTCAGTTACTCTTTTAAAATCAATTAAATACTAAAAATGTTTTCAATTACTGCTTACTATTTATATGCATCTAGAAAACTGACTCTAATAGGTACACGCATTTTTATTGTTCATATAATCTTGTACACAGTTTCACTTTCAAATGTTTTGGATAACACCTTAAAAAGTTTCTAATTTTTTAATTTCCTACGCAAATGATACTATATAAACACAGACAGATCTAAACACAACAAAATATATCAATCATCATGTATATATACTAAAAATTGTCACAAATGATTTTAAATTGATATGTATATAATTTATACTATAAAAACCATAAGAGCAGTTTCATTAAAATGTAAAATATTGTCGCTGACTGTACCGAGTGTAAATGTATAGGATGGATGAGTAATGTGATGGTAGGACAGACAAACATTCACGTTGTGTTGGGTTAATGAATATTTATTGTTTTTAAGAATTGTTATTGAGGGTAGAATGTTTCTTTTTTATGTTAAGGTGGCGACAGACCTGCTCATTGCAATGTAACACGTTACGAAGTGAGCATTCGTGGTCAGCACAGTGAGTCGAGCTCAGTCAGCAAAGGCCAAAACAAATCTAAGATGATATGAGTCAGTCCGTCGCCGCCGTAAAATTGTCAGTGTTGATCTGACCGTGGCTGGAGTTACACGTCTCGATTATATTTTATTATATTTAAACTAGATAAATTGTATGCTTTTTTAAATGTTTTATTTAAGTTATATAAAGAAAAAAGTATTCGAAATGACTGACCATATTTTTTTGTTCTAAATAATTTAACAAAGCATTATTATTAAATGTATAATTTGAGTGAGATAGCATATAAATATATGTAAGAAAGAGACGGAATATCTTACAGGTGTCCTACCATCATATTAGTTGTATTATTATAGGTAATTTATAAGTTATGATTAAGTTATTTGACACACTTACGCGGATAAGCACGGTGATCTCTGTATTCGAATTAAATTAAGCCATACACGAACTGTGTGTTTTGTATACGTGTAGTACACACGTAAACGCACAGTTTGTACATGGCCTAAGATTAGCAGACGGTTTACACAGTTCGACGTAGAGTTATACATGTGTGACATTGATGTTATATAACTATGGATATGATATAAGTTTACGGATTTTGGCAACCAGAATACCGACCACTTTAGACGACGTCTAGCATCCAGCTAGCGATTGAGTACACGCGCGAGTATCTAACGAGCTTGTCAAAATTTGCAATTGGTACAGATCTTTAACAAGAAATAGTATAAGCACAACTAAAAGCCACAAAACAAAATAAATAAAGAAAATAAGAAGATAGTATAAGCGTATCAATAGTTGTAACACGTGTCGTTGAATTCGGTTCGCTTATTCGCGCAAATGTGTCCGATGCTTAAGCCGGATGATTGAGATAGCTCGACGAATATAATTAATTGTGTATTATATATTATTTTGTAAGTAAATAAATAAATTACGATTGATTTTGCTTAATTTGTCTATTTATTAATAAAAATATTTCTCGTTTTATTTTTTATATACTTCTTTTGATTACTTTTTCAAGTTGAAAGACTTAAATACTTTGAAACAGCCTATCTTATAATAAGAAGATCAAAACCCAAATATTTTGATTCAAAATAAGGACATTTACAATTTGAACGTCTAGCAAATGAATCTGCCACGGTTTCGGAAAAGATTTAGCCTCAGATCGTAGAAGAAACCTCGAAAGAAACTCAGCGGGACTCTTTTTTTTGCCTTATCTTGAATTATTATTATCGTTTCAACAACGTTGTAATTTATTACAAGTTATACAATTTATTGAGATAGCTTGGAAGCGATCGCCTTATTCCCATTGTGTGTTATCATCTACAAAATCTTTAATATCGTAATATCCTCTAGCACACAAACGTTTCTTTACAATATTTTTGAACTTTGTTTTAGAAGCATTTTGAACGTTTTCTGGGATCTTGTTGTAAAATCTTATACATCTCCCGACAAAGGAATTACTCGACATAGTCGGGTAGCGGGTATAGCTAGTTTGACACGATGATCCTCTGCGAGCCAGATATAGATGTGTCATTACTTCCGACACACGCAGGTTTTCTTACGATGTTTTCCTTTATCGAGCACGAGATGAATTTAATCACTTTAATACTTGAAAACTCAGTGATGCTAGACGGGGTTTATACCCGCGATCATCGGTTGAATTTGACTTGTTTTAATCATTATCCCACTTCTGGGTAAAGGCCTCCTCTCCTATGAACGAGAAGGTTTAGAGCTTAATCCACCACACTGCTCCACTGCGGGTTGGCGGATATATAGGTGACATAATTTCTCCCGGCATAAGAGACCGCCGCCGAGCTCGAGATGAATTTAAATACAAATTTAGCACTTGAAATATCAGCGGTGCTAACCAGGGTTTGAATCCGCGATCATCGGTTGCGAGCGAAGTATTCAAACCACAAAGCCATCTCGACTCATAAAAAAATAGCTATTTTATAAACATTTTGTGACATTAAAGTCTGAAGAAATGGTAAAAGTCGCAAGTGTAAAACGTTTGTTCCGTTTGTTACCCGCTTTAATACTAAGCGTGCATTCTATAAGGAAGTTTATACATTACCAATTATACTTGACTATCTGTAGTAGAACATAACTATATCCCCATCAACTACACGTCAATTCGTGGTACTGCCTCTATCTATGCTCTCACAGAAAACTTCCAAGAAAAAGCTAATAAAGCTACGTTCAGAACGGAGAGTGAGAAAGTTTTAAGCCACTTTAATTTCTCCTTATTTCCTATTCCAACAACCCATTTGTGGCTTCTCTGGTCTTCTCTGATCACTACGTGAGCTGTTCCGCCTTTTCATTTGGCTAAAAAAAAAAAAAAACTTAACAATTTTTATCATATGTTTTATCAATATATAAAGGCTATGGAAGCAACAAAACATGGTTAACTAATGTATCTTAGTGATATCAAAAACCTCGTATTCAGCTATGTAATAAATTAAGAAAATAAACAATGTTGCCAATGTATGATATTTCCCAAAATCATGACAAAATATGATAAAAAATAATTCATCAAGGAAAAAGTAATGAAATTGTATTCAACTGTATATGCATATTTTAGCCAATAGTAAATAAGAGGTTTTTAATCATATTGTATACTAAAAATTGGAAAAAAAATTAAAGTATTTTAATTATAAAGAGGTATTTCTTTGAAGGATTGTTTATACGGGATTATGTCTAAAACTATTGATCCAATATGACAAATTTGTTTTTGCTTTGATAGCCCGTTTATTGAGGACGGTTATAGGTAAAATTACAACACGAAGACTCAAAGCGAGTGAAACCATGAGGAGTAGCTAATTGTTTCTTCTACTTTAGAACAAATTAAATTGTATTTACTATATTATTTAATTTTTTTAAGCACTAAATAACTATGTCATTTATTTTCATAATTCCCATCTTCAATGGGAAATAGAGATGAGCGTACTGGTAACATTAAAACTATCTGCAAAGTGTAATAACAAAAGTCGATATTTTCATAACTTCAAAAATTTAAATAAGTAATAATTATAACAGTATTAATAAATTAATTTAGTGTTTATATTATAGTGTATATCATATTATGTCAGACTTCGAGGAGCCAGCGGCTAAAATGTCGAAGATTGAGGTTATTATTTATTTACAAACTTGATTTAGTTAAAAATTATTAATTACAATATATATTATTAATAATTGACTCTTATTTCTAAATCATCTTTTCTTATTTAAACCAGTTCTTACAGTCCAACTGTTACGACATCATCAAAATTATTTTAATATAAAAAATAATTGATTATATTATAAACATTGAAATTTTATATGAAGTTATTGACGTGGATATTCGTATGAAAAGTAATAAAAAAAACAGAAAACATTGTTAATAAGTATCGAACAGAAAGACAAACCTAGTCTTCACCAATTTTATAAAGTAGTAAATTTTGTATGTTTGTATGAAGGGGGTAATCTCTGAAATTACTGATCCGATTTGAAAAATTATATTTCCTTTGGATAGCTCATTTATTGAGGAACGTTATAGGCTATATTACATCACACTGCCTCAAAGGAGCGAAGCAGTAATCATAAATGCAAGTGAAACTGGAAGGAGCAGTTAGTTTATAATATATAATTAGCCCCTTGTGATTGTGCTCGTGGTAATAGCTACTGCTTCGCTTCTACTCATAGGATTACATCACGCTATGACTAATCATAGCATTATGTAATATAGCCTATAACCTTCCTGAATCCTCAGGGTATTCAATGAAAAAAAAGCGTTTCAAATCAGATCAATAGTTTTAGAAATTACCACCTACATACAAACTTACGAACCAATTTACCTCTTTTTTAGTATAGAAGTGTAATTTTATGTAGATGGGCCCAAATCACAATGAAGAGGAACTGGACGAGGGCCATGAGGAATGGCTGAGTGAGGGGATCCTCACTGATGATGACTATAACCCTGCTGTGAGTAATAGTATTACTAGCCTAACACCCTCCCATTTTCTTTCCTTACTTCCTATTCCACTTCATTCCTCATTCATGTTTAAGCTAACCATGTCCATAGGCAGTGGTGGTCACTCACCATCAAGTGCCCCATTTTCTCATTGGCCAGCTATTTAAGAAAAATATTAAAAGAGTGACTTAATACATTATTGGTCACTATCATTTCACAAAAGGTAATGGATGAGACAGTGCTTTTCATATTTTGCCTATAAAGATTGCATCTCATTTTGGTAACGAGACAAATAATACGACAATACAAAGATACATCCTCAAATGTACTGTCATATTTCTTAATTTGTCCATATTTTGTAGGTTATTTTGATGAGACATTTTTCAATACCTAAAAGTTAAAGACTCAGGTGTACTCTAATGTAGCGAGTAATTGTTGGCATGTCGGACAGTAGTTTCTATGTGTTAATTAGTACACCTAAGTAAAGCAAAGCCGGGCCAAGATTACACATAAAAGCAAGTTACCTAACAATAATTTCAGGCTGACCAAGAATCTAATCTCAACACGAGCCAAGAGGACACAATACCCAGTATACCAGATGGAGACACGAGTCAGGACAATCCTGAAAATATGGACACACAGACAGTATCACAGCCTGAGAACATAGAACAGACGCTCGATAACATGGAGAATTTAAATCAGGTAAGAATAAAAGTTTTTACTATGACGGTGGCTGTCATTGAGCGGGCGCTCTGTAGCGTTGAATGAGGACAATTAAATGGATGCTGATAAGCAATAATGTGTCAACCCACAAAAAGTCAAATTCTAAGATATTGATATATTTTGATCATCTATTTAACATTATTCAAAAAAATTAAAGGTCATATAAACTAAAAAAAGTATGGAAACAATTTCCTAATTAATTGTTTCGAATTTCAAGAGAGTTCCTAATTTGCTATTTATACAATAATCTTAAATATTTGAAAAACTTTTTATTAGATAATATATTAAATATATCAATCTGCTTTTAATTCATTATACCTTTTATCAAAACAGAAAAGAAAAGGTGGATATATACTTCTTCAAACATATTTGTTAAGAATAATTTTGACATGTTTAGACGCCATTTTCTCAAAATGAAGTCCGTGTGGCTTGACACAGTATTGCATATCAGCGTCCAAATGTTGTCTAGGTAATGACTGGTTTTTGAGCACCTGCTATATAGTGTTGAATAACATAAATGCATAATCTATAGAAATATATTTAATTCGCGACCGTTTTATAGCATCGGACATCATCATTAAACGTTCTTTAGCGACAGTTTTATAGTATTAGATAACATCAATCAAACATTCTAGAAAGTATCTGCAAAAAATAATCGTTAGCTTATTTCGTCTAATTCGAAATTTATCTAAAAAAACGTTTCTCTCCGGCGGGGAATCGAACCCCGGTCTCCCGCGTGACAGGCGGGGATACTGACCACTATACTACCGAAGATTCGACCGAGACGATTGAAATATAAGATCACAATACTAAATATATAATTGGCATAGAACTATGAACACGACGCGGATTTTCTCACCAACGTTCAAGTCTTCGGTAGTATAGTGGTCAGTATCCCCGCCTGTCACGCGGGAGACCGGGGTTCGATTCCCCGCCGGAGAGATCAAACTTTTTGAGTTTTTATTTTTTTTTTATATTAGTTTTTTTTGGTGTTAATATTATTTGGAAGTTTACACTAGGTTGTGTCCGCAGTTTCGCCTGCGTTAGTCATTTTCATCGACGTCATAATTTGTTGTGAACATTTTTTTTCTATATTTTAGAAGTACAACGTAATCTTATGCAAGACTTTAAAAAGGGGAAACCGACTCCAAATGAAGGAAAAAAGTCCCAAACGAATTCCTCCTTTTTTGGAAGTTGGTTAAAAAATGCAAAATTTGATTTACTACAATGACATTCTAGTTATTTTGATTTTAAAATCAAGTCACTAAATCGATTATGATGAAAATTCTATTTTAATTGATTTTTTTTAGAAAAAAAAAATAACGGGCCAACACAAAAATAATTTTTCAGACAAATTTTATCTATTTATAATATTAGTATATATAGTTGTCTTGTGTGAAGTGGTGGATCATGATAAAAATAAATAATGAAAATTATTTTTGGCTGTATGAATAATTTCCTTTGCTTTTTGTCGCCATTAGCAAAAAAAGTAATAGCAAATTATTCTACAATATAAAAAAGGCTGGTTGTATAAAGAATTTTCTATTTTTCATTACCCTTTAGCACTTGAAAACTCAGCTAGCCGGAGTTGGAATCCACGATCATAAGTTGAGATCGACGTGTTCTAACCACTAGACCATCTCGGCTCTAGACTAGCTGATGTTCGCGACTTCGTCTGCGATATCTGATGCCTACGTAGTAGCTTCATGCATGCAAAATCTTAGCCCAATCGGTTTAAAATTGACAAAGTTTCATACAAACTTTCATCCCCTATTTTATCCCCTTGGGGGTAGAATTAATCAAAATCCTTTCTTAGCGGATGCCTACGTCATAACATCTACCTGCATGCCAACTTTCAGCCCGATCCGTCCAGTGGTTTGGGCTGTGCGTTGATAGATCACTATGTCAGTCAGTCAGTCACCTATTAGTTATATATATTTAGATCATATATATACATATATATTTTCATATGTAAACACGTTTATTACAGACGGAATTCCCTGAAGAGTTGGGAGCGTTTCTGATAAGAAAAACTGACGGGAAAGTCATTGAACCGAAGAAAGTCGAAAGCGAAATAGACGAATCCACGAAACATTCTGATGACGGTCATGACACTGATGAGTTACTGGTGAGTTGATAGAACAACGGTCAAGTGTATAACACTATCTGCCTATATATATGGAAGCAATAATATGTTAACCCACAAAGATTCAAATTCGGAGATATTGATGTATTTTGATACTGTATCAACTATTCGACATTATTCAAAAGAAATCAAGTAATATAAACTAAATAAGTACGAAAAAAAGTGTCTTAATAATTGTTTCGTATTTCAAGTGCGTTCCATATTTTGCAATTTATGGAATAATCTGAAATATTTGAAAAACTTTATATTACAATAAATGAAATGAACAGATTAGTTATGATGGTATGAAAGTTTTTGAATTCCAACTCGCGCTTGACTGTTTTTTTTTTAACGGGCAAACGAGCGGGATACCCGGTCTGGTTTGACCGGGTCAGTACCTCACTTTCACAAAAGATCTGCGTGTAGTAGATTGTATAACTTCCCCC
Source organism: Hypolimnas misippus (assembly GCA_037950945.1). Taxonomy (NCBI): domain Eukaryota; kingdom Metazoa; phylum Arthropoda; class Insecta; order Lepidoptera; family Nymphalidae; genus Hypolimnas; species Hypolimnas misippus. The sequence goes on from JBBEEQ010000002.1 coordinate 6,654,889, forward strand.
ATTCCTTTTCTCACTTACTATTCCCTTTCATCCTATAACCTAATCCAAGCCCATTCGAAGAATTCATATATACAGGTGTTTTAGAAAGAACGTTGGATCTTGTAGGCGGGCCTACGATTTTGTTTTGGGGTGGGGGTGGGGGGTAATTGTTGTGGGATTTAGGAATATAGGTAATATTTTATAAAACGTATTACGAGGGGGGGGGATGGATAGTAGATTACTACGCCGAGTTTTTTTTCGAGCCAGGAGGGGGGGGGGGGCAGTATCACCTTCACCCTCCCCCTCCCGCATCTGCATGCAGTTTAGTTCAGTTTTTTTTTAAATATCGATTCTGCGAACGCTGTTCAAATATCCAACACATGCCCAGTTGACACTCTGTAACCTTTCAGCGGATGCTGGGCGAAGATGACAGCAGTAAGAAGGACGCTAAGAAAACCGAACAGAAGGACGAACACGAGTCCAGCGATGACGACGAATATATTTTTGAGGTGAGCCAACAAGTACCGTTTATCCACCCTGAACTATCCACCCTAAAGGTGTAATCGGAATTTCGTATCCGAATATCCACCCTGGATAAAAATCATTGTCTATTATCATTTTTTCTGGTTATACCAGGTTCTGTTTACTATTCTCAAAGCAAAGCTTGGACACAAATGTTTGTGTTAGAGGTTATTATAATATTAAAGACTAGCTTTTGCCTGCGACTTCGTCCGCGTTTTCGTCGTTTTTCGTAAAAAAGTAGCGTATGTCCTTCCTCAGGGTTCAGTGGTTTTTATGTGACAGACAGATCGTATTTTGGGAGGGAAATATAAAATGTCAATCCACAATACTTGATTTCTATGATTTTTTTATTGAATAGGTAATAATGTTAACTTTTTTAAATAAGGGATGAGTGAGTCTTATAAACGTAAGAGGAAACAAATATAATCAGAATGCTCCGAACTGCTAAGCTATCAGGAGTTACACGTGCTATTGTGAGTCAACCATAAAAGATAGACAAATGCTGTTGCGGGATATTTTTTAGAAAATTCTATGTAGAATATTTCTGTCATACATGATTTCTATGTAAATTTAACCATTAAGGCTGCATACGCGGCGGAAGCTTAAAAATTGGGAGTAAAGTCTCCCGTTTTCCCAAAGTTTCCCTTCACTACTCTGCTCCTATTGATTGTAACGTGATGAAAAGTATACTATAACCTGCCCAGGAGTATGAAGAATAATTGTACTAAGTTTCGTTAAAATCCGTCGAGTACTTTTTGTTTCTATAAGGAACATACATACAGACAGACAGACAGACAGACAGACAAAAATTTTACTGATTGCATTTTTGGCATCAGTATCGATCACTAATCACCCCCTAATAGTTATTTTGAAAATATATTTCATGTACAGAATTGACCTCTCTACAGATTTATTATAAGTATAGATGTCATAGATGATGACACACCTTGGGAATAATGCGATCGCTTCCAGTCTATCTCAATATATTTTACGCATTATAACCAATCACGACGTTGTTATTTATTTATTTATTTTTTATTTAATACTTTATTGCACACAAACGAAAATGACAAATAAAACAAGAAATAACAATAAAAAGAAAATGAAGAGCGTGCAAAGCCGGTCTTATTGCTAAAGCAATCCCTGACAGACCTTGGATGTAAGGAATATCAAGGCAGAAATAGGGTAGTGCAATTATTAAATACTTTAATTTGTGACACTATCCATAAATTTCATAATATACATACAATATTACATAAATTAAGACATATATACGTACTCAAATACTTAAATACAAAAAAATTTTAATAAAATTAAAGAAATTAACAAAAAAAAGTTCTTTCGCGGTTTCTTCTCAGTCCTGAGGTTATACGTTTCCGAAACCGCGGTAGATTCGTTTTCTTGACGTTCAAAAAGAGAATGTAAATTCCTATTTTGAATAAAAATTATATAATGAAGTCTTCAAACAAATATATTAAGAATAGGTTTGACTTCTCAAAATGGACTCCGTGTGGCTTGACACAGTATTGCTTATTACCATCCATTTATACATACAGGTCAGACGCATTAACCTTTTTATCTGTTCAGTCGGGTAAACAAGTGATCTTATTTCACCCCCACAGGGCGCAAAAGTAGCAAGATTGAAAGTAGCGAAAAATGCTATCATGAAAAAGTATCCTAGAAAAGCCGTTCCCGAGGAGATGAGCGATGGAGAGGGTGATACTGACATGGTGAATATTTAGAAAATTTTAACTAAGTCTAAGTAGTAAATTCTGTATCTGAACTAATAAATAAAATTGATTTTTAAATCGAAAGCTTTTAACTAAATGCACATGAAAGTAGAGGTGGTCTAGTGGTTTGAACACTTCGTTCTCAACGGATGATCGCGTGTTCGAAGCTCTGTTGATATTTCAAGTGAAGTAAAAAAGTAGCCTAAGATACTCCCTATAAAATTAGTTAACTGCGAGTGAAAGTCGATGCAGCTGTTTCAGAGATTAGCGAGAACAAACAGACAGACAAACATTTAAAAAAATTGATGTTGTCAATGTAAGTACTGTATATACTTTAATTAATTTAGTTAAAAGCTGTTAATTTGAAACTTAAAACGGACACTTTATTCATATCGATACCTCCCACGTAAGTTGTTGTAACCCCAAAATTACAATTTTACAGTAGAGCACTTTTAATCCGTTTTAGTTTGAAAGTTACAACAAAATACGCCTTTTTTCAGGCGTATTTTGTTGTAACTTTCCTTGAAAAAAAAAAATGATTTTTGGTATTTTTTCACTTTGAATGCATTAAGCAATGCAAATTCGTGTAGTATTCAGTAAAAACGCTAACGGCAATTTTGTGGCTTACAATAACTTACGTGGGAGGTATCGATATGTATAGTCCGTTTTCTTTACTGGTCCTATATGAATGAATTTTCGAATATTATTTATCATGATCATTTTTCATTATAAAAATTGTTCAGTTCAATAATTCGGTCGATAATTTCTCGTCTCTAACTCTTATGTGTGGTTAGAAATATGCCATTTTTAACCGACTTCAAAAAAGGAGTGTTATCAATTGTTCGCCGAAAGCGTATACTTCCAAGATGGTCTCATTGTCTTTGATCTGTTAGTGACATCCTGGAGAAATCGAGGGAACTCCTCAATTATTATAGGCTTGCCAATACCGATTTAGGTATTTTTGATAGTAACTTATGTATTCAGAAAGTCACTTTTGGTGAAGTGGATCTGATGATGAAGACCACAGATGGCCACCGGAACTACTTAATAACAAGTATTTCACGGCTTGCGATTCGATTATTTCGATAAAATGCTAAACGAATACGCTCGTTATAATGCATATAGTGGAGCTAATGCAACACTAGGAGAACTCCTCAATAATTAACAGCCCTGCATCGGGAAAGATATATTTTGTTGACGAAAACGAACAGTTGGTATTAAGCTATTGTAACTTAGGTGAATCACTTACTTTTAACTTCATAATGTTGTAGAAATCATTAATCATATGCCTTTTAGTTCATGTATCTCTTAGGTTCGTTATTGAAGACGGTTTAACTTTTAATGACAAAACGTTGACAGAAACGTTGGCGCAGCGCTAACGGTCGCGGGTTCGATCCCCGCTCACGGCAAATCCTGTATTGGCCATACGGATGTTTGTCGTGGTCTGGGTGTTTGTGTTAGTGTTGTGTTTCCGGACCGGACAAGGTCATGAGATATTAATGGGGGCCGTTGAGTGTGATGCGTTTATTTATTTATTTATTTAATGTTTACGTTCCAGTCGTCAGATGAGGGATCAACGGTGAAGAGAATGTTCGGGGTATCGCGACGAGGCAATGTCGCGGCCAAGAGCACAGCGAGGAGCAGCGCTACGAAGATCCCGCAGAAGTATAACAAGCGTGAGTCGTTTTATACTGTTTAGATGCTGTTTATCAATAATCTGCCTTACTACAAAAGATTTAAACAGACGTTAAACGCGCGTCTAAGACAGTTTTGAGTTAAACTTGCTTTAGACATAGATTAATATACGTTTAAGTGAGTTTAATAGATGTTTAAAACCTATTCTTGCTGTCAAATGTAACGTATAACATTTTATCAATAAGTTTTTTTATGAGTTTATTCGCTGTTAAGCGATTTAGATAATATTTTAAGCAATGTTTAAATCTTAAACACTGTTTAGCTAGACACGTGTTCAACATGGTTTTAATGCGTCTTTTGTAGTATGACAGTAAGTGTCCCAAAAAATAGTCGAATTCGGAGACATTTGTGTATTCTGATGCGGTGTTGTAGTTAATATTATTATTATTGGTCAAGTTATTCGAACTAAATACGTTCGGAAAAACGTTTCTTAATCTAATGTTTAGAATATTGAAGTGTGTTAACAATATAATTGAAAAACTTTGTATTATATCAAATTTCCTTTTAATTAATTATACACTTTTATGAAAATAGAAAAGAAAATATGGATAGATACTTTTTCAAACAAATTCATTAAAAATAGCTTAGATAGATATCTGAAGATTCAGACGCCATCTTCTCGGAATGGAGTCCGCGTGGCTTGACACAGTATTGCTTATCAGCGTCCATATATAAGTCATGTTAATAAGTACAATTATAAAAAAATGTACTTTATAGGTATATGAGCTGTAATTTAGTTATTTTATTTTATTAATGAAAATTTATAAACCTTTCAGTTATGTACTATATAAAAAAATAATTAATAAAAAAAAATCGAAAACCCGACTTCGTAAGAAGACCATCTGCAGTCAGTACCGTATCAATATCAGTGTCTAATAGCCTACAAGTGAGAATCGTTACTCACCAACTCTAAATCGTTATACATCCTAAACGGTGATTCTGATTGAAAAACGATATGAGGAACCTAAAAATGATTTTTCAATACCTATCCAACGATACCCCACTCGACATAGTTCGACGACTTTCATTTTTCTTATTTTCTCATTACGTCGACCAAAATCGGCCATTTTGATTTTTTCAAATTCTTATTCTCTCTATGACATTCGCGCCATTATGACTCACACTCATAGTTTATATAGAGATGGAGAGAGGAGTGCTAATTTTTTTTTTGAATTGTGCATTAAAAATACATTAAATCAATAAAAAAAAAACATTACACATGCATTTGACACTCACGCATATATGGATGCTGATAAGCAATAATGTGTCAAGCCACACGTACTTCATTCTGAGAAAATGGCGTCTAACGATGTCAAACCTATTCTTAATACATTTGTTTGAATAAGTATTTATCCATATTTTATTTTTTGATACAAGGTATAATGAATTTAAATCAGACTGATACATTTAATTTATTATATACTAAACAGTTTTTCAAACATTTGAGATTATTGTGTAAATCGCAAAAAATGGAACGTACTTGAAATTCGAACCGATTAATTAAGAAACTTTTTTCCGTACTTATTTATTTTATATGACTACAATTTTTTTGTATAATGTTGAATAGGTGATGCAGTATCAAAATACATCAATATCTCCGAATTTGACTTTTTGTGCGTTAACACATTATTGCTTATCAGTATCCATATAACTAGTAAGTTTATACAAAAAATAAAAAAAATATATAAGAAAACACAAAAAGTTTGATCTCTCCGGCGGGGAATCGAACCCCGGTCTCCCGCGTGACAGGCGGGGATACTGACCACTATACTACCGAAGACTTGAACGATTTGGTGAAAATTCGCGTCGTGTTCATACGACTGACAATCTACGACAATTGGACATTGATAAGCAATACTGTGTCAAGCCACACGGATTTTATTTCGAAAAATTGGCGTCTAAATATGTTGAACCGATTATTAATATGTTTGAAGATGTGTATATCCTCTCTTTTCTATTTTGATAAAAAGTATAATGAATTAAATATGAAATTATTGCATAATAAAGAACACTTCAATAGTCGAAACATAAAATTAAGAAACTATCTTCCGTATTAATTTAGTTTAAGTGACTTTTATTTTTTTTTAATAACGTTTAATCCGAATACATAAATATCCTCCGAACTCGATTCAATAATAAGGGTCTAAGGCGAGAAATACACTTATAAGTTTTGCTCGCAGACTTTCATAAAGATATATAAATTATTTCTCATTGCTTTACACCTGAAAGAATTTACTGTCTGTGCCTTATTTTTTACATTCACAGCTTTCGTAACTACTCAAGACTGTTGCCAGGTTACTGAGTTGTTTTATATCGCTCTCGAGAGTAAAACTTACAAGTGTAATTCTCTCCTTATACTAAGATTGCGATTTATAATTGCATGTTGATAAGCAATAATGTGTCATCCCACAAAAGGTCAAATTCATAGATATTGATGTATTCAGATTTTGCGTCGTCTATTTAAAATTTAAATAAATAAACGCATTACACTTAACGACCCCCATTAAGATCTTGTGACCTTGCGTCGGGGGTCCGGAAACACAACACTAACACAAACACCCAGACCACGACAAACATCCGTATGGCCAATACAGATAATTGCCGTGAGCGGGGATCGAACCCGCGACCGTTATCGCTACAGTCAGTTGCAGTGATCACTGCGCCAACGTGTATATCAATTCCAAACATTATTCAAAAAATTTTCAAGTCATCTAAACTAGATAAGTACGGAAAAAAATTATTAATGTAATGTTTTGAATTTGAAGCGCGTTTCATATTTTGCAATTTATACAATACTCTCATATAATTAAAAAAATATTATTACATAAAAGTTTTTATTGTACCAGTCTGTTTTTAAATCACTCTACCTTTTATCAAAATAGAAAAGAAAAGATGGATATACACGTCTTCAAACAAATTTATTAAGAATAGGTTCGACATCTTTAGACGCCATTTTCTCGAAATGAAGGCCGTGTGGTTTGACACAGTATTGCTTATCAGCGTCCAATTATGAACACACGAAACTAAATTTTAATTACTAAATTTAAAAAAAAATCATCGCATTTTTATATAAAATAGGAATTTACATTCTCTTTTTGAACGTCAAGAAAAAGAATCTACCGCGGTTTCGGAAAAGTATAACCTCAGGCCTGAGAAGAAACCGCGAAAGAAACTGAACGGGACTGTTTTTTTTGTTAATTATTTTAACAATGTCAATTACAATACGTAAAATATATTGAGACAGCCTGGAAGCGATCGCATTATTCCCAAGGTGTGTCATCATCTATGAGATCTTTAATATTATAATAACCTCTACACAAACGTTTCTTTACAATCTTTCTAAACTTCGCTATAGAAGCATTTAGAACGTTTTCTGTGATCCTGTTTTAAAATCTTCTACATCTCCCAACAAAAGAATTACTTACTCGACGTAGTCGAGAAGCAAAATAAAAAAATAATTAAAAAATAATAATAACAAAATAATTATAATTTATAGCATAATTGGACGCTGATAAGCAATACTGTGTCAACCCACACAGACTTCATTTTGAGAAAATGGCGTTTGAAGATGTCAAAGTTATTCTTAATAAATTTGTTCGAAGACGTATATTTTCATCTTTTCTTTTCTATTTTGATAAAATGTGTATTGAATCAAAAGCTGATAGATTTGTTTAATATATTATCTAATAATAAGTTTTTAAATATTTGAGATTATTTTATAAATTGCAAAATATGGAACACACCTGAAATTCGAATTTTTGTTTTAAGAAACTTTTTTCCATATTTATTGGGTTTAGATGACTTGAATTTTTTTAAATAATGTTAAATAGATGACGTAGTATCAAAATACATCAATATCTCCAAATTTGACTTTTTGTAGGTTGACACATTATTGCTTATCAGCATCCAATTTAGCTAAATCGTTTCACATGAATTTTAAAATCTGTCACATTAATACATATATTTCGTATTCTGATCTTAAATTTGATCGTCCCGATAATGTCTTCGGTAGTATAGTGGTCAGTATCCCCGCCTGTCACGCGGGAGACCGGGGTTCGATTCCCCGCCGGAGAGGAATATATTTTTATATACCAATTTCTTAATTCGAATATTAGACAATTCTATTTACCCGACGCGATCCTAAGGAAGGTAATGGGTTTATCAGGCTATGTATGGGTTTGTACCTTTGTGGTCCTATTAGACCAAACGCGTGGACCCATTTTGATAAATGACGCGTCATTTGATTCGTTATAACAGCGCGAATGTCATAGAAAGCATAAGAATTTGTCAAAAATCAAAATGGCCGATTTTGGTCGACGTAATGTGAAAAATAAAAAAATTAAAATCGACGAACTATGTCGAGTGGGGTATCGTTGGATCGGTATTGAAAAATCATTTTTAGGTTCCTCATATCGTTTTTCAATCAGAATCACCGTTTAGGATGTATGACGATTTAGAGTTGGTGAGTAACGATTCTCACTTAAAGGCTTTTAGACACTGATATTGATACAGTACTGGTGACTGTTCTATTAATTGGGGCTTAATTTCAGCGTCAGTACAGTACAAAATGACATCGACACCGCTACCAAAGCCGACAGCGCTTCCCAAAGTACAGCCCCCGGTGAAGAGGCGGGAGCCAGAGGAGATCATAGATGAAGAGAAGTTCTTGGAAAACGATCAGTTTGATCTGGATGAGGTATGGAAGAAATTGTCAAAGTCAATTAAAAAATTCAAATTTGGACGCTGATAAGCAATACTATGTCAAGTAATATAAACTATGGCGTCTAAACATGTCAAACCTATTCTTAATAAATTTGTTTGAAGATGTATATATCCATCTTTTCTTTTATATTTTGATAAAAATTAAAATTAATTAAAAGCAGATTGGTGTAATGAAAAGTTTTATCTAATAATAAGTTTTTCTAATATATGAGATTATTGTATATTGCAAAATATGGGACATACTTTAATATTGGAAACATTAAATTAAGAAACTTTTTTCCGTACTTATTTTTAGATTTTTATTATCAGAATACATCAATATCTCAGAATTCGACTTTTTGTGGGTTAAAACATTATTGCTTATCAGCATCCATGTTTATATAAAACAAAAATTATATTCTTACTCTCTTTCCAGGATATGGTATCGTCTGTGGAGGGGGAAATGGAGGGGGGGCTGCGTCTCATGAGACCGGAGAGGATGGACGAAGTGGCTCCCAGCGATGCTGATTCTCATTCTGAAGAAGATAGCCTTTATGATGTACGTTTCTCTCTTACAATATGCGTATATGTCTGGGCTCGTGTTGGACGATGACAAAAAACATGGACGTCTATAAGCAATAATGGGTCAACCCACACAAAGTCAAATTCGGAGATATTGATGTATTCCGATAGTGAAAATCCAAAAATTCAAGTCGTATTAACTAAATAAGTACGGAAAAAAGTTTCTTAATTTAATGTTTCGAATAATAATGTGGTCTCAATGTTTTGTAGCATAAAATAATGTCAAATATTAAAAAAAAAAACTGATTATTAGATAAAACTTTTCATCATACCAATCTGCTTTTATATTTATGTATTTATATTCAATTTATTAACAAGAAAAGATACACGACAATTTCAATTTACATAGAAAAAAAATGTACAACACACGGTGTTATCGCTAAAGAGCGATCTCATCCAGACAACCTTATACAGTAGGACGTGGCGAAATGGAAGCGGAAAGAGTTTGCCGTGTTCTTTTCATTAAAATGGAAAATAAAATATAAATGATCCATTCACGCAAAACTACTGAACCGATTTGGCTGAAATTTGAAATGAAGATAGCTTATATCTTGGATTTAAATTTACTGTTCCACGCGGACGAAGTCGCGGGTGGAAGCTAGTATTTAATATAACGGGTCTTATCGCGATAATTAATGGAAGTAATAACTTTTTATTTATGACGGATTTAAATCGTCGGCCGCTTGGAACTCAATGATGAATAAATTTAACAAAAGTGAAGTACCTAACAATGTTCGCGCGAACCGATTGTGTTAGTGCAGTGTGCTCCCAGCGTTATAATAACGGTAAAGACAATGATGATATTGTGAGGGTAGGCGAAGAAAACGCGCACACTCACCGCTGGAGAGAATGAATCCAACTTCGTCGAAACGTCGGGCAATACAAAGGTTCTACCATTAGTTATCGCGATGAGACCCGTTATATTACATGGACGCTGATAAGCAATACTGTGTTAAGCCACACGAACTTCATTTTGAGAAAATGGCGTCTAAAGATGTCTAACCTATTCTTAATAACTTTGTTTGAATAAGTATTTATCCATATTTTCTTTTCTTTTTTGATAAAAGGTATAATGAATTAAAATCAGGCTGGTATGTTTAATATATTATCGAATAAAAAGTTTATTAAATATATGAGATTATTGTATAAAGCACTAAATATGGAACGACCTTGAAATTTGAAACAATTAGTTAATCAACTTGTTTCCGTGCTTTTTTAGTTTATATGATTATATTTAGTATTGAATACTGTTGAATAGGTGATGCAGTATCATAATACATCAATATCTCCGAATTTCACTGTTTGTGGGTTGACACATTATTGCTTATCAGCATCCACATATGAATGGTATAAATCGCGGAAGTTGAAAATATATATATATATAAATTCCAGGAGCTCCCATCATCAGACTCCGATGACCTCAACGAGTGGTTCACGCTTGACATCCGAGCTGAGCGAGCTGGTGACTACATACCCTTGCTGGGTAAGTTATGTTAGAGCATCTACTGATAAGCAATACTGTGTCAAGCCACACGGACTTCGTTTTGAGAAAATGGCGTCTAAAGGTGTCGAACCTATTCTTGATAAATTTGTTTGGAGACGTATATATATTTTCGTTTCTATTTTGATATAATGTTTAATGAATTAAATCGGATTGCAAATTTATTATAGTAAAGAGTTTTATTTAATAGTATTTTCTTCTAATATATCAGACATATATTTTTTGACAGACATGTTGGCGCAGTGGTCACTGCAACTGACTGTAGCGCTAACGGTCGCGGGTTCGATCCCCGCTCACGGTAAATGTCTGTATTGGCCATACGGATGTTTGTCGTGGTCTGGGTGTTTGTGTTAGTGTTGTGTATGTTTCCGGACCCCCGACACAAGGTCACAAGATCTTAATGGGGGCCGTTGAGTGTGATACGTTTATTTATTATTTATTTATTATATATTGCAAAAAATGGAACACGTAAATTTTTAAAACATTAAATTAAGAAACTTTTTTACAGACTCATTTCGTTTAAATGACTTTTTTTTTTGAATGATGCATATATTTTAATCTTTTTTTTTTAAATATGTCGATACAAGATTGTAGACTCAGTCTTGAGTCTAAAAAATGTATAGCTAGTTGGTTTTCTCAAAAATAATGTTTCTCTCCGGCGGGGAATCGAACCCCGGTCTCCCGCGTGACAGGCGGGGATACTGACCACTATACTACCGAAGACATGATTGAGACGATCAAATTTAAGATCACAATACAAGTGTATGTCGTTAGTGCTATTTTACAAATGGATGCTGATAAGCAATACTATGTCAAGCCACATGAACTTAGTCGCTTAAAGATATCAAACCTTTCTATACTAATTATATATTTTAAACTTTCGCGATTTATACTATTCATATTTAATATAACGGGTCTTATCGCGATAACTAATGGTAGTAATACCTTTTTATTGCCCGACGTTTCGACGAAGTTGCATTCATCATATTATGTAATATTTAGATGTATATTATCTATACTAATATTATAAAACTGAAGAGTTTGTTTGTTTGTTTGAACGCCCTAATCTCAGGAACTACTAGTTCGAATCGAACATTTTTGTGTTAGATAGTTTGTTTATTGAGGGAGGCTATAGGCTATATTACATCACGCTACGACTCATAGGAGACAAGCAGTGACCATAAACGCGAGAGACACCGCGAGGAGCAGTTAGTACTTGATAAATTGGTTTGAAGAAGCATAAACCCATGTTTTCGATACTGATCTCTAAACTACCGAAGACTTGAATGTTATTGTTAAAATTAAAAAAAATATTTATATTCCAGGTGAGAAGGCCCACCAGCTCTTATTGGCGGAAAAGCAGCGGGTGGCAACTCGGCTGGCAGATTTGAAGCAGAACATGGCAACACTCAGCGAAAACAGCTCACAGCAGGCCGAGATGCTCAATCGGGCAACACTACAGCTCGCTGAGCTGGATGCTGCTCTCAAGGCGTAGAATGTGGCGAAGTGTGGCAATGTGTGGCATTATGTGGCAATATGTGGCAAAGTGTGGCAAAGTGTATTAAAGTGTTAAGAAGTGTTTGGCGAAGTGTTGTAATGTAAAAATTGAAATATTAAATCAAAAATTTCACACAACGGGGACTGAACCCGCATCTTTTTGCATTAGTCATTGTAAAATGTGTGATTTCAAAGAGGAGATATTCTTCCGTCTGTTACTATATAACTCCGTAATTTATGAATCGATATTCAAAATTCTTTTTTTATTTGAAAGGTTATACATTCAGATTGGTTCCATATGAGTTTCATCGTAATCGGTTTAGTAATTTAGTTCTAAAATCGAGTATATAGTATAAGTGCGTCGTTAAAGGAAATTGAGGAAAAAGTGTTTATCGACAAACACACAGACGACACGAATAGAAATATAAATGCATACAAAATCGCTGATAGCTTTTGAGTGGTGTTATTCCTATTATAATTGTATGATGATTAGCAATAATGTGTCAAGCCACGAAAAGTTAAATTTGACGATATTGATGTATTCTAATAATGCGTCACGTATTCAACATTATTCAAAAAATTTTCATCTAAACTAAATAGTTACGGAAAATAGTTTCCTAATTAATGTTTGGAATGTCAAGTTCCATATTTTGCAATTTAAATATTAATCTCAAGTATTTGAAATATTTATCATTAGATAATACATTAAATGTGTTAATTTGCTATTAATTCGCTATATCTTTTATCAAAATAGAAAGGAAAAGATGTATACTTCTTCAAACAAATTTATTAAGAATAGCATTGACATCTTTAGACGTAAAATTGAAATCTGTGTGGCTTGACAGAGTATTGCTCGAGTTGTAAAATTATAAACATATGCGTCATCTCTGTCTTCCTGAAGACATATCTAGTTTGAAAGAAAGAGATGAAACATACTTTTCTTATTTAGTTTAAAAAATGCTTTAAAATGTTAGGTAATGTTTGAAAGCATGCTTTATGAATGTAATCTAAATATATATAACTCGAAGGTGACTGACATAGTGATCTATCAACGCACAGCCCAAACCGCTGGACAGATCGGGCTGGAACTTGGGATGCAGGTAGATGTTATGACATAGGCATCCGCTAAGAAAGGATTTTGATTAATTCTACCCCTAAGAGGATAAAATAGGGGATGAAAATTTTGTCAATTTTAAACTGATCGGGCTGAGACTATGCATGCATACAGCTACTACATAGGCATCAGATATCGCAGACGAAGTCGCGAGCATCGGCTAGTATTTTTATATAAACAAAAAATACATAAAAAAAATGTTATTTTTAAATTTATAATCATGAATAACCATTGACTTCGCTTAAGCTTGGTTTCCGATGCGCTTACCGTTATTTAGCGGTCACTCTATAACGTCAAATGTAACTAACGTTGACCAAAAGACAAATTAAATATCTACTGCCTTACTACAAAAGATTTAAACAGACGTTAAACGCGTGTTTACAAAAATCCGTAATACAAATCCGCGTCTAAGCACAGTGTTGAGTTAAACATGCTTTAGATATAGATTATCATACGTGTGAGTGAGTTTAATAGATGTCTAAAACCTATTTCAGCTGTCAAATGTAACGTATAACATTTTATCAATAAGTTTTTTTATGAGTTTATTCGCTGTTAAGCGATTTAGATAATATTTTAAACAATGTTTAATTTTTAAACACTGTTTAGCTAGACACGTGTTCAACATGGTTTGAATGCGTCTTTTGTAATATGTCAGCTAGAATCTAACATCATATTTATACTGTCGGTTAAATTACGTCCGCTATGTAACGGCACCGTTATATTATAAGCTTTAGCGCAGTATCAAGCCTTAAATAAAATAATGAGTATTTTGTAATGATGTAATCCGGTAGTATCCGGATGTATGGAGAGTGTAAGAAGTGTGTATTTGAAATATAATTTTGTGACACAATAAAATAGTTGAGAGATTCTTGGTTTTATTTTATACTATTTGTGTCCCGTGGGTTCAGCCGCGTTAATTTTAAGGAACAATTATATTTACATAATGTTTACCTTCTCTACATGAATCGGATATTGTTCACTATTTCATTAGTTTCAACTTTGTTTTCGCAAACCTTTTTATTTATTTATTAATTAAAATAAATCAAATTTTTGAAATAAAGGTAGTACTTTAATAACATTAGCTATCTTCGAGTGAATGTCTCGTCTACATCGGTCCAGACAGACTGACAAAAACCATTAAAATTGATTTTTGATGTCAGTATCGTACATACATTCACAGAGGCGTGCGGTAAATAACTCAGATAAATATTAATTATATGATTTTAATAATTTATTTATTTAAATCAGGCATACAAAATTCATATAAAAGCATTTTATTTTTATATTTTATTTTAATATCTAATATTTTGCTAACAGCGCCATCTACCAATTTACGATGGTAGCGTTATATCATCGATTATTCCTGTGTACGTATTTCTTGCGCTGCACTCTCGCGCTAAAGAGTAGTAAAGAGAGAAACTAATTACGTCTCATTGCGTGAATATTTGTATCGCGACGGACTCTTCCTGCCTTACTACAAAAGATTTAAACAGACGTTAAACGCGTGTTTATAAATATCAGTACTACAAATCCGCGTCTAAGCACAGTTTTGAGTTAAACATGCTTTAGATATAGATTAACATACGTGTTAGTGAGTTCAATAGATGTCTAAAACCTATTTCAGCTGTCAAATGTTACGTATAACATTTTATCTACAAGTTTTTTTATGAGTTTATTCGCTGCTAAGCAATTTTTTCGCTGTTAAGCAAAAATATTATATATGTTCCGTACCGGAACACATTCTTAAAATTTCTTTATTACTTTTTAAAATAAAAGACAACACAATTTGTTGAAAAGGATTTCATTCCATTAAATTCAATTTTTTTTTAATGGGAATAAGCCTGAGTACTTCCTGTATGAAACGCTAAAATCAAAGCCAAGCGATTTCATTGGCTATGCGCGCGACACTAGCGCCATCTTTTCATCAAATAAAAAAAAAGCTACTATCCGTCGATCTCGAAGTGACTGGTCGATATTTTGCTCGCTCTGTAAAAATTTGTGATTCTAAAAGTTTTTGATGTGTGTGGACGGCACTGCCTGTGTTCCTTGTGTAAAGACTTTGAACTAGCGTCCTGTGGAAGACGTGAACATAGGAAGACCTAAAGCCTGCTGGGCCCAGCCGATGTGTGAAATCGGTGCGATTCAAGGTGGGTGCTTAGTGCTCTTTTCCCTATTGTACGTAACAATATATATTTTAAGCAATGTTTAATGTTTAAACACTGTTTAGCTAGACACGTGTTGAACATGGTTTTATTGCGTATTTTGTAGTACGGCAGGTAGTTATGAAAAAATACTACAAGCAATACTGTGTCAAGATACACAGATTTCATTTTGAGAAAACGGCACCTTAAGATGTTAAACCTATTCTTAATAAATTTGTTTTAAGAAGTATATAACCATCTTCTCGTTTCTATTTTGATAAAATAAATTAATAGCAGATCAGTAATCTAAATATATTAGATTATTGCTTATTGCAAAATATTGAGCGCACTTAATATTCGAAACATTAAATTAAGAATTTTTTTGTCGTACTTATTTAATTTAGATGACTTAAAAATATTTTGAATAATGTTAAATACGTGACGCATTAGCAGAATACATCAATTTCTCCGAATTTGACTTTCTGTGGGTTGACACAATATTGTTTATAACCATTCATATTGGTATACCCTTATAAGAAGACGTGGTTTTTTTTCACATGTGGGCGTTACATAAAACTGCTCAAAACACTGAACTGTAACTAAATACAAATATTTTTTAATCTTCTTTAAAACTACCAATAATTAAGTAATAGTATCATAAACAATAATCCATATCCGTAACACTAGGACATCACAGCGATTCGTTGCAAGGACCGTGAGTTGGCGCCATTTTTTCCATTGTTACGCTTATTTTTTTTTAAACATAGCTGCCACCCACAGACTCACGACGTTCCGCTAAAGTGACCAATCTAAAGCCTCTCTTTGTCTATACCGATGGCGCCGTCAAATATTTGTTACATAACGTCAAAATTATGCACACAAAGGTCAAAAAGACACTGTTTTCTTTATGTATGACACGACGAATTAGGAAAGTGTCAATGAAGGTTATGCGACTATTTTGAAAAGTAGTATATTTATTTTGATTAGCGCATAAGTAAAGTACTATTCATTTTTGTTGTTTTTTTTTTTGTTTTAACGTGAGTTCTAAGAAGTCGCCATTATTATTAATTGTATTGCGGTGTAAGGTATTTAACATTTTAACAAAAGTTTTTTTCAAATTAGAGCATTGTTTACTTTTGTGATACATTCCTAACAGGTAATAAAAATAAAAATCAGTGTTGCTATTCAAAGTTATTTTATTTGCAGTAGTGTTGCACACTGAGGGTCACACGAGGGCTCTCACAGCCGCCGATCAGACTGCAGCTATTGTGTACAAGCTTAATTGCATCGAAAATGTTTACATACATTACTAATACATGTGATTAAGCAAAAAGAATCTTTCGAATTTAACCAGCAATGACATTTGCGGTTTGTACATAACATACACGAGAACATAATGAACTATATAAAACTAATTAATATAATTAATTTCGAGTCAGCTAATAATCTAATAGAGCCCTAAATTCGTAATAAAGATACACATTTCGATGGCGGACTGGTACAAAGATAAAAATATTTGTAAAATTCATAAACTTGGTCCTATGATTTGTGTTTAATACGTTTCAACGCAAATTTGTACTGAATATCGCAATAAAATATCGAATATAGCGAAAAGCAATGATTAAACTATTTAATATATAAATATTAACAAGGAAATACGTTAGAAAATATAATGTTCGTCTTTAAATTGCGTTTCTTTACAGGTAAGTTTTATTAACAGCCACTTATGCTTATTTTCGATAACGTCAACAGTTTTAATATTAGCGATGGATTTTTGACATAAATATAAATTGAAATATAGAAATAGGAAGCTAAATCACAGATAACACATACATAAATCGGCCGTTAAAATATACAATGTTGTTGTTGAGTTTAAATTTATAACGATATGTCCTTTTATATTTTTGTAAGTATCTAAATATTATTTTTCTAAACCGTTAATAAGAGCTTTATTTTTAATTAACCTCATTTCAATTTCAGCTAACCCAATTTTTTTAAAGATTTTATTTAATATTTTTCTTGAGTTCATGTTAACACTGCAGATTTTAGTTTTTTTAGACCAATAAAATCACTCTTTTAAGGAACGTTTATGGGCTATGTGCACAGTGGCGTCATCTAGCGTTAAAACTCGTAGTATTATGACAATTATGACAATTTAATGTCATGGACAGAGATATGGATTGAGCATAAGCCTCCAAAAATTGACCACTTGTTATAGACACGAAGAAAAATATCCCAGCATTCTGATTGGTCGAAAATAAAATATAATGTTGACGTCACGTCAGTTTAGTTTATAATCGACCAATTAAGATCCTGGAAAGAGACAAAACAAGTCAACTATTGGCATAGCTTTTTCAGTGTCTATTTTCTCTACCTATGGTTAGTTCATATTTTTATGTCTACGGTTTTATTTGTTTTCACAAATGACAAACACTTATAGTATGTCACAGCGTGCGCTGCGATTGGTTGCAATTTGACAGTCCTCATTACCTGGTTCGAACATTTATTTTCTGACGTTTTCACTTTTATTTGTACAAATAATTATTGAAATGTATTAAAAATTCTATCGTCGCACTCTGGAACCGTAGTTTTTACAATAAAGCGATCATTTTTTTACTCGGTTTAGCTTAGGATATGTATCTGATTGAGAAATTTTGAAATATACGTTAATTTAACATCTTTCAGTTCCAGAGTATATTGCAAACGCTGTCTGCCAATATTGATTCTGTTGGAGCTTTCATTTCGGAGTCGAATATGTTAAAAGGTATTATAGAATCGCCAGCGTCTTTGAAACTCCATTGTACCCATTGCAGACGTAAAAAAAATTGGTAGCTTGTCTGTCAACAATATCTCTCTATGAAACGACGCCATGTTTTCATAAAGAATGTTTTATTGTTATTCGGTAGCCAAATAACGTTAAAGGCCATTCTAGAAGACACTTACAGTAAGACTCCTTGGTGACTTTATATACTCTTAAAAATGTATGTTTTAACATTTTTTTCTGTAAGATATCCGACTCCGAAATGACCATCCTAACATCCCGAATGCCGCGAATACATATTAAATGCTAATTATAAACAGATACCAAGTGAGGAAGTTAACTACTGTATATTAAACGATAAAAACAAGGCCTACATCCTTCGTATACTTCAACAAGACACAGTTGAACCCGGGTACCAGTGGGCAGATGACTCCGACAATTTACCGGTAACACGACAGACTCTTACGCTCAAGCTAAATATATAGATCAATATTTTAACTTGACCGCTCTGAAGTTAGCTGATAAAACAGAATTAGTGAACAATATGAAATTTAAGCTTAGGTAGTTTAAAAAAAATATTGACTGACTATTTAGGTCATTCATAGTTTATTTTAAAAGGATTTTTTTTTTTTTATTGAATCCGAATTAAATCGAAATTTTTCTACTGTGACGTTATTTGCAACATTTAAAGCGGTAAAGTTAAAAAATTAATCTTTATAAATGTCATTTTAAAGTTTACAATTTACAATATTAACGCTATACGATATCAAATTAAAAATTGACAAATTATTTTTGTTTTTATACTTTTATATTACAATTTGTATAAAAAATAACGATGAAATTACATGTCATTATGCAAAGCAGAAATTTTGCAATATTTTTTCAAGTCTTTCGTGCAACCGGCCGAAGTTTCAATACAATCCTAACCTTTTCTTACCACGTGCCAACAATATACACTTGAATGGATCAATTTCTCAAGCAATATAAAACTTGATATCTTACTATTTATTAAATTCAATTTTGGTGTTTTCACGCAGACGCGAGGAGGTAGCTTTATATAATTTCACACAATCGATTGGAGAGAGTGAGTAGTTCGGAAAATTTTAATTTTAATCTGTGGATGCTATATAGTCTGTGCAAATACGTCAGTCTCTCCAATTGAAGTTTACATTTTTAAGATAAAACTATTGTCTAATTGAAACAATGATCTTATACCTTACAATTACGCCAACGCTTATGATTTAAAATTGTCATAAAATGTAAGCTGTTTGCCGCAGTTTGACGGTAAAAACGTTATCTTTTCTGCGCATAAGTAGTTATTTTTTTAAAGGTTTAGTGGCAAGGTAACTATGAGATTTAAGACCATCGAATTGAATCGTTTTATTACAAGAATTTCAACATTAGCTAAACGCTATTACCGAATTATATGTTCAGGAATTTACACACTAGAGGTAAAGGCCCACACCGAATAGCATTTCTTATACCTACGACCCAGTGCCAACACTTATTATCACACACCTACCGAAACATTCACATTATAGTAATTAATTCTTTGCTATTTAAAAAAAATACTTAAAATTAACGCAAAACCAAGTTAGTTAGCAATACAAATTGAAGTTTGACGTATAAGTTTTTTAAAATATTTACCAGTTGAAAAGCATTCACCAGCGCAGCCAAGTATTATAACAGTCATGATTACATTAAAAAAAATCAGATACTTCGATTCAGATCATGAATAATTCAGATACTTCGATTCAGATCATGAATAATTATTAAAAAAAAAACTATTTTTAATAATCTGTATAAACACAGCCCGCCTAATAAAATTATTGACAACAAATTAGTTTTTTATACCCTTGTATACCCAAGAGCTGTTGGCTACGCCAATGTAAGTAAAAGCAGAATCTCTCAAGCACTTCACGATGTACCATCCCCAGACCCACATCTGACCCGAGCAGGATCGCAGTACAACACACTACTACCACTACGCTATATAATTTCATAATTAATTCGTATAGAAAACTTTATTGCATGTAATACGCCGCGACGCCTCCAGACGCACGGTGACTTACTTAATTTTCATTTATAAAATTTACTTAATTAAACACTGACCACCCGCTTTGTATTCGATGGAGCAGGTTTGAGACGCCACGTGCGATTAAACCTTGAAATGTTGGCCGCAACTTACAATCGCGACTTACGACCATAACTTAAATCGTCGACACAGTTGTGTCATTCAAGAATAGTGACGTTCACAGCTTGCTTGTCTATATTTTAGTAAGTTATTATGGCGTAAGTCGGTAAGTTACGAAATGTGTCAGTGGTTATATTGCGAGGACGGGGCGAACGTCTGGACGAAGCGATGGGAGCGACACGGTAGAAAAAAACAATTTAAATAACGTCCGTTACACGCGAACGTTTATTATTAAAGTCATGCAAAAATACGTTTTATATGATCACTATACATAAACGAGCTATTTACATCGCGTTACACTACATGGACTGTTCTCGAGCAATGGTATTATATAACTATGTATTATAACCTCATGGATGCCTACCAGCTGACGACTGAGTGTGAGTACATACAGAGTATTTTTTGGACCAACAATGTCAGTTTAACTTGTCAAAGTTGTTAATTGGTATATAAAGTTATACAATATCATTGGTTCTCGATAGGAAGCTAAGCGACGTACGCCGCGGTGGAGGGCTCGTTGACGGCCGTCAGTGAGTTATTCATATTTGGCAACACTATCTAAGCACGTCTCTTATAGTTCATTTCAATTCGATCTCTGAGTGTTATTTTACGAGTTGTGTTATCTGTATTAATTTTGTAGAAACTTTTCGCATATATACAAAATAAACTTAATAATAAAACCTTTTTTTTTTAATTTTTCATTGAATTGTAATGAACTGCAAATCACTTACGAAGTGGGAATACGTAGAATCAATGCGGTGCTATTAGGATTAAAAATCGACGGCCGTCACTGACGAGCGGTTATCGAAAGAAACGAAATTAATATATAATATCCTACATGTTCACTCTCTATACAATATAATTTACAGGACCCCACGTAAGCTTTTTAAAGTACACTCTCAATAACTTGACCTGGCTGAAGTTAGCACAAGTGACGTTTACAACGCGGTTAACGCAGCTACTACAATTTTGGAACTCGTTCTAACTTCAGAGCGGTCAATATTTGAAGTGGTAACTACATCTAGCATATAAAATAAACTATATATTTTCGATCTGTCTGTCTGCGAGCGAAAATATTATCTACAATAAGGGCTAGAGTCGCGCATGTCGTGGTCCAGAAATAATTCTAGGACGTAGTTTTTACGTATAAAATGTGGCACTACTGGTACTGAAGTATTCACTTATTCATTAGTAGAAACGTTATTAGTAAAGATGCTGTACATATATAAACTTATTATTTTTCTACACCAAGTTTAAGACGATTTTCGGAAAATATAGAAGTCGTTAAATTTTGATATGTACGTAATGAACCGTTATAGACAAAGAAATAACGTCGCTACATTATTGTGCTTATAAATCATCAAATTTAGTTTAATGTATTTTATTGTTTGCCAATTTAAATATGCAATATAATCGTCTTTTAATAAGTCTTATTAATATTATTATTTTGGCGAATCATAGAGCTTTAATCGTCGCGTAGTTCGGATTTTTTGTTTATTAATCCTTTTTTTTAATAATTCAGGAAAACAACTAAAATAACATAATTCAAGTATCCATGCGCGTAAGGCTATGCTTACGTCATAAAGTATTGACAAAGCAATAATTTTTTTATTTATACGTCTTAATAATAACTATAGTAGAATACAGTTCAAAACGTAGGATAGTTAAACAATTATTATGTTTGTCATTATTTCGATTGATCGAACGTATGGCCGAGATTTTATAAATTGTCGTTTCAGATATCCCATTATCGTGTCGTGTTCATAAAATAAAAATTATAATAAAATTTAGGGTACTTCAAAAAGGGATGTAAAAAATAAAAATAAAAACAACAAAAAACTTAAATTAGCAGTGCATTTAATAAAAATAAAAACGACTGAGCACAATGAGGCGGATGCAGCGCGCCCGACGAGTCTCGATCCTCGCGACCGTCAAGACCAATCGGACGCTCTATACAATACACGCAGTACTTTGGTAAATGGCTGGCGTAAGCTACTGACACCTGTCAACTTGACAGTGACATGACAATGACAGCTCCAAACACAATCACAGTTAAATGTAATGAGTGACAGAGACGGCAACGTCTCTCTCGTTCACCGAATGTATTGTTTTGTTACGGGTAAGATTATAAACAAAAAAATAAGCCATAATTACATAATTTCGCCTCTAATTATCTAAAAACTTAAAATAAACGAAATGATATTAAACATAACGTGGTCTGAAATAAGGCACAGTTTTCAAATAATGTATAGAAATTGAACTAACACAGTAACGATACAAAATAATAATAATAATAAAAATTAAAACATCGTTAGGTGAAAAAAAAAAATAGTACTTATGTTAATTGATTTTCATTACTTATAACAAACGCTAAAATATTAACACAATGAAAGAGAAATTCATAACTCGATAAACCCTAGCGTTATTCCAATGTTCTTAGTAAAAGGCGTTCAAATATTACATAAGAAAAAGTTAAACCAAATTAAGAATCATCTTTTTTTATATTTTAAACTAATCTAAAAGATTTTTTAAGCAACGGTTTCCTATATCGTTTTAAAATTAAATAATCAT
Source organism: Hypolimnas misippus (assembly GCA_037950945.1). Taxonomy (NCBI): domain Eukaryota; kingdom Metazoa; phylum Arthropoda; class Insecta; order Lepidoptera; family Nymphalidae; genus Hypolimnas; species Hypolimnas misippus. The sequence goes on from JBBEEQ010000002.1 coordinate 6,677,877, forward strand.
TTAAGGTCCCGTTTTCTGGTTTAAAAAAAAGTTAAGAATAAACGAATTAATATTTGAACGCCCCTATAACAAGTTTCTAATATATTTTACACACCAAAAATTGATTATCGTTGATTCATAAAACATTTTATCATTCGATTCTACAAAAATAATCCGTAATTTATCACTAATTTTCGCTTTTAGTATATCAAATACATTAAAAAAATGCAACGACAATCTGTATACTTTTTTTAAAATATTTTTCATACCAAAGTCAATTACATAATCTGTCATTCTAAAAATAATTTTGTTAAATTATTTTTTTTATCTCAACGTCTTAACGACAATGTATTTTTGTTCTATTTGACGATCAATAGGAACCCGAGTTTACGCTGAAAGTCTCCAAAAAAAAAAACAAATAAAGTTTTACGAAGAATGTTTTAACAAAAGACAGATAAAGAAATTAACTGAATATATATAGATAAAGTTCAACCATCGCTTGTCAAATGTGAGTTAATTCAAACTGCCTAGCTGTGAGTAACTACGAGCTAACGGGACAGGGGCATGAAGGCGCTTCTATAAGATTAAATGAATTATTTAATAATTTTTAATGCTGCCAGTATTTTGGGAACTTTACCCAGATGCAGTGGCTTAGATGAGGTCTACAATGTTTTGTAAACTATAATCCTTTTTTTTTGTATTAATTAAGATGCAATTAGTTTAATATATAATCTTTTATTTCTTTTTATTTGTTATTTTAAATATAATTTTTAGTAAATTTCAAATTATGGATACTATTGTAAAAAAGCAAATCGGTTTTCAGTTTTCTTTGTTTGTTTGAACGCGATAATCATTCAAATATGTCAGATATGACTTGTACGAAGACGAAATGTTTAGCTTTTAATTAAGCACTTCAAAAATAATTTTCATCTGTTCCTTGACAAGAAAATGAAATTAGTGAGCAGTATTTTTTACCGGTTAAAAACGGTTTTAGTATAGCACAGCGCCATCTAGCGGTATTTCATTGAGTTTAAGTGTGAAAGCATAACAAACCTGACTTTCGAAATTATAACATTAGTAAGTAATAGTTTAAAAAAACATATTCTATACAGAAGCGCCCTCAAACCCTTCACGACAGAATTATGAAACTATGCACTGGTGGTCATTTTGAACGAACATAACTTTTAACTTTAAAATCTGTAGCAAAAAATATTAATACAATAGAAGCTTACGTTAGTCTTGGAAAATAAGATATCCCATTACATTCATATTTTATACAACGTCACGACGGATGCAACTCCGTCGAAACATCGGCCAGTAAAAAGGTATAATTATATATATTTATATATGGACGCTGATAAGCAATACTGTGTCAAGCCACACGAACTTCATTATGAGAAAATGGCGTCTAAACATGTCAATCCTATTCTTAATAAGTTTGTTTGAATAAGTTAATTTATCCATATTTTCTTTTCTCTTTTGATTGAAGCTGTAATGAATTAAAAAGCAGGCTGATATATTTAATATATTATCTAATAAAAAGTTTTTAAAAATATAAGATTATTGTATAAATTACAAAATAAGAAACGACCTGGAATTTCGGAACAATTAATTAAGAATTTTTTTTCAGTACTTATTTAGTTTAAATGACTTTATTTTTTATTGAATAATGTTGAATAGGTGATGCAGTATCACAATACACCAATATCTCCGAATTTCACTTTTTGTGGGTTGACACATTATTGCATATCAGCATCCATATATGAATGGTATAAATCGCGGAAGTTGAAAATATATATATATATAAATATATTCCAGGAGCTCCCATCATCAGACTCCGATGACCTCAACGAGTGGTTCACGCTTGACATCCGAGCTGAGCGAGCTGGTGACTACATTCCCTTGCTGGGTAAGTTATGTTAAAGCATCTTATGATAAGCAAAGCCCGTTATATAAAACATGAATGATATGAATCGCGAAAGTTTAAAATATATAAGGCCATTAGACGTTACCTAAGCAGACATTGACGGGACAGACTGATGACTCGAAAGGCACATTAGTCTAACATTTGAAAAGACTAAAAAGGGACCGACATTAACAGCGAAAAATTTAGTTTTTTCAAATTTGGCACGTTAATAGTGTTTTCCGAAACTGAACACACGCCAGTGCTTAAGGATACTCTAGGGACTTAGTTATTAACGAATCTTAAGTGCTTTTTTTTTCGTTTTATTATTAAAATAATTAAGACTTAAAAAAAATAGATCGTTTTTAAAAGCAAAATAATTATGTCGTTCGCTCTGTTGACATCCTAGCTATAGTGGCTTGACCGATTTTGATATAAATTCTATGAGACCCATGTGAGAGTACATCCTTTTGAAAAAAAAATCTCAAAATGTTAAAAAATAACTGAGTTCTAAGGCAAGAAACATTAAAAACATATGTTACAAATTGAGAACTCCTCTTCATTAGAAGTCGGTTAAAAACATTAATTGACAAATCACGATGCATATTAATTATTTCAATGATGACATTGTAATATGACAGTCTGTGAGAGAATAAAATTGTTACTCCTCACGCAAAAACCACTGAACAGATTTTAATGAAACTTTAAAGTATTATACATTAAACATCAGCAAAAAAAATTCATAAAATTATGGAGCAAATTGGCCAGAATATAACGATAAATATAAAAAAAAATAGGTAAATACTAAAAAAATCAATAACAGTCGCTAATATGATTTTGTTTTGGAAAACATTTTTTAAATTGTAGTTATCGAGTTATATCGTAACGACCACCAGTTATGAGCTAATACGAAACGGTAAGATATACATACATGGCACTGCGACACGAGGCGACGTCACACGAGAACTGACCGAAAGACTGTGGTGTTTATCGAATGATTTTGAATGAAAGATATTGAACGAATGAATGTATAGGATATAAAAATGTGGAGTTTATTAATGTGTCTGTAGTTAATTGAATTAAGTTAAACTCCGAGAGTCTGTAATATTTAAGTGTTTATCAAAAGCCTTTTAAGAAGGTAAAAAAATCCATAATGTTGTTCCATTATGGAGGATTGAACGAATGAATGACATGGCATAGACAAAAATGCTTTTTTATTAATATTTAGATATTTTAAATGCTTCTTTAAGAAACTCAATATTACAACAACCATAAATATATTGAAATCTTTACCTATCCATATATATATAAGAAAAGTATTTTCAAATTGTTTTATCGATAACTAAAGCCAATAACTACTAACTAAAAGAAAAATGTGTAACAAATCAAAAAGTGTCACTTAACGGTTTTGTCTTTGTCTATGTAACTATATATGTGTACGTTTTAACTATGTGTGTTTGTCTACGCGTTTCGAAATCATTGATCGGGTTAGTATGAAACTTGGTTCTGTGAACAGTTCCTTCCCCCCTGGAAGGCGTTCTTGGCACAATGTATATACAGACATGTTAGCGCAGTTACTACAACAGAAGCATCAACCATCGCGAGTTCGATACCCACTCGTGACATCTGTACATGCCATACGAATGTTCATTGCTGTGTTTGTGTAACCCCGACACAGGACCACGATCCTAATGACAGCTTTCGAATGTGAAACGTACATTTCGTGCACATTTCGGTAATATCGTGCGACGCCCACCTCGTTCGTACATAATTAAGGATAACTAAACAACGTAATGAGTCTATAACTAACGTAAAATCTAAGTATTGGAAGCCACACCGACACCTCGATCGAGACCGGTTCGTAGCGCCATGTTACAAGTGTTGTACTGTGCGCCCACCGCTGGGAAAAGACTTTGGGAGTGTGTTTAAAGTATTTGCTCACTGCTGGGCAAAGGATTGTAAGGAGTATAACCCACCGCGTTGTTACACTATGGTATAGAGGAATGAGTGAATGAATTCTGTACCATAGACAATATAGCATTTTTATTAAGGTCTAATATTTGAATTGGATTTTTTTTTAGATTTACTTTCATTAAGCATAAGGATACAGTGTTTTAAACTCGTTTAAGATAAGAAACTGTATTTTTAATAAAGTTTTTAATTTAGAAATATCCCTATCACAAAATTTTACTGTTTTTATCATTAAAAATGCACCAGAGGAGATTGCCAGCTTAATAAGCAATAAGAGATGGAAGGGAACAGGAAATAAGGAAAGGGGGGGGGATGAAGTGGGGGGGGGGGGGGTACACTGTACTCCAATTGTAACACAGCGCGAGTACAAAACAGTTAGTAAAACGTAACAATGCGAAAACTAAAAACATTCGTTGTTACTAAACTGATAATTTGACACAATCCCTATAATATATATCGCTGCGGTGGCGCCACTAGCGTCTTAACCTAATAGCAGAATAGCTCAGTTTTTTGCCGGATCTCGGTAGAATCTACATTCCGAATTCGAAACTTGTAAAAATTAATATGAATAAAGTATATTTTGAGTTTAGAGTTTTATTTTTAATCTGTGGACAGTAATGACAGCTGTCAAATCATTGTACAGTAAAAACACGTTCTTTTGGTGAATAATATCGATTTAAGGTTCCTTGATCGAAGAGATGCTAAAATCCGACTAATCTCACGCTTATCCGACATTCAAAGGGAAATTTTTAGGACCGTAATAGTTATCCGAATAAAATTTTACACAAATCACACGTTATTAATAATAAAAAAAACAACAAACACATTTGATAATATAGTAGTCGCTATGATACTGACGTCTTACATTTCGACATCAACATAAAAAAAAAACAAGTTTCGAAACACGATAGTGGCGCCATCTACACCCCGTGAAACGCCCTACAAATGGAAGCGCGACGTTCTATTAAAAACAAAAAAAAAAACATACTAAATTTGTTAGTTCACCAAATTCAAAACGATATATTAATGTGATGATCATTAAGACTAAGACAATCGCGACCCGACACCGCCTAACACTATCGCAAGCCCGCGGATTCGCTCTCACTTCATACACCCACAGTAAGCACAGATACATCAAAAAACATTTTGGTCAAGTGAGAGCCGTTTCTAACACGCTAGAGAAAAAAAAAAATCAGCTCACGGAGACGAAAATATTTACAAGTTCCTAAACGTTTACGTTACAGACATACATATTTATTGCACGGCGACAATTATTGCTTATAACCGCGGGAGAATTGACGATGAAACATTTCGAAGCGAAATTTATACTTTAAAGCATCATTGGATGATGATAAGCAATAATGTGTTACCCACATGATAATGAAAATCTAAACATTCAAGTCATATAAACTAAATAAGTACGGAACAAAACTTAATAATAGTTTCGAATTTCAATTGCGTTCGATATTTTGCAATTTATACATAAATCTCAAGTATTTCAAAACACTTTATATGAGATTATATATTAAACACATCAATCTGCTTTTAATTCATTATACGTTATATCGAAATAGAAGATAAAAATTTTGTTAACAATAGGTTCACATCCTTAGACGCCATTTTCTCAAAGTGAAGTCCGCGTGGCTTGACACAGTATTGCTTATCAGCGTCCAAGTATACACCTACACATATGTTATGAGCTCATGGATTTCGCCAGCCAGGGTGCCGCTGGACGTTAGACGACGTTGCCTAGCAACCGATCTTCGTACCACGACAATTGTACTTGTCAAAGTCGAAAAACCAGATTTTTTAAACGTCGAACGGCATGAAGATATCTATAGTTATTAATTATAATTCTTTAACCATTAATCCCGGAGAGTATTAATGTTAGCCATTCTCCCGCATTAGGTACATTGCACACCAATCGTTCAAAGACAAAAAAAAAATAAAAAATAAAACCTAATCACTCAAAGCGAATGGAAAAATGCATGCCATTTTAGAATCGCGTCAACATTTATTACAATAAAGAAAAAAATTACATAAAAAAAAAATCGAGTAAACAAACGACGTAACGCGAAACAAGACCGTCCGAGCGTCCAGCTCGAACCGAACTAACCTATACCTAAACCACGCCTACACAGCGCACACTTAACTATCATTAATCCATTAATAATCGGGTAACTTTGAAAAGATTAACCAAAAAAAAAAAACCTAAAATTACCAACGTCTAACTAAATGGAATTTGCGCTCGTAATTATTAAAAAAAATATATATTTAACCTAAAAAAAAAACACATCACACGGTATCATTGTACAAGGCCTATTATTAGTAAAGTCCGAATCGGCGAAGTAGAAAATCATTTTTTTATTTTATTTTTTTTTTGTTTTTTCCATTCGACAACGCGCCGCGCTCGTTATTAAAACGAAATGGGACTGTTTTACACTAAACTCGGTTACTACGTTGCATAACCTTTTGAAAACGTTAAATTTGGAAATTCTGGTTTACATTTCGAGTTAGTATGTGGTGAAGTACAGTTCATACAGGGTGTTTCATAGTATTCAAGTTATGTTGTGACGCCCCGGCGCGCTTGTTCTCGAGTCACTCCGAATTGTTGAAATATTCTGACGCGTTTCCTCTGCATATTGGACACGTTCGATTTGACTGAAACATAGAAATTGTTCATATATTATTATTATTCCCCTGTATATAAATACTAAGTAGGTGGTAGTGGTACTGTATTTAAATGTGGTGTAGGTGATGTGGTAATTTAACGGTGAGTTGTATGGTGGTGTGGTGGAGTGGTGGTACTCACCCGCAGCCACTTGTCGACGCACTTGGCGTGGAACTCGTGCGCGCAGGGCAGCACGCGCAGCGTCTGGCGCGCCTCGAACTCGCACATGCACACCACGCACGACGTCTGCTCGCCTGAGGACATACAGATGACAATGGAATGAATGAATGATGAATATATATATATATATATATATATATATATATATATATATATATATATATATATATATATATATATATATATATCGATGTTTCACGATCAACACATAAAATGAGTCGAAACATCAGTTGAATTGGGAAACACTTTACTGAATTATCTTTTGGAAGACATAAAAAAGAATAGATTTCACGTTCCACTCATACTATGAATACATACGGGTATAATGCGCCCACACCGTAATGGAAGGGAATAATCAGGGGTAGGTGTGGGTATGTACTTGGTGGGGGGTGGGAATGGCACCCTGATAAGAGGAGGTTTGGGTATAATTTGCACTCATCCTATATACGTCTGTATACTCATCTTGGAGGAAGGGGAGATGCGGGTGAAACCTTACCTAAATGAGTATAAGAGGTTTGTGTGTGTACACTCTGGTGGGAGGGCAAGGTGCGGATATACTCATTCTAGTAGAAAGGAGAAATACCAGTATGACTTGCGATCACGACCATATACTCATTATAGTGAAAAGAGGAGATGTGGGTATACTCATCCTGATGTGAGTGGGAGGTATTGATATACTATTTTTGGTGGGAAGAATAGAGATATTTTACTTATATTAGTAGTAAGAGAAGATGCGGCTGTACTCACCCAGACGGGTAGAAGTGTGTGTACTCTTTGTGGGACAGCAAGGTCGGATATACTCATCCTAGTTGGAAGGTGAGGTGTTAGTGTAACTTGCACTTAATCTGGCAGAAGGCCGAATTGCAAGTACATTTTAATCGAAAGAGGAGATACCGTATGTGTCATCCGTACTCATCCTGATGGGAAGGAGAGAGGCTTTACTTATTTTAGGGGGAAGGGGAGATGTGGGTGAGTACGTCAATAGGCATAGGGGAGGTGTGTATGGATGTGTACTCATCCAAATTGAGTGGGAGGTACGGATATCCTCCTGGTAGGAAGGAGAGATGCTTTACTTATTCTAGTAGGAAGGGGACATGCGGGTATACTCACCCAGATGGGTAATGGAAGGTGTGAATATCTCATTCTGGTAGGTACCAGTGTAACTTGCAGTCACTCTGGTAGAAAGCCGATATGTAGATATACATTTGGGGAGATGCGGGTGCACTGGACCTGTTGGGAAGTAAAACTGCCAGCTCGCTCACCCTGGTGCGTCTGCTCGGAGTACTTGTAGGAGGGCAGCAGGTCGATCTCGTGGCGCGCCAGGCCGCGCGGCTTGGCCTCCCCGAGGCGCTCGGCGAGCGAGAGCAGCGCCTCGTAGTTCTCCGTCTCGGGCGACTCGCCGGCCTCGTCGCGCGCCTCCGCGTACGGCGACAGCGGGAACATGGCCAGCAGGTTCAGGAACACCTGCAATACCAGTCGCGTTATGGCTTGTTCTTCGGGGTCGGCTTTAACCTATTAACGGACCTGGGTGTATTAGGATTAAGTAGCCCCTATGACTTTGATAGAGGACTATTTTTTTAAATAAATAGACAAAATTCTAGATTCATGTAAAAATATGTAATTTCGTTTAATTCAATTACAAACTAATTCTCGTTATTTTAATTTCAAAACCGAGCAACTGAACCGATTTTGAAAAACAAAAAATAATTAACAAAATCGCTCCAGCTGTTCTTGAGTTACCTGTGAATCTTCTCTTTTTAAAAATTGACGTGGATGGACGTTACGGTCGGACGTTACTCTATATAGCTTGAATTATCACATCTAATATATTATGAAGCAAACTCAAATGAAATAGTAAGAACTCAAAGTAATCTTCCCAAAAAATTCTAGTTTTATCAGAAAAAGAGAGAAGCGGTTACGTAATAAAGCGGTCACCTGGTATGTAGGTGGCGGTGGCGGTAGAGACAACGGTGACGCCACGTGCAGCTGCGCCGGCAGCGCCGCCGACACCAGCCCGCCGCCGCCCTGACAGGCGAACACACACTTTAGAGTCGCACTCACATATGGTTGCTGATAAGCAATAATGTGTCAACCCACAAAAAGTGAAATTCGGAGATATTGATGTATTTTGATACTGCATCACCTATTCAACATTATTCAAAAAAAAATCAAGTAATATAAACTAATAAGTACGGAAAAAAGCGTCTTAATAATCGTTTCGTATTTCAAGAGCGTTCCATATTTTGCAATTTATAGAATAATCTGAAATATGTGAAAAACTTTTTATTAGATAATATATTAAATATATCAATCTACTTTTAATTCATTATACCTTTAAAAAAAGAATAGAAAAGATAGAAATAAACTTCTTTAAACAGATTAAGTAAGAACAGGTTTGACATCTTTAGACGCCATTTTCTCAAAATGAAGTCCGTGTGGGTTGACACATTATTGCTTATCAGCGTCCACATTACGTAAGAGATAGTGATAGCATGAGTCTCTCCGTTTCTTGGAAATCAGTAAAGATTTAAGTTAAAATCTGATATGACGTTTTCGTCTAACTTGCTGTAACATTGTTAGTGGAACGTTTTATTATTAAGAAATTAAAAATATATATAAAAATCCATAATACGATCTTACTCTTAAAGCAAACTTAAACTTCAAGCTAATTACGGTAAGCTATCGCGTTGCGATACATTTTGACAGTTGATTATTGATTCTTATACTAAAACGAAACAAACTGTCGAAATGTATCACGTTGCGATAGCGATAGTTCCACATAATAACCCTCCTCATTCCCAAATATTGACGTAAAACATTACTTTAGTACAACTTTTCGTGTTTTATAATATTATGGTAAAGTAAAAAAATACTTTAATACTATCTTGAATTTCTTGTAACAGAGATCGCAAAACTAAACTAACAAAAAGACATCTTTATAAGCTTAATATAATTTGTAAATAAAATTATAAAACATAAAGGCAAACACAGTAGGGTGCATAATTGCTAAAAAATTTAGAAGGCGCTTCGATGTGTGACATTTATATCATCAGAAACAATATCACGCACGTACAGTGTCGGTACGCATACGCACCTGTGCGTGTATGTGGTGCACGGTGTGCGGGTGCGGGTGCGCAGCCCAGCGCGGTGCGGCGCGTACGTAAGGCCGCGCGGCGCGCGAGCCCGCGCCCACCACGCCCACGCCCACGCCCACCCCCACACCACCGCCCACGCCCACCCCGCCGCCACTGCGGCGCTGCTGCACATGTTGTGGAAACAACTATGTTGAATTAACGCTCATCTTTTGTCTTCATTATATGGCAGACATAATAAAACGGCCATAAAAAATTTACGACCACATTTTTTCCATAGATAATGTTTAACTGACGTCAATTAGCGGTAAAAACTGCCTGCTTAATGACGGTAATGCTATGAAATTCGCCCTTTAGAACAGAAACTATAAAAATGGTAATTAGAGGCAAGTAAAACAGTAGAGCCGAGACGGTTTTATGGTTAGAATACGTCGATCTCAACTGATGATCGCGGGTTCAAACCCCGGCTCACCTCTGACTCTTTATGAGCTAAAGTATTCAAATTATCGCATAGTCGGCGGTGAAGGAAAACATCGTGAGGAAACCTGCATATGTCAGAAGATATTCTGACATATGTATATCCGGCTCGCAAAGGACCAACGTGGTGGATTACGCTCGAAACATTCTACTTAACAGAAGAGGAGGCCTTGCCCAGTGGGACATTTACAGACTATTACGGTATAATACAGAAATGAAAAGAATGAAATTTGATTTCACATATTTTACGGATGATCCTTTTTAATGATTTCTAAAACTGAAAAATAATTTAAAACTATATACATGTAAGGTTCATTTTAATTGACGTTAAAATGTGTACCTATTTTCAACTTAGACAACTACTGTCATACTACAAAAGACGCTTTACAACCACGTTGAACACGTGTCTAGCTAAACAGTGTCTAAAAATTAATTCCTTAAAATATTATATAAATTGCTTAACAGCGAATAAACTCATAAAAAACTTATTGATGAAATGTTATACGTTACATTTGACAGCTGAAATAGGTTTTAGACATCTATTGAACTCACTTACACGTATGTTATTCTATATCTAAAGCATGTTTACCTCAAAACTGTTTTTAGACGCGGATTTGTAGTATGGATTTTTTTAAACAGACGTTAAACACGTGTTTAAATCTTTTGTAGTAAGGCTTTTAGACTAGACTAGAGTTTTAGTTGGTAGCAATTTATATTCGACCGGTCTTCCAAAAGTGGAGGACATTTCGGGTGCCAAAGTTCATGCACTAATAATCTTCAGTTATTTAATATCATTACTAAAGGTATGTACATAATCAATCTCCCATCACTATAATATTAAAACTCACGTGGTGATGATGAGACAGTGCGTGTCGTGCGTGATGAGGAGCCATCAGCTCCAACGGTGTACCCCGCGCCTGTCACAAGAGAAAACCATTTAGCTGAGCAGACGAGCATCTGGCATCTGGTAACTGATGTGACCTTTAACATTGGTAGTTAGCGGATACAATCTCTGCTCGATGCAGGTTTTTTTTTCTAGGTCTGGGTACTTTCCTTTAAATGGACGCTGATAGCTATACTGTGTCAAGCCACACGGACTTCATTTTGAGAAAATGGCGTCTAAAGATGTCAAACCGATTCTTAACAAATTTGTTTGAAGACATATATAGCCATCTTCTATTTTCTATTTTGATAAAATAATGAATTAAAAGCCGATTGATGTATTTAATGTGTTATCTAATAAAAACTTTTTCAAATATTTGAGATTATTGTATAAATTTCAAAATATATAACGCACTTGTAATTCGAAACATTAAATTGAGTAACTATGTTCTGTACCTATTTAGTATATATGAGTTGATATCTTTTTGAATAATGCTAAATAGATGACGCTGTATCAAAATACATCAATATCTCCGAATTTTATTTCTTGTGGGTTGACACATGATTGCTTATCAGCATCAAAATATAGTTCTCTTTATCCTCAGTGGAACAGCGCGGTGGAATAAGCTCTGAACCTTCTTAATAGGAGCCTCCTGCCTTTGCCCAGCAGTGGGACGTTTACAGTCTGTTACTTCACTTCTCTTTCTACCAGCTATGATGAGATAAGATGATTATGAAGATGGTTACCTCGGTGGCGAGAAGCAGCGGCGCGTGGTGCAGGTCGGGAGCGGGTTGTAGCGGCGACAGCGCACCGTCCCCGCCGCCCAGCATCTCAAGCCGCCCGCCCTCCGCACGCTACGAAATGATCGCTGGCTCATTAACTCAGACCTTAGAGATCACTTAAATATGTCCGAATGGAAATAGTTAGTAGGAACTTTTTCTTTTTTTTAATATTGTTTAATTTAATAGTTGTCAGACACGTTGGCGCAGTGGTCATTGCTACTGACTGAAGCGCTAAAAGTCGCGGGTTCGATCCCAGCTCAGCGCAACCATCTGCATTAGCCATATGGATGTTTTTTCGTGGTCTGGGTGTTCGTGTTAGTGTTTTATATGTTGTCACAAGATCTTAATGGGGTCGTTGAGTGTGATGCGTTTGTAATATGTTTATGTCTATTTAATATTTATTTAACTTATTATTCTTTTTGTTGTATTTTTTGTATATTTGTGAAAAAACATTTCTTCTTCGTTTCTATTATCAATTAAGGAAAAAAAATAGGATTGCTATAAAAAATAGACTTCTTAGAGTTAAAGTCCACTCACTCACTCACCATACTCACCTGCGAGTTGGCGATGTAGTGCGTGTGCGGGTGCGGCGGCGAGGCGAAGGGCCCGCGCGGGGGCGGCGGGGGCGCGAAGCTGCCGTGGTACTGCAGCCCGTGCGCGTAAACGCCGCCCATCTGCCGTGACCGACCGCGTTAGCGAGCTCCGACAGATGGCGCGACGATCGATGCGATACACGCTGGCGTTTTATAGCGACCGTCATTGTTATCACGAGAATGTTCGAGAAATGTCTACATTCAAATCCGCGTTTGGAGCTATTTCGAATCGTCTATTTACAAATTAATCTTCTATTTCAATGAGAAGTTATCGGTATCGATAGTTAAGTAACATACTTAAGACTTTGCAAAAATTAAGGGAATAAAAACAGTTTAATAATGATTGGAAAGTGTTGCCAATAATGATGGAAGGTAAACGTCACTATCCTCATCACTTTGTAAGTCTGCTGGACTCATGGCTTTAAATACTCGGTTCTAGGCATGGAAAAGTTTGAATCGATTAAAGTATGTTTCATACTAAATCAGAATATTAAACTATTATTTATTTTTTACTGTACGATAAAAATTATATTAGTAAAATTGTTTTTTTTTTTTTATCTTCATTTAATAAACAACGTACAATATTAACGTCGCTATAAAAACACCAACGATACTCAAAGAAATATTATTTAAATCGCATCATCGTCGCGATCATTCGAAAATGACGAAACGATTGCATCACGAGAATCATAATTTTTGTTATATATCAATACATTTAAAACAATAATATTATATAACTATAAAGATATGTTATAAGCTATATCTTTATGCCAATTAATAATATATACATGTATAATTAAATTGACGATCTAGTCAAAGTTGGAAATGAGTATATATTTTAAACGTCCAACATATTAACGTATGAACGTAACATATTATATAGTTATAAAATAATCATTGCATATAAAGAATTTCAAAATCGTGATGCAATCGTTTTCGTAAAAAAAAAACCGTCAACCAGAACACAGAGTAGCGAGGCGCTTGTTGATAAACCGAAGCTTAAAAGATTATCGTCTCGTTCGTTATAAAATAAACATACAAGCTTGTGTAGATATATAATAAATAGCGTATCCATAAACAAACATATAATGTACATAAATCGAAAATAAATAATATCTATAGCTAAAAAAAAAAGAAACAGACTTCATAAGGAAAATACGAAATCGTTATACACCAGATACAATAATACCAGATGTTTTTATTTGAAATCTAAGCTGTCGAATCGATTTTGATTAAAATTCTACGAGGAAAGTATTTTGTTTCGGTTAATAAGTATTAAATGTAACAAACATTACAAAAATAAACCATAAACTACACCTTTCTCGAAGTCGGTTGATGAAATCTAAGCTATCATTGAATTTGGAAAATATTAATAAAATGAAAAACGAAAAATAAAATAGATTTTCGTAAATACGAAAACAGTTATGACAAAACTGAAATATATATATTTTACACAATACACATATAGATGAGAGAATTAAGCGGCAAATAAATATATAAGAACGAGGTGAAATCTCAGAGCAAAGTTCTCACAACATAACGAATAAATTTTGCGCCCATGTTAATAACCGCACCCTTAACACGACGTGTGTTATAACCATTAAAAAAAATAATGTTATTCATTGTCACATTAAAGAGCATATCGTAGGAAACAGCCAAGTCTAATAATGAAAGCGACCAGCCAAATATTTTCATATATTTTTTTTTAATTTTAAACCAATCTACAAAAAATACCAAAGCTTGAGTTGCTAGCGGCAAAAATGGTAAATAAAGTGTGGCGTGGCCGTTTAAGAATCGACCGGTGTGGGACGACGCTCGCGCGCTATTGGTCATCGATCGCGCGACACCGCGCTCCCATTGGCCGACAGCCGCGAACGGCGTCGCCTCACACGGTACGAAAACTTAAAACGACCTAAAATTATCGTACACGAAGAACACGGAGCACATTCACAGGGTATCGAGTGGGAAACCGATGCATGCGACACACGTATAATAAAAAATATAATATTTAAACGTGAGGGTTAGTCGACGGAAAAAAAAAATATTTGGGAGGTCGCAATCGACCGGGACTAGTGACTTTACTTTGGCCATAGCACTGAATTGTTAAAACAAAAAAAAATGCATAATCTGTGGTAAAGAGCAAATAACGCTATACTTATTCATCCCAGCAACTAGGCTCGATTACATAAACTAGAGACATTTTGAAGTAACACAAAGCGAATGATGAATACGACACGATATCGTTGCCATATCGTCCGTCCGTTAAGATCAAAACATTCTTAGCATCTGTAATCTGTCGCCAGTACGGTATGTACATAACAAAACATAATGAGCTTGAGTGTTGCATGCTGTATCACCTAATTCCAACGCCATGGCATTGACATTAATAAAAAAAAAATAACTATGGTTATTAAATGGCGCCAGAGTTTGGCACGTTTCGTTAAAGTGTTCGTTTTAAGAGTAACAGAAAAAAAAAATTTGGGAGTCGGTTCGGAAGTGTAACATGAACAAAACATCGAACTGAATGACGTCACCGACTCTAAACATCACCGACTGACGCGTCCAATCGGATCGAGGCAACGCGAATCGTGCTTTCCGATTGGTCGAAACTGTTTCGCGTCAGCCAATCACGTTCAGAATCGACGCGTTGTACCTATATGTCATCAAGCATTGTGCACTGAGTCTATGTATTACATAAATTAAGGTATATAAGGTAACTGTGATGCACACGTCTCTATGCAGCCTACCGCCACCTCGCTAAGTCACACTGCATCTAGCAGCCGCTGTTAACACAATCCAATTGCTTGCTTAAAATATATATAATATATATTTGTATATAATATATATATAAAGAAAATACCGATCGCACTGAAAACTAATTACATAACAAGGATATAAGAAAATGTATTTAATAACTAACACATTATAGATTATAGTTTGCAATGCGCGGGCCACAATCACACGAGCCAAGCTTGTATAAAAAATGTCTAACATGACAGGTGCTCAGAGTAGCGGACATTAAGAAGATAACCAAATGTGAACCGTCCTCGGCAGTCTCGCCCGAGTATATCTATCTACACACTAAACGCTAAGTTGCAACGTAGTGTCGTGTCTTTTGAAACGGAAGCTCACGTCGTTTCGGGGAAAGAATAAAGCAAATTTTATAAATAAACAAAAAAATATAGCAGAATCGTCAATATTTTTGGGTTAACGTTTACGTACGTGACGTATTTTCGATGCGTATAAGCACTTACGTACGCGCGTTTCGCGCACGCATCACACGACCTTGACGCCAAGTGACAGGTGCGTATATACGCGTAATGTCATACAAAACACGCATCGAAAAGACGATCGACGCGTAAACGCAGAGGTCAAGGAAGCAAAGAAAAATGTCGTCAAGCTAGTGTTGTTCGGTCGAAACGGCAGTCACCCTTGGACTGTTAGCAGTGACGCCGGATAGAGGTCGCTACGAGCGGTAGATAGATATACGGGAAGCGAGTTCTCGGACAGTCAGACGTTGACAAGTGAACAAGAGGTATTAGTGAGCCCGCTCCCGCACGCCATCTCACCTTCACAGAGTTCGGACGCTGCACGACTCGCGCGCAGCATTGAGTATTACGAAATAATCGCACACCGTTCATGCAACGTCCGGTACATAATAATAGTAAAGAATTCTTACAGAAAACGAGCTTAGAATGCGAGGTAAGATTGGCGACGATGTTATTTCCATCGTGAGAGACGATATCGTCTAGTTTTGATAAAACGTCGTCGCCAACCTTACGACTACCGCGGCTGTCACCGCAAGCTTACATTTTACAAGCGACATTTACATATTATCACATAAGATTAACACTAGTACCCTCCTCACCGCAAGTTACCAATATCAATCACATTATCAATATATATATAATCTGGGCATGCATATAAGTCCGTGCTAGAGTTGACGTGTGTACATATAAATTACTTAGCTAATGTCGAGACATCGAATTAACAAACTATAGTATAAATGAAAGCGCGAATGTGGATCGCTCTCCCCGTTAGTACAACGTAACATCGCGTGCCGTGGACATTGCAGCTCAAGAAAACAAATTACTAAGTATTACTGTACTACAGACACGGTCGATCCGGCCTCCAGGCCGCGACGCGTCACGCCACAGAGCGTCACGTCGCGACAGTGGAAATCGGATTACATGAAGATGTGAATAGAATATCGTACATTACATCTAATATATAATAGAAGGTTGTCATTAGCCACAAAATTTCAATGCACTTAATAACCTTATCGTTCAAAGCGCCTGTGTTATGCGGTATTGATGAGGAATTTTAGTATTAGTGATGGTAAAAAAATGAAAAAATAAAAAAAACAGAAAGCGTACAGGAAACTGACAAGGCGCATTGACACCGTAGACGTTAACACTCTGACCGGTCGCTGGGACACTAGAGCAGGCAACCTGAGACTAAGCGGTAACACCAGACACCTCAAGCTGTATTCGGGACGAAAATGGAACCAAATTACAAATGCGACCACGACGTGAGCTCGTTGAAAGTTATACTCAAAACCAGAAATCGTAAAATGACTTTCGATTTAAAATGTCAAACCTGCTTAAACCAATAAATGACATTATATTAAATTTGGTAGCTTTATAAAAATTAAAAAAAAATTACATTGGACTTGACGATTCGAAAATGCTTTAAAATATCGATTTAAGATTCATTTTCGCATTGTGTATTGGAAACAAGACATCAGTCATTACAAAATACTAAATCAATATGAAGTTAAGCATCCCCTGCGCAGACGCAGCCGCTATCTGTGTCCAGTTGCTTTCACATGACACAAACGAATTGCCGATCAAAAAGTATTCCATGTTGAAACCAAAGTGTCTAAAATTGCGCAGCGCTTAATGGAATAATTAAAACTTGATGGAAACCCATCATTCCTCTAGATCAATGTTATTATTCAAAAATATTATTTTTTTTAATTCATTATATAGATTTGGTTAATTATTGATTTAAAAGCAGTATTTTGGTACATAATTATAATACATAATTTAAAAACCCATCAAATCGTCTCAATTTTCCTTCTAGACCAAAATCTTAATTTTGCCAAAAAAACTGATTTAGCAGGTTAACATATTACGACGACATAATATTGCTATTAACATAGATACAAAAATTGAAGCTCACGAAATGGTAGACCTAAAAGAAACGTGTCATCAAGATGTCCAACAAAGCCACAGGTCCAGCCACGCACAAAATTAATAACAGAAAGAGACCTCAATCATTACACTAAAATTAAAGAAAAAGAAGTCAAAAGATCTAAACGTCAGACGCTAACTGGTACCCGAGACAGGCCGGGAAGCTGTTAAGGACCAAAACGTCTATTCGTAAGGGTTTGTAGCAGTGCATAAGTATGTGAGTAGGTGCATTGATCTAAAATCTCTTAATTAGAAAATGTTCAAGACACGCCTCGACTCAGACGCTTCGACATTGCGACAGAGCGACTGACCATTGAAAATTACAAGGATAATTTTCATAAATGAGCGTTACTTATAAGTTTTGCTCTTAAGCGTGAGTTACATTAGTAAGTACTGTCGACAGCGATGTGAAACGACTCTGTAAGCTAACAGATACGTCGTAAGTAGTTACGGATGCTGTGCCAAAAATACGGCACTGACACTAAATTCCTTCAGGTGGAAACCAATGACCAACAACTCATGTAAATCTTTAATCTGATTTTCATAAAGTTTTACGTAAATTATCCATCATTGCTTTACACCTAAATGAACGTACTGTGAGAACCTTATTTTTGGAACAGCTTCCGTGTAACCTAGGTAACTGTAACTACGTCACAGAGTTGTTTTATAACTCAAGAGCTAAACCAAATGTCACTCTCGCCCAATGGAACATGAGCTATTCGCAATATCGAAGTCATAAGCGCGTTGATAAATAAGCTACCAAGCTATAACAGGGTATGGATTGTTCTAGAGATTCCAAATCAATTTTGCATGCACGCGTCGCTAGGTCTGTCCGTGTGCTCCAGCGGAAATGTCGGATTAAAGCGTTACTTCGGAGCGTTGTGAGTTTGTTGTACTGAATTGTGTAAGAGTGTGGGCAGTTTTGTGTTCGGGAGCACACTGTTGTTAGAAGCGTTTGGAAAATAACTTTTGGTACGAAAGACGTAGACTTGAGAAATGGGAGTTTATATAACTTTTCAGAGCAAAATGAGATCTGACAAGTCTGAGGAGACTCAAAGGAGTGTTTTAACCGAAGGAAAGTTTGAATGATTTAAGAAATTTTAAATGAAAAAACACACACGTAATTGAGGATCAGAAAGAGAAGGAAAAAATATTCACTAGAATAGATGAAGTCTGGATACTTCTGGAGAAATGCGTATCGTGTATTTTTGGGTTGTGCTGTGATGTGTGGGCGTGTTCGAGGGTGTGTGGGGGTGTTGGGGGCGTCGGGGGTCGCGGAGTCTGTACCTGGTAGCGTAAGTGCGCGTGCGGCAGCGCGGGCAGCACGGCCGGCCACAGCTCGCCCGCCGCCACGCCCGCCACCTGCAGCGCCACGCTTGTACCACGACGGATACGCGATACGCGACACGCGATACGCGATACGCAATACGCGACACGTGAAACGCATACGCACGAAAACGCGACATCATTTTACTACGCATTATAATAATAAACTAAATACTTTTTTCATTTTCAAATTTTATAAAAGAAATCACAATTTCCATATATTGAAGATAATGTCGAGTAAATTTAGTAAAATGCGTTTTTGATTACGTTTAACGTTTCGCGCGACGTTCTATCGAAGAACATAGGACGAGTGCACTTTTTGTAATATATAAATATTCATAATAATAAGGTATTACATACTATTTCGAAGATAAAGTATCAAAAATGCCGATCGCACAATGCCCTCCGATACTGTAGTCCTTAAAACTAACATCGACAAGAACTGACGACCCTACCGACATAATCCTGAAGTTTTAACTCCAAACGACAGTTCTTCATTGGTGTTTATGCTATGCCCAGATTGACAAAATTAAAAAAAAAACATTCTTCATACACCGTTCGACCAAAATCAAATACGATATTCTCGAAATCGATAATCGAAACGAATCGACGTGAAATCGATATAGACAAAGTTATTTATCGATTGATTAATTCGTTTGTAAGGATTCATCAAACTGAATAATTAAATGCTAAAGTCAGTTTTATTTTGACTTTTTTATAAAGTATTTACATAACTTTATCTAGACTGTCTAAATCGACAATTAGCTTTACGAATTATTCAAAACATCGAATAGTTATTCGAAATTTAGAATCGACTACCACTATTCGATTCGATTCGAATGCTAATAACACAGATTATATAGATTTAATTTTGGTCTATTCTTATTACCATAAGGCTTACAATCTAAACAACGAAATTCTTTTTTAACAAAATCGTTTACACCAAATTCTACCTTCAAAAAAGGCGAATTTGACGTTAACTATACTCTGACGAAATTATATTATGTACTAAAAAATTTATAACGTATGACTAATAATGTGTTTTTATGTATAAATGAAATGTCAGTTACTTAAATGTAGTATATAAAATTAACATATGAAATATTTTAACCATCATCGCATAAAATTAAATAAGTATGTGTTTAAAAAAAATCGAAAATAAAAATGTCGATAAAATTCCTGTAATATTTTTAAATTATATATTAATAGTAAAACGGTCGCTTTTCATTCGTCATTATCGAAAATGGCCTAAATTTTTTGTATTATACTAAATATTTCTATTAAATAATAATAAAAGAATAATATGTATTTAAATAAAATATTCCTTTATGTAATTGAATTGAAGTCTAAATAATTAATATAATTCGTAGGACAATTAAATATTAACTAACGATTAGGGCGCGGATCCACAATTCTGCCGACAGAGCAAAATGTATTTTTGCGTGAGGCAATTATAAT
This sequence comes from Hypolimnas misippus, assembly GCA_037950945.1. Classification (NCBI taxonomy): domain Eukaryota; kingdom Metazoa; phylum Arthropoda; class Insecta; order Lepidoptera; family Nymphalidae; genus Hypolimnas; species Hypolimnas misippus. Next base: position 6,698,387 of record JBBEEQ010000002.1, read on the forward strand.
GTCATACTGACATTGCTTGACCCAGACTCAAAAGGGCTTGAACCCAGGGCCGTAAAAAAATTTAATAAAAAAAAAAAAAAGAAATGCTTGCCCCGGCCAATTTGTTAATTACATAAATTTCACATAGAATTCGTTATAAAGAGGTCGTTCGCAAAAATGTTCGCATCGTAAATATATATTTTATATTGACTCTTATGGACAATTCAAGGGGATTACGAAGAATTTGTTAAATCGAGAAAGTCGTTATATTGAGGTATGTTATATTAAGGTTGCATTGTATTATTATAATACCTATTTCGATTACTTTTGCTTAGAGGGACTTTTTTCATAAAAAATTGTCACAAAAATACTAACTTTTTTCACGACTATTTTCATATTTTATTATAATTTAACCTAAACCCCTCGGATCCGCGCCTAAAACCCCCTAACTACCTACAAGTCAATATCAGATCTCAGTACGGTACCGGGTAGAACGGGTTCTGTAGCTCAGCCGGTAGTACATACCTGCGTCCGAGTGGGGTGGTCGCGGTGGGCGTGGGCATGGTGGGCATGGTGGGCGTGGTGGGCGTGATGCGGCCAGCCCACGCCGCCGCCCAGCGCACCCAGCCGTGCGCCACGGAGCGACATCTGGTGGGCGAGGGTGTTATGAACACACGGACTTACTGACGGACATAGAGCTTTTTCCCCTTAATAATAGAAAAGGGCCTATTGCCCAACAGTGGGAAGCGGATATTTTTATTACATATTATTTCCAGATACAAAATAAGTCTAGTAGTACCAGGATAACATAAATACGAAAGAGTGTCCGTCATCAATAAATTAAAATGAACTTAATTTTTTTGTGTAATGAACACAAAAGTACCAGGGCAACATACGACGAAAGAGCATCTCACATAAACCTATAAAAACTACAAATACAAGTGAAACCTTCAAGCTACGAAATAACAGTGAAATAATAACCTTAGAGGATTTACGCTGATAGGTCAGAGTCTGTGGTGACTTATGACGTAGTAAAGAAAAAAAAAAGGCGTTAGCGTCCATTTTGTGCTCGGACGCGACAGACGTTTATTATGAATAATCGAATTATTATTTCCGTAGCTTAGTTTATTTTTGCTTTTAATAATTTTAGAAAAACACTTTTAAGTTTTTTTTAAAGAAGAATTAAATAAGGTTACTTGGTCATTAAGAAATGAGATTTAAATAATATATAAATCTAATAGAAAGACGACATGACTAACCGAAAAGTGCTTTTTAAATACCTATTCAAAGTTACCTCACGTAGTTTGTCAACTTTCTTTTTTTTCCACATTATAGACAATTTTGGACCATTTTGACCTTTCTATGACATTCGCGCCATCACAACGAATCTAAAAGACGTCTCCTTTATCAAAATCGGAACACGCCTTTTATCTGAATAGTGTCACAAATGTACAAACCCACTTACACATAGACCGATAAACACATTACCCTCGTTTTCGTTGCGCAGTCGGATAAAAAAACCTTATTAGAAAACATAATTATTGTACCTACAATGAGTAGTGAAGTACCAGGGCATCATACATTCTAAGGAGCATCACTCACCTGATTGATATCCATGAGCAGCGGCGTGTGGTGCGCCGGGTGCGGCAGGTGGGCCGGGTGCGCCGGGTGAGCCGGGTGCGGGTGCGCCGGGTGAGCAGGGTGAGCAGGGTGCGCCGGGTGCGGGTGGGCCGGGTGCTGGTCCAGCAGCCGCTCGTGCCACACGCCCGCACCGTTACCGCTCACGTAGCGGACGCGACGACTAGAAGTAAGGAATAGCGATTTAGAAATGGACGCTGATATGCAATACTATAGATAATATTTCTAGCCACACATAAGAGTTAGATAAGATTATCGATTGAATGATTGAACTAAATCATTTTTCATAATGCAAATTGTAAAGAAAAGAAATTTTCATTTAGGGTACTTTTACCAAATAAAGAAAAACAGACGATACGTCAAGCGACGCTGACTTCATTTTGAGAAAATGGCGTCTAAACATGTCACACGTATTCATAACGCATCACACTCAACGGCCCCCATTAAGATCTCATGACCTTGTGTCGGGGGCCCGGAAACACAACACTAACACAAACACCCAGACCACGACAAACATCTGTATGGCAAATTGGCCAAAAAAACACACGTTTGCCGTGAGCGGGGATCGAACCCGCGACCGTTAGCGCTTTAGTCAGTTGCAGTGACCATTGCACCAACGCGTCTGTTTCATAGTAAATCTGTTTGAAAAAATATATATGCATTTTTTTCTTTTTTAATTTAATAAAATGTATAATAAATTAAAATTGGTATAATACAAAGTTTTATCTAACAATAAGTTTTTCAAATATATTCGATTATTGCATATGGCATAATATATGTTTCACACTTCAATATCCCACTGCTGGGCATAGGCCTCCTTTGCTAGAAAGAAAAATTAAGAACCTAATCCACCACGTTGGTCCTCTGCGAGCCGGATATACATGTGTCAAAACTCTTCCAACACATGCAGGTTTCCACGATGTTTTCCTTTACACGTGATGAATTTGTAACTGATTGAACCCGCGTTTTTCGTTTGTGCTCAACGCGTTCTACCCACTAGGCCATATCGGCTCAGTGATATTATAAAGCTGATATGCGTGACACGTAATCGCGTCACAGTCAAGCGATGCGAAAGCGAAAGCTAGCCTCGCTTGGCGGCACAAGTGTGTGCAATCTTTACAATTACTCGATGCATATTCAACGAAAACGATTTAAAAAGACATATGAATTTTATATTTGATTTTTTAATGTAATTATTTAGAACAAAAAATTAAAAATAAAAAATTAAACATACAATATAAATATATTTTTTTAATCTTTAGAAACCGCTCGCGTTTATGGTTATTGCATCGCTCCAGTGGGTCGTACCGTGATGTAATATAGCCTATAACCTAGTTCTAACAAATAGAACTAAGTATGTCAAAAGACCATAAATCTTTGATGTTTTATCATGAAAAGAGTTGCGATGATGAATTTTCTTTAAATCAATTATTCACTCACAGAATTTCAAAAAAAAAAAAATTATAAAAATCCATAATGTATGAATGTTTTTTTAAAAGAGTACCTATCGAGTTTCTTGCCGGTTTTTCTCGGACTACATTCCGAACCGGTGGTAGCTTAAAAAAATCTATAACCAATAAACTTGTAACTTAACGATTCAAAAGTGCTGTAAATAGCCTATTTGAATAATGTATATTTTGAATTTGAATTCAATAAAGTTGTAACATCAAGGGATCGTCTAAATTTCGGAGCTATGCACCAACACATTAATAAAGAAATTTAAAAACCCCATTCCCTAAAATTCATCATTTTAGTTGCATCGATATTCTTGAAAAGCCGAGCCGAGATGGCCTAGTAGAACACGTCGATCTTTATCGATGATCGCGGGTTCAAACCCCGGCTAGCACCGCTGATTTTTCAAGTGCTAAATTAGTGTTTAAATTCATGTCGAGCTCGGCGGTGAAGGAAAACATCGTGAGGAAACCTGCATGTGCTGGGAGACATTCTGACACATGTATATCCGGCACGCAGAGGACCAGCGTGGTTAATTAAGCTCTAAACCTTCTCCTTAATAGGAGAGGAGGCCTTTGCCCAGCAGTGGGACATTTACAGGCTGTTACTTTACTTTTCTCTTGAAAAGCAGCGATGTGTGTATGTTTTTTGTGTGTCTGTCTGTCACTTACGGCGGCTGGTAGTGGTGTCTCGGCGTCCGCCTCTCGACGGGCGGCGCGGCCACTGACACATTGCTTTCTCCTGAAAGTATATTAAAAATACATGAATAAAACATTTATATAACAAAAAGATATTTAAAACGTTATATTAAAAAAATTGGACGCTGATATGCAATACTGTGTCAAGCCACACGGACTCCATTTTGAGAAAATGGCGTCTAAAGATGTCAAATCTATTTTTATTTGATCTTTGAAGAAGCATATATCCATCTTTTCTTTTCTTTATTTGATAGAAGGTATAATGAGTTAAAATCGAATTGATATAATAAAATTATCTTATAACAAGTTTTGCAAATATATAAGTTATAGAACACACTTCAATATTCCATCATTTCATCCCTTAATCCTTTTAAGCATTATGTCTCCTCTGGTCAGGTGACCTGCCTGCTCGTTTACCGTGCTTCATGTAAATATACCATTTAAAATGAAAAAACTCCCGAATATTGTTTCATTGAGACCATTTAAAGAGCTCCAACATTATGCTGCGAGTTGATGAGGAGTCATATGTACATTCTGCATTAGGTCAAGGTTACTTAAATATGTTATTTTACCAAAAAAAAGAACCAACTGTGACCTTGACGTTAATAGTTAAATCACCAATTAGGTACAAAAATTGGTCTTACCAGAGGACAAATGCCGGGAGATCCTCCGCCTCTTCCTGGTGGGACTGTCACCGGGTTTGCTGGACAGCTCACCGTCCGAAGAACCGGCGCCGCTCACCACCGACTCACCCACCACGAGGGGAGCCGTGCCCTCCAGTGGGTTTGTATCCTGGAATAGGGGAGATTGATTCTGTGAATTTTGTTGCATTCTGAATATTGTTCTTATTACCATGGCGGACGTAAAATTATTATTTTTAATATAAAAAGGGTGCTTAAGTCTATGACAAATCTTTAAAATGATTTCTGACATTTTTTTTTTGAATTTTTGCTTCTATTGTATATAAGATCACACTGACTTTTATGGAACTGACCCGGAAGGAGATTGTATTTATGTATATGTATGTATGTTTATGTAAATATATCCGTATTATTGTGATCTTCTACAATATAAACATGTTAACCGACTTTGAAGTGTAAGGTGTAAGTACCAAAATCCCAGGAGTATTGGCCATGTGACGTCCGTTGTGACCTAAACAGTTTGGACTGATTTTGACAATCAGATTTTAAATTTTTAAGTCATGTTTATTAACATCTAGTGGTCGTTGCAACTGACCGAAGCGCTAACGGTAGCTGGTTCGATCCCCGTTCACCACAAACGTCCATATTGGCTTTGATGTCGTGATCTGTGCATTTGTATTGTCCGTGACACAGGATAAGTTCCTACTGGGGGCCGTTGTGAATTACGCGTTTATTTATGTTTATGAATATGTATGTTACGAATACAATCATAACCATTCATAATACATTGCACCACAGCTATCAACGCATACATTAACACACATTTCACTCTCAAACTAAATATATAAAATAATTAATTCATATTCGCGTAACGTACAATGTTTATCGTGGAACATCGCCCGAGTTATTTACACGATTAATTATAATTTATATTTTCGTTGTACATATCTTAATCTGAGACAGCAAAAAAGATATGTCGAAAAATTTTTTTGTTTCTCAACAGACTTTAAAAAGGAAGGTTCTCAATTCGTCGGGGATTTTAGAAGGGTATAGTACCGGGATTTTTTTTTTGGCGAATCGCATTTTTTGGAAATTATATATAGATTTAGTATTTAAAAAAAAAATAGTCGTAGTTTTTCATAACGATATAGCGGATAACACGACGTTTTCTAAAAATTAAACCCCTTGCATGACTCACGACCGAATTACATTTTCGACCGATTTCAAGATTGACCACAGACAATCTATTCTCAATTTGACCACAGATTATCAAATATGTAAAAGAACATATGTGTACTGATAAGCAACAATGTGTCATCCCACAAAAAAAAATCAAATTTGGAGATATTGATATATTTTGATACTACTTCACCTATTAAACATTATCCAAGAAAAATAAAGTCATCTATACTAAATAAGTATGGAAAAAAGTTTCTTAACTCAATGTTTCGAATTTCAGATGCGTTCCATATTTTGCTATTTATAAAATAATTTCAAATATTTAAAAACTATTGTTAGATAACATATTAAATAAATCTATCTGCTTTTGATTCATTATACATTTTATCAAAAATAGAAAAGGAAAAATATATAACGCCTTCAAACAAAAATTTATTAAGAATAGGTTTGACATCTTTAGACGCCATTTTCTCAAAAAGAAGTCCGTGTGGCTTGACACAGTATTACTTATCAGCGACCATATATGCGTGTGTTTGTCACGTATTTACGTGATTTTTTATACATTAAAAAATATTAACATTCCCCTCCTCTTCTCTATATAAAATAAGTGTGCGAAACTTCATACTCCGTCCGTCGGTCCGCGCAAAGTGGGGTACAAACTTTTCGCTTCACGTATTAATACATAGATTAGACAATTACCATATGATGATGGTGCGTCGGGTGGTGGAGATGAGGCGACTCCGCGGATGGACCCGCTCCAGCGCCCGGACTCACTCGCATTTCTGAAAAAAAAAAAAATTGTCAAACAGAAAAATATCGCTAATCTATATATGTTCAATCTATGTATCAGCCCAAAAAAATTAAAAAATTATCATAACTGAGCGTCTACGTATGTTTATGTGTTATGGGTAAAGTGACAAATAGACAAATAAAAAAAATCCTCTAAATCTTTATATACGTACTAACTAACTCTTCGAAATATCTTATATATAAATAATATGGGGATATTGTATTTTTATAATAAATACATAAGAGAATTACGAATCAAAAGTACCAGGCGATCATAGTGATAGGAGAGCCATCGTGAAACCGAAAGAAATCAGCCTAGTTAGCTAGATTTATTATTGTGAACATTAGTTAGTATAATAAATTAATTATACTACACAGTTTATATAGATAATGGCTTGCTCATTAAATAAAAATACATAAGAGAAATACGAATTAAAAGTACCAGGCGATCATAACGAAAGAAGAGCCTTTGCAAAACCGAAGAAAACTAGTCTAGTTCTTGATTTTATTGTTATAATATTACCGATAAAACAATTAGTGAAAAAAAATAGATCATCAAAATATAATTACGTTTCTCAATTATAAATCAAGTTCACACATTCGGCCGTGATTCGAAAACCTAAAAAGAACTCGTTGTACGCCATCGCGTCGATGGTGTGGCCGCAACTTTCGCTCTTGCGTAACGTATGCTAAACTGGGCTGGTTTCTTTCGGTTTCGCGGCGGCTCTCCTTACGTTATGATCGCCTGGTAGTTTTGATTCGTATTTCTCTTATGTATTTCTATAATTAAGTTATATATTTATGTATGTATATATGGATGCTGATAAGCAATAATGTGTCAACCCACAAAAAGTCAAATTCGGAGATATTAATGTCTGATCACGTATTTAACATTATTAAAATTTGTTGAAATAATCTAAACTAAATAAGTACGAAAAATAGATTCTTAATTTAATGTTTCAAATATTGAATTGTCCTCAATAATTTGCTTTTTGCAATAATGTAATATATTTTTAAAAACATATTATTAGACCAAATTTTTGATTATACCAATTTGCTTTTATTCATTATACCTTCTATCAAAATAGTAAAGAGAAGATGGATTTATACTTCTATAAACATATTTGTTAAGAATAGCAATACTATGTCAAGCCACACGAACTTCATTTTGAGAAAATGGCGTCTAAAGATGTCGGACACAAATTTTAATAAATTTGTTTGCAGGAGTATATATCCATCTTTTCTTTTCTATTTTGAGAAAAGGTAAAGTGAATTAAAAACATTAGTATACTAAAAAGTTTAATCAAACAATAACTTTCTCAAATGTGATATCATATGAGATTATTGTATAAACTGCAAAATGTGGAACGCACTTGAAATTCGGACCATTAAGTTACAGAACTTTTTTCCGTACTTATTTAGTTCTGATGACGTTTTTATGAACAATGTAAAATAATCGATGCATTATAAGAATACACCAATACCTCCGAATCTGACTTTTAGTGGGTAGACACATTATTGCTTATCTGCTGATAATACATATATAAAAGCGAAAGATCACTCACTCACTCATCGCGAAATCTCAGAAACTACAAGTCCCACTTTAAAAATTTGTATGGAGGTTATTTTTAGGACGTAAGTGCTCACTTAGACGAGATTTTGCAAAATTGGAGTAAAACTGAGGTTGGATGATTGAAAATGAAAATCCTTTCTGCGTGCAACCTGAACGTTATTCGAGATACCAACTAAGAAACCGTTGGCGGTAGTTGTAAATAATATTTTCTAAAACCTCAAATAGACGAATGTCACAGTCTACCCGTGACCATGAACGCTGCAAAGTGCTCGAAACGTCGGGATGATAAAAATAGTTGATACGCGATTTTAATCCGTTTAAAATAGTTTTATTTCAATGAATAATAATCGCGAAAATCTAAGACAACGTCAAATGAAAATTCTATCTAAATCCTAAAGATTATATTACCTAAGCGATGTCAGCGAGAGAGCGCAAGACTCGCATACTTACGATTTCATTAAAAAATCACATCTGTCATTCACGCTGTCAGTGTTTCGCGTATAACGGGTAACTTTCGAAAAAAAATATATGAAAAAATACCATAGTATTTGATGCAATTTGGTCTATTGTATTTTGCTCGGGTTCAAACCCCGGCTAGCACCGCTGATTTTTCAAGTGCTAAATTAGTGTTTAAATTCATCTCGAGCTCGGCGGTGAAGGAAAACATCGTGAGGAACTGCATGTGCCGGGAGATATTCTGACACATGTATATCCGCCCCGCAGTGGAGCAGCGTGGTGGATTAAGCTCTAAACCTTCTCCTTTATAGGAGTGGAGGCCTTTGCCCAGCAGTGGGATATTAACAGGCTGTTACTTTACTTTTATAATAGGATTTTGTAAAATAAAAGCCTTATCCTTTGGTTTACCGGATACTTTCCAAAAGATAATCATTATAAGCAACACTCAGATGGTGCAATAATATAGGAGGTTTTTTTGTCAAAATAAGCTAAAAAAATATTTTTTTCAAAATGACCCCTACAGCGTCCTTTAAGTATTTTTCGCTATCCCTTATACTTTCGTAATTGGTCTACCACGCCCAGTAAAAAACTCATATCCAAATTATATCCCTGTATATAGAAAGGAGCTATACATTAATCACGTGATGTGTTTTCGCATCTTTTTAGAATCCACCTCCCCCCTGGTGATACATACGTACTAGTTTTGTAACACCCCCCCCCCCCCCCCTACGTAAGATCACGTGTATTATTTTGCTATTTAGTAACAATACTTAGAACGATAATCACGAATTTTCGAACATTATTTGTCATAATAATTTTTAATTATAAGAAATGATTCACATCAATCATTCGATCGATAATTTCTCATCTCCAACTCTTATGTGTGGTTAAAAATACGCTGCATTTGTCTGAAAAATAAGACATTACAAGAAAAATAGTCTATAGGAATATTTTAAGAACAGAAATACCTTTAAAGCAGGTATAATCAGCATAGAATTCTCAAAAAAAATGCAACCATATATTTCGGTAAAGCTTACACGTTTCGAAAATAAATACACGTGATATCTTAATACGCCTATCCTCCTTGTGATATTTGGCGATTTCTTCCCAGACTCCCCCTCCCCCCTTTGGACCTCACGTGATTAATGGACAGCACCAAATTCAGTCTCCATGGAGTCCGTACCTGTTCTGCGGCGTTCTGAGGGTCCAGCAGCACGACGCTCAGCGCGACGAGAACCGCCCGCCCCGCCGCCTGTGTAACAATACAGCCATATTAGGTTTTCGGCCATATTTAGATGATTTTCTAAATCCTTATAAATTGTAACCTTAAAGTGAAGTAAAGTACGACATAAATAAAACGTTCTACTCCTCTTTTAGGCTATCCACTTTCGTTAGAAAACCGGACGCTGATAAGCTATACTGTGTCAAGCCATACGGACTTTGTTTTGAGAAAATGGCGTCCTTATAACATTATTTATCATGTGAGTGAAAGTACCGTCGAAATCCATGCGTTTCAGATCATAGACAGAACAAACAGACAGATAAAAAAAAAATTATAGCGTACCGTATATGCTTTCATATGCATTCATTTAAAAGCTGTCAAATTGACACTTCAATTTTATTTACTTCGTAGCCTAACATAGAACCTCCCTTTTCGAAGTCGGTTAAAAAGTGGCACATATACAGACCTTAAAAAGCACAATAGACCACACAACTGCTCCATTTTCTATGTAATAAAGATAATACACTAAGTTACAGATAAGGAACTATTTTAAGATCAACTGGCAACTTTGTATCGACAGTGAAACTTAAACCTTGTATAGGGTGCCCGTACTTTATTATAAAAGTACTGTCATTTTGAATAACTGGACGCTGATAAGCAATACTGTGTCAAGCCACACGGACTTAATTTTCAAAAACGCCGTCTAAACATGTCAAAACTATTGAAATAAATATATTTTAACGGATTTAAATCGCGTATATTATTTTTATCATCCCGTCTACCGGTCTACCCGTGACCACGAACGCGGCAAAGTGCTCGAAACGTCGGGATGATAAAAATAATTAATATACGCGATTTAAATCCGTTTCAAATAGTTTTATTTCAATGGGTAATAATCGCGAAAATCTAAGACAACGATATGTCAAAACTATTCTTAACAAATTTGTTTGTTGAAGACGTACATATATATCCATCTTCTCCTTTCTATTTTGAATTCATATTTTTCTATATACTATATAATATGTTATTTATCTATTATTGTATATATATTTAATTTATTTTATATTTGTTTAATTATATTTACGTATGGTTAGTTTAATGTAATATATGTATTATATCTTTTTATTTATTTTAAAATAATTTACGTATCTGTTGTTATTTATTTATAATATATTTTACATATATCACTAAATGTGCACGCCTACTAAAAATTTCTCTTGTACATTTCTGGGTTGGCTGGCAGAAAATGCTGTAGTAGCGTTAAGTCCGCCCTTTGTACACTGTTATCTTTGTGCAATAAAGAATAATAATAATAATAATAATAATGAAATGTGTAATGAATTAAAAGCAGATTGGTGTAATAAAACGTTTTACCTAATAATAAGTTTTTCTAATAACTCAAACTCAAAATATACTTTATTCAAATGGGCTTATAAAGCACTTAAGAATCGTCAAGTTACAGGTCCAGTGGTGATTGATTTTTTTAAGCTACCACCGGTTCGGAGTGTAGTCCGAGAAGAACCGGCAAGACTCTCGATAGGTACTCTTTTAAAAAAACATTCATACATTATGGATTTTAATAATTTTTTTTTTGAAATTCTTTGAGTGAATAATTGATTTAAAGAAAATTTATCATCGCAACTATTTTCGTGATAAAACATCAAAGATTTATGGTCTTTTGACATACTTAGTTCTATTTGTTAGAACTAGGTTATAGGCTATATTACATCACGGTACATATTATATTTTAATTTTAGATTTTTATCAAGCGACCACCGGTGAAGAACCGGCAAGAAACTCGACAGTCTTTTAAAATCGTTCATATATAATGTATTTTTATTACATTTCAATTCTGTTATCCGGATAGAAAATCAACGCTTGTCAAATCCACGCCTCTTTGTCGTCAAAATATTCTTGTATGGTATAATATGCTTTATTTATTAAAGATTTTTTAACGTTAGCTTTAAACTTATTAAGTGGCAAATGTAAAACTGTTTGTATACCTTATTGTATATTCAAAAATATTGAGCACACTTCAATATTCGAAACATTAAATTAGGAAACTTTTTTTCGCACTTATTTAGTTTATATAACTTGATTTTTTAATAGTGTTAAATAGATGATGAATTATCAAAATACATAAATATCTCCGAATTTGACATCGACATTTTGTAGGTTAACATATTATTGCTTAACAGCGTCCAATTATGACGTCATTTATTCACCAATATAATTTGAAAGGGTATTCTTTTCTTTGATTAGAATAAAATTCTCCTCAAAATTTTCATATTCCTATAAAAAAATATTCTTATAAAAAATTCCTATAATAGGTGAGTTGAAAAATATTTTAATAATGTTAAATACGTGACGGACTATCAGAATACATCAATATCTCCGTATTTAGACTTTTTGTGGGTTGACACATTATTGCTTATCAGCATCCATATAGTGCTGGGCAGTCACTGAATTTATCGATATTTCACTTTAAAAAAACAACAACATTAAAACATTAAACCGGTTTTTTTTACCATTCCAACAGCCTTCATCTTATCGGTGACTCGGAAGCAATTTTAATCTTTATTTATCCAAAATGAAAAACTTATTAAACTTAAAATATAAATAAATTACTCCACACCGCTAATTAAATTTTATGTACATTTTTTACATTTCAAAAGTGTTGGTGATACTCGATTTTTTTAACCGACTTCAAAACAAGTTAAGTATCAATTTGTACTGCTATTTCTTTTAATTTTCTTACAATTGGACACTGATAAGCAATACTGTGTCAAGCCACAAGAAAATGGCGTCTAAAATTGTCAAACCTATTCTTAAAAAATATGTTTGAAGAAGTATATACCCGTCTTTTCTTTTATTTTTTGATAAAAGGTATAATGAATTAAAATCAGACTGATATAATTAATATATTATCTTATAAAAAGTTTTTCAAATATTTGAGATTATTGTATAAATTGCAAAATATGGAAGGCAGTTAGAAATTGAAACAATTAATTAAGAGACTTTTTTCCGTACTTATTTAGTTTATATAACTTGAATTTTTTTAATAATGTTAAATAGATTATCAAAATTAATTATCAAAATACATAAATATCTCCGAATCTAACATTTCGTGTGTTAACACATTATTGCTTATCAGCGTCCAATTATGACGTCATTTATTAACCAATATAATTTGAAAGGGTATTAATTTCTTTGATATATATGTAATATGTTGTTTATTGAAACAAAAAACTGTAGTTGTTGCTCTGTAAAGAGAATTTATTTTTGAAAGATTAAACAATCATAAATTACATTTGCAAATACAATTTACGACTACTTATATACCTAGTACAAATTAATATATTATTTACTAACCTGTAAAGAGAAACAACATTAAAAGCTATTGCTTCAATTTCTATGTTCAACAAATCGTTATTTCTTTTCAAAAAATCTTGCTAAGCTTAAAACGTACAAAAACTAGAGAGCCTTTCTCTACAGATTAAATTATAAAATTAATACAGAGTAAAAAGTGCTGTCACCATAGATATTATATTATAGTAAGTAATGAGCAAGTATAAATCTATTAAATTAAATGAAGAGTAAAAGAGCTTCATTTACATCTCCCCCCCCTGGTTTACAAAATCATCAGGCACTGGTATAAGTTTTGTAATGTGAAACAGGTTTGATTCTATCTTTTTGTGTCCAGTATTTACTTTATAAATTGAGTTAGATAATTTTTCTAAAATTTTGTAAGGTCCAATTTTTAATTCGTCTAGCTTTTTCCTATTTAATCGGTTACCATTTTCCACATATACAAAGTCTCCTACTTTTAGTTGGGTATTTATTCTGTGTTTATCAAATTGTTTTTTATTATAATTGTGTGAATTTATTGTTCTTTCCAATGCTATTTTTCTATCTTTTAATAAATCATTTTGTGTCTTTTGTTCCTTTAACTCATTCGGTAAGATATTAATAACTCTTCCTTCCATTAAATATGCTGGGGAAAATCCTGTTACAGTGTGTTCAGTTTCATTATATCTCTGGGTGCATTGATGGGCAATAGTTGTCCAAGCTATTTTACCATTTTTTTCATTAATTGTACATCTTATCTTGTTAATTAATGTCTGATTTAATCGTTCATTTAAACCATTTGAAAAAGGTGCATTTACTGCAGTGAAAATGATAGGTATGCTTTCCTTTCTTAAAAAGTTTTTAAATTCATTGGAATTTATCCCCGGATATTGATCAGATAGGATCATTCCAATTTTATTGTCAGGAATAACTTTTTTTATGAGTTTTATGAAATCTTCTGCATTCTGGGTTTTTGATGTTAATATAAAGGCATATCTGGTGAAATGATCCACCAAAAGATGGAGATATGTTTTTGTAGAGCGGCAGCCACCAAATCCACCAATGGTATCTATAGAGACTATTTCAAAAGGATAAGTAGCAGGACCCAGATGTGACATCAATCCATATTTAAATTTAGTTCTAGATTTATTTTTTATGCATATTTCACAGTTCTCACAGATTGTTTTTATATTATTTATTAAATTCTTTGCTGTATAAAATGGTTTGATTTTATTTTCTGTTTGTTTTATTCCTATATGGCAATATCTATAATGTACATTTTTTATTAATTTTTTACTAAATTCCTCAGTGAGAATAATTTTCTCTTTTTTTCCTGTCTTTTTAAAGTATATCGTATCTTTTAGTATTAGTTTATCTTTATATAGTTTTAAGTCTTCATTTTCATCTTGATCATGTTTAATGTCTTCTAGTTTAATAAAATTTATAATTTTTAACATTTCTTCTTGGTTTATGTCTGATTCTAACACTGGGTTTCTACTCAAACTGTCTGCTTCTAAATTGTTCTTTCCTGGTGAATATATGACTTCAAAATTGAATTGTGATAAAAAATATGTGAGATCTCCTAGTTCTTCATCTGTCCTTGCTTTAATATTTAATTTTTCTAGAGGTTTATGGTCTGAAAACACTTTAAATTTTTTTCCTATGAGCCAATGCTGCCAATATTTTACTGCTTCTTTTATTGCTAGACATTCTAAATAAATAGCTTTTTTCCGCTTCTGACTTTCATTCAATTTCCTTGAAAAATAGGCGCATGGCTTTTCTTCTCCATTTTCCTGCAACTGTTTCAAAATAGCCCCTATACCCTGAATACTAGCGTCGGTATAAATATGTATAGGTAACTCTGGGTCAAAGATTTCTAAAATAGGTTTTGAACAAAGTAGTTTTTTTATCTTGTCAAAAGATTGTTGACATTTTTCAGTCCATATAAATATTTGATCTTTCTTTAATAAATAGTGAAGGGGATCCAATATGATTGATATGTTTGGGACATATTTTCCATAGAAGTTGATTTTTCCTAGAAACTGTCTAACATTTTTCTTTGTTTTTGGAACAGGAAAGTCTTTTATAGCTATTAAATTATCTTTTAGTGGAGTAACTGTATTGTTTTTTATTATGTGGCCCAAATATTTTACGGAGTCCTGTGCAAAATGACATTTAGAAAATTTTAGTCTAAAGCCCTCCTTTGAAATTGCTTCTAATAACAATGATAAGTGTTCAATGTGGTCCGTAAACGTCTGGGAAAAAACTAAAATGTCGTCGATGAAATTGACTGTGAAATTAGATAATTTGTGTTTTCTAATAATGCTACTAAGTATTCTTTGGAAAATCGCAGGTGAAGTTTTTAGTCCAAATGGTAGACAAGTCCACTGAAAATGATTTTCTTGAGTAACAAATGCTGTTTTTTTCCTATCTTCTATTCTTAAAGGTATTGACCAGAAAGCAGAATTTATATCTAACGTTGAAAAAAATTTACAATTTCTCGTTTTAATCATCAAGTCCTCTATAAGTGGGAACGGTTGTGACTGAGGAACAACTATTTTATTCAAATCGCGAAAATCTATGCATAATCTACATTTTCTTCCTTCTTCTTTTTTATAGGCTAGTGTTACAGGAGCTGCAAAAGGACTATAAGATTCCTCAATTAACTTATTTTGTAATAATTTTGAAACTTGTTGTTCTATTTCTTTTTTGTCTTCAAAATTGCATCTGTATGGTCTTTTGCTACAATATGTATCTACTAATAAATCAATGTGTGCCTCATAGCCTTTCACTAAGCCTACATCATATTTGTCTTTTGCAAATAATGATTTGTAATTGTTGATTAATTCATTTATTTTTGATTGTTGTTGACTGTCTAAATTATTTTCAGAAATGTTGAACTTTGTTGCTTCTATGTGCTCATTAAAGTTGACCTTACACTTATCATCCATATAGCAGTCATTTCTCACCGTTCCTTTCTTAACTTTATTTTCATCAAAGTAATAATTTTTGTTTTCAATTGAATCAACTGAAATATTTTCATTGTTTTCAATTTCTTTCTTCAATTTTTGTGTAATTTCTAAGTTTTCATTTTGAATAAGTTGAAAAGCTTTTATGCAATCCAATCCGATTAGAAAGTCATAATCAAAATTTTGTTCATCTATGACAAAAACATTCATATTTCTTTCTATTTGAAAAATCTTTATCTTTAATGTTACTAGTCCTATAGACTTTTTTACACCATTAATCGTTTTTAAATTTGCTTGATTATTATAATTTTTGTGTGGGTTGTTTGGGAACGATATTAATCTTGAGTTAATTATACTCACATTAGATCCTGAATCATAAACCCCCCACGTTTCTATGGCATCATTTATTAATAACTTGGTTTTGATTAATGGTGGAATTATTAGTTTTTTGGATCTATTTTATTTAAACTTAATTCTAATTCAGAATTGTTCACACTTCTAATTGGCTCCTTTCTAGAGCGGTTATCATCTCTATTTTTAAACCAACAGACAGATTCCGAATGATATCGAACCCCTTTCTTTTCTTTTTCACAAATCCTACATGGTCGGTCTTTTAAACTTTTTTCTTTTATTTTACTTTCAGAATCCATTACTTTTTTTTCAACAATCCTTTTGTTAATAAAATGTTCCAAGCCTCGAATATTACTAAATAGATCTTCAGTGTCTTTTAACTTATTTCTATCTATTTCATCTGCTATAAAATTAGGTAGTCCAGTGACAATTAAATCAATCAAAGTAGATTTATTAATTAATTTGTTAGTTTCTAATAAAAGCCTTTCTTTCTTTAGAGCATATTCTAATAATGAACCCTGTCTATACTTAAATAATATAGCATACCTTATTTGTGACCAGCCTTTGTTTACATATGTTTCACAAAATTTTGTTTTCCACATACACCACTCTGAATTTATTGAATATTTGATAAGCATAGAATTGAACCAATCTTGACAAGAGTCATCCAAAAATAACCGAAACACTTGTATCTTTTGAATATCTTCACTTACACCTACACGAATGCATTCAGCTTCGAAAATATCCATCCACTGTGTAACACTTGATGTATTTTTTGTGAATTTTTCTATTACGAACTTTTCAGAAAAATTCTTTAAATTAGACTGCTTAGATTCCTTCTTTAATTCAGCAAAACTTTCAAGGATTCTTGTAAAAGTCTCTGTTGAGGTTTCATTCGTAAAAACCTGTTGCGTTTTTGATGTACTCTCCTCCAGTAAATATCCCTGAAATTGCATATTTCCATCTTCATCCGCATATGTATCGCGTAATTCTGGTGTTAATGAAATCCATACTTGTCTTTTCTCGTGCCTTCTTTGTAAGGTTGCTTTTACTTTTTGATAAATTTGAGTTTTTGTCAACTCGTTATGCAGTTTTACCGGTTGTAATTGTTCCGGGATTAAAAAAAGATTTTTATCGGCATCCATAATTGAGGTTATGCATATTACATTAGTCTTCGGGTCTTCACTCGGTTTCACAACAAATTCAAATTTCAACTTTTCCATTATTTCCAACAGCTATTAATAATGTTGTTTTGTAATATGTTGTTTATTGAAACAAAAAACTGTAGTTGTTGCTCTGTAAAGAGAATTTATTTTTGAAAGATTAAACAATCATAAATTACATTTGCAAATACAATTTACGACTACTTATATACCTAGTACAAATTAATATATTATTTACTAACCTGTAAAGAGAAACAACATTAAAAGCTATTGCTTCAATTTCTATGTTCAACAAATCGTTATTTCTTTTCAAAAAATCTTGCTAAGCTTAAAACGTACAAAAACTAGAGAGCCTTTCTCTACAGATTAAATTATAAAATTAATACAGAGTAAAAAGTGCTGTCACCATAGATATTATATTATAGTAAGTAATGAGCAAGTATAAATCTATTAAATTAAATGAAGAGTAAAAGAGCTTCATTTACATATATAAAATTTTCATCAAAATCGGTTCAGTAATTTGCTTTTTAAATAAAAATAATTGTTATAGCGTCATCATAGTGCATCATCCATACTAATATTACAAAGGTTAAAACTTACTCTATATGTTCGTGTATCTGTGTTTATTGAATCCGTTGTCACGCATAAACCACTAACCCAATTTTGATGATTTTTACTTTAGATATAGATTGGACTTCGGAGTAGCACCCAGGGTATTTTTTACAACGAAAGTAAAACTCGAAGGGGGTAAAATAGGGGACAAAAGTTTATATAAATAAATAAACGCATGACACTCAATCGCAAATTATTAAAATGTTAAATTGCCGTGAGCGGGGATCGAACCCGCGACCGTTACTGCTTCACTCTCTTACAGTAACCACTGCGCCAATCTCAACGAAATAGCCTATATATACAAATTAATAAAATTTATGTGTCTGTTTGTAATATCAAATTAACAGCATTTAACTAAATGCATATGAAACTAATCGGTACTTACATAAAAAACACAATTTTTATCATTTTTGTCGGTCTGTCTGTTTGCTCCGGCTAATATTTTAAACGGACCGATTTTGACGGGAATTTCAGTCGTACATAGCGAATGTTATAAGGAATAACTCAGGCTATTTTTATTTTTAAATTTATTACTAATTTAGATGAATAAATAAAATAATGCTAAAACAAAATTGAAACCAATGTAATATCGATCAATATCCGATAGAAAAGTTAAATATATAAAAAAAGAATCCTCAAACGCGTTTCACCGTGGGGCACAGCTAGTTCGAAATAATTATTCCAGGTCTCGAAGGACCAAATAGTGTCGATGTGTATACAGACCGACGCTCAATCTCCTCTGCTCGTGGTGGTTGTGGGGGTGCCGCTTCGCGGGCGCGGGGGGAGGCGACTGCGCCACGCACGCCTCCTTCGGGCTCCCGGCGCTGCTGCCATCGCTGTAACAAACGAAAAATACCCATTAAAAAGATCTACATATTCAACAGACTCCATGGGTTCTGTACTCAAACCGAATGTAAGTTTGGATGTTCGAGATTTTGTTTAAAACCACTGATCCAATTTGGATGATGTTCTCGTTGTTTAAATGCATATTTTCAAGAAGTTTTAGTATACAGGGCAATTAACAAGGCTTAATATAACAAATTCTTCGTAATCCTCTTGAATTGCGAACATTTCTTGCGAACGACCTCTTTATAACGAATTTTCAAATATCAAGAAAAATTATTTATACCTTACTAACGAATTTTGTCAACCCAGAACCTTAAAGTTCCCACCAATATAAACTCTTAATCTTATAGTATGTGGTTCATGTCGCGACATGTTTCCTCTAACCTCCAATCTAACCTCCACATAACAAACCTCGGTTCAACGAATTACTTGATATAACGAATATTTTCTTGTTCCCCTCCGGTTTGTTAAATCGAGGTTGCCTTGTATAATATATTGGATACTTCACATAGATCTCCTGCGTGACTGTACCTCAGTAATAACTCAAAAAAAATAAAACTTAAACACATCACTCTCAACGACCTCCATCAGGATCTTATGACCCCATGTCGACGGTCATACAACACCAACACCCAGACCACGACAAATATTTATGGCAATACAGATGCGAGAATCGAACCCGTTGCCGCTTCAGTCCGTTGCAATGACCACTGCGTCAACATGTACGATTCAATTTTACTAAGAGTAAAAATACATAGCATTCTATATAATGGCAAGTATATATTAATAAGTTCTTAATAGCGAAAGCATATTATTCTCTTCAAGATTATGTAGATGATAAAGATGCTTGGATTTAGTATGAGCTGGATTCACACAGGGGTAATATATTTGTAACTCACATATGTATGTACTCATTGTAAAACTGTTTATAAGAGTAACTATCGAGTTTCTTGCCGGTTCTTCTCGGTAAAATCTACATTCTAAGCCGGTGGTAAATTTAAAATTTTTGTTGTTTTCATTTTTATTTCTGTATTGACGATTCAAAAGTGCTTGTAAAGGTCTACTTGAATACAGTCAAAATCAAGAATTAAAATATTTCTATTCAAAATAGGAATTTACATTCTCTTTTTGAACGTCAAGAAAACGAATCTACCACGATTTCGGAAAAGTATAACCTCAGGAAAGAAACAGCGAAAGAACTCAGCGGGATTTTTTTTTGTTAATTTTTACAACAGTAAGATTTAACAAGGGTAAGATTGATTACAATAAAATAAATAACGCATCACACTCAACGGCCCCCATTAAGATCTCATGACCTTGTGTCGGGGGTCCGGAAACACTCACAACACTAACACAAACACCCAGACCACGACAAACATTTGTATGGTCAATACACACGTTTGCCGTGAGCGGGGATCGAACCCGCGACCGTTAGCGCTTTAGTCAGTTGCAGTGACCATTGCACCAACGCGTCTTTCATATCTTCCAGGCTATCTCAATATACAAAATATATAAATTGAGATAGCCTGGAAGCGATCGCCCAACGTGTGTCATCATAATAACATAAATATCATAAGTATATTTTAATTATGATTTATACAGATACGAAGATCGAACCCGCGACCGTAAGTCAGTTACAGTGACCACTGCGGAAAGATTTCAGTTTCAATTTTACCAAAAGTATAACATATATGGACGCTGATAAGCAATACTGTGTCAAGCCACACGGACTTCATTTTGAGAAAATGGCGTCTAAACACGTCAAAACTATTCTTAACAAATATGTTTAAAGAAGTATATATCCATCTTTTCTTTTATTTTTTGATAAAAGGTATAATTAATTAAAATCAGACTCATATATTTAATATATTATCTAACAATGATAATTTGTGATTATTGTATAAATTACAAAATATGGAACGCACTCGATAGTCGAACCAATTAAGAAACTTTTTTCCGTACTCATTTAGTTTATAAATCTACAATTTTTATTTAATAACGTTAAATAGGTGATGCAGTATCAAAATACATCAACATCACCGAATTTGACTTTCTGCGGGTTGACACATTATTGGTTAACAGCATCCATTTAACGTTACACTGCAGTTTAGACTGCAGTCCACGCTACAGCCGCAGACGCGCCCCTTGACAAGATGCCAGCCAGCGCGCCGCGTATTAGCTTTCGAGTTAACTGAATGTAAAAACCGTCGACGCTAGGCCTATTTAACAGACTGCTAGACGCAAAATGTTTACCAGCCTATATGGATGCTCAATTCAATTCTTTGGTTTATGGCTTTTAGTTGTGCCAATTAGACACATGTTATTTCGCCAATGTCACGTGGAATGGAGAAAACACGATGGAGATTGATCGGTGGGGTCGAGAATCCAACCTTGACTAAATTTTGAAAACACCCTAAAATAGTGTGAATTTCATTGTTAGTCCTAAAACAACACAAAAAAGAGTTTTAAATATAATAAATATATAGTATAAAAATACAACTAATAATAATGGGACAATCACATGTTTTATTTACAACTTAATTTTATTACATTTAATATATTTACACAGAAACGAACACAGTGGACTAAACGCCATCAATAAACAATCAACATTTATAGGACGGGGGATTTTAGAAGGGAGAACGTCATAGAGGGGATGAAGAAGTCTGGGACAGTTAAACAGGATATGGGATGGGGAACCTTCGTCTAAACCGCATTCGCACAGTGAGTGGTCATATATGGATGCTAATAAGCAATAATGTGTCAACCCGCAAAACGTCAAATTCGGAGATATTGATGTATTCTGATAGTGCATCGTCTATTATATTTAAACGATCCCTTGATGTTATAACGTTATTGATTTAAAGAAAAATCATCATCGCTACTCTTTTCATGATAGAACATCAAAGATTTATGATCGTTTGACATACTTAGTTCTATTTAGAATTTTGAGTTACTACGATATTCTTGCAAACCAGCGATATATACATTGCCGGTAAAAATCATAACCCTCCTTTCGCTTCGCCGTAGTCGGGTAATAATATAACTTGACCGACTTGGTTTAGAAGTCTTAGGGTACAAACCAGAAGCCTGACAAGTGACCCACACGTGTAACGTAGGGCTGCGAGCTGTCCTCGTTACCCTCAGTACGCCCTAATTAAGACTCACCTCCTGAGATAATGAAATTTTAATCGAACGTTTCAAAGTAAACACGTAATTGAAATTTTAAAATACAAGAATACGAGACTAGGACTAGAATAGTTTTGACGACAGAGTGGACAGGATTTAAAACGCCTTGATTTTTTTTCTTTGTCTTGTTTAATAGACAAATGGCCGCTGATAAGCAATACTGTGTCAAGCTACACCAACTTCATTTTGAGAAAATGGCGTCTAAAGATATCAAACCTATTTTTAATACATTTGTTTGAATAAGTATTTATCCATATTTTCTTTTCTTTTTCGATAAAAAATATAATGTATTAAAAGCAAATGCTATATTTAATATATTATGTAATAAAATAAAAGTTTTTTAAATATATGAGATTATTGTAAAAATTACAAAAAATAGAACGACCTTAAAATCGAAACAATGAATTAAGAAT